>CM074190.1:0-2400000 GCA_037179385.1 Holothuria scabra | reverse complement strand
TGTCACAACAGGTTCCATGTTTGGGGTTCACGGGTTAAAACGTCCCCCATGACACTGCACACACTCACATGTAAACTACAGGGGGTTGGGTGGATAAAAGGTGAATGTCATAGCTCTGCGCAATTTTTGAGCTTGTTGTTCATACTGTAGACATCGATTGCTTTGTCAAGGCAGCTAAACTTGTGCAGAAGGACTATACCTTGTTTACTTAACGCAAGTCAGAGTCCAAGGGCATGAGATGCGATTAATCGCAAGTACCATTTTCTAAACGATTACTTGGCTAGCGATTAATGGCTAATCGCTGACAGCCCTAATACCAAATATGAAATCTATCCAAGTTTCCTATCATGAGATATCGTGTGAACAAGATTTTCAGACTTTGACCCCCGGTGACCCCAGATGACCTTTGACCTCCGCCAAAAACAATAGGGACCATCTACTGACTATAACGCATCCACATACCAAATATGAAATCTATCCAAGTTTCCTACCTTGAGATATTGCTTTAACAAGGTTATCAGACTTTTCCCCCCAGTGACCCCAGATGACCTTTAACCTCCGCCAAAAACAATAGGGACCATCTACTGACCATAACGCATCCACATACCAAATATGAAATCTATCCAAGCTTCCAACCTTGAGATATCGTGTTAACAAGATTTTCAGACTTTGACCCCCGGTGACCCCAGATGACCTTTGACCTCCGCCAAAAACAATAGGAACCATCTACTGACTATAACGCATTCACATACCAAATATGAAATCTATCCAAGTTTCCTACCTTGAGATATTGCTTTAACAAGGTTATCAGACTTTGCCCCCCAGTGACCCCAGATGACCTTTGACCTCCGCCAAAAACAATAGGGACCATCTACTGACCATAACGCATCCACATACCAAATATGAAATCTATCCAAGCTTCCAACCTTGAGATATCGTGTTAACAAGGTTTTCAGACTTTGACCCCTGGTGACCCCAGATGACCTTTGACCTCCGCCAAAAACAATAGGGACTATCTACTGACTATAACGCATCCACATACCAAATATGAAATCTATCCAAGCTTCCAACCTTGAGATATCGTGTTAACAAGATTTTCAGACTTTGACCCCTGGTGACCCCAGATGACCTTTGACCTCCACCAAAAACAATAGGGTTCTTCCTCTTAATATGGCGCATCTATGTACCAAGTTTGAAAACTGTCAGACATTCCTATCTTGAGATATCGTGTTAACAAGCAAAGTGTCACAAACACACACACACACATACACACACACACACACACACACACATACATACACACACACGCCATCATGATTGCATTGGTTTCTCTTATCATCGAAACCAAAAACGGGGGATCAAGGTGACCCGAGGTCAATGATGTACTTCTGCAGGCGCAGCTCTCCACACTGCACAGCCTTGTGTAAACAAACCTGACCTGCACACATAATTTAAATGAAGCAACTTGCTGTTACTTAAACCAGAGGATCAGATCTCGCACAGGTGATCAAATGGAAACACTCATGCGGTTGGTCATGAAATTTTCCAGTTGACTGAGCTTGGGGCCAGAAGCATAGGGGGATTAAGTGGGAACATGGCCCTTGTGAAGTTGGTAATTAATAGTAGAGTGGTAGAACTGCAATACATGTGGGCCAGGAAAATCAAAGAAAGAAAGAGTCTGGTGGAAGAGGATCCTGTGTAAAAGATTTTGCACAATTCATAATGCCAAGGTATAAAGGTAAGGAGTCGCTAGCACCAAGCCAATCCATGGGTCATAACTGAAGATGAGTTAGTATTCCAGGGTCCAAGCCTAGCTTATATGCAAAGTTCAAAGGTACTTTATAACATGTCAAATTTGTTTTGAATTAATTTAAATAATCAATATGTCATTTCACATACTGTACCCACTTTCCTTAATTGGTTTAGCAACTGAATGAGTGACTTTGATAATTTGTTTCTGCATAGAATTGTGAGACACAGCTTCAAGGAATACACAAACTGGGTTCAGCACTTAGATTACAACATTCTCTAGGTTTTGCACAGTACATGCATACAATGCTTAAAGCATAAATCTAAGCATCTGGGCAACCCAAACAAAATTGGGGTGTCAGTCCTGCTTTGCAACAAATTGAAATGCAAATTTTACAGTATAAGGACAACTTACTGCAGGCAAAAGACCACTGGGCAAAACCACCCTAAAGATTCCTTCTAACATTATGGCTGGACAAAGAAAGAATATTTCAGGAAATTTTCATGTGCACTCAAATTATACGTCAGAACACATGTTGTAGGTGTGGGATTGGACCGTTTATCCCAGCCTCTAGAAGGATGTGCGTGTGAATAAGCCACAAGTTTATCATTCCCTTATTGGCCGTCCCACATTCCCTTTCAGTGACATCAAAAAAAAATTAGTTAATTCTGATCCTCTCTTTGGCAAGGTGCATCCACATCCTATGTGACTAGGACTACCTTGTTCCTATCAGTTTGGATCCAACTATCAGTAATTTCCTTCCCATGAGCCAGTGTCTTCTTATTCCCTGATTCCTGTCAGTCTATGGCATTTGGCTTGGTGCTCTCTCCAGTTTCCATACAGTGCAGTTCCGTGCTCTGCTTCTGTGATTGAATTGTTTGCTTGAGATCCCATACACCAATTACTGAAGTCTTGCCAGTTACCTCGCCCATACGAACCTCCTCAGAGCACTTCAGTCCAGAATACAGCACTACTGAATTTATCAGGTTAGAACCATTCCTAAGCTGTTTCTGAACAACTCAATATTTTCTTTTTATTGAAAAGTATCCCAAACTCAAATGGAACATCAATTTTTATACATACATACACTCACACAATGCTAAGTTGTTCTTTTACCAATTAATCCTTTGTATTATTTCATATAATTAAAATGCAGATGATTGCGTAGAGAGTGCATGTTCCCAGTCCAGCCAGATATGATGAAAAAGATCTTGATTTATAACATAGCTGACACATTTCTCCACCTACAAAAATCCTTTAATTCATTCAGAAACAAAGATAAGGTGGGTGCAACAGGCTTTAGTCTACAATTATATATGTGATATTTAAATGTAATGGCTATGTAATTAAGTGCTTGAATGTCTGCAATATTACCATGGTAACCTAAAATAAGACATTTTTTTGAGTAGAAAAACATCTTTAATGCTTTTTCTTGAGTCCAAGAATTAAGCTGATTAACTAACTGCTTAATGACAGGGCACATACAAAATAGATGTCCATATCTCAATATCTGGTCACAACAAGTACTACTCTCACAATTTTGCCATAAGTCCTCATATTATATTCTGTGAAAGAAATTTTATATGCAAGTACTAAAGGTCATCAAAACTGAAGTTTTCCAGTGTTTGCAATTAACTCTGATTATTGGATGAGAATCTTTTTTTGAGAAGAGAACCTTTCTCTATATCAATTTACTTTTGCTTGAGACTTCAAAATTTTGGTTTCTCTGTCTTCTTAATGAGATTCCCTTTCCTTTCAACAAAATATCAATGACACGCAGTAGCGTGTTTAAAGAGGGTTGGGGTGGGGGGGCAAGGGTCCTCGAAAATTTGGATAGCACAAGCATGCCGGCATGGGTCAATCACCAAGAACTCAAGTGCAGAAAAGCAAAAAAAAAAAAAAAACTTGCCACTGATGTCATATAGCTTGTCCTTCAATTAAGTATCCAATCTTTATGCAATTTGAAGGCATGGATATTTTTAAGCATTAGCAGAGAGAACTTGCTTAGAAAGGAAGATTGTACAATGACTTCCAACCAATTTGAATTACCCTCCCCCACTCTTCCCATGGACATTTTCACTACAAGTGCTATTTGTATGGTAGCAGGTTCCAGCAGCTCCGTAAGTTTAGATCAACCCAAAATTTTGAGTTCATGTTACTCCTTTGTGTAGCACATATTTGCAAGTGCAATACCTTTGAAATATTAAATACATAAATTAAAGCAAAATTTTATTAACATAGAGAAAAAGAACCCCATCACTTATTACCACTTGAATGACAGAAGTACAAAAAAATGTTACGACATGTTCTACAGTGTACCCATATGAATGACCTTTTGTGCAGGAAATACAACTGTACTGTAGGTTATGTTCAAAGTTAAAAGCTATTTACACTTGAATAAACACACTATAAAACATGTTTGTCAAGGCTGAAAATGCCATGCAGGGAAAGTCTTGCAATTTTACCTAAAGCCTTCTGCACAAGTGTGTGGAATAAATGTTCTAGCCATGCTTGAATTAGATTCTTTTAACACTATTAGCTCATGATCTTGGAATGGCACAGCCTGTGTACTGAATGTGTAAAGACTACAGAGAGCAGTAGCAATGCCATATACTTGTGTTAGAAGAACCTTAATTTTGGAATGCATCTCTCTCTTGGGGAAGTCAATGTAAAAAACAACTTTTTAATCCACCAAGCCTAATTTCAAGGAAGTATTCAGGTTTTCCGTAGCAAAATTTGGATCCAAATTGAGGATGTCTCCCAAAACATTGCTTGTGCAAATGAAAATGAAAAATGATCTGACAGACAATTGTCTTTGATGTCCCTAGAAGATATTTCTTATTTTAATTTTCCTTTTTTCTAATTTCTAATTATGTTTCAAAGATGAATGCTAGTCCATACCATTGTATCAAGTCTGCTTCTAGATGTAAAAAGATTTTATAACATGTAGCTTGCTGATGTAATTAATTAGTTAATTGCAGATTAAATCTTCTCATCAAAACCTCAAAGAGAGAAAGTGGTAGTCCAATGCAATTTTTACCTGTTAGGCTGTTACTGATGATGATCAGACAAGTGCTAAATAACAGCGCTGTCCACCTTTCCCAACAATACAAACTACCACTGATGGAGTACAAATGGTGACCTGTATCTTTACAAACTGATGGATTGTATGGTTAAAACTTGATTAAATGCACCACAGTATGCACATAGTGCTTATATGCACACACTGTATGGCTTTATTTTCATGTAATAAAAAGGGTAAATTAAAGAGGAATGCAGTTCACCCTCCCTACCCCCTCCCCATACTGAATAAATTTCCTTTGTTAACTGCTTAAAAAAAAAAATATGTTACAGCATGTACTTCATGGGCTACCCAATTAAGTCTTGATATAAGCATACATTGCAAATAAATACTATTCTCACATGTCCTCATGAAATTGACATTAATGAAGAGCATTGGTTCTTGGTAAACTGCCCATGTTACTTTATATTTGGTGCCAGTTATATTGTTACATAGTCTGTACAAAGTTGCACATAATCACAGCATTTACAACGGACAGCTGCATAGAAAAATGATGTTTGTTTGATGCTTACGAAATGAACAATAAGAAAATATTCTCCAACTACATATTGGACAAATGCAATCAGTCATCTCATGACCAACTAACCCACTTGGGACCAGACAGCTCACACTCTGTCCACATGTGTTTACTGCAGCTTAGGGTAAAGCTGCACAGACAAAAAGACTCAATCACATATTAAACTATGGAAGTGAACTTAACAATTGGTATGGACTCAACAGTGAGCATTACCCCAATTAAAAAGAAAGCTTACTAAAATAAATGTTAGTACTTTTTCCAAATAAATTATGACTTAATAGCATGAACCCTCTAGCCTACAGACCATGTGCAGCAATTGATCCTGTGTGGAATTTTGTAGACACTAAAGGCACAGTCTCATGAATGCCTCTTAAGTAAATTTCCAGTCAGTTTTGCAAACTTTTCATAGATTCTTGAGAGCATGAAGAGATCTGTTTCAAAATCCTTTTTTGAATCAAAATTTTGCTAGGTATAAAGTTTCTGCGAAACATTATGCAAATGTTAAAACAGATGGATTCAGACTTCCTTAAATACCAATAAAGCACAGTGTTACCGCATACTGTGCACCGGCATGGGCTCAGCAAGTTATATGCAGCACAAAAGCACACTTGCTGTTTAGTACCTATCTGCACATTCACATGTTAAGTAGATGGGGCATTAAAACAATTTTTTTTTTTGCAAATTGTGCCCAAGAAATTTCACAAATAATGCTTGCATCAAAGACAGTGTTCCTTAAGCTGGGGGTAATAACTACCATCAAGGTCATTTCAGGTTTTCTGAGTCAAAGGTTGGCAGATACCATGTATTCCCTGATAAACAAATTCAAAGATACCACAGGAGCTTTCTTTTTAATGATAAGTCTATCACAGATAGAATTAACGTATTATGTGTTACTGAAAAATAACTTATTGGCCAAAACTTTCAAAAACTTGAAGTAGCACAACTCCTTAATTTCTGAGAGGCAAATTACTTTGAGGAGCTGAGGCTATTGATGGAGTTCCAGGGCTGGAATAAATCCAAGGCCATGAAGGCCACGGTCTCTGTATTTTTGGAAATGGCCTAGTTGCAATATTAAGTTTAATGATAATGAAGGCCATTTGGCCTTTGTGCCCTACCTGTGAGATTACATCATGGTCAGTACAAAATCATTTGTTTGGCCTTGGTGCCCTCTCAGTTCACACATGCCCTTAAAACTGATGGGGGAAATGGTCTTACCCTGATGGAACCATAATTCCAGTCCTGGAGTTCATGGTGAAAGTTAAAGGTTTAGTAAAGATGAAAGCTTTTTCTTTGTACGTCATCTTAGTATATTTTAAATGCATGGTTCCTTGAAAGAACTCCTCAAGTTTGCAACAGCATGTATCCGCTCTACCATAAATGAAAACTACAACCAAATGACATGATTAACAAAACTTTGTAAGGTCACAAACTCACCTTTAGAAGAATTACTTTTCCCTTTGACAGAGTGAAAATGGGCACCAGAGCTTGCTCTTCGCTTGCTTTTTCCCAAGCTAACAGAAGGTTCACTTTGTTGTCTGGTTTGCACTCCAGAGGTTGTAGGAACCTCTCCTTTTAAATTTGAGTCTGATGCAGACTTAGAGGTTCTGCCTGTCTTTGAGTGCTCACTGCTTTTATTGTCCTGAGTTAAGGGAGTTCCCAAACCAGACACAGAGGGCAACGACTGGCTCTCAGGTATAAGAACCTTTCCAGGTGATGTCTCAAACACAACACTTATCCCTCCACGAGACAAACGACGAGGAGCGTAATAGTCCAAGGACTGAAATCTGTAAGGGTGAGTTCTAGAGTATGATCTCAAAGAATGAGGGGTAATGTTTATTTCCTCTTCTTTGCCTTCTTGCTCACTTTCTACTTGCCTCTTACTTTTAGGTTTTTTTCCCTGTTTCTGTCCTTGCTTTGAGGCTGATGGAGTGAGGTTTTTAGAAGGTCCAGGTAAACTTGTTGGCAGGGACTTGCCCTTAGAAGCAGAGGTTTGTTGAGAGTCTTTTGAGGTTTGATGAACCTTTTCTATACCTACTTTAAGGTCTTTGCTGGATGACTGTGCTGAAAATGTTACATCTGAAATAACAGTTTTGCTTCCTTTTTTCACTGATTTCTCTGGAATGGAACTTGCTTCAGGTGCTGATTTTCTTTTCACACTGGATTTTTGTCTCTTCCTGAAGTAATAAAAATTACAATAAGAAAGATTTCAAAACAACATCAATTGGTTTATACATGGAAGAGTCATTTCAGCACCATCCAACTCAGTCACAAAACTTTTTCAATTATGCTTTTTTGCATTTCATTTTTTTTTAACTACTATTTCACCTTCTGTAATATCCTGTAGTTCTTAGATGGAGAATACAAATTTCTGAGGAATGAGAAATTATGTTCCTAATGGTGATGATGTATTTAAAAAAAAAAACAAGTCTGAATTAAGCTACCCAACATCTTTATGAAAATTTTTTTCATCTCATGCAGTTTATGTAACTCTTTATTCCTCATCCTAATGTCAATTATTTTTTTAGACTGAGGATGATACCTTTCAAGTAATAAAAGTATTAAGGTGTGCAATCTCTCATGCTAGTACATCATGCATCAGTCTCAACATCATCTGGGTAGCACCTTATGGGAGTAATGGAAGAACACCCCATGCATGGAGGCTGGTTTGAGAAAATATAGACGAGTCTAGGCATAAAGTGTTCTCTAAAAATAATGCATCTATCAGTCTTGTTTTGTGTACCTCTTCTTAAGTTACAAATGAGGCAGCATGGAAACATACTTTTGTAGCATGTTCGGTTACTCATCCGAGTCAACTCAGGTCTGGCGCGACTCTGTTCAATTAGCCTGTGACATCAAGATTTGCGCTTACTCCTGCTAGGCCTAAGTAAGCAACCCCTTGAGCCTGTTAGTTTCCTTTCCAGATGATGAATGAAAGAAACCTTAGGGCTAGCTAAGCAATGTTACTTCACTTTGTCAGTGTGTCGTAGTTATCAGGTGTTGTTAGATAACGCTAGGGTTAGCATCATGAACGTTTTTTGTCTTCCTGGATTGTCCATCATTGAACACTGTTAAATACCAGTGATTGTAGTCCCGGCATTTGAGCTTATGGCAAAACACTGTGATTTGGAATCACCTTTCACAGCAAAACACTAAGATTGCAAAATGCACTGTGCTGACGGTATAGTAACGAGCATTTGTGCCATATGCGGAGCCTAGGTGGTTATTGGCTACAAGTGCAAAGTTTCCTTTAAAAAGCTTTCGTTTATTTCACTCAACTGAGCATGCGCGTCATTCCCTACAGTGGAAGTGCCAGTTAGTTTGGGGAAGCAAATCAAACACGCTACTGAAGGAGCTGTAAGGTAATGCTATCTGAAATCAATTCCTTTCTCTGAGAAACTATGGGGATATGCAGCAAAAATCAAATTACCCTTACTACAATATATTTCAATTTAAGACCCTGAAAGAATGCGCCATCAAAATTTCCATGCAGCTTTCTCTAACCTACCATATGAAATTTACTAGACTTTGAGAGGATACAGGCTGAAGCATATGCACTCTAGATCATGTGATCTGTCAGGCAATAACACCATTCAATATCTTGAAAATGGATTTCCCAAATTTTTGAGTAAACAGCCTTTTAATGACTTGATATAACAACAGATTTTCAAATTGTCTGCCATAAGGAACCCTATCCATTCCAACTGGTAGGAAACTGAGCTGTAAAACTCCATCTAACCTAAACTATCCACTCATTTTTGTGATGCTAATTCAGGCCATTTTGCAAACTTATTCTTTGAGTTTTCCATTAACTGGACAACCTCAAGTGTAATATGCATTATACCAACATTGTGCAAAATGTTTAGAGAATGTAAATACTGGCAAAATAAATTGTTTTAGATCAATTACATTTCTCCACATTTACATTACCTTGATACTGTGGCTCCTGTGGTTTTGTCTTGAGACAAATGCAATGATGATGATGATACAGACCCTGATGTGGCACCTTGTCTCATTCGGCGCTGCGACCCCCCAGGTTGATTAGAGCTAGGGTGCTGGTCGGCCATAATAAACGCCAGACACAAGCCCAGACATTCCCTGGGTTAGTTAATTGAGCCTCAAGCCCATTATTTCCTCTGTCAAAGGAAAAAAAGATCTAAAATGTCATATTTATTCTCCAAAGTGGTCTAATATTTTTCAATCTACAATGCACACAGGATTTTTTAATTAAATACGGTTTTAAAAGTCTTTGGTGAAGATGATGCAGCAATTCCATTTCTAGGTCTTGTACATCTTTTTCATCAGAAGAATAGAGGTCATGCATTTGATGTCAGTACATTTCAATTTGGCATACTGGATGCCGCTGACCCTGCACAAAAGATGTGTTACTGATACATGCTAACTATAGCACTTTAGCAACAGTTGTTGTACAATGGATGTCAAACTAGAAAGATGCTGAGCAGTGATGTCAGTGCATGACCTCTATATTCAGATTGAAGTTGCTGTTTGACTTAAACAAACTGGCTAGAAGCTGGGCCTTTAAACTTCATCCACATAACTAACAATGGACCTATTGGTCTTGCGTCAGTCATTTGCTGTATTTTACAACTAACAAACAACTGGCACAAGGCTAAAAGGTCAATTGTTATTTTTAATGTTGTGTAGGATTAAGTTGTGTCATATGATGTCATGTTTTGCCTCTTCAAGAGAGCATGATCCAATCATTAATTGAGTTAATTCCAGATTGAACTGTTGTCCTGCTCAGGGGACTCGCCTCTGTGCAAAACACGACTCTCAAAGTTGGGGACTACTTCGTTACTTTAACCACTGCGACTGCAAAATGTTATTGGTAGCAGAAACACAAGTTTGATTACACCTTTGCAATGCAGCCACCCAAAAGTTACCTTGTCTGAATATGGTTCTCCTACAGCAAATCCACTCCACTCTTTCTGCAGGTACCATAAATTGTATCTACTATAGACCTGCAGTAGATCACTCCACTTATGGAAAGTTGTATTTACTATACAACCATACACATGGGTTAGACCAATGTACGTAAATCTGCGGCTGCCCTTGCAAAATCAACTCAACTTGCTTAGAACTTGCCTCTCTCCAACTACCCATGTATCATAATTAAGTGTGCCAATGTTTCCCTGATTCCTGTAGCCTTTTTGCAGGACCAGTAGATGCACAACCACAGTTTTACACATATACCATAAGTAGGCTCACCATGAGACATTACACAAGCCCTGTGGTTTACACCGTTCCAGGCAAATGCATGCCTCCAGATGCTGGAGGTTTTGCAAAGACATAGACCAGAATAGGAAGCACAATGCCTGGGAAAAAAGATTTTGGACATCTAGGCAGGGTTCTACATTGGCCAGACTGATTGTCAGCAGGACTATCTAAGCAAAGCTCTACCATCAGACAGAGTGGAACATTAAAGAAATCTTTCAAGTAATGTACCCACAGATTGCAGAAAATAGCACTCTCCTGGTGCAGAGGGATCTATTGAAATCATCAAAAATATTCTTGAAAATTTTTAGGAAACTTAGAAAATGCCATATTCGCAAAGTTGGTTGTGGAGCAAACTGGTTCAGTAATTTGATTGCACTCATTGCTGCAGCTGCAACACCCACTCAAAAATTTTGACAAATGTTTACTTCAAAAATGTATATGCTCTATCTCCTCTGAACACTGGCACATATGCATCTGTGTGCAGCTTAGAAAATATTGTTTCAATCAATATCATGCTTGCAATAAGATTTTTTTATTGGGCAGAGCTTACTTTTGTTGCAGATGTGCAGGTTGATTCAGTCAAAACATGTTAGGACAGTGCACTAAATTAAAGGCATGTTTCACAACAAATAAGTTTTCAGGGTTGTGTGTAATAACCTCTAAAATTTTTACAGACTGCAACTCTTCATTGCCTACTTGTTTTATAAAAAGTTGGAACAGGCCAACCAATGGAACATTTTTTCTGTTTGACTTTATATCATGCAGTTTAACATGAGAGTGAGTGAATCGATAGGCTGTATAAAGCTTGTAAATTTAAACAGGGTCCAGGCATATGTTGATGTAACCAATAAAAAACAAAAATGCTCACAACAAAAACTACACTCATGGGCCAATGCTGGGAACAAGAATTTCAGGAACAGGCATGCATTTGGACACTACTCATAGCATTGCCTTTCCCTGTCACATTATTTTCGGCATGGTCAACTTGCGAGCAGTGCATGTACACCCTTCTTATCATAGGACTGGGTTTATAGCATTCAAATATGAATTGTTCTAATATCAATTGGTGTTTGCTAATAAGAATAGCATGTAATGTATTTCGAGTTACAACATCTTTTTTCACTATGAGTTTGGAATAATAGGCACTGAAGATTTTACTCACAAAAACTTGTCTGGCAATCATCATACCATTTTATCTGTATTTATGTTAAAAATAGTTCCAGTTGAAAAAGTCGATTTTTAGTAAGTGATGGTCAGTACTTTTTCATCATGTCGGGTCCAAATGACACAGAATGGCAGCAACAGGACCCTGCCTAAGGTTAGTTTTAGCCGCTATTTTCTTGTCATGCTCCATGCCAGCAGTAATTAGAGCCCAGATAGCCTTGCTTAAGCAATTCTCTTTGCCATTACTGCTACAATTAATCTCTCTCCAACTTTGCAAATGTTCCTGTCTGGAGTTTGCCAAGCCACATTTTCTTCTTTACCATGAAAATAATTACATTAAGGTAACACAGTAGGTTACTGGGGGCAAAACCAATTTTTCTCTGGGGCAACCTTGCAAGGGGATAAAATGACAGGGACGAACTAAAAGGAGGGCAAAATAGAGTAACTATTTATATGTCCACATGTGGTGATGTTTTTCGAAACATTTCATTTGGAGAAGGAAAATTTTCCAAGTGTGGCCCTGCATTGTATACTTGTGCCCCAAAATGACCAACCAAGGAACTATGTGTGATATATACAATGCTAGGATTGCCTGTCACTTGACCAAGTCCTACAGTAGTTGATTGAAAGGTCTCTAATTGGAGTAACGTAATGGCAATTTTCTAAAATCTGTGACAACTCAGTGATGTGAGGTAGGTTAAAACCCCTGACGGTACCATATAACATTTCTCCTTATGCTGGTATTTCTGTAAGCACCAGTACACCAGAAACACAAAAAAGGGAGCACTTTATTACTGCTAAACCCCAAGTCCAAAATGATGCTGTCCTAGGCTAGCATTATGAGTGCTTTTAGGAGAACAAAAGCTTGCCTCAATGCCCCTGTTAGGTGAAATTTGAAGGGTTTTAAAGGCTAATCATTCATGTAATATACAACATTTCAATGCAAAATTATCTTCTCTTTAAGTAAGAAACAAAGATATTAACAATTTTCTGATTTCTACAGAAATAAAAAGGGGATGGGGGAGATTTTACCCAACCTTTTCTAGGAAGGGGGTCCCTTCCCCTTTAGCAGAAACATTGACTAGGAATTGGCTACACTTAGACCATAGGGTATGGCTAGCTAACCAAATGCATAACATAAGGCTAACGTTCCAAGGCTAGATCCAGGCCTAATTTAGATGTGCTAAATTAAATGCTTTGAACTTTATTTGAAATTGTGACTTTTGCATTATTTTTAAAATAGGAACCTTGAGTTGTGATTATATGGGATATAAACAGTCGCAGTAAGATTTTACATAAAACTCAGGAAGAAACCACACTAAGAAACAATCCCTTAAATGTAAGGAATGATCGCTTAAACTAAGAGTTGTCCACTTTCCCTGGTTATAAAGAATTCACCACCTGTGGCATGTGTGTGCACTGTTAAACACATACTCTATATGGTGTTGCATGGGCTGATATTGTGGGACACAAAAGGGGATAATTTCATTTCAGTTTCTAACTGGGTATGAATGCTTGTCAATATTTTAATCATCCACACATCCTAAAAGTTATTTTTTTCAGCGAATATGAGTACCGGTAATTTTTCAAGTACGAGTTTATTTTTCAAGAACCAGTATAAGTATTCTTATTACCTATACCTCTAGTACTGGTATTGAAATCAGTACAAGAATGCCTCCCAACCCCACTTACTAAAAAGGCCTACACCTTATGCTAGGCCAAAGGTTGGGGCTATGCTTATGTTACCCCTCGGGCTGGGCTGGGTGTTTGTTACTTGGCCTAGGCTCATTTCTTCCTCAACACAGCTAACGTTCACAAATGTACCCACCAAGGAGGCCCTCTGACTGCCATCTCTTGTGTCCCCAAGTAACAAAATATTCTCCCCAAACTTCACACAGATTATCTCTGGCACCGCATTTACCTTTCTGCAAAAGATGTTCACAAAATTTCATCAAACAATGGCTGAATTTTCACTGCCAATTTTGACTATAACAACAAGTTAATGCATCATATTTTCCAGTTCTGGACAACTGTTGTCAGTAGAGGATAAAGGTCACAACTAGAAAACTTGATACTTCACCTGCATAGCTGTCTTCATAATACCATCTTTGATTCAGTAACAATAAGAAGTGTATACTATTTGGAATACCACATACACTTAAGTGCTTCTGTCACTTAGCAACTGGGTTCCCTTCCTGTCAAACACCAAAAGGAAATGGCAGCTACTTGGGCAGACGACAAAATGATGCAATGCTACACTTAGCTTTATATCTTGTTCCAAATAATCCTTTTTGCAGTTATTTTGGTGAGATCTCAACAATAACGCATTTTTCGTTCATTCAAAGGTACTTTAAGTTGTAAAAGTATCAAACAAGTAGCTCAAAAACTGCACAGAGCTATGATGTGCACCTTCTCTCTGCCCAACCCCCGCTAGTTTACATGTGACTGGATGCAGTGTCATGGGGGACGTTTTAATCCTAAACACAGAACCTGTTGTGACTGGCTTTACTTCAACACCACCAATACAATTATAATGTATGTATTTTACAATGAAATTTGAAAGTACCTAACGTACGCATACCATTGTGTCTGAACCTTGTGTTTGAGGTTCTGAGCACTCCCTGTAACGATACACTTACATGAGGAGCAACCAGCTGAAGAGAGCATGTACATATAAAACTGTGCATGTAGCATGCTGGTCCTGGTTATGTGCTGCGTACATACGTCTATTACACAGGCAGTAACTCAAACAATCACTGCTTTGCAATACTGAGTGTTAAGAAACTTTATCTAGCTACAGTACTGGGCGCCGTTCCACAAAGAGTTAAGCATGATCTTAAGCATGATTTACTGTTGGCTTAAGTATGGTAAATCAAACTTAAGATTGTGCGTAACTCTTTGTGGAACGGCCCCCTGGTGTAACAATTCAACTAAAACCGTAACTTCTATCTGAATCAACCTTCAATGAAACCAATTTTATAAAAATTGCTTTTCACAAAATGATTTGTTACTAAAGTTAAAGGGGAAAAATGTTAAAATTGAGTGTGTTGCGGACCTGTGGTTTGAATTAACGCTAACACAGTAACATGGAGCGATTGTGAAAAACTATACAACGATTCACAAACATGTATCTACCACATATTGCTTATTACCGATATCTGCGTTACCACGGGTTGGTTATACATACACAAATTTATACACTTAATCGCCAAGTAATTGCAAGAAGATGCAATTAAACATTTAGTTCACTAATCGCAAACTGACACCATCAATAGTTATTTCATATTTTATGTATCCTTGCTGGCGGGTACATTTGTACATTTGTGAATGTTACTAGCTGCCCAAGGGCTATACTTATGTTAGCTACTGATGTGTTGGACTTGAGCTGTAAAAATACATTAACCTAGCCTAGGTTGGGTCTAGCCTTATTTTGCAAAACAACTGGGATGGTACACTGTCCATGGTACTAAGTTAATTTTTAGGCCTATTGCCATAACCCGGATTGGAAAGTTTGCCCTGCACTGGGGATTGATCCCCCCTGCAAAAATATGAGTCTCAAAGTGTCTAGCTGCGCAATATGACAATTGACAACTGCAGCCACGCAATGCAAGTTTGATAACAAGTTTGCAATTTATCGGCAAAAAAGTTACCTCATTTGAAAATCTTGAAACCATATCTCAGAAAAGTCTAAACTTTGTGCATTCTGGACCCCCTGCAGATTGTATTGCATTGCTATAGCACTGTTAGTGAAATGCAAATTTACAGTACCTGATGAACTTTTTCTAATTGTAACCACGTAGAAGGCATGAACACTGTCAATCCACGTACGTAAATACATCAGAAGTTGCCTTCCCCGTTGAGCCAACTCTGTTTGCTCTGGTCGCACACATGATGCCTTCTCCAACCAAAGACTGTTGGGTATCAAGCACTTGCCCTGCCTTGGTGCCAAGCTTTCTGTGTACATAAGTGCGTACTACGTACTGTGTACTATATAAAAAAGTATGACATTTATTTTATCACTGGCTATTTTAACTTTAACGGATGTGCATACGTAGGCTGACTGCTAGATAGTACACATGAACAGTGCATACTGGCAGGTTACAGTTGGTTTCTGCCCTCGCTACTTTTGGTCAAATGAAGATGCTATCAACTTTTCCTTAAGGTTTCAAACTTATCGATGTAATTTACTATTCAGTGCGACACCAGTTACCGCCATGTTGACGTTTTTCCAAGCAACATTCTGACTGTAGACTTTAGTATACTGATACGTTCTTACGTACAGGTATACGGTATTCAGTGCTGTGAACAATTGTGCACACATTCAGCATAAGCCCACCTATAGACAAGCAGACTACTTATACGTGATAAAATTCAAGTCTGTGACTAGACTTGACGTTTAGAAAAAAGATCATACAATTCATTCTTTTCAATGAGGATGCTGAAAAAGTTTTAGGCCTATCCACAAATTTCATTGCTGTCTTGTACTCGGATTTGAAATTTGAAGTTAACAGTTACTTTTAACACATATAAGTTCAAACATTACTTTCCACCCCAAGATTTTTAGGGGCAGAAACTAACAGACCCCATACTGGCATATATTGCGTGCATCATCGGAAGTCGGTGGCTTAAAACCTTGCAAAGCTGGAAGTTGGAGGGGTAAGGACAATGCCTGAAAAGGCAATTTAGGAAGGTAGTTTTGGCCAAAATTTCTCAGTTCACTCCACACTAGGGCTGTGCATTTTTGGTTAATTCACTATCCGTTTAACCAATTTAATTAACCAGCGGCTAACCCTTTAACCGAAAATGACGTAATGTTCACCACAACAACAAAAAGTCAACATTTCCAAAGAGCGCCATCACCTTTGTACAGGAAAGTACAAGTCTAAAAATGGCGTTGTAAGTCATGTTCGCCGATGTAAGCATGTGGCAAAAATGTTGGTATTTTGAGCTGAGTTTAAATCATCTTTTCACAGTAAAAGCCCAACCCACGTTTACTGAAGCTTCCTTCAGACCATGTGCACTTTTTAACATTCCACCAAGTTGAATCTTCCTGCCTGGTCCTATGTAATATCCCCAGTTACTTCATGAAACACTCCTACACCGCTGTTTTGATGCAGCTTGCTTGGGATGCAGTATTTAATACATGTACAGCACTCACGTGTTTGTCATAGTAGCGATCTGTACAATTGCACTGTAAACAGCACAACCAAGCCCTATTATCCTGCATAAATGAAGGGATTCCCAGCATTCCTACCATAAAGTTGTATACAGTAGGACCTATGGAATGTTACCATATGACATCATTACGAACGGAAACAATGATGCACATGGTCCCATGCATGCAGTAGACTTTCGTGCGTATCCTTTTTTAACCACTAAACAAGGGACCATGTTTTGCTCAGTGACATCATATGCATACAATCAATTGCAAATTTGAATTGCCTCTGCATTGTGATTGGTTCAAATACGTTGATTCTGAGCCAGCCAATCACAACTCACGCCATCGTCTATGGGATTTAGTGTGTGAAAAAAGCAGACCTCTGAATGACTTTCCCCATTGAGTTTGCGTTATGAAGATCCGCTTTTCAAGCTTACATAGCTGGCCTGTGCAGCCGACTAGGCCCCATGCTAAATTCACCACGAAACGGCATCACAAATCTCTGCGTATGTGGATTTTTCGGGGATCTGACTTAGTGCATTTCATTTGCTGATTATTTTTAAACAAGATGTAAGATTTGGCCAGGAAGTGTCAAAAATACGGGGATATTTATATCAGAAAGGATCCATTATGACGTTAATTGAGCCCATTTTTTTTGCTGTCCAGAACTGCTAAAATTAGATAGTTGAGTACATGCATCTTAGAGTGGACTTCTACAGTACAGTACATTATCGCAACAACAACCCAGTCGGTTCAACGAACTGCATATGCGTATTCATTAAAATCAACATGGAATGTTCCATTTTATATGATATTGGGCAAACAACAAAATGGCAGGAATTATCTGGCGCTTACGCTCGTATTTTTACAGGTTAATTTTTTTCCAAATACTGCTACTAACAATGAAAAATGAGGAAATTTACAGAGGTGCAGCATGATAAAATATTTCGATTAGCTAGAATGGGGAGATTTATTCAAAAATACTTTCGTGCCCTAATCATGGTCTCGCGGAGGTTTTACTGCCAGAGCTTGGTAACTTTTTCACAGCAGCATTAAGCACTTTTGTTACAGCTCCCTGCTTGTCTTGCGACTTTCTTCTCGCTTCCTCTCGCTTATTTCCAAAGTTGAGCTTGGGTTAAGCTATTGAAGGGATTAGGAGACGAGCAAGTTCTGCCAAGGAAAGTAACAATGGGTGCGCCACTTAACATAACATAACAGGTTGAAGGGCAAGGGAGGGCCAAAGCCCCATAAGATGCCCTGAAGTCTAGGCCCTAATCATTTAACTCTTCGAAGATCCAATGCCAGAGTGAGTGTGGATGAACACAGGCGAACTTCGCCTTCTCTTTTCGACTAGTGCTCAGAGGTAACGAGGCAGGCGTGTACTAATCACTCCCAATCCTGCTCCCGGGACCGCCATTTAACGTCCCCATCCGACGGACGTGAGCATATCCCCAGTCTTTAGCCACTTTCCCAAAGGCTTGAGGGGGTGGAGGTTATACTTGCTCTGCACCACTGCTCAACAGCTGAACTGAGCAAGCAGACAACTTCCTGATTCGGACAACTTCCTGAAACGGACAACTTCCTGAAACGGACAACCAAATACCCAATTTTGAAATTCACCAATTTTAAGCCCCCTCAGCATCACTGTGAACAGCTATGCTGAACAAGCTAATTTTTAGACCCCGGAAAATTTCCAAGTGGTTCCACCGGGATTTGATCCGGGGACCTTCAGTATGCAAGGCAGTACGCTCAAACCACCGAGCCATCTCCACTTGTCACTCATCATTATGTATTTAATTCTGGGAGCTGCCGCGGAATCACTGTAATCCGTTCAATCCAACGGACCATTTTAAAACTCTTTTTTTATTTATTCTTTGAGCAATAATTTGTGAGAAACTGACACTGTTTGTGCGCGATGATTTTGTAACAATTTACTGACAACACGCTGAGGCAACTGAGTAACCAATAGGTTGGTCGATTAACCTGTTAACTGATTAACCGTCACAGCCCTACTCCGCACCAACCAATGGTGGCACTAGCCAGGAAATTCTATTGATCTTTATTAAAATCCCCTGGGCATATTCTGTATTGCAAACTTTCCAATCTGGGCCATAGGCCTAACTACTGGATTAGTCCTAGGCCTAATAGCCTACTCAGTGTTCGGGCTAAGCTGCGCGATTCCCGCAACAGAATCAATAATCCCGCAACAAAAATATTTGTCTGCGGGAAATTCCCGCATCGTTTTTCTTGCATAAGTGATAGGGTTATAACCAAAGCACAACTTATTTACTTGTCCGTTATACGAATAAAAACTCTGAAAATCGATGCATCACCGTTTGTATAAACGTTTGTGTAAAACGGAGCTCTACACAGTACACCCTTACACCCATACTACATGGACTGGGTATGCATGTACTAGCGCTACCTACTGTAGAGTGTAGGGCTGCAGGCCTAGCTTACGATCGCGCAGCAGTGGCAGCTAGCTCTGTGCAGTGTGTGTACTGAAACTAATCACTCTGTGTTCAAACATCGGTCGTGTTTTAGTGTGAAATGGCCTCCAAGTCAAAGTTGGATTATTTTTCAAACCGCAACAGAGTAGCGATAATAACGTAAATAGTAATACTACTAGTAAGTTAGGCCTAATACTAATTCTACTGTAGTAATACAGTACTAGTACTGGGCCTAATGTTAAGCCTAGGTCTGCTAACAAAAGTAGTAAAACTAAGAAGAAAAAGCTGACAAGTTTCAGTTAAATTGGCTGAAAATTTGGCCGTGGTTATGGTACGAGAAAGGAGAAATATTCTGCGCCACATGCAAAGAAGCCAGGCCAACTGACACATCTAACTTTCTTGAAATCTTGTTTACTGTTAGGCCTATCAGTTATTGGTAATGTTAAAAAATGTACTTCATTAATCTCTTTATTGGTAAATGCACATTGCAGACTCGACTTAACATCTCAGAACTTAAAGACTCCTCCCCCCCTAAAAATGAAAATCCCCCCCTAAATTTTTCAGAAGGGGGGAATTTCCCCCCCAAATTTCAAGTCCCAGCGCTAACACTGAGCCTAGGCCTACTAACATTAGGCTAGCCTACATGTAGGCCTCGGCCTATAATGATGTAGACAACTGTCCTTTGCCTAATTTTTGTCTTTATTGCCAAAATGGATTAGACTAGGCCTAGTAATACTAGTACACGATGGACTGTCCTTTACCTAAGTTACACGGTACACTCACACAGTGACGTTAAGCCTACGTATTAACGTACACCTCTGTGAGCCTAACAAGTTACTCATCGTTACACATTGACAAAATAAAAAGTTAGGTCCTCAGGCTTGGTCTAGCCTACCGTTGAAGAATGTGGGCCCACGAATGTTACATAATTTTGATACAACTTGATGATGTTACCCTCTAATCGTACGACTGAGGTGTAAAATAACTATTTAAGTTTAATTTTCTGAAGTTTCGACTCTGAAAGCTCTAATAAAGGGCTAATCTAGAGCAATTTTGGACAACTTATCCGTGGCCCTGATGTGATGCTATGGTATTGATATCAGCTGCGCAAACAACCATGACAAACTTAGGATGGTGGAATCAATTAAAAAAACACTGGTACTGTCCACGTGAAGCCATGCTGCAAGGAGGTAAACCTTCTTTCCCTTAAAATCGTTTTAAATTTACCGTCAGAGAAAAGGCAATCGCATTAAATCGGTACCAAATGTGAATCTTCGTAGAAGGAAAGACCGGCTGTTCTTCCAAGACCGAACCTGTACGGTGTACCTTGAGCATCTGTTTGTACGCCCTCTATCGGGCTGAAATTTTACATCATATGGGCCAAAGATTACAGCTGTGCAGAGACGGAAGAGTGAATGCGGAAACCACAACAAAAGCTTTGTATCCGTGACGTATTAGTTTATCCGCAGAATTCGTGAAAAATAACTCTCTCTGATTGAAGAAAAAAAGTTTATTCGCAGTTAATCGGATAAAGAGATATAATAATGCTAAAATTAGTGCTCATATCTGAGTAAAATCCTGGCAGCGCTGATATAGGTAAAATAGCAATCACCAATGACCTGACAGTCTGATCACTGAAGGACTCTGGGAATGATGAACTTGAGGTTGGTTCACTCGGCAGATCCCCCATAATTTTGCCGTCCCCCAGTATTTGTCGGTATTTCGTAAAGGTAGCCACACAAACAAGGCCCGGAGCCAGAAAAAGCATACTGAATGGACAAGACTTTAGGGAAAGCAAATATTGTTTATGTACATCGGCGAAACTGATTTGATCAACTTAGACAATGGCAATTTGAAATCATCAACTCCGCATCACCGAAGAACTAGTACGCTACAAGCTCAGCCCCTCTCCACCCCGGCCATACACTCCTCTGACTATCGGCTTGCTTCAGTTTCTTTCACAGTTTCGTTCCGTACAACTGAAGCCTTTTTCGGGAGTGGCGCCAGGATTTGCCCGACCGGGGGGGGGGGGGGGCAAGCTCCAACCGTCAGGGACCAACATTTCAAGGCCCCGACAAAGGCGATGCGCTAGTCCCTGTTGGACGTAACTTGGCAGAGTTTGAGGGGCGCAAAGCGCGCCAAAAATTTCAGCTTTATTTTTAACAGAAATGAAACTAGAGTTTGTTTTGAAGAAATTTTTTTTGAAGCAAATGCAACTTTTTGTAAGGACCTTTGAAAAGTTTGTGGGTTTATTGAAGAATCTTTCTTTCTTATGAGCAAAATCAAAAACCTTATTGGCCTATGGGCACCAGCTGAAATCCTTTTTGGGTTACGCGTTTTGTCAAACTAGGCATAGGTACTAGGCTCTCAAGAGAAACTGTAAATTTGCCCGAAAACGTTTTCCCTTGCTTGATGAAAGATTTGCGGAAAATTAAGAACTTATTAAATAGGGAAAATATGGAATTAAATAAAGGAAAGTTTAGTTTTTCGAAATGTTGGGCTATTGACAGAATTTGGGCTTGTTTTTTTTTTTTTTTTTGAGAAAAAAAAATGGGAAATTTTGCCGTTTTAAACAAATTTGAAAATCCCGGGCTTCTATTTGAGAAAAGGAGTAATTTCATGACAGATGTGGGGGTATTTATAATGACCTGACCTTCTTAATTGTATGAGAAAAGTAAAGTAGCGGGGCGATTTGTAGACTTGTTGGGGTTACTGAATATCCTCATGCAGATTAAGGCCCTTGGACTGTATTTGAAAATTTCCCTGCGGAAATTTTGGGCTTCCCATATGTTAGAAGATTTTGATATCAGCGTACTTGAGCGTTACGGTTTGGGGGGGGGGGGGGGGCAGAAGGTAAGTTGCTCGAAAAGAAAATCCGGCTCGAAGGGTCTAAGAGGAGCACACAGAAATTTTTCAAACATAAAACCCCTCAGACAGCTGGAAATGGCATTTTACAGATTTTATGTAGCAATGAAGCAGTCGTTATATTGAACTTCCTTTGCTTCCTTTGAGAAGCCCCAATTCAGTAGAAAACCAAACTTGCTAAGTGATCAGAAAATTACCAGATAAAATGCACCACTACCCTTAGATGATATGATTTTGTCTCTTTTGTGGAAAAAACTACGCAACCGAATTGAAGGCACGCTTATGCGTTTAAACTTACTACGACGACTCTTCGTTGCATTCAGTTGAAAGGTCCGCTAAGTTGATGAAATTTTCTGTGACTGCCCGAACTCTAGACTATAAATGATTTTACTTCCAACCGAGCATCTTTCAAGTATATGTCATGTTACAAGGTGGCTTCAAATGAATTTGCAATCAGACTAATGGGGAGATATTCTCACACTATATACTGTTTATCATTGTGCGTAACTGCAAACGGCCGAGCCGGTTTTATAACCGTTGCCCGAATTTGGCTTTCTGGTCTGGATGGTCGCAAACCATTGGGCACTGAATGCACCTTAACAACCTCAAGTCAGTTTTTGTAGGAAAACTTGGGAATTGTGAGAGTTTCCTTGAAGAATATGGTCTTATCTAGTAAGCGCAAGCAAGATCAAATAGATCGTCCGATGGACTGAATTTTATCGGGGTTGCATCTTTTATCGTGAGCCTATAGATAAAGGTTCCCAACGAAATTGAATCTTCTCAAGGACGGGGGATGGTAGCCTTCCCCGAATGGGCGCATGATTCCCGGCCCCCGCTCGTGCCACCCTTGGTTACGTTTGCACATGAAACTTCCATCTCCCTCGTCTTCAACACAAGTCTTGGTTATGGGTGACCTTGAGAGCACGGTTTGAAGACGGGACAAGATACATGGAATGAGGAATAACAGAGCTACGAAGAAGTGATTGGAAATCGGTTCCAATATGCTTTAAATTAGAGTTACAAAAGAAAAAAATAAGTTCATGATCATCCTTCCAGTACCATCAGTCCCTAAGGTTTTTTATTCCATTTTTTATTTACAGACCACTTCGTAAAAATCGCCGTCCTTCCTCGATGGGGTGGGGAGGGGGGGGGGGAGGAGATGGGACAAGGTACGTGGAATGAGGTATAACGCAGGGGTGGCGCCAGGATTTTCCCGACAGGGGGGCCAGCTTTTTGAGTCCCCGACAAAGGCAATGAGTTAGTTCCAGTGGGACGTGACTTGGTAGAACCTGAGGCGCGAGTAGCGCGCCGAAATTTTTGGCTTTTTTCAACAAATTTTTAAAAATCTGGAGTTTGTTTAGAAGGAACAGTTTTGAAACAAAATTTGGCTTTTTTAATTAAGGACCATTAAAAAGTTGGGATGTTTATTGAAGAATCTGTCCTTCATATGGGCAAAATCAAAAACGTTACATGCCTGCCAAAAGCAATTGTGGGAGTGATTAAGAGCGTTTGTTCGGGTGTTTTATTGTACGAAGTATCTATCGAAAATGAAAAAGTGCAATTTTTAACAAATATTAGAGAATCTGAAGGTTATATTGGTGGAACTGTAATTTTATGACATATTTTGGGGGTTTATCAAAGAATCTGACCCACTTAGGAGAAAAATCAAGTAGAATGTGATTTGTAGTTTTGTTGGGGTTTCTGAATAACATCATGGAGACTTATGCCATCGGAGCTTTCCTCGCCGGGAAAAAAGTGTGTATATTGACATATGCGTACGGGGGTGTTCAGTTTTGTAGGAGGCAGAATAGTCTATTTTGTCTGAAAAATGTAAAACTAACTAGAAGGGCACAGAAATTCTTGAAAAATTGAAAACCTCAGAGAGCCGGAAATGCCATTTCCCAGGCTCGTAACCAGAAACAAAGGAGTCTTTATTTTATCGTGAGCCTATAGATGAAGGTTCCCCGACGAAACTGGATCTTCTCAAGGACAGGGGAACGGCAGCCTTCCCCGACGGGGTATGGCCCTTGGTTCCCCGCTGGTGCCATCCTTGGTTACGTCTGAACGTAGAATTTCCAGCTCCCAGGTCTGCAACACAAGTCTTGGTTATGGTGACCTTGCGCGCACGGATTTAAGATGAGACAAGGTACATGTAATGAGTTTTAACAGAGCTATAAACTATGAGCCATGAGAAGTAATTGAAAATCGATTCCGATATGTATTAAAACAGTGTTATAAAAGAAAAAAAAATAATGTTCAAGATCATCCATCCAGTAAATTCAGTCAGTGCGGGTTTTTTTTATAAGTTTTTTATTTTTATTTTTTAGGCCTCCCCGACGAAATCGCCGACCTTCTCCGACGGGGGGGGAGTGTTCCCCGACGGGGGGCATGCCCCCCCCCGATGACGCCACCCCTGGTGTAACGGAGCTACGAAGAAATGATTGAAAATCGATTCCGATGTGTATTAAAATAGCGATACAAAATAAAAAAATATGTTCAAGGTCACCAATGCAGTGCCTTCTTTTCTTTCTTGTAGGGATCTTTTATTTTTTTTTATTTGTTATCATTTTTAGGCCTCCCCGACGAAACCGCAAATCTCCGACGGGGGGCATTGTTCCTCAACGGGGGACCAGCCTCCATCCCCCCGCCCCTGCTGGCGTCACCGCTGGTCCTTTAAAAGAAATTTTCTGCTACCGTCTAAGCAGGAGGAGAAAAGTCTGTGCCTATTAAACGAAGAAATATTTCAGAACAAAAGATTGCCCATGATGCCAGAAATGGGGCTGTAGTGGATCCAAGGGGAGCCGTGGGTGCAAACGAAGCCATAAAAAATACAGATCATACTTTTCATGGGTCCGAAGGAAATCGAAAGAACTAGTCGCAAAATTCCGAATTCTGTCGGACACAAGCCTCCATGTTTTTAAATATTTGTTCATAAAAAAAACATTACACTTTTCGGCGTGTTTCGTGTAATGCTCATACAGACACTCTTCAAATAATCAAATATCAAGGTTGGAAACTTTTCTCGATAATGAAAAAGAATTAAAATGTGTTCCATGTGACACCATACCATCAAGAGACACCGATCAATTGCATTACTGTTTCTCAACTTTTCTTTTCCGAATTTCTTATGTATAATCCTTTTACTTCCCTCGGGTACCCCTTAACTTTTGGAGACTATTTCCTGCATTTCTGAAGGAGGGGGGAAGTTCCAACGAGAAGAGCTAAGTTTTAGCACCATTCGTGTTCATGTGCATGTATTAGTTGACACCCGTTAACTATTTGTGGTAGGCTGTGAGAGTGTCACTTCCAGTAAACTGGTTATCACATGGTGTCAGTACTGACTCTACAGACAGCCGTTAATGTTCCCTTATGTGGTGCCGCGGGGCCCGTGGACTGTATCAGTATTACCCTGGAAGTACTAGCTACCTACTCCCGTTGTGAGGATGCTCCGCATAAGCAATGGCGTAGGGAAAACAAGCCAGTGAGCCACAACTGGAAGAAGGCCGTGGCCGACTCGACTTGAACCACGGTTGGAAACTGGGCCGTAAAACTCCTAACTAACTACCGGCCTCATCATGACAGATTTGTATATCATATGGTGCTAAGATCGTAATGTCGTTCCAGTAAGACAGTAAGAACCTAATTCCTATACGAGGAAAAGGTAGTGCTCATCCTTATTAAAATATTTAGACAATTCACTGCTTTTTACAGTACACGGTACGGTTAGCCTTAGATACGGCTCAGTTTCTAGCCAATTTTTTAATCGGGCAGGCCACGAGGCTTAATTTTTTCCAGTTGTGGCTCACTGAATTGTACGCTACTGTACGGTACTAGTACGATACGTTACCCCAACTTGAAGAACGTGGGCGTAGGCTGGGGATGGGGGTGCGGACGCACCTCCACGCACCAGGTGGAGTTCCGCTTAAAATGAGACCAAAAAATAGGCCAAAAAAAAAAGAAAAAAGAAGCTCAGCAAGACAACCTTGTTCCTACTTGACCACCGTCTATACCCAGCACATCAGTCTTGTGCCTATAGACGAATCCGGACAGATTGTGATGGTCTGATTTTAGTCGGCCATTACTGGGGTTCATTACCTTTAGATCTCTAAATTTCCTTCCTTACCTGTTCCATGGATGGTTGTGCACTAAAGTGTATTTTAATTTTCTCAACTTCAATGAATATGAGAATTTGAAATTCACGTAGACAATAAATGAAGACGATTAAAGGCTGATGGACCCCACTAATGGCTGCCTATAGTCACTAGAAGCAAGCGCTAATCGGAATTGTCTATAAGAGGACACATATATCAATTTATCTGACAGCTTTCGTATATGCCACATTACATTTATATTAGGAGTGAATAGGCGGTAATGTATACAGGAGGAATATCGATGGATTGAGACCTGTTTGTAAGGATTATTCTTTTCTTATATTCTTATAGTCAAATTTAGGAGTGAGAATTTTATAATGAGAATCTTTATCGTGGAATACATTGGCATTTGGAAATATGTTAGGCATTTTGGAGACTTCTTGCAAGTTTTTTGCCGTTAGTTTTTTACGTTCTAGAAACAGACGTCTGATGGATGGGAATTTCTCCAGTGTCGAAATCCAATTTGAGGACAAAAACAATCATACTGTCAATCAGCGTCGACGATACTAGGGGACACAAGGAAGTCCCCCTATCGATTTCTAAAAAATAATCGGAAAATTTTTAAATGATCTTAAAAGACGTTTCAGATATAGACTTCTGTAGGAGGTACACAGTGGCGGAAGCGGGGGCCAGGGGTCCTAGCCCCCAATATTTTTTATGAGATTTCGGAGGCATGGCACCCCCCTTCCCCACCCAATACCTGAACGTCACAAAATATTTTTTCAAAAGAGCAATAGGCCTATTTGGGAATTAAGTACGTTTTAAGTTAAGTATCATTTTGTGTAAGCATGATGTCGACTAAATTTTCTCACGATTTAGTAACCCCAATATGTTCCAATTTTGCATTTGCCGCATAGCCTATACAGACCGTCCAAAGGAGAGTGCATATATCTTTGGTTGTGTTTCATAAAACACAAGTACACCCAACTCGCGCCTGTACCTGCACACCTCCAGCTGACAAACTCTAACGTTAAGTTTTGAGATGTCGAAACGTAGCAATAGCTCAATTTTGGACTATATCGTTATTACATTTCGGCTACCCTTTGGCTCAATTATTACTTTTCAGAGTGCAAAAGTTGCAGAGCTTCCGTGGCTTCGCCCCTGGACCCCCACATTAACGATAACCTGTAGGAGAGTTAACTTTCGCCCTTCAAACAGTTAAAACAAAAACTTTTGCAAGCTATCTTTCTTTTTCAAATTGTCTTTCTTCTTCTCAAATCAGGGCCTTTTAAATATACCGAGCGAGGGGCGTGTCCCCAGTCCTATTTTTGGCCCCATTGACACACATTTGTCCCAGTAATAATGTTCCTTTTAGAATTATTAGTAATACCTACACAAAGGTACTTTTTTGCTTCCATTAAGTCCCCTAAAAGCCTATAATGTCAGAGCTTCCGGGGCCCCGCGCATATCGCATATTCGACCATTTTGGAGCCTCTCAAATCACTAATATCGCTGAGCTTTCGAAGGCTTCGTCCCCTGCACCCCTACCAGGGCTTTGGCCCTGGACCCCACCAGTGCCCTTAAGCGGGCCCCTGGACCCCAAGCCTTACGGCATCATCACTATATGTCGGCTGCCGAAAACTTGTGGCCCCCAATAAAAAAAACACATCTTCCGCCGCCTATGGGGTAGGTGAGGTGCGTTCTCGACAAAGTGTTGCATCTATTGCATTCATTTTCCATCACAAATGGCTATTAACTATCAAAATTTTCGCGCGCCCCGCGCACTTTAAACCCTCCTTCAGGGTTGGTCCTTAATTACAGAAGACTTTAAAAATGAAAGCTACTGCCATTGAACTTGGTGATACTCATAACCAATTGAGTGTAAAGAACAGGCCGGTGAGCCACTTCTGGAAAAACGCCATGGTCGGCCCGACTTAAACCAATTGGTTAGAAGCTGCTCTAACAAGTCTCATGATTATACACAGTACATAGCACAACCTAACATTTATTCAAAAGGCAGGAGCGATATTTTCAAACCAGCTATGATAAAACAGTGTTGGGTGTTATTTAAGTAGTGCAATGCGGATTTAGCAAGCGAACAATGCAACATGCTGCATGTTATAGTACAAGATAAACAAATGGGGCCCATTTATAAATTCATGTTGCCGGGCTGAATGATTCATAGTGGAGAGGAGCGATGATGTTTGGGTGATGGTAATAAGCTCTTTCTGGACTTTCAGAGAGAAAATAAATCTTGCTACAAACATAAACTTCTCTCAAACAATAAGAGTGATCTGTCAAAGGGTCTCAGGGGTAAAGGAATTTGTCATACTCTGCATAGATAAGCAAAAATAAACAAACCCATTTGAAAGAGTCAGAAAATGGGGATACAACTATTCAGCCTTGTCAGACAAATTTATTTGGTAAAATGTTTTGATGGAGTTTCCTTTTTTAAACAAGAGTCCCAAATTTGCACTCAATATGAGTCCACAGGGTATCCTTTGGCAGAAACCATTGGGCAATGCCCCCTGCCATTCATTTTCAGTAAATACTTGACCCTCCCCCTGATGCCATGTTTAGTTTCTTTAAATACATCAAATAGTTAAAAACAAATTTTACTTCAGGTGGTAGCAGAGGTGGCACTATTGAATATAAGGGCAGAAATTTTCAAAAATTTTCAAAGAGAGAAGGGGATGCCTCCTTAGACCCCTTCCCATGCACAAGATTCCAGAACATACTGCATACCTATTGGGGAAAATCAGTCTGGCTACACCACTGGGTTCCCACCATCTTTCAGGATGACTTCATAGCTTCAGTTTAACACCTCCTGACTTCTCAATATAAAACCATGTTGTCTCTTGATGCAAGTCCTCTCAGTATGTTTAAAATTCCACTTTTTATAGACTTCAAGAGCAACCTAAACAATACCACAGAGAAAGACAAAACGACTATTATTCATTTCAAAATTTATCTTCATGGAACCAGTTTACAAATCTGAAATGCACAGTACAAAAGTTTTCTCTCTTATTTTTGAAAGATTCAATACTATCTTTCATTTAATTTTAAGTTTCAATAAGACACTCTAATCTGTCATTCAACTCCTCACACTCATGTTACAGGAACCTAGATTGATCCCATTAAGCACTCCACTGATGAACACAAGAAGTGCCAATCAGAAAATAAACAATTATAAGATTCAATTTCATCCAATTCGGATGAAGATTCAATTTATTGTTAAATCAGCTGATAAATACTTCACATAATGTGGTGTGAAAAATATAACCTTCCTCTTTCTTCACTTTAATAATTTTAATAAGCATTAACCCCAATAATCGCCAAATTTTACCTACCACGGGTTGCACCAATAAGCTGGCAGTTACACTCATACATAGGCAAAGCAATGAAAAGTTGGAAGATGATTCAAGGAACTCTTCCAAACAAAACATAGAGTTATGTGCTTAATTCTATGTAACTCTAGGTTGATAATCTACCAGCCAATAGCTTACAAAGCTTACATTATCTTTGGTTCACTTACACAGCAGAATATCCAAGTGGTTTAAGTAGTAGGACTATCCTGAGGGCTGAGATAAGGTTAACATCACAGTTCCTTTATATCATGAAGTTTTCTGACACAAGCTTACAGAAACACCATGTATCTACCATAAAATTGGTACACAGTAGCAGTTCAAAAACCAATTGATTTGAGTGATTTGAGATGCTTTGGAAGGTTGACAAGCAAAGGAAAGTAAGCTCCTTGCCCCTGTCACCCTGCATGCAGTTATTTGACATGCAACTACCTTTACTGTTAAGAAATGTAGAATTTGTCAAGTGGGGCGGGGGGGGGGGGGGTAGAGAGTATCCTATAACCACAGAAAAATTCATGTACTTAACCCTTTTGCAGGCACTTACATGGTATTACATATCCTGAAAAATTTCTGTCAACAGATATGTATGTACTACTACATAGAATTTAAAGTTGTTACATAGTTTTCAACCTCTTGGTTGAATAGGGTGCTGTTACAGTAACAGACACTTGCTGTGAAAGTGTATAGCTGAATTCAAACCCATGCACTGGTGAAACATTGGCTCACTCCAAATTAAACCATTTTGGCACCCAAGGGTGGTTGACAACCAAATGAAGAATAAAAATTTCATGAGGGCTAGGTTCAATGAAAAACAATGCATACTTTAATTAATGACCTAAAAATACAGCAATGAGTGAGCCAATGAACCATTATGACCCCACTGTGGTGTGTAAACTACAGGCCTCAGCACACTTTTACTTGACATAAAACATCTGCTGGAACTCAAATGCCCTTTTTGACTTTCAATGCAAAAAATTTTAGCCAATTAAGATTTGGACTAGACAGTAGACAAGATCCCTCCAACAGGTTGCTCATTTTCAAAGCTGTTCCCACTGTTTTGTCACAGGGGAATGTGATGACATTCACAATTCTGAGTCACCACCAACCAGTTCTCATGGTGTCTCATGTGAACAAAAAACATGGAAGTATACCCCTTTTGAGCTTTGTTTCTTTGACAAACTCTACTAGTCCTGAACAAAGAGCAAAGAACAAACTGAGATGTTAAGCCTGTGAGTGGTTTTTATTCAACAACAACAACCACTGACAAAAATAAAAGTACAAAGCATCCAACACAAGAACTAAACTATGCCTTACAATGATGTTGACAATGTGTGTGAGTTTGTCTGTGTGGGAGGGATAGAACAGATTCTCAATAACTTGAAAATTATGCCTGAATATCAGCCTGGGAAGTGACCCCATATGAACTTTGTCACAAAAATTTCTTGAAGGAATAAAATCACATAATGTCAGGACCTATGGAGAAAATATTTCTATCTGGTAGGTTAGTTAGTTAGTTAGTTAATTTTACGGCCCAGTTGCTAAGCTATTTGTTCAAGTCGAGCCAGCCACTGCCTTTTTTCAAGTTGTGGCTCACTGGATTATTTTCCCTACTCCATTAGTTAGATGGAGAGCATCACGGACAATGGCAGTAGGTCCCTTTTTTGGTCTTTGGTATGACTCAACCTGGTTCAATCTGGTAGGACCACTCAACACATTTTGTAAAGGACACAACAAACTTTACATAAACGAGGATACCAGTTTCATTAGTTCTTTGTTGTAAGCAAGTCTCCTGTGATCCTTGGACAGCATTTTTGCAGATGGTTTATATCTTTCAGAGGGTGTCTAGGCCTACTTCTCACACACACCATGTTCCCAGAAGTTGCTAGATCTACTAACACGCTGTTCAACTGTTGTCCCACAACATTTCTGTGAGAGAATGAGTGTATGCATATCATGTGAATCCCTTCCTGTGGTGACTTATGGACTTGCATAATGCATTGTACTACTTAGGCGGGCCTAAAACTACGTCATCACATTAGAATTTTGTACTAACTGGCCTTGCATATGCCTTCTGATTGTATACACACCCATTTGATGACTATAACATGCATACGTAGTGCTCAATTTGTCAATGGTAAGATTGCTGACCTAGTACGAGTTCATATTCTCCTGCATAAAGCTAAGCTTTAAAACACTCCTGATTCCAACAGGCACTCCTGGCTAAAACTTGCACACAAAGAAGATTGTACAATGCAATCATACCAGCCACAAGAGCAACACAAGTTTCGCAAAAGTGACAGGCTTACAGTGTGGAGTCAAATAGTGCTGAATAAATGATCAGTTCAGCTGCCAGTTTGCAGTTACTATTCTGCAAAGTGCATTTTAACTTGAAAGCAAGATAGTATTACTAAATATGACATTCATTTGCAGACTAGTACTGTAACTGCTGATTAACTATACCAATGTGAGGGGGTACCACTCCTTTTATTAGTGCTGGTGCCTACTATTGTTATTATTTGTGTCTGTTAATGTGCCGATTCCAGAAGTTAATACTCTCTTGATTGGCAGTTGCCATTGCATTATATTGTATTCTTTGTTGGGGTTGGTGATCAGGTTTGGGATTAGCACTACCAGGAAATTTCTCCTTAAAATATCTTCTTAAACAGTGCAAATTGGTCTGAGGTCACTGCCTCCTCATTCTATTTCTGTACAGTAGCATGCATAGTTTGATTTTGTTTTTCTGTTCCTGCTCCTCCAAGTCAAGGTAATTGTTTTTATTTCACTTTCTTCTTACAAAAGGACATATACCATGTTGATTCATGAATTTCATGATTTCTTGTCAAACTAACCTATTGTTTTGTACCTTGATGGTCAAACTATGACATACCGTAAGTCAAACACACCACCGAAATGGCAATGATAGAGTAATGATGATTTAAAATCACTCACAAATAATTCATAACCATGCACTTTTTACCATTAGCTTTTAATTGCAAACAACCCCAGCTCAAAGACAAGGTGTCCAACCAGGTAGGACAAACCTGTTACAATTCAAAAGCATGCTGCAGTGTACAGTTATTCTGGCTATGTAAACCGTGTTCTGCATTTGCTAACCTTAACCTGAACCTGGGAAATTAGCATAAATGTAATTTTTTCTGTCATTCTATGATTTTTCATGCTTTGAAGCACGTATTCTGACGACAGAACAGATATAATTTTCCTAACTGGGTGCAGCACCAGTGAGAGAAATTTTAACCACCTTGACTGAAATGCTTGCAACTCCTCTTACAAAAGGGTACAAAAGGCAGTTTTGATCAAAAGGATACAGACCTATGCACATATTACAGAGAAACTGGTCTTTCAAGGGCTTGAACAAGCACCCTGAACTTAAGCTGATTTGAAATCTATAATTTCTCATAAGCCCATGAATATTTCAATTTCTCATTTTTTGTTACCTATGGAAGTGATGAATGACTACTTAGGCTAATAAGAAGCATTGTCATGAGAAGACTCTACCCAAACTCATCACAAAATCTTTGTTATCAACTCAATGAGTCCCATAATACAAGACTTGACATAACAGGCCAAGATCCTGTGGTTTACAACAGCTTCAAATTTGATATGTCACTTGAAACAAAATGCATAGTAAGCTTTTCTGAGGTCTATGCAAAGAATAATAGTAACAGTTCTGTAACCATGTAAAGATCACTAACTAAAACTGTCTACCTTCTCGTGAGAAGCACCTAATAGAAAAGTTTACCTGAATACACAAAAGCTCCTTGGACTATCAGCTGGAAAAATGTTCATTCATCCCTGTTTCAATATTGCACTTGCCTTAGACTTATTCTACAATATTTCATACAAAAGAAAGGAAATTTAAAATGTTAGTAATTAATTTGAGCCATAAAAGATGTCACTAAGACTACCAGTGACAGTTCTTGCTTAGTACAACAATTGCTTCTTCTCTTCTCAAATTTATTTGAAGTTCATTATGAGAAAGGTAGCTGTTTAGCTGGTGATAAACATGACAACTGTTTTTTGCTAAAACAATTTTGATCAATGAGTCTTGTTACATTAAAGGACACCTCAAAGGCTCCAAAGATGGGCAAATCATAAGACGATAACTGAATGACAGGAAAATGATGACAGACAAAACAATATTAGCATGGTATTGTTGGTGCTACAAATGACCAATAGCTTCATTTATTCCTCCGGGGCTTGAAAATATATACCATTGCAAAAACTCGGGCAAATTTTGAAATGGCCTCAAGACCCACTGCTGGCATAAAGTACTATCACATATTTATTACATTATCAACGAAACACTCAGGCATTAATGGGGGTAAGGGGGATATATTTATCCCATTCCTTATGAGGGGTAATAAATTATTCAGTATTTAAGGGAACTAAATCACAACCTCAGAGAATTCATGTTTTTCAGGAACTTGTACAAAATGGCTTTTGTTCACTGAACTGTAAAAATGCAGAGGTAAAATAAATATTCTGGCCATATTCTGGATTTAAGTTTCCTGAAGACATTATCTACAAGTCACATTTTCTTGGTAACACACCAATTTTCTTAAATCATTCCTTTCACCCTCTTTAAAGTGGCTCATTGAGTTGGTTCATGAAATTCCACAAATTTTTTCAAACCCGTTAAGTTTTCTTCACATACCAATGACAAACGGTCTATCTTAGACAACCCCCATATCCTACAAACAAATAACTGTTTTATGTGTGAGTACTGAACGGTTCAATTCGGTTTTCAAAAATTTGTGACCATACACTTTTTCAAATTTTGCATAAAACTGTTTCAAGTCAGGACATTACAAAATTCAAAATTTTAGCTTTTCTGGTAACTATTGGATATGATACCTGTAGTGATCCTTTATCACTCTCATTAAGTTATTGATATCAACTCAATGAGCCCCTTTTAAGACTGAATTTAACCAGGTATTACCTTTATAACATGCCACCTTTTAATGCAGCATCTTATGATAACCCAGCAGTTCTATAACTTCTTTCATCTATGAAATTTCTAACAGCAGAAAAGCACACAACAAAGCACACACCTTTTCCTCATGTCTCCAACACTTCCGGTCCTTTATCCCGACACAACATCACTATTCACCTATTCCCCCACAGAGAACTTAGTTCCACTTATGTAATCCACTTTGGTACATACCCCTTAAAACCAACAACCTTGGTCTAATCTGCATAATTTTTGCCTCTTATACCCTATGGCATCTCTGCACTGTATCTATCACAATACTGTTGTTAATTTGAAACCTGTCCTTAAGCAAGCAATCGTATGAATGACTTTCACTTTGGCCATTCGCCTTCCTTGAGACTAACTTATCTTCTGCCAACCAATGCGTTACTATCCCCTAATTGCAAAGACCTGTTCTCCGGTCTGAGCCATTATTTCCTCAAACAATATGAAGGCTCCTTTCTCCTCAACTATGCATTCTTCCACAAGGCCTTATGCAGCTACACATGCTGGTGGCATCAATTATTTCACTGGTGGCAACAGTCTTTCTCATCGTGACAGTTACCAGTGCTTCATCCAGTCTATCTTGGTTTTGCTTTCTTTGTTTTGTGACTATTTTGATCTAATGAGTGGTTCCGAGGTCTCTTTCTACCCTTTGCACCTGAGCTTTCCTCCTTGGCAATCATGTGTCTTTGAAACATTTCCAGTTTTTCTATCAGGAGTCGTCTCTTAAAACGTGAAGCTTCATGAATAATTGCGTTCACAAAAAGATATTTGGTGTCAAGATCTCCTTTCACATTTTGTAAACTTTCAAAGAGTTTTGCAAAATCTGAGAAAGAAAAGACAAGAATGATATCCTGAGGAGTTATTGATACTTGATACTTTAGCATACATGAAGACAAAATGTATTGATCAACATCTTTGGTTGTCCATAATGGGGTCTCAATACCTTCTTCAGCTTACACCACAACACTATGACTACCATCTTGTGTTGTGTCAGTTGCAGTCACACAGTTGGTAGTTGTGGTGACTAAAATCTCTTTAAAGCCACATTATCATTACCCATATATACATCGGGGTATAAAATTTCTCCGCTGGTTAGTACTCTTTGAATGAGATCAACATTTGAAAATTCAAAAAACCCAGAATAGCTCACATTCTACAAATTGCAGAGAGAGTGCATAGATTACTTATTACAGTGTTGTATGCTCTCAACAGGACATGGCCTTGGGCAATAAAATAGATTTGTGCCAGCAAAAGGGGGTGTTTTATACAGTTAGAGGGAGGATCAGAAATAAATTGCTGTTTGAGAAAATTGAAACTGTCTGGAATAAAGAGAATTGCCCTTCACCTTTATTTATGCAGCAGACAGTCAGTGCACAAAAAGTGAGGCAAATTATCTGCAGCAGAGAATTTTTGCCAAGGAATAGAGAGTTGCTGAGGTGTCGCATAAGTCACACAGTACTTTCTGGTTTCTTCAGTAACAGCTATTCATACCAAAAACATGTAACAGCTATTCATACCAAAAACATGCTCTACTTTTATATGACAACGTGACCCACGAGTCTTTGAACCAAACCAAACAGGCCCCTTTAAATCCTAAATAAATGATACATGTTGTTGAACATAGGCATACAAGGGTAATTTTCCATGAGGGGGCAAGAGCATTTTTTGCACGAATAATGTCACCATTTATCAAGTTTTGCCCATGTTTTGCCAAAATAGACCAACTGCTTTTGTCCGAATTGTGGAGGCAAGTGCCCCCCCTGCACCCATGCCTTGTACACCTATGTTGTTGAAATTTATCAAAAAGAAGCTAACTCACTTTTTCCTGGCTTTCTCACTTCCTTAAAGATCATCTTTTTTAACTGGTGGTTGTGACCATTAACTTTTTCACCACTTGACCTGTCTTGTCTATGGCCCTTGCCTTCTACTGTACTGCGCATTTTCTGCCTCTTATTGCTCTTCTTTTCTTCAATATTCTGAGATTCTATGTGGTTAGACTCGAGACCATCCGGTTTATCGTCAGGAATAGCCATGTCTTCATCCATTACTAGAATAGCATTGTTGTCTGATAGGTCTTCACTGGAGTCCACTCCATCTGGTGGTTTCGGTTCTGATGGAGGTGTTTGCTCTCCTATAACAACAAAGATATTTATTGATTTGTTGGAGTTAAATAACTCAACTTTTAACCTCCTCGTTTAACCTAGAGCCACCCCCTTTTATTTAAAAAAAAAAAATGTGGAGCACTGGATTTTTCCCCCCCCCCCCCTCCATTGCTGAATGCTTATCTTAAGCATCATGCACAATGACATTAACTCCCTTGTCTTTGGTAAGACTGGGACAGCGTGTTTGGTCTAATGATAAGAGCATCCCCCTGCCGCGCGGAAGGCCTTGGTTCTATTCCCAGATTAGGTCAAACCAACGACTCTGATAATGAAACCTACTAACATTGTGCATGATGCCCCGTATAAGCAATGGAGTATGGAAAACAAGCCAGTGAGCCACAGCTGGAAAAAAAAGGCCGTGGCTGGCTCAACTTGAACCAATATGTTGGAAACTGGTCTGTAAATTTCTAACTAACTAACTTTGGTAAGACCCAGTTTGGGAATCAAACCCAGGACCTCCTGGGTAAGAGTCAAAATGTTCCAACCACAAGACCAAACTCCCAAAGCAGAAAAAGATTTGTCACTACATAAAGGGATAGACATTTAATAGAGTATGCACTATGCAGAGACCCCAGCTTTATTCTGAAAATATGTCTCAATTATTACATCACAAACAAAATCTTACAAATTCCTCTGCAACTGTCTTAGTTGTTTATTTCCAAGTAATGGAGTAAACTTTCCCGCAATTCTTTCAGTATTTTCGTTAACAAGAAAAGGAAATTTCCCTCATATTGCCGAAATTTCTTTTCAAATACCAAAATTCCTGGAAAAGGAGCCTTCCAGCTTCCTGACTTTTTCCACTCATGTGCACAAATTGCCCTCTTGTAAAACTTTGTCAAAAAATTAACCTATCTTCAAACATATTTTTCCAAAGATTTTGAATTAAGGAATACTTAATCACTGAAGACTAAAAACTGAAATTATGCTGTTAACGTTCGAAGTAGGCTTTGAAGGAAGAATCCCGTTGAAAACAATGGTCGTTTGTTTTAAATCACACAGACTGAAGCCTAATGAGAACACCACTTTATTGTTTTCATGGTTGCAATATTCATTCCACACAAAACATGGTCATTTCCTGTAAGTAAAAATGGCAGTTAAAGTCTGAGTATGAGTTTGTATAGAACTGCCAAAACTGTGACAGTACTGCATGAAAACCAGATACATGAATGTTATAACAGAGGTTCTTAAACACCAATAAGAACAGTCTAAGATTCTTTTGGGAGCAATCTTTGTCAGAAATGCTAACGATGAATTTGGTTTGCCAAAGAATATTACAGTTCTTTCATCCCCATGGGCTGATCAGTCAGCAATATAAACCAATGAAAGTCTGTTTGTTTGTGATTATTCAGGAGTAAACAACTAATGCTGACATGCCTATATGTTCTACTGTAGAGAACGTATACATGTAAACAGTGCAGAGCATTGGTTTGTATAGAACATTCAAATTAAAATAATGGACTACACAAACAACATTGGCATGGACTTTACCAAGGTTAATAGGTAAATGCAGGCTTAGAACAGAATGGTAGCAAGAAACTGTACCCATACCAATGTAATTGTTGCAGGACTTACATAAAAAAAGAGAAAAATCTAAATCCTTAAATCCCAAGCCAAGAAAGTTGCCTGGCATAGCAAGGCAACATACAAGTATGAACATGAGCAGCCTGGCCTGCTTGTTACAGCACTTATATCCATATTTTTCTTCATTTTTTGTGTTTCAAGCACATGGTAGCCCTAAATACATTATCCATTAAAAAAGGTGAATGAATAAATAAATGGGTATGCAGTTTACATATTAATTGTTCATAACAACTTAATTGCATTCCATGAACTGTTCACATGATATGATCACAAAAGCTGTTCAATAATGAGCAATAGTAAGTGCCAATGACTGCCTAAAGAGGAATCAAATTGCACATCCTAAAACTTAAAGGGGCTCATTGAGTTGATATCGATAACTTTATGAGAGTGATAAAGGGTCACTACAACATGACAATGCTTGAAGATAACATAATACGTCAGGTTCCATATCCAATAGTTACGGGAAACGCTTTATTTTTGAATTTTGTAAAGTCCTGACTTGTAACAGTTTTGTGCACAATTTGAAAAAGTGTCTGGTCACGAATTTTTGAAAACCAAATTGAACCGTTACGTACTCACACATAAAACAGTTATATGTTTGTAGGATATGGAAATTGTCTAAGATTGACCATTTGTCATTGGTGTGTGAAGAAAACTTAACGGGTTTGGAAAAATTTATGGAATTTCATGAACCAACTCAATGAGCCGCTTTAAGTTACTCTAAACTGTTTTTGTTTCATAGACTTCTAACTAACTCTCTTTTGTTAAAATGTATTTCCAGGTTATATTTTGTGTGAAGTACATGATGTACTGCCTTTTCTTTACCACTGAAATTTGTTACGAAACTTGTACTCAGAATTTAGATTAATGTCCAGATATTGTAGTTAGTTAATTGGGTGGAGTTTTACAACCCAGTTTCCAACCAATTAGTTCAAGTTGAGCCAGCCATGGCCTTTTTCTCCAGTTGTAGCTCACTCTCTTGTTTTCCTTACTACTCCATTGTTTATGCTGAACATCAAGCACAACGGCAGTAGCTTAAGTCTTGGGTATGACTCCAGATATTGTAACAAACCCATAACATTTCCCTATATGAACAAGTCAGTGCTTGTACTTATCTAAAGCAACATCAAAACAAAGGATTTAACAAACCTTTCTGTTTATTTAATGTGCTCTTTCTCAGTTCAGCTACTGGTTTACGTAGGATGCTGTCTTGGGCCCCTGGGGAGGATGGCTGTCTACTTGGAGGACTAGATGCCGGATTTCTTCTTTTTAAACTTGGACTGTCTGACCGTCTCCTTGCAGGACCAGTCATAGCTTCATTTACATCAGCTTCATCCACCATCATTCTCTGTAAACCAAAAAAAAAAAAAAAAGCAATGTCAAAATTACAAAAGGCATTACCTTTAATGCTCTTGTAAAGCTTTTTTACTTTGATGGACCTAGTGGATTTTATTTAGTGTCACATACATTGAACAACTTCTGTAAGTTAGTGATGTTAGTTAGATGGAGTTTTGCGAGTTTCCAACCAATTGGTTCACGTTGAGCCTGCCACGGCCTTTTTTCCAGTTGAGGCTCACTAGCTTGTTTTCTGTACTCCATTGCTTTGCAGAGCATCACTTCAGTACAGGCTTATGGCCCTATTACCGATAGGAGCATTAGTAAAAGTTAATTCTAATTCATACTGCACCTGACTTTAAAAGCATAAAGGGTTCATGAATTAAGCCTTACACTGAAAAGTTGGTATTGTCCACAAAGTCACAAATGGTGCCAAAAGACTTAAACTAGAGCAGCTATGCTGCAGAATCTCAATAATTTTATTCATGATCAATGTTAATCATGAAGCAGTGGAATGATGTGTTTAAGGTTTTCATGATACAACAGAAAAGAACAAACATCCTTTTGGTGATCAGGTACAGTATCATACATAGAAATGAAATTTGACACAAACTTTCCATATAACATAGTCTACAGTACAGGTTGGTTAAGCTATTGTGGTGCACTGTTGTCATTCACATATTTATGGCAGAGATTTATAATATCCTGATACTGTACATTTTTATCCTAAAAGTTGAAAATGTTTTCAATTAAAACAAAAAAATCAATAATACTTTTACACTAACAATGATCTTTGTAAAGTACACTAACACTTCAAAGCACAAGTAATTATCCAGATAGATGGAGATCAGTCTCATAAGAAAAAAACTAAAACTTTCTGACCAGTCAAAAAAAACAAGTTTTCCTACTACTACTTTCCCACCTAGTTTCCTAACATCAACCTCATATCTTTTATAACCTCACTGAAACCTCTTGGTGAAGAACACAACTTTTGAAGTTCGAGAGCTACTGGCATCCTGTTTGGAAACTCAATCAACTGTAAATAAACTTCTCCATTACAAGACAATGGCTGGGCAAACATCTTAGTCAGAACAGACAAGATCATCTTAACACTTACCCTCTGCTTCACTTAACAGAAGCTTGGAGCTTAAGATAAAATAGCAGACTAAAACACACACAAGAGCATGGTGGGAAAAAAAGGAGTATAAAACAATGGGTAGAAAAGGAACTTTTCTTTTGCACAACTTTCTGACCACTTGTCAGAGAAAAAATAACTACATTATCAACCTATCTGATTATCAAGTTAGAATTCTGACTGCTTAATTAACTGTACAAAAGTATGCTCTACAAGATACTATGATGAAAATGTAAATTCTACCAAACATGGCCATGCTGAATAGGATTTTAGCTTATAGCTAGCAACTGGCTAGTGTGACAATATCTCAATACATGTTATGTATTGAGATAAAAATGGTATTTCAGGACATAATTTTAATCAGCATGTGTATTTTACAATGTACAGAGAATATGTAGGCTGGTTTCTGTGCCCTAATGCTCTTATTTATCTCAAGCCTATTAAAATTTAACATATTAAAAGGTTTAAAACTTAAATCATATCTCTGACACCTCAAAAGGGAATTGCTGTGTTTCAGTGTTAATTGTAGCCAGCAACAGTATAACACAAACATGACACACATTATGCAATACTTTAACTATTAAATGTCATCACTAAACTGTATAGTTACAGCATTGTTATTTGCATTTTTGAACCCTATATAGTTATAACTGTGCACCAGTTGGCAAATGAAACTGGGTAAATAATTTAAGAAGCAATAAACTTTGGTCCTTTGGCAACCTAATTTCTCTAAAATCAAACTAAACAAGATTTGTGATTCCATCAATTTTCTATTTGTAAATTAAAAGGCTTCTCACTGTTCCTCATCAATCTTTCATCTACAAAATGATACCAATCTATTCAAAGCTGTTTTTCATAAGAACATCATGTACAACTTCTGAATATGACTGACACAGTCAGCAAGCTTAATATCCCACAACTTGGCCTCATCATAATCTACACCATCAAATGTACAAATACTCCCACACAACACCCACACATTAGCTAGTATGCAAGCATTACAACACTGCTTTTTGTATCCCAACTCAAATTTCGTGTCTTTGGAAGGAACAACCTTATAGCTCTCCCTAATGTCAGTCTCAGCATTTAACAGAAACATGAAAAAGCAACAGTAACAAAACATGAGAAAGCAATGGTTCCACTTTCCAAAAAATTTAAGCCAGGGTTCCTACATTTTCTGTGAAATCAATTTTCATGAATTTTCCAAGAACCAAATAAAGAATATCCACCACCTTACACTTGACATCTTACACGCAGTAACATAATCTCTGAAGTAATGAGAACAACTTAATTTGATAACATAAGCAAGATACATTTTCATATTACAAGTGAGAATAGTACGTCATTTCGTGAATTTCACCAAGAACTTTGTGAGACATCATACAATTTTACAATTTGAGTTCCAAGCATTTAAACAATTTTTTCCAGGACATCCATGTTTTCCATGATCATATAACTATGTGCCCTGCTATCATCAGGTGCAAGTATTGGAAAGGAGCACCACATGGGGTAGGAGAACATTTTGGAAGAGACAGAAACACTTACTGTAGCTTGAACAATTACATAATAGGTTGTAATTAGTTCAAGTGAGAGGCAACACCTCTAAAGGAAGCATTCAGAGTGGGGGAGGATACTCAATTAAGGTCAAGAAGTCTCACCTTATCCTTTTCTGAGGTTAGTTTGAAAGGATTCCCAAAGGTGTGTAGTCTGGATGGACCTTCTTCAACCTCTCGTAGTGGGCTGGGCATTGTTTTTAAGTATTCTTGGTAATTCCCCATCTCTGCTATCCGTATGCTATGGATTTTTTCTAAAAGTAATTATGCAAGACTTTATTTGAATAAAAGAAGCATTCCATTTCATTTATTATTAAAACAAGCGGAATTTGAAAACAATCATAATGCAGTGTTGAGAACAAATGAAGAACGATGAGAAATAGTTGTGTTACCAACATTCTTGTGCAATTATCACAAAATCATGCAGTATAATTGAAGAAATCACACTTTAATGATAAAACCTTCCCTTTATACCAATTTTAATAACATATACTTCCACAAAAGCCATAACCGAATAAGACACAATTTAAAACAGTAAGTCAAACCTGCTGCTTGTAGCAACATCAAACATTGGACAGTCATGAAAGGCATTTTCCATAGGCAAAATTCACTGTTTTCAAAATATGCAGAAAAATTTCCTCTTTCAGAATGTGCCTGCTGCATCTCAATATCATATAGCCTGCTGAAGATACTTATTTTCAAAGTAAGCAATGCAATGTTTTCTTGGGTACTGGGGCATTAGGTAATATCTGTGATGTCATCATGGCACATTAATTTGACAGTGCATTTAACTTACTTATAATTTGATGCCACTGCAGAGAATATTAAATGACATTGTTTGCTATACCCCACACATGGTGTAGAGTAATGCTAGATCTACACAAAAGGATATTCAAACATTCAAACAGTATTAAAAATCCCAAACAGGACATTTGGTAATAAAGTAAAACAAAAGGAATCTGACAAAATGTGCCCACAACACATAACTTTCATTGGCTTTGTTCAAAAGTAGAGGTACTTATTAACAAGACCCAAGTGAAAAGCCACTGGAATAAGCCCTTAAAAACTCTGCATTTGAGGTAAAAATATCCATTTATTTGTATTGATCTTTTCATACACAATCAACACAGTCTTCAAGTTTATTAAACTGGCATCTGAGAAATGATCCAAAGACACCAATTTGTACAAGAAAGTAACACATTTGGCATTCATTTGCCCCTTTCTCACATTCTCTACACCAATCTCAAAGTTATCCCTTACAATCTACCATTTCCTACCTAACAGTACAGCATGGCTAGAGCCTGTATCCCTCCTACTGCACAAGCAAGACTGCCCCAATCAAAATGCTTACCTTCATTCATAAGCCTTCCCGATTTTGATGATGGCAGCTGAAGGAAATTTGTTCTCATCCTCTGCACTTGATCTAACACTTCCTCCCGTGGGATGTCAAATGGATTTTTAAACATCTGTGGACTGATATCCTTTTCACTCAATCTTAGCATGAATCCAGGAAATTCTGTGACATTGTTATCTGTTCTAACTGTCATCGTTTCACCCGTAATAGTTTGAAGCAAGTGCTGAAAATCTTTTCTGGCAGCTAAAGAGGGCAACTGTGATCTGCACAAAGATAAAGTTAATGATTTTTTCACTGCATCTGTTTCTTTGTCTATCCATCCATCCATCATTCACACAGGAATGAAAAAGCAGCATGTAACATGCATCATTCAGTGTAAAAACAGAAATGACTCCCACACTATTGCACCATTAAGTTTTGAGTAGGTTAACCTCCAGACAAGAACACTTCCACCGTCTGTATCTGCTCATTCTTCTAAGCCCAACCACAATGGAATAGTGAGATGATTGTGAGGGGCATTCCACAGATGGTGGGGTAAAAATAATTGGTAGGGGACAGTTTAAGTGGAACTTCGAGATTGATATAAAGAAATACTTTAATCTCCAAAATTTGTGATAGCAGGAGAGCCAGACAGCTGAGGCTGGAACCTGTTTGAGAGGTTCTAACATACTTTGAAGGAGAGTCTTAGCTTCTTTTGGGAGTTTTTTGTCCGAAGTGCAGTTGTTGATTTAGTTTGCTAAAATGAAATTCAAGTTCTTTCCTCCCTAATGAGCCCATCAGTCAGAAGCATTTACCAATGAATGCATGTTTGTTTATGATTATTCATAAATAAACAACTACAGGTGCCATGTGTACATGCCCAACTGAAAGTAATATGAGTACACTTACAGGAACAGTGCATATCATTTGTTTGTATCTTCGACAGATGGCCTATACACAAACAACTTAGGAGTATACTTAGGTTAGCGCAATGTTCCGCATAGGCCAATAACTGCATAGGCCTATGACTGTAGTACGAAACGTTACCCACGCCATTAAAATTGTTGCCCAATAACATGAAAAAGGAGAAAAATCTCACCTTAAATCCTAACTGGAACAAGAAGAGAATGTTGCTTGACACAGCAAGGCAGCATAGGCTTAGACTACAGTATGAACATGTACAGTAAGGCCCTATAGCTATACATTTTTCGTACAGCTAGCACATCTTAGCCTAACACTCATCGTTGATTAGTGTAATGAAAATATGGTGCATGACTGCGTACGTCCTGTATCAGTATACACTGGCTGCATCTTGATGGTATGGTCGATGCGATCTTGAAAGCAGCTGTTACATGAATATTCATAAAGTGCCAATGACTGCCTACACAGAAAACAAATTGCCTATTCTACAGTCCTTTGAGTAACTGCAACTTTTTTTAATCGTTTTTTTTAATACCCTATTAATAGTTCTTTTCCGCCAGAAAGCTTACTCCTAATTATATTTTTGTGTGAAGAACATGGAGCAAAGCTTGTTCTTTGCCATTGGGGGTTGTCAGAGATCTGTAGTTCGGCTTTAAATCTGGCTAAGATGAAGTTAGTACTCAGTTTGCAAAGAAAAAAGGGTGTTTTAAATACACACAACCTACCTGGGTTGTACCCTGACACCTTGCTCCACCTGTTTGGGACGTTTTGAGATCATTGCTGCCATTCTTTCAGCTTCAACCTTTGACTGCTGTTTCAGCTTCTTCAGATATGTTACAACGCTGTAACTTAAACAATTCTCCATCCCATCAGGAATCAAGTTGGGTGCCCCCATCCTTCTGAGTGCTACTCTGAGAGGCTGCAACAAAGAAAACCAATCTTTTTATTACTTTGTAATCCAAAATTTGAAAATGTAAAATGAAACAAAATACTGTAAATGCAATGAACTAGTGAATCTCTGGGAACACACTGAGTTATGGATATCCACACACCCTGTCCCCACATCATGAATAAAAAAAAAAGATTGGTGAGGTCTATCTATAATGTCAATGTTCAAGATTTTTAGAATTTGACCTTTCGGAGCCACAGATGACTTTGAACCAAACAAAAATAATTTCCATCTTTCTTTCTTTCAGAACGGGACATCTAATGAACTAAGAGTGAGGACTGCCATATTAATGTAGGTTCCACATGCAATGTGCTACACACACAAAAATATACCTATGCTGCGACAAATGCATAATTCTGTTATCGCTGAAAAAACAAAGCTACGATTGGAAAACAACTTCATTTCATTTATGATAGTCTTATGCATTCTAATGGCAAGCACAAAAGCAGTTTGTACTTTATTATGATTCAGTTCCTGCTGAAGGCAGGTGCTTTGGGTAAATTAAAGGCAATCCGTGCCTTGGCATTTAACATTAGCAGTAAATTATTGTAATTCTAAGATATAGAAATATCACTCTTTTTTAATCATCTCAGGTGTTTTGTAAAGGAGACATTTTAGAAAGGAGACTGCAGAAATCACATAGTCATATTTTCAAATACAACTCTACCAATACACAGGCACATAGCTAGATTAACTGCAGTCATATTGCACAACACATACATTAGTCGGGTTGGGCGGTACAGCAAAAATATTGGTAACAGTATTGATAAACACACAGAACCAGTATTTAGGCAGTACCGGTTCTCAACTCTCAGGTAGGGAAGTCGGGTGGGAAGGAACCTAAGCCAAGCATGGCCCCCATGTTATCCTGCACATTAATGCATCTGGGTGTTTGACTGGGTTAATTACCGTGCAGGAACCTCTGCTCTAAATGTTTGTGAATATATTTTAATCATCCACACATCCTAACAAGTACCGGTATTTTCTCAAGATCTGGTATTAGTAACACACCAAATATCTTCAGTATTTTTATTACCCATACCTCTAGTGCCGGTATTGACCTCAGTACCGGTATACCGCCCAAACCTATACATTAGTACATATAACTGTACTTACACCATTGCAGAAAAAGCAATGGGAAATGAAGCCTTTAAATGTGAGCAAGTGATATAATCACTGCTTGACTCAAGCTCACTTGATACCTCCAGAGAAACGTGTGAAGAGTGTCAATGACATTTTCACCAACTTGTGTTTATTCAATTCTCCTGTCACTTATGAAAATTCTCATCCATTCCTTTAAAGGAGTAGACAAGCCTTGCTAAAATAGTAAAGTGAAATGTTAATGCACACAGACTACAGCATTTTTAACCAACTACAGGTCAAGTGGTTAGAACTTCGGACTAGCATCCAGGAGATCTGACTACTGGCAGGGTCATACCGAAGACTTTATTTTTTGGTTGCCTATAGGTGCCTATAGCCATTGTGCTTGCTTTTCAACATGAGCAACAACTTAGAACTGTGGCCAGTCTGACTAAATGGATTCGTCAGAAACTCAGCAGTAAAAGTTAATCTAATTACAACACTTGTGTAGAACAAATGATACTTTTTGTTTTATGTAAAAGTATCTAGCAATAAAAAAGAACAATGATTGGTAAAAGACTCACCCCTGCATAGTAATTTGGTACATCCCTGAGATAATTATCAAAGGCTTGCCTCCATTTAATGGTGGGCTTAAGTTTATGGACCTTAAAAAGGTCATCCAGTAATGGAAGAAGAACAGGGTAATTATACGGCATGATGACCAGATTAACACAACTAAGATTAGAACTTGCTTTCAAATATCCAAAAGGATGACCTAGATCACTCCCTGTCTTTCCACTATTGTTTACATATGCCTGTCAATAAGAAGAAAAAAAAAATGAAATGTCATAATACCAAGAAGCTATTACACCTCAAACTTACAATATAGTAATGTCTTGCATCATATTAAATCTCCATTGGTTACTAAGATAAAGTTTTTTTAAACAAGGTTAATTGCAATAAGGAATCATGATACATAAAGGGATATATCAGTAACAACAAATGCAAATTTCATAAAATTAAGGTCACTCCTCAATAGCATATTGTGATTTTAAGTGGCAAGTTTTCAAAGGCATTATTCCCTTCACATTAGTGCATTAAATTATGGTAAAAATGTGAAGCCACAAAGAAGAGACTAATTGAACATCTTTTGAAATTTTTCATGATCTTGACACATGTATATATGAAACATGTAGATATTGTTAAAGATGAAAGCATCTCAGAAAACTTACATATAAAATGGCTCATATTTAAAGGTTGTGCCACGAGAAAAAGAGAAAATCAGTAATTAAAGGAAAAAAGCATTAAAAACTAAAGAAATAGCTGCAACTTCCATCAAAAGGGGTAAAAATTGACCATTTTACAAGGCAATTTTTGATTTGCACTTTATCATTAGTAAAAATGAGCTCAATACACAATCTTGTGATGTCATGAGAGGGACAAGCCATACATGGCTAATGTTATTCTTTGTTTCTACAATCTTCACTTCGAGGAAAATTATGACATAAGTTTGTCCTGAGGGTTTTTTGGAAGTGTAAATTGTGTACTAGAAAATCATCAGTATCAGTGACCAACAACAATCTAATGAGTAATTAAGAGATAAAGGGTTAACAAAAGAAATCTCAACACCGTGCAACACTCTTCATAATTATTTTTACATAAGTAACTAATTGTTTCGGAAACATGTAACCTTTGAGGAGGTATATCTTGGGAAGTTTAAAAGATACTGACATTATTTCAATGGATTTTTCCCAAGGAAAGCCCACTTCTCACCTGCCAAGTGATGTCTGGACTTTTTTACATGTCCCACACCACTTCTTATCTTTCAATCTTGCCAACTTCTTGGTCACTTAACCAGAAAGCCTGAAGTCTTACTGATTTCTTGCCACTGAAATGTAAGTCTGTTTTTTCCTCATATTGACAGTGCTTCATAATGTACCCACAAAGTACAAGCTTCCCATGATGAGTGAGGTGTCATGTAAATAGAGTTTTGAGATTCAGACACTGCAACACTCAAGATGACCTTTGACCACCTGGGATAGTTAGCTAGATGGAGTTTTATGGCCCAGTTTCTAACCTCCAACCATGAGAAATTGAGTGAAAAAGGTCCTAAGACTTTGACCCCTTGTGCCCCAAATTACATTTGACTCCCACCAAAAAAAGAGAATTCTACTCCTCACCATAATGTATCCACAAAACATGTATGAAATCTATCCAAGCTTCCCCACCATCAGATATCCTGTAAGCAAGGATTTTAGACTTTCACCATTGGTGACCCCTAATGACCTTTGACCTCCACCAAAAAAATAGAAATCATCTACTCCATAAATGAAATGTGATGTGAAATGTGGGATTAGTCACAATTACCCTTCTTGAGATACCTTGTTTGCTAGTAATTTCTAGGTAATTTACCAAATGACCTCTCGTGACCCCAAATGACCTTTGAACTCCACAAAAATGAATAGGGTTACTACTCAATAGGTTAACCTACACACCACATAGGAGTAGGGCTCAACCGATAATCGGATCGGACATCGGATCGGGCCGATATTCGCCACCATCGGTAAAATATCGGATCGGCATTATTCAGCTAAGTTCACTTGCCGATGTTTACCGATATCCCGTATCCTGAAAGCTTTGCAAAAATCTCAAAGGAACTTTTCACTGCGTGTACTTGCGCCACTGTACAGCTGTTACAAACCATTTGCTACGCCCCAGCTGCAAGAAGTTTATTTTTTCTGAAAGTCCTTCCCCTCTCTGGCGCAGAGTCAAGGCACGTAACCTCAAGTTCGCTGCAGGTACATACTCAGTACAGGATAAGTAAAAGTTAGTATTTACAAGCCTGCAAAGTTGTCATCACGTATGTAATATTTTACAAATTTCAGTTGCATTTTCCCTTTACTTTTGTCCCATAGTTGTTTGATGGCAGTTTCATACATTCCTTATGCTCAAATAAAGAACAAACCTGCAATACATGAACTTTATAATTAAATTTCTTTCAAGAGTTACTCCGTTGTTGTTACAAACTTTGCTCCGCCTTTTTCATGATGGAATGATCCAATACTGGCATGGGTAAGACCTAGTGTTTGCATGTGGTATTAAAAAAAGTTTCAAAAAATGGTCCCGATCGCAACAGCCCTCAGGTTCGGTGATTACCCATTTTTTTCTTAAGTCCTCCCAATTCTCTGGTGAAGAGTTTTTTGGGGAAGACAAGCAATACTCCCTAAGATGAGTAAAGTAGACGTATAGCAACGATTTGTTCATGCTCCTTTGGGTACTGTATATCATGCATATTAACAACTGTATCGGAGAGGTATCGATTACGTTCTCAAGTTCAAATCAAACCGACAGATATTAGAAATATGACAGAAAAAACCCTTCTTAGAAAATCAATACTTCTTTACACCTTTGCCTTTTTCATATTTTAATTTTTGAACATTTTTGAACTCAAAAAGCAATCCTGCTAACTCCACCTCGAAGCTGTTTGTGTTACTTCTACCGATCCCAGCATTTGTTTACAGTATTCTCTATCACGTCCGAAAATGACGTCATTCGTGTTATTTGCATCTAGCGTACACGTGTGCCAACACCCACGCTATCGTGGCCTTATTAGGAAGTCGCGTACCTGGGAGTACTACATAGGTTCATTCATAACCGCCCTGCCGTTCAGGTCGGGACACCCTTCAAACTCCTGTCGAAAGGAAACTCTCCATCACACGTGTGTATACGGCGATATTTTGGTGCTCACAAGATAATGAAATTTTCCTTAGATCGTTATTTTTCCCAAACAATTTTAGTGTTGGTAGTTACATCCTAGTATTTCATACATAATACGAGGTTAATTTGCTTCGTGGTAAAGAAACAAACCAACAATCCTGGTGTCTTAAACTATCGTCAATAATTACGAAATCATTGCAGTTATATCTGGGCAGTAAACAAACATGTTCGTTTGCATAATATTGACACAATAAACCATTATATCGGCCAATTCAAGGCTCGATTTTATTTCAAGGTTTGGTTTTCATTTCGGTATACTCGAGGTAGCGTCCCATATTGTGTATTTTAGAAAATCGCCGTTAGTATTACAGTACGCAGGGTAGGGTTTAGACAGAGTTGTTACAGATTCTTGCAGAATATACGGCACACAGTACATCTTGTCTGCAAGTTTCTACATAAAAAAGAACTGACTTGCAGTGTTGGAGCGCCCGTTGCTACGGTATGAATTAATGTAGCTTGCATGCAGATTTTAAAGTTAGCGTACGTTGTAGCATACACTGATTTGAGAAACAACGCTACTGTACATCAGCACGATCGGCCCTCACACCGGTGAAAATTTCAACTTAATTAAATAGAGTACAACCAACATTCAAACTCAAATATAATTTCAGGTGATCAGTTCATTCACAGTCTTGATTAAATTCATACTAATTTGCAAACTATTAGACATTTTAAAGATGACTTTAAATAGGAGTAAATGCGCGGGCATTGTACATAAAGAGGCATTGCTTAGAGTTACAACAAGGAAATCTAGTAAACGGGGAAAAATTGTGGGCCTAAACGCATAGATACGGCGAGGTGACGAAAATATCGGATCGGATCGGATATCGGCCGATGTTGGGGAAAAAACATCAGACATCGGATCGGCAGTGAAAAACCACATCGGTTAGGCCCTACATAGGAGCACAGCCACATGTACCTTTCTTGAGAAAACTCTCTACAAAGGTGTTGATTTTTTTACATCTGCTCACCACAAAGGACCTTTGTACTCCACCAAAAATACTTGGGATCATCTACTCAATATGGCTAATTCACACACTAAATAAGTGAGTAGTCAAACTTAAATTTCTTGAGATACCATGTTTACAAGCAATTTCAAGGGAATTTACCATTAGACCTCTCATGACCCTAAATGTCCTTTGACCTACATGAAAATCAATAGGGATAATCTACTCAACACTGCCAACTCTCACACCCAAACAGGAGCATAGTCACATGTGCCTTTCTTGAGATAACATGTCCACAAGGTCTTGTGACCCCAAATGACCTTTGACCTCCACCAAAAACAGTAGGATCATCTATTCTATATAACCAACCCACATACCAAATGTGAGAAAGGTCAAACTTAACCTTCTTGATATATCATTTTTAAAGGCAAGCGTAAGAGTCACATACACACACCATCACCATTGCATAGAATCCAGCCTGCCTTTGGCAAGGAATCAGAAACTATTCTAAGGAACTGTGAAAGATTTTTGAAGCAATCTACTTGTATTAAGAAAAACATTGTGTAACCCTAAATCAATTGGGAACTCTTTTGACAGGAATAATCTGTTTTTCAAAAAAAATATCTTCAGTTATGAAGATGTTATGGGTGGAGGATTTAGATAGTATGTGACAAAAAATCAACATCCCTAAAATTGTCACTGGAATAATCTTCAAAGTAACTAGGTAAGTAGTTTTGGTCATGCGGCATCTTTCACACTCAATGCATATCTACCAGGTTAATGCTATCAGAAAACCAATAAAATCAACTGCACTCACAAGGCTGGTGATCAGTTGATCCTTCAGCTGAATCTTTGACCATTACAGAGTGGCAAATGTCCAAACTGTCCTTCAAAGATTCTTCAAGCTACATATCTGAACACTATTAGTAAATTTCTGCCTTCCTTTGCCTTGTTAATTCTTGAGTTTAAGCAAAAAAGGAAATTTCTCTGGGACTGAACTATCATATACATTGACAAGGGGCTACAATTTCATTTCATCTGCATTTGCCTATAATATAAATCAAAAAACATTTCCTATAATAAACCTCAATAGATATCCATTTTTCCTTTCTAAAACTCATATAAGACATATGCTAATGAGGATGAGGAGAATGAAAAGGATTCACTGTGCCTGTGTCTGCATTCCAAACTATACAATAATTCTTGGAGAAAACACCTCTAAACATCACAAAGATCTTTAAAAAGACAAAACAAAAATTTCAGACTTTTTCCATACTTTTCAATTCCCAAAATTGCATAAAATCTGGCTTTCAGATATGTTGTGCTTATAATTACAACAGGGCTCTAAGTAATGGAAGACGGAGGCCTTCATTTTATAGGCAATGGCCTTGTTGCCCAATCAAATTGAATGACGATCAATGCCTCTGCCCTATACACATTAAGGTAAGGACAAAATCACTTGTTTGGCCTTAGTGCCCTCTCAGGTCACATGACATGGTCATATGACTGATGGGGAAATGACCTTGTCCTGCTGGAACCTTAATTCTAGCAATACAAACTATAGAACATGAGGCTCTAGCCCTTACCTGCCAACAAACATTTGGGTTTCGTCTTTCCAAAATATACTGCGTCAAAGGTGATGGTTCCAGTTCATATTTATCAAAGGGTAAATTGTCTAGTACTAGAGGCTCACTGTCTGTACAAGTAAATCTTAAGATAGGCTGGGAGTCTCTCGGAGGCTGCAAAAGAAACAAAAACAACTGTAGTAGACAACTGATCTTTGAGAAAGTTTTCAACTTGACCCATGCAAAACTGTGCACATGCAGAAATTGAACAACTTTCCTACAAATGTTTAGAAAAAGGACTCTGGAAAGGAGAATGATTCAAAACTCTTATTCTAACTGAAAGCAATTAAAATATAACAAATAAAAAAAACACATATTACATAAAAAATATATCTTACATAAAAAAGGAAAGTCTCTGTCAAATTAAACAAAGTGCTGTCTTTCAACTTGCAAGTAACTTCTCTACTTATGGAAAACAAAAACTCCTTAACTTCTGCAGCATTTATATGGCAATGCTAGCCACCAATGTGGCACATCAGGCAACATTACTTTTGTTTGTGTGCGGTCTGTCTAATACTGCAATTTCCTAAAACACTTGCATTTCAATTTCCTAAAACAAAAAATACTCACCAATGTTGGGGCATTAACATCTGGCCAGAATCCTTCTGGCACTGGCCAGTGACCAACAGGCAAACCTGTCTTGGAGTTTGGTCTGACATATATAAGTCTACGACAGCTGTGCCAGCTGGTATCCTGGCTGGGAGGTACAGGTGAGGCAGTGTTCAATCGTTGTTGATTAGGCAGATTAAGTTTATCATTCTCTGAAAAAGTGTCAGCAGATAATGGTGTTTATTTAGTGAGCACATGTATATATAGGTCAAACACACTTTACTAGTTTGGTTAGACTTTACGATATTAGTTTGGTTAGACTTTACCATATTAGCATTTGGCTTTAATTTTGAGGAATATGTGATCGAGGAAGAGATCTACGCATTTTTACAGACTTGACAAATCATACTTAAACAATTCTCTAAAGTTAAGCTTTTGGTGAATGGAAATGACACTTGAATTCCATCACTAAAAATAAAAATTATTTTTTTCCAACCTACATGAAAAGTCAAACCATATTGTCATTATGAAGTAAAAAAGATTCTTTTGCCTTCCACTTTAACCACAATTTTTCCAAATGATCTCACACATGTAGACAAACATGAGTATTTACTTGAACAAAACTGTGCAGAGTACAAACTTGAAACTTTGCCAACATGCAGAATAAAATCATAAATGTAACTATCAACAGGAAGTCATATTCAATCAAGTATTACTTTTTGAACAAGAGTAATTTTGTTCTATAGAACTAAGGGGTAATCTTGTATAAGATATGAAATGTAGAAAACTATTGAGTTTTCAGACCAGACTGCTCATGGCAGCTATTAAGTCTCAATGTCTGGCAGCTTTTATGTCATGTGCAATTTGCAATATTTGTAAAATGCAATTTGACATGTAGAAGTATAATTAGAGCTTCACAATTTCCACAGATGGCTTCTAATTACCCATGTGAGTCATGTGCATCTCTCTTACACTTAATAGAAATGAATGGGATTTTGCTAAAAGAAACAAGATTAACTACAGAATAATTATAACATCTTTAATATGAAGTGTCAGACTTAGGGACACCCACATCACCTGACATAAACTAGTATTTTCATACTAACCTGGTTCTGCCTTCTTTGTACCATTCAACATGGCACCCCCATGAAGGAAACCATTGGTTGATGTATCAATTTCCATGGATATGGGAGATTTTCTGCCCCCAACTTTGGCTGAAAGACAAAAACCAATGGACCAATTTTTGAGGAGGTATACCCTTGCAACTTTTGTTTTCATAAGTCCTTTCTTGCAGTCATACCTCTCAAAATAAAAAAGAAGCAAAGGATATCACATAAACTGAAGACAGAACCTATATGCACTTTTTTATCAAAAACAGTCATACTATATCCCCTCCTTTGAAGGTTATCCATGAACCAGAAACTAGGGAGGATGGTGTAGTCATGGTCTTCAGTCAAACTAAGAGATCCCTGGTTGACTAATTTTAGGGGATTTGGGTAGAGCCTTACGTAACTGTAAATCCAGCTTTCAGACCAACTGTGGGTAAAATGCCCAGTGTTCTTAAACACAGTAGTTCATGTTCAGGAGTAGAATCTATTAACCCTCCACCGCAAGCAGTAAATTTTTCAATGAAAGTGAGTATTTTCAATGTTTTATTGCTACACTTAGAAGAATGATGTCAATGAGAACTCAACATCACAACAAAGAGCATAGATAGGGGATTTGAATTTATAGGATTTTTTTTTTTTTCATTTTTACCCTCAATACACTGCCAGTTTTTATTATTTTTTTTTATTTTTGTGCACTATATTGTTCAAGACATTATTCTCTTTTATTTGACACAAAGTTTTTTGAAATCTGCCTTTAAAGGCTGAGCTATGGCACTTTTTAGAATCTTGTCAACTTTGTTTACATTTGAACACTCATGAGTGCACATGCAGAATGTGTATTTCCATGGGGAAGGTAGTGTCACTTGACCTTTCATTGAACTCTCTTTCTGTCTGTGCATTGCTATGACTCAGTATGTTTTGGGAAGGTAGCTCTAACATGTCATAGGTGCAGATGGATTTGGAGTTGTATTGGCATTGTAGTTGATAGGTAACGTGGCATTTTGGAGGCCGGATTTGCACCCCTAATTGGCATTTTGATTGCAAAATGAAGAACTTTCTAAAACATGTAGGCCTACATACAACTTCAAAAATTTATAACAAACCCTACCTTTGGTCTAAAATTCCTGTTTTCTGCATCTTTGTAAAGATGCCTTAGATGAACACTTTGGCATATATTCAGATCAAATCAGACCAAGGGTTGCTGAGTTATGACTTTTTACTGTTTTACTGTTTTATTGTTTTTTGCACCAAAAAAGATATTTTTTGCCAGTTTTGACCAATTTTAGTATGAATATATCTGAATAGCTCTGAAATGACTTACTCTACCCACTATTTTGACACCTAATACTGTTTCTAAAGGTTGTAACATAACTACAAATTAAGTATGAGTAGGGTAGGCCATTTCTACCTACCCTTTTTGATTTTTTGAAAATTTTGGGCCATTTTTGCAATTTTTGGAGCATTATTTCAATATGTTTCTTACCATATTTTGTTTTAAATTAGACAAACATTTTGTGGCATCTTGTGAAAAATATCATCCTACAACCCTCCCAAAAAACAATGGAATTCAATAGAAATGTCTCAGCTATTTTAGGTGGTAAAATGAAGTCTGTAGGATATTCCATGATGTAGAAATAATTTTTTAACAATGTCATGTGCTTTTGCAGGATGCCATCGTGCACCATGCGGATGAAGGTTAATGAATGTGCCATATTCTGACAAAGAGTCCTGTCATAATGTATGAAGTTCCTAACAGTAAAATGGTTCCATGAATTGACTTTTCACAATAAGTATGTGTTATGACATCACATGAGTCCAACTTAGATGGTGTGATTCCACCCTTCATCAAATTTGTCTTTTCCATGAAAAAGTACATGAAGCAAATAATCTAACACCACAAGCACACTTTGATTCTTTCATTCAAAGAGAAAATACTTCATACGAAATTTTCAAAAATTCAGTCTCATCCTTCCCATATTGTTAGTGTGCTCCATGAAACTAGGACTTGAAAAAGACATGCCTTTTAAGCCATTAACTTCTTGATACAGAGCAGATGTGATCGAAACCAGAATGCAAAAATGCATTGAGGTTTCGATGATACACAAATGTACTGTTTCAAATTTGCCATCATGCACCATTATCTTCTCACTCAAATGATATACTAGCATGTTCAAAAGATAATTTTGTTAGTCAAGATGCCCTTTAGACCTCAACAAAAGCAATACATAGATAGATAGATAGACACCTTGAGATATCCATTTAACAACATTTTCAGACTTTGACCCCAGGGACCCCAGATGACCTTTGGCCTCCGCCAAAATCAATAGGGACCATCTCCTGACCATAATGCATCAATATACCAAATATGAAACCTATCCAAGTTTGCGATCTTGAGATATTGTGTTAAATATATTTTCAGACTTTGACCCCAGTGACCCCAGATGACCTTTGACTTCCATTACAAACAATAGGCACCATCTCCTGACCATAATCCATCCACATACCAAATATGAAATCTTTCCAAGTTTCTTTTCTTGAGATATTGTGTTAAAAATTTTTTCAGACTTTGGACCCCCAGTGACCCCAGATAACCTTTGACCTACACCAAAAACAATAGGGACTATCTCCTAACTATAATGCATCAACATACTAAATATGAAATATATCTAAGTTTCCTATCTTGAGATATCGTGTTAACAATATTTTCAGACTTTGTCCCCAGTGACCCAAATGACCTTAGACCGCCGCAAAAACAATAAGCACCATCTCCTGACCATAACACATCAATATACTACATATGAAATCTACCCAAGCTTCCAATTTTGAGATATCGTGTTAATGAGAGTTTCAGACTTTGACCCCCGGTGAGCCCAAATGACCTCTGACCTCCGCCAAAAACAATAGGGTTCTTCCTCTCAATATGACGCATCTATGTCTCAAGTTTGAAAACTGTCAGACATTCCAATCTTGAGATATTGTGTTAACCCTCAAAGTGTCACAAACACACACACATCCACACACACACACACACATGCACCATCGTGAATGGATAGGATTCTTTTTCATTGAAACCAAAAATAACCCTAAAAGAAGACTTACCATTATCAATAGGAAGAGGATCTGCACCATGCTTTTCAAAATTCACAACAACTCCACTCTGAACTTTCTGAGCAAGAGATTCTAGGCACTGGTTGAGTGTTTTCACAGAATTAACAGTGTAAGACCGACCTGTATGGAAGAAACAGGATGTTAACTTCCAGGTTACAGTAAACAAAAGATCAGACAGCATTCAATGTCAAGATCTACGTCAGATGAAATACTGAGTTATATAGAACTGACACTAAATTAACTTGTTCAGATGTTTTGTTTCTTTTGTACTCTTAAAAGAATATCCGTGTAGGTGCTATTTAAATCAAGTTTTTTATATGATTAAGAAGCACTCACTTAGTTAATTATTGCAGTGAAGTTCACATTCAGTTTCTACACATGGTTTTTGATGTTTTATAGAATACCAAGTTTTCACCATTGCAACCAAAGTATTAAAGCCAAAAATGCAAATCACCATTTTTGTTTTAACTTTACAGCCAATCTTCTGATCTATTTATACCATGCTTCTGAAAAATGAATGCATGAAGTGCATGGGTATTTAACCATCTTCCCATTAGAATATCCCTATTGTTTCAAGGTGCAAAAAAATAAACTGAGAAACAAAGTAAACGAACATTAATCATAAATGCCAGGTGACAGTACTTTGCTTGTTTCAAGGTTTACTTTGATAAAAGTTACCAAATGCAGTTACTCCATCTGTTTACACCTCCAAAACCAAACATAATAGAAAAATTTTATTATAGAGTGGTACCACTTTCATGTGTTTCTCTTACATATATATAAAAGGAAATTTGTGTTTGAACCTTTCCCTTCAAAAAAGATGCAATAAATGACTGGTAACTAGCAAATTTAAGACAAGGATGTATAAATTCCAACTCCCATCACCCGTGTAGAAAATTATGTACAACAATATCAAATATCACCACCACATCTGACTTGGCCTCAGCACTAACTACCACGTTTATGTACCAATTCAAATGAAACAGTTTTCTCTTGGCCTGCTTCACAAGTCCACAAGTTGCACGATAACATATGAAATGAAACCAGGAAAACTTTTTTTTGCATCTGAAATGTTTTCCCTCTTAGAATATCACAAACTTTATCCACAACAAGAACATTCAAACATGCATCCCATAGCAAGCAAGACTATGATCTGACTCTCAAACAGATCTTGACTTATAAACAGAGACAGTGGAACCATCGGGGCTGATTAACTCACATGTAACAAAGACTATTGCAAACCACAACAATACTACTCGATGGATTACTTAACACTTCTCCTAGCTAGTTATGTGAGTGAAGTCTATGACTGTTTTGAGATCAATTGCAACACAATTGCATGGTGATTTAGCATTCAGTTAAAAGCTATTAATCACAAAACCTGTCATTTGAACGTTTTTTCATCTAAAATCTAAGTAAGCTGGAGAGATCATGGTGTACCTAATCTACAGCTCTATCACAGTATTACATAAATATAATATCAATGCTACATTGCGCACTTCTGATTATAAATACAATGTAGTAATGCCATATTGTGGACTTCTGTGTAATTCCGTAGCTACTGATGTTTAATTGCTAGGTGATCACAAAATTTTGCAATTAAACTTGAAGTGATTTTAAAACACCACCACAACATTAGCCTTTACTTTGTAAATATTCTGGAGGACAAAACTATGGAATTTTTGTCTCTTTTTAAACAAGATCCATGGGAAGTGACACTAGAGGCTAGGTATCTTTAACTTACCACCAGTAACTTCACACATTGCATTGATTGGAGAATCATCCACATTGACCATGGATCTGGACATTGGTTTGTCTTTCTCTGTATCAAGACTTGGGACTCCACCCATCCTCAACACTAGAGCAAAAAGACGTTGGTCCCATCGGAAGGGTTCTTTGGTAAGCTCAATACCAGGAAACATATTTGTCATAGGCAGGGAAAGCTGTACACAAAAGAGAAAATGTAGAAATAGTTTGCTTTCAGCATCTAAAAATTGTGCTTCATAAATGATACCAGTTACCAAAATCAGATTTAACTGGGGGGGAGGGGGAATAAGAGATCTTTTTAGCCCTTACACCACATCATAGAAGTTAAAACCTCAGGGAATCATTTCACATTCAAATTTTGTGTAGCATCTTTAAAGGTCTTTCACACATTGTTTGTGGAAATGCAAGGGTTATGCACACAAAAAATTACTACACAATTTTTTAATTTGTGTAACAGCTTGGCCTGTTTGTGTAAAAAAAATTGCAATGTGATACTGGATAATTATTCCCTGAATATTCATAATAGTCCAGAAAGAAATCTGAGGAATCACTCTACCCAAGCACTGCAATTGATTATAAAAGGTACAGATTTACAAAAAGAAACTTGAAGTTGCAACTTAAACTAAGAGGGAAGAGGACATAAGGAGGCTGGACTTTGAGAGCGGGGGACCTTTATCTCCATTGGTCTATTAGGGTATAGTTGCTGAGAGATAGGATCACATGAGCCAATAGGAGGTAAGGAAAGGCTATTGACACTGAACACAAACATAAAATATATATCACAGAACCTTTGGTGAGAGACAAAAGCTGAGAAATGACACAAAAATTCAACTTGGGAAGGAACTTACCTCATCTTGCACACCATTAGCATTAACCAGTTTGTGACCATCCGTAAGTGCTATAACTAGAGCCGGTTCAAGATAGAATGGATTACGACCCTGTCAAAGGAAACAAATAGAGACAACATGTAAAGGATATTTAACTTGCAAAGAAGCTGTAACCAAACTTATGGAGGGGGAGGGGGAATAGCCTGGCATTCCCAGCGCACCATTTACCTTAATTGGTCACTTAGGAGATCGACAAATTAATTTTGCCTTCAGCCAATTTCCATGGCAAAAAACCTTTAGGGTTCCCCAAAGATCCCTATCCATATGTTAGATGGATGGATGCCCAGCAGGGTAGAGTTTGCAATGTGTCTCCAATGATTGGCACAGAAAGCCACAGAGACAAATTGCCAATTTGATTAATGCACATGCAACCATGCAATGACATTTAGATAAAGTTTAATGCTTTATTCTATATAATTTTATCTCTCATAAGTTTGAAAACCATGAAGGTTCACTTACGTGTCTCCCTTTTTGGAGGGTGAAAATGCCATATTGCAGTCTATCTAGGGCCCTAAAATATCTCCCCTGGTTTTGATGACTATGAGGGAGCTCAAGCTAGACTACAATACAACCAGCACTGTTTTACATGTCGTACATGTAAGCTCCTCTGGAGGAACACTGCATGTTACCCTTGGAAAGCATTTGGTGACATGAGCAACTGCCTGTTAGCTGGCACCACAGTCCATTGTGGGAATATGTGCTGGTTAAAAGATGGAAATTATGAAATGATCTCTAAAAGTGTATAAACATTTTAATAAGCAAACCTGGCCGTAGTTATCAATGCCGGAATGCAACCTGTTAACATTTAACAGGTCAAAGGTCTGTTTCAAGGCTGATCCAAGACTAGTCAGTCCAGTTGGCTGTAAATTCTTCAACTCATTCATGAAGGTAGCATGGTTTTCCTTCCACCCAGCCTAGAGGAAGCAAAAGATGCCAGAAAATTTACAAACTCATGTTCAACTGATTATTGGCTGACTTACAGTTAACTAGCATGTTGATACTTTTTTAAAGGTAGAGAGTAAAATGTTTGTGTCTTTGCAAATGGGTTAAAGTCTACTACACTGGGAAAAGATATACCCAGATCACAGCTGGAAGTTTTTTTTTTTTTATGGAAGATAGACTGATGGGAGGTGATACATGCATAGACAGAGCATCCAACTGGCAGCCAGGACATCTGGAGTTTGACTTGGGACTTAAAAAATGGGACCTTCTGTGATTGCCCTTGATGCTAAGCATGAGCAATCGACAAGGGAAAACAAGCCAATGAGTCAAATCTCAGAAAAAAAGGCTACATATGGCCTGCTCGACTTAAGCCAATTGGTTAGAAATTGAGCCACAAAACCTCATTTTACTGACCACTGTACAACTGCTAAAAGTATATTGCTAAACTGCATACCGCAGGTGGACAAAGGTTTGTGGAAGACATTTTTATATTGGAGTTACCGCATACCAGCTGTCTCTATAGTGTTTTTATCAACTGGGAAGTACAGGGAATTTCTCTTTGTAAATACCCCCTCCTGTTAATTTTCTTAAAAGTGAAAAAATTAATATCAGTGTCCTGATTTCTTATTTTTAAGAGAACACCTTTCTAGCAATGTTTGAACTTACATTTATACCCTTAAAAACCTTTCAAATTTCACCCTAGGGACCATGAGCCTCTAGCCTCTGAATCCACCTGTAACTTTGGCCTACAAAGCTTGTGAATTAAATTAGCATTAAGGTTTAGATTTAGCTTTTATAGCTTAATTTCTAACCATCAAAGCTTGTGAGATGGTTGGTCTTCATGTACTTTTGTCAATGATATTTCACAGTGACAAATATTGATGTTTACACAAATGCAATTTACTCTTATGCAATCTCCACATGATTCTTCATGGGGCTCATATTATGCCAATTTTCAGCCTGTCATATAGATCAAGGTATAACATCTCTCAATGTATCTGAATTGTGTTTGAAGCCAAATTCAAAAACAAAAAATATTCCATCTACTGTATAAGAAAACCTCACATGAAAGGAACATAAAAGCTCATCCCCTTTTCAAAAATACATGTTTTTAATACAGGTTATTCTTGAATTGAACACCTGGTGCCCATGTATGGGTGGTGGGTCATTGAAATAATGATGCATACAAGGTGTCTGCAGGGCTTCCTAGCTAATGGCAAAAGCTAAGCAGATCATTTATTTTGTTGTTTTTCCTTTACAAGTAACTGCAATGAAGGTCTATCAATTTCCTCTTGTTGCAGAAATGAAAAACTATTTAGTCAAGACACTGAGATGAATGCCACGTACTTCCACTGGAAAGACACCAGTCCCAATTTTTCTCTGAGCTACAGTATGTATAGTAAGTTATCATGAGTCAATTACTATCATGAGTCAATCACTGCCTTCTAAACGCCATTGCAGCGAGGAGGTGCAATGTGATTGCGATGCTAGAATAACCTGCGATGCAAATTCTTCAAACAACATCAAAACCAATTATTTATCATCATGTTTTTGATTTTTAAAGCAAAAATGTTAGTCATGGCCAGATTTTCAAGTTGCAGCAAAAGTATGAACCAGAAATTTGCAAAAATCAGTAAAAATGATGATGAGAATGTCTTTTATGAAGTTTAAAGTATGAATTCTGATGGAAGGGAGATTGTTTTGTTTCATTGTGTCAAAATCTGGCCCTAAATGTAGTAATTTGTAGGATTTTATTTGATTGTAATATGAAGTGATCGACTCATGATTACTTGATAAGCATTGCTACTTGCACTGCCTCCTACGTATTTCAAGATTTATTTTCTAAAGGTTACTCCGGTCAAACAACACCAAAATATAGCACAAAGAAGAAGACGTATTACAAAATATTACTGTCAAGTTTTATCGATTTTGGTAGATGTTTTCATATTTTTCTGGTAACGAACTTTATTAGGTGATCGACTCATGATAAGCCCAGTAATTATTATGGCACTAGAACTTTACAAACATCTTTGTCAAGAAGTGACTTTTATGTTCTTGTCTGTGTTCTGGACATAGGCTACAGTCCCAGTATTTTGACTACACTTTCCAAGAGCCCAAGTCACCTCAAAAACACAGAAAAGGGGGCAACCATACAGAAACTAGTTGTGGGGTAAGTATGATTACCACAATGCCAACCATGGGCCTACATAGCCGCGGCCCAGGACCTAGGCCTGAACAAAAATCTTACTTGGCCTAGGCCTAGATAATGTCTACAAGGTGTCATTACTTGAAAACACGATTTTAGCTCTTGTCCACGTGTAGCCTTCTGGCAAGTATGTGAGACTTAGAGATAATATCTGAAGCAAAATCGTCAAGTTAGGTACGTATGGAGGGCCTAGCCAGCACACATCGCAAGAATAAGCTGCTACATATAGGCCTACGTACGTACGTACGTAGTAAAAGAACTTAACTTATTCCCGTACATAAATATTAAAATGACACTACTTCATATGCAAATACTAACCACTCAAAGAACCAGCATTGAGTGACGTTACAGCTAACAACCAATCCTGCGAAATTTCTTCAGATCGCAGCAACATGTCCTCCGTGCAGCCGGAAGAATAGTTGCTCTCAACTATACAAGAAAATTTTCTAGATTCCGTATTAATTTTATGGATATATTAACACCAGTTGTGTATGGATAATTTCTTTATACATGTAACGATTTTCAAAGGAATCGGAAACATATAAAGCGAGAAACGAACCTTCACGGTCGCTGGCGGATCGTCACAGCTGACAAGCATGTATCGGTCACCGCGACTGGCAGGATCCCTCGCTCTGAGCTGCAAAACAATGAAAGATATGCTCTACACTGTATAAAGTGTGCTTCTAAAATCAGAAGGACGTCATTTTAAACTAGCCATACTAAAACAGGAATATGACAGTTCTAACCGAGGAATATATTTGCGTGAAAACACAGCTACAAGGGTCCTCTTTCTTACCTTGAGAAATGTCTCCACGGCGCCTTTAGCTAAGTCCAAAGCTGAGGTGCCCAAATACGTGCGCTGATTCATAGAAGCACTCGTGTCCAAAAGAAACACTAGTACTGGCATGCTGATCCTGAAGTCCTCAAGCTTGCAAATGTGAATTTCGTGTCACAAATCGAATCCAAATTTATCTTATAACGGACACGATTGTCTTCTCAATTTCCACAACAGGCGCAGCGCTGCCTGGCATCGCCGCAGCTCACTTAGCCTATACTCGCACCTACCTAGCTAGCTGTGCGTACGTACGTCGTTTACTTACTACACACGTATAAATTTGTCTCCTGTCTGCCGAACAAGATTGTTCGCCACATTGTGTCACGTGACTAGAACACAACTAGCATATGATTGGCCAATTTGTCATGTTGATATCTGGCACTAATTTGCATCTTTTTGTAAACACACCCAAGTGAACATAATCATTGTAGAAAAGTTTTTGTTGAGTCAACCGGAATCTTCCTACCTACTCTATAGGTGAAAGGGGAATCTAGGGGCAGATTTGTTGGGCCAAATTTTTCATTATAAAAAAGGAAAAAGAGAAAATAATCACAAGACACATCTACTGAGCACATATGAGAGCGTACTTGCGCCTTAGAGGTGGCTTGGTTTATTCATATTTATTTGTTAGGAAATCTAAGTTACTGGACCAAAGACGAAATTCAACGTTAACGTGGAGACTAACATTACTATTAGGAACGTAAAAATAGCACTTTACACAAATAGTTTTAGCAGTTACTCAATTCGAAAAGTTTTTTTTATATTTATTCAAATAGTTCAGGACTAACCCACTACATTTCGCATATTATCACAGTATTCGTTTCCGCTGTTTAGAAACACAAGAAACTTGCTGTCAGGTTGAACCGGTAGATTTATTTTTACCTAGCATCAATCTTAAGGAGAAGTGGTTGGTTGCGGCAGGGCTGCTTAACTTGACAGTCATGGAAACCAGTTGGAAAAGCTGGAATTCTCTGAAGGAGGCCTGGCAGTATACTGAGGTATCGCCTGCACGGAGAGTGGTCTTGGGAAATCCCCCACCCCTTTGAAAATTTGATTGTCCAAACATGGATTCTAGTGCTTTGTATGGTACCTGTTGACGTGTTGTCTTTTGAAAAGCTAGGTGTCAATCCTGACTTGCAGTCTGGTGCTATGGCATGTTACCTTTTGAAGAAAAGTTTGGAGTGTTTCTAGATGCGCATATTTTTCACAACTAAACTGAAAAATAGAACCAGTCAGGGGCCTTTGGGAGACAACCCAGCCCCTTTAGAAATTTGTCCCTAAATGTAATCTGGTGCCACATATGCTACGTCATGATGAAAAATATGTGTTACCAAATTTAGCATTTTCAGGATCTACAAAAAAAAAAGAAATTTCATTTTGGAGGGGGGTAATGCCCCCCATCCCCCCTATGCCACTTGTTGTGATCCTGTTTTCCTGTCAAGAGATTGTCAAGATTTCTTAAAAAAAATTACTGCCACCACCTCTTGTAACTATTTTTGCAAATATATATCCTTACATTACAGATCAATCTGAGGCCAACCCTTCATCCCCAGGCTATGGAGTAAGTGCTGAAATTGTTTTGAGGTAATATGTCCAAATTTTGTCCTGTGTGCTAGCCCACCTGTGATAGGAATTGGGAAACTTTAGAAATGTATCACACACTATGTGATGGTAAAAAGCTTGAAGATTTATATGCCCTGGCTATTATTAAATAAATTTGCTTATCTGGTTATCAAGTTTCCACACAAAAGGGAGTTGCTATTCATATGCAAAAAGTTTCCACACAAAACATTAATTTGCTCATTTTATACCAGAATTAAGCTTAAAAATATTTACTTCAAAATGACATCTACTGTAGAAAAAATCATAAATGCCAATTTTTATTAAAAAAGGCCTAATTTCTGATGAATCAAAAGTTTGTGATGTCACAATCGGGTGAGTTTTCCCAAATTTATGTGTCCACTCATGCCAAAAACAATGCTGTTTTACATCAAAACTATAGATCCAAATGGAACATACCAGTAGTTCTCCTCCTGATGATACCCGTATGAGATAAACATCTTAGAGACATGTTTAGCCATAGGTATAAAAATATTTGTGGCTTCAAGTAAAAAAATAAATAAATTTGGAATAAATGAACCTTTCTGCCCCTTGGACACCAAAACTGTACCTTTATGATTTTCCAGGGACATCACAAATCTAGTTTAGCCAGGCCTTTACACACCACTGAATACTACATACAACAAAACTCTAAAAATACACCATGCCCCCATCCCACTGAAACACATTAGCAAAGGTTTGTTATTGCAGCTTTCTGTTATGTGAAAATGTTCTGTGCAGGCAGAGTTACATATTTGTTTGATGACACAATGGGCTCATAATATCAGGCCTGTTGCCAATCGAGTTGGGAACCAGAATGCAAAAATGCATGGAGGTTTTGATGATAAATACAGTGCATGTTCTTTAAAAAAAAAGAAGCTGCATTTGTTGTAATACCAAGTGACCCAAGGTGACCTCTGACTTCACCAGTAACTGGTATGTCTTTTCACTTCTACATTCAAAAAGCAAAATTTCATGCCGTGCATTAAGATATTCTGCAAACAAGGTTTTCAGAGTTTGATATCAGGTGATACCAGAGAACCCACTGGCTTCCACCAAAAAACAACAGGGACGTTCAACTCATTATAACATATCCACATACTAATTTTGAAATCCATTCAAGTTTCCTACCTTAATTGAGATATCCCATTGCCAAGGTTTTCAAAGTTTTACCTTTGGTGACCCCAGATGACCTTTCACCTCTACAAAAATCCCATACAGACCATCTTCTCATCATAGCACATCCACATACTACTTATGAAATCCATGCAAGTTTTGCACCTTAAGCATCCCTATCAACAAAGTTTCCATAGTTTGACCTCTGGTGACCCTAAATGACCTTCAACCTCCACCAAGGGCTACAGATACCATCTTCCTACCATCACACATCCACATTCTAATGTTGAACTCTATTTCACTTTCCTACCTTGAAATACAAAGTAGAAAAGATTTTCAAGGTTTGACCTTGGATAACCCCAGGTGAACTAAGACCTCTACCAAAATTAATAGGGTCCACTCTCCCATCATAATTCATCAACAAACCAAGTTTGAAAACAATCCAAGCTTCCTACCATTAGATCATGCAAACAAGGTTTTCAGAGTTTGACCACCCTTTGACCCCAGACAACCTTTCCTCACTACAAAACTTAATAGGACTCTCTCTCACACTATAATGCATCAACATACCAAGTTTGAAATCAATCCAAGTTTTCTACCTTGAAATATCATGCAAACAAGGTTTTCAGAATTTGACCCCATGTGACCCCAGATGACCTTTGACCTCTACTAAAATTCAAAGAGTTATTCCTCACACCTAACAGCATCGTAATATCAAGTTTGAAATTAATCCAAGTTTCCTACCTTGAGATATTGTGTAAACAAGTTTTTGGGGGTTTGACCCCTGTGACCCCAAATGAGCTTTGACCTCTACCCAAATCGGTAGGGTTCTTCTTCACATCATATTGCATCAACATACCACGCTTCAAATCGATGCAAGCTTCCTACCTTGAGATATTGTGCAAACAAGTTTTTCAGGGTTTGAACCCCTGTGACCCTAAATGACCTTTGAACTTGACCAAAACCCATAAAATTCCTTCTCTTGATATGGGACATATACCTACTAAGTTTGAAAAGTTCCAGACACTTCTACCTTCAGATACTGTGATAATGAGTTAAATGTACGGTTTCGAATCCATTGACATCTGTGACCTCAAATCATCTTTAAAGTTCATGAAAACTGATAACGTTCTTTCTCTTGATATGGGACATCTATGTACCAAGTTTGAAAACTTTCAAACATTTCTACCTTGACATATCGTATTAATGAGTGAAATGCAAAGTGTTTTAAGTCCTTTGACCTCTGTGACCCTGAATGACCTTTGAACTCTGCCAAAAACAATAGGGTTCTTCCTCTTCATGTGGGGCATCTAAGCTACAAGTTTGAAAACTGTCAGACATTCCTATTTTGAGATATCGTGTTAACATGTTAGTTTTGTTAAATGTAAAGTGTTTCCAGTCTTTGACCGCTGTGACCCCAGATGACCTTTGAACTCAACCAAAAATTCTAGGGTTCTTCCTCTTAATATGAGGCATCCATGAAGTTTGAAAGCTCAGTGACATTCCTATCTTGAAATATCGTGTTAACAAGCAAAGTGTCACAAGCACACACACATACATACATACACACGCACGCCATCATGATTGCATTGGTTTCTCTTATCATCAAAACCAAAAAAGGGTTGGAGGTTTGGTTAGGTTAGGTTGGATGGAGTTTTGCAGCCCAATTTTGAACCAACTGGTTCAAGTTGAGCCGACCAAGGTCTTTTTTCCAGTTGTGGCTCACTGTCTTGTTTTCCCAACTCTACTGCTTTATATGCTGAGCACCAAGCATAATGACAGTAGCTTGGAGGAGGTAAGAGGTACATGATGAAAAGCTAAGTACAATGGTGCACAAAGCGGTGAACTACTCCTTTTACACTATTATTTCTTAATAATTCCAACAAAGTACACTTATCTGTTTTGCTTTGACACAAAATATGACTATAATATGTCATTCCATTTCCTTTTTTGACCCCTTTCCTTTTTTGAAGTAGGACAGTGAGCGCATAGCAATACAGTACTGCACAATGTACACAAAGACTATTCCTTCATACAAGACAACATGATTCACTTTTGTTTTGCTTTATTTTCAATTGTACATGTATGGTACAAATGTTGCCATTCCCAACACAACTCTCACTCTACATACTGTACTATGCTAAAAGTACACAAGGGGGAAATGGATACTTTTTACAAATATTTACCATTAAAATGCACATATTATCACAGAGTACCATTCCCAATTCAAGTCTGTACAAAAAAAACAGCTCATTTGAAAAAAATCATGATTTCCATAAAAAAGGCTCCCATAAAAAATGATTCCACATAAATTAGGATGAGTTTGAAGTATTAAAATATTCCTGTTTTGCTGTGCATCTCACTCTTATGTTATGATACAGGAATAAGGGTTAATTTAACAATCAAAATCATTGGCAAAAGAGGCTGGTCTTCAAATTTCATCATTTTCAAATTTAATCTGGAAAGCTGAAGGGACACAAAAAGCATCTTACAAACAGTAAAAAATATACTATGAAAATGCATTATTTACATATCACATAGTTACAGTTAAACTAGTACATAACCAATAAGAAGTGACCATAAGTAATACAAGCTCCAGATAGAAGAGCTATACTTCCATCCCCTTGTTGTGGAACTTCTACAAAACTAATAACTCTGACACTTTCAGGAAAAACTTTGAAAATATTTGTAGGTACCTGCTACTTTTCTTGGCAAAATTAACTCAGTCCCAGACACCCTGCCTCCCCTTCACATCCTTCCCAAAATAATACCAGTGACATGTCCCAAACACCTATGGGAAGAGGTCTCACCTCAACACACTGCTTTAACTAACAGTTCTTAATAGTAAAAAACTTACTGGGAAAATTTATGCCTCTACATAAACACAGCATGATAATGACTTCATTTTGGTAATATGTCATGCATTGTTCAACCTTCTGTTTGCTCAACTGAATTAAACCTTCAAAACAATAAGTTATTGAATAAAAACCAATAAAGGGAAGGAAGAGTTAGGATGGAGGTAGTAAGGAAAGGATACAGAAGGGTAGGAGAAATAAACAACTCCTGTCTTCATGGGACATGTTTTGCTTGAATCTTAAATAGCACCAGCTACAAAACAAAAGAGACACAAATGCTTACAATGCAACCATTCCTTACTAAATATCACTAAAGAAATTCAGAACTTAGCCTTTACATAAAAACATATATTCATTTACCTGCAAGGTAATCATTAGGAACAGATGGGTGATCAATGACTGTGCACCAACAAATCAACCTGAGAAGAAAGCTTACATAATTGTGTGTGCAGAGCGAACTAAACATTGTGTCTCTGCTCCTGCAGGTGGGGTCTAGAAGCAAAGCCCGATGATGGTTCAGGCGTAAAATGCCCCGGACGCTCTAAGATTTTAATGTATTTCTGGGTGAAATATTCATTATTAGGAGAGGTCTTTTATTTTTTCAGTTAATCCAGCTCCTCCTAACAGACCTTTTTGGGGAAAACTTAGGGATCATCAATGAATCATCAATTGTCATGTCAAACTGTCCTAATATTTTGGAAAGATATTCAGAGAATGATTCCTATAAATAGTTTTCCTATAAAAAGTTTTGCCAGACTTTTTCATCTTACATTTACCTTGATGGAGACCTAAAGGTACAGGATTTTTCATTTGGTATTGCAGTACCTGCAATACTTAGGTACTGTGGAGGGAACCTTCTATGACCACTGTCTTTTCCCACTTGATCCTCTTGTTTAAGTTTCAAGACCTACATAACACTTACACTATGGAATGTACGAAGACAACAAAACTCTTCTACACATCCCTTCATCTTTCTTTCATATCTCACAAGGCTTATTGAAATGAAAAGCAAACCTTTATAAAAAGAATCCTTGGCAGTTTTGTCACTGGTTAGCACTGGTTGGCATAGAGCATGCACAGGAACATAAACGTGCATGTTAGGTTTGGCATGTGTTGCCATCTCAAATTTGCAGGCAGAATGTGGACCAAAATGTGATGTAAATGTAAGTGCACCTCACCAACTTTGTTGTCAAACACAGCTGTGATGTCATTTGTTTGTAAACATGCATGAGTCTATTATTTCAGACAGCTCATATTCAGCTGATAGTGTTATACTACTCTAAGGGACATGTGGACACAGGAAGTGAAGTGGGCCTTGAAAAAATCATGGAAAAATGGAGGAGGGCCTTTGCAAAAGGACCATGATGAAATAATTCAAAAGTGTTAATTTTCAGGCTTTTCTATGCTTTCTATCTGCAAAATGTATATAAATTCAATGCCCAAGTGTCAATTTCTACTGATCAATTTTCTGTTGACCACAACATATTGACATCATAGCAACTTAATTTTTCAGGACTTTCAAAAGAGCATTATATCAAACAGTTAAGAGAGCTAACAAATATGGAGCATATGAGACGTACCTAGTCTTGAAAAGAATTTTACAAATGTTTGAGCTAAACTGATATCTGTTATGTACACTGGATTGATAATGAGTTGAAATGAGATAGAATAAGTTTAACAGTACCAAAATGACACAAGAAATGACAGCATCAAATATCTCTTAGGAAAATCAGCAATTTAGACCTTGTGCTGATGTGAAAAGTGCTTGACATATATGAGTACCAGGGTTCGATTTGAAACCGTCCAAAATCTGTTTTTTATGAGAACGTGTCAAAAAACTGTTAAAAATGAAACAAAAACGCCTTTTAAAAGAAGTCAACATGTCACAAAGTGTTGAAAAACTCTGAAAGATACATTACTCCTGCAGAAGGTGTTGATATACTTTCCATGTGTATGGTCCTAAACACATTTAAGCCTTAGCAAGTCATCTTCAGCTGAGCATTACAATTATTTATTAGACCAAAACAGCTAAGAAAAAATAATCTTAACTGCACTTTTCAGATACAATTACATATAATAGGCTAACTTTTGATGCATCCTATTGAAACAGTGCTATCACATCAACACTCATTGCACTGCAGGGGCAGTTCCCAGCTTTTATGCATATGAACTCTCCTCCATTCAGCCGGATAGAACATGCCATTTAAATGTGGGATAAAGCCACATGAGTTGAAAACTTGCCAAGTTGCTAATCCTGATGATTACGTTATTCCTAACTGATTTGTAAACAGAACACTAAATCGATGGGCAACATTTTATACATGTGATTACTGTAATTATTAAAGGCAAATGAATACAAAAAATTAAAACACCTCTAAAGGCTCCTAGGTCCCTGACCCTCTTCATAAAGTATGTTTGAAAGTTCTTAATGATTATAGCTCTAACCTAGCTGCATGCCAGAGTAATTGTGTTGACTTATTATAAAGCACCAGTTTCCCTTCAGTTCAATGAAAATCTTTCCACAAACGAAACAACCTTTACATAACATTTACTCTCTAAATCATCATTAACTTTGAACTACTGGTATGGCTAACTACAGTAGTTGCCACACCTTTGTGTCTTAAACCAAATCATCATGAAGGTTGAAATCTAAGGACATTGTTACAGCTACCATGTAAAATCAAAAATGGCAAGGAAATTACAACTTTTTTGAGTAGTACGGCAATAAAAATGTAATCAAAGAGATACTGGATAACAAAGATCTGGGGTTTATCACTGAAAGCTATTTAAGTTGGCCTTTAGTGTTAAATTAAAAGAATGCATCCTACAGTGTTGAATTTCATTGGTTCAAAGACTCTCTTCATGGAATATTGGTTTGTTGAGATATAGCCTACAAGTAAAAGTTTTTTTTCAATCAAGTTAAAAACAAAATCAAGCTGTAACAACAGACGAATCTGATAAGCGCTTGTTTTTAGTGACTGTGCCCAGCCATTAGTGGGGTCCATCAGCCTTGAATTGCCTTTATATATCATCTACATGAGTTTCAAACCCTCCTATTCAGTGAAATTGAAGGAGTGAAGGTACAATGTAGTTTACAACCATCCATGACAGAGGTAAGCAAGAAAATCGAAAGATAAAAAGGTGATGGACCCCAGTTATGGCCGACTGAAATCAGACCATCACTTTCTGTCCGGATTCGTCTATAACTTGTAATGTCACTCTTGTAGTCTTGTACCTGTTGTACCAAAAGTGATCACTGTTTAAGTTATAAAGTAACTTGACTGCAAGAAAATCTGTTCTTCCAATGTGCTTTGAGTCAAAACAGCACTTTTAAAAGTTTGAAAACAGAAAACAAAAGAAGCTAACAATACACAAGAAGGACACCACAAATTATTGTGTAATTGCCTGATACAGGGAATAATTGAAGTCAACTAAAATGATCACATCTCAGCTTTTTAATTCATGTGAAGAGCTTAGCCCTGAATAAATGAGGCTTATTTTTCAACTGCTGGAATATGTATTCTGTTACCTCAGGACTTATGAACAAATCTGATTGTGTGATGCTACAACTGGACTGAAGTCAGAAAATACTATAAATTATAAAAAATAAGTACCATAGGCATTACAGCCTTAAGAATAGCAGTATCTCAGCTGGTCCAGTTAAAAATAAATTCGACCCAAATGTTGAGGAGAATGGAATAGGACACCCTGTAAGGACTTATACAATAACATCTCCATGTGTCCCATCTCCTGTTCAATTTGCTGCTACTAACTACTATGTTCAATACATGAACGTTTGGTTTAACAAATGACAAACAGCAGCATTTCATTTATTTTCTAATATGAAATAACTGCCCTTTGCTTTTACACTTGTAGTACATTTGAAGAAAACTTGAGAGAAAAATTTTCTTCCACAAGAAGACACTCAAAGCTGTCATCGCCATCTTACAAACTTGACAGTTATGCCTTTCTCTTTCATCTGTAATCTCTTTCTGACTGTTATTCATAATAGCAGGTAACTAACTATCAGCAATAAGCCTCAGTCTTTACTCAAGTAGTCAAATATATCTGTGACCCCTTCCAAATCATCATCATCTTCTGTTGACCTTTTATCAATCTTATCACTGGATATGGTTTGTACCTTCTCACTTGAGAAAGATCCATTCTCTTTCAAGTCCTCTAAATCCGAAATTGGGGACAGACTGTCATCATCAGCTGCAGTAGAGTTATTTTGATTTACATTACCAGTTACCATGGAAGTACCAACAACCCTTTCTCCTTCTTTAACATTCCCTGTAATTCTACTGTCATCTGTCACTGAATCCTTAACTTCATGTTTCATCTCCTCATGTTCAAGATCATTCTTTCTATTTAACTCATCCTCCTCCACCTCTTCAATTTTGTCCTCTTCTTCACTACTACTCCCATTTGCCATCTTCCTGTAATCCACCCTTTTGCTGCACATACCACGCAATGTTTTACGAACTGTAAGTTTTCGTTTTGTTCTATCTATCTCATCTTCGCTTTCATCTCTCAGTTCTTTGTCCTGTGAATTGTCATCTTTGTCGGCACCACTTCCATTCGAGTCCTCATCACTATCAATGCGGAATTTTCTCTTTGGCTGAACATATCCCTCATCTTCATCCTCCTCTGAGGAACTGGAGTCCTTCCTACTCTTCTTCTTTCTCTTTTTGCTTCCTTCCTTTGGAAGGTTGGAACGATTCCTACTCTCATACTCAGAGCCATCTCCAGAATCCTGTGAACTTGCCTGCCTTCTCCTCTTCTTTCTTCTTTCATTGTTCTCTTCAGAAAACTCTGATTCCGACCCTCTTTGTCTCCTTGCAGTGATGATAGGATTGACCCTCCAGGCATCTCTTGGTCTCTCTTCCTCACTCTCTGCATTTGTCAAAGCATTAAACAAAAATTAAGCATTGTTATTACCTCTTTAACAATTCACAAATTTTCATTATGCACTGTATAGTATAATACAGTACAGTACAATCTGACAACTTTACCTGCTCATATCTTGAGAACCACACATTGCATTTCCATGCAAATTTCACCAAAATGCTTAACATAACTACGTCTTACATATCAAAACTTCACGTGACATTAAACCTTGCTTTAAAGTCAAATTATAAACATCAAGCTCTATACTCCTCTCCCCCCCCCCCCCCACAATCCAATAATAAGCCCTTACAAAGCACATGCTACTTACCACTACTACTGGAATCTTGATAGACCTTTCTCTCTCGGCCAAGGTTTCTTGAACTACGTCTCACTGGACCTAAGTCCCTCCTCCTCCTAACTGGTACTTTCTTTTTCTTCTGTGAGCCCTTCTTCCTTCTACTACCATACTCTGACCCACTGTCACTCATTGAGGACATAGCTTCCTCTTCATCTTCCTCTGTGACACAAGACTCCTCCTCATCTCCTTCGACAACAAAGTCTTCGTCACTGCAGTTTTCACTGAAAAAGAAATAAACATATGTAAAATTTAAGGATAAAGAATGAAACAAAGATGTACATTCCTTAAAAATTTTGTCACAAGCACTGATGGGACAATGACTCTCCTTAACATGAACTTTAACGAGACATATTGAGTTGAACTTGATAACATAATGAGGGTGCTGAAGGTCACTAATACTACATAACAATCAGCATTAACATGATTAGTCAAGCTTCACAACCAAGGGGTAAACAAAAACTTGCAAAATTTTAAATATTACTTGTACCCTCGCTTGTACCAGACATGTGCATAATGACAAACTGACTGGTAACAAACTTTTGAAAATGGAACTGAACTGTTTCTAATTCAACAGTGAAACATTTACTTGTTGAAAAGGATATAGTTGTTTAAGTCTGACCATTTTTCAGAAGTGTTAGGGCTCCACCTACATTCAGATTGGACACTGGATCAGGCCAACATTCACCATCATCAGTAAAACATTGGATTGGCAAGATTTAGCCAAGTGAAAATGCTGATATGTTTGCCTATGCTTTGTAAAATGAGAATGTTATGGACTAGTACACCAGGGGACATGTTATTCTGTGAACCCTAACCACAAAAACCTACTGGTAGACTTAAATAAAGAAGGAGTTTACTGTTTTCTGGAAAATGGAAAAAAATCATTAAAGTTGGGGTAGACCACAGAAGACAACAAAATAAGCTAAGTAGAGGAAGCCATCCCCAAATCTATTAAAGGTTTATCACCACTTTCTAAAAATAAACATGATGCTATACCAATCAACGTATCTGTGATTCAAAGTTCTATAAACCGCTACATATTGTTTACATTCTGCAATTCCCCAGTTAAATCAATCCTGCAAAATATTCACAATGTACATGCCCACAGATGTTTTATACATTGCAGGCTTGGACAACTAATGTCATACTGTATTGCACCTGTTAACCAGCTGGCTCAGCCATCATATGAATAAAAGTTCATTTGAAAATTTTGGGGATTCATGCTATTTGCGAATGGTTATCAGGGAAGGTGCCACTGTATGGATGATTAAGAGTATGTCCATGGTTGTGTGTTCCCCAAAGTAGCAATGTAGTGTAGTGTACTGGTACTGGTATGTAGGACAAGGTAACAACAGTGCAATATATGTGAATATCTGAGTGTAACGAATTTCACTAGCATATAATTCAGTCAATGGAATTTTCCCATTGAGTTTGTGTTTTGATCAAAGAAAGTACTGTTAATCACAACTTGCTCTACCATCAATGCAAGTTTTGTGTGCAATAAATCTTGCAAGCATGCAGTGCAATGATATTTTCCCATTTATTTTGTGTCACCATCAAATGAAATACTTTCATAAACTTGTTGTTGCAAATTGCTGCAGAAGTGGTTATGCTACCATTCTGTTTGAAAGCAAATATATTTAGGCCTCCATTGTGACCAATTTTTTCAGGAAAATAAATTACGGTTTTTTGAGGCTTTATGTATTCTTACTTTCTCAAACTCTTTATTAAGACAAGTTTTATAATCATGGTATAAAGCTGAAAGGAGAGAAGGACAATGGGGCATTGCAAATTTGAAACAAGAAGGCAATCCACGGAGTTGCATATCTCATCGCTAACATGTGCGCAAGTTGGTTACAGAACTTCAATTATTTATGTGCTAGAAGTTTTACCTGTGCTGTTTTTATGCTAAAGTAGAATTTCATTGACAAAAAATACCATACTAAAGCTGCATGCAACAAAACTTTGAAATTCCTATTTGAAGTCCTTTTGGGAAGCGATTTTTTTTTCGTTCCAAGGGACGGAAGTTTTTTTTTCGTAAGATAGCGAGGGGAAAGAATATGGCACAGACCAATCAAGTTCTTGGAACTATAGGCGCACCCCTTCTTCAAAAACAAAAAACATCATTTGGATATTTAAATTCTGACACCGGATTATAAAAGAACTGGAGAAGGGCTACCCAATCTTTGAAGCGGTTGCCCTTTTAATCCAGTAGGCCTATCTAAGATTTTGGAACAAATTTATTTTTAAGATGTTGGTATCCCCTTGCAACACTCTAAAGAAAACTAGCTTGACTGTTACACTTAACTGATACGGATATGGACGCAACGATTAAAAAAGTAAGACGCTTTCAGGGACGCTTCAGACAAGTGCGTAATTGTTATTATTCAGGCACTAGCTGTATGAGCGTATTCTCCATTTTGATGGGACGGCAAACTTCACGTGTGCCCCAGAGCTGATATGCGCATCAAGTGCGTCTCAATTAAAAAACTGGGTGTGTGCGCCATGTTGAACGCGTGGCGTTAGAAGACTTCCGGCCGACGCACAAACCTTTTCTGCGTACTGGCCTGTGGTGAATCCTAGCCCGTGGCAAGGAAATTGTCAGGTACGTTTTTTTGGCGATGCTTCAAAACCGCCAAGTTTCCAGGGAACTAATATGTAAGATAGGTAGGCCCTATGCCTAACCTAATGTTAGTCACCCACAGTTTCATATCTTGGGTTATTCCTTGCCACGGGCTAGGATTCGCCACAGGCCAGTACGCAGAAAAGATTAATGCGTCGGCCGAAAATCTTCTAAAGTAAGTTCTCCGTAACTGTTCTTTGGGTACACCTTGACATAAAGTGAATGATTTCCCTACTAAATTATGTCCATAAATACCGACATACGACGTTTTGAATTCCCAATTACAGGCCAGGCTCAGCCCATTTGAAATTCGAACTAATGCGAAAAAACATGTGAACGTGTCTCAAAAATGGTGATGTCACTGGAGGCATGGTTAGCAACACTGTACCAGAGAGCTCACAATCATCGAATCATGTGCATGGTAATGCGTGTTAGCGCATACATAATTGCAAACACCGGTGCTACAATAGCAGTGAGTGTGGCCACTGACATTGTGAATTGTGCATTGCACGGTCACTGCTTAGTATTCGTAATAGCATCTTCACCAAACAGCTCATACAGTAAAGACGCGCTCGTAGTGGGGATGGGCTTGTTGTGGTCTGTCCATACATGTTCATAGCTGTTCTTTATAGCGCCCGCACCGCGTCTTTCTTGCACAAAAACAGAACTATTTTTACCCGCGCGCATATGCACGCGAACATTTTGGACAATGATTTGCTCGAAATCCCCACCATGGTCCGCGCCTTCCGCTCTGTATGTTGGACTCTTTATTGTGATGCAATCGTTTTCATGAGGTTGCTAGGATAAGATAACTTTACCGAGCATTACATTAGTTCCACATCTAGACGCGCGCCGTAGGGCGGGGTTGGTGCCGCCAATTGCGTCATAAAAGTCAGGTTAGCTGTTGCGGCATTTTTCGAAATTGAATTTCGAATGCAGTTTTCCTTGAATACCCATTTATGCCGAATTGTACGGGTTTTTAATGGGGTGTGTCATGATATTTGTACAATTCTGTATCAAATCTTGCAATACACAAAAGTTTTTATGGCCATGTCACGCCCTCTCTAACCTTTGACAATCTGTAAGGTGAACTATGTCCTTGGTTGCCATGACAACCACACATATCGGTACAACTTATCATGCCTAGGCTATTACACTTAAACTTTCAGACTGGTGGGATGCTTCCGTTAAGAGTTAAAGTGAATACAAAAAGGTATTTGACCCCCTGTCACGTGACCTTTGACCTTGGTTGCCATGGAAACTACATATTTTGGTAGAACTAGTCTACCCTATTATACTTGTGAAGTTTCATGTAAAATGAAGGTTTCCTTTTGAAGTTTTAATACAAAATAGTAAAGAAGAGTGGTTTTTTGCAAAATGTGACCTTTGACCTCTGATCTTTGACCTTTACTTCCGAGGGTCTGGGAGACATAAGTTCCCACCCTGGGGTACCCACCTACCAATTTTGAAAAGAATCGGTCCAGCCCACTAGGAGGAGTTTAAAAGACAAAAACGTTGTTTTACGAACAAATTATCACTTGAAAATTTTTTGTTCCATTCTACCACTTGACCTTTGACCTCTGTTGCTATGGCAACCACATATTTTGGTAGGCCTAGATGCAATCATCATATGTGTGAAGGTTCGTGTCAGGAGGGCTTTTACTTTTGGAAATATAGCAGAAAATGTCGATTTCACTAAATTTGACCTTTGACCCGTAACCTTTGACCTTCACTTCCGGTTGTGTATTAAAATGCAATTGTTCCACCTAGGAACCATCCTACCAAGTTTGAAGAAAATCAGCCCAGCCGTTTACAAGATATTAGGAAAGCAAAATTTGACACACACACACACGCACACACACACCCACACTCACACCCACCAACACACACACACAAACAGGTTTTGACCCCTCTCTCAGCCCTGGACCTGCAGTCACCCCGGGGTACCTCACCATGGGTTAGACCTCGAGACTAGTAACCTGGGAAAATTTACCGTTACCATGGTAACCATTGCGATTTTAGCTGGCATTGCCATATATAGCCCCATAGGCAAAGTGACTACAATATCTCATCCTCCTCGCGGAGCGATGAGATAATAATTACTAAGACTTATTATCTTTTGTACAAATATAACAAAGACAGGTGAATTGCACAAAGTAACTCAATGTACTGCTTTAAACAGACAGAAGATAACATGAACCTCTTCTACCAGGAGTCCCACATATAATACATTATGTTTTACTCTTACAAAAAAGACAGTAGTAGTATGCATTCCACTTTCTCTAGTTTTGAGTTCAGCCGTTGTGCACACTCCTATATCCACATGTAACAATAACAAATCTTGCATAATGTGCAGATCTATGAGGTTACAAGCATAAACTCCATTCCCTTAAAGTGAGACTACAGGTTAATGTGTGCATGAGCCTGTTCAAGACAAAAAAACAATTATTTGTACATACTTTTGCAGTTGGCTATGAAGTGTAATTAGTGAAATGATACTGTGACTCAAGAATTCAGCTACGTTGTAAACTCTTTTTTCACCAACATGAAAAATATATGTGGGTAAAATCAGATCAAAGAGCTATGTACACTTTGAGAACAACATAGAAAAAAGGAAGGTTGTCAATACTATCGAATTTTAAGCCTCTGATTAATACCAGGAGCTAAGGGTCTAATGCATTTTTGGACAACAGACAATTTAACTAGATTTCACACTTTATAGTACACAACAAATTTTGGGCTCCCTAGTTTTTCCACAGACCTTTTGGCTTGTATCATCAGGCACAATGGCCCACTGGGTCTGGTTCGAGAACAAAAATCTCAGCTGTCACCATCAGCAGGGGAAAAACAAAGGAATGCTGAAACACAGAATCAATTCATCCTAAAATACAATGCACAATTCATCCTTAAATACAATGCACAACACAAAATTTGTATAATGTACCATATACATACATACTCCAAATTTTGGGATACTGGTGAAGTTAGGCTCTTTTGGTCATACTAGTTTGAGTTTTCTCTTCCTCTTGCCCCCTCCCCCCCCCCCTCCAATCATCAAGCCAGAAGCTGCTATCTTACTTGTTTATTTCAAATTCATCACTTTCACTTCCTTCTTCCTCTGATGTTGCATCAAGGTCATTTAACTTTTTCTTCTTCTTCTTCCTGCTAGCATGTTCCTCTTCCTCTTCTTCTTCTTCCCATCTAGCAGCCTCAATTGTAGACATATCCTTGCCTCTGCTCCTACCAAACCCAGTTTGCTCCTCCTGTTCCTTGGCTGAAAAGAAAATTTGAAAAAGGTCACACTTTGAGATACATTTATCTGCAGCACTACATTACTTGTACTTCAATCTCTTCCTTGCATTTACACTCTGAACCCAATTACCACCCCCCCCCCAACACTTTGAACCCAATTGCCAGCCCCCCCCCCCCCTCGCGGACTGCAAACTTTGCCAATGGTATTCCACACCTGTTGTAAGATGGGACTTAATGAGGGGACTTGAACCAGTTTGCACAGTTTTGAATCCAATAATAAACTTGAGCCGTACTTGTTATTTTTTGTCTACAACACAAGACAAAAATTATGGTACACTTTAGGACAAATGTAGCAACACATATGCACAGATTTGCAGGTCTTTCAAAATCTCCCTCCCCCCCCCCCAAATCAATGTTGTCCTTGGCAAAATATACCCAAAATTTCAAGAGCTTCAACATTAAAGGGGGAAGCAGGGGATTGTAGCTAATTGTGTATAGCATAACACATTTATGTTGGTATGTCATTAAATTCCATCTAACTGCAACTGATCCAATTTTCAAAGAATACATTTCAATTATCATTTTAAGAGAAGGAAACAACACAACTTCTGAATTGCACAATGATGATGAAGATTAGATACACATGGTTAAAGGTTTAACATCCATGGGCTACAACCTGAATAGGATAACCCAGGTATTCAGCAACCAGCCTTGAGGTGATCACTCCTGACCATGCTCCAACCTATTAAGACAATCTGCATATGTTCTGACAAGCTGGATTAAATGCCAGCATACCTGAAAATTGTAACAAACTAGTATTTTTACATTATGATTTTTTTCAAAGGAATTCCAAAACAATGAAACAAGAATTACCTTTTCTTTTTTCTTCCACTTCTTCATGTATAGCTGTATTGATTGCAGAGTCAAACTCTTCAAATTTGTAGCTAATCTGTTTACGATTTCTGCCTGACCTCCTCTGGATGTACTCAATCTCTTCAGGTTCTTCAATGAAAGCTCTGGATGCCTTTCTTGGCTGTGGTCTGGTTCTCTCATGCCGAGGCTTTTCTGGTTTTTCTACCCGTTCTATTCTTTTGGTTATAAGCACAGATGAATCCTGTCAAAAATGGGAGAAATGGGACTAAAATAATGAAGGTCAATTCAATTCTATCAAAAAAAAAAATTAATCAGACACATTCTTCTGTGTGATGTTCAGTTCATCTCTTCCTTTTTCTTTTCTTCAAAAAAAAAAAAAGCCAGGTCACTCTGAAATTTTGCATCCACGTATGTAAAAGAAAATGCCTAAATAACTCAGGGTATCCTAAGCAATATCCCTACCTACATACCCTAATCAACAGAGCATGCATGGACTACAAGATAACTTTGTCCGGGACAACTTCATAATAACAAACCAGAATGCAAAACTGCATTGAGGTTTCGATGATACACAAATGTTCCATTTCAAATAATCCCATCATCAGATGACCTTTGACCTCCTCTAAAAAAAATAGGGACCATCTTTTGACAATAACGGGTCCACATACCAAATATGAAATCTATCCAAGTTTCCTATCTTGGTATACCAAGCTAACAAGATTTTCAGACTTTGACTGCTGGTGACTCCAGGTGACCTTTGACCTCCTTCAAAACCAATAGGGACCAACTTCTGACCATAATGCATCCACATACCAAATATGAAATCTATCCAAGTTCCCTACCTTGAGATATCGTGCTAAAAAGATTTTCAGACTTTGACACCTGGTGACCTAGGTTAGGGCTGTAAGTTTCCGTTTAATTGCCTAAACGTTTAAACGGTCAAAATAAACGTTCGTTTACCGTTTAAACGATGTCCAAATATAACCGCCCTTGATTTCCCTTAGAATCTACCGTAAACACAATGATATGTACTAGTACTGGCTTTGAGACAATATTTTTGGCATGCCGCCCTCTATTGTCACAAAACATCCGGGACATGCGTTGCTGGCTCTTTGGGTACATGCGTACCCGATATGTATTATGTATGTAGTACAGGAAATGCATGTCTGAACACGGCGGCTTTGCCGTCCACGGGCAGCTAACTGCTGTCGCGCAGGCTTCTTCACTAAACAGACTACATACCTGGCCGAACTAAACTGAGCTCGCGCAACGTTAAGTGATCGATATCATGGCATTAAAATTATACGTACACTAACGGGCATATTATTACCGAAAGTTCGGTGTTGTAATTGTAGACTTAAGGATTTAGTTTTAATGAAGATTGAAAGTAAAATCAACGTCGCAGATTCGACTCGTAGGCCTAGGCCTATGCATGTAGTTAGGCATTAGGCCTAACGTTAGTTATTGTGCAGTGTGCTACACTGACTAGTCACACTAATGTTATACTGCTCGAAGAAGTTTGGGAGCAAACTTCGTTCATATCGTTTAAACGTTTGGGCTATGAAAGCGCCGTTTAAACGGCCGATCGTTCGTTTATACGTTTAAACGTTTAAACGTGACAGCCCTATGGTGACCCCAGATGACCTTTGACCTCTACCAAAAATAGTTGGGACCATCTTCTGACCATAACGGATACACATACCACATATGAAATCTATGCAACTTTCTTACCTTGAGATATCGTGCTAACAACATTTTCAGGCTTTGACCCCCAGTGACCCCAGGTGACCTTTGACCTCCACCAAAAACAATAGGGACCATCTTCTGAACAAAATGCATCCACATACCACATATGAAATCTATCCAAGTTTCCTATCTTAAATTATCGTGCTAACAAATTTTCAGCCTTTAACCCCTGGTGACCCCAGATGACCTTTGAGCTCCATCAAAAACAGTAGGGACCATCTTCTGACCATCACGCATCCACATACCAAATATGAAATCTATCCAAGTTTCCTAACTTGAGATATCATGCTAACAAGATTTTCAGACTTTGACCCCTGGTGACCCCAGAGGACCTTTGACCTCTACCAAAAACAATAGGGACCATCTTCTGACCATCCACATACCAAAAATCAAATCTATGCAACTTTCTTATCTTGAGATATCATGCCAACAACATTTTCAGACTTTGACCCCCAGTGACCCCAGGTGACCTTTGACCTCCGCCAAAAACAATAGGGACCATCTTCTGACCATCACACATCCACATACCAAATATGATATCTATCCAAGTTTCCTATCTTGAGATATCATGCTAACAAGCTTTTCAGACTTTGACCCCTGGTAACCCCAGATGACCTTTGACCTCCACCAAAAACAATAGGGACCACCTCCTGACCATACTGCATCCACATACCAAATATGAAATCTATCCAAGTTTCCTAAATTGAGATATCATGGTAACAAGCTTTTCAGACTTTGACCCCTGGTGACCCCAGTTGACCTTTGACCTCTGCCAAAAACAATAGGGTTCTTCCTCTCAATATGGCGCATCCATGTACCAAGTTTTAAAACTGTCTGACATTCCTATCTTGAGATATCGTGGTAACAAGCAAAGTGTCACAAACACACACACACACACACACATACATACACACGCCATCATGATTGCATAGGTTTCTCTTATCATCGAAACCAATAAGTTTTGGATTGGATGAGTCCAAATTCATATGAACAAGTGCAAGCCAACAGTGTGACAGGTAAAATACTGAAAATTTTATGCCAAAGCCATCATTACCTCTACTACCACAGCCATAGTAAGAAGCTGATCATAGTCAAAATAGGTATTGCTCTAATGCTTAAGAAATACCCATACCTCTGGAAGAATGTTGGCAGAGCAAACTTCTGTTAACAGCCATTTATACTTGTCCTGTTTCTTGCGATTCTTCTGACGAATAACTTTTAGTTCACCGTCTACCACTTCTAAAGTTGCTTCAAGGTTTTTCAATAGAGCCAGCTGTCAATGTAAAACAGGATTAAAGCAATAAGCATTAAAAGGTATAGACAATCACACCTTAAATAGGAGGAGGAATTGAAAGAAGGGTCTAAGATCAAATCAATTTCTAATATATTGGAGGAGTATTTATTCTAAACACTTCAGTGAAATTTGCATTGAAGTCCGATGTTTGATTATCAGGATATGATCAAGTAAAGTTGTCACATTTTCATATCAACAAAAAGTAAACTTGAAACAGGCACACATGACATCATATTAATGGACAGTCTTTTAGTTTTCTTTAAATAACACAACAAATTTTGTCCTCAACAATCCCATATTATCGAAAGTGATTCCATAAGTGGTATGAAAACTCAACATATTTTGCATTCTCACAGGGAAGTCCTATATGTATTTATTTCAAGTCAACACAATAGTCTGAAAAACAAAGGGAAACATAGCTTTCCTTGTCAATTTGAGGAAGTGATTTCACTTTTGCTGCCCTCAAGCTCATTTGTAACACAAATCTAGTAACTAGATTAACCTAGATCAACCTAGTGAAGAGCCCTCTATTACTCCAAGTGACTTTTGTACTTGTTTAATTACATTACACCTTGAAAGAGAGTAGAAGTCAAATGATTTCAGAGTCATGCAAAAACTCTGTCAAAAATCTCATAAGTTACAGTCAAGTAAAGTAAGGGCAGTGGAAATTCAGAAAAATGTAGAAGAGATTGGTTTCCAACTTCAATCTTGAAAAATAAACTTGTAAGTAGGAGTGAAGTAGATTATCACCCCTCCCCACCCCAACCCATATCAATGTTGGTAAAATTTATCCTGTTCACACTATTAAGTCAATTTTTCTGCATAACAATGATGCCTGCGAGCTGAAATTCAAAAATATAATGCCAGTTCCCAACAATTTTGCCCAACATGGTAGCCCTGGATCAAAATTAAAAGAGATACCATTCATCAAAATATGTAGATTATAATTTTAAAGAACACCAAACAAACATATGAAGTATTTGGTCCTTTACTTGTTTTATTTAGGCTGTTTTTGATGAAGTATATCACTTAAGGATAGGAAGAGAAAAACTAAGTTACACACATGTTCACATGCTGGACAAAACCACTGGCCATCTGGGACATACATGAGAGGAGGTCGTAAACAGGCAGTATGATATCCAGCATCACATGAATCACAAAGTAATATCTGAAAAGAAATTAACCTTACAATCAAAATTGACAGTGTTGAATTTTTTTATTAGATACAGCAAGAGTTATTCCCAACTTGTTATTTAAATGAGTGTACACATTGCTTTACTTTGTTATATGTGTTAATTTGCATATTATGAAGAATTGTCTGCTGAAAGGCAACATACAGTCTCTCTAACTCTCTTCAGTTCCTTCTGTGTGTCCTAATAAATTTAGAAGGCCAACATCCTTACAATACATACTCTTTCTCTTAACCCTTTACCGTTGTTTGGGTCCTTTTGGACCCATACGGAGAGCGCGGCTGTCACCCAACTTAACTGTTTCACGTGGAGCCTGAAACTGCGAGTAGCTACCCGGAAATTAGGCCACAACAAGAAGAGAGACAATAGTTTAAGGTCACAGGGTCAATAGCCTACGGAAGCTGATGCTACATCCGCTTTTCCGCCCACTCCCAAGGCGTGCCAATATGCCCCGATTGGAGCACAACGGTAAAGGGTTAAAAGAAAACCCCCCCCCCCAAAAAAAAACCAAAACAGGACTTCCAGCTGTTTCTAGCTTTAGCAAGTACAGAAGTGTCTCTCTATGCCTATTCTCTGAAAGCAATGAGTTCTGAAGAAATCTGTTCCCACTATTTATTCCGAACAAAATTGGTAATCCCTCAGTCTAACTACGTATCTTGAAATATTGCATGGTGTCATGTGGTAAAAGGTTGATGGCAGTATACATGAACACATGTTGAAAAGAATGTCTGATTGAGAGCTTACAGCACTGGTCTCGATTTTCAACTTTCTGCCAAACAAGTCAAACCAAACAAATAAATATTGGAGTGAAGAATGTCACACAAAAATAATTCACACCAATTGCAAACAGACATAAAGGCCTTTATACACCAAAACATGGCATATGGGCTAAAATATTATGGTATATATCACCAAATTTTTCGCCGATGGTACATTCCCATCATAATCCATAAATTTTTTAATAGCATTTGTATTTATGTAAATATTGATTTCTGGAATAAAAGAAAGGTCAATGGCCAAAAAAAGAGCTGGTTTCAACAAGTGAAGCTAATCCATCTTACCTGGTCAGGATGGTTGTAATTGCCACATTTTATACAAGGTTCATCACTAAGTTCCTCTGGTTCTACCTTCTTACTGGAACCTTTGGATTTCGTTTTACTTTTTGCAGTACGAGCTTTAACAACTGGAGGGGCAGTGTCACCAGATGAATCTTTCCCTTTTTCTTTTGCCAAAATGAAATCTTCATCAGATGTATTGTCTTCTTCAGATTCTTCTGACTCTAAAAGAATGAATATGAATTTAATGAATTAAGACCATTCATAATGAAAAAAAAAACACCTTCCAGGGTCCCTTTAACAAAATTGGTCCCCTTCCCATATAAGGGTATTCCGACTATTATTGGTCAACCTTTAGACACTATTAGGATGTAAATCTGGCATTAAGTATAACCATTTTAATCACCATGTAAACATGTAACATCACATCCACATGAAGCTCCGTCAATTAAAATTTGTGGCATTACTGTGGTGTAGATTCCTCCCAATTTAAGTGCCGAATAATGGGGAGGGAGAAAACGGGTATATGTTACGGTTGGATTTGGAGGAGGTGTTCACTATTAATTGAAATCCTTTTAATGTTGTCACTTAACAAACCTTGATGTCAGTATCTTATCCCTGTGTGACCTGTTGATAGGCCTATGGTTTTCCTCATTTTGCTCACACAGGGAAAATGTTCTCCCAATTTTCAAATTTTCTCCAGTACAAACCAAACATTTTCCAAACTTCCACAAACATACTACCATCTATATAGGTTCCACATTTATTTTCTGAAAAGGACAGGAATTAACATTCTCGTCAAGAGATCTAAAGGGAAGGGTGGGTACCCTTCCACTGGGATGTTTTTTTAGTTTTCACGGGTGTCTAGATACAAAATGGTGCAATATTCAAAGCAAAATAAAAAAAAAACCTGTCAAAAGAATGTTAATACTTCCAAAATTCTGGGCAATCTGAAAACTTTGCCCTAACAGTACCATGAACCAGTTAACGGAGGTAATGTTCCAGTAAATCCAGATGTCTGGTAATCCTACACCTATATACTGTTGGCTTCACTTTTGGCAACCTGCAAAATGGTATTACTGAGAAACTAAATGTACCATTAAGCACAAACAAGAAGAATCACAAGGTGTGAAGCTTGAAATTCATTCTAAGGCTGCTTACTGAGATTGACAATACAAGCTAAAGCAATGTTAACATTAAGGTGAATGCACGATTGTGGGATTCCCGCTTTCAATTCACAAGTCCTGCAAAGAATATATTTGTCGCTGGGAAATAAGTACACTGTTTTCTACTCTACACACTTTCTGAAATCTGTCCAAAAAAGTTGGGGAAGGGATGAAATTCCTGCATACACCTTATCCCTAATGCATACACTGAGCTTAAGTACCATGAAGGCATGGTGGGAACCCCCAGGCATGAAAGTTCGGCACAGTTTTATGATCCATTCTATGGTTGCAACAACTTTACATGTGAAGGAAAAGGTTGTAATGCATCACTTGAAAGCTATGATACCCCTAGGGCCTATAAGATGCTTGCCTTCCCTCGTGTGCTCGTGTGTCCCCCCCCCCCCGCGGGCTAGGGTTGTAAAAATATGCCCATGAAGTTTCCCATCTGTCTTAAAAGGAGACTAAATGGAAGGACTTGCAACATTTGGAACTCAATTAGAAACCAAACTTGTACTGTATTTAAAAGCATATTAAACCTTAAACTGTTTATCTACTTGACACTATTTACCACATTCATGTTGATGTTTCATTAAACTTCATCTAACTAATCTTCCCTCACATGACAAACATTGCTCTATGCTACTGCACTTATACTGTACCTTCTTCCTCCTCTTCTTCTTCTGTTTCCTCTTCATTTTCTATCTTCTTCTTCTTCCTTTCTCTCTTCTTCACCCCCTCATCTCCATTTTTGGCAGTTTTGGAACTATCCTTTACTTTCTTCTTGGGCTTTTCTTGAACAACCACTTCCTCTTCTTTCTTTGGTGGAGGTTTCCGCACGCGAAGCCTTCGTCGAGACCAACCCATTTCAGGAGACTCTTCTAAGGCTGCAGTTTCCGCTTTGAGTGTCTCTGATTTTTGCCCTTTGCTTCCTTGTTTGCTTTCATCCTGAGTTTGCAAAGTCACAGAGGTGTCTCCATTTTCTTTCTTTTCAGTGTCCTTTTTCACCTCCACAGCATCTTCTTCAATATCCTTCTTCTTATTTGCACCTTTAACCTCATCCTGAGCATCAACAGTCTTTGCAGTCTCTTCAGCAAAAGGCTTAGAGCTCCTTTCTGATTCTTTTTCTTTGGGTGAAGGCTGTTCTTCCAGACAGCCCTTGTCCTTCTGTTCTCCCTCACTGTCACCAGTTGGCACTGACTGGTCACTCGGCAATTTTCCATCTACCATCTCTCCTGCTTTCTCAGCAGGTACAGCTTCCTCCTTTTGACTTTTTTCATTTAGCCCCTCCCCTTTTTCTTTGTCACAGCATTTTGAGTCCACTAAAGATGATTCCTTTTCAACATTTTCAAGTTTTTTTTCCTCGCTTCCACAATCTGTTGATGCAAGTCCCTCAACTGCACCTTTTTCCTCCTTAACAACAATTCCAACTGCACGTTCCTCACCCCCCGCTGTTTTTGAAGCACTATCTTCAGTACTAGATACCACTTCAGCACCTGTTTTTTGCTCCTCTTGAGCTTTAAGAGCATCTTCCTTCTTACAATCTTCCTGAGATGTCACTGTTTCTTTATCCTCATCCTCTTTTTTTATTTCACTTTTTACAACTACACCCTCACTCAAATTAAGTTTCTCTTCTTTGCCTTCACACTCCCCACTTTTTTCACACTTCTCCTTTTTAATTTCCTTTTCTATTTGACCTTCGGCCTTCACCTCTCCATTTTTCAAACAATCCTCACTTTTTACATCACCTTTAGCTCCACTTTCATCTCCATCACTGGCAACCACAGTACCTTCCTTGGCAGAATTGGTCCCAATATTTGTTTCTGGCTTCACAATATTTGCGTCCCCATTGACCAGTATGGGAGTAGCAGACCGAGAACTCTCCAATGAGTCCAGTGGAAGTTTAGCTCCATATGCAACCTTTAACTCAGCAATGAGATTTGCCAGGTCATCTCTACCTCTATAGAAAAAAAAGTGACATAACATCTCACATTAGTGTGTAGTAGTACACAGAAGTTAAAGGGACATATCAATAGTTGAAGGGTACCACAATATGACAATCCTTATAAGGGAGCATAGCTTTTTCTAATCCCATGCAATACCCTACCCAGTGTGCTCCTAAAGAATATTCTGAACAGCTCTGTGATTACAAACAGTCCACTGGACAAGTTAATGAGGCAGCCATGGTTGGATACTAAAAGCAGGGAACCACAGCCTTTCATTCCAGCACAACTACAGAGCTGACTTCATGCAAGTGGCTATTGTTCTTATGTCAGCTGACTGCTGGGACTAGAAAAATCTATGCTCCCTAATTAGCAAAACTAGAGCACTATCAGCACTGAAGCTCACACCTATTGAATTACTGCAGTGATGACTTCCAATGTTAGTGTCAGTGATCAGAAAGGCAGAAGGCAAATTTAATGGGCCATGATAACACAATAGTATGTGAAAGCTTCCTCCCTCAACACAATAAAAGAAATTTGAACTTCTTCATCCCTTCCACAAGCAAGACTAATTTAAAAGCAGTGTCATCTGACTTACTACTTGTGCACACACAGTTTTGGAGGGAGTGTAGTTCAATGGGAAACATATAGTAAATTGAATTTGTGAGATTAGCAAAAATCAAGGGGTGGCAAAAAATTGGTCAAAAAAGGTGCCACAATTGTTACTCATCCCAAATTGGACAAGAAATTTGTAATTCACCATTGCCAGTCATCCTTCTTAGCAATTATGAGGACAATTTTGCAATACATGTAGGAGAAAATAGCATTTCAAAATATTTTCTCCTATGGCCTTAAAACATGGCCTTTGTATGACCTATGACCTATATTTTTTCAACAAACTTAAAGCCCTTCAAAAGTTGATTTAACATGCCATGTTTGTAGCTATTGGTCTCACAGGTGCAAAGCAATAGCAACGCGTCAAACATAGCCGCACCTTTTGACCTCATATGACCTTGGGTAAACAAATCTATGTACAAGACTCGACAACCACTAGAAAAGGAATATTATGGCGAACTTTCAAGGACGTTAAGCACTTTTCATGGGAGGAGATGCACTTTAATAAATATTCACAAAATAGCCGGTAATGACCCCTAGAAGACTTTTGACCTCAACTTTTTGAACACAACATGTAGCCCTATGTTCATTGACCAATGTGTCGAAGTTTGGATACATTTCATTGAGAAATATGCCCCTGAGAGCAATAAAGGCAATTGTGAACAAAAATGATAGATAGACCAATAGACCGAAAGATACAGTGACAGTGGCAGATCCAATAGCTCAAACAGCTCTATGAGCTGGTTTGAGCTAATAAGTCAAGTTTTACATCCATTTGTTACACAAAAAGTTGTGAAATTTAATTTCTTTTTGTACCGTGTCTAGTAAAAGTTGTGAATATTATCGCAACAACTTGAATCCTTAATTTCTCACATGTGAAATAATTATTTGTGTGCGGGACTTGGGTATCATCTAGGTTTGACTATTTGCAACTAGTATGTGAAGAAAACTCAGAGATACCAACTTCCAAAAATGATTGCCTGTATTTTTTTACATAAAAAAGCGTATTTTGAACATTAAAAGCATATTCTCTTGAAACTATTCAAGTTCATATTAAACAAGTTAAAACACATAAGGTTAGGACAACAAATGTTACTTGCTAGGCTAGGCCTAACGTTAGCTACAAATTTCAGCTTTGTCCCCATAATTACAGTGCATTGGGTTCTACTTGTTCCAATATTCCTAAGTTTACTTCCTTGGCTTGGTCAGGGTAATTTCATCGTTTTTGAAACAAATAATGATGTCCTTACTCATTCATAATGGGCAGTTTGTGTGCTGTATTCCACTGAGTCAATCACAGTATGCTATGTACGGTTAAAACATACCGACATGCACTGTACAGCACTGTATTGTAGAGAAAGCTAGCTCAGCTAAGGCCCAAGCAATAGCGTGATGCTCCAATAGCACTACTAGCCTGCACATAGTACCATGTAAGTTGATGTGCCTGAGTAATCCAGTGTATACTAGGAAGTTACTATGTTTTGTACTGCAAGCAGTGCAGGTCGAATCATGATAATATGACCCTAGAGATCTTATAACAGTGCTTTAGTGATCGTATTTCCATATTTTTCCAGGAAAAAGCGTATGCCGGCATCTACTAAAAGTTCCCTACAAAATACAGGAAAACCGTACTGGTTGGCATTTGTGAAAACTTGACAAGTTTGAAAAAATTTGATTAATTTTACAAACCAAATCAATTGTTTTTAAAACAGATTTGGTCATTGTTTTCTTCCTAAATTCTTTTGCACGAATGTTAATGCACTTTGTTCCTTACAAAACATTTGCACATAAATACTACTTTTATTTTCTCTCATTTCATCCTGAGGAATGTTTTTACCCAGGTTGACAAGTCCTCTTAGTCAGGAGTGTTTCCTACCCAGGCTTTTAACACCCCTGTGTCAACAACATGTGAGGTAGTCATGAAAAAAGATTGGTGATAGAAAATTCAATTCCATTTGTCAAACAACTGTCTAGACAGTAAGAAAAAACATAGAAAAACCAGTCCCAGCTATTTCTTGGAAAGAAAAACTATTTTAACATCTTATGAGATCCACCACTGGAGTGAATCTACTACAAGAAGCCGTTAGGCATCTCTTGATTTCCAAAAAATTTGTAACTGCAAAGAATATTGTAACTGGGAAGGTCTGACACAAAAGAATCCATGGTGTACATCCAATTACAGGCATAAAGCATATGCCTAATCCATAATTAAATGCACAGAGTTGCATGCATGGTACTAGACCAGGGGTTCCCAAAAGATTTAGGCCGAAGTCCACTTTTACAAAATATACGTTCATGTGCAATTTGCCAGTTAAGGGTAAGGAGCACCAACATCATGACCACAATGGGATCCGGATATTGGTGCTGTCACCGAACTCAAGCCCTGGCACAAATACAAAGTTCATAACTAGCAAGTGTCTTTTTTCACCTTCCAACTGTCTGCCAACTTGTCTCCTCAACATCATCCTGTTCTTCTCTATAAATCCTGATGTTGCACTCCTGATCCTGTCCAAAGATAAAATGATCAGAGCCAACTAGTAAAATAAGAAATACAGGATTAAACCCATGGGATTCTTACATGTACAAGGAACTTACTTTTCTTGGGTTATATTCGTCATCAACGGAAAATTATAACTAAATCTCAGAAAATTGCACCAAACTGTTCTTGATTTTATATTCTTTTTAACCCCCTTTCAGATCCCTTGTCCAAACTATTAAAATTTACAGTGTAGGTTTCCGGAAAACTTAATTTCAAACTTGATGTGCCAGGAAGCATCAACTTCGGAGACTACTTCATGGTACATTTTGAATGGGAAATATATAGGAAGGCTTAAATATTTACAAAGGAATCATTTGGCCAAAAAGGCTTTGAATCCTTTCTCTTTCTCCTTCTTTCCTTTAGGAAGAAAAACTTCAAAGGATCATTTTACTTTAATATAAGAGTCATATGGTAAAGTGGAAAAAAAAAGGTAACATTGCAACCTACCTTCTGAAACCAATAAACCAGACCTAGTTTATCTCTGCCTATTGGTTTAACTTTCTGTTCCTCTGGTGTCTCCTTGTTCACAATGTTTTTAAACTTTGGATTGTCATCAAACTGTGTTTCGCATAGGTACTATAAGAGACAGAGAGAAATAGGAAATAAAGAGCTCTTCATCAGTGGTTTATATTCAGCAAATGTACAGTTATCACTGTAGTCATTCTTGCTAACATTAATCTAGGGTGTCTTCTTGAAAGCTGGGACTGTCCATAGCTAATTCTAGGTTTTTGTTCAATCTGACTAGTTGAAATATACACATATCAATCACTTCCGACCGTTGTAAATTATGTACACAAACACATATACCGGAAGCTAAAAGTGTGACCATATGTGGATGTGTACATCCCCAAAATGATTGAAAAGATGGATATTGTAACACCATTTACCAGAAATACACCAGATTAAAATTAATTGACATTTTTTGAGGTTCTGAGGGTCCTTAAAGAAAAATGATGAAGTGAACTGTTGTACTTGTGAAAAAAATAAAATGGAGATAGCCATTCCCTTTGCTGCTAGTGTTAAGGAGAATACAAAGAACCAGGTTTGAACTGACAAATTCACAAGTCTATTAAGTGTAACATCTCTTCTGTGTCCCCAGACTTTGAATTTTGATGCATGTGAGTGTGATCAAACACCATCACTCACCTGAAATCACTATGAAGAGTGTGACTTTTTGCAAACCTGCATGAAGATTTGGAGCTCACATAAATCTATAAAAGTTAAATAAAAAAGCACACCAAACACAATACTTAATTTTCTGAGGAGTATGATATGTAGCACACCAGGAAAATCTGGAACTCAAGGCCTGCCTATGTGTCCCAATCTGAAGACTTATGGGCTGTGTCACTTATCTAACTGGCAGTTATTGCCAAGTCACTTATACATTTCCTGTGTCCAACTGACCATACTGCCCAGCTACATAAATGACTTTCCCCAAATCATTAACACTTAACTCTATGCTAAAAGAATGGACCCTCAGTTTCAACCTGTGCCACTGTCTCAAGGTTAACAAAGACCTTAATAAGACTTGTGTCAAGAAACGTCTCAAGAATTTCACTGGGTTATAGAGGGTTCATGTACAATTTTATCTGAAAACCTCTGGAATCCAAGGAATATACTCAACCAATATTCTACGTCTCCAATCTGCACCTGACCATCTTAAATGTGACTGGAAGAACTCCTTACACTAGCGTCTGTCTATAGGTCAACCTTCTACACAATTTTTTGAAATGTGTGGTGGTTCTGCAGAAATTCTGGTTGTCTCAGACACCAGGATGTCTGTTAAAATCCTTCACTGGTAAATTATGCTATGCCTGTTTGTAAAGCACAGAACATATCTGTATGTGCTTTTGTTCAGTGGGAAGATCAAGACTTGGGTAAGTTCTGCATGTAAAATGCCTGTTGGATGCTTGATATTTGCAGGGGTTTTGCCAGTGCTGCTTGTAACATACAGGTCTGACACATAAGAAGTTCTGTTTATCTTTTGGACACGTAGAAAAATGAATAGATAATATATGACTTAATATAGTGTTGCCACCATAACTTCTGTTTGGCAGGACTTTACACAGAGTATGCCTTGCAAAACAAGGGCAATTTAATTTTAGACTTTAAAAATAGTTAAGAATGTAAAATGCTGGAAGATTGTTCCACAGTGATAGAGCAGGACATATATGTGAGTCACCTGCAGTTACGTGTCACCTGTGTATGAGTTGTGTCCCATGCGAGGTTTTTGCATGCCAGTGGGAAAAATATTACACAGGTCAGGTGGAGAGTTTGGTAAAATTAAGATTGACAAGTGAAGGAATTCCTATGAGAGAAAGTATCAGAATGCCAGCAACTGCCCTACAGACAGCTCACAGAAAACCAAGCCTGCAGAAAAAATGGGCTACACCCAGATTGGCAGTACTTACTAGTGTTTGCACAGATTACCTGCGTAAGCAAATACCCATCGTATTACCAGGTTCCAAATCTACTACCTGAATCTAAAAAAAATATCACAAAAAGAATCACTCCATTAACACCATTGCCCTCAGTAATGAACTAAAATTTTTTGCCAATTTGGTAAACATTTTCCAAGACTGAGAATGGAGAGAGCCCCTAGAACTATGTTTAAGTTTGAAAGTTTATGTACTTCGTTTTCTGCAGTTGAAATTTTCATTGGCATGCAGCTCGATTGTGCCATCATCAGGTGGTGTGTTGGTTCTAACATATCACATGTGTTTGCAACAATGTGTACATCAATAATAATCTTGCACGCAAGCTATCTGGCAGTGATTCAAAATCACACTCTACGGTTTTCACAGCCTGCTTGCAGACATATCACCACACCCAGCTTGCAAAGATGGTGCCTGTAACGTTTAGCACCCTACGTAAATTAAGCTCTGCATGTACATGGTCTAATATTTAACATGGTATGCTACCTCCAGTATAATGAAAAGAAAACAATACAACTCCTTGAATATTTCATAATGGTTAAAAGGGTCACCTTTATGCAAATCAACACTTAGTCACTATGTGTAAAGTACCAAGATATTATGGTAATGACACTAAATATTCACAAAAAGGTTTTTGAAACAGGCCATTACATGTTACGTTAGCTTGCCCTCGACGGGGCTCACACAGAGTACGAAGATTACACATGAAAGCTATGTTAACATGCCCGGATGTCAACATGAGGCTCAGAAGCATGACATCGTTTGTTTACATTTGGTAATTCTGGATGTGCAAGAGAATACCGTTAGATATGGCTCTGATTGGTTGATATTTTAAATCTGTCTTTTAAAAGGAGAAGCTTCGAGCTCTCAGTATGCTTGCTTTCTGAGTAGAAAAACATCCCAAAATTCGATATCACATTGATATAGGTATTGGGAAGTGCTAATTTTCTTATCTGACTGTTTTCCATTCGTTTCTTGTACTTGCCATTTTTGAATTGAAACAAAACGAGACGATAAAATCTTGCGACAAATCGAGTGTTTTTGAACTTGTGAATGTGGTCACTACCTCTCTGATACAGCTGCCCCACCTCCTGACAGCAAGCATGATGCTCTACCATCTTGACTATTCAGTATTCTGCAGGGACTTCTGAAGGCAATTTTTGCATGCAACTTACTGGTATCAAGTTTCCACTGTCTTCAAAACTTGGTTTCAGGAAAATCAATCTTACATGTGCACCTACAGTATGGGCAAGTTTGGGTAAGATACAGGTAAGATACAGTCAGGTCCATGCCATCTATAGCTGCAGGCAGCAACTGCCCCCCCCCCCCCCCCTAGTTCCATGCAGTGCTTGTCCACAATAATGTGAAATGGCCTTAGGGAATGTTAAATTCATTTGTAAGCATGACAAGGTTCTGAACACAGACAGTAACTATCACCTACTCATTGTCAAAGAGAATTCAAGGAAAAAACAAAATTGTTTCAAATATTTTCTTTTATGCTAAAGTATCTCTGTCCTTGCAGGGTGAGCCCCAACAACCTTTCTGCACCTTTCCCATTTCATATTCCATTCATCTTACGGTTGGTGAACATTGCTAATCACCTGACTAAATTTCTTCCTTTTAAGTTTTCTTATCAACTGTTCTTGAATTTGTGACATATTTTCAACTGCGCATATGTTATTTGATTTGAGACATGCATACATATCATAAAACTTAAGCTTATGTATCTCACATCTTGGCAGATTTGCACACTTTCACAAACACACTCATTGTACCTACCTTCAGGATACTTAGTTTTGTCTCTAACTTGCAGAGACTAAAACCCAAAGATTCTAGTTCCCAGGCAGCCACTGGAGAATGGTAATTATCAATCAACTGAAAGAAATAAATTAGAATAATAACTGAACTGTTAAGAAAGACTACCGTTTTTGTGGCTTGAATGAAGTTCTAAACAAATTTAACACTGATCAGAAGGATAAAGAACTTGTCTTAGAGCAATACGTAAAGACTACAAACATTATGAAAGATAGACAAATCATATCAATTCAAACATTCTGGTAAAAAGTAACACTGTAATCCTTTACAATTGAGAAGGCTTCAAACACCAAATCATGTTTCTTTAGTCTAAATACAGCATAAATTATGCCACCATACCTTGATGAGGTGTTTTTCCCATCTGTCTGGCTTGATGGAATTGACAACCCTCTTCATTAATGTGATGATCAGCTCTTTTAGGCCATGTCCAACTGCGAAAAAAAAAAAAACAAAAAGATAATAATGACTAGCCATGAATACTGTGGAACTATGAACTGTTACCCTCCAATTGGTGATCATTTGATTTCAACTGTATCATATTGGTTTGGACAGAAAAGTAGGTTCTCAGTTCCATCAATTGTTTGCCTCTGATGCCTTGTTTAAATTTTCAAAAGGTAAAGTAATGGCTTATCAATAAGTAATATTTCATTTGCAGAACTTCAATACAGAGATTACATACCACTGACCTTGGTTAAGAAGCATGTGACACCAGTGGAAGACAAATTTGATTCAATCAGCTTATTGCACAATAACTGTATAATTTTTATTTTTAGTTTTCCATTTTTGCATAATTTTGATTTGTTTTAATTTCTAGGTCAGGGATGCCAGCAAGGTATGCCTCCAGGGCCTAAAAAATTTACAAACTGCCATCCTGGGGAAGGGGTCCAAGAGAGAAATTTTAAATGTTTGAGGGTCTGCAGATCTAATAAATTGCCTCTACAGCACAAATATTTAAAATTTACTGCTAAATGTTTGGCACTTTTTACTGGAAGGGAGCAAGTCAGGGGGTAATTTGATAAAACTTTAATGGAGTGACAATTGTGGAGAATAAATGAGTAAATTTATTCACTTTTAAAATACAAACAGGCTGATCTGGACTAAATTTCATGATTTTTCCATGACTTCTGTCATTTCTACAATATTCCATGACTTTCCCAGGCCTGGACAATAAAAACAAAATTTCATGACTTTTCCATGACATTTCCAGGCTGTGTGAACCCTGCTTTTTGCTCCTGTATATTTTCTTTTAATCCTTGAACAGGACTTTATGTGAGGTCTCCTCTTCATTTTACTTTGCACTAAGTTACGAAGTCCCACCGTTAAGGGTAATACAGAGTTATGAACTAATTTTTCTCTATGCTGCTGTCATGCTCTAACTTAAAGCTTATAGCCTATTCTTCTTCATACTTTCTTTGAGAAGAAATCTCCCAAGTTATCCTTGTTTTCCAGCCACTTCCACTAAATCTGTTCTTGACCACCCCATCAATGGGTTTCAGCTATTCTCCCCCTTTTCACTTCCATTTCAAACAGTGAAGGAGCATTTGTAACAGACCTGCACTTCTGATTGTATCACTAACAGTAACAGTTAGTGGGTGTATGACAAATGTAGCAATGGTCAATGTTACTATTAACAAAATTTCACATGCACCACTGCCCTTTTAGGCTACTACATGTTTGCACTAACATTCACTGCCCTAATCTAGGCATGTGAGGCACCTACAGTCTGCACATGGAATGAGAAAAATAATATTCACAATCTGACAGTGAACAATGTTAGCTAGCAAACCCCAGAATTACTAGGACGGGGGCCCGTTCCACAAAGAGTTACACACAATCTTAAGTATGATTTACTGTTGACTTAAGTATGGGGAATCAAACTTAAGATTGTGCGTAAGTCTTTGAAGAATGGGCCCCAGTCCCTTTAATTATGTATTTTTATCCCTGTGTGAACAAACATCATGGGAATGCAAAATTCTATAGTATACAACATCTGATCTGTAGTCTGCATTTGTGTTGTAAAGCCATGGGTGAAACATTGGCTTGGGCTTCATGCTGTGTTCCATTGAGTTCTAGAAGCAAACCGCATTCAAACAGTATATTTTTTTCTGCGGTAAATGATACGGTGCTGATAGGTCATACTTTTATCTACTTCTTTGCTTTGCAGAAAAAATTGAGCTCAATGGAATGTCACTAAATCTGGATGGAAAGTTCCCCAAAAACATTGGCTTTGGCTTTACTCTCAAGCTAGAAGACAAAGAAATGTGTGGAGCCAGAATCATATTTCAAAATTCAGAAAAAAACTTCCGGCTACAGAAGGAAGTTTGGCGTCCATGCTAGCTTGTAACTGTGATCACTCAAAGAATTTCACCTCCAAAACAGTCCAAACCATCAGCATATTTTACAGTTTGTCAAAAGTTGTACTTGCCATATTCCTTTAAAGAGCACCCTATATGTCGCACCACAGCTGCAGACTGGGTATTATGCCTCTCAAACTACAATTGAACTATGGTTATTTTTAGCAAATTTAATGTTATATATTCCATTGAAATTTAATCATTTTAATGAAATGTATGAATTATTTCAAAATATCATGTGCACATGATTTTCATATTCAAAATGAAGCACGGACAGAGCTCTTTCTAGCTTTATAAGGTCAATATGGTCCACAGTCAACATTAATACCTTATCTGCCATGGCAGGTCACATTAAAACTGATCTGTACCAAAATGGGAATACCACACTACTTTCTCTTACGGAGCAACAGGCATGAACTGCATCATTTGCTGATAACTGTTTTTGGAAAGTTCATCACACAATGGTACCTGTCTCTGAGACAAAGGCACTTAAGTCCATAAAATTAACTAACGTATGTCAAAAACTATAAGAAATTTAACATGTCATGGACATCAGTTAGCTCAAAAGTTTGGTACTTCAGTGCAAATTAAATTTTTTCCCAGGCATCCACAAATAAAACTTACTGTAGCTAAAATTTTTCACAGGTAGCAGGGTTGTCCTACTGAACAGTATGTTTTAGAAAGTGTAAGGAACAGTACTGTACTTACTTTTGTCCAAGATATAAATACAGAGTCTTTGGCACCAACAATAAGTGTATCAACAGTAACTTTATCAATTTGTCAGTGTTTTTTGACAATTTATAGTTAATTCAATACAATTTTTATCAATTCTAAGTGGTTTCTTGTAGTTGCAGGCCATGAAGAGGATTGGGCCATTGACATAAGTGCTATGTGGGAATAAACTTAGCCTAATTTTCTGCAGATTCATAGTTTGCATGGTCCTAGGCTACTACTTTATAACTTAGGCCAAGGTTACGTTTTTGGTAAGAATTGTGGGTCTCAACTTACAGTTAAGGAATACATTAGGGCCAGTCTCAGTGGCTTTTTATAATTACTAGCATGCTTCTTCAAGGATAAGTGACTTGTCCCTTTCTGAAGAATAACTTTAGAGATTTAAGCTTCCACTTTTGAGTTAAGGCACAGGTGTAGTTACAATCACCATTAATAAATTTTTGTTAATTTGAAATGATGAATATAGCCAATAATCAATGTATAGACGAATCCAGGCAGCAAGTGATGGTCTGACTTAAGTTGGCCATAACTGGGGTCCATCACCTTTTAATCTTTCGATTCCCTTTCTTACCTCTATCATGCATGTTGTACACTACATTGTATCTTAATTCCTTCAATTCACTGAATATGAGGGTTTGAAACTCTTGTAGACAATATGTAAAGGCAATTCAAGGCTGATGGACCCCACTAATGGCTTGTCACAGTCACTAAAAACAAGAGCTAATCGGATTCGTCTTTAAACAGATATACAACTTATGAGAGAGTCCTAAAAGAGGTGTGGCTAAACTTGATGCACATGCCAAATCAAACCAAACTTTGGTGCTGTGAATAGTCAGGGTTCCAGAAATATTTGCGATTACTACTCATAGTATAATTTTGTAGTATTTTTATGATCTTTCCGTTTCTGTGCATACGGTACAATGCCAATGTATGGTTAGTGAATCACGTACATGTGTATTTGTATGCACATATACGGATTGCTATTGAGTAGACTGTGTGTAAGCAGGCTATGTGTGCCTTATTACTGTATGTATATAAAATCTGTTATATTTAAAAAGTTCTGGTTGGATTTTTCTAAAAATTGGTATGGTTATTGAAATGGGTAATTAATATTTGTGAATAATTAGAATTCTTGAAGCTTGATATTTTTCAGGTTGTCATATTTGTAGTGCCATGAACCTACTGTACCAAAGCAAAATCTAATCAATGTAATAAACTAAAGCACACAGTATGTACAGGTATGTACAGGCACTGGAGGTGTTTTAAACTATTTTGTGTTTGCACACGTACTAAAAAAAAGAGGACCTGGGTACCTGATCGCCATACCCGTCGGGTACCCAGGTTACACGGTGTTACGGTGACTAAAAGATATGAGCATTTTGTAAGGCATACTCCAACAGACATGAATGGTAACATTAACAGCTGTATTGGAGAGGTATAGAGATCACATTCCCGAGTTTCAAAACATTGTTAGAAGGTTTTATCATCTTGTTTTGTTTTAAATCAAAATGACAAGAAGAAAAGAAACGTAACAGAAAACACTCAAATAAGAAAATTAGTACTTCCCAAAGCCTATATCAATTTACTCGAGAAGGAAGCATACTAAGAGCTTGAATCTTCTCCTTTTAAAACACTGGTTTAAAAATATCAACCACTCAGAGCCATGGTATTATTCACTTGCATGTCCAAAATTATCGATTGCAAATAACCGACATCATGTTTGTGAACTTCCCTCACACTACTGTACAATGTGCACTGGAATTATCACTAATGGGGTATGTACTGTCTTACATTGCTAGCCTCATGTTGACATCCAGGCACGGTAACATAGCTTTCACACATAAATTTGGTAGTCTGCGTGAGCGCCATTTTCGGGCAAAATAATGTAATATGTAATGGCCTGTTGCAAAAACTTTTTCGTGAATGTTTACAGTGTTATTACATTGATGTTGTTTTACTTTAATAGATAGCGGCAAAGAGTTGATTTGCATAAAACTGACATCTTAATCATTATGAAATATTGGAGGTGGCATACCGCATTAATTATAAGATCGTATAAATGCAAGGCTCAGTTTATCTAGCATGCTGAACGTTACGGGCACTGTATTTGCAAGCTGGTCGGGGGTGATATGTCTGCTATGTCTGCGTGAAACATTACGTGGTTTTGAATCGACCGTCAGATAGCTTGCTTGCTTGCAGGTTTATAAGTGATATACATGTGATGTGTGAGAAGTAACTCACTACGTGATGAGAGCACGATCGGGCCCACGATGATAAAAATTTCAACTTCTGAAACTAGGCCCTTAAATTCATTAATGATGCTTGCAGACACAGCTGAATCTCGTAGGCTATTCCAAATGTCAACAACTCTTTGAGAGAAGAAATATTTTATTAGGTTCAGTCTAGAGAACTGCTTGTATATCTTAATGGGATCACCATGGGTGGCACTGTCACTAAATACCAGGCTCAATATCCTCAAATCCATGAACAATTTTAAAAACCTCAATCATATCCCTACTGATGCGCCTTGTTTCTAGAGTTGTAAGGTGAAGCCTTTGAAGTCTTGTCCTGTATGATAGGTTGTGTAAATCAGGGATCATCTTTGTTAATCTTCTCTGAACATTTTCTAATAATGTAATATCCTTCTGTTAATATGGACTCCATGCTTGAATTGCATATTCCAAATGCAGACAAACAAGTGACTTGTACAGCTTAAGGAGAATTCCCTTTTCTTTATAGCAAATAGTCCTCTTAATCATACCCAGAACTTGGTTTGCAGTTTTAGCAGCTTTCGCACACTACTGGCTGAAATTCAATACAAGTGTCACCCATGTGGTGATTATGGAACATATTGTTGTGGCCAGCATGGATACACACACACTTCTCCGGATTAAACAGCATCTGCCATTCTTTGAACCAATCTATTAGCTTATTAATATCATCTTGTAAAATTTCTGCATCCAATTTTGAGGCAATCCTGCTCCAAATCTTAGTATCATCTGCAAATTTTAAAATATTACTATCTATATTGTCATCCAAGTCATTAATATAAATAAGAAACAAGGTTGGCCCTAAGACACAGCCCTGAGGAACTCCCCTTAACACAGGTTTCCAAACAGACTCAAAACCATTAACAATAACTCTTTGATGACGATCTGATAGCCATTCCTTTATCCACCCAGCAACTTGACCAGTTATTCCATGACTCTCAAGCTTTTTTATCAATCGAGCATGAGGCACCTTATCAAATGCTTTATGGAAGTCAAGATATAAAACTTCAACTGATATCAAGAACATTAGTCACACTTTCGCGAAAGACCTGCATTCCGCTGGTTTAACCCGCATTTGAACACCCAAACCCGCTGACCTGCCTAGCCCTCTGAAAAACTGCATTTCAAATCTCTGAAGTATTCTTAGTTAGAGAACCACACAAACACAGCTTAAATAGCTTGCCCATAACTACAAATTCAGTAAATCATATCTCACAGCACACTCAACTGCTCGCACACTCAACTGCTCGCGCACTCAACTGCTATACAATACATTGGCCTAGGTACGTACCGACCTATGTTTGCTGTCACAACATCGCTATTGACGAACCTTCGCAGCAGGTATGGAATATATTCCTGTCAATGCGTAAATAGTGTAAAAACAACGTGCAACCCCGCGTTCAATAGCAAAAATTAATGCCCACTTTGCAGGTTAGAGGAGGGGCTTGTCTCAGAGTTTCCCATCAAAGGAACGCAGGTGTTCCCTAGGCCTACAAGACTGTTTTAACAGTTCTTGACATTCGTGACTGTGGTTTTCATGGCTAGAACTCCATGCGATATATACGAAGATATATGTTGGAAATCTCTTGCAGCACAGTACAAGTACAACCGTCGGTCACATATCGAGTTGACGTTTGCAAACTGTAGCCTACAGCCTACTGGTACCGCAACAAAATTGACGGCAACAATAACTATTGAATATTGTAATTAGGAGAGGTTTTAGTAGTTGTGTGATTGTGAGGATCTGTATGATATTATTTTGGCAAATCTCCCTGTAATATTTTTCTAGGTTACCGCAAATACAAAATCGGTACCGTACTGAACTTTTTTGGTGGTAGGCTAACCTAGCGAAATTGTTTTGACAGATTTGCAAAAAAAAGTGCCACCACTTTGCGTGTAGGCACTTCTAAAATACAAAAATTTTCAAAAAGGGGAGGGGGATACCCCTTCCCCTTATACCCCCCCAGGCCAGCGATCCACCAACGGACAGATTAGTTGGACCCGCATGTAGCCTCTCGGAACTTGGGAGCTACTGCATGTGTAAAGCCATATGGTCATCCATACTGGAAAGTAGGGCCTTTCACAGAAAGATCTTTGGCGTACGGAAATGTAGGCCAACAAATTTGGCGTACGGCGTACCCCACTGCTACAGGGAAATATACAACAGTTGGCATACAATTGCAACAATTGGTGAGGCATATAATTCCAAACACCTCCACCTTGGCGTGATTCTTTGGCGTATGGCAAATGTACTTTCCGGTGTGGATGGTCATTACGATTTTTAATGGGCATGTAGAGAGGGCAGTCTGCAAACAGTCTCACCTGTGAGGAAACACAATCAGGCAAATCATTCATATGACAAAGGAATAACAATGGACCAAGCATCAGAAATAACAGGGGCATACTCAGAAGTTTTCCCATCAACAACAACATGAGTAAAAAAGGATGTAATTCACTCAAGAATGTGTCGAGTGAATCTTTAGAATCCACTTTGTTGCTCTAGCTTTGTGGAAACTTTGTACCAGATGCATGCACCTTGTAAGCCCTTGAGCCAAGCAAATCTAGGCCTTGGTCAATTTTTCACATAGCCTAACCTTAGCCCAGCCAACAGCAGGTGTTCATCATGTTGGTAATTGTTACACTGTTACTAAGTTAGTAATAGGCCTACAGTTAGGCTTAGTATGAGTTTGAACAATGATGCTGGATCTGGATCTGGAAAAATACTGCACAACACTCCTGGTGGAGTCAAACGTGCAGGGTTGAGTGTGCGTATGTAGTTAGTCGTCCCGTCTGAGGATCCTCAAGGCTACGCTCTTGAATTGCTTGGGGTCCTCGAGATCTATAATGTTCTGGGGGAGTAGGTTCCAGTCTCTGACGGTCCGAGGAAAGAAACTGTATTTGTAGCAGTCCTTATTGGTTGGTATATTTGTAAAGCTATTAGAATGGTGATGCCTGGAGGGCCGCTGGACCGGTTGTAGGTTGTTGATTGGCAAGGCTAGGAGGCCCAATCTGGCTTTGTGAAGAATTGCTAGCCTGTTGGCAGTACGCCTGTTTTTGAGACTATCCCACCCTAGGTCATTTAGCATTTCAGTCACACTACTATGGGGGGAATAGTCATTATAAACAAACCTAGCAGCCCTACGTTGAATTTGCTCAACCTTATTGGATAGGGAAGTGGTGTAGGGATCCCAAACAGAAGATGAATACTCCAATAAAGGCCTAACAAGTGTGAGATAGGCATTAGCTTTGACACTCCTAGGGCAGGAGTATAAATTTCTTTTAATAAAAGCCAAAGACCTATTTGCCGACGAAGTGATACGATTAATATGTCTATTCCAGGTAAGGGTATTAGAGATGTCAACTCCCAGATAAGTGAGGCAATCGGCAGACTCCAGGGTATCGTTATCTAGAGTATAATTAAAAAACTTGGGTTTTCTTGAGTGAGTTATCCTCATAGAAAAGCACTTCTTGGTATTAAAGTGCATTTGCCATTTATTTTGCCACTCAGAGAGGGTGTTTAGATCATTTTGGAGTTGAACCTGGTCAAGATTATTCTTTATCTGTCTATAAATTACACAGTCGTCAGCAAAAAGTCTTACTTCAGAAGAGATATTATCGGGCAGGTCATTAATATAAACTAAAAACAACAGGGGACCCAAGACTGTACCTTGGGGAACACCAGAGATAACGTCCACCCAATCAGAAAAATCACCACTCACTGCGACTCTCTGCTTCCGGGACTTAAGAAAATTAGCAATCCAGTTAAGGGTGTTGCCTCTAATACCATAGTTTTGTAATTTACAAAGCAGACGGTTATGAGGAACCGTATCAAAAGCCTTAGAAAAATCCATGATAATCATGTCAGTCTGGGATCTAAGATCTAGAGACTGCACTAGGTCATTGGTTGTTAAGATCAATTGAGATTCACAAGAATGGCGTTGCCTGAAGCCATGCTGCCTGTTCGTGATAACTGAGTGGTTATCAAAGTGATGCATAATATGAGAATGTATAATGTGTTCCAGGACCTTGCAACAAATCGAGGTAAGAGAGACCGGCCTATAGTTTGAGGCTAGGGAACGGTCACCTTTTTAAAGATAGGACTAACATTGGCACATAACCAAGAGGGAGGTAAATGACCAGTGTCCAGTGATTTTTGAAAAATGGAGCAGAGGGCAGGAGCAACCTCCTCAGCGGCCAATTTCAGAACATGAGCCGGTATACCGTCAGGACCTGAAGCTTTGTTTGGGTTCAACTCCTTGAGCAACTTCACAACACCATCTAAGGATATCTCAATATCAGACATGGTGGGTATGGTGTTCGCTTCAACTGGAGGTAAGGTGACATTCTCACGGGTGAAAACCTTTTGGAACTGCTCATTTAAGATGTTAGCCTTCTGCATGTTGTCCGAGACCAATATCCCATCAGATTTCAGGGAAGGGATACCAACACTATCACATCTAAGGTTTTTAATAAAGGACCAGAAACGTTTAGGTGAATCAGTACAAACTGTGTTGACATAATTTCTGTAAGCGGCTCTTGTTGTTTTGTGAGTCGCTTTACGTTGGGTTTTGAAGTTTTCAAAAGAGGATGGAGTTCGCGTCTTACGCCATGTGTTATAAGCCCTTTGTTTCCTATTTAATAGTCGTTTAATAGTCTTATCAATCCAGGGGGTTTGGTTCCTCTTTCTAACAACCCGAGCTGGAACATACAGTACCGTTCAGTCCGTTTTGACACTCGTAAAAAATCGATAGCCGTCCCAACCGTCCCATACCTGTCTCATCCATCGCAAACTCGTCGCAACGAAATTTCCCCCCATGAAATTACTATCAATAGCCCTCCAACTCGTCGCAAAATCCCATCTTTTGTGCAAGGATTTAGTGCACAATAAACTCGTCCACGAGCGGACGGGAATTCGTCGCACGCAACAATAGGATTTTCTTTTAGAACAGGTTTAGCGAACAATAGCGGTCTCTTTTGTGTTGTGGCTGCTTGTTCCAAACACGGTATAAATGAGAGCCACGTAAATTGAGCCACAATATAGCCGTCCTCTAGAGGACGGAAAACCCTCCCTGACGAACAATGCAAATTTATTATGTCCAAATTAACTAAACAATTTGATGTTCAGTAACTGTAATTGAACTTCGGTGAAATCGATGTCAAATCCGTACGTGCAGAGCAAGTTACACACAATGCGCCTCTAAAGTTGCATTGGCATTTACTTGAGATAACATCGTATATTCCCTGAGAAATTTTGAACGGTTACCGTATACAGCATATGTTGGCAGTCAATACTGACCGCCCAGAGCCGCGGGTTATTAAGCAAATACGCTCGGAAAACGTAACAGCTTAAACACTCTAACATCTTTTGGGGGTATGTGGCAAAGCAAACAGAGAGGGTCTATATGAAGTTTGAATGAAAGTACTATGTCCTATCGGTTTGTTTTAAAAGTTAAACTACACTACTACTATCGTTTTGCTGTACCGATGAATAGTTTAGGAATGAAAAGTTTGCGTAATTAACTGTGAAGAGTTAACGCCTTTTGCAGCGCAGTCCCTTGAAAAAATAACAAGTCGACAATGTAAACCTACTCGGAAATTATTTGACTGCACTGTGTGTTTTGGGGGACTTTTCCGTTATGCAAATGTTGCGTGAGGTCCACATAGTAAGAATATTTTTTCATTCAAATGTTTCAAGAAGTAACACCTTGACAATATTAACAGTAAAACTGCATCCAAATTTTAGGCTATGGTACTCGTTTTGACTTATCTTTCAATTGACGCAGAATGACAGCTAACTATCGTTAAAGTATTGATTAATTTGATGAGGTAACCCTTTGATACTGGCCTCATCAGGACATATTGTATTCCGCATCTGGTTAAGAGATTTTATGAAAGTAGGTGTTAGCCTTTCTGGCACGGGAACCACACACGGTATCCAAAGATCCGGTCATACGGAGGTTCAGGTTGTCATGTAGCAGATTGTTTGTTACAGTGCCGAAACGTTGGCGTTCAGCGCTAAAATCATGTTGAAATTATTTGCCGATTAATATTTTTCTTGCATCCGCCAATGGAGCTTCGCGCAAATTTAGTAAAGCAACAACATGTGCTGTACTTTTTCCAAAAAATGATATGTGCATGCTCCGTGTATACATCCCATTCCTACCTCACACGGCCCATTTCTTTTCAGGTTAACCTACGACCAAACCAAAAAAGGTAAGTCTAGCAAGTGAAAATAGCAATATGAATTTACCTCCAGCTTTACCTTTTAAGTAGAAAGTAGCTGGACCTTCAGAATGTCAAAATTAGGGGAGTAAAACTAAGGGCAGTAAAATTTAGGGCAAGGAAATAAGGGGGGAGGGGCATTATTTCTCCGACGCTGCGCAAAACCGAGCTCAAAGAGGGTGGGGGTCCAGGGAGGCAAAACCCCCGAGAGTCCTTAGGTTTTAGCATATGAATGGATGAAAAGTTCTCTCTCTATAGGGTTGTATTTTTTCGGCTGTCCCAACTCCTAACTGAAGTTGGGGCGGGGAGTCAACATTTGAGGAAGGCGGGGTCAAATTACACCCTTTGTGTACCTTCAGTACAGCTTTGAAATTCCTCAGCCACGGTAGAAAAGTACACAGAGCTTAAAGATTACACGATGTTGGTGGTACTGAATTGAAATTGTTCGTAGGCCGATTTTAAGTTGCAGGGACAGTTTTTTCTCTCGATCCCGTAATGCACCGCCTTGTTTAAGAGCTATATAGTTCTTTCCAAATTCCTAAACAAGAGATATGATTCTCTTAGTCTTACCTTTTGCAAAGATTATATTCCCACACAAGCAGATATGTATAAATATGTATAAATCCAAATTAAATCCATTGAATCAGTTAAGCCCAGTCAATGTCGGCGTATGATATAATCCAAACGAATTTTAATTGCGTACCGTGTTAAGAAAACTCGACATAAGCAACACTCACAAACTGCTAGTTTAATAGAACTGCACAAGTTTTAGTATCGCTCGATTCCATGGTTTCAAAACAAAAAGCAGCCCCATTTCCCACGGTTCAAGAACGTTTAATCGCACAACCTTATTCGTAAACATTTCGTTTACCTGGGTTAGTGACCATATTTTCATCGCTTCGTATTCGCCGCACCCTTTGATGTTGACCGCGTAGACTCGACGACGCGATGACTGTCTAGAATCTGTCTGGAATAACAGTCACAGAGGCGCGGCGCCGTGACCTGACCAGAGCGTGACCTGTATTTTCTAGGGCATCAACCTTAGCCTGACCAAAACTGAATTGTTCCCAGAAAATGGGGAACGGTTGTGCGACCGAAAGTAAATACCTGCCGAACTTTACACATTTTCGGTCTACCACGCCTTTTCTCAGTTTCAGTCTTGCGAACTTTTTCACACTTTTTCGGCCCGTGAACCCTTCCAGATTTCGATCGTTTTCTCATAGTTGGTCATGCGGGCCTTTCTCATTGTAATTTCCGGTCTCACAAACCTTCTCTTGCCGGAACCCCCCTCCCTTTTGCCCCCCCCCCCTGGCGGACGTAAACTGTTATTCCTGCCCTTCTACTGGCTGCGCGAGTGAGAGCATACTTCAAAAGAGAGCACATATTTGACACTCCCTACGAAACGTTATGTATTTCCCACCCCGGCCTTGTAGACCACTCAAGACCTTAATTTCCCCACTGCAAATAGATCAAACACACCCTTATCTAAGCTGCAGCGCGGTGCGATCTTTAAAGCCGGCCGTGGTCGTTAGGTGGATTTTTATTCATGAATAACTACGTAGTCAATTCCATATTAAATTTGATCTCCCAGATTGTTTTTAACAGATGATTCTTCGTAAATATATTGTCCTTAATCACTCCAACTTGATCATGCATGGTCATGTGGTTAGCTTAGATTATTCAACATGCAGTCGGGAGGTCGGGGTCGGCGAGTCCTGGCTCGTAAACATATCAACCCCCCCCCTCCAGACCGCGTCTTTGGTCTAACGGTAACGCATTCGCCTCTCACGCGGAAGGCTTGGGTTTGATGAATAGATTCCCATGTAGAGACATACCAAAGACTCTTCAAATGGACCTTACTGACATTGTGCATGATGCTCCACATAAGCAATGGAGTAGGGAAAACAAGCCAGTGAGCCACAACTTAAAAATAAAAGCCGTGGCCGACTCGACCTGAATCAGTAGGCTGGAAACTGGGCCGTAAAACTTTGTCTAACTACCACCTTCCCCAATACCCTCACCCTACCCACCCCCTACTCCATCCCCCATCAAGAGACCAGAACTACACCCCTGATTTTCCCAAGGAATCCCACAATCAATCAAACATCCCCCTCGTTCTTGCGCCCGACAAGGCCGACTCGGCAAGAAGACTTTAAGTCCACAATGGATTACAAAATTTAGTCCAGAAAAACATGAAAACTACGAATTCCAAATGGGACTTTGCTGCAATTTTTAGTCATCGTATTCTCAATGAAAATATAGCCCGATAACTTCGTTAATCTATCACACAAAAATGTATAACAGTTAAACGTCAACATGCATTGGTTACAGTATACACCGCACCGCAATGAATCGAACTTTCTCGTCTGACTGTCTGATCTCGTGGATTTGTACACGTGTCGTAACACTTACGAGCTGCAACCAATCGGGAAGAAACAGAGTGATGAAGTCACCGGAAAGTCCCCAAACCGAGACCCCTGATTTGCTGAACGTGTTGCCACGACCTAGCACATGACATTTTGTGCCACGGTCATTGGAGGGGGCAAAGGTGAACCGTGAAGGTGAAAGGTAAGACTGTGCGAGAACGACAGTCCAAGACATGTTCAGACATGTATTCCTATGACGGGCCACGCGCGCTGCAGAAATGCCGCTAGTTCTGTGATCAACAGCGACTGCTAGCTAGCTCACTGTACTGCACTTCAGATCTTGGTCGTAGGGGCTTTCGTTGGGACTAACCCGTCTTCAGATTAAAGCAGAAGCTTGCGTAACATCTGTTCAGTCAATCTGGCCTGTTGGTATTCATTGGCCAACCAGACCGTTGAAAAGAAAGCAAATGCATGTTTTGCATCAAATTAGCCAGCGATTTTAGAAACATGCAACTGATCAAGTTTAAGCAAGGGAAATCATAGCTTAGGGAACTGGAGAATGTGTGGGTCAAAGAGCCACGGTGTCGTATGGGACCTAATAAAGTATGCACCAGGCTATTATTTAAAAGTACGCAAAGGTGCGACGGGCCAAGGAAAGTATCCAAATTTTTATCAGGGATGGCGGATTCGTAAACTCAATACGGCGTAAATCTCTCTTGCTGGTCTTTCTGTAACTGTGGATTTTATTCGGATTAACTAGTATTTTAATTCTTTGAACTCAAGGCACATAACGATAGCGGTAAGTTTCTTAATTTTTTTAGTGGACAGAAAATAGGCCAACCCCACCAGTTGTCTGCCCTACTGTATATTCACGGACATCCCCCCCGTGGACTGTGAGTTGTTTGCCCCTGTATACCCGCCTGTCGAAAGAGGTGACTTATGGAAAGGACCGTGCACCGTATTTAAACTACAGTGGGGCCTATAGGACTATTTCAAAAACCGAACTTGAACTTCAACAGTATTTGAAACCGTCTACCCTCTTAGGATCATTTTTTAATTTGGGCAGAATTCTCCGAAGAAATATGTACCTGCCAATTCGGAGTTTACGAGAGACAAATCTAATTAGGACTTCCTATTTAGGCGTACTATATGGCCCAGGCTAATCAGGACTATTGGAACTTGGAATGTAATTAATTGGTCGGAGTTAAGGGGTGTCGCAATACTATAAGGATGTCGGAACTTGGAATGTCGGAAGATATTACTGTAAATCCCGGGGCTGCCAACACTTTAAAGTACCCATTTTTTCATCCGTTCGGGGTTCCTCGTTTTTTTTTATGGACTACTGTAACTGTACTACCGGTACTTCTGTGAACCCACAAGGGCTTAGGAAATAGCAGTTACACCCGATCAGTTTTCGGAGTATAAATCGGCGCCATCCTTTTGTACCCTTATTTGACCGTTTAGGGAAAGTAGGCGGTAAACTGTCTGACATTGCCCAGTCAGTGAACTTTGCAATATTTTATGAAAGGCCTGAAGTCATCATCATCACGATTTTTTACGACTGGCCTACATAATTTTATGCCGGTTGTGAACGTATTAGCGGCAGTAGGTTACCTGATATTCATTAGCCTGTACCGCTGTAGTCCTACTATTCCCAAAAAGGGTAAAAACTACGGGGGATTATGTTCAACGTACATTTCAAACACAAACAAACTATATTTTTGTATTTCATGACTCCTCTGCTTCGTTGCTCTTTGATTTTATTTTGCGGAAGGGATGACATTAGGTTAGGAAAAGTAGGCGGTACACTGTCTGACATTACCCAGTCGGTACACTTTGCAGTATTTTAAGAAAGGCCCGAGATTATCATTCATGATTTCAAACGGATTTTTTTTAGATCTCATAATTTTATGCCAGGTGTGAATATTTTTCAGTTGGATCTCATGATGGTGTTTTTATATTTAATTTCTTAGGCATATAAAAGTCGCATTCGCCGGCAATTTAGAAACGGACAGAGATATAAACAGAGCATCACGCAAAAAGTTTTGTTGTTAAAACTTTATCATTCTTCCAATAAACCCGTGAGCAAATGCTGGGCAATCCTCCGTTTTTTGCTGATGTTAATTGGCAATGCAGACGTTTCCGTGATGTTATCCGACCCTTACCTCCCCCCCCCCCCCGAAAAGCGAGTTGGTCCGCGCAGGAGGTTCATAGAGGCCGTGTTTGTTTCAGAGTCAGGGCAGGGGGAGGTGCAACTACCTGGTTCAGTAGTGGGATATCGGCGTGCTGCCACGCAATGAACTAGGGCCTACGGTATTTTTTCCTTTAAGAAATATGAAACGACCGTTATATTTTTAAGTGGGTTTTTCAATGATTTTGGTGAAAACTGACTGAAGACGTGCGAATATTTTTTTCAATTTCCACTACAATTTTGTGGTCAAATTTTTGTACGGCTTTTGATAGCGTGGAAATCATGAACACGCGGGGTAACGCCGCACAATCGAACAGGAGTTAAACGTTTGATAGGTCTGTTACATGTACTACAGTACCTGTGTCCAGTTCGTAACGATGCGGCGCTGAAAATGTGCAAATGTATATGAGAGATAAACCTCTCAGTTCTTATACATGGACTTCCCCTGAGTAAGTTAACAAAAGAGGGATTATAGGACGGTTTCCCGTCGCAGCCGTCGCAGCAAACAATAGGGGGATTATAGGACGGTTTCCCGTCGCAGTATTGATTTTTGGAGGACAGGTTGGACTGTTCCACTTTGCCATTGTTCTCAAACTCGTCGAGAAATCGTTGCCTGTGGACGGTTAAATGTCGCACTCGTCCGTCGCAAACTCGTCTGTCAAAACGGACGGAACGGTACTGTAGACATCCATTACCTCTTTGATTTTGTTCTCAAGGGCAGAGTACATGACCTGCACAGAGCACTCACGTTTAACCAGGTCAGAGCTGAACTTACTAAGCTCTGCCTTGATTCCACTGACATCAGCTTTGTGAAAGCTATACACTTTCCTAGGCTTTTGTTTAGTTGTTTTAGGCCTAGTGCTTATCATAATCAAAGGGATACCATCATGGTCAGATATGCCAGGGATCAGGGCAGACCTATCCACTAGAGTAGGATTAGATGTCAAGAAAATATCCAAGATGTTGTTAACTCTAGTAGGCTCACTTACCATTTGGTCAAGACCAAAATCATTGCATATGTCAAGCATACATTTGGATAAAGCAGGATACTGTGAGCCTGGTTGGACAGACCTAGTGAACCAATCAACATCAGGTAGATTAAAGTCCCCTGCAAGATAGATCTGTCCATTCTTATTCTTACTGGCCTTAACGAGAGAAGCCCGAAGCTGGTCAAGGTAGTCTGTTGAGTTGCCATATTTATGTGAGCGGTAAAAAGACCCTATAAGTATTTGTTTGGCACCTTGGATTTCGAGAGAAACCCAGACTACCTCACAATCCGAATCAAGGTCAGGTCTATAGGTAGCAAGGAGGTCTTCTTTAGTGGCGATAAGGACGCCCCCTTTAGACTGACCATAATTTCTGTCTTTTCTAAAAACAGTATAATTACCAGGAAACAATTCAGTACTGGTGACAGAGCTATTTAAGTGAGTTTCAGTACCTATAATCACGTCAGGGTTATTTTCATCAATGCAAGCATTTAAGTCTGCAACCTTATTACGAATGCCTTGAAAATTAATAACAAGGACTTTTAAACCTACTGCCTACTGGCATTGTGTTATTGTTACTGGCTTGTTGTAGGAATGGCCTGGTCCACTAGCATATTACATTATTCATTAAGTGCTTTATTCATTAAGTTAGCACGGCAGTTTGCTAGCCAAGGCCTGGGCTATGCTGTCGTGACACAAGGTGCACTCTGGTACTCACACTAAGGTGCACTCTGGTACTCACACTGCATAGTGTGTAGTACAAAACAAAGCCCCTATCAAGCCTTTGTGGCTAACTCAACACTGACATTAACGTTAGGGCCTAACACACCAACTCGATACAGTACCTGCGTTCGTTTCCTCCAAAACTTCCTCGAGTTCTGGAATAGTGAGGTCTGGAAGTCTAAGATGCTCTCCATATCTTTGCAAGAAAGAACATATCACAGCAAAATTAGGGTGATTTCTTACAGACGAGCTAGCCATACTTTTGTGGAATTTGAGCTGGGCATTTTAAGCTTCAGCTTCATTGATGCCAGATGCACTTTTTTAGGGAAGAAATGATTGACTTTACTCATTGATTTTTTACGTTGAATAAAAAAAATGGGTAAATAATACGTTTGTTATATTTAATCAATATCTTTTACAACAAGAAAAGTATTAAAAGTATTTTTACATGTGCGTCACTCTTTCCTTATATTCGGGGAAACTAAGCATACAGTTTTGTCTATATATGTGGACTGTATGTAGTCTCAGCGCGTGAGGCATACGATTACGAGAGTAGGAAGACTCTTAGCTCTGCGCTCCTCACCGCAGGATCACTGAGCACTGCTCCTGATCAGGTTGAAAGTTGGCCAGTAGGCTGGCCAGCTATTTCATTTTAATGAGTAATGAAAAATCGATCACCTGGGCACCTACTGTTGATTTCCAACCTTTAAAGGCCATGGGCGTCCGCAGAAATTTTTACAAGGGGGGTGGGGGGCAAGGTCATTCATGGATGATTGAATTGTGTACACTATCTAAGCGGAGCGCAACCATCAGTTGGCGCGGAGCGTACAAGAAAATTTTGGGCTTTACAAACCCTCCAGATGACCAGAAACGACACTTGACGAGTGTTATAAGCTGCATGTACCCAGCCCTGAAACAGGAATTTCATGTCTGTAATTTTTAGATTTTTAAAATTTTCAATGTAAAAAATTGTTGAAGGGAAATCTGCCTCTCTGTCACGGCCTCGCACGCCTATGCACGATAAAACTTACGCTGTCAAACAGCCTGTATAGGATCCGTTACCCAATTATGAATCATACCCCCCCCCCCCACCCTTACAAAAATTCCCAGTACATTTCCTGTAGGAATCCTGTAGGAAAAACACGTTTCCTATAGGAAGTAAGCCATTTCCAGTAGGAATTTTAAGATTCCTACAGGAATTTCAATTTTCCTATGTAGGAATTTGCTATTTCCTACGTAGGAAAGACCATTTCCTGTAGGAATTGTCGAATTCTTACAGGAATTTCAACTTTCCTACGTAGGAATTGGAGAGTCTATTCCTAATACACTGACCATTGCATTCATTGGCACATGAAAGGAAGTCTATTGTCATTGGTCAGTAAAGCCTACTGAGTCACAACAAAGAGCTTTTCAAATCTGTCCTTTGTATGTGTTTTGGGCTGTGTAAAGCTATGGACCATATGTTGTAATATAGCAGCACAGTGTATTGCTTCATTGCAGTAACAGGCTTCAGGGCTTCAAGCAGCAAATAATGTTAATTGGTTCTAGCAATGTTCAGAATATTACTGTTGCTTACATGGTGGACACTCATGGATAATCTGAGAAATATATTTGCTTAGGACTGTGCAGTACAGATATATCCATGCACTAGTTCAGGTCATGGCATATTCTGATTCTTGATACATGAACATTTCTTTTGGATAAGAAGCTGGGATAACTGCAGTTATCTGGATCGACATATCAACAAGTGAATAACCTGGTTGTAGCTTATTTTAAACTGCATTGCTCTGTCTGAAAAGGCCATAACAAACACAGGGAACATGTTCTTTTTTCCTTCTATTTCAAAGTTTTGGAGGTTAGCTATGTTCCTTTTAACCGGAGCAAAGGCATTGAGCGCAGCAATAAATCATGGAGTTCTGGATATTCATTTATCATCCTCTCATAAAGCCTATACCACATATTTCCGTGGAGGATTGGTGACCTGTTTCAGTAATTGGAAAATGCATGCAACTACGGCCATGGCACTATCGCCTATGCACAAGTCCCCAGCAATCTGCACCATGATGCTCATAGCCACAAATGTTTATTTATGAACAAAGATGCAAAAGACACCCCACAATATAAATGGAATGACCCATGTGGAAAGTTATTTCCTATGTAGGAAAGCAATTTCCTATGTGGGAAGCATTTCTTACAGGAAATTTGATTTCCTACAGGAAGATGCCCAAAATCCTATACATTTCCTACATACCAATTTCCTGTAGGAAATCATGTGGGGAATTTTTGTAAGGGCATATTCACCTTGTATATCCTATTTACATCCGCGCGTCGCCACTTGAGATCAGCATGGGACCAAACCAAGCCAACGCATTCATCAATAGTCGGATGCCATATGCACACTACATACATGAAAACCAGTACAATTTTGGCATAGTTTTTACAATTACAAATTTCCAATAGATGTCACGAATGATGGTCCCCAAATTTCGATTTCACTATTCAGCATACCAGCCTCTCTTTTGCTATTCGTGGTCAAATGTCCACATATTTCATGAGTAGAAAATGACGCTGTGAGTGAAGATATTTTGATGATTTATTTTTAATTTTTTAATTAATTTTTTCACAAGTTTGATTTTCCAGGGGGGCAAGTGCCCCCCTTGCCCCCCCCTTCCGGACACCCATGTTAAAGGCATATTTTCATCATCCCAAACAGTTCCAATTCTCCCAACCTACTTACTTCTAGCCCCTCCCACATTTATCTAAAACTCATCTTTATCCAGACACAATCCTAGTTTATTGCTTCATGGCTTGTCCCAGTGGCCATACAAGTCCATAATGTGTAATCAAGACACTCTCAGTGCCCATGCTGTGTAATTAAGCTATGATGCATTGTTTGAATGTGATGCCAATCAAAGAGCTGTACCAATTGATAGTTTTGATATATGCATACTGAAACTATAGTTTAACATAACATAACATAACAGGTTGAAGGGCAAAGGAGGGCCAAGGCCCCATAAGATGCCCTGAAGTCCAAGCCCTAATCAAAAGTCAAACCACCAAAGCTTGACAACAGCCCCAAACAATCAGATGCTACCACAGCCATGGCAAAACCTGTCAATGTTAACCTTAAAGCAGTGAACTGAGGGGGAGTTAACTACCCAATCTGGTAGACAAATCCACTCGTTGACAACTCTATGGGAGAAACTAAACTTCCTAATGTCAAGCCTTGCAAAAGGCTTTTCAAGCTTTTTTACAATGCCCACGCATCCGAGAATTACTTTGAACCCTTAAATAACTACAAGTCAGAAGGGGATTCCTTTCACGAAGGAACTTGAAAACCTGAGGCATGTCTCCCCTAATCCTTCTCAGTTCCAAATTGGTAAGCCCAAGATGTTTAAGCCTAGCATGATAAGGCAAACTTCTCACCTCAGGAATGAGGCGAGTGGCTCTCCTCTGAACCTGCTCTAAAAGAAACTTGTCCTTTTCATAGAAGGGACTGCAAGCCTGAGCTGCATAGTCAAGATAGGGTGACGAATGACTGCCTTTAATAATTCCGAAGACTTCACAGTTCAAAACAAATCATACCGACAAATGCGATGAGTTCGTTCCGTCAGGACGTAATCTGGCGGAATCTGTGGCGCGCATAGCGCGTCAAAATTTTTGGCTTTCTTTCTAACAAATACTTAAAAATCTAGAGTTAATTTTCAAGAAAAAATTGAACTTTTGGAAGAAATTTGTCTTTTGTAATGACCATTAATATGTTTGGGTGTTTTCTGAAGAATCCTTCATCTGAGCAAAATAAAAAACGTAGTTCGCAAATTTCTGGCTGAAATTCTGGTGGGTCGGTTATTCATTTAATCGTTCTAGGCCTACGTAGCCTTCTGAGGTCTCAATACGACTGAATAGAAGTTTGCCCGAAAAGGTTTTCCCTTTTTTGAACCGTTTGAACGTTAAGAGCTTACTATATTGTAGAAATTTTGGAATTTAATATAAGAAAATCTGGTTTTTGGTAAGGTTATAATGAAAAACTTGGGTCCTCTATGAAGTGATATGCCTTTCAAGTGCAAAATTAGGTAAAATGACGGTGTGATTAACAGAGGTACGGTAAGTGTTGTACTGAGTATCCATCGAAATTGGAAAATTTTGCCACCGGGCTGAGTGATCAGAAAATTACCAGATGAAGGTACGGTACTGCTACAATAAGATGTAATCATCTTGTCTCTTTTCCGTGTAAGATTGTTCAACGGAGTTGAAAACCATATCGAAAAGTTTTGTACAAAAACGATCATTTGCTCATTCTATATCAAAATTTTTTAAATGTTCTAATTAAGGTAAGCTAAATTGGTTATGCTTTGGAATGATATGTCAAGGTGAGGAGAACTCATGAAATGCCGATTTTCATTCAAAATACATGATTTTTGACAATTTCAAAATTTTGTGACGTCATAATTTGGGGAATATCCCCAAAATAATGGGACATTTTATGCCTTTACTCCACTGAGCGTTTTACGACAAAAGCCTATCCAAATAAAACCAATTCTTCTCCTCCTGTTACCTGTGACATGCAGCTCCCAGAAACGCGTTTAGCCATGTTAATATATTTGTTGCCAGAAGTGTTAATCCTCTAAATTATGTCAAATTGGGATGAAAAACGTTTTTTAGTCCATAGACATAAAATCCGCTAAATTAATGATTTACCACCAAAGTAAGGGATGCGTCCAGTCAAAAAGCATTCCCTAGATGTACAATAGTATGAACATCACAAATTCAGTTTAGCCAGACCTTAAGACCCACTCCCGAATACTACATAAAGCGAAAAACCTAAAAATGCAAAATGCGCCCGCACACAGTAACGCATTTGGGAGGTTTATGATCGAAACTTTTCGATATAACAGGCCTACTATGTTTTTGACTCTAAATCTTCGTTGTATTCAATTGCAAGATCCACTAAATAGATAAAAGTTTCTGCTTGAACTTCCCGAACTTCAGAATATAAATGATTTTACTTCCAACGTATTTAAAAATATGTCACGTTACAAGGTGGCTTCAAATGAATTTTCAATCAGACTCATGGACATTCTCACGCTACTGTTTATCATAAGTGTAGCTCAAATGGCCTGGACGATTTTCATTACCGTTGCTGGAATTCGGCTGTCGGGCAGACCAGAAGGCACTGAGACCAGTTGTGAGTTTCATGGTATTCTAGTAAGCAAAATCAAGATCGTCCTGGTGACTGAATTTATCAGGCCCACATCTTTTATCGTGGGCTTGTAGATGAAGGCTCCCCGAAAAAGATGGACTTTCTCAACAACTCAACAACAAGGGGAGGCCAGCTAGTCTTCCCCCGATGGGGGAATGACCTTGCGGGGGGCACGAATTGAAAATGGGATGAGGTATAGCAGAGCTAGTAGGGTGATTAAAACCGATTAATATATGCATTAAAATAGCGTTACAAAAGAAAAAAAAAAGTTCATAAAGAAAATAAAAAGTTCATGATCATTCCTGCAGTAACTTCAGTCCTTCCCGTTTTCAAAAGATCCGTCCTTCCCCAAGGGGGATGAGATAGGACTGGGTACATGGAATGACGTATGCCAGAGCTAAGAAGAAGTGATTGAAAATCCAATTCCAATATGCATTAACATAGCATTACAAAACAAAAAATATGTCCATGATTACCCACCCAGTAAATTCAGTTCTTTGGGGTTTTTTATTATTATTATTTTATTATTATTTTTAGGCTTCCCGACCAAACCACCGATCTTCCCTGACGGGGAGGGGGGGGGGAGAGGCATGGAGCCCCTGGCCCCCCACTTTCGCCTTCCCTGTTTAAAGTTCCAACGACCCCTATTCCCCGTGTACTCCGGAGTGCCCCCTAGATTTCCCAACGCCTAGTGACTACTTTGAGACTGACCATCTGATTTTCGATGTCTTTTTATAGCATTGACTGGCAAATAAATTGAACTGAATTGAATCTGGATTTAATCTCAAGTCTATGTTCGATATTCACCGTAGTTTTATAAGGGTTGCGTTTGAGTTATGCCGCATCGCGCAAGTGCTAGCATAATCACCAGCTCAATTCAGATGAGACTGAGGTTTCAAAGCCAATGAGGACTTATTTTCGAAACAGATTAATAAAAAAATAAAGTGAAACAAAAAGATAACAGAAAAGTTCTGGTAATAAGTTTCCAGAACTTTTCTGTAATCCTTATTTTTCTCTTTATTTTTTTGTTCTGTAAATCTACCGTAATTTTATACAGTTTCTCTCCCATGGGATTGAGGATCAAGAGTCCAGTTTATTGAGTTATGGCAAACGGTACCCTGTTTGTATGATCGTTTCCTTCATGTTTTTGTTCATGCAATTGAGTTTTGTCAATGAGTGGCATGGGTGTTTGTCCCCACTTTTGTGAGTGAAAGGAATGGAGACACACATGCCTCGTCCCTTTACTTTTAACGAAAATTTGATGTTTTTTCAGTGGCGTAGATAGCACAATGAAAGTGAGAGGGGGGGGAGGGTCAAAACGACTTTGGACCAGGCACCTCACCCTACCCCCATTGAACAAACGGTACATTGTTTATGCCAATTTTTTTTTTTTGCTTTTTGTACGAGCAAGAACCTTTTTTTTAAATAAAAAATATCTGAATTTTTCTTAAGTGTGAACACTATTACGAACGTAATTTGCGGCGCGCGGAGCGCGCGGAAAATTTGGGTCAATTTACACGTTTGTAATTATGGAGCTCGTATTGCAGAAAATAGTTTAGATTCAGGGTTTCCTTTAAGGAAATTTGAACATTTGGGTGACCATCGAAGAATCCGCGTTTCCTATAAGCATATTTCTGTACAGTGGCGTAGCTATAGGATTTTTTCGTAAGGGGGGGGGGACATGGGGGAGCTGGATACTTTTGTGGGGGGCTGGAGTTTACTGTCTAAGCGTAGCGCCACCATCACTTGACGTGGAACGTACAAAGAAAATTTTGGATTTTTATTCCCCCCCCCCCCCAGATGGCTGGAAATGGCATTTGCCTGGTTTAATTGTCTTTAATTCTGGTGAGATTTTGTTTTCATTTTTCTTAGATTCAAACACACTTTTGAGATACTGATTAGCCCAGTTCATTACTCCACTGTACTATGTATCCTAGGATTGCAAATCCGAAACCTTCCTGTATGTTGCAAGCAGGTGTTCCTGAATAAGGTATTTCCATAGGCGTAGGGGAGCATTTCAGTTTGGGAGCAAAAGATTTTTGCCCGAAAAATGTAAATCTGCCCGTGAGACAGTCACATCGGAGCGCCACCACTATAGTTGGCGCGGAGCGTCCAGCCTAAAATTTAAAGTTCGTACGTCTCAGACAGTCGAAAATGGCATTTCCCAGGCTAATAAAGGGGATCCAATCAGTCGCTATTTTAAGTTTCAATTGCAGATAAACGTTCACTCCAAACTAAAATTCGGCCGTAAAGCCTGGCGGAGCGCCGCCATTTGTTGGCGCGGAGCGAACGGAAAATTTGAAATATCCTACCCTTCAGACAGTTGAAAATGGCATTTCCCGGGCTCATAGGGGATCTTAGCAGTCTCTATTTTGAGTTTCCTTTTGCAAAAAATGCTCACTTGAAACTTAAATTCAGTCTAAGTGGAGAGCCACCATATATTAAGTTGGGGCGAAACGTACAGGGAGTTTTGAAAACTCTGACCCTTCAGACAGTCAAAAATGTCATTTCCTATGCTTATAGGGAGTCTAAGCAGTCCCTAATTCGAGGTTACGTCTTAAAAAATGTTCACTTGAAACCAGTGGCGTAGCTACTGGGGGGGCAGGGGGGGGGGCAACTTGCCCCCCTGGAAAAATTTTTTGGGAAATTTGATGAATCTTCTCGTTATTACAAAAATTTCTCAAATTTTTTGTTAGAATAAGAAATTGTGAGACATTTCTCATACATAATTCGTATTTTCATGCAACAAATTAACTCAAATTTCGTCAGTGTCTCATGAACCGACCCAATTTGCGTTCCACAGAAATGTCCTCTCCGCGTAGCAGATTGAATGTTCTCTTGTGCTTGTATACGCATGGGGGTTATGATCAGTGCATTTCAGTGCACAGGAAGCTGTTATACAGGTGATGCTTTAGGAATTCAGTAAAAGGATGTGAAAACTGACAAGTCACTACCGTAGACCCCGAGGTTGTTATGTTCTTCTACAAGCTAGCAGTAGCTGTACGATTTTACTCTGTGTACATAAGGATGGATGGGGCTGAAACATCCCATTGCCAACGATAAACTTAAAGTTAATCTAGAAATTAGAATTAGTGGGATCCGTTGGCACACTTAGATTTTGTTACTTAGCCTAATCCTTGGAGGCTTACAAGCTAGTTCGGGAAAATAGCTTTCTGCTCACTTTGAGTGTAACAATAAATGGACAATGAGTACCTTGTAGCCTACTACACTTAACAGACTGCTTTTCTAACAGGATATCCTGTGTGATCGAGCCACTATTAGGCCCCCTTAGTGGCGTGCGAAGGGGAGACCATTGGGCCATTCCCCCCTCACAGATGCCATTTTTTCTTTGTTCTTAAAAATACGTAGTCTAACTTTATTTACACAGATTTTACTTCAAAAGATAGCATACGTGGCACCAGATTGCTTATAAGGACACCCAATTTTCAGAAATTTTCAAAGGGGAAGGATTGTCCCTGCAAGGTCTTTCAGTGATGCCAACTTTTTTTTTAATTCCTACAAATAGAACCAGGCAAATTCTGTCAAATTCCAATTTTTACTTAAAAAAGTAGACTCTTTGGGGTAACATTAGCTCTTAACTCTCTGATCACTTTGCAGTTTGCGAATATATATTGAAGTGAGCATTTTATTTCAAACGACAAAAGAAGAAAGCGAATGGCTAGATTCTTCGTATTAGCCTGGAAAATGCTATTTCCGGCCATCTAAGGGGTCTGATTTTTCCAAATTTTCTCTACGCTCCGCGCCAACCAATGGTGGCGCTCCGCTTTGATAATCTTTATGACAAAATAACATTTTGTGGCCAAGAAAAACCACAAATACCGATCAATGCTCTCTTATTTTGACTCCTAAAAGTGTGCAAATTTAATGACAAGTTTTTCTCCGTAAGGTAGCATAAATGGCATAAGGAAATGCATGTCAAGACACAAAAGTTTCAGTTTTATCCCCATGAACCACCACGATTCAACTTTTAACACTGTTCCTGTCAAAGTCGAAAATCTTGCACCATTTTGCATCTAGGCTCCTTGAAAACGTCAAAAAATTTCCGGACACCCCTCCCCTTAGACCATACTGCATGCCCCTCCCCCTTCAGAGAAATCCTGCGTACGCCACTGCGTTAGTACATACAAATAAACAAGATATTGTTTACCAAAATAATATACTTTGTTATTTCCGATTGCTCTATGTTTTACTTTAAGATTAAAATGCAGGTAATATTACAAAATGACATGGTAATGTTGTTATACTCGTAAGTTTGCATGTTTTATATGAAATACATACACATTGACCGGGAAAAGTTTTGGGGAAATTTCATACCTTTGCCCCCCCCCCCCCCCCTGGAAAAAATCCTAGCTACGCCACTGCTTGAAACTTAAATTCTGTTAGGAAGACTATCTACGCGGAGTGAACGGAAAATTTTGAAAAATCGGACCCTCGAAACAGTCAAAAATGACATTTCCCAGGGTTATATGGGGATCTAAGCAGTCGTTATTTGATCAAAAAATTACCAGAAAAAATGCATTACTACCAATCGATGAAATGGTCATAGTTTTTGGGGAAATCTACAAAACGGAATTGAAAACATGCTAATGAATTTCACCTTATTGCAACTCTTGGCTAAATCCAATATATATTGATAAAATTGTGTGACTACCCGAACTTCCGACTATATATGATTTTACTTTTGAAAAAATGTAACATTACAAGGTGTGTTAAAACGGATTTTCAAGTAGACTTACTGGAAGACATTCTCACACCGCATCATTAAAGTATCGAAAAACAATTCACCCGATTTTCATAACCATTGCCCTTATTTGGCTCTTGAGCAGGATAGATGGCAAACTTTTAGGCACCTGAACACCCTCATGTCTGTTCGTTGAATTAATTTGGCAATTGAAAACGTCCCAACATTGTTTTCACCTTTGCCCGAATATTTGACAATTTCTGGCAATTTTTGCAAGACTACAGTATGATGTGAGGATGTTGAAAACCCTTTTTTAACATTTTACCCCAATGTGTGGCAGACCTTTGTTATTTTCCATGAAAATATTACTTTAAATCAGTGGCGTAGCCAGGATGGGATTTTTTGGGGGGGCCTAGGTAACAAGTGGGGGCTGGTACCTCCGAGGGTCAGGCACGGCAAGACTATCTAAGCGGAGCGCCAAAATCGGTTGGCGCGGAGCGTACAAGAAAATTTGGGGCTTTAAAACCCCTCCAGATGGCCGGAAACGGCACTTCCCATGTGTTTTAAGCTGGATGTACCCAGCCTTGAAATACGAATCTCATGTCTGCGATGTGTCAAATAATGAGAATAAAAAATCAATCTATGAAAAATGGTAGTACATACACTTTTTAGGGACCTCAAAACTGGGCACTTCTGATCTGTGGCCTGGGGGATGAGACTTAAGGGAGCCGGTATCTCCCTTTCCCTTGGGAAAAATTGTAAACTTCAGAAGAACGTAAATCGCAAATGCGGCAATATTTGAATCTAAGCGGAGCGCCACCATCAGTTGGCGCGGAGCGTACAAGAAAAATTTGGGCTTTAAAACCCCTCCAGATGGCCGGAAACGGCACTTCCCACGTGTTTTAAACTGGATGTACCCAGCCGCAAATGCGGCAATATTTGAATGGATTTCAGCTTACCTAAGGCAGTACCTCACCCTTTAACAGGAAAACCAAAAGTAGTTGTGTCCCCCTCTGAGAAACTTTCTTTGCGTTAGATTTCCTACATGCAAAATGGTGCTATGTTTGGCAAAACTTTGAACTGATTATAGGATTATAGGAGTTTTCGGATTTTCCCTTTTTGGGGAGCATGAAAAATATAAAAATATTTTTAGTTTTTGTAGAGATTTTACAAGAGACATACGTACTACCAAAGGAACAATGTGCAAAATGGTGCAGTATTTGTTCATCGGTTCATTACGTGGTCAAAATTAAAATACTACGAATAAATCCCTCAAAATAATTGAACGTCAAAGCAGAAGTATGGATCATGTGGAAAACACATGAAATCCGGACCTTGTGGACATTTTACAAATCCCCCGGACGCCAGTGCCAACTACTAAAAAGAGGACTTGTCGAAAAAAATCGTTTAACAGTGGCACTTGTCATGGGCAGGAGTGAGGCACGACATAGGCCTACTTGTTAAGGATGGAAGGGAAGAATTATCAGAAGGCAGTACCTTACCCTTATCTGCTTACGGCATATTTTGTGTATAATTAAGTATAGGAAGGGTCGTGTAAGAGTGGTCTCCAGTGTACGATTGCCTTATTTTCAGTAAATCAATCAGCCATCCGAAAGGGAGAAAGGGTCTTAACCTAACAAAGTCGCATTAAAGTTTGTCGTCGAGACTTTCGTTTCATCTTCGAAGTGAAATGCAATAAACTACAGTGCAGATCACAAACGGTATCTAATTTAGTGAAAGTAGGCATTTTGAAGTTATTGCTTGATTTCATACGTGCGGATAAAATGTGTTTTACACACATTCATCCAATTTTTTTTTTTTAATTTTTACACATTTTTTTATTTTTATTTTTTTCAATTACTTTATCAGGACGCAAAAAATCTGGGGGGGGGGGGGTGGCCTGAAGAAAATCTGGGGGCCTAGGCCCCCAGGCCCCGTGGCTACGCCACTGCTTTAAATATAGCGTTTTCTGTTTTTCGGCAAAGATTTGAAGCTTTTAAAATAATCAGCCATTTCAGGTATTGTATGCACAGGATTTAAAAATGCATTGTTTCTTTTAAGCCTAGGCTTCCCAAATGTGTCGCGATCTTTTTTTTTTTATCTTTTAACTTTTCGGAACTATGTTACCCTTACTAGTCAAGTAAAGGTAGGCGGTGCGCTGTCTCACGTCACATGGGTAGTAGACGAACCTTCAGTACACATTTGAAGGAAAGGCCCGAAATCATCAAACGTGATTCCATCGAGGGCTTAAAGAGGCATTTTTCAAAGCGAATTTATTGCCGGGATTGGTTATTTTTTGTTTGGTCGTTATGACCAGACTAGACCGGTTTCTGTTGCTTCGGTTTAAATAATGGCCCAACTTCATCAGTATTAAACCGTTATGGAATCGGTTAGGGTAAATAATTATTTTGTCTCATGATAGGACAATAGAAATATCAAACGAAATAACTTCTTGTGAAGCCCATTAAGTTTTGCTTTAGTAATTAGCACAACTTTCACCCGATCACTGATGCTTAGTTTTAGCCGTGACGAGATCATTTGGAAGTACATATCATGTGGAAGTGAACAAATTGCCGTTCGTTTTTTAGGCAAGTTCATATTTTAATATAAATTAACATAAGGGCCGTGGACTGTGACAATTCCCGGCAGAGTCGCCTTGTTACCTGTTGCGTTAAAGGGATTTTAGCGGTAGCACCTTGCAATCCCTTTTCAGCTAGGTTTATGTGAGAACCCTTTTTAACGAGGTATAATATTTTTTCCAGACTACTTTGCTTAATTCCCTTAACATTATTTGTAGGAGGTTTAGAGTGTCGTTCTCAAAATACCCGTTTACTTTCAAAGTTTAAGGAAGGGTTAAGTGTCGTTCTCAAGAAGCTTTTGCATGCGTGATTGGCATAGCGCTAGGAGCGACTGTTCTCTCCTAAGGCGTTGCATTAATATGAACCTTATTAATTTGGGCCTTCATATTGATAGCCCGGGTTATAAATCTCTGTTACATCTAAGAAGTTATTTCTTGATGTATCAAGTTGCCCCCCCCCCCGGAGAATAATTTGGGGAAATTTGATGAAATTGGGGGAATTCGATGAATTTTCTTACTCTAACAAAAATTTCTCAAAATTTTTGTAAGAATAAAAAATTATGAGACATTTCTCATACATAATTCGTATTTTCATGCAACATTAAATTGACCCAGATTTGAGATTGCGTCAGTGTCGCATGAACTGGCCCTACTCGCGTTCCACAGAAATGTCCTCGCCGCGTAGCAGATTGAATGTTCTCATAAACGCGCCGCTTTTATGATCATTGCATTTCAGTGCATATGAAGCTGTTATTGAGGAATTTAACAACAGCTGGTACAGTAGCCTACAACTAACACTGAAAGGCTGTAAACCCGAACTTATCCCCTTGCACACAGTCTCTGCGTTGTACACTTTGGGAATTCAGTAAAAGGATGTGGAAACTGACAAGTCAGTAACGTAGACCCCCCCCCCCCCCGAGTTTATTGTATTGTCCTGCCAGCTAGTAGTAGCTATACCGATTTTACTCTGTGTACATAACGATGGGATGGGGCTTAAACAATCCATGGCCAATGATTAACTTAAAGTTAGTCTAGAAATTAGAATGAACGGGATCCATTGGCATACTTAGATTTTGTTACTTAGCCTAATCCTCGGAGGCTTACAGGCTAGTTCGGGAAAAAAGCTTTCTGCTCACTTGGGGTGTAACAATAAACGGGTCCATGTGTACCTCAAGTTGTAGCCTTCTCCACTTAACAGACGGCTGTTCTAACAGGATATCCTGTGTGATCGAGCCACTATTAGCATGGGCGTCCGCAGAAAAAAGTCAGGGGGGGGGGGGGATTTCTATACGAAGGCAAAACCTCCGAGTCACCATGAATTGACATGAAACGTGCAAAAATTGCAGCCCAAAATGCCTGCCAGATCGCCGGAAATGGCATTTCTAAAGCCTATTTTTGGCAAAGAAACTCGGAAAACTCGTTTTGTTCGGGTTTTTGCTTTGATTTTTATACGTTTTTTCAAATTTTTGATTTTCCGAGGGGGGGGGGGCACTTGGGGGGGGGGGGGCAAGTGCCCCCCCTTGCCCTTACCTGCCGACGCCCATGAATATAAGGGCTCCTTTTAGTGGCGTACTAAGGGGGACCATTGGGCCATGCCCCCTCACAGATGCCATTTTTCCTTTGTTCTTAAAAATAAGTAGTTAAACTTTAGTAACACAAATTTGACTTCAAAAGATAGCATATGTGGTACCAGGTTGCATATAAGGACACCCAATTTTTCAAACATTTTCAAAAGAGGATTGTCTCTGCAAGTACGTCCCTCAGTGATGCCAGTATTTTAATCCCTACAAATGGGCAAATTCTGTCAAATTCCAATTTTTACTTTAAAAGGGTAAACTCTGTTTTCCACTGGTGGCATCGGTAAAAATGAAGGCTACATGTTTAGATTCTCTTTACAAGCATAAATACGCTATTTTAACCATCTGAGGGGTCTGATCTTTCGAAATTATTTTTACGCTCCGCGCCAACCAATGGTGGCGTTTTGCTCAGTCTTTTGGGCAAAATTACTTTTTGGGGTCAGATTATCCCTTAACTCTCTGATCACTTTGCAGTTTGCGAACATATTTTGAAGGCATGATTTTATTTGCAAACGACAAAAGAAGGTAGTGACTTGGTAGATTCTTCGTATAAGTCTGGAAAATGCTATTTCCGGCCATCTGAAGGGTATGATTTTTGGAAATTTTTCTCTACGCTCCGCGCCAACCAATGGAGGCGCTCCGCTTAGAAAATCTTTATGACAGATTAACGTTTTGTGGCCAAGAAATACCACAAATACTATACTGATAAAAATAAAAGAAAAATCGCAATCCTTTACCGATCAATACTCTTTTATTTTGACTCCTAAAAGTGTGCAAGTTTAATGTCAAGTTTTACTTCGTAACGTAGCATAAATGGCATAAGAATGCATGTAAAGTCACAAAAGTTTCAGTTTTATCCTCATGAACCACCACGATTCAACTTTTTACACTGTTCCTGTCAAAGCCAAAAATCTTGCACCATTTTGCATCTAGGCTCCTTGAAATGGTCAAAAAATTTCCGGACACCCCTTCCCTTAGATCATACTGCATGCCCCCCCCCCCCTTCAGAGAAATCCTAGGTACGCCACTGCGTTAGTGCATACAAATAAACCAGATGTTGTTGACCAAAATAATATACTAAGAGCTGTTAATTCCAATTGCTCTATGTTATACTTTAAGATAAAAATTGCAGGTTATATTACATAATGACATGGTAATGTTGTTATACTTGTAAATTTGCATTTTTTATATGAAATACATACACATTGACTGGGAAAAAATTTGGGGAAATTTCATACCTTTGCCCCCCACCCCCCCGGAAAAAATCCTAGCTATTCCACTGTAAGAGGTAACTAAATTTTCCGGTTTTCTTCCGAGTGTGATCACATCTGTACCAGGGACGTATTTCGGGGAAGCGCGCAGAAATTTTTTACCCTTTTAAACAAATATTTGTAGATATGGAGCTTGTATTACCGAAAGCTTTGGATTTTGGGTTTCCTGTAAGGAAATTTGAAGAGTTGGGGATTACTGAAGAATGTGCACTTCCTTCATATATTGGTGGAAAATCTGAGAACGATTGCTTTTTCCTAAGTCGTCCCGACTCTCTGGCAAAGAACCGTTAGGCGAAATCAAACTATAAACTGCTTCCCGAAGAAGTTTGTGTTACATATGTTATCTAAGGCCTACGAACTGACACTTTTCGATGATATTTCAAAAGTTTCCCGAACTTTGTTGTCCCTTTAAGACAAAATATGTCAAACCAAGAGTTTTAATTGAAGAAAATTTGGAATTCTGTGAAAGACAGTCGGCGTAACCAGACCTAACTATCGGGTGGGGGGGGGGGGGTGGGGGGTAGCAAAGAAGTTTCCCGAATTTGTATTGGTTGAGCTGTTGAGTTGATGTACACTGTGTTAGTTTGTGGGTGTCTTAAGGACTTAAGGGGAATGGTGTGTTCAGTGGCGTAGGAAGTAATATGAAAATAGGGGAGCGGAGGGAGCGGAACAATTTTGGACCTTGCAACTCACCCTACCCCATTGACCAAAAGGTTCATTTTTATGCTAAATGTTTTTGCTTTTTCTACGAGCAAGAACAACTTTTTGAAAAAATAAATCCAATTTTTTTTCTTAAGTGTGAACACTACTGTTTTAGGTATGTACCGAAAATTTGGGCCCTTTACACATTATAAAGCTTCTATTGCAGAAAATATATTAGATTCAGGGTTTTCTGTAAGTAAATTTTGCGTATTTGGGGGACTATCCAAGAATCTGCGCCTCCTATTAGAATATATCTGAGATAGCATGTCGACTGAAGATCGTATCATCTAACGAGTGCGGATTAAGGCTTCTCATCGACATTAAAAAACTCTCGAAACTTGGATGCATTTTTAGACAAAAATGAAAGCCTATATTGAAGAAAATTTTAAAGCAATGGCACTGTAGCGGTTCGGAAAAATTTCCACTGACTGTTTTATGAGCGATTACTTACTGCTTTAAGGATTGCAATTTAAGGCACGCGAAGCGCTCGGAAAAAAATTGCCTTTTAAATCTAAAATTTTAAATATGAAACTTTTACTAGGAAGAATTTGGAATTTCATGAAGGAAAACTTGGGACCCGCATTGTATTTGACTGGTGTTTCAAATGGCAAGTTTTTGAATTTTTCACTTTTTCGAGCCCCTGCCTCCTGTAGCTACGCCACTGCTCTGCAACATTGAACATTGATAAAACTTTGACACTTCAATAACTAAAGAATCCATCTACACCTGTACACAGACTACACAACTGACAGGGTTGAAAGGTATCTGATGACAGGTGTGTATGAGAGCATTTGAGTACGGTAGGCCAATGGTTCTCCTGCCTAGAATCGCTACCCCTCAGACAGCCGGAAATGGCATGTGTCGGGCTTGTAAGTAGTAGCCAAGTTTTCAAATTTCTCTTGCAAATGTGAACACCACTGTATTCGGGATGTATTGCGGCGCTGCCCTTTTGAAACAATAACATGTTTATTTGGAGCTAGTATTGCAGAAAGCTTTAGACTCTGGGTTTCCTGTGAGGAAGTTTAAGAGTTGGGGGATTACTGAAAAATGAGCACTTCCTTTAAGTAATGGTGGCATATCTGAGAATGATCGCTTTTCTAATGTCCTCCCGACTGTCTGGCAAAGAGCCGTTCGCCAAAACCAAACTATAAACAGCTTCCCGAAGAAGCTAGATTGTACGACTCAACCGTTGATGCTACACAATCTGAAGCCTATACAAACTGACACTTAAAGATGACATTTCAAAAGTTTCCCAAACTATTTAGACAAAATATTTCAAAATCAAGAGCTTTCATTGAAGAAAATTTTTAATTCTGTGGAATACAGAATACAAAAATTGCAATGTAGCTGCCTGTGTCTCTTGATGATGTGGTGTCACGTATTAAATATCCGATTTTGTCATTTCCAGAGCTCGGATAAGTTTGCCACACTGATTTATGTGCGAGAAAAAATGCACTTCACATAACATTTTTTATTTTGAGCAATGAAAAAGGGCGTCTTTGACCCGGGAGGGGGAGAAGGGGGCATTTTTTCACCCCCTCTTTTTTCACGGGGGAGGGCTGTCGTGGCCTGTCGCCACCCCCAGCCCCGCTCCCTATGCCTATGGTTGTGTTGTGGACCGCTGCCCTCCTCAAACACCACCATGATCTGAATATAATTTTGATTACTTTTCACCTCTCGGCCCTTTTCGAGAGAGTCAGGAGGACTTTAGAAAAAGATTACTTTCACACCCCAAATGCGAGCAAATTTTATGCAATATGGTCAACACTTACATGACTTGGTATCTTCAGGTAAAATGAAAAATTTACACGAACTCTAGTTTAACAATTCATATGTTAATCTGAAAATATATCTGATAGCCTATAACATCCAAATAAACATTTTTAAACGTTAAAGGAAAAGATACACACTTGACTACGTTCATGGTCTCCTTGCATGAACGGTATTTAAATGTGGGCTGTACTGTCCATTCGTCCGATGGTCATTTTACTGAATGTGTTGATGATGACTGGATCAAACTCAATACACGCAGAAATGTCGCGTTCTATAATGAGGAGAGCAAGAGAGGAAAGTCTTTCCTCCGATAAAGTGGACCTAAGATATTATTTTGTTAACTTTAGGCGACTAAATGAATGTTCATATATTTCTCTAAATGAATGTTCATAAATTGACCAAAACAGTGTTCCATGAATGCAGATCAATCTTGCTTTTGATGTTATAATATAGTTCGCCCACTTTCTTTCTTTTCTCAATTTTCTTTTTTTTGTCCTTCCCCTTTCTTTCCTTTCCCCTTCTCTTTCCTTTTCCTTTTTACATCTGCCTTTCTTTCCTTTCCTTCCCCTCCTTTTTCTCTTTTCCTTTTCCTTTTCTTCCCTCTCTTTTCCTCTTTTCCCTTTCTTTCCTCCCCTTCCCCTTTTTTTTGTGTCCAGGGGACAGTTTGCCCCTCTGCCCGCTGGTTACGGCACTGAAGACAGTTTACAAAAATAGCAACATAACTGGCGGTGCCTCTTGGTGATGTGGGGTCACGTAATTATGGTGCATATCCGATTTTGCTCCGAAAAGTTTACCAAGCTGATTTATGAGCGAGAACTAACGCATTTCATATTTCATTATTTGCGGCGAGCTAAGCGCGCCTGAAATTTTCCACTTTTTGAGATTTGGAAAAATAAAAAAGGGTTTTCTGACCCGGAAAGGGGGGGGGGAAGCATGCTTCCGCCCTCATTTTTTTGTTGGGGCTGTTGTCCCCAGCCCCCCCCCCCCCGCTCCCTACGCCTATGTGTATTTTAATGGTTCCATCAAATATCTTTCCCAAATCACCAAACTTTTTGTGCGCTTCTTGTACTTAAATCTCCAGTTCTAAAAAACATGTTACATATCGTTTACATAAATAATAAAGAGTAAGAGAGCAAAAATAGAGCCCTGAGGAACACCGCAAATAATGGGTTGCAAATCGGATTTTTCATTTTTGAAGAAGATGAACTGATATCGGTAAGTCAAATAGCTTTTTATCCAGTAATGTGAAGTGCCATGAAATCCACATGTAAAACATTTTCTAGAAGGATAGAATGATCAATTGTATCAAACGCCTTTGAGAGGTTATGAAAGACACTCAATGAGGTTTCATTGTTAGCTGCGGCGTTACTTAATTTGTCCAAAACATCAATAAGAGCTAGTTCAGTGGAATGACCTGGACAGGAGCCAAACTGGTTGTTAGAGAGAATATGGTGTTTGTTAAGAAAGAACTGTGCATTTTGTTAAACATCAGCCTCTCTAAAATTTGGAAATGCAAGGAAGCACATCGGTAATTAAGGAAGGGACAATGATTACCTTTTTTGAAAATAGAAATTACTTTTGCAATTCTCAATTTATCAGGGAAACAACTATGTAAAATGAAAGATTAAAGATATGAAATAAAGGCTAAGGCTTTTTCATCATAACAAGCTGTTAACTTAAGACAATCAAGTGCTACCTTTACGACATCGTTCCTGCTTATGGATGATAAAAAAATATCGTGCGAGCATTATAGCAAGCAGTCAGTTTTGTGGAATTTCGATAGGGTATGTTTTGGGCTAAGTTTGGGCCGAGGTAAGTGGAAAGATATGAAATGCTTTTGCAATTTCCAGGGGGTCACTATTCGAGACCAGGAGTGGCGCGTTGGGGAACACTGGTCCCCCGTCGGGGAAGGTCTCCGGTTTCTTCGGGGAGGCCTAAAAAAAAATAAAATTAATAAAAAAAACCCTACAAGGACTGAAGTTACTGAATGATCGATCTTGAACATATTTTTTGTTTTGTGGTGCAATTTCAATACATTTCAGAACCGATTTTTCATCACTTCTTTGTAGCTCTGTTGTACCTAATTCCATGTACCTTGTCCTATCTTCTCCCGTCGCGGAAGGACTGCATTTTTTTCGGTGATTCCTAAAATGAAAAACCTAAAGGACTGAAGTTACTGGAAGGATGATCATGGACTGTTTTTTATCTTCTTCTTCTTGTTTATGAACTTTTTTCTTTTGTAACGCTATTTTAATGCTTATCTTATAAAGGCATACTTTTATCATCCCAAACAGTTCCAATTCTCCCAACCTTCTTACTTCTAGCCCCTCCCACATTTATCTAAAACTCATCTTTATCCAGACACAATCCCAGTTTATTGCTTGATGGCTTGTCCCAGTGGCCATACAAGTCCATAATGTGTAATTAAGACACTGCCAGTGTCCATGTTGTGTAATTTAGCTATGATCAGTGGCGTAGCTAGGATTTTTTCCAGGGGGGGGGGGCAAAGGTATGAAATATCCCCAAAATTTTTCCCGGTCGATGTGTATGTATTTCATATAAAAAATGCAAATTTACAAAAAAAAACAACATTACCATGTCATTATGTAAATTAATATTACCTGCATTTTTAATCTTGAAGTATAACATAGAGCAATTGGAAATAACAGCTCTTAGTATATTATTTTGGTCAACAATATCTGGTTTATTTGTATGTACTAACCGACGCAGTGGCATACCCAGTATTTCTCTGAAGGGGGGCATGCAGTATGGTCTAAGGGGAGGGATTTCCAGAATTTTTTGACGTTTTCAAGGAGCCTAGATGCTAAATGGTGCAAGATTTTCGACTTTGACAGGAACAGTGTAAAAAGTTGAATTGTGGTGGTTCATGAGGATAAAACTGAATCTTTTGTGTCTTCACATGCACTCTTATGCCATTTATGCTATCATACGAAGTAAAACTTGTCATTAAATTTGCACACTCTTAGGAGTCAAAATAAAAGAGCATTGATCGGTAAAGGATTTGTGGTATTTCTTGGCCACAAAACGTTATTTTATCATAAAGATTGTCTAAGCGGAGCGCCTCCATTGGTTGGCGCGGAGCGTAGGGAAAATTTCGAAAAATCAGACCCCTCAGAGGGCCGGAAATAGCATTTTCCAGACTTATACGAAGAATCTACCCAGACGCTACCTTCTTTTGTCGTTTGCAAATAAAATCCTTCCTTCAAAATATGTTCGCAAACTGCAAAGTGATCAGAGAGTTAAGGGGTAATCTGACCCAAAAATGTAATTTTGCCCAAAAGACTGAGCGAAACGCCACCATTGTTTGGCGTGGAGCGTAAAACAAAAATCGAAAAATCACACCCCTCAGATGGTCAAAAATAGCGTATTCGTGCTTGTAAAGAGAATCTAAACATGTAGTCTTTATTTTTTCTGATGCCACCAGTGGGAAACAGAGTCTACCTTTTAAAGTAAAAATTGGAATTTGACAGAATTTGCCTATCTGTAGGAATTAAAATATTGGCATCACTGAGGGACGTACTTGCAGAGACAATCCTTCTCCTTTGAAAATCTTTGATAAATTGGGTGTCCTTATATGCAACCTGGTGCCACATATGCTATCTTTTGAAGTAAATCTGTGTTACTAAAGTTTAACTACTTATATTTAAGAACAAAGAAAATGGCATCTGTGAGGGGGCATGCCCAATCGTCCCCCCCCCCCTTCGTACGCCACTAAAAGGAAGCTTAATAGTGGCTCGATCATACAGGATATCCTGTTAGAACAGCAGTCTGTTAAGGGAAGAAGGCTACAAGGTGCTCATGGACCCGTTTATTGTTACACCCCAAGTGAGCAGAAAGCTTTTTTTCCCAAACTAACCTGTAAGCCTCCAAGGATTAGGCTAAGCAACAAAATCTAAGTATGCCAATGGATCCCGTTCATTCTAACTTCTAGACTAACTTTCAGTTAATCGTTGGCCATGGATTGTTTCAGCCCCATCCATCGTTATGTACACAGTAAAATCGGTATAGCTACTACTAGCGTGCGGGACAATATAATAAACTCGGATCTAAGTTAGTGACTTGTCAGTTTTCACACCCTTTTACTGAATTCCCAAAGTGTACAACGCAGAGACTGTGTGCAAGGGGATTAAGTTCGGGTTAACAGCCTTTCAGTGTTAGTTGTACTGTATCAGCTGTTGTTAAATTCCTCAATAACAGCTTCATGTGCACTGAAATACACTGATCATAAAAACCGCGCGTATACAAGAGAACATTCAATCTGCTATGCAGCGAGGACATTTCTGTGGAACGCAAGTAGGGCCGGTTCATGCGACACTGACGAAATCTCAAATCTGGATTAATTTGTTGCATGAAAATACGAATTATGTATGAGAAATGTCTCAGAATTTGTTATTCTAACAAAAATTTTGAATTTTTTTTTTGTTGAGTAAGAAAATTCATCAAATTTCCCCAAATTATTTTCCAGGGGGGCGACTTGCCCCCCTGCCCCCCCCCCCAGTAGCTAGGCCACTGGCTATGATGCATTGTTTGAATGTGATGCCAATCAAAGAGCTGTACCAATTGAGAGTTTTGATATATGCATACTGAAACTGTAGTTTGGGGTGACGAATGACTGCCTTTAATCGGTGATAATCACTTCTTACTAGCTCTGCTATGAAGAAGTGATGTACACCGCCTCATCGCATCTTCAATCCGTTCGCTCAAGGTCATGCCGCCGTCGGCGAAGGCTGCCCTCCCCTGCTGATGAGAAAACCCAGTTTTTTCGGGGAGCCTTCATCTACAGGCTCACGATAAAAGATGTGGCCTGATAAACTTAGTCATTTAGACCATCTTCTTTATTTTGCTTTCTAGAAGACCAGATTTTTCAAGAAACTCACAATTCTGAATTTACCTAACAAAAAAGGACGAGTTGTTATTCATGTGAATGCAGTGTCCAATGGTCTGCCATCTGGCCTGCCTCGACAGCCGAATTCTAGCAACGGTTATGAAGATCGGCCATGTTTTCAGCTACACATAGGCCTAATGGAAAACAGTAGTTTGAGAATGTCTCTCCACGTCCAAGTCCGACTGAAAATTCACTAGGAGCCATCTTGTAACGTGACATATTTTCAAATACGTTGGAAGTAAAATCATTGTCTGGAGTTCTGGCAGTCACGTACAAAATTTCATCTATTTAGTGGACCTTGCTACTGAATACAACGAATAAGATTCTTAATAGAGTAAAAAACATAAGTTTGTTTTCAATTCCCCTCGAAAAGAGGCAAAACCATTACATCTAATTGTAGCAATACCTATTTTTTGGTAATTTTCTGATCATGTAGCAAGTTGGATTTTATTTCCATTGAAGTGAAACCTTCATTTCAAAGGAAAGCTCAAAATAACGACCGCTTCATTTCTAATTACAATTCTGGGAAATGCCATTTCCGGCTGTCTGAGGGGTCAGATTTTTTAACAATTTTCTGTATGCTCCTCGCCCAACTAATGGTGGCGCTCCGCTTAGAAAGTGTTTGGGTGGAACAGATTACTGAAGAGAACAATGAATGCCTGCAAATTATTCTTCTTTTGGGGCAGTATTATGAAGGGAAAATTTCCAGCAGAACTTTACATTTTTTTGAAAAAAAAAAAAGAGATAATTCTGCCCCCTCCCAAACTGAAACGCTGCTGCACGCCTATATGTCAATATATAAAATATAAAACTTTAAACATGCTTGTGAAGCCAAACTTTTTCCGTGGGAAAATTTCCTAATAAGGTCCGAGGGCCTTAAAGGACCAGTCCTCTCACCCCAAACTGCAATTTTGGTAGGGGTGTACCGAAATTCTCGATTGGCTCAGCTCTTTCATTGACAGCTAATTCAAGCAATGCAAAGTGCCAAAGCTTGCATTACACAGCATGGCCGAGCTGTACTGAGAGTGTTTTGATTATGCACATTGAGCCTTTTTATACTCACCCTGAAGCAATAAACTGAGACTGTGTCTGGATGAGGAAGAATCTCAAATAATTGTGGGAGGGGCTGTAGTAAGAAGGTTAGGAAAATTGGTACTGTTTGGTGTGAGAGAACTGGGCATTTAACTTGCATGATGATATTCGGTATAAACCCCAACAAAACTACAGATCACCCCTACCTGATTTTTCTCATAAGAAGGCATGATTCTTCCATAAAACCCCAAATCTGTCATAAAATTACAAATTCTAGTATAAGCCTCAGATTGTTTAAAGTGGCAAAATCTTCCAATTTCGATGGGGGGATAGTCCGTACAACGAATAGGAATAACCAAAGCCAACTCTGTTAATCACCTCGACATTCGAGCTAACTTTGCTCTTAAAAGGCATATCACTTAAAAAAAAACCCAATCTTTTCCTTATAATCTTACCGAAAAACCAAATTTTCTCTCATTAAAATTCCAAAATTTGTCCAATAAAATTAGCTTTCAATTTTCGAATCTTCGTTTCAAAAAAGGTAAAAATTTTCCGAGCGAACTTACAGTTTCGTCACGAAACGATTTAATATGTAACCCCGAGAGAATTTCAGCTTACGCTTACGTATAGTTTTTGATTTTTCCCATATGAAGGACAGATTCTTCAATAAACATCCCAACTTCTAATGGTCGTTACAAAAGCCAAATTTCCTTCCAAATTTTATTGTTTAATTTTTCTTCAAAATTAACTCCAGATTAAGTATTTGTTAGAAAGAAAGCAAAAAACGCGCGCCTCAAATTCTGCCAAGTCACATCCCACCGGGACTAATTCATGTCTTTTGTCGAGGCCTTGAGGAGCTGCCAGGGTCCCCTATTGGGCAAATCCTGGCGCCGTGCACCCCTGACACCATATCTATCCCACATAAAATTTAAACCGTAGCAAATTTTTATGTGAGCTATATATTGTTTTATGTTAATTATATCAAGTTATATCTGCCCAAGTTTTGCTAAAGCCAGATACAAATTCCAGATATAGATTTCTATATACGGCCCATATGTGGTTTTGAGTAAGGGCTGACGACGAAGTAAATCAGAGCCGTATTAGGCACGGCTATCACGATCTGAATAAAACCGTGTTTAGTTGATTTGCGGGCTCTGACGGTTGATCGGGAGCAGAATTCTGATTATGAAGCAAATAAATAACGAACGCCCTCTTTTCAGGTACACATGCTGTTCATCACTCGCCATCTGCCTTGGTTCAGGCTTTCTGCAAGGTTAACACGTTGGAGTGGTCGGAGAGCGAATTATTTATCAGTCGGTGTAAGTGAAATAAATGTAGGTCTAAAGAGCTTTCACAGGCTTAATCTTCTCGTGGGCGTTTACGTAGGCCATCTCTCGGACTTAGGCCTACGCAGTAAGACCTAGCCTAGGCCCTAAAGTTAGGCTAAACGTAAACTAGGCCTATGCACAATGGTACTATAACTATAAGGCTAATCAGCACGCGCAAGGGCCTAGCCTAGCGCATGTAGAGCTAAGTCCTCATCTCGGACCTGGGCAAAATCCAGGGTTAGCATATTGGGACACGCGTAGTACTAGTAAGTAGACCACTTAAAAAGCAAATCCCAAATTTACTGAAACTATTTAGATTATGCATGCTCTTTAACAGTCCACCAAACTGCTAAATTTTCCAGATTTTGGTTGTCTGAAGTAACATCATTAGATAGGCTACAAAGACTGAAAATTTATGAAACACTCTAGCCTAGGTCTAACTGTTAGACATGACTGTTTTGATTTTTGATCCACCATGCTTGCCATGCAGTATTCAATACATGTACCACATACACATGTTTATCTCCATAGCGTTCACTTCTGTACAATTGGCACCCGGCAAACAGCAGAACTGAACGTTACTGTATGATGGGGTGACCGTCGAGTGTGCAGGCCCGTTGAGTATGCATCTGCATTAACATTATGTGTGAAAATCTTGAAATGACAGAGCTCTTAGGTGCGCAGTCGACGGTACACTGAGTATACATTGTGTACTGTACTGTATGTGCAGTTACGTGCTTGTGATGATGTCGTTCATATGAACATACTCTGCTGTGCATGCCCACTTTGTGTTTGCACTGGTACCAAAAAATAGGAACCAAGTACCTGATCGCCATACGCATCAGGTACCTGGTGTAACAGTCACTAAAAGATAACAACATTTTTTAGGCATGCTCCTTTAAAGACATGCATGATGGTATTTACAGCTGTATTGGAAAGGTAGCAATCACATTCAAAAGTTCAAAAACATTTGGTTTGTCACAAGGTTTTATGGTCTCGTTTTGTTTCAATTAAAAAATGACAAGTAAAAGAAAGGTAATAGAAAACAGTCAACTAAGAAAATATTCCTTCTCAGTACCAATATCAAATTGATGTTGAATTTTGGGACATTTAGGTACACAAAAAGCAAGCATACTAAGAGCTTGAAGCGTCTCCTTTAAAAACACTGATTTAAAAATATCAACCAATCAGAGCCCTGCATTACAATATTCTCTTGCAAGTCCAGAATTACTGCGTGTAACCAAACGTCATCATGCTTGTGAAATTCACTCACAATGTGCTGTGGCATTTTCACTAAAGGGCTGTGTGTATGTATGTTCTCACGTAGCTAGCCTCGTGTTTACCTCCGGGCATGTTAATATAGCTTTTATACATAAACTTTGTAGTCTGTGCGAGCGTGATTTAGGGGCAAACTTAGGTAATATGTAATGCTCTGTTTCAAAAACCATTTTATGAGTATGAACAGTGTCATTAATAAGGGCAGATTATTCTAGCCTAGATTATTCAATAATCAATATCTCTATGTCAATCAAGCCTGAAGGGTCCAAGGTGTACATAACACAGATAGATAGTAATCTGGGACTGGTTCTAAAGTATGTGCATTTTTCCCTATAGAAACACACTGTTTATCATACCTCCCAAGTGACCCGCATTTCGCGGGTTGGACCCGCATTTGGACACCCAAACCCGCTGACCTGCCAAGCCCTCTGAAAAACCCGCATTTCAAATCCCCAAAGTATTCCTAGTTAGAGAACCACGCTAATTAGCAAGTAATTCAGCTTACCAATAACAACAAATTCAGTAAATCGTATCTTACAACACATTCAACTGCTCGCGCTGCTGTACAATGCATAGGCCTATAGGTACGTACGGAACAATGTTTGCTGTCGCAACATTGCTATCGACCAACCTTCGCAGCAGGTATGGAATATATTCCTGTCACTGCGAAAATAGTGTTATAATGTCGTGCAACGCCGCATTCAATAGGGGAAAATAATTGCCCACTTTGCGGGCCACAGGCGAAACTTGTCCCAGAGTTGCCCGAAAGTTCTGGACTGTCTTGACAGTCCTTGACGTTCTTGGCTTATGTTTTCATGGCTAGAATGCCATGCGAGATGTACGGAAATAATAGAAATCACCGGCAGCACGTACGGTATGACCGCCAGTGACATACAGAGTTGACGTTTGCAAACTGTGTCGGCACCGCACTAAAATTTACCTCAAAAATAACGATTGAATGTTGTGACTAGGAGAGGTTTTAGTCATTGGGCATTTGCGAGTATCTGCATAATATTATTTTGGCAAATCTCTCAAAACAATATTTTTCTAAGTTACCGCCAAAAATTCAGTACTGTGCTGAACCTTTTTGGCGGTAACCTAGCGACATTGTGGTGACTGATTTGCGAAAAAAAGTGCCACCATTTTGCGTGTAGACACTTCTAAAATTCAAAAATTATACCCCTCCCCCAGGCCGGGGATCCACCAATGGACAGATCAGAAGGACCCGCATCTACCCTCTCGGAACTTGAGAGCTATGTGTTTATGTCACACTCTAACCAACAATTTATCACACTGTAACCAAAAAGTTACAGTGTGACATATTTCATTTTTTCAGTATTCCCATACAAAGGTTCAAGAGTGAGACTAATATGTGGATTTATTTAGTGCTTGCACAGTTGATTTGGGTAAAAAATATCAGTTGATTTCAATTTCAACTTTTTGAGATATTTAAAAAAAGGGCAGTTTTTTGGTTAGTGTGACATATTTTCCATATATTGACATTCATGTACATTCATTCATGCGCAACAATATGTAAACCACTGACAACAGTTTAGGACACTGAGGCATAATCCAAAACTCTCTGCCAGTATTCAAACTTGATACTTTTCATGTTATAGGAGTGACTTGTGAGAACTTATTTAGGTGTACTTTAATTTCAATTTTTTGAACAAAATGTCTTCTTTTCACATTATTCATAATTTTGGGTTGTTTATGTCAGTAGTATGGGAAAATTAAACTTATATCTGGAAAATTCATACTTTTAGCTTCAATTTGATACCAAATTCCATAGCAATTAGCCAATTTAAGTTATTTGAGATTTGCACCCTCTGGCCTGGAATTGCTTATTACAATGATATCTTTGTACAGCAAAGTACTGATTTGCATTAAAGTGACATGTTTAACTATTATGAAATATTCAAGGAGTGTACTGTATACATGCAATGCTCAGTGTATGTTGCATGCTGAACATTACAGGCACAGTCTTTGCAAGCTTGGCAATGTGATACCATGTCTCCAAGTTTCTGCATAAAACAGCATTGTGTGATTTTGAATCACTGTCAGATAGCTTCCATGAAAGATTATAAGTGATGTACATGTGATATGAGAGAAATAACTTACTACACGACGATAGCACAATTGGGCTGTAGGCCAATGAAAATTTCAACTTCATGAAATGAAGTACAAATATTTTCCAAACTTAAACATAATTTTTAGGGTCTCTCTTCATTCACGGTCTCTGAGAATGTTTATAAAATTGGCAATATATTTTAGTCCATTGCAGTGGGAAGTGGGGTGGGGTGATTCTTTTTGCATGCGGTACTTTTAAGATTTGGGTAGTTGATTTTGAACTGGGTAGTAGGATGGCGGACGGGTACCCCAAAGTTGGGTAACCCGTGCAAACACTAGCCCACATGCATTTTACATGTGCCAGAATATTAAACACTGGAAGAATACTTTGGAAATATTTAACCTCTTGTCATTTTTGCACTAATGTCAATACCATAACAGTGTACTTAAATCGGCTTGCAATTGCGAACCTTTTTACTGAAATTGAATTCACTATTTAACACTCAACGACTACAGTATATGGTATAATCATGGAAGTACCTTGGAGGTGACCTCAGTGGTAAAATGCACACAAACTACGTATGGAGTTGAGTGTGTATTTCAGTATGCCACTGATTTACTAATTGTCTGTGCATCACTCCTTTGAATAGTTGAAACTGAAGAATTTGCAAACAGAAAACAGTTATTGCCATAAATAGAATACAAAATTTTTTGTATTTTTCACAAGTTGTGTTGAATATTGTGAACAATTATGAACTGGAATTTGCCCATGTCTCCAAAAAATGACCAACAAATAATTTCCTTATGGCCAATCCCTAGATAAAGAGGGGACTTTATTTGTCTCTAAACAGGAATGCGTGCCGGTCAGAAAACTTGTTTTGGCAGATTGTGCCTGTCGCCAATTCTGCGTCCCAGCTGGGCCCGACTGGCAGGGGCAGATCACTGTTTATACTTTAAGGACTACCAACTAATTGTGCTCTTTTAACACTTATTTGAAGTTAGAGAATTTTAGTGTACATCTAAATTGAATTTATGTTTGTGTTTATTTTTTACTAGATCTGCCAGGGCTGTTTATTGAAGATCTAAATTGATGTAATGCAATGTGGTAATCCACATTTTCATTTCGTAGCTTTTACTATTATTATCGATGATATTTTTGTTGCAGTGTAGTAAATCAACTGGTTGCTTAAATACTTGCATTATTTCCAATACAAACATGTCTAAAAATATCTCAACGATGACTGTATCACAGGTCAATACAGTTCAATGGAGAATCACATTATCAGTCTTCAATCATGTGACTGTTCCAAAAATATTATGCATTACTTTTACTGTAAACAGCATTTTACAATTCATTTGAACTTGAATATATATTCAGATTCACCAATTTATTTTGCTAATAGAGTACTTTTCATTTACGCTTTTCATGAGTTAAGAGGTGTTTTATTGCAATCTTACATTCTAAATGTAAAATTCTCAAGCTATCAGTTTTATCATTTAATTCAGGCCTTAAATTTTGAGGCTTGCAAGTGTGAACAATCACCATCACTCACCTCAAATCACTGTGAAGAGGTTAATTTTTTGCACACCTAAAATTTTTGCACACCTGAATAAAGAAAGGAGACTACATTAAAAGTATCAGTTCAATAAAATAGCACACTGCCATACTGCTTAATTTCCTGAGGAGTGTAATTTGTAGCATATCTAAAACTCAAGGCAATTACTCACATAGTTGTGTGTTCCCCAGTCACCACTAGGTTAAAATTTAGATTCAGCAGGATGGAAACAACTTTTATTATCTGAGAAAAGTGTGAGTGTTGAAGTTGCTTAAAGGGCAAGTGTGTTTTTTTGAATGGGAGGTGTTCATTTCAGCAGGGAACCTTTTTATGAAGGGTGGCGTCATTGTCGGTTGGGACATGATCCTGTTAGTGACATGTGTTAAATGCAAATTTTATATAGGATGTTTTCAATAAAATTTAAAGGATCAAAAAAATAAGTTTCCTTTCTTCATTTAAAAAATGTAGCAGTTATTTCTTCTTGTGCTGAGACATGGACAAGATTATGGACACAAGGGATCAAACATTACTGTAGACCAGGTATTTTTACATGCGAGTGATGGCAACGTCATGGAGTTTTGTATCATACAAATCAAGTATTGTAAACTTAAATTACACCTTTAAAGCAAACCCCTATCCTATTAGTTGCAACGCATCAAATTTCTGAAGATCAGTCAGGTGAAGTCAATAGATAATTCAGAAATTTAGGAGAGGGGAGAAGGGGGAGGTACTGTATATACAAGAAAATGGCTGTTCTCACAACACCAACCCTAAATAGTTTATGAAATTGCACTGTCTTCAAGTGTATTTCATAGAATTGTCTCTTATGACTCCCTGGTTTGATTAAAGTTACTAAAAAGAGAGTCACATTTGTTAGAGATTTATCTCTTGAATTTAACTTCATTTAGAGTTGCATCTGAAATTTAGGCATGTTGCATCAGATAATCCTTCATAAAGAGCAGTATGTGGATGATATCTTTAATATACACTTACATGTACATCTTACTTTCAGAGGGTGATCTACGCTAACAAATCCATTATGGCGGGTGCATTGGAAGAGAAGTCAAGTAACAAGATGTTTGGAGGTTTACAGAAAGTTTACACTCATGAAAGGTGAGACTGAGTGAGTGATCCAGTTAATAGAGCATCTGACTCTCACTTGGAAGGTCCAAGGTTTGATTCCCAGACCAAGTCATACCTAATGGAACCTAATGCTTTTGTTTGTTATGTTCCCCATAAGCAGTGGAGGAGAGATAACAATCCCGTGTTCCACAACCGGGAAAAATGCAGTGGACACTGCTAGACATATCCAGAGGGTTATAAATTGGGGGATAAAACTCTATCTAACCCTAACCCCCTCATGAAAGGTACAGGTATTGAACTTAAATTTATCTTCAATGTGTGTGTGTTTGTTTTACTCAGTTTGTTCACAGTGGAGCTAGTGTAGTTCATGCATGTAGAATAGATTTGATTAGATGAAGTTTTACAGTTTAGTTTCTAACCTATTGGTTACGTCAGGTCGGCCGCAGCCATTTTACATGTTGTGGCTTACTGGTTTGTTTTTCTTACTCCATTGCTTATGCTGAACACCAAGTGCAATGGTATAAGGTTCCATCTTTTAAATCTTAGCTATGACCTGGGCAGTTGAGCTCCAGCCCTCTTGGCTGCAAGTCAGATGCTCTGATATCACTTGACAATGCAGTAGGTTGCATATAGATTAGAATGCTTGGTAGTGTTACTACTACGGTTTCCAATTGAAGATGTTGGTGACATTCCTCCTCCGTTGAAATAAAGCCCATAATAATTAAAAATCATAAAAGAATTATTTTTTTAGCTGTTTTTTATTTTATTTCTTTCAGTTTTTCCATTTCCGAATAAAAACTTAACACAATTTGATATGGTCACTGAATAGGTCACTACTTTGTGAGCAGCAATCAAGCCAGTCATATGGCTTAAGGGCTTTTACTTGCACTGGTTTCCTTTTGTGGAATGACGTAGCTTAACTTTCTGAACATATGAAACTGAGTCCTTCTCTTGTGTTTTTCAAGTGGGCTCTGTTTAATTAGCAAGTCTCTGTTTTTTGCACTTTGCTACTTTGGGGTCAGTGTCACTGTGCCATGGGCATCTTTCTGTAACAGATACAACCAATTATGAATTTCAACTAAGGCCATTTGAGAAAGTTGCAGAGGAATACTGTAATCATTTTTCCTTTTCTTCCATTAAATAGCTCAGAGTGTAAGTGTAAAATGACCTTTGGAGTCTTCCTACCTCCTCAAGCAGAGTCTGAGAAATGTCCAGTACTTTACTACCTTTCTGGTAAGTTATTTATATGTTGGTATTAATATTCTCAAAATTTACCTGTAGTTTGTACTTTGTACCATTCTGTTTTAATTTACTTATTGTTTTAGTTGTTACTTTATAGTTGAATGTGATGTATGAATACCTGTTCAAGGCAAGAAATAAAGCTATTCAGACTCATTACAGTTTGATTAACTTTGGTTGTTGGGCGTTTTAGTGGTTAGGCTTTGGATTACTTTCTATGACTAATAAGCTAGACTATGTATTGAATGGTTGAGGTCTTATCCTTAATACCACAGATCAGCATTTTGCCATTTAATGACTTTTTGGTAGCTTTGAGTACATAAATTTTGAAACTAACTGCCGTACTTTTTGTGCTCAATGTATGAATGTGACTTCCATTCTGTTCAATTGATTCTGAATTGTGGCATATAGTAGTAGTTACCATTTTTGTCCTAGAAGACAATGAAGACTTGTACTAAATGTGCCATCTTTGGTACACTATGGGCAAATCTGTTATTTTTGGTGTACAGTACATGATAGAAAATTTGGGGTGTGTTAATGGTGTGCAATTCTCTGTTCTGGTTTGGGTAAGGGGGGGGGGGGAGTAGGCCTTTTATTGTAAATCCCTGTAAGGAATAAACACCAGACACAAGATATTATGGAAACATCTGACAAGGTAATACACACTGCAGGAGATGCATTAGTTGGTTTTTGCCTTTGCATTGTGGGATTAAATGGTGTGAACGTAATATATTGACATGACTAAGACTACTTTAGAAAGTTCCTGCCAGTCATGTTAAACTAATTTTATGCGGTAGCTGCCCTTAATACGTGTTTGAAAATCATACAGAAAATCTGTTTTTCAGTAAAATCAAAATTACTTGTGTGGTTTTAATTTCCAAACTCAAGTTATTTCAAACCAAAAGATATGTTTTCTGGTTAGTACCCCTTGATCCTTTATTCCCAGTAAGTGGGTGCTGTCCTAGGGCCCTTAGTTGGCTTGCAAGATAAAAACTGATGAGTCCTGAGCTCATCTTTGGCTTGAACAGGTTATTGTACTTTGCAATCTGTTTGTAAGGTGATAATGTAGCACATGATAATTCAGAGTAACAGTTTGTTTTCATGTGAACTTTCCATTTTCTTTCTGCAAGTTGCATCTAGCAGATTTTCTTTTTTGAAAAGCTTAGACTCCCCAGGATAGTAGTCATTACCTTTCTTCAAGTGTTGCCCCCTCTCAGGTAGACATTTTTGTATACATATATATTTTTTTTATTTGAATTTCTTCTCTCTACATTTATTGCTGCAACACACAAATAATTTAAGTTACTCAAACATTTTTACTCATTAATCGTTTAAAGAGGAGAAAACAACAAAATGAAACACTAACATTAGAAATCAAAAATCCTAACCAAGGGAGCCAATATCTTACCCAAGCACCATAATCCATATTTTCGATAAAAATATATTCCCAATCTCTGAAATATTTACTAAAAAAATTTTGCAGACCAACTGTAGTAGGGAGGACATGTTGCCCTTTACAAATAAAAATATAATTTTTAACTAAGATGAGAACTAAATTCAAAACCTGGGCAAAGTCACCTCCAAGTAAAATAATCTGTGGATTTAAAAGATAAACATTCACACCAGCCCTGTCAAAAATCGTTTGTATACAACGCCAAATATCCTGGACATAACAGCAGTAAAAAAATAGATGGTAAATAGTTTGTTCATGTAGGATGCAAAAGTTACATTTGTTTGAGTTGGATATCTTAACTTTGCACAGGTATGAGTTTGTAGGGATAATTCTGTGAAGGAGTCGGTACTGAAACCAAAAAAGTTTTACATCTAGAGAACATGTAAAAGGTGTTAAACAATATAGAGACCATTCTTGGCTAGAAATAAAAAAATCTTCGCACCATCTTAAATATAACGTATTCGGGTGTTTCAAAGGTTGTAGCAGGCCTTTATACATGGCTTTACTAGTAAGCTGGTCATTTCTCAGCAACACATTTAGATAAAAATCAGGCAGACATTTTTGTATACATGCCACTTGGTTGGGCCACTGGTTAAGGCCAAATTTTAGTTGCTTAAAAAATCAGTAGGAATTACTGCCCTAGATGCTTCAAGACTGTAGGGTCAGAGCTTGTGCCCTGATGATGTAAATATTGAACCAATAGATAGTGTATTGTTTTGTTAATGATTGAATGAAATCCCACAAGATGAGTCTCTAGATAAACAATGTTATCTTTCTGTTCTCTGTGTAACATAGGTTGCAGTTGTTACTATGGCAACTAAATGTGATAGTATTCTCTTGCAGTTGCATTGACACTCATCAACTACCAATAAGTATGTTTGAAAGCAGTATGCAGGATTGTTTGTTAGATTTTTATTGAGGACTGTGTTAAGTAGAGTGCACAGGTGGCATTGTAATGCCTGGTATAAACTGTGTTTTAAAAGACAATAGTTAAGTAGGAGACCTGTAATACCCAAAGGTGGTTTTAAGCCATCACTGTTGTTAGGATGCAGGACTTAAAAAATCCCTATTTCAAAATGGTGTGAATGCACATAGAAAAACAACTTCCCAAAATTAGTTTCCTGTAGTTGTTATTAAAAGATTTACTCCATACTCATTGTCTGGACCACCAGTTTGATGTGTTAAATTATCTACATAAACACTCTGAGGAGTCTTTATGATATTTGTGTAGTGAATGAAAAGCTATTAGGTGCAAAAGTGGGAAAACTAATGAATAGTGGTGAAACCATGCCAATTACTTAGATTTTTGTTAGCCTTAACATTTGGAAGTTCTATGTTAAGAAAAACACACTTTTAGAATCAGAGAAACTTAAGTGCATTTCTCAAAATTATGAAACACTTAACAGAGCTGCCAACTAGTACGTTTTTAACGTATTAATCAGTACGTTTTTTAGGTAAAATACGTTTGTACGTTTTGCTCTGCAAAAATCCGTTTTTTGCAAGTTCTGGGAATGAGTGTGCGAATTTGGCCGTCTGTGATAACGATCATGTGCATTAATGTGCTATCCCCTTCTGCAAGTGTTATCTACAGCTTGCTGCGCGGGCGCACACACACCATGGCATGATGCAAACCGTAAGCCTGACTACAGTACTTTGCTACTGTACTGTACTTCTCACACTCTGAATGCACCGGTAATCATGCTTGCTAACTTCCAATTCGATCTATCGCTAAATGCAATGTGTATATACGATGAAAGAGTAACGTTAACTGTTAATGGCGTCGAAAACTGTGAGCAAAGCAAACGGGAGGAAACAATCATTATCAACAAAGTGAGATGTATCAGTGCATTAAAACAAGGATGATGAGTTGCTTACCGTCCATCTTCAGCAATTTTCATGTATGTTGCGTTTTCCGTCAGAGTTGTTTGCATTCGCTACTGTGCTTCACTAACAATGCTAGCCCATGTATGAAGATTGCTGACGGAGCCTAGCCTATTCTCGGGAACAAACTCGCGGCTGTGAGGCATTTGCTGATTTGGTTTGAGCATAGCTTGGCACGATGTTGCTTTTCATGCAGTAGAACCATGCAGCGTGGGATCGTGATTTATTCAAGGCAAACATGAGCATGAAAAAATTAGACTAAGGAATGAGCAAACCTCACATAGGCTAGACCTATGCCTAAGTAAGGCCTAATGTTATTGTACTTATGTATAGGCTGCTGTAATTAGCAGCTGGGAATACACTATGGTAGTGCATAGGCTGAGACCTAAAAATTCTATCCTAGGCCCAGCTACTGCTTACAAATCAAGTCTAAGCACAGGATTAAACTCTGTCAGACTTCCTGACCTAAAAAAGTACAAAATCAAGCAAGAGAGTTGTCATGTTACAAAGTTGCTTGACAAGATTCTGGAAGAGTGCCAAAAAAGCAGCAAGTTCTTAGGCCTAAGCTGAATAAGCTGAGTAAATTAATTTTTCCATATACATAAATGTATGCAATTGTGTATATCCATTCCTAGGTGAACAACCCATTCCATACTGAAACAATATTGTCATAAACAATTATGGAACTGCTAAAGCAGGTCATTGGGGAAAAAATGCGGCTTATTCTCGTTGTGCTGAAAATCCTTTTTTTTCCAAAAATATGCTTTTTGCAACTGAAAAATACTTTTTTCTGGGGTGACTGGTTGGCAGCTCTGACTTAAATATGTAAGATGTATTTACTGAATTAAACCAAGATGCTAATAGTTATGGGTATCATTAAACCTTAAATATGATTGCTGCTTGTGTTTCATAGTAGGGTAATATTGGAATATGAAATGTTTGTATTGCTCAAATCATTGCTACAGATTTAATTACACTCTTTGTATGCAAAACTGTTTGTTTTATTCTTACACAGGTCTAACTTGCACAGAACAGAACTTTGTATCCAAAGCTGGGGCACAAAGGGTAGCAGCTGAGTTAGGAATCATTATAGTAGCTCCAGATACCAGTCCAAGTAAGTTTACACCTGTCAGGCTCATTTTTGTTGCCCCTGTTATGCCAAATTTTCCCATTCTCTGGCCTCAGAAATTTGCATTAGACTTGTTTGAAGCTGATCCGAGACTGACTTGCCAGAGATAAAATTTCAAAATATATGTTAGGTTATCATATTTTATGTTCAGAAATGTTAAGAAATTAATCTAATCAAGTTTGTCATTATATTGTGTTATATTATAACACAAACCAATAGGACTCATTTTCTGTAAGTTTTCAAGGAAAGATAGATACGTCTACATTCTGTATTTTCCTCCTGCTTGCAGGTTTTTCACAAAATTTTCACCCATTTGCTTTACAACCTAATGTTACTTTTTTATTCCCAAACCAGGAGGATGTAACATTGAAGGTGAAGAAGACAGTTGGGACTTTGGTACAGGCGCAGGTTTTTATGTTGATGCTACTACAGAGAAGTGGAAGGAGAATTATCGCATGTATTCATATGTCACTAATGAAGTAAGGATATATTGATATTATTATCCTAATGCTAAGGATAATAATATAATAATAATATTAAAAATATATTATTTAATATAATATTATTAAGGATATTATCAACCTTCTTCTGCATTTTGTTTTCTTGTATGAGATTTCCTGTGATTGTAGACATCCAGTCTGTCCCCAGCCCCCCACCATGGTCTGCCATCACAGAATGCATGGCTATTTTGCACATATTTATGAGATTCATACAGTTTTAATGCTTATGTGGAGAGGCACTTTCACACAGTGCATTTTCTAATCACATTTTATGTCAAATCTATCAGTTGTTTTACAAGCAACTGGCCATCTCAGGTTATTGGTTTGAATAAAAAATAGCATCTGGAGAGTCATGGCTGTGTTGTGATACCTCCAAAACAACACACTTGGTGCCAATTTCACTAACATTTAGCAATCATTGCTAACACTGAAACCCATCGCTAAATATCAAATCAATTGTAATTTAGCGTCAGATATTGCAAAATAATTTCACTTTTTTTTTTATGGCTAAGTTTTTTTTTTTTTTATGACTAAGTTGTGTGTCATTTGGGATAGGTTTAGTAAAACCAAATATTCATCGCTATTGCTACTAGCACCTGTTGAGGACATGAACATCTCTGATTTATTTTGTAGTGAGGACATTGCACGGAGCCTTGCTTCTTTGCATAAAATTGAAACAAAAATTGGTGTTATCAATTCCTAACTGAAGGGCAATTTTCCCAACAAAGTGATTTTCAGCTGGGGTGTCTTTGTCTCTTTCTCCTTCTTCTACAAACTTAGGTTATTACTTGAAGGCATATCCTTGTGAGCAAACAAGGCCCTCATGTGAAATGGAAACATGTTTTCTGTGCATGCCAATTAATGTGAGCTCCTCTGTACTTTTTGAATTTAATGTTTATGCAGGTACAGTGGATTAAAAGTTTTCCTATTTCTAGGAAAATGTACTGCTGTGAGATAAGTGTTTGTCCTTAATTTATAAACATTGCAATCATGTCAGATCATAATCTCAATGAGGAGGAAACAGAAAAGAAAAGAAAAAAAAAAGAATTTTGTGAATCTAATGGAGGTTTAATAGATGGAAGGGAAAGAAGGTAGGAAGCAAAACTTTTATCCAAAGACTTCATTCTGTTTAATTTTATTTCACAGCTTCCTAGCCTTGTAAATGCAAATTTCTCAACGCTCCCTGACAATACTGGAATCTTTGGACACAGGTATTGATGAGGATAAGTTTCTCAATAAAATGAAATCTCTTTTAAAATTTAGGAAGTAGTTAAACTTCATAGTTTCAAATTGACTGTACAAAAAGTGGTAAATTTTTGTAAAGTTCATATTCCATCACACCTTCATGTATTGCATTTTGATGAGTGTAGCTAAGATCAGTTTATTTCTGCAGGCTGTCAGATTTCATGGGAACGATCGTTCCCGGTCGCGTGTCGCTTCATCTTGAAATGTCTGAATTGGGAAATTACCTGACATGTGTATCTTTTCAACTTTTATGAGTTTTTACACAACTAAGATTTTTTACAAATGAAGATGGAGGCCTAGGTCAATCCTGATAAAGTTTTTTTTTGTGCGATACAAAGCACTACGCAAGGCCTAAACTGGACTATCTTACCTGCAGTGTAGATGAGCGCAACTGTACGTAGCAAACAAACTAATGTTACGTTACTAGTGTCAATCTCCATTCATATCTATGTACATCCGTTCTAGCACAGTGTGAACAGCATACCTTTACGTAACCAAAAACCTGTGACAAAAAATGTTTTGCAACACAAAATGTCATTGCGGATTTATCTGTAGTCATTTTGGTATGTACTGCTATGCTAGCATAACAAAAGCTGATACCGCGGTACTCGTGAGTGACTTGGGATAATCAAATCACATACCTCAAAATGTGCTGTCTTTCTCCCTTAATAATCATGGGACCGGCATTTTCCGTTTTATCCAGAAATTTTATCTTGATCGGCTGACATATTGTCTGGCGTTAGGGGAACAAACTGTTACCTAAAACAAGGAAGATAGGTGAATGGGATCGAATACAAAGGAACTCTTCATTGCGAAGAAGTGTTGTATTTTTGGCAGTTTGAAGTATGCTCTTTGGTTGGTACTGTGGTGATACTGGGAATTTCCCTATTCACGCAGCCGGCCGTGAGCACTGAGCTTAGCTAGCTAGCCAGCAATGCAAACACGTTCACTTAACTTTTACGGGGCTTTGGCAGGCGGCAGCATCATGCCTAATCTTTACGTTATACCAGTTATACGTACGTATACGACTAGGGTCCCACAGCCAGCTTTACATAAACCATGGAACCAGCATCCAAAAGATTAAAAAATCTGAGTCTGTTCAGATTAAAACTCTCAAAAAGTGGTCATTTTCAGATGCTTACGGTACCTACACAAGTGTATGTTGTGTAAGTTGCTTCTCCTTTTCGGCTCGTAACTTTGAAGGATTTTGATAGTTTAAGGGGTGAATTGCCATCATTATAGATGGTTAAATGTTTGTGTATCTCTTTAATAAATACAAGTATTCCTTTGACATGGTTTTGGTCTTTTGGAGAATAATTAAGGTCCATCCTAATTTCTATGGGCCTAGGCTAGGCTAGCTCAAAAGTTACATGTATTTTGAGCTGGATAACTTTTTGCAGAGTTCCGATGAGAATCGCCTGAATTCCATTTTTTGGGGGGGGGGGAGTGGGGGAGTGGGGGGTTTAGATGTGATGATGGTATCTACGTGCCTGCATATCCAGTGCTTCAACTGAGTTTAAGTGGAAGGCATGTATCATCTCACTGGTTGGCAATGATGAACAGTCCGATTTATTCAGTTAATCCAATGCAGGGGAGTGATCGAGGGTGATTGAGAAGTGTCTGTTGGCACAAGAGGCCTGCTATGTTATTTTTCTTGAAAAATAAACTAGGCCTACACAATGAAGAACACTGCCAAACTGAATTTCTTTTGATACACAAAACAGTGCTTCAGTTTATTAAATTTTTCAAGTGTGACAATTATGAAGGTTAACAAGGTTAGGCAGTGGTTCATAGAAAAATTGCAAACCTGTTCTTGATCAGCATCACTACATGTACTTCTTAAATTTTATGTAAATGTAATTGCAGGTGTTCAGTAACTGCAGCTTCATTTTAATACAAAAGTTTTGATTCACAGACTTAGGCATTACCCAGAGTAGCTAATTGAGAGTGGAAAATTTCCAAACCAACACCCAACCCTTAAACCCCTGTAAAAGACCAGCTTCACTTTCGTTCTGCACAGAATGGGTCCCCATGATTTTTTAACAGAACCCGAAAAGTGGGTTACCATGGGTTACCATGGTGAAAAATGACGGAACCCGCAAATGGGTTCCCATGACTTCTGAAATCCAACAGCCTGTTTCTGCTTTCATCAAAGTTTGTGTTTGCAGGTTATCGTGCCAAAGATTAAAGTATTTATCAGAACCATTGTTTTAAAATGAATCCTACATGCTGCAATGCTTTGTATGTCAGATTGCCAGTGGTTGGTCTTTAACAGATTTTCGAGATATCCCTAATACAGTGATGCCAACATTTGTCATTAGCAAATAATTATAATAGTTTATTTCAAATGACACACAGCATGGCTGAACCCCTGCCTGGGGAGGTAGTGCCCTCCTCTTTCGAAAATTTTGCTATAAATATGAAGGGTGCTTAGATGGAAAATGATGCAATCTTATTGCAGAATTTGAACTAATTTTGAGTTGAAGAATTTCCATTTTCAACTCAAATTTGGCAGTCATCTAACCTCATTCCAGCAGATAACTCAGGCAGATTTTGCCCAGTTTGTGGTGCTTCAAGATTTTTACAGGGAAATCCCCCACTGGCCCTCCCCAGCCTCAAACACTTCAGTAATGCAGGGACGACCCTGAGTTTCAAAACAAGTCACTGAACTGTTTGTGGATATTGGCACCAAACTGATGCCAAAGGTGTTGCAAACCCATTCAAGTAGGGTCCAGGGGCCACCTTAGGGTTCCTGTGGAATCCAGGGGCAATGCCCTGGCTGGGGTCCTGGAGGCTCCCGTGTTCCTGAAATTTCTTAAGGCCCAAACAGGCTAACTTTTGAAAAAATTACTGGTCTCCTATATTCAACAAAGCTCACACAGCTGGACCAACACCACCCTGTCTAGATATCAAAAACCTTTGTACATAGGCCTGTCTATGTTCAGATTCAGGGCAAACCAATCTGTTAGGTAGCCCTCATGATCATCTTTAGATGAAAATTTGTACCAGTTTGTAATGAACTTTAACCTAAAATTCTTGGAGGAATTCGGAATCCAGAAACCAACAGTATATCAATACTATACAGACCAGGCTGAAGAGCAATGCACATTAATGTTACTCATGTTAGGATAGCATAAGATTGTGTTTGGTGTTCAGCATGAGCAATGGAGCAGGGAAAACAAGCCAGTGAGCCCCAACTGGAAAAAAGTCTGCAGCTGGCTCAACTTGAACCAGTTGGTTGGAAACTGGACCCTAAAACTCGATCTAAGTAACTCAATCTTTGGGTATTGTTTCCAAGAATGGTAATGGAAAGAGTATCACGGTTCCGCATTGTCAGACTTGGACCTGGTCACTTAATGCAGTTTGAGTTATTGTTGTTGGCATCCAAAGTGTGAGCCATTTTTTACTTTCATTGCTTGGCCAACATTTGGGTTTAATACTACTGATCACTACTTACTGCTTGGCATTTTATAACATCATCATCCAGTTTTTCATAATTGTCATAAGCAACAAAACAAACTTGTCTTTCTTAACCCCTCCCAATTATAAAAAAGCATTTTGGCTAAAATTGTATTGTATTTTTAGAAAAGCACATGTATGGGCATGATTACTCCTCTCCTTTCCCTTGTCCTGGGTATGACGTAAAACTGCATCCAGGTGGGCTGAGAAGGTCATGTGTGGTGAGAAGTTTGTCCCCGACTATAGCCTATAAAATGCACACAAAAGACCATTATTACTCATCCCATGACTGGGTGGTTGTTGGCCCCACAAAACCAAGCAAGTCCCTCAATGGTTGCCTCCTGTGGGCTGGGGGTTGTAGATTATGCCCACAGGATTCCCTGCCTGTTGTAAGAGCAGAAGTGGGAGGACTTGAACATTAAATTTGAATAGTATGACACTGTATGACACATTCGTGCTGGTGTGTTGTTTAACCTTAACTAACTAACTGACCGACCCACCAAAGGACCCACCGACCAATCGACTGACCGATCTCCTTTCCCTCAACATATATATTTTTAGGGTTATTAAAAGTAGAACATGAATGGATATCAGCGGCCCTTTTATGTATTCATTAGTATAATTTGCCTGGCATTATAGCTTGATGTCATGATGTGGAGGAACATTAAATGTGAATTCATTTTTTTTTCTCTCATAGTATGGGTGGCCATGGAGCTTTGATATGTGCCTTGAAGAACCCAGGAATGTTCAAGGTAAGTAATATTTAGGTTTTTGAAGCATACTTGATGGCAACCTGTCATTAATGTTGCATTGTATAAGATGTTACAGTGAGAGGATGGATTTGAAGAATACAACATCTACAATCGCCGCCAAGAGTAAATGAAACAAACCTCTTTCCCCCGTTTCAATGTTGTTTTACTCAGGATTGGTCAGTTTTCCCAACCAACATTGAAGTGGGGGAAAGGGGAAGAGCGGTTACCATGTGGGATGGATAAAAGGCAATGAAACATCTGCTACGGAGGGATTTTGTTTCATTTGTTTTGGCGGCGATTGTAGTTTGAAAGCTACTTGATATTTTGAGGATGTTGGATTGTCAGGCCTTCAATTTTGAGTAAGTGTGCAATCACCACTGGCCTCAAATCACTGTGAGGAGTGTAATTATTTGCACACCAATTTTAAGAATGGGAAATTAATTTATTGAAGTTAATAAAACAACACACCTACCACACTCATAAATTTCCTTGGGAGTGTGATTTGTAACACACCTGAAAAATCCAAAACTCAAGGCATGGATTTGTTAATGTTTTATATGGCAAATGATGTGATTTTTCCTACTTTCGGTTTAGTTTCTTTAATTTTTGTGCTTTTAGAGAAGTAGTTTAAAGGGCATATTTCTGTTCTCAAATATTGCATTTGGCACTTTATTGACATGAATGGTTTTAGAATGGCTAGAAAATGTGGCAATTTGAACCCTTACTAATCAGCAGCTGTCTCATATTTCGTTCAAGTGAAATCTTTAAGATGGAATCATGTTAACTAAATGGTTTTGTTGTGGCTGTCTTATTTGCTCTGCTTACAAACTTGTGAGTTGAATGATGGAGTTGAGATACTCCGTCGGAGTGGCTTAAAATTTAATGAAATATTTTTTGTTTGGTTTTTTATTGAATCAAGCAAGAAATTTTACTGCCACCCTGGTGTGATTCTGGATGATATTTCTCTCTGAACAATCAATAATTTTTTAAATATCATCAGGAAAATCCAATTAAAACCTCTTCATGACAACATGGTACATTCTCAGTGTTTCCCATAAAATTTGAGACGGCTTGTTTCCATCAGAAGTTATGGAAAGACTTCCCTTGTGCTATCACAAAGAAAGAAATGTAAATAATGGTATCATGACTTTGGTTTGCTCGATAAGAAAATTTATGCAGAGAGAGAGAGAGAGAAAATTGGAATTAGGGGAGTTTTCATGATATACTGTTGTCATATTTAAAGTGCAGGAGTTTTGAAAAGAGTTGGCAAAACATCATCTCTCATATGTTTGGGATTGGAGAATAATTGGCAACAAGGAGCTGCCCCAAAATAGCTTAGGAAAATCAAATCTCCTCATATGTACCTCTTTATCTTAGAGGTACCTTCTCAGTACCTCTTAACATTTGTTTGAATTTAACTCTTGCAAACAGAAGGATAATTATTCTCTACATAGTAAATATTTACATATAGTTTTAAGGAGTTATTCTTGAATTAGTGGATGGTATATGCAAATTCAGATGGGTGGGGAGGGGGGTACTTTCAGGAGAAATGTTTGCAAGTCTTTAGTTTTGTATGATAACAATTACTGCTGTACTCATCAAACTTTCTTGCTAAACACATGGTAAAATGAGATAGGACTTGATGGCTCTAGGTGGCATCAAAACCAGAGTCAGCATTTTCGAAATAGGTGGTGTACTATGTACATCTAATATGCAGTCATTGTGTGACACCACTTTAGTACAGGTGATGGAACCACAAATTTACAGGTTAATGGTGGAGTGGAGGGGTGGAAGGGGAGGATTGATTAACGTTATATTGATGAGCGAAGGGCAGAGTTATGGGTATGGAGGTTATTAGGTCAGCTATGCCCTATTTCATTCCATTACAGGGAGTGTTTTACATTATTCTTGTCCACACGAAAAGTTTTGGTTTCCTTTAGAAATTTTCAAAGTGTTATGTGCCCTATTCTTTCCCTTTTTGGTTTTGATGATAAGAGAAACCTATGCAATCATGATGGCGTGTGTATGTATGTGTGTATGTGTGTGTGTGTGTGTGTGTGCGTGTGTGTGTGTGTGTGTGTTTGTGACACTTTGCTTGTTAGCACGATATCTCAAGATAGAAATGTCTGACAATTTTCAAACTTGATACATGGATGCCCCATATTGAGAGGAAGAACCCTATTGTTTTTGGCAGAGGTCAAAGGTCATCTGGGGTCAGCAGGGGTCAATTTCTGAAAACTTTGTTAGCACGATATCTCAAGATAGGAAACTTGTATAGATTTCATATTTGGTATGTGGATGCGTTATGGTCAGAAGATGGTCCCTATTGTTTTTGACGGAGGTCAAAGGTCATCTGGGGTCACCGGGGGTCAAAGTCTGAAAATCTCGTAAGCACAATATCTCAAGATAGGAAACTTGGATAGATTTCATATTTGGTATGTGGATGCGTTATGGTCAGAAGATGGTCCCTATTGTTTTTGGTGGAGGTCAAAGGTCATCTGGGGTCAGCAGGAGTCAAAGTCTGAAAATCTTATTAGCACGATATTTCAAGATAGGGAACTTGGATAGATTTCATATTTGGTATGTGGATGTGTTATGGTCAGAAGATTGTTCATATTGTTTTCGGTGGAGGTCAAAGGTCATCTGGGGTCAGCAGGGGTCATATTCCGAAAAACTTGTCAACACAATATCTCAAGGGAGAAAAATTGGATAGGTTTCATATTTGGTATGTGGATGTGTTATGGTCAGAAGATGGTCCCTATTGTTTTTGGTGGAGGTCAAAGGTCATCTGGTGTCACTGGGGGTCAAAGTCTGAAAATCTTATTAGTACGATATTTCAAGATAGGGAACTTGGATAGATTTCATATTTGGTATGTGGATGTGTTATGGTCAGAAGATGGTTCATATTGTTTTCGGTGGAGGTCAAAGGTCATCTGGGGTCACCGGGGGTCAAAGTCTGAAAATCTTGTCAACACAATATCTCAAGATAGGAAACTTGGATAGATTTCATATTTAGTATGTGGATGCATTTTGGTCAAAAGATGGTCCCTATTGTTTTTGGTGGAGGTCAAAGGTCATCTGGGGTCAGCAGGGGTCATTTTCTGAAAACTTGGTTAGCACAATATCTCAAGGGATGAAACTTGTATAGATTTCATATTTGATACGTGAATGCATTATGGTCAGAAGATGGTCCCTATTGTTTTTGACAGAGGTCAAAGGTGATCTGGGGTCACCGGGGGTCAAAGTCTGAAAATCTTGTTAGCACAATATCTCAAGATAGGAAACTTGGATAGGTTTCATATTTGGTATGTGGATGCGTTATGGTCAGAAGATGGTCCCTATTGTTTTTGGTGGAGGTCAAAGGTCATCTGGGGTAACCAGGGGTCAAAGTCTGAAAATCTTATTAGCACGATATTTCAAGATAGGAAACTTGGATAGATTTCATATTTGGTATGTGGATGTGTTATGGTCAGAAGATTGTTCATATTGTTTTTGGTGGAGGTCAAAGGTCATCTGGGGTCACTGGGGGTCAAAGTCTGAAAATCTTGTCAACACAATATCTCAAGATAGGAAACTTGGATAGATTTCATATTTAGTATGTGGATGCATTTTGGTCAAAAGATGGTCCCTATTGTTTTTGGTGGAGGTCAAAGGTCATCTGGGGTCAGCAGGGGTCATTTTCTGAAAACTTGGTTAGCACAATATCTCAAGGGATGAAACTTGTATAGATTTCATATTTGATACGTGAATGCATTATGGTCAGAAGATGGTCCCTATTGTTTTTGACAGAGGTCAAAGGTGATCTGGGGTCACCGGGGGTCAAAGTCTGAAAATCTTGTTAGCACAATATCTCAAGATAGGAAACTTGGATAGGTTTCATATTTGGTATGTGGATGCGTTATGGTCAGAAGATGGTCCCTATTGTTTTTGGTGGAGGTCAAAGGTCATCTGGGGTAACCAGGGGTCAAAGTCTGAAAATCTTATTAGCACGATATTTCAAGATAGGAAACTTGGATAGATTTCATATTTGGTATGTGGATGTGTTATGGTCAGAAGATTGTTCATATTGTTTTTGGTGGAGGTCAAAGGTCATCTGGGGTCACTGGGGGTCAAAGTCTGAAAATCTTGTCAACACAATATCTCAAGATAGGAAACTTGAATAGATTTCATATTTGGTTTGTGGATGCGTTATGGTCAGAAGATTGTTCATATTGTTTTTGGTGGAGGTCAAAGGTCATCTGGGGTCACTGGGGGTCAAAGTCTGAAAATCTTGTCAACACAATATCTCAAGATAGGAAACTTGGATAGATTTCATATTTGGTTTGTGGATGCGTTATGGTCAGAAGATTGTTCATATTGTTTTTGGTGGAGGTCAAAGGTCATCTGGGGTCACTGGGGGTCAAAGTCTGAAAATCTTGTCAACACAATATCTCAAGATAGGAAACTTGGATAGATTTCATATTTGGTTTGTGGATGCGTTATGGTCAGAAGATTGTTCATATTGTTTTTGGTGGAGGTCAAAGGTCATCTGGGGTCACTGGGGGTCAAAGTCTGAAAATCTTGTCAATACAATATCTGAAGGGAGGAAACTTGGATAGATTCCATATTTGGTTTGTGGATGCGTTTTGGTCAGAAGATGGTCCCTATTGTTTTTGGTGGAGGTCAAAGGTCATCTGGGGTCAGCAGGGGTCAAAGGGTGAAAATCTTATTAGCACGATATTTCAAGATAGGGAACATGGATAGATTTCATATTTGGTACGTGGGTGTGTTATGGTCAGAAGATGGAACCTTTTGTTTTCGGTAGAGGTCAAAGGTCATCTGGGGTCACCGGAGGTCAAAGTGTGAAAATCTTGTCAGCACGATATTTCAAGATAGTGAACTTTGATAGATTTCATATTTGATATGTGGATGTGTTATTGTCAGAAGATGGTTCATATTGTTTTTGGTGGCAGTCATGGGTCATCTGGGGTCACTGGGGGTCAAAGTCTGAAAATCTTGTCAACACAATATCTCAAGGGAGGAAACTTGAATAGATTTCATATTTGGTTTGTGGATGCAGGATGGTCTCTATTGGTTTTGGTAAAGGTCAAAGGTCATCTGGGGTCAACAGGGGGACAACAATATCACAAGGTAGGGAACTTGGATAGATTCCATATTTGGAATGTGAATGGGTTAAAGTTAGGAGATGGTCCCTACAGAGATGCCAAGTATCTTGATTTAGGTGGAAAAATTACCATTTTCACCCTCAATTCCGCAATTACGAATATCCTCCCAAAATTGCTCTTTTCACATGTTAAGGATCTTTGTTGAAATCTCAAAGTGTCTAGCTCCCTAAACTGAAAAGTTTAGGCCAAAATTGTATGGTTCGAATGAGCAAGTGGGCTTGTACTTTCTGCCTAGGCTTAACGTAGGCCTAAGTTAGGCCTAGCCGATGCTACATCTTTCACAAAGCAGAATCGAGTACTGAAGAGGATCAACAAAATCCACTTGGCCAAGAACATCAAAAATATTTAAAAGGCATTGGTAAAAAACCCTTATACAACAATCTGCAGTACTTTTGTGAGCTTTAGGTGTAAAGTTTTTCCCTGCGATGTAATTTTCTTCATCATGTCTAATGTCTTGGCACTTTTGCCATTGCCTAATGTATAGCATATATGTACATTTTGAACCTATTCTACACATGTATGTTTCTGTGTAATATCCTTAGGCTAGCCTAGTGGGAAATTAAGCTTTCCTACCTATATTTTATTTGTTCTAGAACATGATATAAAGCATGCAGCAGCATATTTTGGTAGCAGGGTGGTATGTGCAGGGGGGGAAAACTTGGGAAATTCTCCCATATATATTAGTGTTATGAGAAGCTGTTCAGAAGTCCTCCCATATATATTAGTGTTACAAAGTGTCATTGCAAAATAATGTCTCGACTCTGCAGTATTTATGGGGTTGGTTCAAACCTCTGCACTGAAATCTAACCCTCATCAAAGTCTTAAAAGTATTATTAAACCTTTCAGCTGGAAAGGATGGGGAGGGGGTCCTTAGTTTACAGTGTTGTGAACTTTCAAGACTTCTTGCAGGTAATTATACAAAACCATCAAAACCATCATTATGTCATTTCTTAATTGTACCATGGTTTTTTAGGGTTGCCCTAGCATGAGGGGGGTCCACTTTTAAAGAAGGTTTGCATGTTTCCTATTTTTCATTTCTTGAAGTCAGCTCGAAGCCTTTTGAAATTGCAATGTGTAGAGGTTAAAGGATTTGTAGGGTCACTGGTGGTCAAAATGTGAATGACAACCTTGTTTAATAGGTGTTAACACATCTTAAAGTGGGAGACTTAAATAGATTTCACGTGTGGTTTGTGAATGCTTATGGTAAGAAGATGATCCCTATTTTTGGTGGGGGGACAAAGGTCATGTGGGAAAACAAAATTATTTTTTGAACATGTTAGTATAACATTTGAATGAGAAGATAATGGTACATGATGGGATTATTTGAAACGGAACGTTTGTGTATCATCGAAACCTCAATGCAGTTTTGCATTCTGGTTAAGTTACATTCTCCCCAACTTGACTTGATGTTTACACATTCATGTCAGTTTGTCATTAAACATCTTGTATTGAACACATTGCCTGTTGAGAGCAAAGAGGTGTACCCTGGGTAGTACATACTTTATCCCCCTGAACCGTGACAAAATGGAGTTGGGGAGCTTTTCATATGAAGGAGTGGGGGCATAGTACCACCCTGCTACATGCCAACATGCTTTTTTATACACATTAGTGTGTTTGCTTTGATTTAATTAAGAGTGAAAAATTTATTATACCATGCATATATTTAAGGTTGCATTTTTATTGTTTTCCTCAGTCGGTGTCAGCTTTTGCTCCTATTTGCAATCCTGTAAACTGTCCTTGGGGAGACAAGGCTTTCTCTGGGTATCTTGGATCAGATCGGGAGACATGGAAGGTGATTATCCTGTCATTTTTTTTGGTGTCACTTGAAGGAAATGGGGATTGGGTTGTAGGTATTGTGGTATTTTCTATTAGCATTTGTCTTGGTATTAACAAATAATTCTGCAGTGTATCCAATCCTTTCACCTTTATAAGATAAAAATTAAGGAAAGCACAAGCAGCATACTATGGTCCATGGTAGGTAGCTTTGCTGCAGATATGTTCTCCAAAATTCTGAAATTATGTAAAAGTGTTTTTTTTCCATTACTTTTTATGAATTTATTTGAAAACCATTGTACAAAAAAAATGGTTTAATCCCACCTGTTCTTAGAGTCATGGTGCTTACATTAATATTGAAATTAACAGATTCTTTAGTCAAAGTTTCAAAATGATGGTAGAAAATAGTGACAGTCACAGACAGTTTTCAGTTTGTTGATATCACATCAACACAACCAATAAGTTAGTCCATTTGGTGGTGAGATTCTTTTCAAAGCTGTAGGCATTGGTCTGGTTTTTGAAGTCAAGACCACCAAGACTGACAATGTTTCCTTTCCAGACGAAATGGGTGTTGTTTTTTGAGAACTAACCTTCCAAACAGGTGAAGCTTTAACATCAAACCACCAGAGCGCATCCCTAAATATGTCAAAGCAATATTTAACCACAAAAAGCATAATTTGTATGATTTTCTTTTTGGTACCTGGAAGATCATTCCAGCTTTAGACAATCTCGGTTTAGTCCTAGTTCTGGGCAGTCTGTGTTTCTCAGTTCCATGAGTTTGAATTAATAAATATCATTATGGAGAAGGGAATCAATCCACAAATTCACAATTGGAATGTAGAAAGTTGACATATTAGATGTGGAACTTGCCACGGCATGGAGTTTTACTAGTGCTTCATTACCTCTTTTAACTCCTTGACCATATTGAATTACAAGTAGTATACCTGTTGCAGACTGCTGTTCCTCATATCATCTTGAAAATTCCAATTCTTATATATGTTGTTGGATGGAGTTAGGTTGGGAGAGCAGATGGGATGTAACAGTATTCATCATCATCAATCCTTTGTACATTGCATGGACCCATTTGTCATAGACAGAGAGAGGGCTAGCAATGTGCCAGAAAACACCTGAGTATGTCCAGATTCCGTGCGTCTTCTTCTTTTGACAATGTGTATTGTGAGAGTCTCTTTTGAATGAAGTTTAAAACCTAATCAAAACACAGTGCTGGAAGTTTAGCTAATTAACCCTTTACCAATGCTACAGGTCCTTTTGGACCCAGTCGGAGAGCGTAGCTGTCACCCATCTTAATTGTTTCACGCGGAGCTGGAAATTGCTAGCAGCTACCAGAAAATTCGGCCACAACAACAAGAGAGACAATGGTTTAAGGTCATGGGTTCAATAGAATACGGCAGCTGGTGCCCATTCCACAAATACTTATGCACAATCTTAAGTTTGATTCCCTATACTTAAGTCAACAATAAATCATACTTAAGATTGTGCGTAACTCTTTGTGGAACGGGCCCCTGATGCAGGGCATGCTAATATTGATTGTGGCACAATGGTAGAGGGTTAAAAGGATACATTTGAGTTGATATCAATACCATATTGGAAGTGTTCATTGGTTAGGAACTGGGTTGTACAACTCCATCTAATCTAACCCTTAACCTTAACAAGAGTTGGGAAGGGTGCTACCACATGATGGAAGCAAAAATTTAAATTTTGAATATATTTGTACCCTGGCTTGTTTTGGCTTTGAGCATTATTTGAAAAGTGTCTGGTTAGGAGTATTTAAACAATGAAGTGTTATAAGTACTCACTCATGAAAAAAATAATTGTGTGCAGGATATGGAGTGTTCTCAGTCTGATCACTTGTAATTAGTTTGTGAAGAAACAGCACAGGTTTAGAAAAATTTTGTGAATTTCAGTGACCAACTCAATGAACTGCTCTGCTTTGCAAGTTCAACAAAACTGGTTTGTAGAAGAAGATTATATTGATTGCTTTCTATGATCAATTTGTGTCTGTGTAAGCTTTAACTTCTGATACTCAACTTATTTTGCACATAGAGCAGAATTTGGTCTCAAAATATGTCTCTGCTCTCCTTTTCAGTCCTATGATGCCTGTGAACTTGTAAAAAGTTACAATGGACCTCCATTGGAAATCCTGATAGATCAGGTAAGAAAACACCTTGTGACTTTGAATCAGTCCTGGTATTTTTGCAGCATTAATCCCTAGAGTGAACACTTCCAAGAATCCAGCAACTGGAATCTACAAATTGTTGTGCCAGTTAATAGTGTATTTTAAGAGAACATCATGTCGATTCAGTAACTTTTTTTGAAATGTGATGCAGTCATCATGAAAAATTTCAAAAACTCTCCTAGGGGAAGTTTGAGAAAAAATTGAGTTTTTTGCGAAACAGAAACCAAATCTGCAAGTGCGGTGAAACCTCCATTCATATTGGGCATGTATTTTTGGAGATATCAGAATCTGTAGATTTGTGTTCCAAAATGAGTTTAAGGATGGCAGAGATTATATTGCTTCCTCACAACGACAAGGAATACTTTGTTTCCCTTTGTTTTTGCAGACTGTTATCTAGACATTCAAGTAAATTGAAATAGGACCTCCCTGTGGAAAATGTCCCACTCCTGAACTAAATTCATAGTTAAGAATCCTTGATTTGAATATGACTTTTGACCATTTTGGAGCCTTTCAAATCACTAAAATCGCTGAGCTTCCAGGGGCTTCTCCCCCTGGACCCCCATTGCGCCTTGGCCCCTGGACCCCACTAGCGGCCCTTGAGCGGGCCCCTGGACCCCACGCCGATGGCCTTTTGCGCTTCACGCAAAACCATACGCCTAGCGGCGTCACCATTATGTCGGCTGCGAAAACTTGTGGCCTCCCCAATAAAAAACATCTTCTGCCGCCTATGCTGCACTACCAGAACCCCACCTCATCATCAGTTATCTTCTCCTGCATTGATGAGACTTATCTTGGTAAAGTCCTACTACAGGACAAATTTTGAATCTCCAGGTTTGAGGTACCAATCTCCAGGTTTGGTAACGAAAATCTCAAGGTTTGCTATTTTGGAGGTTGGCATGTCTGCCACTACACTCTCACTGTGCTAAGGCCTGTGCATTTTGTCACTAATGTTAGACACTTTAGTAGGCGTAATAGTTATTTGACCCCTCCAAATTTAGGGGTGGATTAACATGGTAACAACAGTGCCAGTCATTACAGCTCATGGCAGTTCTAGCCTAGGGCCTAGACCTAATGTTAGAATGTGGGTGTGATCAACATATCCATTTGTGGGGAGCACTGATTCCCAAGTCTAGGGTATGTGTATGTCACTGCCAGTTATTATTCCTTGGAATGGCAACTCTGAAAACTAGGGTATCAGTATCAACTTGACATAGTATAGAGTATGCTTGTGTCTCAGTGTTAGTTTATCATGCTAACATGTACTTGGCTTACTGTATATTACAGTAGGCCTACATGTGTTGTGCAAAACTATGGGGTGAATATGGCATGTTGCTTTGGCAACCTAGCTTGGGCTTAAAATATTGTACACAGTAAGTATAGTGATCACCATTCACTTCAATTCTCCTTACTTCTTGAAAATCATTCGAGACCGGTTTCGAATGCCATTTGAGATAGGTCTTGAATGGTTTTCAGCCAATCAGAATGCAGGAAATCAATGCAAGTATTTACAATTGTGAGGTTATGATGTCATATGTTCTTGCTTCAAGTTGACTTTTTGTTGAAAGTTGTTACCTGCCCGTCTTGAGTACCACACATGGAAGGAATTTCAATGCAAATTTCACCAGATTAAATAGAATAAGTACCCCTCCAACATATCAAAGCTTGATCTGACCTTAAACCCTTCTTTCAAGAATGTAGTACCATTTAAAATAGCAGCCTAGAATGTTTTAGCTGCATATGTTCATGGACTTGTTAGAGAAGGACATTAAGAACAAATCTTTTAGACAATATTTGATTTACAGGTCCCTTTGATTCTGTTGTTAAATTATCTGTGACTATCTTTCAGTTATGATCTCTTCCATTCTTTTCAAAGTAATTGTAACAAAGGCTATTGTCTATATTTGCTTTATCTGAGGTCTCTCAGCCAATAATGAAGCTTATAAAGAGAATTTTCAGTAGGACTAGAAAGAGACACTTTAAAACAATTAAGCCCCCACGATGTAATTTCATCGTCAGATGGTTGTTCAGGTATCTAGATACCTATAGGGTTGTTCAGGTATATAGTAATGTAACAGTTAGACATTATCAGATTTGAGGGCAAGCTTGTATGTGTATAAAGGGGTTGCCCTCAAACATGGCTGTGGTACCCAATGTGAAATGCTACTATGATGTCACATGAGAACCATCTATACATTTCCCTTAGGTTTAAAGACACAGTATCGTGGCGCGAAACGGGGGCGACATTTGGACAGCCTTTAAAAAAATTGTTATCCCACCCAAAATCCCGGATGTAGCCCATAGACACCGTATGATAACAGTTCATACGATTGCGTGGGATAGCGTACTGCTACATATGCTTGTTTGTGTGAGCGTTAACAGGCGTAGTATCTGTGTTAATTTGTATGTAGCAGCTAGGAATTGTTTGCCTGATACAAGTGAGTACCTTGCTCGGTGACAACAGAGAGACCCTTGGGAATTTTCCCAATATCTTGGGAATTTTGAACCGTCTCGATCATTCTTTTCCTTCCCACTTTGAAAAAAGAAATATTGTGTGATTGTTTCTTTTTTCTACTTTTTTAAGTCACTTATTAATTAGTTATGAAATTTTTGAATAAGTTCTAATAAGAATGCCAAGGTGGCTAATTTGTATTAAATTTCCGGCTTAATTGTTTTGTGTTTTAATCATCAGTTTGACTGCAATGCTCTTATAGGCTATCATTACTGTAGTTCAACGTTGAGAGGCTATACGTTGTTATTCGAGACGTGATCTTGGGAATTTCTAAAAGACGAACTGGCCTAGGAAACCTGCATTGAACTTGAGAGATTGGTCGAAGCGAAGGGGCTAGTCTTAGTCTTACGACAGCAAAATGTCTTCCTGTTCAGAACTTCAGAAAGAAAAAATCGAAGGACAGCGTTTGCACACGTTGTCACGAGAAGGAGAAATCAAACTAGAAAAATACAGTAGCAAACGAAAGACGGAGTTCCCTTTCTCATTCTCACGCGGAATAGGCCCTACCTAACGTTAGCCTAGATCGCCGCAGAAAAAGCAGGTTGATTGGTTGGGGAATAACAAGTCTCTTGTTTATAACGGCGATTTTGGGAAACATCATCTCACAGATCATGCTCAAAGGTAAGTGAAATGTGTTTGTTCAGTTACTGATAGTAAAAAGTAAACAGGATTCCCGTCTCGTTAGTGATCCACATACCCATCCCACACGCGTGTTTAGCTTATGTACAGTACAGAGTATGCATAGGCCTAACGTTAGGACAATTTTATTAGTAGCTATATGCCTAGTAAAGCTTTTGACGAGCTAGCACAGGTTACAGCAGAAGTGATCAGCACTACATTTACCACTTCATCAAAATCTTAACCCCAGAATAAGACGCACTACTCTTGAAAAATGTGACTAGGCCTAGCCTATGTCCTCAGTTTGCTCATATACATGCCCCAAATAGTTTACACTTATGATCTCTCAGAGGGCCTGGCGCGGAGTTTGCACTTTCCCCAATATTGTCTTCTCAAAACTTTCTCATCAAGCATAGACCTACAATATGCTATCACTTAGATAATCCTAGGTGTTTCATTAGCCTACAGTCCACTTGACAATGAGTAAGTGCTCATCTTTGCTGGATCAGTAATTTGGCAAAGAGACTTGATGAGAACAACAGTTCTGTACTAAGCCTGAGCATATTGGATTTACTGTATAATATAAATGAAGATTATCTGGTGCAATCAGGTGAGCAGGATCAAGGCGCCATTATCCAGTAATCGATTTCTGTAACTTTGCTTATGCTTGAGTGACATCCAGCTGCATTGATACTAGTTATATGAATTGCAAAAAAAGGAAATGAAGGCTTTGATAAGCATTCATATATCATTCATGTGTGAATGCATTCCAACACATTAACAAACTAATGAATGCATTCAAACAGTAACTGAAGGTTTGGTAGACTTCAAAGGAAATTATGAAGGCTTATTTTGAATGCAAGGAAGACTTCATTTGAGGAAGAAAATAAGCATTCCAACTCACTGACAGTCCTTCGAATGCTAAATGATACATTCATAGGCATAATGAATGCTTATTGAAAGCATTCAATAAGGGTGATGAGGGTCCCCATCCAAATGCCAGTAGTGGTTTGCCAGGTATGTGGTAAAAAAGAGTTGTAAGGCAACTGCCTTCCTAATGTAAGGTAAGGCCCCATATATAGGCCTAGGCTTTCAAATACGTACATCATAAATTTCCCCCCATGTGTGGAACAATGCTATAGTATAGAAAGTTAACTACAGTAGGCCTTCATCAGTGGCCGAAGAAAACCTGGATCTGCAGATTTTGGGCTCAGTCGCAGATCAAGGATTTTGAGAAAGAGGGGATATTACACAACGTCAACAAACCATACACCGGGGCATTGGGGGTCACCTCCAATAAAAATTTGAATTCTGCTGATATGCTCATATATACAATTTGGCATAAATAATTACCAAATATTCAACAATTGGTTGTACCTGTATGCAATTGAAAACTGATGCTGATCTCCTTCCCCTCAATCACCACCACCCCACAACCCCCTCCTCACAAGGGAAATAAGAAATCTGCATTTTAAATTCAGTTCAAGCCAAAGTACTGTTTGCCTACTACCAGTAACCAGTTGGGCTACAGGAATCAATTTTCATGGCTGTCAGAATATCTGGGACAACAAAAATTCCATACGGACATCCAGGTTGGTTGTCCCATGGACAACCATTTTCCTCTCGGACTGAAAAAGTATACTGCTGATTGATAAATTCTTTCACCTTTTTTCATAATAGTTTCATAACCATATTTCACACTTGGAGTGTTCCTGTCTCTCAAACATCACATCTTTTTATTCTTCAAGACCAATAATACATGAACATGCTAGGAAAAGCCCCTTAGCTACTTTTCAAATTTGGTACCCGTCATAGCAGGCACATGGCAGGAAAGATGGATTAAGAAAATTTCAATGCAGTATTGTGTGTGCATTGATCTATAAAGCTACTTAGGAAATGTCCAGTGACCAGCACAACAGAGGCATTGTGATTGTATTCTTTTATGACACTGAACACAAACGCAGAGATAGCTCTCAGGATTTATCTTTTTTCTGCTTGGGTAATTCAAATTTTTCAAATGAGCTAAGGGGAGTTTCCTCTCATGAACATCAAGGGCGGATCCAGCCCCTAGCTGAAGGAGGGGCAGTTTGAAAGAGGGGGCGCCAACATTATACAGGGGCCGCATACTCTTGAATTTGACCGACCTCATTTCTCAGACCAACTCCCATTGCCGCAGTTATATATAGCTATACGGCTCGAAATTCTGGGGACCTTTGTTTTGTTTACTTTTCGGGCAGTTTTTACTTTATTTTAAGGACTCAGGGGGCGCATTTTTCTTGTATTGAGGGGCGCTAGACTGGTCATAGGGGGGCAGTTGACCCTAGTTGCCCCCCCCCTGGATCCGCCCTTGATGAACATAATTATAGCCTTCTGTTTTGTAATTAAGTGAAAAATATTTTGGACAACCAAATTTCCTTCTGAACCAAAATGAGTGAAATGGTTGCCCCAAGACAACACTAAATGTTTTAAAAATGGAGGCCTGGGCTATGAGGGGTACTGTAAGGTAGGCTAAGCATAGTATAGCTGCTGCATGTACCTGTACATACAGTATTAAAAGTTGTTTTCCCCAAGATCTAGGCAGGAATGGCATATAAATGCTATTTCTGGGTTAAGTTTCCAACCAAGTAGTTCAAGTCAAGCTAGTCTTGACCTTTTTTTCTGTTTTGGTTCACAGGCTTGTTTTCCCTACTCCAATGCTTTTGCAAGCACAATGGCAGTAGCTCCATTTTTAAAGTCTTCAGTGAGACCGGGCTGGGAATCTGTACGTTGAGTGTACATGAAATGCCAAATGCAATAAAAATTAGTGCCCGAGCAAAATTTATGTCCTCGGTTATTGACAGTGGTATTACTAAACTTTTTCACTGGGAGAGGGAAAGTGCTGAAGTGGTGGGCCAAAGAAAATCCTCCTACTGTATATCGAGTGCCACTATTGACCAGCACATTGCATACAGAGAACACTTTGCCTGAAATGTGTTTCAGATTGCATAAAATGGTACTTCCCAGCTGTTGTTTTTACTACTAAAAAGTGCTGCTTTCAACAGGTGTTTGTGAAGTTCTTACACATTTTGCCCAATATACTTTTTACATAAGGGGGGGGGGGTATACAAGAGCCACTGCTGATGCCACTGGTAATTGGTATAGGTTGATTTAAAATTCCTTTAGACAGAATAGATTGCAATCCCCCCCCCCCTTGTCCCTTTCTGTTTTAATGGGGCCTATTGTTCACATCATCATCAATCATCATTATTATGACTCTTATAACAACCAATTTTGACACCACCCCTTAATCATTGAGGGACATGTGATTTGAAATCATGGAAGTCTTATATATGCACTCTTCCCTAAGATAAAATACTGTTTCATTGCAAGTAGTCTTGATTTACTTTTCAGGTGTTCTTCAAAGTACTGTACATGCAGTGGGCCACACAGACAGAGCCAAGTGAATGACCAACCTCACCTCAGTTGCTAGCTGTTAAACCCATAGGTGAGTGAAAATAACTGCAGGATGTATTAAAACAAGTCTTTCAATTTCCAAAAGCATGTTTTCCCAGCTAACTTCCAGGTAGTACTTCCATGGTTCACAACACTATAGCACAGAACAGTCTGCCTTGTGCTGTTCAGAATTGGTTGTAACATTTTCACGACTTTAATTAGCACCATGAATGGTGGCTCTATGTTGGGGCAAGAGGGGGCATTTGCCCTCCATAGATTTTGTCCTTGGCCCTCCTCAATCCCCCTCCCCCCGCCCAAATGTTGGCTGGTCAGAAAGGAGTTGGGTTTGGGTTTACTGAAAAGAATTTAAATAACATACCTCTCCAGAGATTACATTTTTCATTCAGAGATACAGTAGGCCTATGCTAAAACCTGAGAGCTTCCAGGGGCGAAGCCTGTTTGATCCTGCCTACTGTAAGAGGTGACTAAAGGGAAAACTAACTTGTACTTGAATTGTACTTGAACTGTACTTGAAAGTAAATTTAAACTTTGAACTTTTTATTGAGTTGACTGACACAATACTGTACATGACATGTTCATGTTGGGTATAGTTAAATCTCATCTTTGCTATCTAGAAACTTTATATCTATATTTACTAAAATATTGCACAGTTTATGAGCATTGTTAGGCCTTTATCCAATATCTTGTTTGATAATGATGCAGATCGAGTTGCAGTATCAATTAATTGTCCACAAAGCCTGAGTGAATATTATTTTCTCCCAATTGCACAATATACCCTCTATGGTAATGTTTTGACATTGCCAACATTTTCAGAATTATAATTGTAATGTGCTTGATTAGTTTACCTTTACAAATTGGGCTAGTTGCTTTATTGATATGATGTGCTCCCTTCCTTGAAGACAAGAGCATTCACCCCAGTATACAGTACAGAAGTGTACAGTAGTTAGACTGCCCTGTTTCATGATTGGCTATAGATTCAAGTGACAATATTCTTTCCTGAAATGTGAAATTTACTTAATTGCTTGGTTTGCCTGATTATCCAATATTATGGAATGAGAAGAAAATTGTGAGATACCTCCTTAAAAACAAGCCTTGCCCTATTATCAAGTTTATAGTAGTTAGAAGTGTGGTTATAATAATTGAAAATCATCCATACAGATCATCCTGTGCTGCAAACTTTCATCACCAGCGGTAAATATGATATTCCATTGAATTGCAGCATTGACATCTACTCCTGTCAAGGGCCACTATGACAGTATATTAGAGCCAGTTTGTCCCTCATCAGCAACTACAGGTAATTATGGAAGCCAAACACAGGGAGGATTGCAAATGGCTGTTCAACTTAAAACCAATAGTTATTGCCCAAGACTAGCTGCACTTTCATTGAGTTCAGACAACCATCATACATGTCCTATACGCACGATTCCCTTATACAACATGTATTACACAGACGGTGTGTTTGGTCTAACGGTACTACGGTAGAGCATCCACCTCTCGCGCAGAAGGCTCACTTCCCAGGTCGAGTCATACCAAAGACTCTAAAAAAGGAACCTACTGCCATTTTGCATGATCGCTGCTCTGTATAAGCAGTGGGGTAGGGAAAACAAGCCAGTGAGTCACAACTGGAAAAAAGGCAGTGGCCGGTTCGACTTGAACCAATAGGTTGGAAACTGGGCCGTAAAACTCCATCTAACTACAACATGTATTACAGCCAGGGCTGGAAAAAATATTTATTTTCCAGGAAGGGAGTTGCGTTATTTCCCAGGAAGAGAGTAAAAGTTTCCACAATTCTCCCTGCATTTTCATGAAAAGGGAAATTTTCCTCCAGATGTCCAAATTTTCTGGGAAGGAGCTTCTCAGCTTCACAACTCTTTTCATCCATGATTATAGCATTGTAGTACGTGCTGTAATAAGTCACAACATCCGGCATGGTGCCATGCAGTCTCTTTCCAAGGGAATGATGAAATCCTTCATAATACTGTGGGCACAAGCAACCCAAATCTGTGGCCAAAACCCAGAGATTTGTCTGGGAATTATTTTGAATAAAATGTTATGAAAGAAAAATTGAAAATTTGGATTTTAAATTCAATGTTGATTTGGGTTTGAATATTAAATTTCAAGTTTTGTGATTTTTAAAGGACAATTGCATTTCCTTCAAGAATTAGAAGGAAGTACACAATTGGAATGTTACTTGTCACTTTCTGGACAATAAATAGCATACCCATCTATGCTCCCTTGAAAAGAATGGAAAATGTTTCCTAAAATGTTTCCCATATACAGCGGGGACCATCCATCATAACTGGGAGATGAATCCTCTGTCCCACCTCACTCCCCTTAGCACCTCTCTGGCACTCCTGGTTTACTGAACACTTATGGCAAAATAAATTGCCAAAACACAAAGGGTCATTCAAGATTTAAGCATGGAGTTGTTTTGCCCTCTACCTAAACAAAAAGGGATGGGGGTATTGGATGACAGTCTTCCCATGTCTTTCTGCAATGGAAGTGTGATGTCTTTGTCACAGTGTGGGAGGGGGTGCTATATTTACTGTAATTGTTCATAAAGTTCTAAAGCTTTGACTATTTTCATGACAGTAAGCATTTCTTCTGGAGTACATGTACCGTAGCTTGACTGTCAGATATGCATCTCTCTTCTACTCACAGTAGTTGTATTTCCTTTTATTTTTTAACCTAGCTAGGCTACTCTCATCATTTCAAAATGGATTTATGAAGTCAGAAGTCCTATGATTTTTTATTATTACTTATTTTATCTATTATTCCAACAATATATACTACCCAATCTGTTTCTTTGGGTGTTAATTCTGAAAATGCAAGTTTTTTTCTAGTGATAACTGATTGACCACTTTCAAATGCAGTCACATGCTTGCAAAACATATATACCTGCTTTCCAACGTGCTTTCGAAATGTCGCATATTAACATCAAAAAGCTGACCAGGAAAGAAAAAAATCCTTTGTTAAACAGAATTTGTTTTGTAATTTTTTAATGTGCTGTATAGGCTCAGTCCTGGCAGATCTGCAATCACTGGGTCTTCCCATTTTAACCATACTACTCCAAGGTACATGACTGCTGTTGTCATTTTTCCACATTGAAAGGCAAAAACAGTCATCCCAAACTTACTGTATTTCGAAGCAAAGGCTAAAGCTGATAATTTTCTTTTCACTTTTCTTAATTTCTTAAAAGTATCTTTAATAATTTTTTAGGACTTCAATATTACATATTCTAGGAAAACCAAGCAGTGACTCCCCCAAAAATTGCACATGACCATGAAGAGCCAATCATGAAACAGGAGAGTCCACTACACTACTTCAAGTTGGGGAGACTGCTCTTGCCCTTTAAGCTTTTCATTAATCATGCTTTGATATCAAAGGGCAGAAAAGAGGATCTGAGATTTCCCTAGATTGAAACAGTATCATGAAACTGCATGGTAGGAACATTCACCATTTGCATTTGGCATGAACACATCCATGGATAAAAAATACCTTTACCCAAGTTGCAAATTTTTTGCCATTTGTCAGTTTGTTAGTTTTTTTCTTCATTCATTTATCTTCAAAATATGATATAAAGGATAAAATGTAGTTTTCAAACTTTGCTAATTGCTCCATTATTATTGCCTGCTTGGACAAGAGGTGACTTGAAGTACAGGTCTAAGTGCAGTACAATCTATTTTGTCAACAGTTCAGTTGAAGATTTCCTGGATTGCCACAATGAAAATGACACTGATGAGGCAGAGGCAGACAATATAATGTGGGAGGAAGCAGTCAAGTCTAAACATGAAAGTGGACTATCTAGGTAAATTCACTATGCATTTGTTTCAGTTTCTTTGAAAAGAGAATCCTTGTACCTGATGGAAAAATATCAAGTTTTTGTTATATCTTTTGAATTTCCATTTTGATCTGGATTCTGCTCACAATATTTCCGGAATGGTAGTATTGCCTATCCCCAGTTCCAAGACCCACTGACAGTAATACTAACCTCACCTATGAAGCTCTAGCCTTGTCCAGTTAATCAAGTTTTGGCACCACAAGTTTGAAAGAAATCTTTTATGAGTTGCTCTCTCTTCAAGAAAGTGAGAAATATAAGAACAATTTCATCTTTTTGGAATTTGTGACAAGGAGAATAAAGAAAAAAAATTATAAGTGTTTTTCATTCATTTCTAGTTCCAGCTGAGCCTGCTTATTACATTTAATTTGAAGAAGTACCAATGCAGATTACTAAGCAATCCAGAAAAATTTCAAGTACAGTAAGCAAGGAAACAAAACTCAGACAGAGCAAAAATATTTCTGTGGGCATTTCATATATTATTCTGTTTTTTTTTTTGGCACAGGAGGACCAGCCCAAGGATCCACCCAAAGTTGTCAAGTTCACCTCTGCATATGCTAGTCATGTACAGTGTCACGTTCAACTGGACTGAAGATTCAAAATCTCAGCTACAATTGGGGTGTAAAAGGCACCTGGTTGATACTTCCCAACCAGGATGGATTTATGCATGATTTTGAGTAACCTGGCAGAACCCAGAAAACCACATCAATACTGGAAAGATTGCTTGCCTTGCTTGCCATTTAATGGTTTACATCACAAAAGCAGCAATTTTCATTGGCCAAATGTGTTTTGTGTATGAAGTTTTGTGAATAGGAAGATGGTGTGATACCTGAACAGTATTGCCAACCAGCTTGTAACTGTATTGAAGCCTTTCATTTATATGTTATAACATCAGCTATACCTGAAACTTTAGGTCTGAATTTTATTCCAGCTACTAAAAAGCATGAAAGAAATAATGGGACTATCATATCATGCACAATAAAGACAACAAGAATATAGGAACAATTTTTGGTGCACTCAGTGGAGCATGTGTCTTTTGTAAGCTTCAAATGAATCATAAGTTGAAGCAGGGTTCCTACATTTCTGGAAACTAAATTTTCACTTTTCCAGGACCAAATATTAAAAGAATTTGCAGAACTTTTTTTTTTTTTTGGGGGGGGGGGGAGGTGCTACATCAAATTATGAAAATTTGTGAAAATTTCGATGAATTTTTCATGACTTGGTTAACACAACTTTTTGAATTGGAAAACTTTACCAGGCCCCGGAAAATATTTTTTCAAATTTCATGACTTTTTAGGTTTTCAATGATGGCAGGAACCCTTCTAAAGGTGTTTAAGTCATTTGTGTAATAGAGACATTGGTATGCCAAAAGAAGTGGAAGTTTGAAACTGCATGTTCAGGATATTCAGATTGATAATTATAGATTATTTATTTGTAGTAACTGTACTGTGTAAGAAATAGCCATGCATCATCCTGATCTGTGATATCAAATTCAAGAATGCAGAGTGGCTCATATTCTGACAGAGAGTGCAGTCTGATTCAACAGGGTTTTGTGTGCTCACTTTGATGATATACCCTTCAAACAGTAGACCAGGGTTGTGTCTGCACAATGAAAAGTTTTAAACAGCTGTGGGTGGGTAGAATTAAAAAGGTTGGGAGAATGTATGAAATAGTGAGAGGACTTGGCCTGGCTTGAATATTCTACCTCCAGAAGTAGACCCTAATTCACATTTAAAAGATATCCTGTAAAAAAATGTTTCAAGTAAATTTATGTTTAATACGGTGAAGTAGAATTTTGTGATAAAATTATTAAATCAATTCTTCAGATGCTCAAAATATATGCAATTAAAGTTTTCAGATTTTTAATTCAATTTTTGTGAACTTGGAGCAAGCTTGTGTTACATATCCTACACTTGCACTGATCAAATGTGTTTTCTTAAACTTCTTGTGCAAATGATGGAAATATTTCTTTTCTTAGATTTGAATATGCCATGAGCAAGGGTGCCAGTGGAAAAACCAGCAAAATGGGAAGCTCCTTGCCAAGAATTGTTGAAAATTTGGAAGAATAATTTTTTTTTTTAATTAACAGTGTAAATTTTATTTGTGCTAAAAATACACATTTCCTAGCTATCATCATGTTTGGAGCCCTCGCCATGGTTAGTGGGACACAGAAATTTTCCAATCTTGAAATTTTCTATGAATGGGTTAAACCAAATCCCTGTGTTTCATTATGAATAAGAGCAATTGTAAAATCAGGACTTGATACTGTAAGCATTGCCCATCTGTGCTGAAACATTGATATCATTCCTTGAACAGTACTTCCTTCGGGTTCAGTACTTCATGACGTGCTTTGGGTCTGTGTTGCCACATTCATGTACCTTATGCCAACATCCCAAGGACCAAATATGACTTGAATAAAACTTTTGATTACATTTACTTCAAGCATTTAGCAATCCATGAGAACTCTTTTATCAGCTCTCTTCCACTAATTTCATTTAATCCTACACCTGATCAACAAGCTTGTTTATATGTGATATTGTGCAGTACTTTATGTGCCCCCACCTGAGTGCCATTTAGAAACCAGCCTGGTAGTAAATGGTACATGCTGGTGCATGCATGGTGCCTCTTAAATTGGAGACTGTGGCACTGCTTCTATGGGTCTCATATATGTCCTAGCATCCATCATTGTTTGCTCTTAGTTATGGAGGGATGATGCAGAATTAAGTTGTTGTCATAAGCAGGAGAAAATATATTTGTGCAAATTGCATGCATACAGTATGTACACTTGCTTGCTGTACAAACAGCACTGCTACACTTGAAGGGAATGTACTGAGCATATCCACAAAGATAGTTAGGAATATATAGCACTTTATATACATGAAGATCAGTACCAATTGGTTAAATTTTGATATGAATTGAAACAATTACTCCACTCTTATTGATCAATGTTTTTGGGGTACTGGTAGTTGTGTACTCAATCAATGGCATAAAAAAGCCTTCTAGATGCATGGGGAAGCTAGACAGCAAGGGGGTACCCAAATTCATTTTTCTAAAAGCCTCTAGCTCCAATATTCATGGGTGGGGGTATGGGATAGGAATGAAACCTTGCACACACAAGCTCTGAGGTGTTTGAATTCTCCATGGACCCCTGTGCATTGTCCACCCAGGTCCACCCTACTGCTACGTAGAAGTCCCCAAAAAGAATGAAGTTGTATGTAATTGTAGACTTTTGAAACTCAATTCAGCTTTGCTGAACTTCTACTGCAAAGGTGCACTAGGCTGGTGTTCTTGTTCAAATTGGAGAAGGTACTAGTGTGTGTAGAACACAGCTTTTAAAATAAGGCTTCATTGTGATCCTTTTTGAAGTCTGAAAACTATGTAAAAACTTGCTGCCCTTCAGAAAAAAGTGGAATGTGATCTATTGAAAAGTTTGACCATATATTTTCTATGGATGGATTTGTAAATTTCAAAAAGGAGGTGGACTAGTTCTTGTCAGCCTTTCAACCTGCAGGACAGTGTGTATGGTAAGTATCACCTCCTCCTTTCTCCCCCTCCTCCTCTCCTCCCCCTCCTCCTCTCCTCCCCCCCCCCATTTTGGTCCAGAATGCTAATAAAATATGTTAGGTGCATGCTAGATTCTATATGAGAATGAACAGCTCATTTATTGCAAACTCAAAATCAACAAAACAGCCACTGTTATTCTCATTCAAAAGAAATGGTAGGTAGGCTATACATCTGTGCTACAGGTCCTTGCTCCAGTGAATGCAATTTACAACACTACCATAACTGCTGTAAACCACTGGAAATAGATTCCTCTACATCCTGTAAATACCCCATCATTTTTCTGATCTACCTCTGTAAGTGAATAGCCTGACCCAACTAGTCTTCAAGACATATGTAAAGGTATAGGAAATATGTAATTCACTCATATCTCATAGGAATATTAAATGATTTTTGACAAAATTATAATAATTACTCCTAAAAAGTCAATTGACAGAAATATTACATAAAAGAAAAGATGAAAATCAGGTAGAGTACCAAATTCTTACTGGAATCTTGTACCAGCTGTTTCACTTTATTGTTTTACACTTAAAATTTCCCATCAACATGCCATAATACATTTCTTGATCAACAAGCATGACAGTGGAAAGCACTTATTTTTTTACAATAGTAGACACTATGATTAATTCCCAAACAAAACATAACTCTTCTATTTTGCATGTTGTTATGAATTCACTTCAAAAATGATACAAAAACTTGTTTTTTTTCTAAAAAAAAGTTTATATTTCAAGTGATATGAAAACTACTACCATCTTTGTAAATGAAGTTTTTAAAATGTAGGAATCTGAGGCTTTCATGCAACTTTCATGATATATCTTGCATCATAGTTTGGGTCTACAAGTTCATTTTTTGTCACTGATATCATGACATGAAATTCACATCTCAATGTACTTCTGGGTGGCCTTTCCACTCCTATACTTGCACTCCTGTCACTGTATCCTAACATGATGACACCGGCCGTCTTCCCCAGTCTCGGAATATTGCATTAAGTAAATATTGACAGTCATACGAAGCAAGTTTGAATAGTTGAATTCTCTAGGCAATCAGCTTGCAGTGGAGATGTAGTTCTCAAAGCCACCATACAGACCTGGCCTGCACTTTCTCTTTAAAGAGAAGACATCAATTTTCCTTCCAGCCTAACAAGAAGATAATGGTAGGTTCCCATGCATGAGTTCTGCCATAGAGTAGGTATTGTAGGTGATTTTTTTTCCAGAAAGTTGATGCAGTTCCTGTAGTGCTAGTGCCTTCAAGGATACAAAGAAGAGCATAATATAAATAAGTAATATGTCACATGTAGTAACAACCTTTTAGTTTGAGTAAACTGTTGAAAATGTTGTACTCTCGAAGGTTAGATTACTCTGGTATATTTTAATTTACTTCATGCTATGTACATATAGCCACACTGAAGATTCTTGTGACAGGCAGAGGCTACTGAGCTGTTACATGACTGACACAGGCCTGGATTAATATGATGTTTATTTCATATGATGTTAATTAAAATGCAAAATAGTTTGCATATGAAACATGAGAGATGTACGCTAGCTTGTGAAGGGAATCTGTTTCAAAAAATATGGATACTCATGTGGATTAGTTATGAGAGAGTAACCTTTGTAATAAGTGACTGCTCTTCCATTGACCAATTCAGAAGAAGCACTAGGGAGCTAATGCTTTCATTACAACAGGCAGTTGCATGCACTGCAATTGTTCTGTTTTATTAAACATGACAGCTACTTGACAGGGTTAGTCTCTTAGCAACAAAAGTTTGTGTGCTTTTTGAGGAGCTAAAGATGTCAGCCATTTTACCAGAACTGGCTGGAACCATCTTGAATGAAGAGATTCACCCTTTAAAGAAGCCTAGCAGTGGCAAACATAGTTTTACAAGAAACTTTGTCATGTGAGGTAGCTAGAACCCTTTTTTCCTAATTTGGAGGGTAGGGGTTGGGGGGGGGGGGGCTTTAAATGATTGATAGACTTATATTCAGTTACATTTTGGGTATCAGTGGAGAGAAGTTCTAATTGCCACCCCCATTCCCTAGTTAACAGGGCTGCATGTGTATTCTGTTACATGTAGAGAATTTCATTAGGCCATTTAACTGACAACATAGACCTGTTTGAGGGCTATTTAATACCCTGATGTTTTAAAATGAGCTTAGGTAATGGATTATAGCAAGCACCCTGAAAAGTCTTAAAATCTTTGGTCTAGTAAACTAAGTTCTCCTGAGGTTGGGTGTGGAAGGACTGTTTCAGACAACCATCATGGCAAGACTATCCCTAGATGCAATTTGCTGTCACATGTCAATTAAGCATTCAGTGGAAATTGTTGGCATTATTACAACAGTACTGAGCTGGTTGGATAGCATTCTTATCCTTTGAACATGGTCAGTCCAATTTATTTCTAATCATACTGTATATAATGCTTTCATCAAGCAAACCCTTCCTAAACTTTTGTGCACCACACAACTAGTCTTTTTTTGATTTTGTCCTAATTTAGGGGGTGAAAAGCCAATTGTCAAGCTAGGTAGGCCATGATATGTGATCAGAGTGTAGTCTGAAATCTGTCAATTCACACAAGTCTTTCTAATTGTGGGATTTATTTTACTATAACACTATGTAACTCAATTGTAGGACAAAGAGTGTTGTGCTTGAAGTAATTTCATACTGGCAATGACTAAAGTTTTGTCCCTTTCACAGCTGTTTAAGATATATCAGCCTTAATTTGAAGGTGTATCCCGGTAGAAACTACTGTAGCATTAATTATACACTCAATAAAATAACAAGGATCCACATGCAACGTGATGGAAGTTGAATTTGTTTCTTTCTGTAGTGTATCGGACCTTGGGAATTTGTGCCCATAATCTTGGGAAAATTTCTCCCTCGTTCAATTTTGTATGGCATATACACGTAAGTAATACTACACATCGCCAAGCAAAGGATTTTTCGCAGAATTACTGTCAATGTCTACTAATTGCCATCGTATTTGTTCTTATCTCTTTTCCTTACCTTCTCGCAGCTTTAAACATCACAAATTACTCGTTAATTAAAGCTGATAAAGCGTTCCCTGGATGTCGTGCCGTCAATCTCATGTTAATTTTGGGAAAAATTGCCCTTGCTGACTTCTTTTGTTATTGCCGACGATTGTTCGTTGTATGTTGTATTTGCAAATGTCTCGCAGAAATCCACATCACCCGAATGAGTACCGTCTACTACTTCCATGCTTCAACTTCCCTCCGTCGATTGCACGAACATTTTTCACGGCTAAGGAGGGTGATGGCACTGTAACAATTTTTGATGCGCGAAGGAGAAAAGAACAATTCTAAAAAGATGCTGCCGCCCCCGTTTCGCTTCACGATACAGTGTCTTTAAATAATGTGCTTCTCTTCAGCAAAAGTTAAGATTGTGTAAGTAAGATGAAGAAAAATTGTTGCCGACTTCAAATGAAATGGTACACCTCTCCTTGCATTGCATTAAATGATAAAAATTTCTTAAATTGGCATGACATGTGACACCAAAAGTTAGTAAGTTTCTATGTAGAACATATGAATTTTTAGAATGCGTACTGATGAAAGTTGACTGAAGCATTGAGAAAAGAATTTGAGGATTAGAGTAAGATTTACCATCTGAAATGAACATTGTCTCAAAGAGACTGTATAACATTTTATCTCCTATAACAACTCCCTTATCTGATGGTTGATGCAGAACAGAGGTTTATTGCTGAAATGTGTTAGTGAGGAAAGAACATTTAGAAAGTTACAGATTTGAAGCAAATTCTCCCTCGCCTCATGCTATTCTTTTATTTTCCGTAACTTGAAATTGCTTTATGAAAGACAATGGCACACATTTAAATACCTGTTTAACCTGGTGCAATCCATTTGATTTACATTTTACTGAACTTCTCATTTGCTTTGTTAGTTCATACCTTTGCAACTTTGAGTTAAATGGGATTTAATGGCACACAAATGGGGTATGAAGTGTCAGCTGGAAGTGTTCTGATATATTCCAAGTTCAAATTCAGAACAAATAGGGTCAAGTCACCTCTGTACCTGCTTTTTAAGACAGGCAGGAATATGCTGAGCATATTATACCATTGGAGGTGGGGATGGGACTTCAATGATAAAGCCAGATAACTTGCAACCAGTAGGTTGGAAACTGGAAGGTAAAACTCAACTAACTCAATTGTAAAGCCAAGAAGTCTTGAGTGTATTCCATATCACAAACATGAAATTCTGCAGTGACTTTGACCACAATTGTTGTTTCCAAAAATTACAGCTTAACCACCTGTTAATTTTGTTGTTCCTTGTGGTATTTTACTTGGCAATGTGGAATAGTAAAAACTGAATTAAAATTTCTTTTTCAGGGTAAAGCAGACAATTTTTATACTGTTAAGCAGCTTCTTCCAGAAAATTTTGTGAAAGCCTGTGGAGATGGAAGAATGCCTGTAGTACTAAGGATGCAAGAGGTTTGTATAGGGTTACCATATTTTTTTCTGAAAAGGAGGATAGGGATCACTGGCCTGAGGGCTGGGTCTTAGGGAAAGGGTGTAATAATGTGTAAATATGCATGTCTGGTAACCATAGGTTTGTAAAACCCAACATTTGTTGAGGAAGAAAATTAGTAAGTTAGATGGGGATAGAGAAGGAAAATGTAAGTTTTCACTTCATTAAGGATCTCTTGTGCATATTGTCATTTTGAAGCAAGATTTGTAGAGATACATGGTACGTGATCATCAAAACCAATAGCTTATACTACTCTTTTGTGTGTAATAATTATGGTGGATTTGCAGAAAGAAAAATGAAATTATAACCTGAAGAAATTTCACACATGCTATGAATGATGTTGTTTTAGCAGGGAATCTGTAAGTGAAAACAGTACTGTTGCTGTAATGTACACATCATGGGCTACAATACTGCAGGGCCACCAGGGGGAAAAAGACACCAGCCTTGATCCCTTCTCAACCACTGCACAAATAAGTTGCATAAAGATACAAAATTGTTTCCCGTTGGCTTAGCTTGGATTGACTCCTCATTATAAGCATTGAAACCTTGTATGAGAAGCAACACAATTTTCTCAAAGAAAATTACAAAGATTATTTCACTGTGTATAGGTCTGTGTAGGAAGTGTATTTCTTATGTCAGTTTCATTGTGCACTTTCTTTTGCATTGGCCAGTTTCATAATTAAAAAATCATTAACCTCTGTCCTCAAGAACTCTGACTATAGTGATCACTGAGAAGCATAATTCATGTTTTGTGTTTTCATAAATCAACCAGTTTACCCTGTCTTCTCCAAATCCCAAAGTAAATGTCTCTAGGAGAAGCACCCCACCCACCCACCTTCCTACCTTTTTTCTACCTTTTTGGTTTCGATTAAAAGAGAAACCTATGCATTCATTATGGCGTGCGTGTGTATGTGCGTGTGTATGTATGTGTGCGTGTTTGTGACACTTTGCTTGTTTACACGATATCTTGAGAAGGGATGATCTGACAGTTTTCAAACTTGGTAAACAGATACCCCTTACTGAGAGGAAGAACCCTACTTATTTTGGTGGAGGTCAAAGGTCATCTGGGGTCACAGGGGGTCAAAAACCGAAATCTTTGTTTACACAATATCTCAAGATAGAAAACTTGGATTAATTTCAAACTTGATATGTAGATGCGTTATGATGTAAGGAAGAACCCTATTGATTTTGGTAAAGGTCAAAGGTCATTTGGGGTCACGTGGGGTCAAACCCCGAAATCCTTGTTTACACGATATCTTATGGTAGGAAACTTGGATCAATTTCAAACTTGATATGTTGATGCGTTATGATGTAAGAAAGAACCCTATTGATTTTGGTGGAGGTCAAAGGTCATTTGGGGTCACATGGGGTCAAACCCCGAAATCCTTGTTTTCACGATATCTCATGGTCGGAAACTTTGATTCATTTCAAACGTGATATGTTGATGTGTTAAGATGTAAGAAAGAATCGGATGTATTTTGGTGGAGGTCAAAGGTCATTTGGGGTTACATGGGGTCAAACCCTGAAATCCTTGTTTACACTATATCTCAATGTAGGAAACTATGATTCATTTCAAACTTCATCATATGTTGATGCATTATGATGTTAGGAAGAACCCAGTTTATTTTGGTGGAGGTCAAAGGTCATTTGGGGTCACGCAGGGTCAAACCCAGAAATACTTATATACATGATGCATCATGGTAGGAAAGTTGAATTCATTTCAATCTTGATAGGTTGATGCGTTATGATGTAAGAAAGAACCCGACCAATTTTGGTGGAGGTCAAAGGTCATTTGGGGTCACACCCCGGAAATAATGGTTTACACTATATCTGAAGGTAGGAAACTGATCCATTTCAAACTTGATATCTTGATGCGTTATGATGTAAGGAAAAACCCAAGAAATTTTGGTGGAGGTCAAAGGTCATTTGGGGTCACGTGGGGTCCAAACCCTGAAATCCTTGTTTACATGATACATCATTGTAGGAAAGTTGGATTCATTTCAGATGTGATATGTTGATGTATTATGATGTAAAGAAGAATCCTATTTATTTTGGTGGAGGTCAAAGGTCATTTGGAGTCAGAAGGGGACAAATCTTGAAAAACTTTTTAACACAATATCTCAAGGTAGGAAGCCTGGATTGATTTCAAACTTGATATGTTGATGCGTTATGATGTAAGGAAAAAACCTTTTGATTCTGGTAGAGGTCAAAGTTCATTTGGGGTCATAGGGGTCAAACTCAGAAAACTTGTTTACACTATATCTCAAGGTAGGAAACTTGGATTCATTTCAAACTTGATATGTTGATGCGTTATGATGTAAGCAGCTTGTTTGCAGAATATCTTAAGGCACAGTATGAAATTTGTAGAAATGTTTTGGTTAAAAGAAAAACCAGTTACTAACAGGTGGAGTCAAAGGTCACTTTGGGTCACCAGTTGTTACAAGAAATGTAGCATTTCATTGAAAAGAGCATGTATGTATCATCGAAAGCTCAATGCATTTTTGCATTCTGGTTATGATATAGAAAAAGGTTCAAAATAATTTTCCATTTGTCATGGACACTAAAGCTTGCACTGAGTTAAATTTCTTAGATTTCTTAATTTCCAAGGGTGAGGAAACTGATGAACTTTGAACATAGCAGGAGAGAAAAAGTGCTGTGGATTTGACTCTGTACTATTTGTTTTTTTCTTTTCAGGATTATGATCATAGCTATTACTTCATTGCCACCTTTATGGAAGATCATATTAGATATCATGCAAAGTGGCTGAAAGCTTAGATATTTGTTGGTGAAAGAGGAAGAAGATGAGTCTGCTACTCTTATGATCTTCAACACAAAAAGTGGGCAAAATGTCTCAGCCTGACTGGTTAGTAATTGCTAGTTGATTATGATGATGATGATGAAGAATCTTGTTTTTATTGTAGAAAAGGTCATAATTTATAAATGAGTTTGACTGTTTTCAGAATATTCTGAAAGGGATGTGAGAGAAATTCAAAAAAAGTTGTAATGATAAAGGCAAGTTGTTGTGTTGAAGAAGGCAGATATCGGAACTAAGACTCATCTAGTATCAGTCATACTAGGGTGCTATCCTCTTGGCTGGGGACAAAGAAAATATGGAGGAACCATAATATATTATGATAATTTTATTAAAATAGCTTTGAAACCAAAACAACTGTACAGCTAGAAAAAAAGTTAACAAGACATTAAAAATTTGAAAGAAAAGGAAAATAGCACACACACACAAAAGACTTTAAAAGCTACACACAGTTAGCTAAGCTGTCTTACATGAAATCAAATTAAAACTCAAGGTGACAGGTATATAGGAATACAGGTAAAAAATTGGCAAGACATTACTAAGGGAAACTCTAAATGCCAGTCTGTGCATATTTTGGGGCACAATTCCTGGTAACTGCAAACATATATATATATATAGAGTGCTTTTTCATGACATCACAGTGCAACGTTCACATGTGGATTGTCAGCTGCTTCTCAGCTAGCTACACTGACTTGGGGTGTGTGATGTCATTGAAAGCACTCTATAGACAGATCCGATTAGCGCTCGTTTTAAGTGACTGTAGGCTGCCATTAGTGGGGCCCATCAGCCTAAAACTGTCTTTATTTATTGTTTACATGACTTTCAAACCCTCATATTTAGTGAACTTGGGAGAATTTAAGATACAAATTAGTGTACAACCATCCTTGATAGAGGTAAGCAAGGAAATCAAAAGATTTCAAGGTGATGAACCCCAGTTATGGCTGACTGAAATCAGACCATCACTTGCTGTCCGAATTTGTGTATACATTCTAGTGATCTTGATGTTCCTTCACATCCCCTTTGGTCCTATAGTAGCAATACCCAAATGTAGCAGTGATACAATTATTTGTTGAAATCATCATCATCAATATCACACTTCCTATGACTTTTACAGATTAAATCCATTTAACAGATTCAAATTTTTGACAACCTCATGCTATGATTTTACACTTTTGAAGATACTGTAATATTCAGCACTGGCTTGTGGATGTAAAAAATTTCATCATTAACATATCACAAGGTTGTTACCCTTTACATATTGATTAACATATTGACTAGTTGCATGTAGTATATCTGAAGAGCAATTTGCATTGACAATTAAATCTATGCTACACATTATGGCATGATGCTGTTTATTATTTTGTCAAATATGTTAATAAGATTAGCCACAGCTAGTACAAATTGCTTATATTCATAAGTTGATATACACAAGTCATCTGATTATACAGGGCTACCAATAATAGTTTATCTCGTCTCTTTAATCAAAATGTTCTGTATGCATGAATGAGCATAGTTCAACAACTCTGTACTTGTGCAGTAGGACAGAATAATGCACTCTCAGGGAGTTGATACTTTGCTGGAGTCACAAGGGCACATACAGCCAGTGTGTGCATAGCTTGCATTAATACAGTTTGGTGCATTCTCTTGTGCCAAAGTACAGTCCAGAGTTGCTCAGTCTTGAACTCATAGTGCAGGTCAAACCATCCATGCAATTGTGCAGTGGTGAAAACTATGTTCATAACAGTTTATAATGTCCATCATCTCATTTTCAGCTTAAGTTTGCTGGTTTACACCAGCTTATCCAATCTGTGTCTTTATAGACAAAGTTTAATATTTTATTTGCGGTAAGCTTGTAAACACAGTTCATTCCACTACTAAACCTCAGCGTTACTAATGTGTCATATGCTATGACTAACTTCAAGCCTTTATTATAGACAAAATGCCGGGCGTCTTGATGCCCTTGTGGTTTGAGAATTATTACAGTAGAAATATGAGTCTTCTTAAGGTGAGGACATTGACACCAGTGTGTAAGTGCAAATGTAGAGACTGCCTAGGTTTCCTCACATGTAGATAAAACTCTTGCTATGATGAATGTCATTACCAGGTGTCCTCTCAACAAGATTTTACCAATACTTGATTGGGAATGATGGGAAGTTACATTTTTCACTGGTTGCAAGGGTTATCTACTACAATGATAGTGGTGAGGAGGAGACAGTAGGTTGATGCCAAAAACTATTTTGCAAAAGAAAGCAACTGGTTCATTGGTTTGAGAAGCCCATTGTAATAATATTAGGAATATATCAGACTACTTGAGGACTTTGTAGCAAGAGACATTTCTTTAACTGTTTCGTCACTAATTAGCTGTCATACCTGCCTTACCGGCCTTGCCCATATCTGTATATATCTATGCTATGCTGCAGGCCTTGAATTTTGAGGTGTGGCAGTGCCAAAACTGGTCTCCTCCAATCACAGTGAGGAGTGTGACTTTTTTTGTACACCTTGATAAAGATGGAACCTCATATAAACATATCTTCCGGATTCCCTAATTTCCTGGGAAATCTAAAACCCCCAGACCTGATGCTGACAAATGGATCTTTGCCTAACAGTTTAATTACAATGTGATTTATGAACCTCAAATGTTCACCAGTGGGTTTAAAAAAAAAATTCCTTTTGAAAAAGTGGCACTTTTAGTCACATCACTCATTGAGTACATTGCTAATATCAATCATCATTTCCTGTAGGCCCCTGTGCCTAAGACAAGGTATCAATGCATTAAACCATTCAGAATAAATAACTTCCTTAAGGTTAGGAACCATTCTGGTTGCATGCCTTTGTTCAAACTCAATGTCATCAATGCCTTGTGAAAGGATAGGCAACCAAGCTGGAATACTACATTCAATCATTGAACCATACATGGATCACACTGGAAAAGTAAAGAACAACTATCAGCAAACAGAAGTTTCTTCTTAATTGTACCAAGACACATTTAGCTTCAACAACCCTACAGAGCTTTTGAGAATAACATCACTTTGTGTATCAGTACTTTTCAAGCTGTTTGTGTATAACTGATTTCTTACTTACATAACTCCCATGTGTGTAAGTTTCCTAAAACATACCTCTTGAGGCAATGGCAAACATTATATGAAATGAACAATATATAATAACATTTGTCATGAACTAAGAAAATCTTCTATACAAATCTTTTATTAAATCAAAGAAAATGTTACTTGCTGCATCTATCCCTTTTCTTTCAGTTGTCTTAAATCTTGTGTAAGACTTTACCCTGCTTATTATCAATTATCAAATACATGATCACCATTTTCAATATTCAGAACATGCCTTAATACTTTATGATAGAACCAGAAAAGTTCCAAATATCACAAGATCAGGGCCCAAAGCAAATTTTACACTTTGCATTTTGTCATATCTCTGGGAAAAAAGCCATTAATTAGCAAATCTTACAGAGACACTTAAAAATGAAGGCATATAACCTTAGCTACTGTTCCTTAATGATTTCAGAGTAGTACAATTCTTCAAGCTTATCAGAAACCAAAATTGATTCTGGAAGATGTCTAGAGCCAAACATGAGAAACAAAATAAGCCTCAAATGAGTTTTGGCAAGCTATGCATATGAATGCTAAGCTATATCACAGAAGTGCTACATTTTCAATGCTGTTACAAAGATTGGCAATGGCAAAACCATGATGAGATGTAATTGACATTTAGCTTCAGACAGGTGCGTGTATTGTTTGTTTGGGTTTTTTTTTTTTTTGTTTTTTGTTTTTCCTTTTTCAATTAGATATGTCTGCAATATGCACAAAATTTAATAATAAAAAGTGATAGCTTTAAAACATATCCTCAGCAAAAACTGTACAAGTTTTGAAAGGAAATGAGCCTTTCATATGGAAGAACATTACAGGTCTTGCATCGCATGTACATCACATTCGTATTATTATATGCATCTGTACATCGGAAGAATGTTTTGTGCCTGAAATGTTTTGATGAATAATAGGTTTGAAACCAATTCTGATTTTTCAAAATATCATGAATACACTATAAGTGAACATAAATGACTCAATTTGTGTTGTTTTCTATGGCAGTGCCAGCATGGGTATGCTTGATTGCTCAAACAAGTTTGAAATTTACAAACATTAAGTGAGAGTTCTGTAATAGAACATTATCTTGAAAACCATAACCATCCCTTTCTCAAATAAGGAAATAACTGCCAAGTGGCACTCATTACTTCCTTAACCTATCATTTCAGACTTGCATGAAAGGAATTCATACCAGTTTTTGCTGTACAATAATTATGAAAATCAAAATGAAAAAAAAAAGTACAATTTGCCATCAGTCTTAAAGAATACGTTATTGTAAAGAAAAGTTTGGAAGAACATCTCCTGATGAGCCCAGCTCAAGTGGTTTCATAGCTCATCAATGGGTCTACCCAGAATTGTTGTCTTTTCAACAGAGGGCACTCTCATATGGTTTCTACAAATAAGATAATAAGCCACAGGTTCCAATGTAAAATACCGTATTTACTCCATTAAACGCCCCCAGGGCGTGAAATTTTCGTTAAGGGGGGCGATAATTAGAGTCAAATTTACAGGCAAGGAATCTTACCTTAATATCAGCAGCAAGTTACAGGAGCTTTCGCAGATGTTTTATTAAAGACTGTGAGCCAAAGAATGTCAGTTCACAGGGGAACTCTAAACCGCCAGCAGTCTTGCTATGTCTCCATTTTTCTGTAATTGTAATGGCGATTCTTCCCCCTTGCTTCACAAAATGCCAGAAGATTCGTGACTTTTCTCTAGGCCAGTGCTCCACAACTTGTTTCTTATCTGAGCCCTTCTGATAAACTGCTATGGCATATTTGTCCATTTGGTTGTCACCTTTTACCATATTGTCTTTGGAATTAAAAATTTCACTTTATGCAATGTGACAAAAAAGTTGGGGGGGGGGGGCATTTAATAGAGTAAATATGGTAGGCAATTCCTAATTGAAGCCAATATTGTGGGACAAAAGTGGTCATTACTGTTCAGTTATTTTGAAAACCCACAAGTTACTATATGAAGGCCTAAATAACACAGACCTGTGACTAAAAATCCATGTGTGTTCCATTCTAGGCCCTATAAGTTGATCTGCACAAAAAAGTATAGTTGCTGAGAAAATCCTGTTCTTAAAAGGATCAGCATGTGTGTACTTGAATGTGTTATTTTGCACTTGACACATTTCTCTGTGCATTATCCAGAATAATTGATGCCCATGGAAAAAAAAGGTTCTTGTTGTTTTTCCATTGTGTTGGTGTGCTGGTGTAGACACCACAAAAACCAATCAGTAGGTCCATGAACATCAAGCCAGTCACTATACCTTCATATTCAAAAATACTTGCATGGAAAGCCTTGAGAAAGAAAAAGGTTTCAAGAAGTTTAACTTGTTGAGTATTGATGCTTCTTAGCACAACTCCAAGCTATTGCCAAGTGACCTATCTTTGATGCAGGCAAAGGGAGTTTGTTACTAGGATGCTATAGACTATATTACAAATTCGAAGTCTCTTTTTTTTTCTTTTGGGCATTTGAAGCCTCCTTTAACACAAGTATCTCTTACTTTGCCACAAAATAAAATCAGAGGGTTCTTTAACTTTCAGTTTGTCAATTACTTAGGCATAGTAAGCAATGTAGTGTTTACAAACTTCTAGTCCTAGCTTGTGTTTCACAGCACTGTCAGGAACCATATGAGAGCGCCCTCTGCCCCATTTGCATAATATCTCTGATGCCAGCTGAGAGTCAAAATGCCGTTGTCATCCTTGTAGAATCTTTCTTCCTGGATATTGTTCATCCCTCTTTCCTTAGTGTGTTAAATGCTACACTTTTTTGGTTGAGAGGGTATGTACCAATGGTTCTTGTGGGTCAGGCTGGTACGTAGATGATGTTGCTTCGTATATGGCTTGCACTGATGGACGTGGTATAGATATACTACTGACATCATACAGGAATCTATGAAATATGAAAAAAATGTCTTCAATCATTGTATCAATTTGTCTCATAGAAGATTCTGGGGTGAAACTTGAATTTGTGACTAACCCCAACCATCCATTATCTCTTGACCTTTGCAATGATTGACTGGTTAATTCTTCTGCCTGTGACTATATAATGTTAGCACTACTCTAAGCAATCAAACTCATAAGGCATTGAGTTAGATAAGATTTAAAGAAACACCAACAGGAAAGTGTTATAGTGTCATACCGTTCAAATACTTTTCAAGTCCTCCCATTTAATCTCCTCTTAAGACAGGCAAGGAATACCCTGGGCATATTCTACAACCCCAAGCCCACATGGGGACATTAGAAATAAGGAAGATAAATCACAGAGGCAAGAAAGGGACCCAGACAAGTCTTCATATTTTAACACATGATTTGATGATTCTGAGATGCTTGACAGGTACATCAATACATGAAAATATTTGACACTCTTAACGAAAATTGACAGACCTTTCCCAAGGGTAAAAGGGTGCATCTAACAATTGAAATTATCTATCAAAAGAATACATATCTTACAGGGCTATTTTACATCTTAACTTAGGAATGTCCCGCATAGACGAGAGTTGAACCATGTGGATTCATTTTGTTAGCTATATAACATAGAGTTGAAACTCTAGATTCTGGTTCACTGAAATTTTATTAGTCTAGTAGTATATCATATTCCATGAATGGCTCTTCAGAATCATGTGACAAGATTTTATTCATTGAATTGTGAATTTAGTGGGCTGTAAATCATTCCTTCACTTGAGATATGTAGTATTTAATTTCTGAAATATAAAGAATGATATGTGGAAGAGAAGGAAATAAATGTATTATTGAGTTTGGGGTGGCTCCTCTTGCCCTTTAATATACTCTTGTATGTGCTTTACATTGTCAATGTGATATAGCCATGGGAGTATTTGACAACTCTTTTTGCATGGATTACTACAGTTCACCCATGAATGCTCCAGAGGTCAACCATGATGCTGAGAAATGGAATGTTGGATCAATAGCCAAAGAAATCTGACAAAGTCTGTAATACCATTCTGACTTCATTATGTGTCTTACTTCAGAGCAAAGAGATTATGTGTGATTGTTTCTATAAGTCCTCACTTTTTACCCAGTTCCATACAATGCCATGACAAGAAACACCTGTTAGCAGAAAAGATCTTACATACACTTGTAACGTCATTCTTACATTATATGGTTGTAGCAACTGAATTCTATCTACATTCTAGCCATTGTAAACAAATCACAGAAGAGCGCCTGGGCCACACCTTTCATTTTTTTGGTTCCTTGCGGTAGCAAAGGAACCTATGTAGTCAGGTTGGCGTGTGTGTGTGTGTGTGTGTATGTGTGTGTGTGTGTGTGTGACACTTGCTTCGGTACGCTCTAACTCAACAAGGGAAGGTTGGATGGAACTTGGATTTAGTACATAGATTCGTCATAGGGAGAAGGTGTGCCCTATCATTTTTGGTGGAGGTCAAAGGTCATTTGGGGTCACCAGAGGTCAAAAACTAAAAACCTTCTCAACAGGATATTTCTAGCTAGGAAACTTGGATAGATGTCATACTTGGTGCATGGATGTGTTATGGTGTAAGGATGAAATTGGATATGTTCGGTGAAGGTCAAGGGGTCATCTGAGGTCACCAGGGGTCAAACACTGAAAAACGTTTTAACACAGTATTTTAAGGTAGAAAGGACAGATTTCAAATCAATCTGTGTTTGGTTAAGGTCAAAGGTCATCAAGGTCACTGGAGGTCAACTGCTGGAAATGTTATTTAGAAAATCTTGTAAGCTAGATATAGATAGTTTCAATAGATTTTTTATCTCACCTGGTTTTGCATGCTTACGCTCTCAAACACCTTAGAAATTTGTCCTTTTTGTTCGTTCAGTAATGATTCCTTTGGGTTGTACACATATTTTGGATCATTCAAAGTTTTAAGAGGGCAATAATTGAAATCTGTAGATTTCACTGAGCACAGGTCACTCTGCATTAAACTGGTCTCTCTGCCAGTGGAAGCAATGCATGGATTCTACAATATGTCTCTTTAATACTGCTGTGCTCTGTGGGGTAACCTTATCCTCATTCTATTATCACACTTCATTAATCACTTGCTTTCTGCTTGACTACTGAATAAACCCTGTTTTCCGTGTAGAGGTAGCAAACAGGACAAGTGGTAGATTGTTTTAAAGTAACAGCAAGTTTTATTTGAGAGCAGGTAAAAATAACTTGTGAGAGAAATACAAGCGGTGTTTTTCATTCTCTGACCACATTTTGTATCATTTATTGGTGATAATATCAAATTTGATTACAAGCATAAATACATATGGAAATGAGGTAGTGTTTTTGAAGGATCACCAAGCATTACAAAAGTTGAATGTCAGTAAGGCCACAGAAATTTAATCTTTGATTTCATGTAGAATTAGTACTACAATACCCCTTGTGAAGATGTTACAAACATTGAGTATGAACTTTTGCTTAGCTCTATTTCACAGACTGACTGTACAGTTCTCATAATATCTAGCAAGGAACCACAGTGCCCATTGGGCTCTTGTTTCTATATGAGTCAGTCACACTCTATCACTCACCTAAAATCACTGTGGGCAGTGTGGTTGATTGCACACCTAGATGGAAGTTTGAAGCTCATATAAATCCATTTAAAGTTTAATAAAATAGCACACCCACTATATTCCTTCATTTTACAACAAATGTGATTTGTAACACACCTGGAAGATCTAAAAGTCAAGGGCTGACTACGGGAAGATGCTTTATTACAATGCTAATAAGAGAATTCTACCTTTGAAATATATTTTGTTTAATTTAATTACAGGAAATGAATTACTATCAAACATTAGAAAACTTCATCCAGATGTTGATGGAGTTTGCCCTTATTTTGCTGCCTCTGACTGAAAACTTACAAGCTGTTTTGCAACTGTTTTTGCTGCCATTTTTGGGAACTCTCATCCTTTAAGAATTAGCTGACCTCCATACTCCATATATGTACACCTTTGAAAAATTTATTAGCAGAAAAAAATCCAGGTCTCAAACTTCTTTAAAGGAAACCACTGTAACACTAAATGGTTTTGTCTTTTTTCTTTCTTTTTTTTTCTGATCAAGAGAAAATGCAAAAGACAAGGGGTGAAAGATAATATGTAGATAGGATGCACTTTGTTTTGCATGAGTAACTCTGCTAAACATGAAAGTGAGCAGAACTGTGATGATTTTCTCACTTAAAAGCCATATGCCCCGCCATTAAAACATTAGATGAAGAGGAAGCTTTGGGATATGCATTATTAACATGTCATTTCCATCACAAAATAACCATTACATTTTAAAGATATCAAGGAAAAAGGGGGGAAAAATCAACTTTTGAGGCAATCTCTCACTTAAAAGATCTTTTTTGGAGATGGAACACTTTATCATGGGTTTGTTTGGCATTTCCATCCATGTTAATGGCATTTTGTCCGATGCTTGCATGAATTTTGGTTTCCTAAAGCTATTTTAAACAGAGGAGGCCCAGGTTCCTTTTAGTATAACCAGAGGCTACTTCAAAATGGGATAGAGGCTTTTAAGTGCCATTCTTTGTTGATATTTGTCCTCAAGGTCACATGTCACACACTTTGCCTCTGAGACTGATAGAAGTGTCTCCACACAAGCATTTTCTTCTTTTCATCAATTTAACTGCACATTGTGTTATTGTATTTTCAACTTTCCTTTTCATTTACGTACAGAGTCATATTTAAGAGCTTTTGCGAGAACAACAATGTTTGTATTTTTTCTACATTATGGTGTAGGTACAAAATAAGCAGCTTTCCTGTTAAATGTTCCATTTTCATTTTTCTCCTTTTAGTGGTCAAATTTACTTATAAACAGCTGGGTCAAAAAGTGTCACTTGACTTTAAACAGATTTGCTGGAAGCAAAACTCACTGACTTCAGAAAAAAAAGTCTCATACAGCATTCAAAAGATGATAATTTTCAAGAAATGCAAATTCTTCTTGAAAAAAAAAATCCATTATGGGAAATTTTTGATGTCATCACAACACATTAATTTGTGCTTGCATTCATTTTATTTTGATGCCCCCCTACAGGAAATATTAGATCCACTGCATGGTCAGGTGGTTAGAGCATTGACTTGCAGTAGGGAGGTCGAGATTTTGAGTCCTGCCCTGGTTGAATACTTTAAAAATGGATTCTATTGCCATTGTGCTTGGTGCTCAGCATAAGCAATGGAGTAAGGGAAACAAGCCAATGAGTCACAATTGTAAAAAGGCTGTGGGCTGGAATGACTTGAACCAATTGGTAGGAAACTGGGCCATAAAACTCCATCTAACCTAGACTAACCTACAGGGAATATTTAGCCACATTGTTTGCTATACTCTGCACACCAAGCGGGGTAATGCTAGATCTAGAAACGATATTGAAACATTACACAAGTATCAATTTCAAGGACAACAATACATTTAATTATAAAAAGAAAAACAAAAGGAATCTGAGGCAATGTGCCCACATATCTTAACTTCCTATGACTTTCTTTAAAAGTGGATGTATGTTTAACAAAAATTACCAATCTTTAAAGTTAGATATATTTAGCTTGGAAATAGGTACTGCGACAAGATTTGGAGGACATGGTCTGGAATAAATCTGTCTTTCAAATGAGAGCCCAATGAAAACCCACCAGAATATGACTTGGAGAATCTTTACAAGGATTATTCAAAGTTCCAAGAAAAACTTCCCCACAGATCAGGATTGATTTACAGCCTCGAATCTCATCAATTTATTTAGCAGGTATTTGCCCATCCTTATAATTCCATGAATCACATTACAGAGATTACATATCAGGTACAGTGTACAACACTGCCCCCTCGATATCTTTGGTTCTTATACCTACAGATCTCTGCAATCAATAGTTGTCCCAGAAACATTCAATTACCTCCTTCACAATCCATCTCCCACAGTTCAGTCTTCTACTATTTGACAGACTAATGTCTTTTAGAGGCAATGAAAGGTATTCTTGCACGTATCCCCCACCTAATGAAGCTTTGATCCGACCGTCACAGTGCCAGCCCTAACTGTTATTCAAATATATCTGGCTTGGTTTCGTTCCATCACTCAAATTTAAGTGAGGCTCAAATGTGCAAACAGCAAACCTCCTACCGAATATTTATTCTACACTATCTTTTTGTTTTTAATTGATGCGTGAAAAACATTGTTCAGAATTAGCCTGCTAATTTATGTAAAAGAACGAAGTCTGGTAGTGGTGAGCTCTGAACACTCTAAAAATACCCTAATTGAAGATACACTGAATAAAGTTTCCACTTCCCCTATTCTACAGTAGTACAGTGCTCAATGTTAACAGGCCTTGTTAATTTGACATCCATTTGCTCTTCTGGATATGCAAGTTCTTTACAGGCATGGGAAGGGGGAAGCCTGAAAGGTATAAAATTGTCACATTTTTGCTTTAGAAAGGAAATGTCCTAACATTTAAAGGGTATCCATATCTTCATATTCAGAATGAACAGCATGAAAATACTGGTGCACTAAAGAAAAAAGTTCCAGGGTTCTCCCCACTATGGGTGAGAGTGCAGTACTACATAAAACATTCCTTTTCCAGGGTTAAATTATGTTTCTTGCAATGTGGTTGACTGCAGACACTTCATTTCCATAAAACAAATGTATTGCACATATTCTGCACATGGGTTTCTTTCCACATGCATGGACTGTAATCACTCCAGCAGTGCAGTGTTTCCATATGGTCAGCTATTGTTCACTCCCCCATCGCTCTGGTAATGAAAAGACCCAGATGTTTCACGGATCCTAATACCAACAAAATATGATAGCAAATCTTACCTGTCCTCATCATCAAAGTAGCCACCTGGTTCTATTTTTCGTGGACCTCTGGCCTTCTGTACCCAGCAACCACACGCAGCAATGAGCCCAAATGATGCAGCAAGGGCACTAGCCAAGAGGCCAATGGCAATGAAATACTGACTACGATCTGGTGCAGAGAAAGACAGCTGAGCTAAATCTTTGAAAAAAAAAAAATTGGTGCTAATTTAGAATCCGTGCCCGGAAGTAGACATAATTTTACTCACTTCACAACTTCCAAAAGAGGGCGCTCAAACTTTAAGTTTTTTTTTTTTTTAAGTAAAAAACCCTTTTCTTTTTTTCCTCACTCGAGGAACAGCGCTATAAGTGTGTGCTGAGGAAAGAAGTGAATGGTTAGTGCTGTGGAAGAAAGAAAAGCATTGTTAGTACCGGGACCCGAACCCTCGACCCTAGCGATATAGCGATTCTAGCATGAAGACCAGCGCGCTTGCCTACTGCGCTACGAGCGCCGTTGCCGGTGAATGGGTTAAAAATAATATAAGTACTGTCTAATAATACTATCTATTACATATAGCTGTAGGTATACGTATTTACGTATACCTAAAGCTAACTGTATGTACTGGAGAGTGTATATGTATGTACAGTATGAGATACGTATACGTAAATGTTTATATACCCCTACGTATACAGTTCCTATGCATGCGTACACCTGCATATGGCCCACCCTAACCCTATACCTATGCGTACGTAACCCTAACCTTATTACTATGCGTACGTAACCCTAACCTTATTACTATGCGTACGTAACCCTAACCTATTACTATGCGTACGTAACCCTAACCTATTACTATGCATACGTAACCCCTAACCGTACAGCTATGACGCAGTTCCGGGCACGGATTCTAAATTAGAGCCAAAAAATTAAACACATTTAATCTGTATGATCCCAAAGAAAACAAACATCAATGCTCCATGATCAAGAATGACTAATATTTAAGGTAAGAAAGCACAAAGGCTTCTCCTACCACCATGAATGACACACTACAATCAATCTTCTGCAATTTGGGAAAACAACCTCAACAGACCATAGGCATACAAGGTGGGGCTTCTGGGGAGGGGGCACTTGCCCTCCCAATTTGGGCAAAAATGTTGGTCTGTTGGCAAAACATGGGCTTAACATGATAAACGGTGACATTATTTGGGCAAAAAGTGTGCTTGCCCCCTCATAGAAAATCATTGTACGCCTTTTCAACTGGAATCTCAAAATGTAAGGTATCTTTTTCAGTTCAGGTCTTCACTGTTGGTCAAATAAATACTGAATACATACTGAAATCCAAGGCATCATACTATCACATGAATCATTCTTCAGATGCAGTTTTTTTTATCCCTAACAAATGACCCACAAAGGGTTACTGAAAACTGAAGAAACTATCTTTAAATATATTTGCTATTTCAAATTTTGTTTCACAGCAAAATAGGGGTCATTTACAGTTTGGGCAAAATAATGCATACATTCACACTCGCTCACAATATCATCACAATATCACAAAATGTTCCAAACAGACTTCTTTGGAAAAGCAGTGACATTTACAACCACAGGTGAAAATTTATCACACCTTTAATTTAAAGAGACTTCAAAACCAAGGTGTCAGATGAACAGACTTCTATTCAGACAATTGCCATCCTTAATTACAGTTTTTTTAGCATTTAAAGGTATAATCATACCATTAGAAAACATTTAAATATGGGTTAATGAGCCTTAACTCCTTATGGTTTTTCAGTTGATAACAGGATCAACAGATTCAGTCATGCCATCAATTCAAGTGTTAAAGGCAAGCTGTCTTATTATGTCAAATTACATTGACAAAGTAGTAACATAAATGTACATCAACTTGTCACTTGAGGGTACTGCAACCAGTTCCTGATAGATTAAGCAACAAATAAGCGATAATGGGTGCAGTTTTTATGTTAAAGATACCGTTGAAAAACGAAACTAAAGACATTGATCTTTTTTCTTTAGAGAGTGAAACTTAGCTTATTGTACAGTTCACAAATAAAAGACAATGGGTACGGAGATTAGGCAAAGGTGAAAATAGTTATAATCAGGCTGATAAAAAGCAGGCTCTAAAAATATGTACATAAAAAACTTTAAAGAATGCACTTATGATCTGGCAGAAGATGGTGAAAGATAGAATTCTTATGTATGCAGCCATTGAGGTTCAAAATCCGAAATGAATAAAAAATATTTCTTATGTATACCACATCAGTTAGTAAAATGCACTAACACAGCACCTAACTTTGATTTCGTTTTATTATAGCACACTCAACAGTATTAACTGCAATGTTTTAACTTTGGAAAAGCAACCAGCTAAATTTATAATCTTTACAAACCTTCACAGTGGGTTCCTTCATAATCTTCTGTACAATGACAGTGATACCCTGCCACCAAGTCTTGACAACTTCCCCCATTCTGGCAGGGTGATGATGCACACTCATCTATGTTATATCCACAGTCAGATCCTTAAAAATATGACGAAAGACGAATTAGTGGTAACCAGACCTTAAAATATCATTTGAATCAACTCCTCAACTTACTTTTCTAAAGGTCAGTAATAACTCTGATCAAGTTCATTCACGTTTCTCTAGATGCTGTATATAGACATGGTTGATATCTTTCCTATCACACTGATGGCTTCACACATTGATTCCTACCACTTGTCTAAAAATATATCCCAGATTTGATGCTGTAATTGTGTAACAAAAATTTGGCCAAAAATCCATCACAATAAGTTCCTACATATTTTGAATCATTGCAAACAATACCACTATGGTATGATGCAACATGTCCTAAGTTATAAAACAGTCATCCATCTAACCCTGAGTTATCCAATAATCAACATTTTCTGAGTCAGATGCATGTGACCAGTGACTTAAAAATACTTTGTAAAACATCTGCACACCAAGAAGAAAAGTATGTTTAGGTTTAGTTTTACTTTGAGATACCAATTACATAGGTTTTACCATCAAGTGATTTTTTTTACTCAGACACTACAGATAGATAACTTGCCTAAATATGAAACTTATCTGAAAACCATTAATGCTTCCTAACTAGAGACGGAGAGAGTTTTAACTACTCAAGTCACTAATTTTCCAAAGGCAAATGACTGGAGGAACTGTATCATATTTTCCCCACAAAAATATTGCAATTACAAGGGTCGCTGACTCCTCTCAAGTCTCTAACTCAGCTCAAGTCATATTGAAAAGAGTAAATGAATGACTCAACTGCATAATTGTTAGAACTCATCTTACCTTTGGAGATAAGATGGTCACAAGGTTTCAGATGTTTATCTACAGTGCTGCCAACACATATAAACATATATAAAAGCTTCCTGGCACTCCTTGCTTTGAGAGATATGTTTTATACATGGTTTGTAAAAGCTCCTGACCTGAGGTGACCTGTGAAATGCTCCCCCTTCCACAAAACTTCAACTCCAACAAATGTACTTAATATGAAATAAAAAGAATCTAATCTGTGGCTGCCATCTTTCATATCATATTATGCACGGTAATCAGGGTTGGGCGGTGCTGCCCTGCTCTGAAAATCTCTGCCCAGTACTCGCCATCAGTTTCAGCAAATTTCTTACCCTAACTGAACAAAATTCTGAAGAGTTCTTTAGAATTGAGTGATAATTCCTTATTTTTTGGAAGCACTCTTAAATCTGCAATAACCAGTTAAAGGGAAGAGGGACCCCTTGGACCACTTCCACTGGACGGTTATCACAATTAACCAGGCTCTCAAACTGGTCTGGTAACAATCCTGATGGTAATATAATATCAGGCTAAACAGAAGCACACATACCATCATAAATAAATGATGAGGAGGTTTCTCTTTTCACTGAATCCAAATTACTTGAGCAGGGTGAAAATTAGCATACTGATTTGTTCTTGGAAGACACATTCAGTTCTTTTGACATTATTTTGAAACATGAGCTACATCTCCTTATATCTTTCATGTTTTTGTGCATAAATACTGTATATTCAGGTTGACTAAGGCATAAATGAACACACATTTACCAATTTTGAAATAATTTCTGTACATTTCAAGCTAAAATATTATTCTGTACGAAGTGCTTTCTTTGTCTCTTGCAAGGTTGGTTCTCCCTGTGGGCTGGGGGTTATAAAATATGTCCCAAGTATTTCTCACCTAAAGAGGAGACTAAAGGGAAGGACTTGACTGCATTCTGTATTTGTAATCCAGTTGACAAACTAAACACATTCTAGTAGGTATATCTGAAAATCTCATCTGACTAGGCTGACTCATACAATTTTGCACAGTGCAATCTGCATTTTGCTGATTACCATCATGGTTGCTGTATATATATATCTGAATCCCAGTTGTAATGGAAATGGCACCACACTGATTTGCAAGCATCAAAATTCCTTTTCTGTTGATTAAACTTTTTTTCCCCTTATTGAAACTGTAGGCCTATTACTTCTATTTTTTATCCTTCCATGACTAAAACAAAATGTTTCATGACTGGACAGACAGTCACCTTAATCAATACTTCATTACCAAAATATTTCAGAAGCTGTGTAATAAGTTTTTGTTCATACCCTTTGCCAGTGAGGCTAAATTTGCATGATTAATGACACTTATACTTTAAACAAAACTTCATGAAATAGAGAGATGGAAGGTATCGTAGATAGATCTCTAAAGAGGCACCCAGTTCCAATCATTTTCTTCTAACAAAATTGGTAAATTTCACAGAAAAGCAATATCCTGCAACTGCCAAATGAGTAAGTACAGTCAATTGGTCAGAATTGAGTGGAATTATTGCTATGCACTTGTGACAAAATGAAACGATCTTTGGATAGACCAATGACAAAGTCTACAAACTGAGTCTAGAGTTCAACAAGCACAGTGCAAAATAGGAAAGTTTTAAAATTTTGTAGAATCGCAACCATTTTACATGGTACTAGGAATAAACTTGAACTACCTTGGATTCTAAATAAAACTAAAACCAAACCCCACAAACAAAACAAAAAAAAACACCCCTCCCTTTTTTTCCTTTTAAGATAAAAAAAAAAGTTAAATCAGTTAAATGAAACAAGACAATGAAACAAGATTTACTTGTCTAAGGACTTTCACACCTTTCAAGAAAATGGCAATACCCAGAGGAGACATAAATCTCCTTGCCTTTGAAGAAAAACAAGCATGATCCCTTTTTGTCCTAAGTGTGAAGGACTCTAAAACAGACTAACAGATGTCGTATTCAAAACAAAACCACAAGTACCTGGAACTTTTTGATGTTACTGCAATCACATTAATTTTAAAATTGCTGCTCCTGTCAGAAAGGATCAATGTTGATCTCATAAAACAGTGCCTTTTACAACGTGATGGAAGCTTTTGATGCTTTTAGCAAATTCTCTCCACTAGACACCACTCCTCCGTCAAGTCGATAATCTTTTTCCCACTTGAGATTATTGATCTGGTAATCGACTTAACTAAGTATATTTAATTAACAGCTTGCTTGAAATATTCCAGCACCTGTCTACTGACTAAATAAACACATTTACTTCTTCTCACCTACATCTCCTGTGGATATTTGAAATAACCGCAGGCATTTACAGTTTGTTAAAACAACAACTAATTGTTTACACACCGCTTATAAATAAACTTGTATCCTGAAGTCTTTTGCTTGTTGAAATGTCTCATAAACTTCCTGATTAATTAGTTATTTTTGAACACAGATCCAAAGTAAGTTGTGGTATTCACTTAAACAAGAATTGTTTTGCCTTCATATCAGGAAAGGAATGTTTCCTTGTCACAATTTTTTATGTTTTTTTTCTACTTTTAGTTTTACTTTTGTAAATTCAACAAACTCGTTTTTTTTTTCTTTTTTTTTTTCTTATATAGCAAGCAACATTTCCTCATATCATTGTCACCATGTATCATTACCGACAATGTTAAACATATCAGCATCTTCAAATTAAACAAAAAATTTCAAATTTTATAACAACTGTTTTGAATCATGACACAATTTTCAGGCACTCAAGAAACACTACACTGGTATATTTATTAAATGTAAAGTTGATACCACTTTTGTCTATCATAACAACTGCTTCTAATGTAGGTTTTATTATTCATAGACTGAGCCAATTTTTTTTTTTTTTTCGTTCCTACTTGCAGATACTTCAGCATGATATCATACCAATTATGATGGTACAAATATATCAGCAATTTTCTGATCAGTCAAAACTTTGCAGTATGATGATGAATCCAGGTATAATCTAAAATTCAAAACTGAAACCTTTCCTGGCAAACAAGTTTTTTATCAATAAATCTTCTTTTGGAAATGTTTGAAACTGTAATCACACATGGTCTCTTGTGAATCTTCATTTTCAGACTTGTGAAAATAATTATATTATCTTTAATGTCATATATAGCCTTTTCTCTCTTACCTGTGAAGCCAGCTTCACAAACACATCTATAGGAGTATGTTTCATCAACACACATTGAAGCGTTGTGACAAGGATTGGAGGAACAGAAATTTATCTTCATCTCGCAGTGTACTCCAAAGAAACCACCTAAACAATGGCACTGGTAACTGTTCAGTTCATCAACACATTGACCACCATTTAGACAGGGATTAGAAATGCATTCATTGTACTGTATTTCACAGTTGATACCGGTGTAACCTGTTAAAAAAATGTTAAAAAGTTTAATTTTATAGTTGTTCCAAGTCTGGTATGTGAGAACACAGCACATACCCTATCAAGACCCCCCCGGGAAAAAACACCCCCTCCCAACCGAAAAAGCCCCCTCCCAGGAAAAAAAGGATTGTTATTTAGAAATGGCTCTTTGAATTCATATGGTAATGCTCAACTCAAGCAGAACATTACAAACACTTCAATCTCCCTGTCACATTCCCTCCAACCCCCATCCCCTCAAAGAAAAAAAGTCTGATAAAGATTAAAGGGAAAAAGCAGTCATCTAAAACTTGAACCTGGTATTCTAATTCAGAAATGGCTCTTTGCAATCACATAGCAGTTCACTGTATTCAAGCAGAATATTTAGGTGTCCCTGTAACGTTTAACGATTTTGTTCAAGAACATTGATAGGAGTGCGAAGATTTGAATGTTTGAAAAAAAATTTGGTCAACTGCTTTTTCCCTTTGTAAATTAAAAAGGTTTTAAAAAAATGAAAAAACTTCCAAACCTGAATTTTGCAAAGAATTATTAACATCTGCATTTTCTCATGAGACTATGTAAACAAAAAATCTGACACTTGGGAATTCCATGAAACAAATCATTGCTGGCAATATATTACACAACAAACACTGTTTTTTTTTTTTCAAAATCTACATTCCTTGCCAACCCTGCACCTATCTGCCAAGGTGAAATATTGAAATCAATGCATCTTCCACTTACTGATTCAAACGACACAACAGTAACATGTAGAAATTCATAATAAAAAGTGGAACTGATTCAATTTCTTCTATTTTATGGACATGCAGAAAAGTGTGACAATGAAGATTGAAGGTAGGAAAGAATATGGTCAGAGTGATGTTGTTACTTTATTTAATCTTAAAACAGAGTTCACTGAAAACTGAAAACATCCATTAATGTAGAGGGTTCAAGGTTCAAGGTTTCCATTGTCCTGATTCCAGAAACTGTTACCATGGTGACAAACACCATTACTTTCTAAGCTAAAATAAGACCAAATATATGAAAAAAGGTTTTCTATCCTTGGTTGTGAGTTTCATGCAGCTACCTTCTGGTATTTCTCGCCTGTTGTAATTTGTACCATATTTGAATTGTATTTTAAACTGTAATTGAACCACATTTGAAACTTTATTTCAACTTAACAGGTTCCTTATCTGGTTGACACTTTGTAACACATTCAGGTTGGTGTGTTATGAAATCTTATGTAACTGAGTAACCCCCAGTCTATCTAAAACTGATGTTAGCTTCAAAGTGTAGACTTTTCCATAGATTCTGGATATATTTGATACTTAGTTATATTACAACACAGTGTGAAGGGCCAATGCTGCTGATGAGCATTGATTTTGGGCGTTATTCCTTAAAATCTCCTAGTAAAGGCATAATTAAAATTTAATACAAATGAAATCGTACTACCAAACAAAAATCAATCATCAAGTGAGTATTTAATTTTTTTAAACCTCCCCCTCATGGCTTGGGGGTTATAGAATATGCTCCCAGGTATTCCTTGCCCTTTATAAGGGGTGACTAGAGGGGGACCACTTAGACTGTATCTGAACTAAAGTTTTGATCTGGCTTAAACTACACAGGAGGAGACCTGGTACAGTGCTAAAACTCTTGATTCAAATGTTTTTGTCTTCTCATGTTTTCTACTAACTAAAGTAAAGGACTAAAGATCCCTGTGTGAACCGTCTTGAAAAATATCTCACATTACTGAGGTTCCTTTGAGGGAAATACGTCTCTTCTTCTTTACATACTACCGTTTTCTTCTTTTCTTAGGACTGTTTCAATGCAAATAATTACTGTCAATATAAATTAACAAATCTTAATCCTGTTGATAATAATTTCATAAAACCCTTTTGCACCTCTGTAGTTCTAAATATAAGATGAGTCTCTCCTTGATTGGGTCCTCTTCCCCTTCTAAGTACCTCCTAAAATGCTTTTAAACTTCACAAACTATACTACCTCTAGAATTCACAGACACATGTGAGCATTTCTACAACTCTTAACGCAACAATTTCAATTTCACGAATGAATAACCTTCTAAGATGGTTGAAGAAAACAATTAATTCCTTCATCAGGTCTGCTAATAGCAGAATGAGGCACATTGTGCATGCCTCAAGCCTCAAGTTATAATTGCAACCAATAGCTGGGTGTTTGTTGCAGCTAAATCTCTCCTATCTCAAGCTCTGTTTAATCATTTCGTCCTTCTTCCTCAATCTCACTCTTTCTGATCAATTTGAAACAAGAAGCCTACACGAGGAGATGCTTCATTTTGTGAGAACTGGATCAGTCCTGACAAGAAACAAATTTCAGTCTCCAAAATAATCCTTCACGAACAAGAACAGATGGAAACGAATGACAGCAACATTTACTCCCAAAATGACACATCCGTCACCAGAGAGAACGACTCTTGTGGAGCCAAAGTACTACTCTGAAGGATAAATGAGGCTCGAGGAAAAATTGTAGCAAAAGATTTTATCTTTGCCAAAAGTGAACAAATACAGCCTTCACTCTTCATGGAAACTTTAATGCAAAAGACTCTTCACTGAAGTGATCACTGCAGCAGACTCCCCTGAGCCATGGTTGGGGCACATGTTTGCAAACTTACCAAATATTTTGTTTCTCTGTAAGGCTCAGAAGTACATAAAGATATGATACCCAATTGAAGTAATAGGAAGGCATACAATCTGTCTAGTATCATCTAGAGATGATGGATCTGGAAAGGTCATTAAGGGCCAAGTAGTAAAAATAAGAGAACAGATGATGTGTGTAGGCATGTGGGATGATTATTTGAATAGAGAAACCATTGAAAAACATTTATGTACAGTATTCTAAAATTTTGTGATAGTATAGTTCACAAAAATTTTTACATGAAAAGACTGCACACCGTACCTTATACCTGTAGTGTGGTTACATATAAGGTGAAATAGGCATTGTTTTCTAATAATGGACACTATACCCTATGCTGAGATCATAAGAATGGCAGAAATGACAAAACTTAGCTCTTTCAGATGTGGTCGAGTCCACCATTTCCACAGAAAAGTTAAACATTATGGCCAAAGGATCAAGTGGTCCTACAGTACCATAGTAGAGACCACCAATACAAAGGCTGAAGTCCCAAAGTACTATCTTGGGTAAAATAATTGGAGCATTTCCTGACCTGTCACATATTTTTAAACATGTTTTACCCACCACCCCTTATTCAATGTTGGGAAAAGAAGAGTGTGCATTTTGCTGAAGAGTGCAATATTTATTCACGAAAAAAACCAACATTCACATTGGTTGAGGAGGATTTGTCCCAGATATTTTCGTCCAGGATTGAATTTTTTTGTCCAGGATTCAATCCTGAACAAAATAATTGGGCCCTTTTCTGACCTGTCACATATTTCTAAGCATGTTTTCTCCACCACCCCTTACTCAATGTTGGGAAAAAGGAGAGTGCACTTTTTGCTGAAACGCACAATTTTTATTCACACTTAAAACCAACATTGAGATGGGCCCAGGGGATTTGTCCCAGATATCGTCCAGGATTGTTTGAATGCCTGTTAACAGTATAGGAGGAGCCTAATTTTTCACTTTTATTTCAAATTTTTCCCCCTTTTTGCTGAAGCATGTAGTATTTATACACATTTGAAACCAACACTGAGATGGGCAGTGGGGGTGTGTCACAGATATTTTTGTCCAGGATTGTAAGTCAACAGGTCATGCAAAGTGTTGTATCAAAGATCTCTAATACAGTACTTTTGAATGACTGATGCCATGTGTGTAACTAGAAGGTGCACATGAATGAAGAACAGCTCATTGTTGCACGACACAAATAAGCACCACATTCAGATTTTTAAATTACATACAGAGCTGCATATGACATTTTGACAGGAACTCAAAAAGCTCCAGTTTTAGTTGAAAATTAGCCTGGGTAACTACAATGGTAAAGTGTGCTAGTTATTGAGTGTCTTGAAGAATCTAACCTCTATGGTACATGGACATTCAGATAAATTCTGTGGCATCTTTACCAACCACAAAACATATTCTGCATTCATGAACAGACTTTAAGTTCAGTGGTTTTAATTTTGATAAGCAAAAAATTCTCAAAATTCCCTCATTTGGTAATCTGCAGGGAGGTGCTCCTTCAGCTTGTCAAAGTGTAAGTAGGAGATAAGGAAGGACAACATATATTTGCAAGATATATAAAAATTCTTCAAACATTGTTATATCTTCTTGAGTAAATCTAACCCATGGTACTAAAACATCACAAATAAATGTATGACACACACAGAAAAAGGGTCCTAAGGAGCTATTGATTTGAATTATTCAACAGGACAGGCTGCCATTTTACACTTGAATGATTTTCACTGAGTATTAGCATTGTGATTGTCCCTGATATATAGCTAGGCCAGGTGATGATATTTCTTGGTGTTGACACAATACATGACATGTGGAGGATCCTACGTAATAACACCGGCTCTAAAATGTAACATTATAACATCTTACCAGTGGCATACTGTAGCCAGAGGGAAGGGAGGGTAAAACTGGGCTACTTCCCCCTTACTGAGACTGGGCCGTTGCCCCCTCTTGCAGAAGAAGAAAAGTTATCCAAATAAGTTGGTACCAGTGGCAAAGCCAGAAAGAAGGGAGGGTAAACTGCCCCCTAACTGAAACCAATTCTAATTTTTTTGAGGTTCCTATTAATGTTTCTTATTTGAATTAGAGTTCTACTTCAAAAGGAAGCATATGAGGCATCAGACTGCATGTAGGGGCATACAATTTTCCAAAACTTTTCAAAAGGAAGGGGAACATTTTTTTCCCTTTAGACCCTTTCAGATCCCAAGTCAATGATCACACAATCCACTCTATGCCCCTTCCCCCCCCCACACCCCTCGAAGAGTAATCCTGGCTATACCACTGATTGGTACCAATTCTAATGGATTAAATAAAATCTGCAGTAACCATCAGAAACAGAAGCATCCAAAACATTATCATACACAAGAAAAAATACACACACATGTGGCATCATCAATTCTCAGTTTCCTGCTACTTCTGGAAAGGAAACAAAATTCACTTCCTCAGTGAAATGTGCAGTACATTTCTACAAGGAGTAAAGTTTTACTTCATGTTTTCATGGGGCAATGTCACCATGAGGAAATCATTGGGCTGCTTGCAGAGTAAGAAGCTTGAAATTAAAATCAAAAAAGGGTTACTTTTCATGAGATTGCTTCAATACCCAATTTAATTGTTTACAATGATGTTAATTCTATAAAGTTTCACTCTATCTGTTCCTCTAAAAGTATTTCAATTTAACTGTCAATAAATCAACCTCCATGAATGATGGGGGCCAAATTAGTCGTATAAAAAAGCCATTTGCAAATTTCATAGGAAATGTTTGGCTAATTTTTCCTGCAATTATTATCCTCTTTTCTGACAATTATTCATCGTCACTATGTTTCTGCTTCACTGAATATATCCAGTCACTGTCAGACCATCTTTTAGTCTCTCATCACTAAAAACTTTCTGGCTCCAAGAATCTCATTTGCTGAAGCTTTAAAGATGAGGGCCAACATATGATCTACAACGAGGCTCTCATTCTTTTTCCCTTTATATCAAAATTTGCAGAGAAAAAAAAACTAGTCCCTTTTGCTTTCCCATAGACATCAACAGATTTCAATATTGGATAAGCAGTAACACCTGAAGCAATTTGTTTGTATGGGAGATATATGCCTTCAGCTGCAGCATCCGATCACTGCTTCTGCCGAGTCATTCACCTCTCGAAAGGAAATAACTGTTATTATGAAGGATCAAGTGGCAAAGATTATATCTATGGTTTCTTTTGAATTTTATCACAAGTTAACAGCACAAATGATCAAAGAAACATGATGGTATATCTATAGTCGCAGATGGATGAAATAAGGACATATATCAGTAAATCATAGAACATAAAAGGAAAGAAAGAAAATGAACTAAAATAAGAAACAGAAAACACAACAGCTGATGAGGAGATTGTGCAATTAGTTTTGTCAAAAAAAAAACAACTTCCAAGGCCATCGCAAATGATTCTTGTAGCAATTTTCAAGGACATTCCTGTCATGCTGTGAAGAATAACCTGAGATTTTGAAAGACATGAAAAATTCACACTTCTCATAAATCTTGTAATGTATTTTTAACTTCAGTTGAATATACAAGCTTAACCCTAAAAGCCTAGACTGAGGCATTCAAAATGTTACTATGTGGGAAGATGGGAAAGAAACAAATGCCATCTACACACAAACAATCTGTAGGGCTTGAGTTGTTTGTTGTCTTCAAATGACACATATATAAATACATTCATATTGCGTTTAACTGCAAAAAAAGGGACAGACTATAAACAAGAATTGGGTGGGGGGGGGGCAAAAAGAGTGAATGGGGAGGGGTTGGAAATCTCTTATGAAAGGACAGTATAAGGTTCAATGAGGCAAAGTATATATAACATTTTTTTATTTTACAAACAAAAAGGGTAATTTTCCCTCAGTCATCTTGCCCACTTGCTTACAACCCCACTTTTTTCACACCTTTCCCATTTTTTCTCACCTTGTACTGGAAATCATATGTAATAATAAGTGAAGAAAGTCTTCCAAAAGACACCAGTTATTCCCAAATTAAACTCCAATTGAGAAATATGATTATCCAAGTTTGTTTCTGGATGGACAATTACCGCAAGTTTTTTTTTTTTTTTTGCTTTTCTCTGTGTTTGTGGTAAGTTTTAAGGGAGCTGCTGTACTAATATAGTAAACAGGACATGAAATTTACTTGAAAGGAACTTGCCAGAAAGAGCTTTGGGAATTTTGCAATTTTCTTTTATGTTGAGAAACGGTTTCTTCTACATTGTGAGAGTGAATGAAAGCACACATTAGATAAAATCAATTAAATAGAAAAGAGAGGCATTTCCTTTACAATATCCTGTACATCATACAAAGAGGCCATTCTGAAAGGCTTATCTCATTAAATCCCCAAAACCCCCAGGTTTGGGAGTCTGTGAGGGACAATACCTACTGTACCAACTATCACCCTATGTGTTTACCATTTATACCTATAATTACAGTCTGGCAAAGTAGGAACAATGTGGTAATGTGCACCCCCACTAGCGGTAATGAGCAAACCCTGATCAAACGTAAAACTAATACTGTAGCCTAAAAGAAAGTATGGATACTCATCGCGTAGGGTTGAAAAGGGGTCACCACAATGTCAGGAAAGATCACAGAAGCAAATCCAAACCAAAAAAGAAGTTTTTGAGGAATAATCCAGTAATAATCCAAATAGTTCCCAAACAGCTACAACAGATATTTAAACCTGAGCTAGGCAAAATGGAGTAGAATACTGCTGGCTTAAATTAATTAGCACTCCATGGTAATAAATGAATGTAAAAAAGGTTCATTTTCATAATGGAACTTCTATTCTTGATCCATTCTCGATCGATGGGCAATTCTGTTACAAAACACAATTTCAATGCATTTGGGAGTAAAGGCTGCACTCAATTACAGTGGTAAATAGTGAAGAAATGGGAAAAGGGTTACTTCAGCTCTTTCTCCAAAGAAATGGATTATGATTATTATGTATTTCATCTAAAAAGAAAAGAAAAAACCTTAGTTTTTAGAAATCCATTTTGATTGAAGATTTAAACATGACAAATTAGTTGCCAGATGCCAGTTGCAAACTTTTCCAGGTTGTTGCAGCTATGTGATACATAGGTCAAGTGTTTAGCACTGGATCAGCTAGCTCTAAGCCATTCTAACCAGAGTATTGAGGGTACATACAGATATTTATTAAGAGAAAAGAAAGCATTCAATTGCTTCACTACCCACCTGGTTGACAATAACATTGGTATCTCCCATTGTCATCCTGACAGATGCCATTAATACAGGGGTTGCTGTCGCATTCATTCACATCAATGTCGCAATGAGGTCCTGTTTTACCATTGGGGCAGAGGCATTGGTAGTCGGTCCCTTCGTAGCCTTGAATCACATCCACACATTTTGAAGAAATAGAACACTCATTTTGTATACATCCATCATACTCTTCACAAAAAGATCCTGAGTAACCTTTACAGCAACGACATGTGTAAGCCTCCTGCAAGAGTGAAATGGAGAATGTATGTTGAGTTAACATTAAATCTTAAAGAAATTATTACCATAGGTAACCCCCAACAAGATGTGTCTATCACTTTCCCCAGTATGTGTTTTGTGTGTGTGTGGGTGACCATGATGGAATCAAAAGGTAACAATTTCACTCCAAGATTAAGCTGAGGGGTAAAACCCCAATGCACCACATCAAACACATTTTGGTCACTAAAAAGTACAGTTTTCATTTAAAAGCAATCTGTATATCCTTTTTCAACTACACTGTCAAACGAGTCAAGGTCTATGTCAACGTGTTCAGTCAGGGCAAAACATATGAAGTTGTACAGTATTCTGCAAGTCCACACAGTTTCCTCTCACATTCATGGTCATCAAGTATGTGTGGTGAAATAATAAGTTAAGGTCTGATTTATTTCAGTTTCTGGTTATTACATTCCACACAATTCTTCCATCCAATTTTTATTCATCCTCCCTGTTACAGTTTTATAGGAATTCTATTTCAACATGATCGAGCTCCCAACATGTTGAACAAATGGTAACATGTACGGCACCATACAACAACCCTATGCATGCAACAGTGGAATGATTTCCACATTGGAGGGACTACATTATTTGCTAAACACACTCAGCTACTTCTACATTCTGTGGGTAGCCCATTTCACTCTAAATTAAACCCCCGGCATCGTGCCATAAATCTTTGGAATACTCTACCCAAGCCTATTACTGACAGTCCAAGCCTCAAATCTTTCTGGTATAACTTAGTTAAACTATACTTAAGTACCTATTGATATTTTGTCTTCATGAGTCCTACCTTACTCTTCATTGCTACCATTACTGTTGTTATATTGTTGATCTACTATTGTGTCAGAGCAGGCTCATACAGGAAATGACCTCTTATTATACAGAATTGTTTATGGTGTGTTCTGGGGTGAAAGGGGGGATGGGTTTGTGCAAAGAGGGTAGATGAAGTATTGTGCTAAGTTTTTGTTACTTGTGTGTACCTTAAGGGAGTAGAGCATTTTGCCAAGCCTGTGAGGGTTTATTGTTACTTCCCTCACATCATTGCAGACTATAGTTATAAATGTTATACTATACTTAATTGAAATAAATTAATACATATTTTATGTTTGTATACCTGTATGATGATATGAAAAACAAATAAATGAAATGTATCAATGGAAATTCAAATTTGGTACACAGCATTCAAAACAGAATAGTATGCAGGATGTTAAGCAAGGACTACATGTATACATGTGACATGTATTTCAAGTGATTCTACATTGGAAGTAAAAATTTCACAAGACTATACCCAGTCAAAAGCAAAAGAGATTTCATCAGAATGAGCTGATAACTTTTATGAGTTTCTTATACTTCTTCTTATCAACATTGAAGATACCCGTCTCTTGCGTCACCATCACTACAGATCAGTCTCAATAAAAGGTTCTAAAAATTTGTTAAACAATTTATGCAGACCTCACTATCAGCATAAGCAAGCAATTTTCTTTCACTTTGAAACTACATTTATACATAAAACTTTAATCTGACCACACTTCCATAACTTTAAATACTACCAGATTTAAATTGTTGTTTGACCTACTTCCGCAGTACTCAGTGACTTGCAATGTACACCTTCATAGACAGAAGCATATGAACAAGGTTACTGTTATGCAATACTCAGTATGGGTACCATTACCTCATTCAAACTGAAAATGGACTGCATCGATTTCCCACATCATTTTACAGTGATAATAATCTGGGTCATATTGTCCAGGGCTCAGCTAAGTTTAAACTTCATCAAGGGAATATCAAATATTTCTTCCTGGCATCTTAAACTGATTGATGGGAGCTCACCAGATTTTAAAATATTTCCACGTGCCAGTGTGTGACTAGGTTGCATAAACAACATTTTAAGGTACTGAGAAAGATGATGAATGTAAACTCCAGTTTTATGTGCACACAAAATACTATCAGCAAAAGATGACTACACTTTCTTGCTGCAGCACCATGATGACTGCAGGAAAGAAAAGAGATGCTGTGGCATAGTATATTTTTGTTATACACTACATCAATATATGTTGAATATTGTTGAAAGTGAGAGAAATTCATATCCCACTACACGACATATATTTTAACATTATCATGGACACATTCAGTTCTGTCCCACAAAAAGCTTTCAACTGGAGCACCCAAAATAATTGGTCTGTAAAGGTAACGCACAGCATTAATTTGTTTGAACAAATGGGAATGTTCCACTCACATTTAGGAGACAATATGATGAATAGACTTCACAAGTGTCTTTGACTAGATCTATTAGCACCACCGAGTCATGTCAACACAATTTAACAGACTGAAATCACAGCAGTGTTGCAGGATCCCGCTACAAATAGTAAGATTAACTTCTTCCAGTTTTTCTTTTTCCATCTTTTGTGTCAGAAAACAACATTTGAGAATGAAATTGTGAGAAAGACCCTGAATCTGAAGGTGCAGAAAATGACTTGAAGTGAATATGTCACAAGTCTATCTATTTTGAAATTTAAGGCTATAACATACCATGTTATACAGATCAGCTCTGTATATGTGTTGAAATCATTATTGTTAACTTAAGAATTTAACTTTTTTTGTGTCATGAAAACTGAATATAAAAGGAATGAAGTGTGAATAAACCATCAGCAGTTACATTGAACTTGTTGCAAGTAGTTTTTTAAATGTTTGAGTGCAATTGACTTCAGAGCAAGACAAAATTGTATAAAGTATTGCGTCACTGATAAAATTACATCCATGTTATGTAATGAGATACATATTTCACAGAATAAACTGGACTTGCTCTATTTTCTTTTTCTTTGGGGGCAGGGCAAAAGCTGAGTCTTGATTAATTATTTACACAGTAAAAACTATTATAATGTCATTAATCCAAGTCCTGCATGAAAAGCACAAAAGGAAGGTTTAAATTTGCTATAAAATAAAAAAGAATTCAGAAATGCTAGTCTTCTTAATGTATACATTTAAATAAGTTAGAAGACCCATCTTCTTGCATATCTAAGGGAGAATAAAATAAAGTGATTTTGTATTTAAATTGACTGATAATATCACAAAGAAGCGAGAGACAACAAATAATGGTAATTAATGGCAACAGATAATGCTGTAAGGTTGCTATTCATTCAATTAAATCACATACAAACTTGGGAGGACAAAAATATCAATTAAGAGGCAATAAAGGAAATAGGTGTCCAATTTGGAAAATTTACCAATGCAGACACAAAAATGTAGAATTGATCATAAGAATAACGTTCTTTGCAGCATCAAGGAGACGTTCAAAGAACACACATACGCTGAGCTGAGGTACACAAGCTTATCTTTTTCTAATTCCCAAAAGGGGAAAAGGCTCAGTTGCACAGCTGTAATGCTGCTGAATAAACAGTTCACAAGGAGAGAGTCTCATCTAGGCCAGCTATGGATCAATCAAATTGGAAATTTATTGCATAGGATGAAACTAAGCACAATAAGTGTTGGTTACAGAGATAAAATAAATTGATGATGGAAATTCACACACAAATCCTAGCAGCAGTACTTAATCAGATGAATCAATCACCCATTTACTGAGCAATGTGGTTGGTTAACTGCAATAATATCTGTAACAGCAATCTTTAATACTTAGCCCACAACCTTGCAAAACCTTTACTCATAAAAGTCTCTACACACCTACACTGATTGTACAGGGAAATCTTTGAAAGAAAGCATCACAATAAAATATGATTACCCCGTATGGTGATTAGTGGTTTACCAAGGCAGATAACAGCTGGTGCACCAGACAGGTATGAGACGTGTTGTATAATGGATGACATTGCTTTCAGAAGTTTTATGTTAAGTTTTAGCTGTACTGACACAACATGAAATTTGTTTTGCATGTCACATAAAAACAGCCAAAGTATTCAAATTGCAAAACCACATCTTTCCCCACAGTTAATACTGAGATCATATGAATAGAAAAGGAAGGAGGTTCCAGGACTTGAAAAATAAAATAATTAGCAAAACAGTGATGACTTATAAACCTCATAACGTCTGAAGCATTAATATTCCACCATTATAGCATTTGGATACCAAACAAACATTTTCTTTTTTTCCAAATGGGAGATGACAAGACACCTGCCCCATGTCACACTCCAAAAGCTAATATTTCAAGGCACAATCCTGGTTACTCGGCTGACTGGGAGTGAGGTCAAGACTAAATCAGTACAAGAAGAGATCAAACACCAAACACCATAATTGGACAAAAAGTTGCAAGAGTTGTTATTCAATAGCTGTGGCATTGTAGAGATGGTCAATCCAACTATTGCATCTGGTGAAGTGAATGAAGAATAAGGAAGTATACTTGTGTCGAGAAAAAACAGTTTCTTCATCTTACTACAGATAAGCCAAGACAATCTTGCATAATTATACTCCTTCCTTCCTCCCCCCCCCCCCTTCCTCAATAATATGTTCTAGCTCAAATCATACATGGAAATTATCTCTGAGAAAGCTTTAATACCCATAGTACATTCTCCAAGCTACTATTACAATCATTACTGGACGATCAACAAAAAAAAAAAAGGACAAGGACTATAATTCTCAAAAGGTCATATTTCATAATTACATTATGTTCCCAACAGGAAAGAAGTAAAAATGACATGCCGATTGAAACCACTGACCAGGAAAGAAGTAAAAATGACATGCCGATTGAAACCACTGACAAGTTCAGAACTATCCAATTTATAAAATTCTACCAATAGGACTTATGTATGAGGAATGCAGCAAATGGTCAGGTATAATGGAAGCATAAAACCACACTATATTGAGTAATTTAATATACTGTTCAAGGTATGAAAGTATGTTCATACTTCACAATGGTTCACTTCACACCATCACAAAGGCCCCTTAGTGATATAGAGATTTGTCTATAAAGTGAGCTCAATGCTCTGTAAATCACACATGCCTCTTTTATTCTTTATCAGGCCATACAACAAATCTAAACTAATCTTACTTCATCGGACATAAAAAAGGGTTTGCATCATTCAAACATTGACCACACCATGAAAGGCCTCTCAGTCACTAATTTGTAGTTTTTCTGGCCTCTGATAAGATGTGTCACTGCTCTTGGATAACAGCCTTGCAAGGACATGAAAATTCGAGGAAATAGAAAACACCACAGTGTACAAATTAATGGAAGATTCTACATAATTTTTCCAGCGGGAATAACATACAGTAAGCACAGTATAGTCCAATGAAAACATGCAGGTCAGGTGACACCAGATCACATTAAATCCTGAGGATTCGATCAATAAGTCAGGTTGAACAGCGAGATATAGAGAGCAAAGCACACACTGCATTTTTTATGACAAAACGTCCAATGCAACTTAGAAAAATGTCTCTTAGGTAAGTTAAAAATTTATCTTCATGCCTTGCATGATTGACAAATTGCTTCAAGCATGGGAAGGCGTACTACTTCATTCACTGTTCATAACTTCATATGCCAATATATAAAGCCATTTCTTCATAGTAACACTTTTGATTTTGTGATACAGAGGTCTAAATACATATCTACCATCACCATTTCTAATTAGATTATCATTTCTCCTGTAACTCAACATTCCTCAGGTGTACTGTAAATGACTTCCATGAAAAGGAGGTACACCTTAAAGGGCAGGAGCAGTCACCCCAACTTGAAGCAGTGTAGTAAACTGTCCAATTTCATGATTGGCTGTTAAGGGTCATGTGACAACATTTTTACTCCTCAAATGTGAAATTTACTGGCAGTTGCTGCTTGGTTTACCTTTCATATGTTATATTGAAGTAATAAAATATTATGAGAGATTCTTTGAACAGAAATGAGACAAGAATTGTGATATTTAGCTGTTGCTTCAAAATAAGTTTGGGGGACTGCTCTTGACCTTTAAAGGTCTTATGTAGAGGAAAATAAGGGTCATGCAATAGACCCAAGAGCACAATTTCAGGTACAGTGGGATTTTATATTGCATCAGTTTCCACAGGAAAATCAGAGCAGAAAATGAGGTTTTCTATTTTTAATCTTTTCCTGAAAACATTTTTTGTCCATGATTGATAACTGTGTGATTCTGTCTGTTTTTCATGCAAATGGCAAGTGAGCCAATATCTTGGAAAAAGCTGCTTTTTGAGAAATATACCTGAATATTTTGCAGTTTTGTTAAATATTTGAGGCAAAGAAAAGACTGATTGCAAATAATGTCAAGGTACTGAAGGTAGGCAGATCGCACTTCATACTTTTGTAGGCTTACTCTAAAGATATGGGCCAGTTTCATTTTGTAGCAATGTACAGTAGTCCTGCTGGACATGATTTTAGGCCTGTAGGGTGCACATACATGTACTCTGTCTGCACTGGAAAACTATCCTCTCCTTATTTTGTTTAAAATCAAAAATTCTACATGCAGTGAGGACATTGTATAATTTACGATGCGGCTCACCTAATATTCAAAGAGCCCTCATTTTTTGAAAAAACAATTGGAAAACAATAATTGAAAAATTCATACAAAAATTGTAGTAATGCTGCTCCAACTATCTTTTTCCGGAAACTTGTTAGAAATTGGTCTCTTTGAGTTGCTTACTGCAAAATCTGTTTTTGCCTTCTCCTTCTAAAGTTTCAGTGTTTTTAACAATAGACATTATAATGCAACTCATGACCAGAAGAATTACAGATTACAGTTTTGCACGTGGAGTTTGTGTCTGTATCTTCTTACAATAAATTACTACAAGGCAATTTCTGTCTCATTCCCCAGTCTGGACTATTTTTTTACAGCTTACTTTGACTATTTTTAAAAATAAGTCCAAAAACCCAGGTTAATCTCCATTTTGTTTTTTCACTTTCGCTGCACAGATAATCATCAGCCTCTAAAAGCTGGTACTCACCACCGCTGTTATACTGAATTTATTGACCCTCTTAGAATTACGACATTGATAGCTAATCTCTTGATTAAAAGAGATGCATGTGACATTTTTATGGCAGAACTGAAATTCTAAGAGCCAGTGCCCTCATTCTAAAGTTGATCATGAGTATGTAAATCTATTACGCATGAACTGTGCCCCAGAGGAACAAAAAAAAAATTTATGAATGTAATCATAAGACAGACATGAGACATTCTTCCTTGCAGAATGAGAACAGATATTTTAAGGTATTTGGATCTATGTAAGTAATGGTATAGTTTTACTTATTTCTAAAGTTGTTTCATCCACATTACAATTCAAGAAACTTTAAATTACAGGCAAATTCTGGAGGCATTTTCTTCTCAGCAAGGTAACAAGAATGCTGAGTAAAGTGAGCACATTGTGAGGCTTGTTTCTCTTTCATCATTTTAATTGCATGTACAATTTAATACTGTCAGGGATGTTTGAACATGTTTCCTATAGATGCAGCATAACCCTATAACATGCAGGGCACAGCAAACTACAGACTTGGTCTCAAGTACTTCACATACTGAGTGTAAACATGTGTTAACAATAAGGCAAACATTACCTTGATGCTGCTGTGTTACCATGAGCTCAAGAAGTGTGAGAATATAAGTTTACTCTGGGTCCATGTTTAAATTTGGATGCACCTCAAACCTCAGGGTTCTGTGGTTTTAAACACTTTGTATTTTAATTAAGAAAGGTCGAAGGTGTTTATGGCATAAGGTTTCACGGTATACCGGTATTTCCGTAAGTACCGGTACGTACCAGTACTGGTACGGTACCACTAACCTAAAGGTACCGAAGTATCGTGGAGACTCGTTACTCAACTGCAAGGTGAAAATCTTTTCTCAAAATTATAGCATTTAAATTAGAATGATACTAAAATGTAACAAACGTCCATTTGATAAATGCTCCGTGTCTCTAAATGTTATAATATAAACAGGGAATAGTCACTTGATAATCATTTCGCACCATTTCAGTCACAAATCCCCCCTAAGAATTTCGGAAAGTGCCGTTTAACGTTACTTTCGCAGAACTAGTACCTTCCACACTAACAGGGCCCTTGCTTTCTTTTGACATTCTGCGCAACCCCCGAACAATGGCTGCTCATCAGCAAATGCTTTCACATGGTGTATTGAGAATAGATACCACGCGTTGATTGATAAAATTCACTTTGATTACGATAGCACACGACATTATACGAGAGCAAATTTCGTTGTAAGCAGACAAAGAATCATAGCATTGCAAGCTCTGACATGAACTTTGCATCGACGATTTCTGATTTTAACACAGTGATTCAATGGGACCGTTCCATAACGCTCACTGTCTATGTCTGTGGGAGAAAAACTTTCATACGAACACAACGAACGTTCTTTCAGAAATTACTGTAACACAGTGAAGCAATGGGACTGAACACACAGTAAATCCCGCTTAAATCATTGGCTCACGTGTTCAGTTCAACTGATCATCTCACTTGCTTTGTTGTATTCCTCTACGTACTGAAGAACAGTATAGTGTTATTGTACAACGGATTGCTGCACGATGCATTCGTAAATTCAATCATGAAGCACTTTGATTTAGTTTTGATGGCGATAACTCGGCGGGAAGAAAGCTTGATGAATCAGTCTTTTATGGAAATATTTTTGTAAAGTTCTACTTCATAACTTTTGGTTATACTTCAGGAGGGGGGTTGTCATTATTTGCAGAAATTATTTTTGCAATCTTCATTACAATCCTGAGTGCTCTTGTCATCTTGTGGGGTCTAGTTCCGGTGCGGACGTGCGGCGCTGTTTTATTGTGTGTCCCGAAATTATCGGACGCCAAATTTGCAGAGAGGTTATTTCTTTTTCTGTTTACAGATTTGTTTAGTGTGGGGTGACTAAATGTTATAAAAAATACTGAAACGGGAGGCAGGGATTATCAGAAGACTGCACTTATATCAATGCATGGTATTTTTACAGATATTTTGCATGTGATAAAAATCCTACTTTTTTACTCTTCTGGTACCGGTACTGCGGTAATACCGGTACCATTTGTGGCGGTACCGACGGTACCAATTATCAGTGGTACCGTGAAACCCTATTATGGCACTGATGACCCATATTTTCTATCATTTTAAATTAATTGGTATGTGAAATATTTGACCTGGTTACTGCTGTAGTACTGTCCAAGAAACCAAACTCAGGGTACGTGAGAACACAGACTGTAAAACATGGGTACAACCTGCAGTTTTGCCTCATTGTAAACACAGGGCAACACTGATGGTTGCTGGGTGCATGAGACCAAGCCTGTAGGCATCTCCTACATTCACACTAGTTGCTTTATATCGGAATAGAACAAATGCGCCCCAGGACCTAAATTTAAAGGCATATTTTCATCATCCCAAACAGTTCCAATTCTCCCAACCTACTTACTTCTAGGCCCTCCCACATTCATCTAAAACTCATCTTTATCCAGACATAATCCTAGTTTATTACTTCATGGCTTGTCCCAGTGGCCATGCAAGTCCATAATGTGTAACCAAGACACTCTCAGTGCCCATGCTGTGTAATTTAGCTATGATGCATTGTCTGAATGTGATGCCAATCAAAGAGCTGTACCAATTGAGGGTTTGATATATGTATACTGAAACTGTGGTTTGGGGTGACGAATGACTGCCTTTAAGACCTGAACACCATCTGTGAAAGCTTGTAGAGTAAATACAGAATGGTATAATAGTTAGAAAGTGTGTCCACACTTGTGCACTCTTTCAAAGTGAAGAAATTTTAGGACTTGGGACTGTGTGAGAGTATCTAATGTCAGGGGACTGTTTTCAGAGCTAAAAAGTAATTATTTTAGAGCTCAAATATATCTTTTTATAAAAGAGCAATACCATTTTAAAAATTTTTGAGATCTAAGTTCCTTGCAGTATTCCGATACAATGGACTGGAATGTATTCCCACTTCGACTTGGAAAGCTACATGATACTGTACTTGCTCTGCACCACTGCTAACAGCAAGGAGGCAACTTCTTTACTTGGACTTCCTGTTCTTGGTTATTAGTACCATACATATTGTTGCTTTTTTATTTGAGGGAGTGGAAGATGGAGCCAGGCGGAGAGGGGTTTCTCCATTTCAACGAGCTTTAACATGATGTTAAATGAATCCATCGCAACAGATTACTCTAACATTGCACTCAAATCAATTTGTGGCTGATCTCTATTCTCCTGGAAACTTTCTACATCAAGGTTTTGACTCATGTCTAATTTTGCATCTTCATTTTATCTATACCCTATTCTCTTTTTCTAAGACCTTACCCTTCTCATTTTCTAAGTAATATGTAAATGTTTACTCTCCTGTTTTACCCTATGACAAACCTAAATGATCCATGAACTGGCAGATGTTCAGTGGAATTGTACCTCTTCCTAAAACAGAATTTCTTACTTGCCTCACTTTAGCCATCTCTCCTGTCATGTGCAGTTGTAGAACAGAACTTAACGAGCTCAACAGCCGAAGCAATCTGATCCCTTTTCTCTCTCACACAACTGCCGATTCATTAATACCCCTGAAAGACCATGGTAATCTAGTGAAATCAACATTGCATGCCAATCTCTTGCTTGGAGAGGCCTGGATGACATTGAGAAAATTCTGTAGTCTTAGATTACCTGAACACACAATTCAATTTCACTCAAAGCAAATATTTGTTACCTTCTGGACTCTGAAAAGCAAAGAATTTTAGCCTCAATAGGGAATTTGAAACGGTGATTACCAAAGCCAAAGAATTGATTAAACCTCTTTAGAAAGCTTCGTTTGTGACTTCTACGTGCCTTTGTCACGTTTTAAGCAAAGCTTTGAACTAGCAGTATCATCTCATCAAAACCTCTCATTACCATTGTCTGGTATCCTACATTCTATCACCGGGGCAGGTGGAAAACTCTTTAAATTGTTCACCAATGAACTCATTTCCAAACCATAAATACATACTCTTCTAAGCACTCCTGCTCTGATAAGTGCCTCCTCTCCCTCTCCCATAAAAATTAAAGAGGAGTAGTTTTACAGTGGTCACTTTCAGAAGGGAGATAGTCAGGGGTAATTGGTTTAAATTAAAAACAAAAGGACTATAAACCAACAAAAGTTACAGGGAAACAGCAACACTTAAAGAAAGCAGAAGATAAGAGGTGCCTTGAAAGTCATCCTGTCAACTGCGATTTAGCCTGCTTACGCAGGCTATTGTGTGTGCAATTCATCAGATTCTACTTCATTATTCAAAAATCCTACTTTAGTTCACTGCTATAATTAATACTATACGAGTCTCTCAACGGCTTCACTGTTGAGCAGTTGATGTTTCCAAGAGTTACATGGCATACCTACGGTATACAATAGCCCGACAACCAATCTCATTTACGGCCGCTAAAAATGACGTAACAACAAAATTTAAAGTACTGAATTATATCTTGCGTAATAGGTAATATATGTGCCTCGAACATACGGCCTGGTATACATTTTCCATGTACAAAAGCTACTTAGGTTGTTCGCCGGTAGTTGTATCAGTTGTATGTATGAAAATAACTATTCATATTTGTCTCATGTACCACGTGACCTTATTTTTACTAGTTTGTCCCTCAAAATGGGGGGATTCCTGTAAACGGAAACTGGAGGAAGGTTTGCAGACTCTGTGTCATACTGTATAGAGACCTGGGTGTATTATGATTTCTGAGACAGTGCCATCTTATGGCTATTACAGAGTGTGCTCTGCAGGCTAACTGCGATTAAAAACTTGCAGCTTGTTTTCAAGATACTAAGTGTAGGCTGAAGTTATTTAATTACTTATAATACACATCCACCATAAGGAAACTTATTGGAAAATAATTATGTTAATAATAACAAACAAAATAAGAACTTTCTGTTCACTGATCTGCACGCTTAACAGATTGTGAACAATTTTGACATCTTGAGTATTAACTCATTTATAACACTTACCTGAGTACAGACATGGCATCATGCTTCAAGAATAAGAAAAAAACTGATAGATTTCCTCCAGTTTGGGTGTTAATCAAGTTTGCCAATTCTATTGCCCAGGGACTTATTTGCTGATTGCAAGAGGTAATTGATCCGCCCGCACCAGACAGTCGAAGCAGATAAAAGGTTAATTGGAGATATATTCCTATTTAAATGTCTAAATGTGGATTTATAAACTTGGATTTATAAAGAGAACTTTCCCGTGAACATTAACAAATCTATCAAAGAGATACGTTTTCAGCATTTGGCATTTGTACTAGACCTACTGTTTGTTCAAATAAATTTTCAAAATCCAAATCAATAAATACATGAAGCAGAGACTATTTATTGGATGGAAGAAATAAAACAGCTTAGAACTGTAACGTATGTTAGCTATGAATGAAACCATTATAAAACCACTTAATTTATTAAATATTTACATCATGTTTTTTTCTACAATAAATCTAGGAATCTTACAAAAAGGGGGGAGGGAATATGAGAGGGAGAAGGGGACAAAAGAAATGAAGCGATGGGGCTGTCACTCTCAACATCAGAAGAAAAAGATAATCACAGAGCTCTGTTGGGAGACACGTAATGTAAGGCTACCTCAAACAGCGGTGAATAAACAACTGGCGAGAGATGTATAGACTTAATATCCCAGAGTTAATAGGTGTCTATTCACTTCAGTTTGAGGCTAGCTTACATGAAGTATAAACCACACTGTTAACCATTCATGACCATTCAATAGATTCCCATATTGAAAGTTTTGACTAAAAAACTTCATCAACAAATACAGTAAGCAAGAATTGAAATAAAAAACGTACAGTAGGTAGGCACAGTATGTTCAAAACTATTCTTCTTATGATGCAATATAACTCAATCACGACAGCTCCTTTTTATTGCAATGTTTTAAAAGATGGAACTGTACATTCATATCCTAGATTTTCATTAATTGCACTATGTTAATTGAACTTTGTTAAGTAGTCTTTGAGAGCTGGGAAACCTTGTTTTGAATTCAAACATCATCTGCCACTCCAACACATATGCCTGACATTAAAAGATGCACATCTCTTATGATGTCGCATCACTTTTATGTGTTTCAATGATCAATCACCGGACTCTTCAGGGAATGTTTCGGGGAGATACTTAATACATCTCCTCCAAGCCATAGTGCTTCACAAGGAGAGGGCATGTGACAATACTCTACAGTACTGTAATAAATGTTGAAGTAGAATGCAAACATTATAAGAGCTTTGAACACAATAATTTACAATACATTACAGTACTTGAACCCAAACTTTCTTCCAAGCTATCCTATAACCAATCAAAAACTTACATATGAACACAGCTGTAAAACACGCACTAAAAACTTGACGCTTCAATTATTTTTCCTTCTCAACAAATAATGCAAGTCTTGGATTTCACTTTTCTCTTGGTTGCAAATACAGTTGGGTTCCTGACACACATTTCTCACATAAAATCCTCTATACTCCTTGCTTTGGGAATCTACAAGCTGTAATATTACCTCCAGTGTAATTCCCACTTACATGTAACTTAAAGCGGCTCATTGAGTTAGTTCATGAAATTCCACAATTTTTTCCAAACCTTTTAAGTTTTCTTCACATACCAATGACAAATGGTCAATCTTAGACATCCCCCATGTCCTACAAACAAATAACTGTTTTATGTGTGAATACTTAACGGTTCAATTTGGTTTTCAAAAATTCCTGACCAGACACTTTTTCAAATTGTGCACAAAACCGTTACAAGTCAGGACATTGCAAAATTCAAAATTTTAGCTTTTCCCATAACTATTGGATATGAAACCTCAGGGAATAATTTATCCAGTATCGCATCGCAATTGGCTACACAAACAGGCCAATCTGCTACACAAATAAAAAATTGATTAGCATTTTTTTGTGTGCATAACCCTTGAATTTTCACAAACAACATGTGAAAGACCTCAAAAATATTCAAAATTGCTATTCAAAATTTGAATGCTAAATTATTCCCTGTAACCTGACTAATTATGCTATCTATAAGCATTGCCATGTTGTAGTGACCATTTATCACTCTCACTGAGTTATCAATATCAACTCAATCAGCCTCTTTAACTGCAGTAAACTATTAGCACAGTGGAGAGAGGGGTGATACAGTACCTAGCAATGAGAGCGACCTTTCTAATAATATATTTTGTATGTCAACCTAGAAACGGCTTATCACACGCCCACAGAAACTGAAACACAGCTTCTTCCACATTCATTATTTCAGGTACTTATTGAATTTATGCATGATTTACCAGCTCAAGGTACATCTGGGATATTTGATTTTTTCAAGCTATTGCTTTCATCATTTTTTAAGAATTTCAATGCAAATAAAACAAAAAGCAATTCACGTTTGGTATTAATGTAACCCCAAAGTTTTAAGGGTAGAAAAAGTAACTTGCTATAAAATATTTTCACACCACGGTTTAGATATGAAAATACTTGTCTTTTAAATTTGTCAGTTCATTGGTAAAAATTCTGCTTGTTCCAAACAGTTGCTAACAATTTTGCCAAACACAGAACAAAAAAAAAACATGTAATATAATACCTGGATTTTTGTGAAGTATTTTACTGCCAAAGCACCATAGCTTCATGAAAATATTACCCTTGGTCAATTATGTAGACACATGTTTAAGTGAAAGTCCTTTCACTGCAACAGCTACAAACAAGTGCCAGATCAAATCACCTTTACAGGAACCCCATCAACTTCTTGGTGCAGCATGAAAGTATCTTACCTTAGGTTTAGGTTTAGATGACCATACTCTCACTAAAGTGTACCTCAAGTCAAAAAATTAAAAAATATACACTAAAAACCATGAAAATAAATTCTAACAGTCCAACTCTCATCTTTAAAGGACACTTCTGAGCTGAGATATAAAATTCTTAGAGAAGTAAATTCTTCCAATTTAAAATGGTACATTGCACAATAATTTGTGATGCCATTGTTGCACTTTACTCAAATTACAATCTTTGTATTTCTTTGTTTTTCCAAAAGTTACTGCACCTTGTACCAAGGTGGGATAGCACTTTTACTCTTATAGGGTGATGTAATTAATTAAGCCCTCTTTGTGCAAGATGCAATGGAAGCAAACAGGAAGTGTTCAAGGTCATAAAAACCATTCTAATTTCAAAGAAAAACAAAGCAGGTAATTTGAGTTGTCTAACAAGAAAGTCACAAATTATTGCACAATGGACCAATCTGTTTAAGTGAATAAACTTCAACGTTTTATATCTCGGCTCAAAAATGTCCTATGAAGATGGGATTCATTTTTCATGCTGTTTAATGTTTTTTTTTTTTTTAATTTTTTGACTTAAGGTACACTTTAATAACAATTCAGGCCAATTCCCAAATTGTCAGATTTGAGAAGGGGGCACCAATGTTGGAGTTTTGCCAACCCCAGGAAGAGGTTTGTGAGAGAGTCAGGGTCTCCCCTTTGAGAAATTTTTGCCTTTTACAAGGAGCCTTGATGAAAGATGGTGCAATATTTTTGACTTTGACAGGATTGATCTTGAATTGAAAGTTCAGTTGTGATGGTTTATTGGGGTAATATTCATCTTTTATCCTAACATTTAAGGCCTCTTCAGTGGAAAGCTTTTGAAAGCACTTCCCCATCATGTTCCCCATGCCAGTTCCAACAACTGGGGCCCATTCCACAAAGAGTTACGCACAATCTTAAGTTTGATTCCCCATACTTAAGTTAACAGTAAATCATACTTAAGATTGTGCGTAACTCTTTGTGGAACGGGCCCCTGGTGTTGATTATGAAACCAAATCAAGTTTACATCAATCAGCTGCTAAAAATCATTGAAGTGTACTTTAATTACATAGTGCAATATAACAAATAAAAGGAGTACAACATAACAAAGATCTCGTCTCAACTTCACACATTTTTTCTTTAACTTGAAAATTCTATGAACTAGCAAAACAGTGTAACAAAATAGATATGCTATGCAAGTTAAGGACCAACATAAAAACATGCAAGGTATGTTATTTTATTAATACACCGGGCTGTAACAGTGTAAAAGTTAATAACAAACATATATTTGCTCATTTTCAAGAGGCTTACTCCAAGATAATTTCAACCGAATGACTGTCCTCAGCATCATTATGACATCATTTCAAGGTCCTATACTTTTGCTTGTGTAGATAAGCCTTTATAGATTATCAATCATTTCGGTACTTTGCAAAGCCTGCAAGCTGATACCCATTAGGGTAAAATGCTGTAGGCACTTCCTTCCTTTCAATGGCGTCCAACTCATTTCCCTCCATTACCAATCGCTGACACTGTCACCAATCTGTGTCACGTCAAAGGCATGTATGCTTAATCACCAGTGACAAAAACATTCATGTTATAAAATGCTCGACATCCAATAAAAGAAAGACGACTTGTTGTAGTGTGGTTTTGAACTTTTTATCAAACAGGTGTGCTGACATCAGTAACAACATCAATTAGACTCTAGCACAAAGCTCATCTGGTGAAAACTTATGTATGTAAGCAGTTTATTATTTGATTTATTTATTCCTTTCACAAACTGGGCGAAAAAATAATTGATACTGACACTTTTGAAGTTGATGCTTTTGCATAAACTACCATCTGGTACATTAATTGACAGATAATCAATTCAGATAGCTAACTGGCTGTAAAGCTACCAAATATGGAATTATAGTCCTCCGTAAAACTAACTTTTCAATTTTACAAAGAAGTAGTAGGTAATGAGAATCCTTTTGAAACAAATACACAGTGCAAAAGCTAGCACTTCATTTTTTTACCAATTTTTATTTCCATCCAACTTTTATCCCCTCCTCTCTTCATTAAAGCAAATCAATAAAATGTTTCTAGGCACTCAGATAATTAAAAATTGAAACAGATCTCTCTTATGACAAACCCTCGATCTAGTGCTTCATATGGAAAAATATGGTTTTAATATGATATACTGTGAGGGTTGGGCAATGGGAAAATGTTTCTGATGTAAACAGTATCAAATCTTGCCATTTGAAAGACTGTCATACCTACATAAGTAGTCTATACAGTAAAAATCAATATTTTAAGAAATACAATTAAATCTAGCGAGAAGTTTAAGAAAGCTTTTGCTAATGAATTTCACAACTTTTGAACACTCTATGCATACGAGCAATTCACAGACACAAAATTTCTTGAATTTTCACAAAAGAGTTTTGAAAAAATAATTTTCAAACATAAATGTTTCCCATTCATTATCAAATGTGCCATGAATTCATGCTGTTTGCACATTTGATAACATATGTATTGGAGGGGCAAATTTACTGTACTTTACATGATAGTATATTGGGGTAATAAGAATTTGAAAGAGAATATTAACATTTTGTTCTAGCACCTTTGTTCTCCCCTTTTGAAGTGACTGTTTACCAGAATATAGAAACATTGAAGAGGTCTTTAAAGGCCCAGTTCTCTTACCCCAAACAGTAACAATTCTCCTAATCTTCTTCCTTAAGCCCCTCCCACAGTTGTCTGAAATTCATCCTCATCCAGATACGATCTCAGTTTATTGCTTCAAGGTGAGTATAGAAAAACTCAATATATATAATCAAAACACTCTCAGTACTGTTCATGCTCTGTAATGTAAGCTTTGGTACTCTGCATTGTCTGAATTAGCCGTCAATCAAAGAGCTGAGCCAACTGAAAATTTTGGTACCCCTGTACCAAAACTGTAGTTTGGGGTGAGAGGTTTGGCCCTTTCGGGTTAGAAAAAATGTAAATTTGGGGTTAAGACAGTTGAATGACAATTTCTGAATATAGTTTAGGTAACATTATTCCACACAGATGGTTTTAAGTTTGTCAAATTCACACTAGTGCTGCACTAAAGCTGTGAAAAAATGTAAAAACTCTAATTGTTGCTTTAAGCATTGACAATACTAAGTGACCAAATGTTTTCACTTGCATCATAACAAATCTCCTGATTAACCCTTTATCGTAATCGGGGCATATTTGCGCGCCTCGGGAGTGGGGGGGGAAGCTGACGTAGCACGCCCCCCATCCGTAGGCTATTGACCCTGTGACCTTAAACTATTGTCTCTCTCGTTGTTGTGGCCGAATTTTTGGGTAGCTACTCCCAGTTTCTAGCTCCGCGTGAAACAGTTAAGATGGGTAACAGCCGCGCTCTCCGTCTGGGTCCAAAAAGACCCAAACAACGGCAAAGGGTTAAAATAAGCCTGTGGAGTGTGTTTACTGCAAAGCTAATGCCACTGTCTCTGCGTGTGTGCACAGCCCCGTGGTGTAGATACTTTATCTTAACCCTTTACCGTTGTGCTCCAATGGGGGCATCTTTGCGCGCCTCTGGAGTGGGTGGACGTAGCACGCCCTGCATTGGCTTCTATTGGCTATTGACCCTGTGACCTTAAAGTATTGTCTCTCTCGTTGTTGTGGCTTAATTTTCGGGTAGCTACTTGCAGTTTCAAGCTCCACGTGAAACAGTAAAGATGGGTGACAGGTGCCCTCTCTGTCTGGGTCCAAAAGGGCCCAAACAACAGTAAAGGGTTAAGGGGTGTTTTCAAGAAAATGTGTTATGAACACGCATGTTTAGTGTTTAATGTGACTAGAGTTGTGAAGTCTTAACGATTTGTTTGAAATCGTCACATGTGAAATTGTTATACTTACCATGTTACTTTGTGCAATTTGTATGATGTTAGAATGTTAAATCACAAATGAATTATTTGTATTTGGTTCAACTCGTATTTTGTACTTTTAGTTTAAAAAAAAAAAAACTGAAAATTTTGTGTATGACATTTTGAAAAGTGTTATGAAATTTATGCATATTTAGTTCTTGTACTTGTTATATTTTTACAGGAATAAGTCACTGGAGGTGAGCTTATTGGGGCCGGTTTGTTGTGGCAGGTTAAGGTCACCGTAGGTGAACTTTGGCCATAGTACGAGAGAGAGAGGTTGCGACCTCTCTGTTACTTATTGTGTTGATGCAGTCAAGCACGACTGCGTACGTGCTCATTTAGGTGCGGCCTTTTATCATGCTTTAGTTAGATCACTTTGCACTTCTTCTCACTGCTTAAAGGTCAGGCTATCTAAAGCCGTAAATGTTACTCCGAGGGACGCAACAACTGGTAATTATTTTTCTTCTTTCGTGAATCTTATAGTTTTGTATAATTTAGGCCTACTGTTTGTTTCAGATGTAGCCTACGAACATTTGGACAAGCTTTTTGTGTCATAGTATGTGATATTCTTTGCCCTGACGTTTCTCGAGTTGAAGCCGCACCTAAAAATGTGTGTATGTATGTATGTTGTATGTAAGTATGTATATGTGTAGGTGCAGTAATCGCCAATCTTGCGTATAGCCATGTACCTTCTTAATGAATCAATTCGAAAGTTAAATGTTTATTTTTGTATACCCCTTTTTTTTTTTACAGATTATATATATTTTTCCTATTTGATAGAGTTAGTATTTTTGTACGTTCCGAATTCCGAATTTAGATGTAGTTAATCTTAGTATGTTTACATTTATGTTTACAGTGAACCGTTAATGTTGACGTTGACGTTGAAGTTGACGAACGTTGTCGTTGCCACTGGTGTTCCTGTCACTGTTGTGATTATTATATGTATGGCTTTGCTGTTCAAGAGAAACAGTCGAAAGAGACCAAAAGAATAAATGCAGTTGTCGGTTTTTTTGTGGTTTGCATTAACGAGTACAGCGTCCTCGCGTGTGCGAAAATGAGCTTACACTAAAGCTGTGAAAAAATGTAAAAACTCTAATTGTTGCTTTAAGCATTGACAATACTAAGTGACCAAATGTTTTCACTTGCATCATAACAAATCTCCTGATTAACCCTTTATCGTAATCGGGGCATATTTGCGCGCCTCGGGAGTGGGGGGGGAAAAGCTGACGTAGCACGCCCCCCATCCGTAGGCTATTGACCCTGTGACCTTAAACTATTGTCTCTCTCGTTGTTGTGGCCGAATTTTTGGGTAGCTACTCCCAGTTTCTAGCTCCGCGTGAAACAGTTAAGATGGGTAACAGCGGCGCTCTCCGTCTGGGTCCAAAAAGACCCAAACAACGGCAAAGGGTTAAAATAAGCCTGTGGAGTGTGTTTACTGCAAAGCTAATGCCAATGTCTCTGCGTGTGTGCACAGCCCCGTGGTGTAGATACTTTATCTTAACCCTTTACCGTTGTGCTCCAATGGGGGCATCTTTGCGCGCCTCTGGAGTGGGTGAACGTAGCACGCCCTGCATTGGCTTCTATTGGCTATTGACCCTGTGACCTTAAAGTATTGTCTCTCTCGTTGTTGTGGCTTAATTTTCGGGTAGCTACTTGCAGTTTCAAGCTCCACGTGAAACAGTAAAGATGGGTGACAGCTGCCCTCTCTGTCTGGGTCCAAAAGGACCCAAACAACAGTAAAGGGTTAAGGGGTGTTTTCAAGATTTTTCTTAAAGTGAACTTTTTAATTTTTGAAAACAAAATTGAATAGTTAGTAACTCCCTCATGCGACATTTATTTGAATCAGGAATTTTAGATATTCAGAATCAGGAGTTATAGATATTTCAGGTGTGCTACAATCTACACTCCACAGGAAATAAGGAAAGTGGTAGTTGTGTAAAAATCACACTCCTCACAGTGATTTGTGGTGAGTGATGGTGCTATTGCACTTGCCTTCCATAAGGGAAAAATGCAGTCACCCCAATTTGAACAAGGATAGTAGTTTTAATATAATAGTTTGTGAAATGTCTCTTGAAAATGTGACAATAACATATGAAGATAACTTTAATCCTGTAGAAAATTTGTTTGATTTGTTAAAAATATTTGGTGATTTTTCTGTGCCAGAATTTTTTCTTCCACAGTGAATCCTTTGGCACTATCTTGTCTTTCTATGAATCACACTTCACAGATCTAATTTCGAACAAATATGACATTTTGCCAGATGTATAGTGCAACAATTAAGATGTTTTGTACTTAGCAATACATCAAATTCTTACACTTCTGATTAGCTTCTTAAGTCTATCAAAGACGGGTTTCTCTCATTTTTAACAGAAAATTTGGCTTAGACAGCTTTGATGAATGACTATGTAAACTGAACAAATATCTTAAGGACTTTCACCATTAATAATTCACAATGAAAGTACATCATACTGTTACACAGCTAACTTAGCTCTAGTTATATTATCAGTGATGGATCTCATACAAGATGCAAGTGTGTCATACTGTACTTTCAAAGTACACATCATACTCAGCTGGTTGTGTAGGATGCAGTAAAAATTTCAGCAAAATGAAAAAAAAAGACAAGTTTCAAATTTATTTATTACTTTAAGAGTAAATACCATTGTGTTTTGTTCAAATTATATTCATCCACGCTTTCTGTGTATGGAAATCTGAAAAAAAGATTTCGATACAAAAAGATGTACACTTTCAAATTTGGCAAAATAATGAAAAACATTATTAAATGGCAGTTTCCATTGACATTCATCACTTAGTGGGTTAAAGATCAGATGATTTCTGTGCTAAACTCATGTTTTTTTTTATACATATGCAGTGTTGAAATCTCTCAAGAGACACTTGATGCAAGAAGGTTAATGTTTTTAATGCAAGTAAAAATTCTAAACATAAAAAATACTTGCATTTCATTAAGCACTCTAGCACTAATACTGCCATGATTATTTTTATTCAATTTACATGTTTACCCATTCTGTAAACAAGGGTAATTCAAAAAGATGGAGAATATTCTTTAAAATTAAAGGAATGTACAACAATTCTTCTAATTCCTTATACTTCATCTTTTAACCTTTCAAGTTTGTCTTTAAAGGTTAGTGACCCCTTCCAAATATTAAAGAAAATTTACATGATGCTAGAAGTGAATGGCAAGTTTTAGCCATCTCAAGCTGGCAACTAATAATCTAGAAGCTATCAGAGAACTTCCTGTTCAGGTATCTTGAGATCAATAAAGTTGAAGGCATTTGCCCCCTTCAGAGACTATTTGCTCAATAGAGCAACAAGGTTGGTTTAAACAAGGCTAACTGACGCAATTACAGCAGAGACAAGCTTCACCCGAGGAAATACCTTTTTCTCAGGTTACATTGGCTAAAATGGTCTATTCAATTCAAGCAGCATGATGAACTGAATTCCTGCATTAGACCCTTTATCCAATGTCTACCATCTTTTCAGTGATGAGGGGTGGGGTGGGGGGGTCCAGAGGAGCAGGGATACACAAAAGTGGTCACATAGTTTTAGACAGAATTTTTGGAAGAAGTCATGCATGAAAAATCCTTTAGAAGCAAAAGCTGTGCTAGAGTGACAAATATGAATGTGCCATTCCTGTACATCACAGGAGTCACCACTCTACTTGACAGTTTGTGGGAATTATTACGGGAAAAATGCAAAACCTGTACATTGTTATGGTTCAGTAGCTAATAAAACTCTTGCACATCAGGAACATAATTGTTGCAAAAGGCTGCCCTGCATTCCATATGCAACCTGTGGCATGCCCTTAAATGGCCTGTGAAATGGCATGACCAGTCTGTTCAAACTATTTCCAAACAAGAGGCAATCTCATAATTCATTAAAATTTTGCACATTAGAGGTAGAATAAGCAGTAAATATCCACGCAAATTTAGCTGAAAGGTGAAAAAACATTGTCACATGATTCTCAAGCCCCACTTACGAAATATGATGTTGAAATACACTTATTCAATTTGGGGGCAACTCCATTTTACCTTTTAAGTAGAAACTCAAATTTGAACAAAGTACCCTTTTGGCTATCAGATCATTTAATTGTGACAGAAGGAAATATGATCAGTGTGTGAAGTCTACAAACAGATACCCAAAGGCTTTGAAATGTTCTGTCCAGCCTTTTAACTCTCACAACAAAGAAATGGATAAAATGCAATTTTGGAGCTTTGCTTCTGAAGTCCATTTTGCTACTGACTGGAATTTTATCAGATTTAACATTTTATCCAAAGGGTATTTGAATTCCCTGTTGAGCCTACACTTGAAATACTTCCTCCCTAGAGACACTATCTCAACACAAAAGAGGCATTTTTCTCCAGAGACTCTTTCTTGCATAACTAAGTGAAGCATATTCTGTCAAATACACCCAAAACAAAAGTCCATCAAATGCACGTAATGGATGCTTTAGAAAGGTTAGCCCATTGACGCAAACACCAGCCATGTTGCCTCATTGATTTGTTCTGCTACCTCCAAGGCAACACATGTTTAAGGACAACGCACTTCAAAAGTTCTGGTTATTCAAAGCAATTGTAGATAGTATCCACCCTGAGGGTACGTCCGCATCAGGAGAAAAATTTAATAAGATGCCCTCTACAGCTGGCCAATTGGAGATCAAGGCTTGCCAAACGTTACGAAGAGCGGAGAACACAGCGACCAAATTACAAGCCCACAAGTACTTCTGGCTAGGAAAGCCGTAGGGTCCCCTAGGATCATTCATTAGCTTCGTTTTGGAGAGAAATGGAACGACTAAGTTTCATTTTGATAGAAAATTGAGGAAACAAATTGAGAGAAATTGGATTGAGTTTTGTAGTGCCATCTGATTGGGTTACACACTCACTAAATTAATTTAGCACAATTGTATCAATAGAATTAAACAAATACACTTTATAAACTACCTGTATCCTATCATTTGCAAAAAGAAGGGTTTTTTGTTTTCTTTTTTTTCAAGGATGGGAGAAAAGTGTTATTATGGTTGTTGCCAAAGAATTTTGTCTCTCTTTGGTCGTGAACAAACTGTACTTCTCTTTATCCAAAGGAAGGGTTAAAGTTAAGACTGATATCTAGAACAGATATTAAAGCTAATTGTTGACATTTTTGTTCTTAAAAAGTTTGGCTCTAGGAATATTATCAAGAAGTTACTACATTGTACAGTAACCTAGAAACCAAAAAGCCAGGAACTAAGAAAAAAAAAAAACAGAAAGTTGGAAATTCATTACCTTATCTACTCAGAGGAACCAGGGAGAGGCTTCCCAAACCATGGACTAAGAACAAGTTCACTTTCTATGGGGCTGTAGTTTTGGGGAGAAAGATAGCACAAGAGGTTGTCATGATTTCTTCAAAAAAGTTCATTTTTGTTAGGGGAAAAAAGTTCCACATTTCTTAGGGAAAAAAGTAATAATGAAAAACTTCACTCCAGCTGATTAGCTGGGTTGTATGTAATTTACAAAGGAAAGATCAATGTGTATTCCATAACCCTTGGATGACTACAAGATGAAACAAGTTTTAAAGAAGCAAGCATTTCTTATGGAGACTTTGTAGGGGTTGTTGGAGAATACTTATGAGCAACTATATCAACCCTTTGCTACATTACATCTAAATTGCATATATATAACCTGTGTGTTGTGAACTTCCTACAATAGTTTTAACCCTGCCCCCATGACAAGTGGCCTGTCCTCATTTTTACTTCCGCTTCAAAGCTATACCCACACAGAGATTTAAAACAATGCTTAACCTGCTGTGGGTTTGTTCACAGCTCAAAAGTTATGCACTCTAGATATATTCAGTAAAGGGTAAGTATATATCCACAATGTGAATCTTTAAAACAAATTGATGGGTTATTCAAAATGTGACAGAATACCACAGCTAGTTTTAATTTGATGAAGTAAGGTCCTCAAGAAATGAATACATTTGTTGTCCCTAAAAATAACTTTTGGTCAAAACTTTCAGTAGGTCATGGTAAAAATGCAGTTGTCTGAGGTCTTTGGTAAAACTAAATGGCATAATGATGGTTATAGTTACTTGCTTTGTTGGCCATATTGGCAGCATAATAAACACAGCACTTCCCTTGTCCATTCTCAACTATGTTATCAATAACCACTTCCTGTAGGGAAATCTAACAACTTACTGTACATTTCAAACTACAGTTAAAATTCTAAAATTAGCAGTAAAGCCCATCTACTGCAAGTACAAACAAGGAAGCTGACATCCAGATAAAAACCCCATGTCCAATTTAATGTGGGTCTCCATATAGCAACAATTAAACATTAAACTCTACGTGAAGCTGGCACTCATGGATCGATTTTAAAACTTACTGTAGCATACGTTGGGTGGACACTGCCTTAGGTGATCAAATAGAATAGCCTTCTAACCAGATGGCTCAATTTTTATGATACTAACAAAGACAATAGAAAATGTGGAGACTTAATTAACACTTAATGGTAATCAATAAAATGCAGCTGTTAGATTAAACGTAGATGTTACAACAAGTCTTATGTCTGACATCTCAATGTTTAGATTACATCAAACTGACCTACTTGTAGTATCCAAATATGTTTAATAGTTCCCTCAAATGGAATGAGAGTAGAAACTCATTCTCAACAAGCAGAAAAATCTGGGACAGCTAATTATTTATTTTAATGGCCAGTCAAATGAATGACGTCTGTATAAAGAACACCCTTGCAGACAAGCATACCCAACCATAGTAATGACCTACTCAATTAAGAGGTTCATTTAGCATGCATACCCACACCACTGCAACGCTCCAAATGATATTTTCACACACATTATTCAGAACCTGTTATTTGTCTCAACTCCATTGAAACTAGAGACTGTCATTTCTCAGCTCTCAGCTTACTGATTTCTTTAACATCTTTACTTAAAGCATTACATTCTCATTAAGATCTTCAATAATGATAAATGGTAGTTGGATACTTGACAAAACTGAGAAAAAAAAGTGACAGAATATGGGGGCTACACTATTGTCTTTCTAACGTGTAATGTGTTCCAAAACAGCACAGTTAATTTTTCCATTCATGCTTTTATGGCTTATATATATAATGCATTGCAACCCCAAGACATACTGTACCAAATCACATTACGAAGAGAACTGCAATGCAGACTGAAAAAGATGTCTTAAGGGAAAGAAAGAAACTCTTGTAGGATCCCAAAGAATTTTTAAACCAGAGGGGGATGTAAGTAGACTAAACTATTGAAATGAGGATTTTAAAAATGGGATACAAGATGGAAAGTTAAGTCAATTCACAGACAATTGAAGGGTACACCCAACAGATATTTACTTTGATTGAAGACAGAATACTTGACACATATTGCATGCATTTGGAACTGCTGAGAGATTGTCCAGTGCACTAACTACATTACTTGCAGAGGAAGGGAAAGACAGGTAATGTTTGCCTTATTGACTGTGGAAGGAACTATAACTATAGTATTGGGAAAAAGGGTCAAATACTGTTTTGGTTCGAAAGTAAACATTGTCATTAAGAAAGCCATGTCATTCCTCATTATTGATGCATAAAGATAAAAGTATCATTATTTGTAATAATTTACTACTTCAATTGTACTTGTCATATTAATTGCTAAACTTGATACTAAGTAGCTTTGCTGCTTCTCATTGCATAACCATTTCATTGAGTTAGTTAGATAGAAGATTACAGCCCACCTATTGGTTCAAGTCAAGCAGGCTGTGGCCTTTTTCCAGTTGTGACTCACTGGCTTGTTTTCTCTCATCCATATCATTGAAAAAAGTAAAAAATTTCAGGTGGCTCTTTATGAAAACAGTATCAGAGCTAGGTTTAACTTTCAGAGTGTTTGATATAAACTGCACCCTTACAGCAGTGTACCCTTAAATGCAAATGTAGTGGTACTTTATTGTACAGTATGTTTTACATATTACACATGAGGATGCTCTGATGGATAAGAGGTCATTGACCATTTTCTGTTAAAAATAAGCAAATAAACCTATGCACAGATAATACCACTGCAGCGAATTGTAACAAGTTACACTGAAAGGAAACAATAGTACCCAGATCTCTTGATCTCTGGGTTTTCACTAATTTAACCAGAAGTGTGCTGAGATGTTCATGGAAGACCAGCAGTAGGAACTGAAAATCAGGTTAAGGAATAAGCGGAGCATGTCTGTCTAGAATGATCTTTGTCAGAGTCCTTGTCACTTCTTTTTCTCCATGGATCAACTGTGGCTATCCCCTCAATTTACAGGTTAAAGTTCTTTTTATTAACCTTTAAGAGACAGCAACAACTTGTTTCTAAAATCCCTCCTGGTCACGAAATGTCTTTCATGCCCCAGCTTATCTCACCTAAATTTGGTAAGGGTAAACCCTGAGATGATTTCAGAATTGGAAATCAGGTTAAGTTGTAATTGCACCATGTCGGTGACATGCAAATAAGGTGTAAATAATATTGAACAATGGGTCTGTTAAGGGGACACATCACTGGTCAAAGAAGCTGTTTTGCATGGCTCTAATTGCCTCACAAGGGGATTATAAAGTTTAGTAGAACTGATGGATGCACTGTTAAAGTTTCTATAAGAGAATGCATCTAATTGTGACATTTAAATTACAGTTTGTATGATTTTTCTTATTCTTTTTGTGCCAGCTGACTTTCAATAGTGTCAAAAAATTACTTTTTATGCACTTAGCAAGCACTTCAGTTGCATGTGAGCAATGTCAACTGTTTTGCATATGAGCAATGTCAATTTTTTTTCTGGGGGGGGGGGGGAGGGGTTGGGTCAACCAGCCATATTTGGCATCTAATGTGATTGAAAAATGCCAACTGCAAACTGAAGAGCCTTAGCAACCTATCAGCAAAAAATTTTTGTGTTGTGAAATAGCCATATTTCTATAATGACAAGTCAAATATGTAGATTCTGCAAAACTTAAATTGTGGTTTGGAAATATGTAAACCACTCTTATCTGATATGTAATAGGTCAAAACTCCTAAGTAAGGATACCAGGTTAATTTTAATATATAACCCATGACAAATAAATCTGAATGTCATTTATCAAGATGGCAGATGATCTATGAAAATGCTTTCATCCAAAGATGATGGCTACATTCACTACATATTGCTACCATAAAACAAACATCAGGTGAATATTTCATGCTTTCCTTGAAGTATTCTTACAATCTGAGACACAGAGGCATGTAATTTCTCAGCCTTGGGAATGAATTTCACTGGGTCACACAAAGTAATGAAATCGGTCGCAGGTCAGTGGGGATAGGTGAATAGGAGGTATGTAGAGGGGTGATGTAGACTGGGAAAATAGTGTAATGTCACTGTAAATCTAAGGAAGGGGCTCCACAGGCAAGAATCTAGGTAAATATTTTTTAAGTCAATACCATGTGCACTTATTACAATGCAAAAACTTGATAGTTTTCACCTTTAAATTTCAAAAAAAAAAAAAAAAACCAGAAAGCCAAAAGGCTTAGTGATTCCTTGCCGCTGAAATGTAAGGCCTTTTTTCACATTGACATTGCTTTGCAATGATTTTCAATCAACAGGGCTCCATAATGTGCCCACAAAGTACACATGCGAGGCATCCAATCTTCTTACATTGAGATCCCCCTTGCCTGTTGTGAACCCAAATGACATTTGACCTCCATGAAAAACTTCTGGGACCATGTCTTCACTATGTGCCATCTACATGAAAAGTTACAGGACCCTACAAGTGACCTTTCTTGAAAGACTGTACAGGAAAGCTTGTCAGACTTTGAACCTGCTGACTCCAAATGATCTTTGACCTTTGGGAAAATCAATAGGGATCATGTACTCAATATGACCAAACACACACCATAACTATGAGCACAGTCACATGTACCATCCTTGAGATATCCTGTTTACAAAGTTTTGACCTTTTGACCTCTTGTGACCCCAAATGACCTTTGACCTCCACCAAAAACAAAAGGGATCATCTACTCAATATGGCCAATGCACACACCGAATATGAGGTTAGTCACACTTACTCTTCATGAGAAACCGTGTTTGCAAGCAATATCTAAGGAATTTACCTACTGGCCTCTCGTGACCCCAAATGACCTTTGACCTCCACGAAAATCAATAGGGATTATCTAATCAATATGACCAACCGACACACTAAATATGGGAATAGTCACATGTACTGTTCTCGAGATATCGTGTTTCCAAGGCTTTGACCTTTTGACCTCTCATGACCCCAAATGACCTTTGATCTCCACCCAAAAAAATAGGGATCATCTACTCAATATGACCAACCCACACAACAAATATGAGGTTAGTCACACTTACCCTTCTTGCGATATTATGTTTACAAGCCAAAGTGTCACACACATATACACACAACATCTTGCATAGATTCCTTGCCTCCCTTCGGCAAGGAATCAAAAAGACCAGGCTTAACTTCTATTCACAAAAAACATGAATTCTGTCTTCTCTGATACTTACAAAATACTCCACTGATGATGGTCATTTTATTATTCCGATCGAAACTCAACATCTTTTCTTTTTTTCCTTCTAACAATGGAACTATTCCTTAGGTTTAAGCTAAGAGTTTACAAGAATCTTTGCTGTCAGATACCCTCACCTGAAAATTATTACTTGCAAAAATGCAAACTTATCAATATTTATCACAAGGTCCAAAAATAGACTACAAAAAGTTTCCAATAATAATTGCTTGAAAATAATATGAAATTTCAAGGCAACTGTTTGTTGTCCCACACTAAAATCAAATCCCCTTTTAATGCGAAAAGTTTACTTTACTGTGATTTATAACTTTTTCAGTTCCCCTTTTGAATCTTTTACGGTGGCATACTATTAAAATAAAACAAGTTTCAACTTAATTCTTAAAATATGCATGACTAGTACACCACATTTCACTCCAAACTGAGAGCTGGTGTTACAAATTTATGACAAAGGACTCCCTCCTCTGACAAATAATAAGAGAACAGTTATCATGCTTTGAGCTCTTTCTCATTCATCTTAAACAATCACAAAGATTATCCTGGGGGTTTCAGCTAGAAAGATTGACAACACAGTCTCAAATGACGCTTTCCAGACCTAGTGTGAGGTTACGGAAAAGACGTTTCCGATGATAATGCAGCTATCAGAATCTATACCAGCCATGGTGAAAGGATGGAAAGCATTCTTATTGCATTATGGCAAAGGGTTGTAGGTAAACAGGTAAGGAATTAGAAAAAAAAAAAATGTGTGAACAATTGATCTGCCCGTTTTCACATTATCCCAGTGCAGTGCCAAGGTAGATGCCAAGTTTTCACATAGGAATTCTTTTCTGAATGATGCATTATTCCCTTGGGGTGGCCTCTTGAAAAACAAACTAGCTGAATAAATAAGAGGCAGAAACGTGGCAATTCAGGCAGTTGTTGTATCAGGAATGTGTTAAATTTAACACATATTTGCAGTTTATTTTTCAAACTCTTTTAATGGAGACTTGTGGCAAGGGATATGCTGTGTTGGGTTCAAGTCACCATTTTTACAACTCAACATCAATCTTTATTGTACTTCTTGTCCAAACAGTTGCAATTAATAAGTGCATATTAGTTCAAAAAAGATGAAAGAAGCAGCAGGGTACATAAACTTTTGAATTTTCCAACCATAATTATGCATTTCTCCAAAACTCTACATGTATGCACAGAAAATCATCGACCTAATCCTACATTGTAAAGCAAACTCATAGAATTTTATCACATGATCAAGATCATAACTCTTATCTTGGCTGCAGAATATGTTAGGAAGGGGATGATCACATGTACCAAAGAGCAATTGCTCAAATCCCCCTCTCCCCCACCCCCCCACCAAAAAAAAAAGAGGAAAATACACTTTCACAAGTTTTTAAAAAAAAAAAAAAATTGTCCAAATTTTTCGTAGCAATTTGTACAAAAAACATACACTTCATGATTTTCCATAACGAGGAAGCCACCTCACACCTTTGACTGACACCTCACAGAATATTACTGTAATTGATATGCATTGTACTTGCCTTTGAGGTAGTGCTAGTCCTTCTTTCTTATTGACAAAGCTGGAATCCTTCTGTTTTATGGACTAGTACCCCATAAAACCACTAAAACACAAGAGAAATCATGTACTGCACAAATTTCTAGAGAAACTTTCTTTCTTTCAATTGTACACTTAACAAAAAAATTTTGCCTGTCAAAATGAATATAGGCAACAACTGAAAGTAATTCAACCATACTTTTCTTTCTATTCAAATCTATTTTTCCATATTTCACAAAACAATGAGATATCTCCTTGACCTCATTGAAGGAGACCAGGTCCCCAATGGACACCTTAAGGTCTTCTGCTTTGAGAGTCAAGTCTGCTTAATTACATGGTAATAATCTTGGTTTCGTGCATTGCTGACAGGTGTTTTGGAACTGTGTCACTGATATTCTTACCAAAAAGTCAAATTCTTCGGGCAAAGATCTTGAAAACTTCCTTCCTCAATTCTGCCAGTTCGAACTCTTGCAAAAATATGAATGGAGAACACTGTTTGCTGCCTATTTGAGTACTTTTAAGTAATTTTCATCGCTCCTTAATCGCTGTTCCTCAAATTCTTGGTAAATGCTGCAGGGTACACCCAACTTCAAGAAATGACAATGAGCCAGTTGTCGCAATTGTGGGTTAGCTCTGTGACAGACACATCTACTCTTCTTTGATGGGGTGTTTTAATTACAATTGCAAACTAAAAGCTCGACCTATAGACTAGGGCAATAAACTGTCAAAATGTTCAGACTGATATATTTTGGACCATTACTTTCATAAGCAGAAAACTTAAGGTTACTTCAGATGAATGGAATTTTTCAAAGATGTGACAGATCAAATCACATGACAGTAGTTACCACCTAATGCCATACATTATTTAAAGACCTTAAATTAGGATGAATTACAAATATCAATGTAACAACCCTATACGGCAAATTTATAAAGTCAGCTGGTAGGATTGGTATGGTGTTATTAGTTTGCCAGACGGTAAGTATACATAAGAATGGTATGAGTAGGGTGATAGGAGGTAGGTGAGGAGTGAAATAGACTTATAAAGTCTAGGCTACTGATAAGTATCTCCACAATTTGCACAGACCAATTAAAATCTATTAGAAAAGTATTACATATCTAGAACATAAAATATAATATGCCAATCTGCTTTTCCTCATGGCATAAAATTTAGCAAAACTGCAAGCTTTCAGGCAGGTCTGCATAAAAACTAGAGAGGGTGAAAATTGTAGCATCTGGAAAATGGCAAATGGGAAGGAAAATCTTTCAGATAGAAAAAGTTATGAACTTCTTAACATCCTTCCCAGTTTTTTACTCCTTCTAGATTGACTTGGTCAAAGAAATAAGATCAAAACATTTCAATTTGGTGAGATACTTCAAAACTTTGCCAACATGTGCAAAATATTAATACTACAAAAAGGTTAACGAAGAGTGCTTTACATAAACATGAAATATTATGCAGCTAGCTGTGAAAGGATTATGGAATCAGAATTCAATTACAACCAATTATAATGGACCCAAGTTCCAGAAACTAGGACGGGTTCAAGAACCAAATTGTACCTGGCTTTCATTTATTGTTAGTCTTCTTTAGTTTTGTAATCTTCAGGCTGATAACACACCAATTGAACAGATTCCGGAAGGCAAGGAAGCGATGAAATTATCTTACATTAAATGACAGACATTGCCTAATGGCAGCAGATTACAGATTATGTGATAAGCTAGGCAAGCCATGTTTGCAACAAAGAGCTCCAAAAAACTAAACCATATGGGGAATGATTCTGACATAAATGCAATTTTTTAATATCTTTGGGTGAAACTTCTTAAAATTTGCTGCAATTGAAAAAAGAAATTGACAGGACAACTTGTTGGTAATAAGGTTACGGTGTTCATAGCCTAGTGTTGAATGACAACTCTATGTCATCAAAGGAGAGTATACACAGTTAATGGATATTTATATATTACCAGTCTGACATCCAGAAAAGGAAATAAATTTTGGCTGTAACATTCAATAAAACATGAATGTGAATGACTGACTATATGTAGTATGTTATAGGCACCTGATACCAGGATTATTGTTGAAATGATAAGTAGTTGGATGATTGTGTTGGGTGCCTAGTGTTGGTCTAATGCAGATGACACACAGTATATACAAGATATAATTAACAGTAAAAACAATACTGCTATGAAAAGGATGTGAAAATAGTTAAAATTTCAAACTATGGTGTCCTTTACAGCTGCTGATACATTGTATTCCTGGCAACAATGTTAACTAAAACTTGTGAAATGTATACAAAGTTTGGTACAAGTGTAAATGTGTGCAGTTATCCTTTTATACACTGAGCCATCATTTAGTACAGAAGATACAACTTTACCTCTACACCCATCCTCAGAAAATCCATATGAGAGAGGTAGTCCTCCCTCCATGATGTGTATTTCCATATTTTCAGTCTCTCCCTATATCCATTCCATCATGCTCTTGACATGCCAAAGTATCACAGCATGCAGGTAAGTGGGGTTCCATAATGTAAATAAGTATGGGGGGGGGGGGCAGCGATGTACATTCCCATAGAGAATGTGTGTACTGTTATACTATTGAGAACCATCTTTTCACACACACAGTTAAAGAAAGTGTATTTTACAGATTGTTTCATTACATTACACATATCCAGTAATGACAACTCTCTATGAAGGTGTCTAATGCATGAATATGTTAATTATTTATACACATGTTCTGGCAGTCATGTCAAAAGTGTATTTCATATCACGCTCAGTCACTTCTTGGGAAACAGTTCCCAGTCGAAGTCCAATCACTTTCTTTCTTCCTTCCAATTGGTACCACATTATCATTTCAAATGGGTGGTGCAAAATTCTTACAACAGTGCTTATCAGGGAAAATGTTCAGGGAAGTAAAGGAAAGCTTGATCAATGATAATTTGCTTAAGTCTGAAACATATACTGATTGAATTTAATCATTCAGAAAATTAAGAGAAGTAGGGTTCTTGTACTGGCTTTGAACTTGGAAAATTAAAGAGTACAAGGTGATGTACAGGGGCCTTAGATAGAGTTTTACAGCTCCGTTTCTAACAAACTGGTTTAAGTCAGGCCCAACACAGTCTTTTTCCAGTTGTGTGTCTCACCGACTTGTTTTCCCTACATGTACAGTGAAACTGTTCCATCCTGGCACAATGATTACTGTTACTACCTCTAACTGACATGCACAAATGTGACTTTTATGTTCAAGTACTCTAGACTGTAAGCACCCCTCACAGGCCAAAAAAAAAAAAAAAAACTGGCTCACCTCTGATCTGGAAGACATACACTCTCCATGGTCATAGCATGGTACATCTGGCTTATCTGAAGGGTTGCATCTGTTTGGCTTCACTGTTACATTGAGGCGTAGGCCAAACTGACATTGGAACAGAGGATTATCACCGCCAACTGAAGAGGAATAAAAAGAAAATTGTGATATATACACTAGATCTTTAATGAAGGGAACAAAAATGATCAGAAAGGTTTTCATTAAAGCAGGTGTTCATTTTATAAATAGCTACAAATCTGTGCATCCCAAAACCATACCTTCACTGAGATATAATCTAGCAGGGTGAGCCAGGGGAAACCAATAAACTACAGTACTACTCCTTCACCCTTAACAGAATATCCTGGTAAAAATTTATAAAAATCTCGAAAAAAAGAGTGCAATTTTTCACCACTTGCCCTTCAAACCCCCAAACCTACTTAATTACTCAAGACATCGTTCTTTAATGTCTAGTATTTGTCGAAGACCTGCTTTCAGTTGATTCAAGGTCCCAGAATTTGTGTCATTCCAGCACATTGCAATTTTAAAAGCTTCTGTTATTCTTTCCAATTGATGTGACTACTTTGGCCTTGAAATTGCAAAACAACTGTGAAAAATTGAATATCACTTACTTGCCTCTAAAGATTTCTTTCACATGCATCAAAATTAAATTATGCAAAAGATGTTTCATTAATCTGCATGTTTGGGATAAAAGAATTCTCAATATGCAATGTGCTGCTGTTATTTAAATATTTTGTTTAGAAAACAAAATGCAACATGGCAAAAACATGAACATAATGCAACATGGCACCAATATGGACAAGAAGCACAACATAGCACATGAGATCAAAAGAGCTCCCCAATTTCAAAAACACAGAATACGGAACCAGTCTGCCAACAGCTACCGAACCGAGGAGGGAACAACGGGAACCTAACAACCTGAACTACCAAGTCAGGACAGGCCACAGGCCTAAACTAGTACGAACTAACCATAAGCAAGGAGTCTAACCCAGTTGAAGAAACCGCCACAGGTGAGTCTAAAATGGGGCCCAAAAACACCCTAGAGAGAGAACATTACTCTGGGTTGCAAGGCCAATGCAAATGATAGAGACAATGAAACACTTTCAAAACAGCACAAAACTCCAAAAAGAGATCCCAAAAACAAGGAAAAAACGAGAGAGCTGGGAAAAAGTGACTTGAGCATTCTGCTGACAATGAAACAAGGGTGCGTTCAGGGATGGTTCCTATTAGAGCATAGCACCACCTACCGAAGACATTGCCAGTGAGTATTCCGTGGTAAATGGACAGTCCATTTGCGAAACAGGTGAGGCAAGAAGGATCGAAGTAGATTACCCTAATATTTTGTCATTGCATTATACGTACAAGTGGAGCGCAGGACCATAATTCTGCTGACTTAAAAAAAAGTCAAGATTTGATGAATTTGTTATTGGTGTAAAATGATTCACCCAGATATGACTTCAAAATAAACACTAGTAACTAGGTAATTGAAAATTAAACTCCCTGTATCTTCTACTTTTCAAACCCCTCAAAGCCTCCTAATCGTGAAAAAAGTGACCAGCCTTTATTTAGACTGCATACAAGTACATTATGATGCAAAATTATGCTAAAAAAGAAAATTCATTGCTTTAGTTAATGCTTACAACATGCAAACTCTATAAATGCTATTGTTGGTTCACTTAATGCACATTTACCTAACCTCATTCCAATACGACTGCACTTTTTGCTTTGCTGGTGTTTTTTATGTTGTAAAGTATCTAAAATGTCTCAAAATATCTCTTCATGAAGTCTCTGCAAAACTTCCTGGAACCTCTGTTATTATCAATGCCCACCACTATAAATCCCGTGGCTGGCATGAAAAAATGACCAACTGAAGTCAAAAATTCTATTTAAAGGGAAACACTGCAATTAAAATGCTCCAAAATGACAAACTAAAAAGCATAGGCTGTCACAAATAAGAGGGCTGAACTGTGAATTTACTATCTGGCTATAGCATTAGACACTGGTTTATGTATCTGTTGCCTTTGTAGAACTATGATTGCTTTATTATACCAAAGTTCCCACAATTCTGTAACTACTGTAAGTAAGAGTTTCCACAGATTCAGAACCTGGTCCCCCCTCCAAACTAGAGCTTCAAGTTCAAAATCTTTATATCTTCTACCACAGTCTTGCCTCTAGACCTTATGTAGTCCCTCTGAGTTAAAGCCATTTTCCTAACATTCCTACCCAACGCTATCTGGGAAGCATGTTTTGGTCAAAATTTGTATTCATGTTCTGCCCCTGGTGGGGCTATGCCGAGAGAAAGTCATCAATACACTTTGCATCCCACACTCTGATCTTTCTAGCTACAACCATGATACTAGCTACAGTTGACTTCAACTGCAGATTCAAGACTCTCTGAATCAGCTGAGATTTCAAAACAAACCCAAAACAAATTTTCTTCCAAATTTGACAAAGAAATGTATATCTTCTCTGTCCAAATATACATGCTATTGAACTGCTGTCACTATTGAAGTGGTGCACTTCTACTAAAATTCTGTCAAAAATTGCTGTGCAAAGCACTTGAAAATTGGTGTATAGGCGTTGTCTGCGTTGGATACATTAGTACAGTACTAAGGTGTGAATTGAGTTCCAAAAGAACATTGCTCAGATTTATACACTACTTCCTATTCGATAGCCAAGGAAACATTAAGCCAATTGCTTACCACCAGTTACTGCACATAACTATGAGATAGATCCATCACAGAATGTCCTTGGACACAACCTTCATCTCCCTTCACCTTTCAAATTATTATTCAGTCCTTTAATAATCAAGGCCAGTTTTCCTCTTTTCGGTGCGATATTTCTTTACCATGCTTAAATTCATTATACCTGGGCAGTGATCACAATGTCAGTTTTAACACACTCCGGATGCAATACAGCCCTTAATCATCAAAAGCTTTTATAAATCCTAGAGTATTAGTCCACTCGCAGCGAAAAATCAATGAAAGTTGAAAGGTTTATTGATGGATAAATCGGGATAATTAACATCCACTTAAGAACGACTGCAATTAATATCCTCGGATGAATGGCAGAGGAAGATTGTATAAACAGAATGGTACAGTATTAAATCCTTGAATAACTCTTCACAGAGCATCACCAAATTAGATTGTTATTGGAGTAAACTTTCTGTAAAATATGATGCAGGAATCCTCCACTCCCTGAAATCAATTTTCATGACCTTTCCATGACTTTCCAAGACAAATAAAGAATTTACATGACCTTCTTCTTCCATAAATTAACTTTCAGGTGCAGGGAACAATTTTTGATAATATGAGTGACAATACATTTCAATATTTATACCAATTATTTTGAGTGTAGATGGATGGTAAAAGGACTTCAAACCATTTCCCTGAATTTCAAAACTTTTCCAGGTATTGAAAATTAGGTTTTCCCATGACCACATGGACCTGAATCATGGCTCAGACCTCAAGGAGACAACAGGTAAATCATTAAAAGAAGGATTTAAGGTTTCATCAAGTTTTAATTTGTTGGAAAGGTACTTATTTTTAGTATTCTGGAGAAATCTGGATTGCAATCCAATGTGTGGTTCTCAAGATGTGAGCAGATATACTTACCACATTTTTGACAAGAAGTGAACTTAAAGCAAGCACATATATGCAGGCCTCAAATTTAACGGCCATCATGACGGCCATTGCAGTCATACATTTCCTTTTTGCCGTGATGCCCTGGTAAAATGGTTACAATTCACAGCCAAAGCTGCCATTGTGCCCTCGGCGAATGGCTGCCGTGCCCTCAGACCATATTGCAAAGTTCTAATTTATCACTAGAATGCAGGTAATACATGTTTGGTGAACATACATAGAAACTCAAAACTCCTAAAACTTGGCACTTCCTACATAAAAAATGCTACTTTCTAAATTCTTTCAGTTGTAGCAATGAGACATATGCCTTGCAATACAGCATTATACAAGCTGAAGCTACGTAGCCTGCTCCGCAGTGGCATACCAAAGTACAACAGCAAGTCTATAAAAGGAGCATGATTGGTTCATTAACCAGGACCAATCACGACTCGCGATACGGTCAATGGAAATTCAGTGTGTAAAAATCCCTGCAAGTTACATCAATCATGTGCATACTGTACTGCACTGTGGTGGAAGACTTTCATTTCCTTTGCTACGTGTGTGGATACATACTGCAGTTTTCTTTTACGTTTTGGGTCCGGGTTACGTTCGTTCCATTTTGTATGATGCAAATTATTTTGCGAATAGTATTTAAACAAAATCAGTCTGCAACTGAAGTTGAGTCTTACAAAATGTGCTTACGTTATGACCTCCAATATGAAATTGATACGGAAGTACATTGGGACAAAAGAGTTTCTAGGGGCTTATAGCCAAGTTCTGTGAGTCTAACTAAGATTGCATGGTGTAAGTTCTACAATTGCAAACTGTCTGAGAGGCAATCCATGCATCTAAGACCCAGGAGCTTGGCTTAGAAAATCTCTTGAGTTGGTATTTGCCAAATTTGTTATGTTTAGAAATTGTCGTCATGCCCTTACTGAAATTTGAAAATGGCCATAACACCCTGACTTATTGCCTTGATGCCCTCAAAAATGGAAAACAAACAATGGCCAACTGGCCATGCCCCTTGAGATCTGAAGTTTGAGGCCTGCATATGTGACATTAATATCTTCACATTGACAGACATTGTTTTACCATATTATCACAATGTGATTGGAAAAGTGTCTTGAACACTACAGGATACAACCTTTGTGCTACTGTCCGATTTGAATGAAAGTTTCATCACACTTGGTAGATTTGGTTCCTCTTTCATCTTAGAAAACTAAATTTGTGCTTAACTTTCCCCTTTATGATAAATCTACAATGCATGAGCACTATGCTGCTAATTATTACAGGTTTTCACATGTTGCCTTTTTGAGGACACATCATAGTTTCCATGTCTCACAAGCTAGGGAGCTAACACTTAGAGGATTCATTTGTTTTAAATTTTGGTATGCTTCACACTTTACATGTTAATGTTTTCTGGTATTGAGAGACTTGCTGGCATACAGGTAGGTCTCCCTGCATAAATGTGATATATGGAGATATGAGTGGCAACTGCAGTATTTCTTCATTAGTTTCACATGAGTAAACTGTGAGCCAAGTCAATTGATCTACGATTCAAGGCTCCACAACCCATCGTAAAAGTAAACTTTAATGATCTCACACAGCTCAATATATCTGGATTCCCCTATAAAGAACTTTGGTACTGGAAATCTTAGGCAGTTACACTCTCAATTAGTCACTGTTAGTACCATGACACATCAATCTACAGAATCATTTCAATTCCCTTTTCTTCAACTGATGAGTATGAAAGTAAATTAAGAATGGGCTGGCTTGTGACCATTATGACCAAATGTCTACCAAACATATACACATGATAAGTAATTCCACTAGTTAGGGCCAAAGAGGTTTTAAACTGGATTTTTAAGGCCATGAATTAAGGCTAAAGTAATAAATTAACTCAAAAACTATCTAACTATCTACTCAATACTTTTCAGGTTAACCTAGTTCATAATTTGGGGTTAGCAAGAACTGTTAGCCAATCACCAAGAATATTTGTAAGGTTTCAGATACTGTAAAAGCAATAAAACTCTCAAATCTGAAAATCAATGGCTTTTCAAAAACATCAGTGGAAAATACCTTTCTGCATCCAGCTGTGTATATTACAGAGTGAAATTTCAGGGAAACATCACTAATTTGATATCAACGATCTCATCTCAGTTAGACAGATAAGATAGATGTTTATACTCTGCCACAACCAAAAACTCCTTGTGATAATTACATTTACACAGCATGACTCAAAAGAGAATCCTCATTGTATGTCAAAAACTTCCATTAATATTTGGAATTTGACTATAAATACACTTTGGACAGTTCATTTCAAGAATACTAAGAGAGATATATTATCCAGACCAACTTGCAAAAGAAAATACTATGTTAATTTCTTTTAAACTGATCAGTACCAGGCAATGGCAGATGTTGTCAGGCTGCGCCTAGAGTGCTGGATAATCTTAGCTGGGAGCTGCAACAGGGAGCTGTTCTTTGCTCATGTATAGGATGACAACCTCGACAATGTGCTTTTGTGTCAGGGAGCTCCCTGATTGTATACAGTGCAGAAAAAAAAACAATCTTTAACTGATCATCTGATCCCATTGTAAGTCTTTAGTTCTTCATTTATAAAACACAATGAATTGTCATTTTAGCCAAAATATCCAACTCATCATGGCAACTACAAGCCTACAATCCAGGGGGCAGGAATGTACTGTAGAAAGGTCTGCCCCAAGAAAACTTTTTGTCTCAAGAGAGAGTAAAAAGCACCACTGCCCCAATGCATCTAGAATACTTCACCACACCTACAGGAAATGTTGCTGCACATAGAAGCAAGCTTACTCCCCTTTTATTCCTTGTCTACAGTAGCTCTGGACCTGAATCAAGGATGTTTACTGCATAAACGTACTTCCTTGTTTAACACAAACTAAAGAATTTTAATTACAAATTTTGAAACATGCTCTCTTTCTAATGAAACACTGCCTCCGAGATGAGTACTCAAGTTTTCTATTGTTGAAGCTTACTACATGATTATAAAAGTGGCTTCCACTGAAGGTGACTGGAGGTAGATGAGGAGTGAAATAAACTTTAATCTTTAAAACTAAACGGAAAACTAAATGCCAAGGTAAAAACATGTCATACTCTTGACTGGCAATGAAATTCATCATAAAACTGTCATCAAGAACAAATGTAATTAAAATATTTGAACACAGAATCTCTGAATGATAGAAAATCTATATAGATGTCTTCCAGAAACAAAACAATATACATCATACACTAGGAAGTCTGGAGAGAATTTCCTATTTTCACATGTGAAAGAGTGTAAATGTTTAAATTTGTCCACAATTTTTAAATAAAATCATTCCACTAAATTGTATAAATATGCCAACAACATAACAATGGGCACCCATCCACACTACAAACAAGCCAAAATCTAACCACAATACCGTAATACAAGAAAACCCTCAGAAAAAAAATAAAAGACGTTAAAATATATGTCTACATAACAGATTTCTCAAAGAGCTCATAATTAAAAAGACTAAGGTTATCACATTTTCATCTATACCTAGTAAAAATTATGTTCTCTTTTCTGCTCACTTCATAACTTTTATTTCTAGTTCATCCATGGCCTGACTCTAACCCCTGATATCTCATTAAAAAATTGCAAACTCACTTCTTTTCCCTTCATTCCAATCAGCCTCACATCAAACTGTAACAATTGCCTGGCAAATCAAATCAGTGAGGCAATGTTTAGTACCATTAAAGGCCAGGCTTTGAAGCTTTAATACAACACTATTCATAAATTGAAAAGAGTCTGCTTTTTGGAGGGTGTTGCTTGGCTAATTTGGGGCATTGTAAAAGGAATACATGTACTCAAGAACAAAAGTTTTTGCTATTCTACCTTGGTTAGGCAGGTAAACATATTAATTTGTTTTGATATACTTGGGATGAAATCTCTCAAATACTCAAACACAGCAGAAATGGCTAGCAAATTAAATGCAACTAAGAGGGATATTTATGTAGTTTGACCACAAGCCAAAATAATGAGATATTAAAAGAACATTATTAAAATGAACAGTTTGGCACACCAAGACTACTGCACCTTGAAGGATGCTATGAGACTTTTATCAACTTACCTTAGAGTAGAAGTCAAATATCTACTACCTCTGCAGAGGCACTGTACATGCTCTAAGGATGTACACCAGAGAACAACAAGGTTGGAAAAAGATTATTTCCCAGGAAGGGGTAGAATTATTCCCATGGAAGTAAAATTCCCCACAGTTCCCCCTAAGTTTTCATGTACAGAAAAGGGAAACTTCCCTGCAGTTGCCGAAATGTCCCTCCTGATGGCCAAATTTTCCAGGAGGGAGCATCCCTGTTTTCCAACTTTTTCCACCCATGGTGAACAATATGACACAAATCACCAGATCTTGCTTTATTCATGGGCCCGTATTAAAAATGGCTCTTACTGTAACTGTTGATCGGTTGCAATAAAGCTTCAAAAGTGATATCTTATTCCATGACTGATATGCTTGTACAGAGTAAGTCAATGGGATTCATTCAATGTATGAGCTGGAAGCAGGATAATCACCATTTCTCATTTTTAAAATTACATAGTAATCAGACTTAATTTTGTCATTCCTTGAAAATTTTACTTCTGTGGTTGGTTTTGATTATTAGTTGCAATAGTTATGAGCTTAAAGTTTTGGGGCAGTTTGAAAAAGAATTCATCAAAAATTTTCAAGACTTTGGTACTACAGGTGCCAATGTAGGGGAATAGGAGGAGTAATACATGTCTGCCCATTAGGCAATTCATCAATCTGAAATATGGCACAAGAGTTGAAACACAGTCAATAGCACCTCAAGTTCACACAAGATCAACATCCTTAATAATGACTCTGATCGCTACTTTTGCTCCTAATCCGGCAAACCTGTTATGACAATATTAAAGAAAAAACAATTATATTTAGTCACTTACCAATAAACAAATTTTGTCCCTGAGTAAGAAATCTTTCATCCACTATAATAGGTTCACCTGTGGGTTCTGGGGTTAGAGGAGTACCAAAGTTTGTCTTACAGGACTCAAATCCAAGTTGTGATACTTTAAAGGGATGCATTTGTAATGGTACCTGAATTCCCATATTATTAATTAAAAATCTGCAATGAAACAAGAGAGATTTGAATAAATGATTAACATTGAGTTAACGAGATGATGTAAACAGTATCATATATATGTAAGCTACCCTGAACTGCTGTAAAAGCAAATATTCATTAAGGAACTGCAACACATGAAATGCAAGAAGAGAATGTTTCAAAGGATAATTAGCAGTGAAAACAGTTTTTTTAAAAAATGGTTTATTTAAACAGACTCAGATTTACTCAACTTGGGATAGAGTCAATATTTATATAAGGAGCAAAAACCAAGGTATAAACCAGTTGCATAGACCACTTGTGAAATAATGATTGCATATTAACTTTGTGCCACAAATACTTTATGTTAACAACCACCTTTAAAAAAGAATTTACTTTTTATCATCTAATGGCAAAAATATCTGAACTTTCAAGTATTTCCCAATCAATTAAGAATAAATTTGTAAGAAACAAGATTGACACCATAAACCACTGTCTCTTTCCCAATCAAACCCTTTTTCTTTTTGTGGTTCCAGATGATTTTCTAAAATCCCCAGACTATTTTCTGACTCAAAAAAAGAGTAATTACATTCATTTTTCAAATTTTCTCTGCTATCCAAGGTGATCAGCACCCTGAGTAAGTAACCCTGTCTAATGTTTAACAGCTGCCATCAAGTCACTTGTTTTCAAGAGATAAATAACACACAGGGGAATCACCTGATGGTACCATTTTGCCTGCCAGTGTGAGAATCATTCACAAGAGAAATTATGATAATTGCAGTTGCCAAGGGTAACCCCTCAGTACTTAAAAATGTTTTTGATGAAACAATTCAAACAGCCACAATTCAGGAAGTTGTGGGAATTCTTGAATCATGAACTTTGCATATTCACCTTACATTTTTTGTGTTTTTGTTTTAAGAAGAAATCTCTACATCCACATGACTGTATACCTTCCAGCTCCTCATCTGCATCCAGAAACACTACTATAATTGTATACTTTACTTCATGACTTTTATGACCATTACAAAGCACTCCTGACATTCTCACCTTCCTACTAAAAGTTTCAACGTGATACAAATGCCATTTAACGACAAGGTCTTCACATTTTCAAATAGAGCATAATGCACATAAAGAGCAGAAGGGTTCACTTTAGACCATCAACACAAACTTGTTGATCATGAAGAAACTCTAACATTTGTTTGCAAACAAGATTTATGTGTGTATACTTTAACATATCTAACACAGTAACAACTTAAAACAATGAATAAGCTATACTATGTGTATACAAATCTTAGTTTATTGACATTAAAATCTGGACAAAATTTTTTTCTTCCTCTCAAAACGGTCAACCTGCCTCATGTCACATCAAATTTTCCACATGAGTCAATTTGTCTTCCGATCCCGATTTGGCTTTTCTTTGGCATGGTGAGTGTCTTCAATTTATGCTATTCATCATTAAAAACCTTTTGGTCACTTTCTACATTCTACTGTAAAATTTGAGACAATTTTGTTTCTAGAAATTCCTAAGGATATGTCCAACATTTGATATTTTAGAGTGTTTGAAGACAAAAGTCAAATTCATTCAGATTGTATTGAAATTAATGATTTTTTTCTAAAAAGGGTATTTTTTCTTCTAAAAAGGGCCCAAGAACAGTATTTCATAAAGAGTGTAATGTAAACATGATCATGGTTGACAAAATTATTGAAATCATCTAGGGTATATGTTCGGAGTACACAATTGCAATGTGCAACATTGAAGCTTTGAGTAAAGTGAGTGTTTTTAAAAATAGTAAAGCATTGTCAGCCTAACAAATTCTTCAAAAAAGAATACTTTCAATAATAGCTACATGGGTCCCTAATTTTCAAAACACTTATCGTTCCACTACAATACCCTAAAATACCAACAAAGTGCATCTTACTTGTGTTTACCTTTCTACTAAACTGTCTAACGAACTAATTTAACGGCACTTCCTTCAGGGCATACCCTGGTGAGCATACAGGGTGTAATGTGCAATCAAAACACTCTCAGTGCATGATGTGTTGAATGAGCTACTACACATTATTTAAATATGATATCAATCGAAGAGCTGTGCCAATTGACAATTTCTGTAGACAAGCTAAAATTTTGTTTTGCAGTGACAAATAACAAAAGCACTGAACTTATCCCTTGCCTACAGCTTAACAACATCAATTTAGCCCCCCTCCCCCACTCCATCAGGGTGATTGCAGTTGCATAGTGAAATTTTATACCACACTATATTTAATTTACTACACCTCTGTTGTGAATACAAAAGAAACTTGTGATGTATGAAAAGTACAGGTGGAACCTATAGTGCTTCCTGTCTAAATTTGCATACACTTTAAAATTTCATTTCAAAAAAATAGAATGGCACTAATTCACATTATGATACATATTACCATACACATATAGACCCCTATAGTTCTTCAATACTTTAGGGGCTGAAAAAAAAAGTAACTTTTGAAAGTTTCCTTTGCAGAATAACAGATATGTAAATTATTCCTGTCATACATTAACCAATCATTCTGACTCATTTCACATCACCCTTCATTTACTTCCCACTATTCATTATGTCACTCAAATTTTTCCAAACCGCTGACTGCTAAACCAACTTTTTTGTCTTTTTCTCATATGTTTGAATATATTTGCATACTTTACAATCAGGTACCAATTGTGTACTTGTACTTTCCTCATTGTCTGCTCTTGCAATGAATACTGCACCTGGTTTCTAGGAGATAAGCGAGGTGATGTGTCATTAGAAATTACTGTGAAGGTCATAAAATGGCAATTTTACATTCACATTAATCACTCCTTACAGCTTATACAGCATCATGAAGATACTTTCAACCAGTTCCTGTGACCACAATTTCTATTTTGAAACATTCCCTTTCCTTTCATTTCTCAAACTGCCAGACATAAATATTCCATCTACTTTCAAGCCTTCTTCCTGCAAAAATGCAACTGCCAACCTGTCACTTAGATTACTTTGTGATTTTGATGATAACATAAATCCAATATAAAAGTAAAGTTCATTCTGACACAAGGGAGAGGTCAACAACCTTGCAAAGCCCCAGAAAAAGAAAAAAATATTGAAAATGCAAATTATATGATGACATATTTGACCTAGATACAAGTGAATTATTTCTCTGGAATGGGACATATATTTTCTCCCTATTGTTACTAAATCTGCAATGCCTCATGCAATGTATTATACAAGAATACAGGTATAGCAGATAAGCTGCATTGAAGTGGAGGTTATGCTTAAGGATACATTTTTGTGGATATAAGCCAAAATTCTAAGGTTCACAGGTAGGGTTCCAGCTGGGGTATATCTAGAGTCGATGAATTATGCTACATGGTCTGGAGTACACTTATAGTGCTTTCACACTTCATCTTGAGCAGGGCATCAGATCCGGATCTGATCACCCCTCGAGATCAATTTTGTAGTGTGAAAGCTCTAGCACTCAGGATCAGATCCAGAGATTTTCATCCTCCCTCGTGGGCAGATCAGATCTCATGTGCGGGATCAAAAAAACCGTGTGTGAAAGCTCGGAGGATCAAGGTGACGCAAGATCAACATGACCTAGGGTGCAATTTCCCGTTTCTGCTGTGAACTACAACCCTCACAAACTCTGAGCAGCTGCGGTACAGCCTGCACTTGTACTAGCACTGCACACAGTGTACACAGTACACTTCCTATTTGTTGATCACTTGATTGGGGCTTGATTCACTGCAGGGGATCAAGTGTGAAAGCAAAACCTTTGATCTCGAGGGGAGGATCTGATCCAGATCTGATCACCCCCTTGAGATCAGCTCTCAAGCGTGAAAGGGGTCTTGGGCACCCTCCTACCCTTTGAGTAAATTTTAATTTCACGGCAAAATTAAACCCATATGATTCATATTACAGAAACTGGAACTGAAGTGAAACAAGAGCCCAAGGGCACTATGGTTCCTTGCATTAAAGATGATATTGTATTAAGGTAGTCCCAAGGTAAGGCATAATTTGCAACTTTAACCCCAATGACTTTTGGCCATCACCCAAAAACATAGGGGCACATTAAATTTCAAAATCATACAAGCACTTGCCGTTTGAGAGAAATGGAACACTAAACTTTTCAAATTATCACACTGCACACTGCCCACTTCCATGCGACAAATACATTCATCACCTTTCACTAAAATGTCATTTACTTGAGTTTGGGGTAGTAGAGGAGGTTAGTTAACTGCCTTTTTGGTCAATCTCAACAATTCAAATCCAGACCTTAAAAAGAAGTCACAAAGGTCAAATACAGTCAAAGTAGATCAAAACTGATTTTAAATAAACACAGCCTCTTCTGCACCAAAGAAATTTAACAGTCATCTGGTCATTCCTGACCACCAAAATTTATGATGGATGACTAGAAATTATGTCATGGTTGTCCTTTAGACTACCCAATGTGTTTGCCTGAAAAGCAAAAATAAGGAAAAGCCCACAATTCTGCTACTAAAGGCAGCCCAATAGTGATTTATTACCACCAATTTCTTCTTCACAATTTGGCTAGAAGACCAAGAAACAAACATAGCTCTGTAGAATCTAATAAATGACTTTCAACTTGACCTTTTAATCTAAAGAGGGTGTTAGAAACAGCATTGTAGTCCCTAGGGTAAAAGCAGAGGTAAAGAAGAGAAACTGCTTTCATATTTTACTATTGAAATTGGAATCTTAGCTTGCACTGTGAATACCTTTATTCAATACTGTATGTGAGGAAAAGGTTGTTTTTAATAATAACTGCATTACTGTCCTGATTGTTAACTAAACTGCTTTTAGACTGAGAGGGGGTTATAATTCTTCTTTTCTTTTATACATTGCATTTGTCTAAAGGCATTAAACTTCAGCTGGACTTTTAAACCAATTGAACAAAGCCCCAAAGAGTCTTCACGTGCACTTTACTTAGACGAACACAACTTTCCATTATTTCCACTATGTTACTTGGTTATTGAGTAATTGCACCGCATACCTGGCATTGCAATAGGCCTACATATGACCTACATGTACACACTAGCCTGTCATTTAAATGTCAGTAACTCAAGTAACGAACATTGTAGGAGGGTAGTGTAATAGCCTTTTTGGTTCGTCTGATCAAGACAAATCTTGATGTCACAAAAAAGTCACAAAAAAGTCACAAAAAAGTCACAAAGGTCAAAAGGTCAAGTGAGGTCAAGGGGGGTCACCACGTGCATTTCACTTAGACGAACACAAATCTCCATTACACCACCCCTCTAAAATGTTTCAGTGGCAAGATATCAATAAAACATTACTTTTTGACCTTTTGACCCTTTCCAATTATTTTGGTTAATGTACCAACATTTTCACCTCCTACCAATCTAACTTATCCTAAAATGATGCCACTGCTTGAACAACGGATACTGAGTTACAGCTACTAACAGAAATTCAGTTTTTGGCCTCTGGTGATCACCAGTGACCTTTGACCTCCACCAAAAACGATAGGGCACATCTACTCCACAACATCTACATACATACCAAGTTTGAAAAAAATTGATCACTCGGTTATTGAGTTATCGCACCACATACCTCGCATTCCAATCCGTCACATACACACACACACACACATACACACACACACACACACACATACATACGCCAAGGTGACTGCATAGGTTCCTTTGTTACACAAGGAACCAAAAATTGTTAAATAAGAACAAATTTGCTTGGAATATGATCAAAATACCGTATATTCTGTAATAAACGCTCCTCTCTAATAAACGCACCCCCCCTCAAAATTTTTAACAACTGCGTAGGCCAAGGTCTCCCACACTACAGGCCCACAGGTTAAGCTAGTGTTTGGCCGGTTATGCATAATCACTATTTAATTTAGCAATCGGCCCGATGCCGATTACCGATTATTAGAAAGAGGGAAGACACGTTTTCCCTAAAGAACGCGCCCCTTGCTTTGTGCATATTGTTCAAGTTGGAAAATATTGGGAATAGTTCTGTTTGTTTCATGAACGGAGCATCATTTTTGTAGGCCTAATATTTTCTTTTCAAATGTGGAGATATAAACCAATCCGTATATATAAGATATAATACAGTAGGATTGTTTTCAGTTGATGTGACATACCCTTTGATAATTTAGTTCTTAGGCAAACATCATGCTCTGTTTAGTTTTCATCCCCCAATCATGTCGGAACATTTGCAGTATTTTAATGTACTGGGTTGTAGTTGCCTTAATGTACTGTAGACTCCCGCTTTAATGAGGCCATGAGGAATGCAATCTTATTAATCTTAGCGGATCTGGGGCAGCAAAACAATTGCACCCGATTAACGTATCCCATGGTTCCTTTCGGATATAAATATCCCCATACATTTTTGGCAGTTCTTGTCAAAAACTCACGTCTTATTTAAAAATAATCTGCAATTGAAATGCCAGAGAGTCCACGTACGCAGAGATTTGTGATGTCATTTCTTGGTGAATTTAGCACGGGGCTCGCCCGGCTGCGCTAGCTGGTTAAATCAGCATAGGAAATGCAATCGTCGTAACACATAAAAACTCAGTAGAAAAATTAGTCTTGAGGCCTAGTATTTTCACACACTAAATCACATAGGGGATGGCATGAGTTGTGATTGATTGGCTGGCTAGAACCATCGCATTTGAACCAATCACGATGCAGGGGGAATTTAAATTTTGCAATGGATCTTATGCATATGATGTCACCGAGCAAAACATGATGCCTTGTTTGGCGGTTATGCAGGATAATAACCACTGAACTTTGAAAGATTCTAGGTGCTACATGTACAAAATATACATGGTAAGCTTGGGGATTTGAAAACACGGCCAAACACTGCAGCTTGATAGTCTGTACTAGTGGTTTTGTACAGAACAAATTGTACAGCAATTTACGCGGCACTTTTCCCACACTGCAAGGAATACAATTCCAGGTTACACTACATTAATATGGGGAAAAAACCAACAATCCCGCCCATTGCAGCGGTATAATTTATACGTTTGTGCTTATCAATGCATTCTGTTTTGGCGGGAAGGATTGAATACGGTATTTACAGGAATTTTAATGAAATGAAGAGCAAGTTTCAAGTATATTTGTGCCCTTTTATCAGTTTACAAATAATCGGTGGTGATGATGGGTTGAATGGCAGAATTTTACCGATACTATTAGTTATTTTTTTATTAAAATATACCCTCAAATAACGCCCCCCTTTTCAAAATTGTAATGCCCCAGAGGGCGTTTATTACAGAATGTACGGTAGCTAATTTTTAGCAATGATCCAGTTTAGTTTGCAGGAAACCAGTGCAAAGCAGGACAGTACATTAATTTTGATCATGAGTGCCAGGTACAAATAAGGAGATAAGATGGGCTAAGTCGACCTGCCTGCCAAAGCTTTAGCCTTCCAATTTACTAAGTACTGTACTTGCTATCAGGCTGGAAGGGGAGGAGATACGGTGCAAGCAGTGCAGCATTCCCTAATTTCACACCTCCCAATCATGGGTGGAAAAAGTTGGGAAACTGGGTCGAGGCTCCGTCCCAGGAAATTTTGCCATTTGGAGGGAAATTTAGGCAACTGGAAGGAAATTTCCCATTTCTGCACATGAAAACATTGGGGAAATCATGGGAAATTTAACTGCCTTTCCCAGAAAAAACTTTACTCCCTTCCTGTGAGGTAAACATTTTTTCCAGCCTTGCCTCCCAAGTGACCGGCATTTCGCCTGTTTGACCTGCATTTGAACATCCAAACCCGCCGACCCCCCAGCACTCTGAAAAACCCACATTTCAAATCTCCAAAGTATTCCTAGTTAGAGAACCACACAAATTAACACATAATTCAGCTTACTGATTAGGGCTGTGCATTTTCGGTTAATTCCTTATCCGTTTAACCGATTTTATTAACCGGCGGTTAACCGTTTAACTGAAAATGACGTAATGTTCACACAACAACAAAAAGTCAACATTTCCAAAGAGCGCCATCACTTTTGTACAGGAAAGTGCAAGTCTAAAATGGCACGGTAAGTCATGTTCCCCCATGTAAGTATGTGTCAAAAATGTTGGTATTTTGCGCTGAGTTTATATCATCTTTTCACAGTAAAACCCCATCCCACATTTACTGAAGCTTTCTTCAGACCACGTGCACTTTTTAACATTCCACCAACTGTTGTATTCCCGCCTGACCCTATGTTATATTGTCAGTTATTTCATGAAACACTCCCACACCGCTGTTTTGATGCAGCTTGCTTGCGATGCAGTGTTCAATACATGTACAGCGCTCACATGTGTGTCATAGTAGCGATCTGTACAATTGCACTGTAAACGGCCCACCAGCCGCAAACAGCACAACCAAGCCCTATTTTCCTGCATAAATTAAGGAATTCCCAGCATTCCTACCGTAAAGTTATTTACAGTAGGACTTATGGAATGTTATCATATGACGTCGTTACGAACGTAAACAATTACGCACGTGGTCCCATGCATGCAGTAGACTTGCGTGCGTATCCGTTTTTACCACTTAACAAGGGACTATGTTTTGCTGGGTGACATCATATGCACACGATCTATTGCAAAATTTGAATTGCCTCTGCATTGTGATTGGTTCAAATACGTTGATTCTGAGCCAGCCAATCACAACTCGCGCCATCGCCTATGGGATTTAGTGTGTGAAAATACCAGACCTCCGAAGGAATTTCCCCATTGAGTTTGCGTTATGACGATCGCACTTCCCAGGCTTACGTAGCCCATCTGTGCAGCCGGCCAAGCCCAGTGCTAAGTTCACCAAGAAACGGCAGCACAAATCTCTGCGTACTTGGAAGTTTTTCGGGGGTCTGACTTAAGTGCATTTCATTTGCTGATTATTTTGAAACAAGACGGTAAGGTTTGGACAAGAAGTGGCAAAATTACGGGGATATTTATATCGAAAAGAAACCATAAGATAACGTTAATCGAGTCCATTTTTTGCTGTCCAAGACCGCTAAAAATTAGATCGCTTTTTTTACGTGCATCGTAGGGTTGACTTCTACAGTACAGTACATTATCGCAACTACAACCCAGTCGGTTCAACGAACTGTGTATGCTTATTCATAAAAGTCAACATGGAATGTTCCACTTTATATGATATTGGGCAAACAACAAAATGGCGGGAATTATCTGGTGCTTACAATCGTATTTTTACAGGTTACATTTTTTTCCAAATACTGCTACTAACAATGAAAAATAATGAAATTTACGGAGGTGTAGCATGACAAAATATTTCGATTAGCTACAGTACAGTGGGAAGACTTTTTCAAATATACTTTTGTGCCCTAATCATGGTCTCGCGGAGGTTTTATTGCCATAGATATACAGGGCTTGGTAACTTTTGTTACAGCTCCCTGCTTGTCTTGTGGCTTTCTTTTCGCTTGGTAATCTCTCAAACATGCCGCTAATTTCTAAAGTTGTGCTTGGGTGTTGCTATTAAAGGGATTAGGAGACGAGCACACGAAGTTCTGCCAACGAAAGTAACAATGGGTGCGCCACTTGTCACTCATCATAATGTACTTAATTCGGGGAGCTGCCGCGGAATTAATCTGTTCAATCGAACGGCCGATTTTAAAACTCCTTTTACAGTTATTGTTCGAGCGATAATTTGTGAGAAACTGACACTGTTTGTTTTGCGATGTTTGTGTAACAGTTTACCAACAAAGCCACCCGTGGCGACTGAGTTATTGGCAATACAAAAACGGTTAATCTATGAAGAGGAATGACGCACGAGTAACCGAAGAGTCGGTCGGTTAACCGGTTAACCGTCACAGCCCTATTACTGATAACTACAAATTCAAGTAAATTGTACTGTACCTAACAGCATATTCACCTGCTTGTGCTGATATATAATGCATAGGCCTAGGTACTTAGGACCTATGTTGGCTGTCGCAACATCACTATTGGCTAACCTTTACAGCAGGTATATATATATATATATTTCTGTCAATGTAAAAAACATCCTGCAACTCAACATTCAATAGCAAAAATGAATGTCCACTTTGTGGGTTAGAGGCAGGGCTTGTCTCAGAGTTTTCATCAAATGAACATTCTGGACTGTTTTGACAATTCTTGATGTTCTTGACTGTGATTTTTTGGCTAGAATGCCATGCGAGATGTACTGTAGGAAAATATGTATTGGAAATCACTTGCAACATGGTACGACGATTGGTACACCATATCAAGACATTTGCAAACTATCCCGTACCGCACCAAAATTTACGCCAACAATAACTATTGAATATGTGATTAGAAGAGGTTTTAGTAATTGTGCATTTGTTGGTATCTGTATAATATTAATTTGGCAAATTTTTCTAGGTTACCCGCAACAAAATTCAGTACCATACCAAACTTTTTGGCCGTAACCTTGAGAAACTGTGTTGACTGATTTGCCAAAAAAGTGCCACCATTTTGTGTGTAGACACTTTAAAATCAAATAAATTTCGAAAAGGGAAGGAGGGGCCCCCTTCCCTTATACCCCTCCCCAGTCCAGCAATTCACCAACGGACAGATCATTTGGACCGGCATGTAGCCTCTCAGAACTTTGGAGCTATGTAATTCCCTCATTTGGGAATCTACTGTACAAGCCTCATACTGATCTCTGATCTACAACTGTAGCCCTCACATGCTTTAAAGTAAGGTCTTGGCAAATCCTGCAATCAATCAATACTGACTAGGACCTGTTAATAGTTACACCTAGGGTTAAATTGTAAATCTAGCAGGTAAGAGACAGGTGATTATGTTGCCTGCAAAGGACGATGTATGGCTGTTCCTTGTTCAGTCATATTCCTCATGTCTGCCAAAGTGAACACCAAACAAATTCTCTAACTTGGCTATTTATAGAAATATTTGGCCCTGAGTCTGGTTGAATGATGGTAAATATTCAAAAGCAGACAACATCTGGTCCCATTGAAGTCATGAAGTAGACCATATCACCTACATGGTATGTCATTGTAATACCCACACCCTAATGGTAACTACTGCACAGACCATTATACAATAACGATCAAATTAATGATCAAATTAATGATCAAATTAACGATCGAATTAATGATCGAATTAATGATCAAATTAATGATCAAATTTTTGTCGATGCTTCTGGTTTGTGACTACAGGAGTAAACACTCACTCAAAACAATAGCATGATTCATGAGAGAGTACATGAATAAGTAATATTATGGTAATGAAGTCTGCGTCTAAACTGGACATTTGCAGTCCACTTCACTTTGGAGTCCAGTGGCTTTGGTAACTGAAGGAGGTGAGAATACAGAGTCCACTTCCTGGAGTAGTGATCACATAAATTTATGACAGGCTTACTACATAGATCTAGCCATAAAAGGTCAGGGTCATTATAGTAAATTTGATTTGGAAATTCTTCTGAGTTTCTTCTTGCCTAAAATGATTGTTGCATATTAAGGAGCTCAGAGCTCTAACATATGCATTCAACAACAAAAGTAAATTTATATGAAAACCACATTAATGCTCTTTTAGTTTTAATGGGTAAGGAGACAGAGTATGCCATGATTAATTTTTCAATCTATTAAAAAAAAAATAGTAAACTATTTTAAAGCAGTTAAACACTGTTTTTAAGTCATGTCATATGTGCAGTATTACACACAAAGTATTACTATATAACACAATTGTGTTGGTGTGTCATAAAATGCCATCTTTACCCTCAAAGTGATAATAATGAGTTGCACAGTTCTGCAACACCATTGTGCATAGTGCCATATTTGTTGCCAATGCTCTTTCAAGTCAATGCCTCAGAACATCTAAGTCAATGGAAAATTTTTCTTTGCAAAAAACATTTTTACACAAACTGAATGCATGGAGACACCGATTTTACCAATTTAATAGTCACTTTACTGATTCAAATATAGACTACTTCCATTCAACTTAGTTGTAAAGCAGTATACACTGTAAAGGACAATGAAGAATTTACCCTACACTATAATGATACCAGAAAATTATCAAGCAACTCATCATAAATATGCAATACTATCTACTGTAACAATTTTTGCCATTAGGAAAAACCAAAAGAGAGACTTAATGTCTGAGATGTCATTTTTTTAGTTATTGGCCATTCTCCAGGGAACTATTGGGTTTCCTAAATTGTTCTTGTAGTGGAGAAGAGTTGTCACAAAAATTGAGCAGATTCATACAGAAGCAAAGGTCAGCCAATGTTTCAAAGATGGTCTTTGCTGGTATAACCTTATTACAGTGGCGTAGGAAGCAATATGAAAGTGTGGGGGGAGGCGGAACAATTTTGGACCGTGCACCTCACCCTACCCCATTGACCTAAAGGTACATTTTTGTTGCCAAAATTTTTTGCTTTTTTCTACATAAGAGGAAAATTTTTATACAATAAAAAAAAAATTAAAATCTGACTTTTGTATGAACACTACTGTATTAGGGACATAATTTGCGGCTCACAGAACCCCCTGCAAATTTTGGTCCTTTTACACATTTGTAAATATGGATCTAGTATTGCAAGGGATAGTTTAGATTCAGGGTTTTATGTAAGGAAATTTGAATATTTGGGGGACTATCCAAGAATCTGTGTTTCCTACTAGCATATATCTGACATAGCATCTCGACTGAAGATTGTTGTTGTTACATAATGTTATCTATGGAGTGCAGATTGAGGCTTCTCGGCGACATTCAAAAAGCTCCTGAAACTTTGTTGCCTTTTTTTCAGAAATTAAAAGCCTATACTCAACAAAATTTTAGGGAAACAGCAGTGTAGCGGCTTGGAAAAGTTTACCACTGACTGCTTTATAAGCAACCACTTACTGTATTAAGGGTTGAAGGAAAAATTTGCCTTTTTAAAACTATCTACGAATATGGAGCTTTTGCTTGACAATTCAGAATTTTATGAGGAAAAGTTGGGAAAAGCACACTGTATTAAAATGTTTGATATTTTCACTTTTTTGAACCAGGGGAGAATCATCCCCCTGTCTCTTGTAGCTATGTCACTGCTCTGCACAATCAAACATTGACAACATTTTGTAAAGAATCCATCTACACAGACTACTCAACTGACAGGGTTGAAAGGTATCTGATAATTGGTGTGCACAGTATGGGAGCATTTGAGTATGGCAGGCCAATGGTTCCCTGCCTGGAATATGAAGTCTTGCTCAAAAGACTATCTTCAGTTGGCGAGGAGCGCACTAAAAATTTTAAAAAATCGCCACCCCTCAGACAGCCGGAATGGCATGTCTCGGGCTTGTAGGAAGTAGATGAGTTTTCTTAGTTTTCTTTGAAGTGTGAACACCACTGTATAAGGGACATATTGTGGCGTGCAAAGTGTGCTGAAATTTTTGCCCCTTTCAAACAAAAATATGAAGATACGGAGCTTGGTTTTGGTACTTCGATATCAGTTTGGGATGGAGAATCTCAAAGTAGAACTCCCATCCTCTTCAGTCTTCAAAAACAAAACTGATAAGAAACCATCCCCCAAAAGGCTGAAAAAGTCCAAGGGAAGAGCCAAAGGTAAAAAATACCACTGGAAAGCTTAAATTATTGGTTTCAATCCCGATGTTCCCGCCTAAAATAAAGGCAACCTTATGGTGTGTAAACATCTGTCAAACCTCTTGCCTAAAAGGAAATATAAGATTATACGTAGTTATAAATCGCCCACAACTTTTTCAACGGCGAAAGGACCCCCCAAATACATCAAGAAATAACTTCTTCGATGGAACAAAGATTTATAACCTGGGCCATCAATATGAAGGCCCAAATTAGTAAGGTTCATATTAATGTAATACCTTAGAAGAGAACAGTCGCTCCTAGCGCTATGCCAATTACGCATGCAAAAGCTTCTTGAGAACGACTCTTAACCCTTACTTAAACTACGAAAGTAAACGGGTATTTTGAGAATGACACTCTGAACCCCCTACAAATAATGTTAAGGGAATTAGGCAGAGTAGTTTGGAAAAAAATATTATACCTCGTTAAAAAGGGTTCTCACCTAAACCTACTTAGTTGAAAAGGGATTGCAAGGTGCTACCGCTAAGATCCCTTTAACGCAACAGGTAACAAGGCGACCCTGCCGGGAATTGTCACAGTCCACGGCTCTTATGCTAATTTATATTAAAATATGAACTTGCCTCAAAAGCGAACGGCAATTTGTTCACTCCCACATGATATGTACTTCCCCATGATCTCGTCACTGCTAAAAATAAGCATCAGTAATCGAGTGAAAGTTGTGCTAATTACTAAAGCAAAACTCAATGGGCTTAATTCACAAGAAGTTATTTCGTTTTATATTTCTATTGTCCTATCATGAGACAAAATGATTATTTACCCAATAGGGCTGTGCATTTTCGGTTAATTCACTATCCGTTTAACCGATTTTATTAACCGGCGGTTAACCGTTTAACCGAAAATGACGTAATGGTCACACAACAACAAAAAGTCAACATTTCCAAAGAGCGCCATCACTTTTGTACAGGAACGTACAAGTCTTAAAATGGCGCCGTAAGTCATGTTCGCCCATGTAAGCATGTGGCAAAAATTTTGGTATTTTGCGCTGAGTTTATATCATCTTTTCACAGTAAACGCCCATCCTGCATTTACTGAAGCTTTCTTCAGAAAATGTGCACTTTTTAACATTCCACCAACAGTTGTATTCCCGCCTGACCCTATTTTATATTGTCAGTTATTTCATGAAACACTCCCACACCGCTGTTTTGATGCAGCTTGTTTGCGATGCAGTGTTCAATACATGTACAGCGCTCACGTGTTTGTCATAATAGCGATCTGTACAATTGCACTGTGAACGGCCCACCAGCCGCAAACAGCACAACCAAGCCCTATTTCCCTGCATAAATTAAGGAATTCCCAGCATTCCTACCGTAAAGTTATTTACAGTAGGGCTGATGGAATGTTATCATATGACGTCGTTACGAACGAAAACAATTACACACGTGGTCCCATGCATGCAGTAGACTTGCGTGCGTATCCGTTTTTACCACTAAACAAGGGACCATGTTTTGCTCGGTGACATCATATGCACACGATCCATTGCAAAATTTGAATTGCCTCTGCATTGTGATTGGTTCAAATACGTTGATTCTGAGCCAGCCAATCACAACTCGCGCCATCGCCTATGGGATTTAGTGTGTGAAAATACTAGACCTCCGAACGAATTTCCCCATTGAGTTTGCGTTATGACGATCGCACTTCCCAAGCTTACATAGCCGGCCTGTGCAGCCGGCCAAGCCCCGTGCTAAATTCACCAAGAAACGGCAGCACAAATCTCTCCGTACTTGGATTTTTCGGGGGTTTGACTTAAGTGCATTTCAATTGCTGATTATTTTGAAACAAGACGGTAGGATTTGGACAAGAAGTGGCAAAAATACGGGGATATTTATATCAAGAAAGGAACCATAAAATAACGTTAATCGAGTCCATTTTTTGCTGTCCAAGACCGCTAAAGATTAGATCGTTATTTTTACGTGCATCGTAGGGTTGACTTCTACAGTACATTATCGCAACTACAACCCAGTCGATTCAAGGAACTGGGTATGCTTATTCATAAAAGTCAACATGGAATGTTCCATTTTATATGATATTGGGCAAAGAACAAAATGGCGGGAATTATCTGGTGCTTACGATCGTATTTTACGGGTTAAATTTTTTCCAAATACTGCTACTAACAATGAAAAATAATGAAACTTACGGAGGTGTAGCATGATAAAATATTTCGATTAGCTACAGTGGGAAGACTTATTCATATACTTTTGTGCCCCAATCATGGTCTCGCGGAGGTTTTATGGACAGAAATACAGGGCTTGGTAACTTTTGTTACAGCTCCCTGCTTGACTTGTGGCTTTCTTTTCGCTTGGTAATCTCTCAAACATGCCGCTAATTTCTTAAGTTGTGCTTGGGTGTTGCTATTGAAGGGATTAGGAGACGAGCATACGAAGTTCTGCCAACGAAAGTAACAATGGGTGGGCCACTTGTCACTCATCATAATGTACTTAATTCGGGGAGCTGCCGCGGAATTAATCCGTTCAATCGAACGGCCCATTTTAAAACACTTTTTACAGTTATTGTTGGAGCGATAATTTGTGAGAAACTGACACTGTTTGTTGCGCGATGTTTGTGTAACAGTTTACTAACAAAGCCAAGCCGCGGCGACTGAGTTATTGGCAATACAAAAACGGTTAATCTATGAAGAGGAATGACGCACGAGTAACCGACGAGTCGGTCGGTTAACCGGTTAACCGATTAACCGTCACAGCCCTATTACCCAAACCGATTTCATAACGGTTTACTACTGATGAAGTTGGGCCATTATTTGAGCCGCAGCAACAGAAACCGGTCTAGTCTGGTCATAACGACCAAACAAAAAATAATCAATCCCGGCAATAAATTCGCTTTGAAAAAATGCCTCTTTAAGCCTTTCGATGAAATCACGTTTGATGATTTTGGGCCTTTCCTTCAAATGTGCACTGACGGTTCGTCGACTACCCATGTGACGTCAGATAGCGCACCGCCTACCCTTACTTGACTTGACAGAAAGCTTTGGACTCTGAGTTTCCTGTAAGGAAATTTAAAGAGTTAGGGGATTACTGAAGAATCTGCACTCCCTTCATATATTGGAGGCATATCTGAGAATGATTGCAAGATGATTGACTCATTGTTGCTACATAATGTTATCTAATAGGCCTAGGAACTGACACTCTCCGATAACATTTCAAAAATTTTCCCAACTTTGGTGTCCTTTTTAGACAAAGTATGTAAAAATCAAGAGCCTTCATTGAAGAAAATGTGAAATTCTATGAAAGACAGTTTACAAAAATAGCAATAAAGCTGCGGGTGTCTCTTGATGATGTGGTGTCACACATGGTACATATAGGATTTTGTCATTTCCAAAGTTGCGTAAAGTTTATCAAACTGTTTTATGAGATAGAACAAATGCATTCCATATTGCATTTTGTGGCAACCAAAGCACACTGGAAATTTTGCCCCTTTGGAGATTTGGAAAAATGAAAAAAGAGGTTTTCTGACCCAGGAGGTTTTCTGACCCAGGAAGTGAGGGGGACAGAAGCATGCTTCCACCCCCTAACTTTTCACTGGGGGGGGGGGTCTTACACTTATGCCCTAGTATACCTATACTGAGATTATTCAATACCCATTATCTTCATGAGATGATCACAGCTGCTGGTTGGTAGAATAAAAAATGACTAACATGAATAAGGTCTTCCAACTTTTATACAATGACTGGTGAATTCCTATGAAAATGAGATACAGCAATGAACATATTTACAATACCTGAAATATTTATTTTACTGGGAACAAAGACTTCTGTTCAAAATTTTACTGCTGATTTTGATATGCTTGTAGTCACATAAAACTGGATAATGTAAAACACTTTCTCAATACCTTATCACTCAAGTGTTTTCTCAATCACATCTTCTTTTTGTCACACAGTAACACAGTAACAACACCATACAGGATCCTAAACCTAACATACAAAAACAATGATGAAAAGGTACTTCAAATTTAACTACAAAGAAACAGTTCAAGTACTTTGCTATTTTATTTGAAGAAGTGCATTTAAATTTGAATATTGATTTACATCAGTCATATTATCATACAGAAAGCATACTGTTCAAAATGATGAAGGATTGTCCTGTAAAGCCTATCCTCCTTTGCTAAATTAAAGTAGCTTCTGATATTTAATACTTTTGAGGAGGCAGAATTTTTGCTGTCTCTTTGTCCATCAAAATACCATGCACATTAGGACAAGTACATTGATTGCAGCAGTCACACATCTATCAAATTTCTTCAGCGTATTGACCTGACCTGGAAAAAGATACTGTACCATGGGCTGAATTTTACATAAAACCTAACTGTCCAGGGAATACTAAACCATTGCACTCAGAATATTGTTGACTGTACAACAAATATTTTTGCAAAAGAGATACCTTGTACTGTACTGTACACTGGTCAAATTGCATAGCTTACTCAAGTTTCTTTAAGTTTTATAACAGGTCCTAGTTATAAAGAAATTGCTTTGCATTACACACAGAACTGTACTACAGAACTAATATGACCACACAGCATAAATAGTCTCAAATTAGTCCAAGTCCAAGCCCTTACAGGGGGAGAAGCGATAACAATACAATACAATATGATGAACGAATGAATGAATACAAAGGATCGCTTCACAAAGGGGAAACACATTGGGTGTTCTGAGGCATAAGGCTATAATGATAATACACAGCATACAATAGGCTAGTAAGCCTAACCTAAGAAACGAAGTCCCACTGAAGTAGAAAGACTTTGAACCCCCCAAAACCACCGACCAAACCTCATGAGGTGCTGCAATTGGGTAAAATGGGAGTAAAGAACAATGAGAACAATATAGAAAGACACTTAGCAGTTAATTATCCACGTCAGAAGGTCTGGAAAAATGTCCGACTATCGGGATTCACAAACCTCTGAGATGCAAGCTCTGTAGCGGAAGTAGAATGAGGGCAAGCTGTTGGCCAAGATGGCGGACATAGGGGGCACGATGTCGGAACTGCTCCAAGTTGGGCACAGCACGGGAGAATAATGCAGATAAGATGTAGTAAGGAGTTATTATATGTCAGCGAAGTGAATTAGTCCAAGTTCACAAATATGCAAGCAATGGCAATCAAAATTTCTGTAAAAGCCAATGACCATGCCTTAGCAGATTGAAACTGTTACATACAGTACCATGACACTTTACCAACTAAACATTCTGTAATGTCTACAATAACATTATACTATGTATACCTTATACTTTGTATACTTTTATGATAAGCACCATGAATGAATTTTATAATGTCAATTTGAACAGTCTTGTCCAGGGGATCAGTCATGTTCCCCTTTTTGACAACCACTAAAAACATGCATCAAAATCGACAGCAAAAAAAAATAAGCTCAGAGATTCTGAACAATGGAGACACATGTAAAAACCCCAAAGACCCCACAATAAAATACCACCACCTTGTCCATACCACTCTGTGTGATGTCGCTGATGTGCCGTATGTCCTGTACTGTTGGACGTACTGCAACACACCCATAGAGATACAGTTCTGTTCACAGCTTACTATCAGTGTGATTAGTCATTACTACAGCAGGGCAGGATCATAGGAGTTTTCCTAATCAGAATCATAGATACTTTGTTAGACGAGTGGCATCACAAGTTTGCAAAATTTTCATTTTCTCCTTGCTAGGAAATAAAACATAACAGCAGTTGTTGAAACACTAAAAATCTTTACATTCTGCTGTTCCAAAAGCAAAGTAACCTGCTACTGCCCAAGGGCTGCAATTCAAATTACAGTAAACAGATACTTTTCTCTAGATAGAATAATACCAGAGAAAACTCATTCCATGTAATGGTACTAATGTTCAGTTCACTCAATGTGTCCCACAGCAACTTCTGGGGTCAGCATCAACATAGTGTTGTAGTAATTTTTAAATGTTTTATAATTTCACAAATATGTTGCACCTGCTGTATTCAAAGAGCATTGCTGCTGTCTGATGCAACACGAAACAAATGATTCCATGACCTTGGTGGATTTTGAACTACATCGCATCTGTGGTTTTGCATGACAAATTGTTTGGGGGGGAACAAACTTTTCTGATATTACAAAAACATTAATAGTTTGATAATTAGTCCTCATTGTGGGAAGAAATTTGTTCAGATTTAACTCACTTTCATCCACTGTTCGTGGCAATCAAAAGTTAAATTGAACATGTAAATTCATTAAAAAGTTGAAATCAATAATAGGTAAAAGATAAAATATTCTGGTCTTCTCACAAAGCCTTAATGGAAAGCCACTGAAATATTTCTTTAAAGACAATTTAACTTGATCATTTGTTGTTATTTTTGCTTTCAATATTTCAAACATGGACAAACCCATTTTGCATAACATTCACAGAAATATGTTCTACTGTAGTTAACAGAGTTATTCTTTGGGAGTGTGGACACTTTCCCAATTTCAATTTATCAGAACTTCTTTCCGTCAAATACCTTTCATCTCAAACTAAAAAGAACTAGCAAATTTTTCAAGTTGAAATACATATTTGTAATTATTTCAGATAGACTTGCAGGCAGGTAGGGATATGTCTGTACAAATGAAATAGAAGGTGATGGGGAACAAGGCAGACACTGCAAATCAAAAAAGCTACAAATTGGATGGGATGGGGAAGATATTTGACACTGGGATAAGGGGAGGGAGGTCAGAACAGATGTGTAGCTATCTTGACCTTGATCCCCTTCCCACACTAAAACATCATATTTCTCTGATTTTTGTGATTTTAGTTTGAGCAAACAAAAAATAAAAATGTTCCAAGAAGAAGGAAACAGTAACGAGTGTATTCTAAATACTGGTTGCTTTTTCTAAAAAAAAAAAAATTATATTATAGTATTACTTTAGTGTATTATGGGGGCAGGATTGTGACAACACATAAGTAGAAGACGGAGTCTACTTTATTAAACTGCATTTATTACACATGTGTAAAATGTAAGATGATATTTGGTCCCCAATTCACATAAAAAATATTGAGTGGGCCTTGGCCTCCTGCCCCTCTCCCAGCTCCTATGACACTAAGATTTTCATTTTTTTTCTACATAACTTTCCTATTATTTGAAAGTTTGAAGTCTCAAACCACACATTTTTGTCACCCCACTGAACTGAACAGTAAAATTATCCTTTTTGGCAGGAAAGAATACTCAACATATACAACTCTCAAAAATATAAACAAGTATGCTAATTATCTGGAGGGTACAATTAAAAAATGGAAATTATTTCTAAACAATCTTAGTTATACTCAGCCACATCCATGCCCTAATGTCTAGGACTGACTGAAATGACTAGCAGAAAAAAGGAAGAAAGAAAGAAAAAAAGAAAGAAAAAAAAACAGTTCAAAGAGTTTGGAAGGAATAATGTCAATTTGGATGGGTTGAATCATGTCATTTGACTGGAAGCAGCCTATGTTTACTGTATAGAGCCTGAAACAAAATGCAGATTGACTTCCTTTCCCAGAAATTAATTAAGAGTTGTGGGATTGCTTGAATATGTTTCTAATTGGCTTTTTATGCTGCAAGCAAATAACTTGCAGCTCTGCAGTACGAAGAAATAATTTCACTCCAAGGCACATTTTCTAGCAATGCTTTACAATATTAATGTGCACCTACACACATACATTAAAGATAAACATTGGCTGAATAAGCAAAGTGGTTATGGTACGTGATGAGGGCACCTTCATAATTCAATGATTAAAAAAAAAAAATAAAGCAAAACAAAAAAGAGTACCAACCCCACTTCCAAACTTGGCATTATGGGAATATACAAACTTCAAAGTACTGTATAAAAAAATGAAGTGATATCATAATATGCAATATAGCATATTTTACAAACTAAGAATCCAGGTCAATTGTCCACCAGAAATTGATGAAGGGTATAATGTGGTACAACTTTCATGAAAAATTATACCCACTGATGCAGTATATTGAGTTTATACTGTAGGTCACATGAAATGCACCAAATATTTCCAGACTTTTGAAGTTTCCTTCACATCATAAAATTTTACGACAAATGGTCAAACTTTTGTTTCATGAGTGAGAAATCAACAATTAATTTTGGTTTAACAAAAATTACAACCAGAGTCTGACACTTTTGCAAAGTATTTAACACAACAGTTATAAAGCTAGGGTACCCAAAATTTTCAAAAATTGTGAGTTTTGCCTAACTACTGGGGGTAAAGCAAGAGTTATTGCACTTATTATAACCATTGTCAATTGTGGTACAGTAGTCAATACCCTCATCACATTGTCAATATCAACTCATTATGCAACTTTAAACAACTTTCACTTTATAAAGGAAATCTTGCAGAGCAGCAAACCTCCTCAACAGCTGTTATACTTGGGGAAATATTAGATACTTAAGACCCTCAAAAGAAATAAAATTGGAGATGATGTTGTGCATTTCCAGTCTAAAACTCCAACAGTGAAGTTTATCTTAATCCAAATAAATTATGATATGTACATCATCTATTAAACAGCGAACCTATCAAGTGGTGCTTCACTGTTTCAATAAAGCATCACTCCCCTACAAACACCCATAAAAATTGCTTTAAGCTGCAAATTTTAAAACTTAAGTCTTTATCCAGTACTGTACTTAAAAAAGTCTGCTGTGCCAACACTCAGCCACATGCACTTTCTCTATAACTTCAAATGTATCCTAGCAACATAAACCTACGGTACACTTGATACCATTCTGTCTGGTAGGAAGCGTTTACATGCCTCATTACGTGAGTAATTTGTTCATCATGTGTGCGGGATAAAATTGGACAAAGACAAAGAAAAAAGGAAATCAATTAAGTGTGTGCCTTGGAAAGGAAAGATTTCATGGTACAATTATTTGGTCTGATGAATAAGTATCAAGTGATTAGTGCAGTTCCATTTGAATCCATTTTATTTTACTTGCAGAGTGATTCTGGGGAGGAAATTTTAAAGAAAAAGGATCTTAGGGAAAATCTAAAGGAATATATAAATGGAAAATGTAATCCCTGACTTTTGACTAACTAAATCTATTGCAATAGTGCTGGCAATAGCATTCATTATCAATATTCTCAATGAAACAATCTATGATTTACAGTAACATGGACACTACACAGTTCAAACTACAGACAAATCTAAAATATTAATTGCTTCTGCTGTATGGTCACTGTTCAAAAGTCTTGGATATCTAAAACAAAACTGCTGTTAATTATAACACAATTGGGTGAACTTCCAGCGTGGTGAATATTTAAAGTGTGTAAAAAAATAACAATAGTGGATAAATAACAAATTGTGTGATAGGTAGTGCACTTGGAAACCATTTTATATGGCCTATCAAGAAGTGTCACTTCTAAAAAAGCACATTTAAAATTAATATGTTCCATGCTTTACAAACAGGCATAGCATAATTTACCAGTGAAGGATTTTAACAGACATCCTGGTGTATGAGGTGGCCAGAACTTCTGCTGAACTACAGTACAAGACATTTCAAAAAATTGTGTAGAAGGTTGACCTATGGACAACCAAAATATTTGAGTACTGTACAATGAACTGAGGAAAAAGCAAAGTCAATCAGCTTGTTCTTCCCAAATTTTTAAATTTTTAATACAAAGAAGAACTGTAATCACCAGATAATTTTTTCTTTATTATAAGTGTGTGATTTAAGCATTCTTGAAAATCCTACTGTTTCTGAAAAAACAGTGAGACTACCAGATTTCCCGCAGGGCAACAACCAGTTGTCTACGTAACGGTTGTATTTTGGACAACCATGTCATTTACCTAAAAGGCATACACTGTTTAAACTGTCCTATTTTTAGAACAGCAATGTAAATTATGCTTTAAACAAATATTTTGGAACAAAATGTTTAGACTGCTGATTGCAAACTGAAAAATACAAGCAATGTAATGGTACCCACAAAAAAATGTCTGCTGAAGAGAAAAACAAAAACATTTGCACTTGTTTATTTTGGCAAATGGTGAACTATTTCCATCAGGAATGGAACATTTTTTGGGGAAGCTGTAAATATAGCCAATGCAATTTTCCAGCTGAGTTAAAAGCATTCATTTCATTAACAGGGTTATTTGTCATTTTGTTACAAGGATCTCCAAAATGGGCCTTGTTGAAAAAAATTGTAAAAAGAAAAATAAACAGAGATATTTGCAGTATCAAAACCATTTGCAAGCAGACATACTCAATCATTGTTTCAATCCTCGTGTTGACGGGATTTGATCCATGATTTAAGAACATCGATGTGAGAAGAAGAGACTACATTTTATTGAAACTTGACTTCACCAAACCATGGCTTCATCCTGAATGATATGTTATATCAACATCAACAAAAAATGCTGCTTTTGGTCAATAAAGTAAGTTTTAAAGAAATAACATGACCAAATGCAATGATGTGTGATATGTGACGTGATGTACTGCATAATGTAAAAGTGTACCATATAGAGCTTGCATTATACTGTTAAGTGCTTTTGTTCCAAGACCACTTTGAGATGTGAGGTAATTACTCACCATAAAAAGTCAACAATGCAGGCTTGGGGTAATCGTAATCAGTAATCGTAATAGATTGCAATCGATTACACATTTGGAAGTAGTTGTAATCGCAATCAATTACTTTTGTGAAAATCGCAAAGTAATTGCAATTGTAATCAATTACAATGGCAAAGTAATCACAATCGTGGTTTCATTTCTGATTACATTGAATTTGAATTGAAGAAAGAAGTATAGTTACTAAACAATTTTTTCAGTGCCTGGTTCTTCTGCTGGAATGACAAAATTTAATTGTCCCTCTTTCTTGGATGTTCCAGCTTAAAATGAGTGAGAAGTGCATGGGGTTATCAGAGAGCAATGTCCATGGACTTTTTTCCACTTGTGGGCACTGGATTGTTTTGCCTACTAAATTGTTTATAAATGTGGAAACAAAATATAATCACGATTGCAATCATGATTACATTGCAATGTAATCGCAATCGTGATCAATTACTTTCAATTTTAGCTGTAATCGTAATCATAATCGTAATCGTAAAATATGAAGTAATCATAATGGATTACATTAAGATGTAATCTTCCCAAGCCTGCAACAATGACTTTGACTTGCTGATAAAAATGAAAGTACAGCATCAAAAGACAACTTACTGGTGACAAATCAAACTTAATCTCCTCTCACTCTTTCACAAACATTTTCCATTGTTTTGCAACATGGTCTTTTTTATTATTTTGGAAAAATCCATTAAATGCACATTTCTTTATCAAGTATGAAAAATGAAAAAAAAAAAGATGTATCTAATGGAAAGTAAAAGTTGGTCTAGTTTTTAAAGGTTACTGTAGCTCTTGGAGGGAGTGTGATGAAATGTATACATTAGTGGCAATGACAACAAAATTGTGTAAACTTTAATAATAACCATTTAAATTACTAAATTACAAAAAGATTTCTGGTCAAAAGAGAGACACATGTAATTTAATACATTGCAATAACTGCAAGTTTAATCATACATGTTTTAAAGCTTGAGGTAAGTAGAGAGAAGAATCAATGTAGATTGCATTTTCAAAATAAACTAATGGGATATAATGAATAAAGGTCACAGTATCGCCACATACAGTATGACTCTCACGGGCCATTCATAATATAGGGTAGACTGCTACACTAATATAAATTGGGGTGATTGCATTTTTCCATCAGACACATGCATCTAGGCATATGTACTACAGAAATACAGTAGGTATTGAATTAAAAACACAAAAAAACATTGCAAAGTCCAACTTAATGTAATTACAGTATTTTGTTTACTGCATTCTAAACAGAAGAGTGGATGTCAGTTTTTCTTGTTTTTTACATCTATAACTCACCTTCACAATTTTAGATAATTGTGTGTTTTTGTCCAACAAAGCTAATTACAAGTTTGACATGACCAGGAACCATGATACAGTGGTTTGCATGGGTTCTAACATACTTCCATGGACGTATCATGTTCTGTCACATGGTAGAGCACTCGAATTTTAACTTGCATCATGTTCAGGGTTTCATTCCTGTTTTGAGTCACACCAAAGACTTTAAAATGAAACCAGCTGCAATTAATTCTGATGGTTCCCATAGGCAATAAAGAACATTCCAGTGCCCCACAACTCAAAAAACAAAAAATACCATGGCACTGCTCCAACGTTCTCATGATTCTCTGACTTGCCCATAATGTTCTGAGAAACTATGTGGGAACAGGCCAAAGTGAGTTAGTTTATTGCCAGATTCCCAATCTGGTTTAAGTTGAGCCTTTGTCATAGGCCAAAGGAACAAAACATGAAATCTAGATAAAGCAATGCAAAATTTCAATCCCAGTTGTTATCTCATGAAAGCACATATAAAAAGCAGAACAGTACAGCATATAATATCCATGTGTTGGTACTTTTATGTAAGAGACAATGTGGGTTTTTTTAAGACTCACCTTAATTTAACTCCTTGTTGTATCTGGATAGGTTTTAATTGCACTGGTTGACTTTCAGTTGAGTTTATACCAAAGCAGCCCTCCTGATCATTGCAGTTCAGCTGTTGAAAAATTAAAAGTAAAATAGAAGAACATTAGTAATATGACTATTATGATGAAAAATTTTCAAGACTAGAAAGCCAAAAGGCTTAGTGATTCCTTGTCATATGATATATTGTAATAATGAACATGGATCCCCACATGACAAGCATGATATTCCTCACAAATACTGAGGTATACTAGTAAGGATGAAATGAATTGAAATCATGTGACCCAAAATGACCTTTCACTCTCACTGAAAACAATAGGGAGCAACTACCTAACTAGAACAGCAATGCTGTTGTGAAGCTCACACAACCTGTTTTGTCTGTTAAAAAGAGAAACTCAAAGTTCAACCAAATTTTATCCGTTACTTTTTTCCTAAACCTCCTTACATTGCAACATAAAATGCAAGAAAGTAAAGAGAAGTGAAGGTAAAACATTTGTGGTTTTGCAGGTAGATCTACATCTAAAATAGCTTTATGGTAGATCTAAATATCACTGTGTATTTTCTCAAATCATGAAAGCCTGGACTGTGTATTCTTTAAGGCATTAGGCAGTAAGATAAAATTAATAACTTATGTATGGTGTACCTGTAAATTGCTTAGGTATTGCAAAGTACATTCAGTTGCACCTATAAATCCACAAGTAAACACTGCATGGCTCTGTACTGATTAAAATAACATACAGAGACTCAATAAGTCCTACTGTACTATGCTTATTGAATTCAAACAGTTGTTGGTATTGCTTGGCATGGCCAATTCATGATAAACTGAACAGAACAGAGTGAAAGGTATCTCTGCAACAGATATTGGGAGGTGTTATTAACACCTCCCTGAGATAAGTTACAACAGGGTCTGTTGTTTTCAGTCTTCAGGTCACAACTGCAAAAGGCTAAGACAGTTATCACAGAGTGTATGTGTGTTGTAACTCCCTGGTTACAACTTACAGTATTCCCCCCACACTAGCTGACCACAGCTGATTATGAGACCACCTACACAAGCATACAGTGACAGTACTTTGAATGCTTTGTTCAACCAGCTGTAACATGAACCAGGTTCAATAGCCTGCATATTATGTGCAAGATAAGAACTGAACACACAACCAAGTACACTGCTATTAGTGCAATAAATAAACAACTAACCACTCAGCAGGCAAAATGAACTCACCCCTAAAAAAACAGCTGTAAAACACAACTTAAATTTTCTATATTAGAATGCAAGTAGGTAGGTATGAATGCTCCCCTCCGAAGCAATCATACACCAAAATTTTAGCCCCAAATCTCACAAAACGAGGAAGAAGAAGACTTTTGTTAAAAAGTTGACGCCATCTGCCCCATTTGATAACCTCACACATGTGTACATGTGTGAGCTAAAAAAACCATCAACATGTTAAATATGAGCAATTCACAAGCTAAGTATGAGATACCTCCACAGTTCAATATCAACATAAAAATGTCATGTCTACAAGGTTTTGTCCTTTTGTGACCCTAACCTTTGACCTCTACAAACAAGAAAAATCTCCCACACAGTTATAATGCTGGTAAACTATGTTGTCTAATAACTTGACAAAGAGGTATTTTTAAAACATGCTTGTTTAAATCAAAATTTCTGGTATTGAGGATAGCTCTCTATACAATGATGTCTCTATGATCCAAAAAGTTGACTGCATTTAGGTTAGTGTTAGAACAAGCCCTAATCCTAACAGTAATCCATACATTGGAACATACATTAATAGAGACATCTCAACAGAAGGGTGTAACCATGGCTATTAGTGGTAGCCCTTTTGTAATTGTTTTTTGGTGTAATGCCCTTCCCAATGACTATGATCTCCTTGAAAATTAACAAAAACTGGGAACCCTATTAATCCAGAAATTAACAAGATTTGTAATTTGCCTCAAATTGTCTGCTTGTAGGAACACCACATAACAGAGTACAAGTCAAGTGTCCTTTGTTTGATACACAGTAGATACTATTATGCTTGCTTTGATTATCTGAACTACAGTACTTTCTGAAAAACAAGCCCTCCTGAATGGGCTAAATAAGTGTCAGACAGGTAGGAAATGGTTAAATCCATTGAGCTGTATGATTTAATGAGAAAATCCTTCAGGACACTGTGGCAGTCAAATGTGATAAGATATGTAGGTAAGATAACAGTGACCAGCAATTTTCACAGACTCTGGTGGGTCAGTTACAATTTGATTCACTCAATTAAACAATCTCAGTTCAAGCATGCTCAAGGGTATTTGATCCAAATGATCAACTTTTAAGTTTTAATAAAACTAATTACCCATGGTGTATTTAATTATTTAGTTCCCACTTACATGACCCTATGAAGACAGTGGCACAAGGTTTGTCTGTAACTTTAAACAATCTTTGGTACTAAATTTAATGTTATCTTCATTTTGGGGGGGGTTATGGAAGAGACAATGTTTGTATGCTCTAAAAGAAATTTCGTGCACCATTCAGAGCACTTGATCTGTTCAAAGTTTACACTTATGAAGTTCAACACTGAACAATTCCTCTGGTTTGTGGGCATGGAAGCTTTCTCCAATATGTTCAGACTATGTCCCCAAATGAACCTCATACAGCCTTAGTTTACATCACATGTTCCAGATACTGCTAGAAACTTCCACTTAACAGTAGGAAATATATTTCATGAAAATCTATAGGCCTAGATACTTGTGGCAAAATCAGCATACCTATGACAAAGATGAAGTAATTACATGTCAGCCTGATGAACAGTTTTTTTTTTCCCTTTTTAACTTTTTCAGATTTTGTGCTACCCACTTCCTTTTATGTTGGCACTAAATGTAATAGGGCAAAACTTCAAACCAAAATCAACATAAATATTGCACCAAAAAATCTGCACTTTTATGCACTTTAGATATTCTTAATACGGGGAATTTGCTTCAGTATATTTTGAAATTACCCAACTTGATCATTTACATAATCAAGCGGATTCCAAAAGCTTATCTATGCATCTTACATTACCCATGCAATTCAAAACTCTTAACCCTATCCACTAATGAATATTAACTGTTCAGTTACCCTTTTTGAGATGTAGTACTTGCAAGGTTTAACCTCTGATGACCTTAAATGACCTCTGACCTCCAATAAAAACAATAGGATCATATACTCAATATGGGCAATCAACATGCTTAGTATGAGATCCCTCACAGTTACCCTTCTAGAGATAAAGTGTTTACAAGCAATTTCCAAGGTATTTACCATTTGACCTCTGGTGACCCCAAATGATCTTTGACCTCCACCAAAAACAATAGGGATCTTCTACTCAATGTGGGCAATCTACATGCCAAGTTTGAGATTTCTCAGAGTTACCCTTCTTGAGATATCATGTTTACAACCTGTGTCACACACACATACATACACATGACATCACCATCGCATAGATTCCTTGCCTAGTGAGGAAGCAAAAACCACATGTATAGCAATGGATCCATGCTGCACAAAACTTTCGGAGTCAAAGCAGAATTTGGTAATTTTAGTTGGTCCCAGTCCTTCAACGATTAAATAAAGTTGATTGAATTCCATCTTTACTGCTTGTTACAGTGTTTAACAATTTTGGAGTCACAGTCTTTTATTTAATCAATGCTCTACAATCCATGCAATGTTTGAGCCTCTCTAGACTGGGGTTGTAGAATATGCCCACAATTTTTCCTGTGTGTAATAAGAGCCAACTAAAAGGATGGACTTGCAATGCATTTGAAATCGAACATGCACTCATAACATTTAAAATTGTATTTTATCTAGTTGCATTACATAACACATCCTTCTTCGTACATCATTAAATCTCAACTCGCCAAATTCACAGCTATTGACTAGCCTATCTGCAAGACAGTGGGCATAGTGAACTTAACCTCACAAAAATTCATTTTCAGGGGATACCAGGAAATAATTTACTGTAGAGCTCCGTTTCTGGGGTTCACAACTTAAATGGAATAACTACTGTATGATTTCTAGGGCTGTGCATTTTCGGTTAATTCACTATCCGTTTAACCGATTTTATTAACCGGCGGTTAACCGTTTAACCGAGAATGACGTAATGTTCACACAGCAACAAAAAGTCAACATTTCCAGAGAGCGCCATCACTTTTGTACAGGAACGCACAAGTCTAAAAATGGCGCCGTAAGTCATGTTCCCCCATGTAAATATGTGGCAAAAATGTTGGTATTTTGCACTGAGTTTATATCATCTTCTCACAGTAAAAACCCATCCCGCATTTACTGAAGCTTTCTTCAGACCATGTGCACTTTTTAACATTCCACCAACAGTTGTATTCCCGCCTGACCCTATGTTATATTGTCAGTTATTTCATGAAACACTCCTACACTGCTGTTTTGACGCAGCTTGCTTGCGATGCAGTGTTCAATACATATACAGCGCTCACGTGTTTGTCATAGTAGCGATCTGTACAATTGCACTGTAAACGGCCCACCAGCCCCAACTAGCACAATTAAGCCCTATTATCATGCATAAATTAAGGAATTCCCAGCATTCCTACCGTAAAGTTATTTACAGTAGGACTTATGGAATGTTATCATATGACGTCGTTACGAACGAAAACAATTACGCACGTGGTCCCATGCATGCAGTAGACTTGCGTGCGTATCCGTTTTTACCACTAAACAAGGGACCATGTTTTGCTCGGTGACATCATATGCACACGATCTATTGCAAAATTTGAATTGCCTCTGCATTGTGATTGGTTCAAATACGTTGATTCTGAGCCAGCCAATCACAACTCGCGCCATCGCCTATGGGATTTAGTGTGTGAAAATACCAGACCTCCGAACGAATTTCCCCATTGAGTTTGCGTTATGACGATCGCACTCCCCAGGCTTACATAGCTGGCCTGTGCAGCCGGCCAAGCCCCGTGCTAAATTCACCAAGAAACGGCAGCACAAATCTCTGCGTACTTGGATTTTTCGGGTGTCTGACTTAAGTGCATTTCATTTGCTGATTATTTTGAAACAAGACGGTAAGGTTTGGACAAGAAGTGGCAAAAATACGGGGATATTTATATCAGAAAGGAACCATAAGATAACGTTAATCGAGACCATTTTTTGCTGTCCAAGACCGCTAAAATTAGATGGTTATTTTTACGTGCATCGAAGGGTTGACTTTTACAGTACAGTACAGTACAGTACATTATCGCAAGTACAACCCAGTCGATTCAACGAACTGCGTATGCTTATTAATAAAAGTCAACATGGAATGTTCCATTTTATATGATATTGGGCAAAGAACAAAATGGCGGGAATTATCTGGTGCTTACGATCGTATTTTACGGGTTAAATTTTTTCCAAATACTGCTACTAACAATGAAAAATAATGAAATTTACGGAGGTGTAGCATGATAAAATATTTCGATTAGCTACAGTGGGAAGACTTATTCAAATATACTTTTGTGCCCCAGGCATGGTCTCCGGAGGTTTTATTGACATAGAAATACAGGGCTTGGTAACTTTTGTTACAGCTCCCTGCTTGTCTTGTGGCTTTCTTTTCGCTTGGTAATCTCTCAAACATGCCGCTAATTTCTAAAGTTGTGCTTGGGTGTTGCTATTGAAGGGATTAGGAGACAAGCACACAAAGTTCTGCCAACGAAAGTAACAATGGGTGCGCCACTTGTCACTCATCATAATGTACTTAATTCGGGGAGCTGCCGCGGAATTAATCCGTTCAATCGAACGGCCTATTTTAAAACTCTTTTTACAGTTATTGTTTGAGCGATAATTTGTGAGAAACTGACACTGTTTGTTGCGCGATGTTTGTGTAACAGTTTACTAACAAAGCCACCCCGCGGCGACCAAGTTATTGGCAATACAAAAACGGTTAATCTATGAAGAGGAATGACGCACGAGTAACCGACGAGTCGGTCGGTTAACCGGTTAACCGATTAACCGTCACAGCCCTAATGATTTCATACATGTATACAACACAAAAATGGTAACACAATTTTGAAGTTAGCATGCAAAAAATGACCAGGTTGTACAGCAAAATGAGATGCAATCATTCAATACCAGGAAAATTTTCCCCTGGGATATACTAACACAAAGAGAATAATGAAAACCACAAAGTTGTAGGTCAATCAATGTTCTATCACAATCTCTTTACATACAATACATAAAATATCTTTATAAATTAAATCAAACCAAGGAATTTTTACATTTCAACACTCCACTTTCATTCTCGTCCATTTTCTGACGTAAAAGCACTCTAAATTATAGATGCGGTATGTTTTTCAATTGCTCTAAAAACCTTTCTTTCTTAAGACCTGACATTTTTACATTTTTTTACTCAGAGAGTTACAGCCTGAAAATGCATTAACATAGTTTTTTCTCACACCCAGAAAGTATGGATGCCTTTGATGTTGCATGGGACAGAACACTTTAGTATTTCTGCAATCACTATTTTCACACTTTTGGTAAGATGGAGCATAAAATCTCCTGGAGGGAACATATTTATTCAACAGACTTCCATCTGTACTTCTTTCTTGTTCTGTCAAGAAAATAAATCAACCAGTTAGATGAAGTAAATGATGCAAACACCCTACAGTAAATGGTATGGTGTGTGTGGAGAGAAGACTATCAAAGCTGTTTGTAAAGGTACAAAAAGGAATTGTCGAAGACATTGCACTGTATTCAACCAAATCCTTCAATTAATGATGCTCAAGCAGAAAAGTTAAAATGAGATCTCAAGTATTGCTCTGCAGTGTTCCTCAATGGCTTGGATATATTTATAGAAAACCTTAATAAATGCAATGATGTATTAGAATCAGTAAGGCAAGTCCATAAAGACTTTTCTGACAAAACTGAAGTGATTGCCAAGTCTCCTCTGTGTCTATGTGCAGATGCCATTTGCTATACCATCTTCTTGACTGCATAGTGAAGTGGTTGGAGCATCTATCTGACTTGCTGCCAGAAGGTCTGGAGTTCAACTTCTGGCTGGGTCATGCTAAAGACTTGGAAGAAATGGAGCTCACTGCCATTGTGCTTGGCGCAACATACTGTAAGCAATGAAGTAAGGAAACACTCATAAGTCACAACTGGAATAATGGGCTATGACCTGCCTGCCTGACTCATTCAACCAACTAATTAGAAACTGAGCAGTAAAATCTCATCTACATACCTTACTTTACCATCTCCCCACCCCCCTTCCCCCATGATGACATATAGCTATTGTACATAAAACACTTTATAGCGCAAACATTTTACCAACATCGGAAAAATTAAGTAAGAATTCCTTCCCTCCCTCTCTCAACAAAGACAACTTAATTATCTAACAAATACATTTATCAAGTACTGTCACAGGAGGTTTTGACTTTGACAGCCAGCAAATTTGAGTTATTTATCCCTCATTTTGTAAATCAATTTGCTTTGGTAAATTTTAATTTAAATGGTTTGTGCTTTCAGGCAAGTACAGATCAAAGCATTTGAAGATGGTACAAAATGATGACAACAATCTCAAAAATTTGCATCATCAGATTTCATGAGCAAATAAATATTGAGAATGGTAGCATATGATGGGGCAAACATTGGCCATGCTTAATTCTGACAGCAAAAAAGTAAGATGTAAGATCTGAATGTTAGACACCTTTAGAAGGTGTTGTCTTGTGGAGTGCAGGACAGAGCATTCAAGTCTAGGACTTTAAAAGATGGTGCACAAAGTATTCCCCCCACCTTCCTGGTGGATGTATTCACGAGCGACTATACTTACCCCTTGCTACATCTAAATTGCATAAATCCCTGCGCACCGCGCGCTGCTTGGAAAAGTTCTAGCACAGCGCCCCCATGTCACCCTGATCGACCCTTGACTCGTCCTCATTTCTCTTCCGCCGCAAAAGCTGCCAGGAGGTTTTCTGAGCTCAATATTCTGCAAGCTGTTTCACCACTTCCCCTGTATTTTCACGCTAAGTGTCTTTTCATATTTGCTCTATTATCGTTTTGCCCATTTTTCCCACCTACCTTTCTCTTTGCGAGGTTCGGTTTGGGGTTTTTCGGGCGTTTGTTTTTTCGTACCTCTACTAGTTCTTAGGCCGGAGCTTAGGCTTTCGAGCCTATCACAGTGTTATATTATATTGGTGTATTCGGTAGCCTTGTGCCTTCGCACGCGCTACTGCTCTCATTCACTTTATCGATTGCTATTGTTCAATTGTTGTGGAGGCACCCGAATAAGAAGAACACTTCCTAACAAATACTAAACCGTAGCTAGGCGACGGGGGAGAGTTGAGGCAGAAAGCCTAGACCCACGAAATAATAGAAAGCTAACAAAGTATTTGAAAAACTAAAAAGCCAGTCAATAGAACTGTCAGTGGTTTGAACTGTAATTGTTTGAGAATGTGTCTTTAAATTGCCCCATATTTTGTCATATTGGAGCAAAGATCAAATGAAGAAATTCCAGAAACGGTCAAAATTTTCACAGCATGAAAATGTCAAACTGTGTGGCAGGCAATTAGTTTCCATGAAAGTAGTGTACATGTTCAAAATGACATACAAACGGTGAAGCATCAAACTGAGAAATGCATGTATGCCCCGGCCACAAAGAACTCACAAACTATACAAATGTATGTCAACCTGAATAAACCCGGGAATCAACAGCTTTTGAAGCTGTATGGTAGGCTTGTATAAAAAAAACCCTACACTACAATGCAGTTGCAAAGTTCACAAAAGTCCTTTTGTCTGTTGAAAACAGGAACTCAAAGGACCAAATTTTATCTTTTATTGTTCTGCTTCCAAAACCTCTTTACAAATTACACAATTAAATGCAAGGAAACAAAGAAGAGTGAATGAAGGACCAGGTTAAACAGCCTGCATAACTATGTGCAAAGTAAGAACGGAATTCAAAACCTAAATAAATAGCTAAATGCTCAGCAGGCACAATTAATTCAGTCCTACAGAAGCAGCTCAAAAGCACATACAAAATTCCCTATATTAGAATGCAAGTAGGCACGAATTAATGCTCACTCCCAAGCAAACATACACCAAAATTTCAGCCCAAAATCTCCACACATGAGGAAGAAGAAGACTTTTGCTGAGAAGTTGATGCCATCTGCCCCATTTTAAAACCTCAGAAATGCACTGCATACTGTACATACAGCATTTCTGAGCTAAAAACTGAACATCAAACGCATTTGAAGCTGTACTGTGGGCTTTGATTAAGAAATAAATAATATTAATTAATTGATTAACAGAATCAGGTTCCATCACAGTGACAGAGACTTGCCAGCCCAAAATTGAGGATGTTGCACATTTAAGTTCATTTGTCACTTTCACATCAAATCAACTCAACCCGATGTAAAAAGCATCCGTAGTCCTCCACTGCAAAAATGTTGTTATTCAATTGACAAACCAAGCCTCTTTTCACATAAACTTTTGCAACCCTGATGCTCTTTGAGATTTAAATGAGCAATAAATCTCTTATTAGCAAACCCATAAACTTAATTGACATTAATGGTAGTTTGCTATTAGCAACTTTTAAGAATTTGGCAACACTTGTTCTCTTTGGATAGGCTTCCTTACATGAAGGTACTACAGTGCAATTCTTGAATATGAAATCATTCTGATGATATGAACAGTCACAGGGCCCACCACAGGGAGCTACATAATGTATTCAAGTGATGCAAAAGGCATTTTAAAGGGAAATTATTAGGGAGGTACTAGAGATCAAACATAGATGGTCTTTTTGTAAAGTGAAAATGTATGTAGAGCATTAGGACTTCAAGTGGTTTTTTTTTCTTTATTGATATGGTAACTCCGTTCGAGTATATATTGTTTCCAAATTAAATACAACGGAACTGGATGTACAGTGTACATTCCAATAAATTTAAAAAGGTCTAATTCCTTACTTACCTACAGAGTACACAAACCAAGCATGGAGGAAACTTTAAATCCCAGTCCTTTGCACTGCTAGTAGAACTACCTTTCATTATCATGAGCATGTTTAATATGATAAAAATCTTTGTAAGGCCTACTATGTGATATCACAAAATTTGACAATCTTGACAACTTTTGGACACTATCTTTCAATATGCTTCCTTCCCACTCTTGGGTAATTTCAATCCACAGACTACCACATCATTGCCAACCCATGCATTCCTGCCCATGGCAACAACTTTTCCACCATGACAAAAATGAACTGGTCATGGGTGGGAAGAGTTAAGAAAAATATTGTCAAGGTGAAAACTGTCCCAGGGAGAAATTGTCTGGTAAGGCTTGGCCTCATGTACTCCGCCACACTCTGTGTTACCTCGTGTTTACAATCAGGCAAAACCTCAGGTTAACCCTGTGTTTTCCAGTCTGTGTTGTCACATACCCCATGTTTCATTGATTGGGTAGTGTTACCATAGTAACATGGTCAAATATTTCACATTTCAATTACTGTAAAATGTGAGAAAATACCTGTCATCAGTGTCATAAACACCTTGCTTGATTAAAACAAACACAGTGTTTAAAACTGCTTAACCCTGCGATTTGAGGTGGATTGAAATTTAAACACCGACCCCCGCGTTAACCCACATTCCAATGTTACTGGAGTGGGAGGTAACACAGTCATGTTACCTTGAGCATTGTGTACATGAGATCACAGTAGTAGAGTAGAAACTGCTGTGGATAAATTGTCTTTGAGATGATTATCTGTCCAATAAAAACAATTTTCAGTAAAATATAAGGAAAAGGAGATGTAACCACTTGTACACTGTAGAAGCTGTATCAAAAGCAAAATTTAGTCAAGTATTACAGTTAGCAGTGGAATATGTGTCACAAAATTTACATTTACATTCACTTCATCATGATGTATGTAACATAAATTGCTTTAAAAAAAGAGTAGAAAATAGAGCCAAGTACATAAAGTAACCAAGTTGATCATTCTGCTGGTGATGAAATCAGAGCAAGTTAGGATGGCTTGCTGTACAGTAGGATGTGGCATAGCACCGCCAAGATTTTGTTTCATTGCCAGTGGTCATCATTCTGCATGCAGTAGATGGGACTATCTAATAGTTGCTAAATGCAAGGTAAGTAGGGGTGTACTAGGGTTGCTCATTTCAGAAACCATTGTAGTATAGAAAGGCAAACGTGGACCAATTGAAAAAAAAAAGGGTAATAGAAGACTTAACAATTGAAGCAGCAACTACTGCATTAGTGCAGTATCAATACCTAATCCAATACTCCAATACTCATGTCTTTGAAAGGGTATTCTGGAGTAGTATTCCATCACACTGCTTCTTTTAAAAGCACAGACAGGTTGTAACTGGTATCAGAGTTTGTTACATGATTTGTGCCACCAGGTAATCTACGCTTTCAATGTGTCCACACTGCCAAAAAAAAAACATACACTTGACCAGCCTCTAAACCCCAAATGAGATGTAACTTTTTGTGTATTTTGGAATTTGGTATTCCTCCCTGATGAAAAAAGATGTAATCAGGCAGAGAAGAACCATGTTCCAAAAAGAAAGAAGGAAAGTTTCATCATTGTGATGAAAGCAAGGAACGGAAGATCAAAGAATTCTCTTTGTGAGCAAGTATTGCCAAGTATTGCAACTGCAAAACTTGCAGCTCAAATGGGGCAATGACTGCATTTCAAATGTATAACATTTTTAATGATATCATGTAGGGTCCACAACATAGAGACTAATATTATCCCAACTGAGATCTTACTGATATAAACAATAGTTATGTAAGCTTAAACAATATCTAACTGAAATTGAACAGATTACAACACTTCATTGTGTACAGCTCTCAGGAACATTTACCACCACCAAATGAACAGTTTGGCCTGCAATGCATATGACATGTGTCATATGAATTTCTTGACAGGAATGAATCCAAATTTTGTATCTATAAAGAGATGAATGAGACAAGAAAATGTACACAAACTTCTGTAGTCCTGTCACGCATCTTACCTTTCCATAGCCCCAAAGAACATCGACCGTGCTTCCAGTCAGATTCTGTTGCCAGGCAACATCCCAGAGCCCAATCTCAATTTCACACATTGCTTGCTCCTATAAAGTTAAAGGGGAAAAAAAATGAGACAAACTTGGAGAACTCTGTGCAATAAATTGGGTTACATTTAGCCTTTTACACTCGAGGGGCTCTATTTTGAATGTATTTTTGTTTGCATGAATGAAAGGAAAATTTAGGCAGTCCACAATTTCATAGTGATTTATTGAAGCTTTCATTATTTCAGAAAAATGTCCATTTGAGCTGAAAAATGGAATTTAATTGAAAGTCACATTTCCCCCTGTTGCTCATATTGATAAAGCTAATTAAAGTGGCAAACATCTTTGTAAGAGTGAAATCAAATAGAACAGTAGTGAGCTAAGTAGGCCATTGAACTGGTATGCAATACCACTGAGTAGTAAAGTGGATTGTCCACTTACAGTAATAGAGATACCACATGTGTTCCTGATTATCAAATGAGGGCTAAAGAAGAGTCAAGGGTATGTAATACTATACTATACATACAAAAAATAGAACAATCAAAATTGAACCTTGTTAATTGCACAATGAAAGATATTAAATTTAAACATATTCCGATAACAGAAAGCATAGCTCTAGGATTTACCACAGTCTAACGTACTGTAATTTCATACATTAAAGGCAGATGTAGAGATCAAGCCTGCAGTCACTATTTTCTTTTTTGTTCATAGTTTCATACTACTATTGTTTCTTGATGCAAATCAACTGTTTTAAGAAAATCTTTCTCTAGACAATGTACAAAACCAAATGTGTATTAAATCAAAATAATATTCTGTAACATTATACCTCTCTGGTCTGACTTGGTAAAACATGTCTTTGGAATATTTCAAATTTACTCAATGCTGAAATTTAAAAATATATGTCATAAATTTTCACACCCATTTATACAAATAAGTCACACCTTCAACTTCTCAATGGATCCCTGAATCACTGCTTGGTTACTTTGGTTCTGTTTGCACTGAGTCACAGGGCTCTACAAATGATCAATATTGTTGAGTGAAAGGGAAGAGCTCCCATAGCGAAGAGTTGAAATGAATTCATGTACAGAAGAATGGCTCCAAATTGAACCAACACTAAGATTAAAACTGTCAGCTATGTTTGAAGATGGTAACAGCTGAATTCTCTTGCTACGGTCCGTCTATATATTCAACAAGTTGAGTTATGGCAGAGCAGACTATTATGTAGCTAACTGCATGCAGATGTGTGTAGTGCATATATTTACTGGCAGTATTGTTCAAAAAATTTGCAAACAGATGCTGAGAGAGGACACGTCAATACATTTTATTCTCAAGGATTTCTTTCCTTAAGACCAGTGGATACACAGTGCTACTGTACATATGGTTTGAATATTGAAAAGTGTAGCTGGGGACATTAAAAATTGAATTTTTGTACTGTACAATAGTTAAGAGGCCACATTCACTGTGAGAATGCCAAAAATTAACATGAATTTTTTCTTATTAAGAGCAGATCAGTCAGAAAGTGAATATTTAAAATTGATGCTTGGTTGACATGTTTTATCATATACCTAATGAGAGACTAGCTTAAAAATTTCCAGTTATCGTTAAAGGCCTACGTGTCATTATTTATTTACTACATGCCATAGGATTTATAAAGATTCATGGGAAACCACTTGTCAGTTTTGCCATATTTTGCTAAGTAAATCCATGGGAACTACACGTACTTGAAGGCTCTGTCAATTTTTCACCAAGTTAACTCATGAAAACCCAAATACTTTTAGTTCATTCAATCAGAAAATTTGTGGAGATCAACATGCATGTTGTGCTGTGACTGTTAGTAAAGCCAGATTAAGAGAGCAATAAAAGGACTCAGTGTTCATTTACAAATTTTGTAATCACGAAACATATCCTGGGATGCATAATTTAAATTAATAACCAAGTTCATTTTTTCCAACCACTAGATGTGACCCGAATAAGTGCTCAGGATGTGGGCCACATTAACTCTGTGATATAAGTACGTTCTCCATGAGAGAGGGGCAAGGGAGGAATTTGTCCCTCCCCCCCTCCCAAAAAGAGGTGGGTAAAATTTCCCTTTTCATTTTCCCCCAAATTAGAAAATTATCAATATGGTGGTTTCAACTTACATATGGTATAACATTTTAGCCTAGGACAGCATCATTTTGGACATGGGGTTAAGCATTTAAATCCCCCCTTTTTGTGTTTCTGGCAGAATCCCTGACAGAAACACAAGAATAAGGAGCATTATGATCATGAAAAGAAAAGGAAGAGGAAGGAAAAAGAAGAAGAGGAATAAAAAGAAACAGCCTATTACTGTACAAGGGGCATTTCCAAGGCAATCAGAGTTGGAATGATAAGATTCATTTTGCATTGCTTTAAGTATTTTTTAAATTCTAAACTTGAGGTTCATCTAAAAGAAAATGTTAAATTTAAAGAAATACAGTGATCTCTGGGAAATTTATGTTTAAGTCTGTACATACATGTACATACAGGATTACCATCTTGATTAATGTATGCAGACAGTGGCTGGCATAGACTAAGGGTAAGGGCATACTGTAATTTTCATTTTCACAACATTTTAAGTTCAGTCTGAAATAATTATTATTCAATGCCTCCCTGGTGTCAAGTTTGAAGGTCACATTCAGTATAAGATAGGGAAGTAATACAAAACATTTCAAAACTCTGAAGTTAAGTTTATAAAATTGTCCTCTTCCATATGTGGTCTAAAACTGATATCACAATATTCCTTCTAACTTACACCTAGGTGTGGAATAAGAGTTACCTTACTTTCTTAGCAAAGCTGTAAGTTTTCAGTATATCAAACTGTACAGTTGTTATACCAGTGTAATACACAGGAGTAAAAAGTGACCTGCAAGCATTCTTTCCTGAAGCCTCACAGTAAAAGTTGGACATTCCAGGCATCTACTGTAAATGTGTAACTTCAAAATAATGTTTATGAATTCAAGTTTCAATAAAGAATTCATCTGCAACTGACTTGCCTTCATTAGAATATATTTCAGCAATTGTTCCAGATTGATGACAAACTTGTGAAAATCTAAGGGTTTCCTGACTTTAAAGTTTGCATAGAGCTGATGTAAAATTTCATGCCTGTATGTGCTTATATCTCCCACAGTAGCCTTCGAAAGTTGTGAAATTAATTTGTATTTAATCCCTGAAGTTATCAACATGGTAAAACAGGTTTGCAGAGTCAAATTTGAATGCCTTAGGGTTTATGATAACTTCCCAAAGGAATGGTAATATGATTATAGGTAAAAAAGCATGGTAACAATCCTTGAGTAGAGCAATGAAAACTGTGTCCAATCTTGATTGCTTTTGTTGAACAGAAATTAGAAGACTCCACTCTCTGTTTTCTCTTGAGGTTAAAAGCTGTAAGTTTAAGGTGTTACTCCATCACATGATGGGTTAAATCCCAATTTAAGATCATGGGGCTTCAACATTTTATATTTTAAGGATAATTTTTTTTCTTTTTTTGTTAACTACAATATGTAGCATTACAATGATGAATCAATGATTTCAAGGAACAGAAGTCAGGTAAGTGGATGCAATAATCTTGTAAACTTGTGTAAACATTTTTCACCACTTAATGCACAAAGTTATGACACTTTACTTGAAGTATCTCTCTGCAATACAGCATATATTGCACTATGTTTGAATTGATACGTTCCATAGACACAATGACTTTTAAATTTTTGATGGGTTTGGGGTTCACAAAGGTTATCTAAACAACAATAAAGACCATTCTGAGAAACATTCACAGTTACATTCTTATCGGACCTTCCAGGAGACACCAAATTTGCAAATGAACTAAATTGCCCAGTACGGTTAGCCACTTGATGTACAGTATAAGCTACAGACTTCCTTCAAAGTTCAAGCAATGTTTATACAGTCACTAAGCAATGTATTAGTTAAACTACACAGCAACCCTTACATTTTTTTCTCTTTACTGAAGACTGCCTTACAGTTTCACAATCAGAGGAGGTGATGTTATCAGCAAGTGTCCCTGTCTGCAGTAACATTTTTTTGCACAAAAGTTTTGCAAATTTTCATGTGTGACTGAAATGTGCCATAACTTAATGAGACAGGTCATATCTGGGCAGTTTTATCCATCAAATCTATATTCATTTTTCTTCCCTTATTTAAGAGCTCCCCTCCCCCCCTCCTTTTATACAAAGAACAGGTAACTACTGGACAAGGTTATGAAACCACAGAAGAATGTATGCCACATGTAATTCAAAGTGTAGGTCTACACTCTCTCGGTACCTCCCAGTCCAAATCTCAATAACGGATGTTGGGAAGGCCTACTGCATTTTGTAATCACGATCTGGAATAGTGAATGCAGGTCTACGGTACTCCTGTATTGCTAGCAAATTTACAGTTTCATTGGAGCAAAATTTATCCCGGCAGTGAATGAGGACTAAGTTCCTGTGAAGTATTGTATGTAGGTTGCAATTTATGTGTAACTGTTCTACGAATGAAAGAAAGTTATGTTCTTAAGGGGCTCATTGATGCATACTGTTTTTTGTGACTATTTGTTCAAAAAGATTCATAAAATAACAATGCTTCCAATTTGCCTAATACATTAATTTTTACTGACTTTCCCAAAAATTTGATTTTTTTTTTTTTTTAGTAGTTTCTCAGCACGTAGTTGGAAAAGCTTGCATTAGTCCTTGATAGGCTGTAAGCTCTCTCTTGAAAAAAACTAAAGGAACTGAAGCCTTGGACACAATTAAACAGTTTAAAGAGGAGTTGAAAGACAGTGATTCTGTCAATAAGTCAATTTTATGCTCACTAATACAGTTTGTTCTCCACAGGACCAAGTTTTATTCAGGTGGCATCCTCTTAACTACGTCATTGGAGACAGGTCTAAGGGGAGGGGGTGACTATCTCCAGAGAATAATTTAGTACAGAAATTTTGCATAGCATTTTTGCGATACAAGAGCCATTTTGTGTAGCAATTTTCAGAATTTGCGTAGCAATTTTCACTTTCATACTTTTCTTTTATGCAGTACTCTGATTCATGCCCAGATGCTATTCCCCGCTATGATAGGATGTTAAGTTACAGAGGCTGCGGAGCCGATTTTGAAGTGCGGGGACTAATCATCGTAGCGACCCAATATGTCCAATACAATAAATGCAGTTTAAAGCGGTCCAAAATGCCCACAGCAAAAAAGTGCAGGGGCTCAAGTCCCCCTAGCCCCACCCCACTCCCGTCTCCGTGGTCCCTGAGTTATATGCTGAAACTAACCTAAACATTGACTAAATGTGACTGCATTGTTCCATGAAAAGTCCTGTCTGCAATGGTTCTTAATGGATCTTCAGAAACATGGCACTGACTTCAATTCCATATCGGACTGAATCAGCTCGTTGCTTTGCTGTACACTGTAAGGTCCTCCAGAAAGTGTGTCAAAAACATTCACTCAACAAACATGATGCACTGCTAACAATCTGGAACAGGGCCAGAAAACAGTCAGTAACCTTACTGTGTTTTTCTTCCACCATGATAATAAGCAGTTTGAATGCTTCTTAAATGCTGGGACTTTTCCTAAATTTCGAGCTTGGGATCCGTTTCTTAAAGTGTTCTCAAACTTCTCATCTTGCTACAGCCCCATTCAGGGCAGTCAGAACGATGTCAATTTGAAAGATATCTTATATAATCAAGTTTTCACACATTTCATAAAATAATTATGAGGCATGTGCAAAATACTCTTACTAAGCCCTTCATACTATTTTCGAAAAATTAACCCCTGTAATTTTGCACTACCATGCTTTTCCTTCAGTATTATTTGTGACAGACCTTGCACTATCCTAATGTGTTTTTAGATGGAGATGTGTAGAGCCTAGGCTAGCCTTGTGTTTCTGTGGAGGAAGTTTGATCCCTATGGGAAGTCTCTGAGCTATTGTAACAGGAGCGATTACAGAGTGCCTCATACACAGCTGCATATGTTTAAGTTGCACCATCGAAAATGTAGCGGCCAATAGGTGCACGTAAAAGTTTTGTGAATAGGCATAATAACCTTGCTGTTTTGAACGTACTCAAAGTGTCTGGATACTTTTCTTGCTGTTTTTGCAGTGTTTCTTTGCTTGACAAGTGTGCTTGTACTAATAGTATATGCAACGAATGTAGGCCTACATGCTGTGTTGTATTCCCTTTGTCATTTCTATTCCAGGCATGAGCCTGGCTTTTCAAAAAAAAAGAGGAAAATTCACCGCCGGGGGGTCACTGCCCACCTCAGCCCCAACATGGTTGGGGCTGTGGTGAGAAAATTTTGAAATTTTGGAACCTTGGATTACAGGAAATGCACTCTAAAACACAACATTTTTATTAGCGTTGCCTTGTAGAATGTGCTTAATTTGTCACCTCACTAATCTGCTCAGTTAAGTGGTTAAGATTTCCTGGTAGGCTAACTTTTTATTGGGCTAATAGTGACTGTAATATTACTAGCATAATATTCATTGATTCAATTTTAAAAGCCAGGCCAACAAGGCTAGGCCTAGTGTTGCTCAGTGCTTACTACTATTACTAATAATACTACTGTAGTGGGCTAACGTTAGGCCTAACGTTAGGCTTGTCATATGTAAACAAGCCTATGCCTGTATAACCAAACGTTGGCCCAGGTTATTCTAAATGAAATCTTTTAAAAATGGATTCGATGCATACGGATAATGCAGTAACAACTAGGGCTGTGCATTTTCGGTTAAACATTCCACCAACAGTTGTAGTCCTGCCTGACCCTATGTTATATTGTCAGTTATTTCATGAAACACTCCCACACCGCTGTTTTGATGCAGCTTGCTTGCGATGCAGTGTTCAATACATGTACAGCGCTCACGTGTTTGTCATAGTAGCGATCTGTACAATTGCACTGTAAACGGCCCACCAGCCGCAAACAGCACAACCAAGCCCTATTATCCTGCATAAATTAAGGAATTCCCAGCATTCCTACCGTAAAGTCATTTACAGTAGGACTTATGGAATGTTATCATATGACGTCGTTACGAAGGAAAACATTACGCATGTGGTCCCATGCATGCAGTAGACTTGCGTGCGTATCTGTTTTTACTACTAAACAAGGGACCATATTTTACTCAATGACATCACATGCACACGATCTATTGCAAAATTTGAATTGCCTCTGCATTGTGATTGGTTCAAATACGTTGATTCTGAGCCAGCCAATCACAACTCGCGCCATCGCCTATGGGATTTTGTGTGTGAAAATACCAGAACTCCGAACGAATTTCCCCACTGAGTTTGCGAGTTTGCGTTATGACGATCGCACTTCCCAGGCTTACATAGCTGGCCTGTGCAGCGGGCCAAGCCCCGTGCTAAATTCACCAAGAAACGGCAGCACAAATCTCTGTGTCCTTGGATTTTTCGGGGGTCTGACTTAAGTGCATTTCATTTGCTGATTATTTTGAAACAAGACGGTAAGGTTTGGAAAAGAAGTGGCAAAAATACGGGGATATTTATATCAGAGAGGAACCATAAGATAATGTTAATCGAGTCCATTTTTTGCTGTCCAAGACCGCTAAAAATTGGATCGTTATTTTTACGTGCATCGTAGGGTTGACTTCTACAGTACAGTACATTATCGCAACTACAACCCAGTCGATTCAATGAACTGCATATGCTTATTCATAAAAGTCAACATGGAATGTTCCATTTTATATGATATTGGGCAAAGAACAAAATGGCGGGAATTATCTGGTGCTTACCATCATATTTTGCGGGATGAAAATTTTTTCCAAATACTGCTACTAACAATGAAAAAAAATGAAATTTACGGAGGTGTAGCATGAAAAAAATATGGTCTCGCGGAGGTTTTATTGACACAGAAATACAGGGCTTTGTAACTTTTGTTACAGCTCCCTGCTTGTCTTGTGGCTTTCTTTTCGCTTGGTAATCTCTCAAACATGCCGCTAATTTCTAAAGTTGTGCTTGGGTGTTGCTACTGAAGGGATTAGGAGACAAGCGCACAAAGTTCTGCCAACGAAAGTAACAATGGGTGCGCCACTTGTCACTCATCATAATGTAATTAATTCGGGGAGCTGCCGCGGAATTAATCCATTCAATCGAACGGCCGATTTTAAAACTCTTTTTACAGTTATTGTTTGAGGGATAATTTGTGAGAAACTGACACTGTTGCGCGATGTTTGTTATTGTTTGAGCGATAATTTGTGAGAAACTGACACTGTTGCGCGATGTTTGTGTAACAGTTTACTAACAAAGCCACGCCGCGGCGACTGAGTTATTGGCAATACAAAAACGGTTAATCTATGAAGAGGAATGACGCACGAGTAACGGACGAGTCGGTCGGTTAACCAATTAACCGATTAACCGTCACAGCCCTAGTAACAACAGACAGAAAGTAACACCCAATTCCTGCGCAACAGACAGACAGCGCCTAACAAACGCAACTCACTGTACAAGAAGCTATAACTAATTAGTAGGCCTAACGTTACAGTGTTAGGCTAGGCCTAATGTTAGTCGTTACACTACACAAGAAAGACGTCGCAGGACGATGTGTCAAACGGCATTCATATACCGGATTATTCAAATGTTCAGTCCATTCCAGCATTGACTAACATAAGAGCCACTTGTTTTTGGCAATTTTGTCAAAGACTACACATCAAGAATCTCTTTTATCTCGAATTGATTTGGAAATGTAACTGATGTTCCGTGCACATGCAGCAGGCATGCAGTTCAATGCATGCACACAATACTACTGTACAAGCTGTACGATACGGCTGACGATCGCGAGACCCTTTCGATTCCTTGCATACCCAGCTGCTATTGCAATATCCATGCCTGCACAGCTATGTATATTCTATAAATTTGACAACGGTCATGCACAGCATCCATCTAGGAAATGAAGGTAACTGCGAAGGTGTACACATTGCTTACATACGCACGTACGAGCATGAGTACTATACAGTATCCGTAATCTTCCTTGTTTCATGAGCTTCTTCTTATACAGGTTATGTCCGCTTTTATACCCAATTTTATCGACACAAATAATTTTGATAATATACAAAAAAGTGGAACTGTAATTTTTCCGCCGAACCGCGGCTAAAAAAACGCGGGAATCCGCGAAAAAGAGGAAAAAGCTCATGCCTGCGAGTATTCACCGAATACCGGAACTTTTGCTCGAAAATTGTATCGCAAATTTTGCTACACCTATTTTTATTTGTGTCCCAAATCTGTCATTTTGCATCGCATTTTGCTATGCGATACCGGATAAATTATTCCCTGCTCTCCCATTTGGAAACCTTTCACTCACTGATGTAACTAGCCTGCTGTAAGCAGGCTATTGTGTTTGCGTTTCAACTTCTACATTCAAATATCAAAAGTCCTACTTTCGCTACTATAAATAATACCATGAGTCTTTCAGCGGCTTCACTGTTGAACAGTTGACGTTTCCAACTAAGTTACATGGCATAACTACGGTATACAATAGCCTGCCAACTTTCTAGCGAATCTCATTTACGACCACCAAATATGACGTCACGACAAAAATTAAAATACAAAGTTATATCTCGCGAAATAGGTAATATTTATGCATCAAACGTATGGCCTGATACACATATTCCACCAAAAGCTAATTAGGTTGTTCGCCGTTTGTTGTATCAGTTATATGTACGAAAATACACTATTCAAACTTGTTTCGTGCACCACGTGACCATCTTATGTTTACTAATTCATCCCTCAAAATGCAGGATTCCTGTAAATGGAAACTGGACAAAGGTTTGCAGACTGTATATTATACTGTTTAGAGAGGTGTATTATGATTTTGAGAGAGCGCCATCTTTCGGCTACTACACAGTCTGCTCTGCAGGCTATGATGTAACTTGCCAAAGACATAAACATTATCACACCATCAGCAAATGATAAAAATGCTTAATTTCATAACAAAATTTGTCTGCCAATACGGTTGATATATGGCATCTCTTACTGAACAGAACATGCCATCAAAACCAGGAAATTGTCCTAACATGAAAGGTCAGTTGCAGAAATTTCTTAAAATATGATGTGAACAAATTAATCATTTAAATCTTTTAACTGCTTCAACATGTGTAGGCAGCTGCATGCAGTAACTGATACCCCTTGTTTCTATGAAAATTAATATACTGTACCGAGTAGCCATTTATCCAATCCTTCAAAATGTTAGGAAATCTGGTTCCTCTCTGAATTAATGGAGGGATATATCTTAGGTTAGCAATTAACTTACACAATAACACACCAATATCTGTCTACACAGTCAAGGTGGTGAAGCAGAAGCCAAAACAGATCATGGGATGTAAATAGATAATTTCCATTAATTGCAAATTTTTTCAACAATTTAATCATTTATTTTGTAGAACATTCTAAAAAAGCATTGCAGAGAATAGTAATTATTTATGTTTAAATTATGCATTTTGCATTCACTTTCTGACAAGTAAATTTAGGGAAGAATGACTGGGAGAAGCTAATTTGAGTATATTGGAAAATCCCTTTAAGGAATATAGAATTACTGGATACGATGCCAAATTTGACTGCTGAAAAGTGCAGGCTTAGTAGTCAAAGCATTTGTTTCATATACCGAGGGAGCATTCTTTTGAATTTTTTGGCTCCAAAAATAATATGGGGAAAGCTTTTTTCAGTATACAATTCCTCATAAATGCTACTTAATAATATTTCCATAAATTCTAAGTACTGTATCCTCCATCCTCACCAGGCACAAAGTGCCTTCCCAAGAATCCCGAAAAAAGACCAAGGCTTTATTACCAGATCACACTCAATCTCAGGTGTGCATCAGTAAAATTCAACTCAACTGGTGACGCAAAACTAACTTGCCTAAACATGCATCGGTGAGTACTGAACCTCCTCATTGAAAATTACTTCAGGTGTTTGTGTGATTTTTAGCTTTTGCAAGGCTGGTTACCAAATTTTAAGTAGCCAGGGGCTAGTGTGTTGATTTCTTCCAGTGAACAGCCATGCACTATAAATAAACTGCAATTGACAAGTAGGAAAATATTACAAGTCCATCTTTTCCAAGGGTTCACAGATAATTTTTCTGCCCTTTCATGAGGTTGTTGCAACCTAAATAGCAGTAGACATGTGTGTTAATGGAATAATACTGTACTTGAAAGTCTGGTGGCACTCAAGGGATTCTGTGTGTAACTCAAAAGGATGGGGCATTTATTTCTGTTACATCCCAAGTGTTGTCCTAGGCCCTAGTTACAGGTGAATTCGGGGGGGGGGGGGGGGGGCAAAACCTTGCTTCAAGATCCCTCTAACATGCAATCTGCACTGCAGAGTTTTAAAGGCTTTTTATTTAAGTTTGAGCATATCTGCCAAGATGCCCTCCTTTTAAATAAATTGGCTACTAAGAAGATACTGAATATTTTTTTTTATTTTTTATGGAAATAAAAAAAGAGAATTTTACCCTTATGTGAAAAAGGGAACAAGTCCCCCCTTGAGAGAAACCCTGATTCCTTGGAACTTTGAGAAGAACTTGAAAGTGAAAACTGAAAAAATGGTGTCAGGCAGAGCAACTGACATGTATATGAACATGGGCATGCAGTACACAAGCAGTATGAAAAGTAAGAAAAATGAGCATCATTTGTACATCTCACCATATCAGAAGGCAAGGCAACTTGGAAATGGTGCTTCAAAAAGAACTTGGTTGAAAGAATAGTCCAGAGACATCTTTTTTTTTGACAGGTTAAATAAAGAGGAATATGTTCTTAGCAGTCTGGTGAAATTCTTATTCATTTTTCATGTTCGGTTCTTAAGATAAACAGCAATTCAGGCCTCAAGGGGCAGGGCCATTTGGCCTTCGTTTATTTTCCATTTTTGAGGGCATCAAGGCAATGGGTTACAGAATTACAGCAATTTTCAAATTTCAATAAGGGCATGGCAACAATTTCCAAACATAATGTAACAAATTGAGCAAACACCAACTCAAGAGATTTGTTAACCTAAGCTCCTGGGTCTTTGACATATGGATTGCCTCTCAGATGGTTCCCAATTATAGCAATCTTAGAATCAAAGGGCTTGACTATCAGCAGCACCCCTGAATACTCTCTTGCCCCAATGTACTTCGATATCAATTTCAAATTGGAGGTGCCCAGGTCATAAGCACATTTCGAAAGACTCAACTTCAGTTACAGACTGATTTCGTTTCAATGCTATTCGAAAAATAATTTGCATCATACAAATTACAAAACAAAACAAACTGCATTGCTTACCAAAATAATGCAAAACAGCAATGTGTGTAGTGTGAGCTTTTTTAGCTGGCTTGGGGCGATTACATCTCAATGTAATCAATTACGATTGCCATTACTTCATATTTTACGAATGCGATTATGATTACGATTACAGCTAAAATTGAAAGTAATTGATTGCGATTGCGGTTACATTGCAATGTAATCATGATTGCAATCGTGATTTCATTTTCTTTCCACATAAACAATGTAGTGGGCAAAACAATCCGGTGCCCAAAACTGGAAAAAAGGCCATGGACATTGCTCTAGGTAGGCCCGGACAGAACCAAGTCCTCCCAAAGTAGAGATTATTGAACCCATGCACTTCTCACTCATTTTAAGCTGGAACATCCAAGAAAGAGGGACAATTAAATTTTGTCATTCCAACAGAAGAACCAAGCACTGAAAAAATTGTTTAGTAACTTTACCTCTTTGTTCAATTTAACTTCAATGTAATCAGAAAAGAAACCATGATTGCGATTACTTTGCCATTGTAATTGATTACGATTGCACTTACTTTGTGATTTGCTCAAAAGTAATCGATTGCGATTACAACTACTTGAAAATGTGTAATCGATTGCAATCAATTACAATTACTGATTACGATTACCCCAAGCCTGTTTTTTAGTATGTACATAAACAGACCAACAAACAAACCCAACCTGGACCAAAAGCCCACAGTCAGTATCCACACACGCAGCAAAGGAAACCACTCTCCCCCACCCCCCCCCCCCAAAAGGGCAGTACAGTATGCACATGTTTGACTTAACTTCATCTCAATGCAGAGATTTTTACACACTACATGTACCGCCTGTTGTGATTTGCTGGTTAATGTCCAACCAATCACTGTGTGTTTATTTTCTGTTGTATTTCAGCATGCAACTGCGGAACGGGCAACATAACTTGTATAATGCTGCCCTGCAAGGCCTCTATTTCATTTTAACAATGAAAGAATTTAAAAAAAAAAATTATGCAGGATTAAGTGCCAAGTTTTAGGAGATTTGAGTTTCTACAAGTACGTACATATATTCACCAAACATGTATTACTTGCATTTTAGTAATAAGTTAGAACTTCACAAGAAGGCCTGAGGGCATGGCAGCCATTAACCCTTTACCGTCGTGCTTCAATCGGGCATATTTGCGCGCCTCGGGAGTGGGCGGAAAAGCGGACGTAGCACGCCCCCCATCAGCTTCCGTAGGTTATTGACCCCGTGGCCTTAAACTATTGTCCCTCTCGTTGTTGTGGCTGAATTTTCGGGTAGCTACTCGCAGTTTCGAGCTCCCCGTGAAACAGTAAAGATGGGTGACAGCCGCGCTCCCCGTATGGGTCCAAAAGGACCCAAACAACGGTTAAGGGTTAACTGAGGGGCATGACAGCAACTTTGGCTGTGAATTTTAATCATTTTACCAGGGCATCACGGCAAAAAGGAAATGTACAACTAGAGAGGCCGCTGTGGCTGCTGTTAAATTCAAGGCCAGGCATTTGAATGTGGCAATTGTACAGAATGAATTTGAAGCAGGCAAGCCTGATGTCATGGGTTCACATTGATGGCCAAAGTTTTGTTTTTACTAATACGTTATCATCAATTTTATGCAACTCTGATGTATGGATATCGTTTGTGCATCCTGAAAATCAGGATTTTAAAAACTATGTTAGAGAAAAGTTAGCATCCCAAATAGGTTCAAGGTCAAACTAACAGGATGAAAAATAAAGAAAAACAAGCCATTGGTCACCAATGTACAGTATGTATTCATGACATCCCACCTCCTACGGTAGCTGCAAGTTCACTTTCATAGAAAATGTGTCAACTTCAAGGGGTTTTGTCAGGATTTGCACTCAGAAACAAAAGAAAGACCTGCACTTGGGCAGCTGTGTCTGATGTGTCAAGTGTCATACATGTCTCAATCCAAATTCAGAGAGTGCACATATTGACTTCTGTATTCTTGTTGGATTCAACAAAGTAGTATTCCACAATATTTTTCATGTGCCAAGATGCCTTGTTGTGTGAGATGTGTTCACGAAATTTGATTAGCGAGATCATTCATCTTCAAGCTATAAGGCAGTGTTCTCCATTTCACTGATTCAATTTTTGTCCAGATACTCCAAATGTTGAAGGTTAATGTCTTGGCAAGTGGCCCAAAGACAGAGGGTGTCTCTCTTTTGAAAATGTTGATCGCTAAAATCAGTGATGAACTTTTTCATTGACTAAGAACATTTCTGATGATCATTATTCAATGTTAACACTGGTGTTGCTATTTGCTCCATTGAAAGGTTTTGAATTGATAGCTTTTGTGGCACATTTGTCTGGGTTCTAAGCAGTGTTTGCACTGTTACGGAAACAAACAAGTTAAGCAACTTCATTTTGTGAATGAGATGTGGGTTAATACATTTGTTACTTTCAACAACCATATTATTTGTAAAGATCAAAAAGAAATCATAGAAAAACGCTACCCGGGTAGTAATTTTCTATCCAGGTAACAAGAACGTCGGTCGGGTAACCGGTGCAAACACTAGTTCTAAGGTATAAATTGCAAATTTTGCCTGGGTGCAGCACCCAGATATAACAGCTAGTGGAGAACAATGATAGGAGGTGCACAGAAACATCCTAATCCCAATCCATTCCCTTCTCACAATTTGCACTCTGGACTTTTTGGTGATGTCACCACTTCCAAAAAAGGGAGGGACTAGTCCCTCTTGTCTGTTCAACTCCACCCCCATTATACCCACCCATGAGGAAGGCATTGGTTTGCTGAAAGGAAGAAAAAGGCACAATTAGCAGGCTCCAAATATTGCCTTTTTTTAAAGATTGAAAACAGGGAGCTTCTGGAGAAAATTTAAAATTTTGGGTAGAAAGTTAGTCTTCACAATATTGAAAAGTAATGTTGCAGCCGTACGGAGATCTGGAGTAGCCGGAAACACAGGAATTAAAAAAAAAAAACAGACTGAGAGTTCCAATCAATTTGGAATGATTTTTTCATTGATTGAGATACAAAGATGACTGATTAATGACTACATGCTTCTGCTTCAAGGTCTGTTGAACGAGTGTCCAGCTTGCGGGCTCGGGCTTGTCACATACTTCCAAGCCAAGAGGGTTGTGGGAAGATCCTAACACTAATTGCAGTCCAGATTGGTCAAAAGTTATGATGCACCAAAATAAATGAATATTAATAAATATGCTGATCTAAATGACCAACAAGGAGGCTATAGAGGGTGAAATTGGCCACACCTTGAAAATATGGGTAACAGCATACACACAGAACTACAAGCGAGGTAATATGTCACATTCACCAGTAACATGTAATGGGAAACTGGAAGGGCCCTGGGAATCTAGTACAAAAGGAAAGGAGAGTTGCTCATAAACAACAAGATGGCAGATCTGTTAAAGGTCATGGAGAGTGCACCTTACTACATGACGGTATGTGTGGGCAATAAAAATTTAAGGGTTCTTATTAAAAGAATCTGCCTTTTCTTTGAGCAAAAGCAAACAGATTAGCAGGATGACTTAAGTATGCTGGAAAATTACAGACTAAAAATACAGTGGGTGATTCAACTCACTGCTGTCTGGGCTTGAGTGAGGAGGGGGGGGGGTCTTACAATTGCTAAGTGGTTGGTCCTTGAACAAGATTAACTAGCTTATCCACTTTGTTTTACTTCACAGTCAAGTCCTTCACTACACTGCCTAACATACAGTATCTTGACATTACTGCTCTGTAGCATTTCCACATTTTTAGGGTCTAATTTCCAGGGAAATATTTCAGGATATAATTTTGTCTCATTTTCTTCTTTGCAGATTTAAAAGACACTTTCTTCTTTGTTTGGGAAGACCAATCCTTGCAAACAATTTTTTTTCCAAATCATTACATTAACATCTTTATGACATTTTGAATTTTGCTACTCTGTGCATGCATAACTTTCTATGTACACTAACTTTTATCTGCAGACCGCATCTTCATTCTAAACTCAGATTGTAATTGACTTAGGACTGTAAAATTTTGGTTCCAAATTTCACCATCTTAGGTTTAATATGTTACAAAATCAACAGGTTAAAGGCCAAATCATATCTCCCTAGACAGTTCTAATTGGTCACCTACTTACTGTACTAAAGCTCCTCCCACAAGTGTCTAAAATTCAATATCCATCTGGACACAACCTCAGTTTACAGTACATGCTATGTAATATGAGCTATATATAAAAGTAGCATACTCCACATTTTTGAATTTGCTGTTCAGCAATGAGCTACCAATTGAAAAGTTTTGTAGACTTTAAAGGTATAGTTTGGGGTGAGAACTGACTGCCTTTAAAGGCCAAAGGTGGGCTAAGGACCAGCCAAAATGTAACACATAACAGGCTAATGCTGACTCCCCTAGACCCAGGGATGGTTGGGCTTTGGCCTGAAACTTCACTTTTGAAAATGGTAAATCCCTGGGCAGAGCCCTACTATGTTCACACTGGGTGGGGCATTGATGGTGGCTACGCTGGATCCCCGGCCAAATCCCCAGACCTGACTGCCTGGCACTATACATCTCAAGTAAATTCCCTGCCCAATTTCCCAAGCATTCCAGATTGTGTGAAATTCTGGCAAAAGTCCCCACCCTGTCAGGACATATTAACTACAGGTGATATCCCCAGCAAAATCCCTGCCAAAAGCCCATACATCCAGGGTCTAATTGACAAGTGCAAAAGAGGGACATCCTGGCAGTACAGTAGTCATAGTCCAACTCCTATTACAAAACAAATACCTGAGTACTGAAACTAGCCCAGTAGCCTACAATTATTTTTTAACAGTCATGATAAAACTTGTCCACATTACTAAGCCTTAACTGCATTACAAAGAAAGGGAGAACCTAGATCCCAAGTCATAGATGACTGGAAACTCTATGCCTAGGCCTATGGGAATCCGAAGAACTGAACTTTAGGCCTAGCTAGTTGCATCTGGATCTGGAAAAATACTACAACCTGAAAAATACTACACCTGATGTGTTGTAACACTTCTGGTGGAGCCAAGCTAGTTTGGTGAGCACATAGGGAACCAATCCTCCTGTGAGAATCCTCAAGGCCGAGTTCTTTAATTTCTTGGGATCCTCAAGATCTGTTTCATGCTGAGGCAGTCAAGCCATTGGATTTCATTTCGTTTCGTTTATTTGTTTTTCTACATCATCAAAATGATTGTATGGATACACAAACGTAATGAATACAGTACATACATAACACTGAAGTAGATGGAAGTAAAACTGAAAAACCCTGAGAGGCTTGTCCGGAGTTCTACTCCCCAAAACAACAAAAGAAAGTTACCTTAAGTAGTTGTGTAGCAAACACAAATAAGCAAAAAGAAAAAGAAAAAAGGACAGAAAATTAAATAAAAAAAAACTAAAGGGAAAGGTAATGAATAAGAATACAAGACCAGAACTAACCCTTACAAAAACCCCTCTTAACAACCCGGCCCCCTCCCCCCCATGAAAGCCCTAGGCTTCCAACAAACAAAATGCGCATAGTGACAAAAACATGTATGATGCATGCACTTGAACAGTTTGAAAAGTCAACCATGAAGTTTTAACCTTAAAAAAAATGATGATGAAGACAACTAAAGAATTAGTACAAGGCTATGTAGTACTGGGTGAAACCTCTTCAAAAAGAATTTATACTTGGCCTGTTAATTAATGAATTAGGTAATGAGTTCCACAGTTTTATAGCTTTGTAGCTTAGGGTCAACTGTGAGGATGAGGTACGGGTAACAATAGTATGCAGGAGAAGAGGCTGACAAGTAAAATAGTTGTGGACTGAAGAATTTTTGATGAAGAATTCTGAAAATGACTTCGGTAAAAGGTTGTGCATGAAACGATAGGTGAAAGAAGCACTGTTGAGGTTGATCATATCGAACAGTTTCAACAGATTAAGAGATTTATACAACTCGCTGGTGTGGTCACGGGGTCCAGACAAAGAAATATAACGAACAACTCTCTTTTGCAAAAGAACCAGTTTGTGAAGGTAGGCGGTTTTTGTACAAGACCAAACTGTAGAACAATATTAGATGAGGATACACAAGAGTAACGTAAACTGTACGGAGAATACCCCTTGGCAACAAATGTCTTAATCTACCAATTACTCCGATTCCTCTGGCAATTTTTGAGGAAATATGATTGATGTGCTCCTGCCAGGTGAGCTTGCAATCAATAATGACACCGAGAAATTTTACACTTTTGGATGGATCAAGCTTTTGCCCATTTATGGAGATATTGAATGCATGATGAAGAATATTATTAAATGCCATAAAATTTGTCTTACTGATATTAAGAGACAGCTTATTTGCCATGAACCACTCAGAGAATAGGCTAAGTTCATAAACAACGCTGCTTTCAAGTTAATGAGTGTCATTCCCAGTGAAGAAGATGTTTGTTTCATCAGCAAAGAGTACAACTTCTGCTTTTTTAGAAATCAAAGTAATATCATTCATATAAATAATAAAGAGCAAGGGCCCAAGAATTGAGCCCTGCGGTACACCACATCTTACAGTTTGAAATTTTGACTTTACATTGTTAAATGATGTAAATTGTAACCTTCTAGAGAGATAGCTTTTAAACCAGTTTAGGCAAATATCTCTTATACCATAGCGCTCAAGGCGGAGTTCTTTAATTTCTTGGGATCCTCCTGTTTCATGCTGAGGCAGTCAAGCCATTGGATTTCAACGATCATGGGAACCCCTTTGTGCGATCTGTCATTTTTCACCATGGTAACCCATGGGAACCCACTTTTGGGTTCTGTTACAAAATGCATGGGTGGTAACTGATTGGTGGTAAACAATTTTGGGTTCTGTGATTTAATCATCACAGGACCACCACACGATGGGAACCGATCATTCCCGTGAAATCTGACGGCCTAGCAGTACTGTTCCAGCCTCTGACAATACCTATTACCAGGGAAGAAGCTGTACTTTTAGCAGTCCTTGTTGGTTAGAGATAATGGAATAACTGTTCAAGTGGTGATACTGTATCTAACTTAGAACTTAAGTCCTTGTCTTATTTTGTTATTTTTGCTGTCCATTTTTGTCTTTCTTATTGTACTTGTCACACAAATATTGGCTATATCAAATCAAATCAGAAATGATGTTTTAATTTAAGGAATAAGAGGTAGAAGTTTACTCCTGGGCCCTATATATGACCAAAGACCGTGTAACATACCAAAGAGGGCCTAGGCCTAGCCTAGACATGTCCTTTTCAATTTTAGTCTTGCCTCAGTATCACAATGTCACTACCCAGTCAGTCGTACTAAAGGCAGTGGTATAAAGCTACAGCGTAGCATGCAGGTCAGACAGAAACAAGACGTAGCATACTTCAAAGACAAAATAGGTCAATACTTACTGAAGATGGTGGCAGTTCTACCACGGGCCTACCCAAAGAAGCATCTGTAGTCTGCAGTATAAGTGACGCAGCAAAGACGACCCATGCAATACTTTCCGATATTCCTCCCATGATGTAACTTAGCGCAGCCTTGGTAGTAGGCTAAGTTACGATATCAGCATCGTCTGCAACAAACGGACTCTTTTCAAACCACGCTCCGTTGAAGTGATGTAGAATTTGCTAACCGTTCATCTCTCTACAAAAATTGCGACCAAAGTTTTAATCTTTACTTTGCGAAACACCTATGTCAGCCCAAGATGGGTTGTCTCATGAAACTTCAAGCTTTATCAAAATAATCAGTATAATGTATTACGTCTCTCTCTGCTCCGCGACGATGTCCTGCTATGTCAAATGTGTACTTGCATATAATGGGTGCTCTGCACTGAGTACTGTACTGTATGCTCGATCCCCAACAATTTACGTCCGTCGCGCACCTGCACAAGTATTTTCTGACTGGATATGGAAAAGAGAAAGTGCACATAGATCGTCCTGAAAAATTATCATATCGAATTTGGGAAATACGAGGAGGTCCTTTTGAAAGTCTCATTATTTAAAAAGTGACATAATTAACGCCACATCTGGGATGCTTCATCTAAGTTCTAAATTTGCCTTAAACTTTTAACATCATGTCTATCCTAAATTTTTAATTTTATAGTTACTAGACTGAATAAGTGTATTTGCTTAAACCGAATTTCGTATCTCGCTTGTAATGTTATCTGTGGAGGGACGCCGTATCTAATTGATTGTTTATAGCGACGGGTGTTATATTGCACTTACTCCGTCCATTTGTTGCTTCATTTCTGGGTTTTATTACTTTTCGAAGGCAATAATCATATTTTTTGTAAGTTCTGGCGAACCAATTTGACCTCAAAAAGAGGCTTCCATGAAATTTTCAAAGAGATAGGAAAAAGGAGCAAAAGTTACAAGTTTAGATGTTCATGTCAAAAAGGAAAAGTACAAACATGAAAAACTTATCATGATCAAGGTCAAGTGTACGGCGGCCTCTAGAGAACGCGGTACTCGATACGTAACTAAATAACCGAAAAGTAAGTCCGTTTGGCAAAGTTCAGGTCGAGGGCTGTACAAAAAAGAAGACACTATATCCTCCGTCCCCTTTACTCTACGGGAAAACCAGTTGAGTTTCATGAATTTAAACGAGAAGCATATACCCGGCTAAAATATTCAGTGGTGATTGCAAATAATTATTTTGAGGAATGATCCAAGTTCGTTTGGCGAGCATCTGGCCTTGGTTTTCCGCCTAGTGATAGAAATGAAGTTGGCCAGATATCCAGTAATCACGGGCGGCGATCCTGCAGGGGGATATATCCCCCCATGAAATTGGATGCGGGATAAACTGCACTATATCCTCCATGAAATATCCCCCATTTCTTTTCTAAAAGATTTAATTCTGTTATAACTTGGTTTTCTGCTTCTCTAGATGAGTTATTGTACCGAAGTTTGGGCTCCACGCGGTTCTTACAGTGGTTTTTACTTTGAAAATCAAAGTTGTTATTTTCAAGTATTCCTCTAGGTTCAGTTTTATCTACTTTCTCTCAGTCTCTCAGTTAAAAATAGTAATTATTTTATTCCGAAAATGACCGATGACCACAAGCAATTACTTAATATTTAGGTCATCATTAAGAATACCTTAAATCAGAAAATGACTGATGATTATTAACAATTACTTGATATTTAGGCCTTTAATAAGAATACTAAAAGAGACGTGATTATAAACAGTGTTCACCAGAATTTAACTTGATTCATTATACAACTACAAAAGCCCGAGAAGTGTCGACTAGAAGGCTTGAAATGGCCGCAAAACCTTGACTTAAATCATTACTTTGGGAATGGAGGATATGCAATATGAAGAAATGAATGATACTCAACAGTGACGTTGTTATACCGTGGGTAGGGGGAGATTGCCCCCTGGCTCAAAAAAGGGGAAAAATTCGGGAATTTTCCACATGTAATATCGGTCACCTACAGTGTGGTTTCCCAACTGTTCTTACATGAAATTCGTAATTCTCGCCAATAAACTGATAAAAGCTTCATTCTTGTAATTATTTGTCTCAAAAGAGCAAACTTTTTAGCTACTGCTTGCAGTCGTGTTTGTTTCCTCATAGGTCAGTTTGGTAAGCTTTTCCAACTCTGGAAATGACAAAACCACCAGATCATTTAGTGATATCGACAACTGCATGGCCGTCACCAGGGGGTGAGGAGGGTGCGAACGCACCCGCCACCAGACCCGCCCGCCCAAAGAAAAATGGGGAGATGCGTCGCCGTCGGGTGTGGAGTGTTTTTAAGGCGCGGTCGGAATTGTGTATGGAACGGCCACACGGCACACGTTTTCACTACTTCTAGACTATCATGTGGCGAAGTTTCAGCTCGTCGTCGATCTCGCAAGAATTTTCGAGAGGTCTATCACTATTCGCGTCTGTGAATCCAGGGCTGCATTTCCGCTCAACCTTCCTCCCAGCCTATGCTTCGAGTCAGTGACGGAGCTGGGGATTTCGGTGAGAGGGGGCGAAAATGGTCTGCAGGGACGCTTCGAAGGAATAAATACCCTGAGTCTCAGCACGACCGAAGCCATGGCTTTTCAGACTTTCCATTTTTATTTGCTGCACATGGTAGAAGAATACTTTGCCATGTCTCTTCAGCAAGTTTTTCTATTAAAACCCGTTTAAACTTTCTATCCATGGGCCGAAAAGTCGGGGGGAGGGGGCAAAATTCTTTTAGGGGGAAAAACTCCACATCAACTCATGTTGGCGCGAAGCGTAAGAAAATTTTGGCCCAAGATGCCTCTCAGATTCGTGGAAATGCATTTCTAAAGCCAATTTACCGCATATAAATAGGGAAAACACCGAGTGAACTGTTAAGAAACGTTGATGTTAATTTGTCTTCGTCTTTTTTATGTTTTCTTCGTTTTTTCAGGGGATTTTTATTTTCCAGGGGAGGGCAAGTTTCCCCTAGCCCCTACCTGCGGACGCACATGTTCCTGTCCCTCTCTTTCTAGTATGAAGGCGGTCATTATATTTCACGTTATTGTCAGGTCTCGATTAAAGATTTTAATATAACAATGGGCCACTTTGTGAAGATAAAGATTAAACGTGCTAGAGCCAATAGCAAGCAATCTTACAGGGGAAAAAAGTTATGGAAATTAATCATCGTTAGGTGTACATTTTTTGGCATCTGGAAATCAAGATGAGTACACGAAGAAACATTAATTGACGTAATTTACATCATGTGACCACTCTGAAATAGCCATTAGTTGAGTACATTGCAAGAAATAGCCAAGACAAAGGTCTGCTTGGCCCTCAAGATGCCGAATTCATATAGATAGAAGTATTAGATGCAATTTTCGGGCTTTTGAGACCACGAAAGTACAGAAATAGGCTTTTCATGTTATTATCGTACAGTGACAGCCATTTATCATGAGAATGGTCACTTGAAGAAAAGCAAAATGGAAACTGCTCATTAAAACCCTTAAACCATTACCACTATGATAACAGTTTTATTTCATTTACAACCTGAATGTTCTCTTCAAATGATTTTGAAAAATGCTGTGTGGAAGATATTTTGATATTTTTATAAACTCTTTTTATTGTCTGTGCTGACAATATCCCCGACAACAAGAGTGATTTTTGCGCTACCATTATTGTTGCACCCTTTGCAACATCTTTCATTGGCCGGGAGGGTAAATTTATTGTCAGTTTGTGTACTTTGTAAGCTTATAATCACGATTGGCGTGGAAGCAATTAACTTAGCACAGCGACAAAATTCATCAGTGCGTATAAAGCATGAAGAAACGCTTCGGCAAAACTATCCATGTATTACAGAAGATGGCCCTTTTCATCAGAATAAAAGGCAGATAGTACAGTTACTGCTGGCCGTTTGAGCATTTTGTTATCTGAGCCTTAAAACAACGCCATTAGATTATGCATTTTACCAGTAATGGTGCAAGAGTAAAGTATGTCTGTATGTTTAAAACCCGGAAAGGACGCCGACAGACAATTTTGGTCCGTCGGGGGAGGGGGGGGGGGAGCGGGCGGTCGCCCCTGACCATATGGCAGCTCCGCCACTGCTTCGAGTTCAAAGTTTCACAGGCCACAGTGTTACACTAGCACAGTACTAGTTCGCCTCAGCTGTAGTCAGTTCGTAGCAGTACGGGTTGGCATTTCACGCTACCGAATCCTTCGCGAATTTAGCAGTACAACATTGTGGTCTAGTTATAGTCTAGCCTAGACAGCCAGGTGCTAGTATTTCTTATAACAGGAATCAGTCATTTCATCCAAGTTGTGTTTTTAGTGTGAAACAATTTATAGTTTATAGTCCCCGCCAGGACATTGGTTCATAATCGTCGTGGACAGACTCATTATTGAAGGAGTGAACCAAATTAGAAACCGACTAAATTTTGAACTGTGAGTGTTTGAAACTTAATACAGTTGCAGTTGTGTTAAGGGTCAAATTAATTTGTGAATCAATCATTCATATGTGTTTTCGAGGCGAATATAACGATTAAAATTATCAGTCACCCTCCCAGATACAGTTAATCCAACGCCTGAATTTCCTCTTTTGGCATGCACCAGAGAGCGCCATTTAAGTTGAAAAATTGCAAAGCTCCCTACCATGGGAGGAGCCGGTCCCCTCCCGTGTCCACACCTCCCTTCTGCTACTTCGTGGCCTTGTCCACAACAATTTTCTCACTCACATGCTCAAATTTCAAAACGCAACCCCCCCCCCCCTTTGAAAAAAAGGGGTGACGGCCCTGAACTGCAGTGCTATTTTCATGAATTTTATATCATTAAATTCCAAATTTTCCCTAATATAAGCTCTTCGTTCTTAAGGTGTCGTCGTACAGCCTCATCTTGTGGGTCTTAGACAACACCGTGTAGTAACAACGATCCTTGGTAGCTGTGCAATATCAGACTTGCCAAAGAAATACATAAGCCTACTCTCAGGTTATCCCAAACTTTTCACATTTCCTTCTACAGGGAACCCAGAATCCAAAATTTTCTCAATTTCGATCCACATTTTCAAATCTTGATCGAATGAGGGTAAAAATGCTAACCCCTTCGCGCGTCGTAAATCATGTACCCAGAGAAATGGCATTCACAATTAAATAAAATATTAGGAAAATTTGCCACTCCCCCCCCCCCCCCCCTTCGAAAAAGCTATAGCTACGCCACTGCTCAATGATTTCCTTTTCGCTCCATTCAGAAACTTAATCCCCCATTTAAGGCAATCAGACAACTTTTACTTTTCTATACTTTTTTATGGGCTTTCTTTTACCTTTTTTTTAATGAAATACGGAAGTGGCAGTTGCCATGATATAACGTCAGAGAACGCGGCAGGGTCCATTTCCGGTAATCTCGGGCGTACTTTTGCCCGAAATTTTCTTTGTTCGCTCCGCGAGCTGATGGTAGCGCTCCGCTTAGATAGTGACACCGAGTATATCCCCACTTTAAAAGACGGATCGCCGATGCCTGTAATGGGGTCCTGAATCTTCCATGATACGAATTTCTGTCCATTTTATATCGTCTCAGTTTTTTAGGCTTTGGAACTTGAACTTCAAAATGGGAAAAAAACCTGTTTACCAGGGAGCCGACGGCCGGGCCGCCCGATATGGTCGTATACATCGCACTCTTGAACAACGGCCATGGGCAGGCCTAAGCCTGATTTTATAGTAGTTTACCCTATCATTTCCAGCATAAAAGAGTGACATTTTAGGAAATCGTAAAGAACTTATGATTCGTAAGCTGGTTGTGAGATCTTTCTCTTTGTTTTTATTCAGTCTTACAGTAGAAGACCACATGTTTGTTCTAACAGTAAAGCATCCGCCTCTCACGCGGCCCGGGTTCGCTTGCCAGGTTGAGTCATACCAAAGACTCTAAAAAAGGAACCTTCTGCCGTTGTGCGTGATGGAAAACAAGCCAGTGAAACACAACTGGAAAAATGCCGTAGCCGGATCGAATTGAACCAATAGGTTGGAAACCGGGCCGTAAAACTCCATCTAACTAACTAACAAAATCAGTTTTAATAGCATACTGTTCATCGTCTTGCAACTGACGACAAAGCATCATATGCCGTATATTGTAAAATTTTCAACATAGGCCTATTGCATTATTTACTTCTCCGTCGAGCGCCGTTTTTGCAGTGAAGTCACTAATTAATTTACAGTATCCTGATGGTCACATCATGCTGAGGCTTATAGGTAGGTTACGGTTAAAGAAAATTCCTCAAGAAATAAAAGTAGCACTATGTCCCTTTTCATATTATGATTTATTCTACTGACTTTTATAACACTCTTTCCAATTTCTCATAAAACCTACACAAGTTTTATATATAAGTTCCTCTTTACCAAAACATAACATAACATGGATGCCGATGCTCTAAGCAGGGGTTATTTTTCCAAATAACAGCTCCCTGCACTAAATTCCTACTCATGACAATACCGCAGAGTGGCTAAGTTTACAGTTACATTAATCCTGATCAGTGGGTAACTATAGAGTTGATTAGTTAGTGTTTTATGTTTTTATGGTTTAATTGAAGACTAGACCCCACTAATTTTGAAATCCCCTTTCCGGACATCCAAACCAATAAGTTCAATTGTCTTTTAACTGTAGGCTACTGGCCTACCACCCTTAGTTTAATACCGATTTTTTTTTAAACAGGCACGCGCAAACTAAGGTTATAGGAAATTACTTAAAGCCATATTCTCTGTTTACCTTTCCAAGGGGGATATTTCAGATTGAAATGATTACAATTCCTAAAGCTTTAACTTTATGAGAGATTTCATTCGACGTTTTCTACCCTACTTTGCAAACTGTTTTTGTGCCGCCTTTATGAATCCTGTGTCCAGAAATTTAGGTTGATAGAGGACTTCAGGGTACAAGCCTAACTCAACTTGAAACGGTAAACATCCCCATCAGGATATGTATCTACTGTCAGTTCGGTATATAGGAATGAAGAGATACAATAGCTCGAAGTGAACAGGAATAGTTATTATTATTAATGTGAAGATGACCAACAATATTCTGTCAAGTCAAGGTGGTAATGCAGTACAACCGTGGTTGGGATGGAGTCGAGAAAAAGAACGCAATTTAAGGTGGGTAAATCAGGGGAAATACAAATATACTTATACATCTTAATTTAATAAAGATGAAGCTTTTTTATTTTGGGGTTGATAAACGATGGTTTCACACGTACCAACCGTTTTCACTCGTTGGTACAGTTTGCTATGGAATAAGCATTATTTCTAAGTTAGTTAGTCAGTTAGTTAGATATTTAACGACACAACACGAACTTTTGTTATATAGTGTCAGTCAACTCGATGAAAAGTTCACAAGCTTAAAATTTATTTTCCAAGTGTTGTTAAAGTGATTTCACGTTTGGTTTCCCTTCAGTCGCCTCTTACGATGGGCAGGAAATACCGTGGGCATACAACCCCTAGCCCACAGAGGCAGCTATTCTTCTAGAACGAGGCGTCTACCCAGCCAACATGCCCAGCTGGGCCCCAACTGGGTTTCAGCTGGGCTACTTGCTGGGCCCCAGCTGGGGCGCATCCGTGTTTGTCAGGTGTTCCCACGTGGGGCCCAACTGGGCTAGCCTTTCCCAGCTGAAGCCCAGCTGTGCCCCGCTTCAATAACTGAAGCCTAGCTGGGCTTCAGCTGGGAAAGGCTAGCCCAGTTGGGCCCCACGTGAGAACACCTGACAAACACGGATGGGCCCCAGCTGGGGCCCAGCAAGTAGCCCAGCTGAAACCCAGTTGGGGCCAGCTGGGCATGCTGGCTGGGTAGTTGAAGTGAAATGGACATGCCCCAACCCCTCAGTTGTGTCCCATCAAGTTTATGTGGAAGTTTTCTTATTGCGAATGTTTTGTAATTCTGATCAAACAAATCTGACTGATATTTTAGTGACACTCCATCATACGAAGATGATAGCTGCGATCGTCGGCCTTTGTCCAACTACTGCTTCCACCACAATGTTTGCCTCTGCGTAATAGGTCATTATATCTATACGGGACTGCACCCAGACAAACAAATTGCACGGCAGGCAAATGTTATCTTGGTTTCAGATGAAATAGATCAATGAATTCCTAAATCTCTATGAAATTTGCAGACCGTAGTCCTGAAACAGTGAGAAAGATGAATCGCCAAGTATAGAGATTCACACTCCCACTCTCATTGGGACAACAATGCGATATATGAATTCGGAGCAGATCATTGGACATTTAAGAAGGCTTCAAACATAGTGCCAACAAAATTAAGAACTCTTTTGCGATTCTTTTTGGCTTGCGATTCATTACGACCAGCTGCGAGTTATCGTGGTGGCAAGAGCTCGCACTAAGGTCACCAGATTCAAGTAAACATTTATGTTTCCAATCGTGCGCTCTCTTGAGCCTTTATGCAAGCTCTTGTGACCAGATACGAGCAAATGCCCCCTCCCCTCAAGATATGGCCTACTTGAGGTCCCATTAGGTCGCAAGAACACGCAAGCGTTAGGTGTTAGTTGGTTGGTTAGTTAGTTAGTTAGTTAGTTAGTTAGTTAGTTAGTTAGTTAGTTAGTTAGTTAGTTAGTTAGTTAGTTAGTTAGTTAGTTAGTTAGTTAGTTAGTTAGTTAGTTAGTTAGTTAGTTAGTTAGTTAGTTAGTTAGTTAGTTAGTTAGTTAGTTAGTTAGTTAGTTAGTTAGTTAGTTAGTTAGTTAGTTAGTTAGTTAGTTAGTTAGTTAGTTGGTTAGTTAGTTAGTTAGTTAGTTAGTTAGTTAGTTAGTTAGTTAGTTAGTTAGTTAGTTAGTTAGTTAGTTAGTTAGTTGGTTAGTTAGTTAGTTGGTTAGTTAGTTAGTTGGTTAGTTGGTTAGTTAGTTAGTTGGTTAGTTAGTTAGTTGGTTAGTTGGTTCGTTGGTTAGTTGGTTAGTTGGTTAGTTGGTTAGTTGGTTAGTTGGTTAGTTGGTTAGGTTGGTTAGTTGGTTAGTTGGTTAGTTAGTTAGTTAGTTAGTTAGTTAGTTAGTTAGTTAGTTAGTTAGTTAGTTAGTTAGTTAGTTAGTTAGTTAGTTAGTTAGTTAGTTAGTTAGTTAGTTAGTTAGTTAGTTAGTTAGTTAGTTAGTTAGTTAGTTAGTTAGTTAGTTAGTTAGTTAGTCAATTAGCCAATTGCAGAAAACTTTATATTTACATCATATACGGTAGGTTACGGTACACTCCAAACAATTAAAAGAGTGAAGTTTCATTCGTTACAAGAGTGAAGGATATGAAGCTCACCCCAGAGAAGCTAAAATTCACTCCAAGAAGACTGAAATTCTCTCCAAAAGAGTGAAGTTTCACCCTTTATAGAGGTCTTACAGGGAGCACTCTTAAATAACGAGTTATCCCTGCAGACACTCGTTGACTAGTAAATTTTTCACTCATCTTGGAGTGAATTATCATTCTAATGTAGTGAATTGACACCCTTCACTCTCTTAGCAGATTAGAGAGTGACTAAGTCCACCCTTTTGTTTTTTGGAATGTAAGCAACGACAACTACAATACAAGTCGACAATTCATTCCTCATTAGGACAGCCCCTAAATACTTCTTACAGTCTAAGTCGATATTAAGGTTTCCTGACTTCAAAAAGATACGACTTTTTACAGGGGCATGGCTCGTTACATATGATAAGCAGTTGCCTCAAATGTACTTTTGGTCATGAACAAAATGAAACGTCTCATTTAAGTCCTATTCCAAATTTAGGTATTTACAAAATTATGGTACGAGTTGTAAAATACATTCAGTGAAGTGAGATCACCGGTTAAAAGCTTTAAAATAATAAGCTTTTGGGTTGACTGCCTTTTGTGGCAGTAGTTGAAGCACTTTGGATAAATTTCTGGATAATATTTAAAGGGAAATTTATTTATCCTCTTATCAGGCTGCTTTGTTCATCAGGTTCTGTTCTTCCGCCCTGTAATGATTCGTGTTTTGAGTTAACTTATCGCGAGGGGTACAAGGACAGGTAAATTCCATGTAGGCCTACATTCGGCTACTAGCTGGCTCTTCTTATTACATAACTTTTCAGAGTTCGTGAGGTACTAACTCAAAAAGTCGGTAAGGGAGTTTAATAAAACTCCCTGACCAGCCTATCGTAATTTGAACATCCAGAGCAATCTTCACCTATAGAAGAGGATCATAGGCTGAGACGAAACGAGGGGAAATTTTCCTCGCTGAGATTTCCAAACTGTTAGAAAAATTGGGTTGTATGAGAAAAAATATACACTGTATTAATATTCTGAAAATTTTTGGGTCATTCGAACCAATTCTAAAACCGCATATTTGATGGTTTTCCTTTTAAATCTTTCTTAAGATTTCTCGGATCCCTGCCGTGGACACGTTTGTACATGTGATTTACTTCTGACGAATATATCTAAAAAGGAAACAAAGTTTCTGAAAACTTATAAAATTGCCGCGTAGAGCCCAGTCCGAAGGCCCAAGATAAATTACATAAGGACAACGATCTTCAGTAGCCGTGAAATCCGACGGATTTTGTTAATGAGGAGGGCAGATTCTTCAATAACTTTCTTGTATACGGGAGACTAAAATTTTCTTGGAAAGAATAAAAAATTATGTGCAATATAATTTCGCTCAGAGCCCTTAAAATTCCCATTATGGTAAAAATCGGAAAATCTGGGTGTTCGCCTCCCGGAAAAATGTCTATCTATGATACTCGAAGAAGCTCTCAAGCCTTCCTCAAGCATGGTACAAAGTTTGGATAAAAATTTGAGGTCTCAAAATGGAGACACTAACTACTCCTTTAACTCATAGATCAAAAGGAGTTAATGTTACTACGCCCCCTATATGGGAAACTTCTCCTTCAACTAAAACAAATCGAAACCATGAATAATACCTGCATAATGAGGATTCTTAAAATTGTGGTCGAAACAACGCACTAAGTTTTACCAAAGAATTGTACCATCTTCCATGATAGCCATTTTGCACAGAAAATTGTTCTCAAAGAATACAACTCCTCTTGTATTTCATCCATTCAAGTGCAGAAAAAATCGGTAAAATATGACATATATGTTACAAGTTCAAAGTTCTGCCAAATATAGCAGCATTTGCATCTTATCTTCCTTACATAAATGATTCACCCCTTCCCCCTAGTACATGGGCGTCCGCAGAAATTTTTACAAGGGGGGCAAGGTCGGCCATGGATGATTGAATTGTGTACACTATCTTAGCGGAGCGCCACCATCAGTTGGCGCGGAGTGTTAAAAAAAAATTGGGCCTTATAAACCCTCCAGATGGCCGGAAACGACACTTGGCGAGTGTTCTAAGCTGCATGTACCCAGCCCTGAAACAGAAATTTCATGTCTGTAATTTTTAGATTTTTAGAAATTTCATTGTAAAAAATTGTTGAAGGGAAATCTGCCTCTCGGTCACGGCCTCGAACGCCTATGCACGATAAAACTTACAACTGTCAAACAGCCTATAGAGGCCTATATCCGATACCCAATTATGAATCATTCACCCCCCCCATATTCACCTTGTATATCCCAGTTACATCCACGCGTCGCCACTTGAGATCAGCACGGGACCAAACCAAGACCAACGCATTCATCAATAGTCGGATACCATATGCACACCACATACCTGACAATTAGTACAATTTTGGCATAGTTTTTACAATTACAAATTTCCAATATATATCACGAATGATGGTCCCCAAATTACGATTTCACTATTCAGCATACCATCTTCTCTTTTGCTATTCAAAATGTCAAATGTCCGTATATTTCACGAGTAAAATCTAACGTTGTGAGTGAAGATATTTTGATGATTTATTTTTAATTTTTTTATTTTATTTTTTAATTTTTCACAAGTTTGATTTTCGGGGGGGGGGGGGTGGGCAAGTTCCCCATTGAGGACGCCCATGCCCTAGTGCGATCCCCATCCTAAGATGGTATTCATGTTCTGACGATAAAGGTTAGTAAGTGCGACCGGACACCTGCTTTCTATACTGCAAATACGCCACACAATCGTCTACATCGCGGTACTGCCACAGCATATCCCCTATAACGATCATGCGCTTTACTTTGGCGCGTTTCAATTGGCTTAGTTAGATGGGGTTTTACAGCCCAGTTTCCAACCTATTGGTTCAAGTCCAGCCGACCTCAGCCTTTGTTCCACAGTTGTGGTTCCTAGCTTGTTTTCCCTACTCCGTTGTTTATGCGAAACATCACGCACAACGGCAGTAGGTTCCATATTTGGAGTCTTTGGTATGACTCGACCTTGGAATAGAACCCGGGCCTTCTGCTCTTACCAAACACGCGGTCGCGTTTCAATTGACAGGCACTGATCATGCGCATTGTGTGTAACCGATACGCGCGCACGACAACATCATAGTAACGACTGTTGTACAATGCACGCCCGTATGGCAAAATAGACAGACGAGCAACGTCAGTATAGTGACGTCGCATGATCTGTATCTCTCTGGGTTTCCACGAGCAGACTGCATAGGGTTACACTGCATCCCATTTGCAGCCGTTCGACTCCTGGTCGGGTTATACCGAAGACTAAAAATGGATCCTCCTGCCAAGTGTTTTGTGCTCAGCAAACCAATGGGGTAGGGGAAACAAGTAAGTTAGCCTCAACTGGAAAAGAGGCCGACCCGACTTGAACCAAGAAACTTGGAAAGTGAGTCGTAAAACTCAATCTAACCTAATCTAATTCAAGCTATACAGCTGTGGAAGAGTTAGTTGGTTAGTTATAGAGTTTTACGGCCCAGTTTCCAACCTATTGGTTCATGTCGAGCCGGTCACGGCCTTTTTTCCAGTTGTGACTCACTGGCTTGTTTTCCCTACTCCATTGCTTATGCGGGACATCGCACACAACGGCTCTGTGGAAGAAAGCAATCATCGGATCAAAGAGCAGTAGTAACAGTGTGAAGTAGGACACAGCCAACCAAAACTATACGGAACATTAAACACCAGTTGCGGTTCCAGCATTTGCCAGAAGGGGGAAGTGGCAGGTCAGTTATGGCGGAATGGAAAATTATGGGGGATGAGCGCCAACGTAACTATCTAAGTCGAGTGCCGTTACTGGTTGGCGCTGAATGAACAAGAAAATTTAAGCCCTTAAACCGCTGTCACACTACAACGAATTAGCAGCGGATTCAGATTTCTTCGGGTTGTTGTTCAAATCTTCCACATCTCTGGCTGGAATGAGCCAAACAATTAAAAACCAGTGTAAATATATGATTTGTATCCGATGTCTATAAAACTGAAATGCGAACTGACGTTACACCGACATATCGTCAGACAGCGTAGTCTGATAAAATCTGTCTTTCGATGGAACTTCACGAAATAATTAGCATAAATTAAATTGTCATATTTCTGCGGTACAACACATACATATACACATGAAGAAAAATGTTGGCTCTTTCCGACCAGATGATGGAAAAGATTTTAACCAAAACTCACAAAAACCGAATCGGAATCCGATCCAAATTAATTGTAGTATGGCCGCAGCTTTAAGCCCTCCAGATGGCAGGAAAAGGCACTTCCAAAATAGGAAAAATACGAAAAATTGTGCAAATATTTTTGTTTTTTACGTGTAATGATTAATTAAAAATGTCACATTTTAAGAGTAGCACGTACAATTGTCTAAAATTGACATTTATTTTTAATATATATTTACATAAGGTATTAATGTTACTTTCAGAATGTCACCTTAAGAAGGTAAACACAGGTATAGGCGTACGAACAGGGGCACTTCAATTTTGGGAGGGGAACAGAAGATTCTCTGCCCGAAAAATGCAATGGTGCCCAAAGGACTATCTTGGCGAAGCGCCATCATCAGATGACAAGGAACGTTGAACATTTTGAAAAATAGCGACCCATCAGGCACCCAGGAATAGCATTCCTCAGACTTTAAGCAGGACCCAAGCATTCATTATTTTGTATGATTCTGGGGGAAAGACCATATTAGTGGATGGAGCACTACCATCAGTGAGAGCGGGATCTACAAATATTGGGAAAACTCGAAACCCCTCATACAGACAGAAATGGCATTTCTCAAAAGACTGTTTAAGCTGAGTGTCACTATCTGTTGATACAGAACGTTGGGAAAATTTTGAAAAACGCAACGCCGGATATAGTTGGAAATGATATTCATCAGGCTAATTAGCAAAATCAAAGAAGTGGTTTTTATGATCTTGCCCGAAAGACTAACAGGCGAGCGAACCATCGGTTGGCCCGGAGCATGTAGAAAATTTTGGAAAATCGCAACCACTCAGACGGCTGGAAATGACCTTCAACATGACTTGTGAGAAGAATTGAAGTAGCCGTTATTTTGAGCTTTTATTTTGGAATGAAATTTTCAAATAAATAAAAAGAATGAAAAAGTGCAACATGTTGAGAATATGTCCTCACGAACTGCGGGGCTACTTTGAGTGAAGAACATACAGAGTCGAGGGAGATAAGAAATTTCACACTCGCCGATTTAAGTTGGAATGGAGCCTTGTTTTTGTTTAATGAAGTAACCCATGATAAAATACTCAGACGTTCTAGCTTGACGCCGAGTCAAGAGCAAGAAGCAACAAGTACGTCCTAACAGGAAATGTAAATTTGATGTAACTTCGTCTAAGCTGCATCCAGGTTGTGGCTTCTGTTCTATTCAGCCAGTCTAGAGCAGGACCACTCAGTGTTTGCCCTTTGGAGGGCGTACTTGTCCATTTGGGACGTTAAGCTCCTTAGGGGAGCAGAACTCCTCCGGGAGTAATCGTTTGGTTTTCGCCCCTTGGCTCTTCGCCAGAGAGTCGTGGGGACTTATAGAAAAAAAACTTCGTCTAAGCTGAAGGAAAAGGTGGCGGTATTTCACATTAAGCGCATCTAGTAAATCTAATGTGGTTGGGTGCTTGTTTGAGTTTCAGGGTCAGGTTCACGTTCTAGCATTGTTTTAATCTATAGGTGTCCAAGTTTTTTCAGTTAGGGAACTAGATTTATCTTATTATTCAAATTGGTCTAGGAGTTATGTGGGGTTGGGGAGGGGGGAAGGGCTTCAAATGTGTGATGTTGAATGACAACGAACAAGGCATCTATGCCCAAAAGAAATATATCATGGCTACGTACGAAGCGATGATGACCGTGTGTACCATGGGCAGTCCTCATCTTTCGATAAGTGGGGTAAGAGGGTAATAGCGTAACAAGGGCGACGTCACAGCGGGAGGGAAGGTATTTGCCCTTCCCCTTGGTTTTATACTTCAAAAATGATATTGTTTACGTTTTAAGACATGTAACTTTGTAGGCTTGAGGTAAGGTGTCGCTCGAAGGAACAATGCAGTGTTATATATTTTAATCGGTCTACCTTGGAAAAAATTTCCCAATTTACCCAAATTATTGCACACTTCGTTTTCTCTTATTTTCTGATTCTTCAATACCGTTTCAATCACATTTAGGTTGTCTAATTGTAGTTGGCTTTACAACAGTTCTAATTGAAAGTTTTGGTCTGCTTCTCCTGCAATTTCAACAGTTTGCACCCCATGCCTTTTTCATTGACATAGCCAGGGGATAGGAACCACGTCCCCAACTCCGAACGATATTGCCCACACCCACCGTAATAGCTAAAGAAAGTTCAAATCAGTCCTCGCTGTTAATTTCTTGAATCACTTGGAAGGGTACCAAAAATAATATTAGGCCTGTTTGTAGGAATTTCACATTCTGACATCGTCTTGTGTTAAGACGAGTGTTGCTGTATCTTCCAGTAACTTATTGTAAAATCTCTCACCTACAGCCCGCCCCCATTCCAAGTTCTGATTGTAACTGTTCACCATCAACCCCTAATGAACGAAACTTGCAGTCTAAATGGCGCCCTTTCTGTAAAATCTGAGAGGTGGAAAATTTTCTAACGTCTTGACCAAGACTAATTGTGACACGGTTAGTTCAATTTCAAACTTTATTTCCAATGTGCAACCCCATCTTACTGAATCCTTCATTTTTCAAATTTGATCTAGATCCACAGCTTTTTGCCACCAGCAACTGATGATCTTTTTCATGTTTATACTTTTTCTCGACAAAGTGGTTACCTTTTACAAGAATTAGTGGCATAACAACTAGCTTTTATTTGATGTGTAATCGTCGATATTCCGTTTTTCAAAATTTAAGAACAGCATTAGTGGCCCGAAAGTGTAAAAAAATCGTTTAACTTACTTTGAAAACGGGATTTCTGGAGAAAAATATGACTTTAGATGCATCATATAGCACCAGATTGCGTCTGAGAACACGCTCCTCATTACACCTCCGCAGGGCGGCGATTACTCGCGCCACACGCTTCATCCTCTAATACGATGATCCTACCTATGCCTAGCAATGAGCACACATGCAAATCAAGTTAATCAGGTTTTTGATAGCCAATTAACATTCCCATTCGACCGGGCATGGGACCAGAATCGTCCCGGTCACTTTTCTTGAAGGTTGGTGTTTGATGATCCTTGCTAAGCTTCTTTAAAGATCTTACCTCGTTTCAAAACTCTAATACCGTATACACCTATATTTTCAAAACTAGGTAAAATTTTTTTTAGATAAGTTTTTTTTTAAAACAAAGTAGTTGAATAGTTTAAACGGATTTTAGTGGATACACAGGAGAACAAGACCTCTCGTGGGGGACAATTTGTGGACATTAACTAAGAGCTTGCAAGAAGAACATTTTTGACTAGGAAATCAACTTTTTGGGGTGATGGTGTGTGTGTGTGTGGGGGGGGGGGCAGATTGCGAAGGTAGACGTCGTTCTGGACCCTTTTGTGCATGTCCGATGTAAGAGGTAAAATATACATTTTATGTGACGTGAGGAAGCTCCTTGGTCAAGTGCATACCGGGATGAAGTTTAACATCCAGTTAGATTATCATTAAAGAACATGTTTTGTTTTTCGAGTGTTTATTTTTCATCCATTTCGCATACTTGGTTTGTCTTACTAAGGGCGTTGCCATTTTGTTTAATCCAAAACTCCACTTCATAGAACTCATCGTGACCAGTATGGGAGATGTACTATCACTGAGATCTCTGTCAATTTATGTGAATACTGTCACTTTAACACTCCTTTGTACCTACGGGCAAAATGTTGATGACCCTACCTTCTACAATGGTTTTGCACACGATCTGCATACTTTTAATTTTAATGCCATTATTTGGGCTGGCGATTTTAAATTTGTGTTTAATCTGTCTTTAGACAAGCAAGGTGGTGATGCCCGAAATAATATTAAAGCGAGGGAGAAATGCTTGCATGCAATGGTCGAAATATGATCTTATTGATGTCTGGAGGGATCGTAATCCCTTCACTAAACTGCTAAAGCTTTCTCTTGGCATTCCAACATAGCTGATATTCACTGTAGACTTGATTTCTTTCTTATTACTCGGTCTCTGGTTTCTCAGGTTAAAATGTGTGATTTTCAACCCCCAATTCATTTGGATCATTTATTAGTTATTCTCGGCCTACAACTTTCAGAAGAACCGAGGGGAAAGGGGATCTGGAAATTTAATCATTCTCTTTTAGCGGACAAAAATTATGTGTTGATTCGATCAATGAATTGTTAGATAGTGAAATTATTAACACTGTCCATCTCAATCCTTCATCCCGCTGGGAATTCATTAGGTATAAAATTGGGGATTTTAAGTTACAATTGGTTATAGTAAAAGAAAAGTCCAGTCTCTTAGGAAAGGGGAAACGACATCCTTTTGTCGACTTCTTTGCTTGAAAAACAGCTTACTGATGTTCGGCTTAGCTCCCATGAAACGAATCGTAAACTTAGTAATGCAAAAATGGCCTGAATTTACTTTACAGGGCATAAGCTCTGATAGTTTTTCATCTGACTTTTATAAATTCTTTTGGATGAGAATTGGTCAACTGGTTGTTAACTCTCTTAATTATGCGTATGAAAATCATTCATTTTCTAACGAACAAAGACGGGGTATTATCACTGTTTTATGTGAACCTAATAAAGATCCTTGTTATTTAACCAATAATAGACCAATCTCACTGTTGAATACAGATTATAATATAGGGGCAAAGGCTTTGGCCAGTCGACTAAAAAGGGTAATAAAGTGTTGGGGATTATTAAACCGGGTTCATTGCAAACAGATTCATCGGGCAAAACACTACATTTCTTTTAGATCTCATTAACTATGATAATGATACAAATTTGCCTGGTGTATTATTCTTTTTAGATTTCGAAAGGCGTTTGATTGCATTGAACGGGGTCATTAGCCTACTTCACGTTTGGGCAGAGTTTTCGCCGTTGGGTCTCTCTACTTTGTATATAAATAGTACAGCTTGTGTTTGTAATAACGGGCATTCGACTGGGTTTTTCAGTGTTACAAGAGGTGTAAGGCAAGGCTTCCCTCTGAGTCCCTATTTGTTTATATTGTGTGCTGATATATTGTCAAGAGCTATAATATATAACAATAATATTAAAGGTGTCAATATTAAAGGTTTTGATGAGGTGATTTAGTATGCTGATGATACGGTTGTTCTTTTAGACGGAACTGTAAACTCTTCCATTGAATTGTTCAATACCCCGAATAAATTTAAGTTGTCCTCTAGCCTTCAGGTAAATTTTCAGAAAACTCAAGTGTCCCCTTTAGGTCCCTCGTTGCATCCCCTCCCAGTTTCCTTACCGATCTTAATCTTAGCCTTAGCAATGGTCCCATAGAGTTCCTGGGAATTTGTTTTCCCATGATGGTAATCAGGGTAATGATCTTTTCCGTTTGAATTATCTAAAAGAACTATCCAGGCTCAAAAATCAGTTGAATCTGTGGAAAACAAGAGATCTCACCCCTATTGGCCGCAATATTATAGTTAAGTCCTTTGCTATTGTTCAATTGGTATTTCTTTTTCAGATTCTCCCAAGTCCTCTTAAACATTTCTTTTTTGATAGCGTCTTTTATTTGATTCCATCTGGCTTGGAGCTCCTTACAAAATTAAGAGGAAAACCATGATAAACCCTATCGACCAAGGTGGGCTTAAAGTTACTCATGTGGAGGGTTTTGTTCATGCCTTAAAAACTGCTTGGGTAAAGCGTTTTTTGTACAAGTCCAATACGGGCCATTGGAAGATTTTGTTTAATGCCTATCTCTCCCCTAATGGGGTCCCTTCGCTTATAGTGAAGGTAATGATCACAATATTTACAATATTTTCTTTAAAGAAGTCTGTATCGCTTGGACTAGAGTATCGTTTGTCATACGGTACCGTTAAAAATTTTGCACATCAGATTATTTGGAATAACCATTTTGTAAAGATTAATAATTCAATTTGTTATAATAAAACGATTCATGAAGGGGGACTTATGTATGTTAAGGATATATTTCATGTCAATGGAATTCTAATATCTTACATTCAGTTTTGCGAAAAATTTAGGGCAAGAGGAATACCATTTACTTTATATTTTGGCATAATTTCTGCTATCCCTCGCAACTGCAAAATTTCACTTCGAAGTGAAACTGAAATTGTTCCCGACGGTCACTTTATTCAAAACATTTTTAAAGTTTTAAGTATTTCTAAGTTGGTCAATCCTTTATTAATAGCTCTTTTACTCCCCCCCCCCCCCTCGCATCATAGTAAGTGGAAGCGATTATTCAATTTTGACAATGACAACTGGTGCATTATTTTTAAAATCCCTTTTATTACCCTTAGTGAAACTAAGAGTCAGTACTTTCAGTTTAAATTCCTTCATCGTTTGCTTGTCACTGATAGACTTTTTGGTTTTAATGGGAAAGAAGGATAGTCAGATCTGCACCTTTCGCCATAGGGACCCTGAAACCACATAACATTTGTCCAGTTTCCTTTTGCATTTGGCAATCAATGTATATAAGCAAAGCAAGATTATTTCCTTCGGTACAATTTACTGTTAGATCATCCGATGAATTATTTTGTTTTGCATTTGAAATATTATACCTATAATAGTAAATTAAACTAAAAGTTACCAAATTGTAATGAGTTTTAGTACGGTACAAAGTGAAATTTGCATTGAAAATGGAAGCTAAAACCCCATACATCCCCTAAGAAATTAAGGAAATTTAAAGGCCCAGTTCTCTCACCTCAAACAGTACCAATTCTCCTAACCTTCTCTCACCTCAAAGCTACTTAAAGCTTTTCCCACAATTGTCTGAAGAAATTCATCCCCATCCAGATACAACCTCAGTTTATTGCTTCAAGGTGAGTAGAAAAACTAACCAAAACGCCCTCAGTATCGTTCATGCTGTGTAATATAGGCTTTGGTTCTCTGAATTGTTTGAATTAGCTGTCAGTCAAAGAGCTGAGCCAATTGAGTATTTCGGTACCCCCGTGCCAAAATTGTAGTTTGGGGTGAGAGGTTTGGCCCTTTAATGCATTGAAGAATTCTTTTGTTCACGTACCTTTTTTTGTTTGAAAATTTTATATGTTACGATTTTCTCGAGTTTTGATATATCCTAATTTAAGGATGACATGATTGCATAAGAGTTCAATCCAATTTGAGGACAACTTAAAGAAGGTCATGTTTATTTAAATTTGTGATTATATTATAAATAAGTGTTTATATACATTGATGTCTCTTTTCGATGCCTTGTTTTATGTTATATCTTATTTAACCAAATTAAACTCGTTTATATCGATGTTTTGTAACCTACTGCTATCTTTTGCCTGCCACATCTATTTCAGCCGATTGCAAATATCGAGAAATATATAATAATAATAATAATAATAATAATAATAATAATAATAATAATAATAATAATAATAATAATAATAATAATAATAATAATAATAATAATAATAATAATAATAATAATAATAATAATAATAATAATAATAATAATAATAATAATAATAATAATAATAATAATAATAATAATAATAATAATAATAATAATAATAATAATAATAATAATAATAATAATAATAATAATAATAATAATAATAATAATAATAATAATAATAATAATAATAATAATAATAATAATAATAATAATAATAATAATAATAATAATAATAATAATAATAATAATAATAATAATAATAATAATAATAATAATAATAATAATAATAATAATAATAATAATAATAATAATAATAATAATAATAATAATAATAATAATAATAATAATAATAATAATAATAATAATAATAATAATAATAATAATAATAATAATAATAATAATAATAATAATAATAATAATAATAATAATAATAATAATAATAATAATAATAATAATAATAATAATAATAATAATAATAATAATAATAATAATAATAATAATAATAATAATAATAATAATAATAATAATAATAATAATAATAATAATAATAATAATAATAATAATAATAATAATAATAATAATAATAATAATAATAATAATAATAATAATAATAATAATAATAATAATAATAATAATAATAATAATAATAATAATAATAATTATAATAATAATAATAATAATAATAGTAATAATAATAATAGTAATAATAATAATAATAATAATAATAATATAACAGTTCTTATATAGCGCCTTACACAAGAAGTCTCAAAGCGCTATATGGAGATGGAAAAAAAAACATGGTCAGTTATGAGCGGCCAATGCTGTGGCAAATTTCAACATCTTTGCGTCCATGAGGTTTTTCTTTCAAGACAGTGGGAGCTAGGGATTTCGGTCAGAGGGGCGAAAGTGGTTCTGCAGGGGCGCTTCGAAGGAGTAAATATCCTGAGCCTCAGCACGATCGAAGCCACGGCTTTTCAGACTTTCCATTTGATTTTTCGCACCTGGTAGAAGACTGACATTTCTCCTCAGCAAGTTCTTTTTTTATTAAAACATGTTTAAATTTCCTATCCATGGGCCTCCGCGGACGAAAATTGGGAGGGGGACTAAACTCTTTTAGGGGGAAAGTTCCGCGCCATCATGAGCGCAAGAAAACTGGCTCAGATTGCTGGAAATGACATTTTTAAAGCCTATTTATAAACACTGAGTGACTAACTGTTAAGAAATATTGATGTTAATTTTTCTTCGTCTTTTTCAAGTTTTTTTTTTCAGGGGAGGGCAAGTTCCCCCCCTTGCCCCTACCTGCGGACGCGTATGCTTCTATCCCTCTCTTTCATATTGTAGTATGAAGGCAGTCATTATATTTTGTGTGTTATTGTCAGGTCTCGATTTAAGATTTTAATGTAATAAAGGGCTACTTTGTGAAGATAAAGATTAAACCTGCTAGAGCTAAATGGCAAGCAATCTTACAGAGGGAAAGAGTTATGGAAATTACTCACCAATTGGTGTACATTTTTGTCATCTGGAAATCAACATCAGTACACGAAGAAACATTAATTGACGTAATTTACATCATGAAATAGCCATTAATTAAGTACATTTAAAGAAATAGCCAATACAATAGGTCTGCTTGGCTCTCTACATACCGAATTCATAATAAATAAAAGTTTCATAATAAATAAAAGTAGCCCAAACTTAAGCATATTTGATGCAATTTTCTGGCTTTTGAGACCACGGAAGCACAGAAATAAGCATTTTATGGGATTATCGTGCAGTGTCAGAATTAGCCGTCTATCATGAGAATGGTCACTTAAAGAAAAGCAAAATGGAAACTGCTAAAACTCTTAAACCATTACAACTATAATTACAGTTCTTTTTTATTTTAACCCGAGTTTTCTCTTCAAATGATTTTGAAAAATGTTGTGGAAGCTATTTTGGTATCTTGTAAGCTCTTTTAATTGTCTATGTTGACAAATATCCCCGACAGCAAGAGGGCTATTTGTGCCCTTTGCAACATCTTTTATTGGCCGGGAGGGTTAATTTAATGTCAATCTGTGTATTTTGTAAGCTTATAGCCACGCTTGGTGTGGCCCAATAAACTTAGCACAATGACAACATTCAATAGTGCGTATAAAGCATGACGACACGTTTCGGTAAAACCTATCCCTTTATTACAGAAGATAACCATTTTCATCAGAATGAAGTGCAGATAGTACAGTTACTGGTGGTTGTTTAAGCATTTTGTTATCTGGGCCTTAAAACAACGCTATTAAATTACGTGTTTTGCCAAAAATGATGTAAGAGTAAAGTATGTTTAAAACCTAAAACGGGCGCCAACAGACGATTTTGGTCCGTCGGAGGGGGGGGGGGGGGGGGGAGAACCGCCAACTGACCATATGGCAGCTCCACCACTGTCTCAAGTCGTCACAGCTAGTGGTTATTTTTTCATTGTTAGCTTATTGGGTAAGAATTGACCAAACTATCACACAGTTATATGTGACTATCTTGCTCCATCCCGTGACCCTCGTTACTAATTTGGAACTGTAGTTTGAACACGGACAGCGTGTGGACAAGGTCCAGAAAGGCAACGATATACAGGGAGCGATATTCTTTTCGGAAAAACAGTATTTTTGGTAGAAAAGATTGGATTCTTAATAACAGGGTCGGTCGGGGTGGAAAGGGCATGGCCAAGAAGGGACATGTGTCCGTTTGCAAAGAACTTTAAACAGAAAAGAAAACTTCAAACAGATCAAATTTTGGCATCTGGCTGAAGAACTATTTGAACATTGGAGCATAATGCATTATTTATGATTATCTGAAACATGGATTCTAGAGACGTAGGAAATTGCAAATATGACGGAATATTAAATAATATGGTCATCAACAGAGAACAACTGGTATATGTCAAGGTGATGTCTTTGGTTTTTGAATGATAAATTTCAAATGTATGTTTATGGAGGGCTCTTTGATATATTACTTCCAAACATCTAATTTCCAAGAGTAAAAGTGAGGGATACAATGGAAGGTGGACACCACACTCTTAAGAACTATTTGGACAACTTTTTTTAAGCTAAAATAAATTAATCAAAATGATCTCTCTGGTCCTTGTCACACACGTTTACTATTTACAACTTGCAAGTCTGACCCTCCCGACTCACCTAATGACACGCTATGCAAGACAAGTGACAGTCTGCAAGTATTAGAGAATATCATGATGTAATGGGACTTCTCAACAGATGTACAAACTCAGGCCACCAACCATAAGTTGAGTAATTCTGAACTCCTTTCTGAATCTGTTATTCTCTAATCACAGAGTGGTAATATACAAAACATGTCTACAGTCATTCTGCTGGCAATGAAGCAAGTGCATGTTGAAGTAGACCGTTTAGGAAGTAAATAGAGCGCCATCTAGTAGAACGTTTCATTCATTCATTGTCAAGGATTATTCTGCAGTAGATGGGCTGTCCAATAGTAGTTATAGGGAAGTAAGTAGGAGCGAAATAGATTTTACTTCCACATTTTCTACTGAAGTAAAGTAAGTGTAGACATTGAACCATCTGACATCGTCATAGTCACTGAACATTGCAACATTAGAAGGAACCCATCAGAATGGTATGTAATGGATTTTAGTAGGAATTGTGGGCTTCCCAGGGGTTTTAATACTTTTAAAATTAACAATCCAATTAATCATTTTCATGTCACTGAACATCTACATTTAAGCCATAGATGTGAATGTAACATCAAGTGTCATTGCTGATGTTCAAATATTTGCAATTGTTTAGAATTATGCAAGTATGATTTCAATTGGAAGATTGAACTGCTACTCTGTATGACAATGTGGCAAGATATAAAACTATGGCTGAATCCAATCAGCGATTGCTTTAAGTGACTGTAGGCAGCCATTAGTGGGGTCCATCAGCCTTAAATCATCTTCACTATTGTCTACATGAATTACAGACCCTTAGATTCAGTGAAATTGAGGGAATCAAGATTCAAGTCAGTGTACAAATATTCATGACACAGGTATGCAAGGAAATTGAAAGATTAAAGGTAAGAACCCCAGTTATGAATGACTAAAAGCAAGTTTAATGAGCTATGATAACACAATTAGCAAGCAAAAACTTCCTCTCTGAGCACAAGGGAAAAAAATTGACCCTCTTCATCCTTACCTCAAGCAAGTCAAGTTTAGGAACAGTGTAAGGTGACTCTACCCTTAATTCATCCTCCTGAAGTTGAGTATGTCTACAAAGCCCCTGCATGCACTCACAATACAACTACTGTTCTCATCAAACAAGATCTGTTTACACTGACCTAATCAACCTCACATGATTGACAATCTTGCATCCAGACAGCTTAATTTGTGAGACTGGTCAAAATAGAGGGGTGGCACAAAATTGGTCAGAAAGGTGTCAACATTATTATTTATCCAAAAACAGACAAAAAATTTGTAATCAGCACATGCCAGCCTCCCACCTGAACAATTTCAAGAACAATTTTGCAATGCATATATGAGTAAATAGCATTTCAAAATATTTACACCTGTAACTTCAATGACCTCAAAAGACCTCTGATAAACAAGTAAAGTACAAAATTAAATATGCACTATCTGAGGAATATTATGGCCAACTTTCAAGGACATTGAGCACTATTTGCAGGAGAAGTGACACTTCAAAAAATATTCACAAAACAGCCACTAATGACCCCTAGATGACCTCTGACCTCAACTTTTTGAACAAAAAAAATAGCCCTATGTCCAATGACTTATGTGTCCAAGTTTCGTTTCAATTTGTCAACAAATGTGCCCTTGAGAGCATTAAAGAAAATTGTGAACAGATATGACAGATAAAAGGATAGGGTGACGGTGGAAGATCACAATAGCTCAAACAGTGCTTTGAGCTGGTTTGAGCTAATAAGACAGCCTCCTATACAAAGTAAAGAATTATGACATTAGATGATTCCAGATCATTTTTGTTAGTGTTTTATAAATGTTTAAGTGTGATGCAAAATTATTGTACAAAAAAGCTGGAAAACAAAATCTTTTTGCATCTGTAAGTCAGTAAACCTCACTCTTAAAAGCAATGTATACTAAACACCTTCATCATTCCCATGCTTCCCCTTTGAATGTTAAGTAAATTACTGCCAAATTACAAAATTGGGCAGGTGGGGGAAGGAATTCACATTATGATTACATACAAATAAATATCAAACAAAAATGAAAAAGAACTAAATTCAAAAGTTAACGCTACTATATTTAAATCATTTCAGAGAAGCATTTATGATCTCTTACTTTAATGATGAGTATAACAGTTTTCATAATTTTCACAGGGAATACAATTTCATTTATACAATCATTGATCCTTTAGCTATTATAAATTTAAGCTGGTTCACTGATAATATGCCCAACTGATAGCATCAGTTTTAAAAATATGGGCAAAGAAAAGAATTAAACTTAACCACTGTAATGACCCCATGATTCAGAAAAAATTCTGATTTCATAAAGTCTTTGCAAAGAAAGTTATTGTCCATATGAGTAATTTATTAACAATTTGCAGATTTGATATGCTCCACACATTTAAGTATTTTTTCCTGTTTTTAAGGTAAGAAAGTACGATTCCATGATTTTTGCTGCAGATGTATATTTCCATTGACTCAGTCTGCAAAATATCATTCCTTTAGGCAGTTCATAAAAAAAATACTGTACCATCAAAACATATATTTGTGGGTACACCATTATACTTTCAAACTTGTCAGAAGTACTTAGCACCATTTACTGGTTTCCTTCTTTAGGAACACTTTTTTTTTTAAATATGTCAAGGGCAGGATTCACAAAGATTCTTTACAAACAAAAAACTTACAAAAGTTTGAATTAAACAAAATATCTTTCATAGTTGGTATTCAGGAAGGCAATATTTTATGCAACTTAACAAAGCTTCAGATTTGCTGTAAAATATAGAGGCAGTGACAACACAAACTAGTGCTGTATTACGAAGTTGCTGCACCATATTGGTTGTTACTACAGAAACAACGCACGTCACTGTAACAAATTGAAGACAATCTGACTTGGTTTAAAATGATACTGCAGAAACTGTGATCCACATGATTGGATATTGTTCATTTATTGTAGTTACACAAAATTATCTTTTCTTTTTAAGAACTGCCAAAGATGTTTCCATGAATACCACTTTATAATGTTCTTATGCTGTTGGTGAGTATTTTTGACTAAAAAAAACCTAAACACAGGTTACTGAATCCCATTCAAGGTCTTGATTACCTATCAGTTTTATGAGACTGTGAGTAACAATACGTGTTGTATCAATTACTACTGTACCCCTCATTTCCTTCCTCACAAGTATGATGAGGCACACTAATTGAGTGATATTTGAATTCAGCAAAAAATAAATGTATCGCTTGGTATCATCTGGTTTTTACAATCGAAAAGTTAAAAATAATTGTTTATTTGCTAATATGGCGTATTAAGTAGAGCCATCTTACTGGCAGCGCAGCATATTGAAGCATTTTTTTACCTGAAAGAAATGCTTAATGCAAGCATGATTACAACATCATTCCAGAAGAATGGGGTCAAATTAAATACAAAAAAGAGTTAACCAAGAAAAATGCTATATAGAGTATAAAGTTATCTAGTCTTTATATACAGGAAAACTTGAAACATTTACGTTGCAATAAGAGATCCCCAAAGCTGTTCCTTCCAATAGCAATAGTATCACTGCTTATATCGTCCACATCCATACTTTTTATGCAGGCCCCAAGATATGTCCATTATTAACAAGAATAAACCTTGAATGCAGTTCAGAGACTAGTTTTTGAAATGTCAAAAATTACTCTATGTTAATAATTGTCCGTAGAGTTGGTGCTTCCATTTCCCCAATGATCTATCTGACTTCACAATCTCATCATAAGGGCCATTTTGGTTGGACCCTGTTAGAGTTTTTCTTTAGCTGGGACCCAGATGGTAGTGCCAGAATGTTCATCTATGATGGCCTTCACTTGTTCATATATTTCTTCCATAGTCTCTCCTTCCACCAAAGCTGAAAAGTAAAATGTATAATAGTATGTTAAATATTTAAAGCAGCAACCTGAGTTTGTTTTTAAAAATTTTCCACTTCTTTCATTCTGCACCACAATTGTTCATTGACTTAAAACTAACAAAAATTTATTTGTGATCAGAATCCAGCATCATGATTGGTTACAGCATAGTGGAGGCTGGCCTAGTCTTGTATCTGTGTGGGATCTTGTTATCCTTCAAATATTCAGCAATTTTTATTCAACAGCAATTAACACAAAATAATGTCCCTAACCTGAAAGACCACTTTACTAATGTCCCTTCTAACCTGAAAGACCACTTTAATAATGTCTCTTCTAGCCTAAAAGACCACTTTAATAATGTATCTTCTTACCTAAAAGACCACTTTAACAATGTCTCTTCTAACCTGAAAGACCACTTTAACAATGTCTCTTCTAACCTGAAAGACCACTTTAACAATGTCTCTTCTGACCTGAAAGACCACTTTAATAATGTCCTTTCTAACCTGAAAGACCACTTTAATAATGTCTCTTCTCACCTAAAAGACCACTTTAATAATGTTTCTATATTCTGGTAAATAATCACTTCAGAAGGGGGAAATGAGGTATTGGAACACGAGGTTGATATTCTGTCATACTCTGCCCCTTTGCGGCACTAAAACCTTGAAAAGGGGACATTATCAACAGCATCCTGAAAGTTAGCAGACTGTGTGGAATGGGGAAAAGGTGGGAGAGGGGGATACATAAATTCTATTCAAGATGATCAATGAACATTGATACTTCTCAAAAGAGTACATCAATAATTTCAATTCTGTGAGCATCAGCAACATGTTTTGTTGCTTTATGCACTCAATTCATGCGAATACTTCAAAGAATATTCATCCTCATAGGCATATGCGGCGGGGTCACTCAACCTCCCAAGTTGGGCAAAAACAGTTGGTCTATTCCGGCAAAACATGGGTAAAACATGATTAATGGTGACATTATTTGGGCAAAAAATGCTCTCACCCCATCATAGAAAATTTCCCTGTATGCCTATGTTCATCCTCCTCCTACAAAACATTGAAGGGTATAAAGGATTAGCTTTGTAAATGTAAGATAGGTGCACTCACTATAAAACCACTATGAAGTCTCTCTCCCACAATCCAGTTTAAACAGATAACTAAATTATTCCTTTAAATTCCCCTAGACAACCTATTGCTGCTCATCCTAACAGTCAGCTTGACGTCACATAATAATTTATACTTTGAACCATCCCAACTCCTCTCAATACAAGTCTTCTTTTCAAACAATTAACTTTAGCTACCCAACACCCTCCCATCTCTGATCGATGGATCACTCCTCCCTTAGAATATTTCCACTTCACAGTGTGTTAATAATCCAAACTGTTTATCTCACCTGTGAAATACTCTGCAAAGTCCTGTTCCAGTTTCATGGCCCTCTCGTAAGTTTTCCTGGCCTGTTCTTCTGACATCCTCTTATTCATTTCCATGATGCTGTCAACTGAGATGGGCCTGAGGAAGATGGCAATGGGATGAAGCTGGGCTACCTGGAGACGTTTGATGGCATTGCCACTGACATCAAGAATACAATGTTTGCCCTGAAATAGAAGAAACACAAAATTGGCTTGTTTAACAATACTGGCACTTGATTAAAACCAGGGCATGCCTTGGGCACTGACTAGGCCACTAATCAGATCTATAGATGAGTCTGGCAAACAAGTAATGGAGAAAAATTTCTGGAATCTAACAACCTTAGTTTTAGTATTGACTTTGATCACCAATACCACATATGGATAATAACGATCTCAAACCCTATGGAAAACCAATCTAATTCAGGGTTTGAACTAAATACATCTATACTCATGGTACATGTAGATGACAGAAATGAGAAGATGGACTCAATTAATGGCTTAACAAATCTCATTATTACTTGGTAACATCATATGTGTTTATTTTTTGTTCCATACATACAGAAAGTGATGACAAATACCTTCATTCTCTCTCTTGCAATGTTTGGGTTTTGAATGACTATTATTATTTAAGAAACAATATTTTTCGACACACCCAATTTCCCACTGACTTCTTCAAGTAGCACTTTGCTCCATTATTCAATATTTATGACTGAGTAGGTTAAATTCATCACATTGGCTCTGTTCAACAACACTATGAAAGATGTGCAGATTTCAAAATAATAAGTTCTGAAACCAATTCTTCCAGCTTTTTCAATAAAGTTGATTGCAAAATGGTGGCAACCACTAACCTTTTCAGCAACTTCTTTAACTGAAGCAACACTTGTGCCATAGAGGTTCTCGTTGTACTGACCAGCTTCTATAAACAGATGATCTTGAATATCTTTTTCCATTTTTTCTCTGGATTCAACAAAGTGATAATCCCTACCATCAACTTCATGAGGTCTACGAGGTCTTGTGGTGTCTGCAATGAAACAATCAAAAGGTGGCCTCATTCACTTTGAGATAGTCAGGAGCGGTCTACTTAAGATGGGAAGAAAAAGGCAGTGCCAAAAGAAGGTGGGGGGGGGGGGGGTGGGAGAGGGAAGGGCTTAAGATCCACACAAGTAAATCATATACCAACCACAAACAAGAATAATGCAGTATATACCATCACCATTTAAAATGTGACCTAATACATGGAGTCTGCACCTTGAATTTGAATAAATAAATCCCTTTCCATTCAGATATTTCGGCTATTGATGAGCCGTTAAAACTTCCATTACTGTCTTGTATATGTAAATCAGAAAAACAATATATTATGAGACCATCCTCCCCCCCACCCCACCCAAACAAAAAAAAGGTAGAGAGAGAAAAAATTGAAAGAAAAACACAAAGCAATCTAACTAAGAGTTCCAGGGACATGCAAAGACTTTTCTTCAAATGAGATGTTTGCACTGTCACTGAGAAAGTCCGGACACACTATACAAGTGTGAAGTTAATACTTGCACAGTTTCTGCTCTTGACTTTAGCACAATTGCTATGTTATGTGGCACCAAAGATAGTTCACATAACCGTACTTATATTTAGATTTGCATATTACTTCACATACACTACTTACAATGCATTTGGGAATCAAAAAAACACCACTACTTATAGTTGGTTAGTAAGAAGAGGTTTCACAGCTAGGTCTCTAATCAAATGGTTTAAGTCAGGCCAGCTATGGTCTTTTTTCCAGTTGTGGCTGACTGGCTTTTCTTAACTCAATTGCTTATGATTAGCACCAAGCACAATGGCAGTAAGTTCCATTTTATAGTCTTCAGTATGACCATGCCAGGAGTCAAACTACAGATCTCCTGGCTATAAGATGGATGCCCAACAACTTGACCAACATAAGACTTGCTTTTCTGCAGACTCTGTGCCCATTTTAATCGGGGAATCAACTTTGTAATACATTCAAAGGTACAGTGGGTTTCTGAAAACTTTTCAAAATACTGCAGTAAATGACCAAATACTTACGAGGCACACAGCTGCCAAACTGCTCCGGCATCTCTGAAATGAGGTCATCATTTATCCTGTCCTTGCCTGGACCAAGGATGATGATTGGTCGGACATATTGGACTGTGCAATAAAATTAAAGGAGATTTAAAGGTAAAAAGTTTCTAGTTGGTAAATGTATATAGCTTGTATGGCTGGTGAGGGTTTCATATCTAGTTAAGTATGGAAAGCCTGCACACTAAATGAAAGGTGTACTTACAACAAGCTAAGTGCTTATTACCTTGCTCAGGATGAATGCTTTGATTATTTGCCATAGGGCATGAGCAAGGACATTAAAATATGTTGTCCTGTTGTAAGACCTACAATGTTTAAAAGGTTCTTTTTATTCCCTATGAATTTATGACTTCCCTCTATGTGGATTTCGCACCAATCTGAAGTCTTTTAAATAAATTTGTAATGTAACTAAAAACTTAAAAAAAGGGGGGGGGGGAAGACATATACTTTTTTTTAAACTCAAATTTGAAGATTCCTTTACCTTCTTGTTGTACAACTAATTCATATGATAGTATGCTGTCTTCAACTTCTGTAAGGAAATTAAAGTAAAGGTTATATAAACATATTTCAGCAAAGAAACAATACAACCAATGGTGGTGCAGTATTTATTTGTACTCTTTTCAACTTTAAGGACAAATCTGTATCTTTTAAGCAATAGTTGATAATCCTTATCACCTTATTACAAAGAACTGCTTGTTTTGAACCTAAAGGAAACTACTACTTAATTCAAAATATCTTCATTTCAAATGAATGTATTGTAGTAACAAATGATTCCAAATGGCTATCCTCAAAAAAGTCCACATCAAATAATTACTTTATAAATTTGACTAAAATAAATCATTTACGAGGTGCACTTCCTCCTTATTTTAAACAGTTATCATCTCTCCTGACATTTCAAAGGTTTAAAATTCCAACTGGAAGGGTTTTTCTTTGGGGCGAGCAACTGTATGGACTGATCACTGGACTGGGGAGGAGTCCTTCCTCTTTGTTCTTTTTGAGAAAGTTTTGAATATTTAAGTAACTTTAAGCATCCTTTAAAGTCCAATTTTTGTTCTACTACAAAACCATTTTGTTCAGAATTTGATTGTGGGAAGAGGGATGGTGGGGGAGGGGAGGATGGTCAGAATTTGATTGTGGGAAGAGGAATGGGAGGGGGAGAGAAGAAGGGCATGGTCCCTCTGCTCTCCTCTTCTATGGCTAAACCAGTGTCACTGAATATGTGATATGACAAACATAGCACACCAGATATCAACTCTAACCACAATAACAGCTCTCACAACACAGATAACACAGGACTAAACAATATTACACCATCATTCCTGTTCCTAAGTTCATAGTAACATGTTCAGACTAGATAAGATAGAACAGCAGCATAAAAACACTATATCATGTGTCTATCAAAGGTTCTACAACATTGTTATGAGTCCAATATGGTATGCTTTTCTGAGTTGAAGGGTCTCTATAAATAATCAGGTCCTTCTGCAATTTCTGGACAAGAAATAAGATCAGTCCACACATTATCTTAAAGTTTGCCATTTTTAAAATCCCCTTTTCTTTTACAGTTTAAAAGAATTATGAAATTTCTTTTTTCAGACAAGTTTCTTTTATACTATTTCCTTATTTGTACATAAATTCAAATTCCTGTTAAAGTTTTTGTCCATGAACAATAGAAAATTAAGGAGAAATTTTGCATTTTAAAATGCTCCGACATACAACACACAGAACTTGGCTTTAGTCATTGTCATACCATTCAATCTCAATGATAAAACACTGTGAATAGCTTCATCTCTTCAAAATATTGTGAAGTTGGAAGAGTTTTGAGTGTTGCATTATTTGATTTTTTTTAAAGTTGAGGTGAACAAATGATTATTGAACAACAAATAACTTCATTTCTATCAGTTAAAAGCTCATTTCTTGATGAGAATTGGCTAATAAACTTCCTTTATCTATCATTTTGTGTCTACAAATATTTGTTTTACAGAAATTATCTGTAAAAACTTCCTTTATCTATCATTTTGGTTTTACAGAAATTATCTGCAAAACAAATGCCCCATTTCCATTTAAAGGGAAAGAGCACTCATCCCAAACTTACTTTGGAGCAACAGCTAATTATCACAATTTTTTGGTGATCTCTCTCTGTGGAGTATCTTTTATACTATTTTAGGACTTCAATATTGCATATTTAAGGCAAACATAGCAGATACTACACGTAAATTTCACATTTGAGGAAAAAGATATTGTCACATGACTCTCAAGAGCCAATCATGAAACAGGACAGTACTTCAAGTTGGGGTGACTGTGTAGTGGTGCTATTTCATTTCAGGAAAGTTTCAGTAAGCTTACCTGCTGTACATATTAGCTGTAAATACACCGCCACTCGCAGCGGAATCTTAAGTAGTATTTGTTATGCAAAGTCTTGGTATGTGCACCTGTATATAGTCGTAGTGTACTGTGCTTGCATGTGGGTTTAGAGTTAACGAGGCACACTTGCTGTTTCGACTAGCAGGAGAAAGACAAGGCTGCCTCTTGGGAGAAACCTTTACATTTTACATCGCAGTCGCTGCAGAAATTGTCGGTATTTAATATTTAGTGTATATATTTAAATGGTCTGCAAGTTGGTTATTGGTTTTGGGCGGCCGTAGTATTACAGCCACTCAGGCCAAAACCCAGCAAACTCAGGCCAAAACCCAGCAAACTCAGGCCTAGCGGCGTAGTCATATTAAGATTTAAGCTTTGCTAGTTAAAGCTTGTACAGTATATGTTGTGTAGTATGTTTTATTTATAGTTGCACATGCATGCGCCAGATAGGCACAATGGCGTAGTAGTGTATTTTAGTGTAGTAGAATTTATTGTGAGAAAGAAACTAAACGGAAAGGTACCCAACAAGCAGACACAGCCTTTCCGACCAACTGGCCGGTATCCCGCTTGACTTTGGCGCCGAGACGAAGTGTGGCGACTCTTGTGGGGTGAGTCTCGAGTAATTAGGAATACTTATCATCAATTAATCCCACAACTGCTCTTGCCCTTTAAGTTAGTTGATACAACAAAGTCCATATCCTTGTAGCCAAACTCACAGTCATATAAGAACTGACACTCTAGAGGAAAACTCCTTTCATGATTGGTTCAAAAATATTTTAGATTTTTGTTCATCTTGCTATACTCTACACACCTCAGCTGTTCCCCATTTCGCCATACACTGAATTACATTAAACTTACAAGAAATTTCATTTATGCTACAAAGTAAGACGATCAATGTATAAACTAATTACAAAAGACTTTGAGGATCTCCAGTCCAGGAGACTATTTAAACTGTTTCATATCAATAAAAAAAGGCTGTGGCCAGCTTGACTCAAACTGGCTGGTAAAAAAACTGAGCCATAAAAATCCATCACAGTAACAAACTATATTTTAATTTTCCTTTCATTCATACATTGATTTATTCCTTGCATGAGGTATTGCAAAAAGACAATGTGCAAATGTTTTAAAATATTCCCATCAACCACCCCAAAAATGCTTTTATTTTTTGGACAGGTCTCATCTACCTTCAAGAAAAAAATAATGATACTCTGCTAGTACCCTATCATTTGCCTCAATTCAGCATGCATCAGATGGCATGTTTTACATGTACACTGGGGGAAAAAGACATAGCTCATGTCATCATTTAAGAAGGGCTCTGGACTGCAAATGGTTTTACTGACATCTACTTGCTAATTCCCCTAAAATACTTGGCCAAACGAAAGAAGTCACTGTCAAATATCTGATTATAATCTTTCCTTGGGTGGTATTGTCACTCACTTAGGATAAAGTTATCCACTTTGGAAAACACTGCTCCAAAGAAGTACATTTCTATAAATAACAATTGCTGGTACTACCGTGCAATACAATGAAATACAAATAGCTGATTTCAAATAATGCAAGTTACAAAATTTCACACAAAGGAAAGAAAGTGGAAACACAACTTACTGTAACTATTCTCACTATCACTTGCATTTGATGTGACCTCTGTGAAATCTAAAGCAATGAGCAATGAAAAATTATAAAAAAAACAAAATCAACCAAAAACAGCACACCAAATCAAAGAAAGTGCAGAGGAAATAGCATTTATATGGTAATTATCATAACAATAGCCATTTTTGAAATAAAAAATAGTATTATATTATGAAGTGATTCAAGATTACTACAGCTTTGGTTTGGAAGTGTGAAAATATTAGCAAAGACTGGGTATGTTGTATGGAAATGTAACACTGCACTTTATAGTATCTTGGCTGAAATTCATAGAAGTTAATTAGACTGGTTAAGAGATGGAAAGGAAGATTATGGATGAAGAAGGAGATGAGGTTTGGGGTTGGGAGGGAAGATAGGGAGTGAAGATTAATTTACAGTCTTGTTTGAAAGTATGAAGATATGATTGATGGTAGGTGGATATGATGCATTTACACCTTACACAATGATTAAAGATATTGACATTACTGAAAGTTACAAGACAGATACTCATTTTGTGAACCAAAAAGTATATTGTTGATTGGAAGAGAGCAAAATTCTCTCTCCATTGTTTACCTCTCTAAGATAGATATCAAATTAAAAAAATGAAGAGTAGCTCAGAAAGAGCACAGAGAGTGTTCTAATTACACCTCAGGGTCTTGTATGCTCACTAGGATATGACTTTAGGCAATAAACTTCAATTGTGTCTGCACCAGAAGGAGGTTTAGACAGTCTGAGAAGACAAGGGAGTAATCTAGTCAGAGAATTAAATGTTTGGAAAAGTTTGATGAAATTAATTAAAGAAACCAACATGAATACATTTTATAATGTCAGCTGGACAAAAACAGGAAGTACAAATATGGTTCAAATTTGGTTTCAAATAAGATGCAAATATTGTTCATTCCCTCCCCTTCAACCACCTCAGGCAGGGAATACTGTGGGCATGTTCTAAGAACCCTAAACCTATGGAAGGGAGACTGAATGAGAAAGGAACAGGTGGTGGGAGTATTTACTGTGAAGTAAAAGATTTAATTACAACCTGGGCACAAAAGTGTGAAAATATGACTGACGGCAGGGTGTGTTGTATGGAAATGATGTACACAACTTTTATCTTATTCATTCGAAGAAAATTGATGAGGAGCCATAGACTGGATAAGGAAAGGTGATAGGGTGACTACATTGACTACATTGACTACAGTGACTACACATGGAACAGAATAAATAGGGGAAAGGTATTAATTCACAGACTGGAAATTATAAATGTGAGGATGAAAATGTAAGAATATGGACTGTGAATGAGACTGAAGTGAATGTGTCAGGTAAGGATGATGGGGGCAGAATACAAAAACATTTTCATGACAAGGTCTTCTTGTCTATATGAAATGGAATGGATTGATGGGATACAGTACTTTTGATATTATGGAATGCATTTAAAAGATGCCATTTTCAAATCAGATTGATCTAAAAGAAAGAAGAATGGCAAAGAGAGAATACAAAATGAAAATCCTGGAAAAATGACCTTATTATTTAGATGGCCAGCAGCAGATAAAGAAAGGTTAAATAGGAATGAATTTTAAGTCCCAACACTTCACAATTGTCAAGAGGAAAAAAATTACCCATAGGTTCCCCATCAAAAGAAAAGTTCCTTCAAGAACATCACATTAATTTTCTTTTCCAAGATGCTAACCTATAATTTGTGAGCAAAGTGACACTACAAATTTTCTGGCTGCAAATTTCAAAAGAAGCAAAAGTGTCTTCAAGAAATAGCGTGCTTCCCTTGACTTACGTTCATTGTCGCTGGTTTCTTGGTCACTGTCCCTACTTTTTTTGAACTTTCTTGAAAAGAAGTGCTTCTTCTTTTTATCATTGAAGGAATTTCCCTGAAAAAAGAAAACAAGACAAAAAACATGTCACCTATAAAAGTTCTAGGCCAGAGGTCTACAACAGAGATTGAATATGTGCTATAATCAGACTGGAGGATTACTGTGTTAAGAAACTTATGTCACTGAAACAAAGGAAGAAATTACTTGTTTTAAAATGAAATATCAAATTTTACTGTGATTTTTAGAGACCAAATCAAACAAAAAGGTCAAGAGCCAATAGAATCTTGGTGTGTAGAAGAATGCCAATAAGTATATTAAGCCTGAATAAATGTAAATTCTCTCAATATTAGTCCACATGTTCTTGCCTTCCTTTATAAATTCTCTGATCTTCTGTCTAGCCTAAATGTTCTTCCTGTTAAAGGTCATCTTTTATAGCGGCTGGGCTTTACTGTGCATCCTGCTGTAGAAGGTAACAAGCTAGAACTAACTAGGGAGTAAAAAAATGTTATTATAAACAAACCTTGTGATCCTCTGCTTGAAATGTTATACAACTGCTTTTTTTGATAATCACTCTTTACTATTTTATCACTCTTTTTAATTTAAATTTTGATTGTATAGGTTACTGTCTACAGAAACATTGATGCTTTTAGTTATATTTCACTGCAAAAATGAATTCATCTCAAAAATTTAATACAGATAAGTCATGCTCACTTTTACTGAGACCCATGAAGCTGTACTTATTATATCTTATTGAAAATTTGGATCAAGTGTCACCACTTACAACATTTTCTTTTTCAAGTTAATGAGATTACATTTCCTGTTCCTTTACCTCAAATGACATATGTACTGTGACTAATAAATGTAAATACTTTGATTAAACAAAGACAAAATCATAAGGCATAAACATTTACAGTTGGCACTCATGCAAAAAACCTGCAACTAATCTCTGTGACACATAATTCTTCTTTTGAAGTTTCACAGGTTATAACGCAGTTCCGAGAACCAATAACAAGGTAAATTTGTCTGTCTTTTTGTTTTTGTTTCGATTGTCTTATGGTCACTAGCTTTGATGAACAGTAATGTTTTTCTAGAGTCCATCATATGTATATGTATAAAGTTTGTTGAACTTAATCTTGTTGATGTGAAAAGTACATAATATGAGAAATTGAATTGAACTGAATTGAGAATCTACTGTTATTAGCAACTGATGTGTAAAGATGCTTTTCATCCATCCAATCTTACTAACTGTAAAAGTGATGCAAGCAGCATACCAAACATTTACCTTCAAAGACAGTTTACAAGATACTCATTTTTGATGACAATACCACTAAATTCTTTTCAAAAATTTAGGACAAAATGATGAAAGTTTATTCATTTGCTAATGATACAATTTAATCACATGTAACTTACTCTATCTTGACCCTTTCCTGAAAACTTCACACTTTTAAGTCTCGCTTTCTCTTTCCTCTTGATTCTGAAATAAAAACAAAACATAAAACAGCTCAAAAGTAAATCAACTAAGGTAATGTTTGCTATTTGGATCTAATTTTGAGAGACAGCTGACATTATGCAAATATGCATCATGTACAACGATGAAGAATTACTATCTGAAACTCATTTAAAGGAAAATATTGCATTTAAAATGCAACATAGCATGAAAAGTAAATAGCTATAGTCATTATCAAAACATTCCTTCTCAACAATACACTTAAGCAAGAGCTTCATTTCCTCAAAATATTATGCGCAAGAAGAGTTATGAAAGTTGCATCTTTTAAAATGTTGAAAGTTTGGGTGAACAAATTATTCTTGAGCAAGAAACAACTGAATTTCCACCTGACAGAAACTTATTTCGTGAAAAGAAGGCTACCATACTGCCTTTTTTTTTTAGTTATTTATCACCCTTTGCCAATAGATACTGGTTTTAAAAGGATGAAATTTCCTTGTAAAACAAACACAATATTTCCCTTTAAACAGTCATTTCAGGTTAAACAGTTTTACTCCTCAGATTTCTCACTGAACTGTTTTACAGTGCCACAAAAATATCTTTTCTTCAAGGTACAAAAACACCACAAATTTTATACTTAATACAAAGTAGCTTTCTCCAAAAAGTTGCATTTTTGGCTCATCACAAGGAGAAGCATTTCACAAACAATTGATAGTATTGGTGTGAAGAACTCCCACAATTCCACTAAAATATGGCAACTTCTAATCAACTGTCAAATTCATGCTACAAATGTGATCTACCCAATGCATGAACTATATGGTGTGGTGCAGAGTAATAATTTTTTTTTTTTTTTTTCACTATCATCCATTTCTTAAGGACCACACTTCCTACAAATCTAGGCTTACAAAGTTACAGGACTCCATGCTCTGAGTCCCAACATCTTTAATAGGGAAGCAAGGCAACAGCATTTTCATTAAGCAAGGAGGGTAAACTTTTGGAGTGGAGTCAAGGTAGTTTACTCAGGTGAAGTCACTTGCTTGAGGAGGGGGAGACTGTCCTTTAATGAGAAAGGTATGACATTCCTCCATGGAAACTACTGCAGTAATTGAAACTAATTTTGCCTTACCTCTTGTCACTTGGAATGACACCCATCTCTCCATCTTCACCATTTGGCAGCACCCGCCTGGCCTGCCACCATTCATCATCACTTGCATTTGTGATATGGAGAATGTCTCCAAAATTAAAACTCAAACCCTGGCTTGGTAGACCACTATCCTTGGTTTTATCATATTCAAAGAGTGATCTAAATTGGAGAAAAACAAGAAATCTTCTAATCCAGGATGTCAACAAGTACAGAATAGCAGAGTAATATAGTAATAGCTTTAGGACACAAAATTTATCAAACACTTTCATCAGATAGTGATAGATCTGAACATATCAGAATATGTTTGGATCAAGGTTGAACATATCAGAATAGTGGAACCTGTTCTAAACCAGACAAATGAGTGGCAGGATATGAAAAGCCAATGGCAAAAGACCAGATCTCAGAGGCCATTTAGGACATGAAGGTCCCTGTGCTCACTTTACTCCAATATTATGCACCAGTGACCCATTCATTGAACCTTCCTCAGTTCTTGGAGGCAAAAGCTTCCTTCTTGATTGTACTGTTTTTATCAGAACCTTATGTGTAGCAGACTGAAGTGTGTAACAAGGCCTGATAATGGCAACATTGTTGCTGAAAATTTGTGGTTTGGAATTAAACAGTACAAAGTCTGAAATGGCATTTGCATATGATTTTCAAAACAACAATTCTGTAAAGACCAGCTGTACTTAACACAGGTGTCTCAGCCAAGAAGTTATAAATGCAGTGATAGATCTTTTAATAGAAATTAGAGTAACTTTATCATTTTGATACCCATGCTTTGATGCACTCTATACTTTAGGGTCTTTCATCTACTCAACACATGCTATATAATCAAAATACTGTCCTATTCGTTGCTTTGGATCCACAAACTGTTTTATCTCATCACATTAAACCAAAATCTCATAACACATTAATAACTCCTACTGTTAGGTTTTGGCAATGAAAAATGAATGATGGGGTACAAAAAGAAGGCCCTGCAAGAATAAAGTTATAAGGAGATTGTAACTAGCTGAAATTGTGGTCCTTGTTTACCCATTGAAACAATTTTTAATTTTGCTAACAAGATCTTTGTTTTACTTTAAAAACACAGTATTTACTTTGATTAATGATCATAAAAAGGTACTTAAAAGACAAAGAAGATGAGACAAAAAGATAAAGATGTATTTTAAGTAAAAACCACAGTGGCTGCTTTATACCTTTAACGATGCCATAGAATTGTAAGCAAGGCTGTCGTTTATGGTCACTGAATGATCACTCATACCTTATTACTAACATTGATAAAGAGTGGATCAATGTCAAAATTTTCCCTGCTTCAAAATCTCAAGGAGTTCTAAATGTCAAACACATTGTCAGTGACTGTATATTTATAAGGACTTCATATTTTTTTAATTCTGTTCTTGCCCCTTTTATAAAGTCATCAACTTTTAAATGTCATTCAATCCTGAATTCTCAATGAGCAATCATTCTGCTCTAGTGCAATCTGAAGAGACCTAGTCCTTCTACTGTTTTAGTTAATGCATTTTTGTCACCTCTTCTGTGTTCTGTTTCAATATGGAAGTCCTTATTTGGCCCACTCTGCCCATTGACTTTCATAAAAAGCCAACGTGAATTTGAAATGTATCACAAAATGGTTGAAATTTAAGCATGGTTGTTTAAGGTTATGAGTAAACCAGAAAGAAAATAATGCCCTTCACGCTTCCACAAGTTCTTTAACTGTTCAAAAAAATATTAAAGGTACTCTTTTTGAAACAAAACCTTTATCCAAATTTTCTTTTCAGACTTAAGTGACTTCAATCTGTAATAGTTTGAAGGAGAACGGATGGGGAAGTATTATTTATTTATTAATGTCATCAATTCAGACTGAAAACTATGTACTGAGGGAGGAGTAATGGTGATAGAGATTTTACCTTAATGATTAGTCTATGTATTACCATCTATCTGCTTATCTCAAAACAGTGCAACAGCTTTGTTAGTCAAACATTGTAATAGTTGTAATGCACAGGTATCATCCACTGCAGCTATTTTTAAAGCTCAGTTTTTAACCATTTGGTTGAAATCAGGCCACAGCAACACCCTTTTTTCATTTGTGGTTCACTGATTTGTTTTCATTACTCCATTGCTTAAGTTGAACACCAAGCACAATGAGAGTAGGTGCCATTTTTAACCCTTTACCATTGTGCTCCAATTGGGGCATATTTGCGCGCCTTGGGAGTGGGTGGAAAAGCAGATGTAGCACGCCCCGAATCAGCTTCCGTACGCTATTGACCCTGTGACCTTAAACTATTGTCTCTCTCGTTGTTGTGGCTGAATTTTCGGGTAGCTACTCGCAGTTTCGAGCTCAGCGTGAAACAGTAAAGATGGGTGACAGCTGCACTCTCCGTATGGGTCCAAAAGGACCCAAACAACGGTAAAGGGTTAAGTCTTTGGTATGACCTGACAAGGAGCCAACCTCCAGACCCCTTTTCTGCAAGTAAGATGCTCTAAACACTTGACCATACAGTCAATTCTATTATCAACTGTAATATTAAGGCACTGCTATTATTCTTGCAAGAAGAGATCAGTAAGTGCTTTTTCTTTCTTTCTTTTAAATAAATGCTACTTTTTTTAAAAAAATTTTGGAATCTTTGGATAAACCAAAGAGATAAATGTCTTTGCCCATTCATCTTTGTACAGTGTTTAAACCATTCTTATCATTCCATTCTTGCTTAGGGTAGTAGTTATGGTACGAGATTCAAACAGGAAAGTACCTGTTATGATAGTGGCATCCTAGATTAAAGGAACACATACATTTTTGACAAGTGCAAGCAGGCTATACCAGGGTTGTCCAACCTTTTGCAGAAGCCGGCTGCATGAAATGGTTAAGATGAACAAGGGCCCCATGGTATACTTATGTGTGTGGGCCGAGTATGCACCAGAACCATTCATTATCCAATCTCACTATGTTGATTGAAACAAAACGGGCAACAAGTTACTTGACAGACCAATTCGTCTGCACTATCTACATATGCAAAATGTTAACAAGTGAAAGATAGTACACAAGGGAAACCTCTTGTTTTCACTGGAACACATAAACAGACATTAATAATCTTACTTTAATATGGGCTACACAATTTCACAGATTATTGGAACAGTTCACCACATACCGTAGCAGACAACATAGCCAAAAATTATCATCAAAGAATCTGCCTACGGCAAATAATTTCTGATGGACCAGATGCAACCTTGCAGTGGGCAGGACTGTATCTCATGGGCTGTAGGTTGAACAACCTGGAGGTGTACGAAAGGGACAACACTCCAGCTGGTTGTAATTCTTCACACAAAAGGGGAAATCCCCAGCTAGCTGTAACACTTCAACAAACCTCATCTATAGGTACTTACCTGACATAGAATGTCTTTTTAGGTGTTGTCCTTAAACTACCAGTTGGACTTACAGAACTCTGTATCATTTCTTCCCTCAAAGTCTGAATTTTGGCCTCAAATCTGTTATATTCTGTCAAAGATAAAATTATAACAAAATGGATAGGAATTGAAGTTTCAGCTGAATATATCCAGATAAAATGTTCTGCATAACACCCATTCAGTATAAAGTCTGTCTATCATTAGTAAATCTCCATAAGTTAATCCCTTCCTTTCAAAACAAAACCAGCCAAACAATTAACATATCACAGTAATCCAATTGCTGAAAAGTCAATACTGTTTATAAAACACATACAGAAGTCAAAATGCAATTGTTGCTTCAAACAACATGTTTCCTGCACAAAGATATTGACACAAGTTGTACTGTCAGTGACAACTTTCATCTGATAGTTTATTTTACAGAAGTCAGAAATACCTTTGATTACGATCAATTAAACATAAATTCACTTTGAAAAACAACAATGCAAATCCAATTGCTAAGTTATCGAATTCCACATGACTGTATTCAGCAGCTGTAAGCACAGTATATAATGTGTAATCGCACCTTTCACACAAAGTAAATCAATATCAAACATTTACAATGATTGGATTGCCACAGTTTACCTTAGAACAGACTTTGACCGATCATTTTACATACCAACAAAGAATCATTTCATGCTAGTTTCTATATTTAACAATAAAATCCTTTTACATGGCATAGATAACTGAATCTCACACAATCTTTGACATCATTAGTTTCCTGTTAATATTAGACTGAATGACAATACTAGTTGAGCTGAATCCAAGTGTTTGAGTTGGGGTGTTTCTCTTTAAAAACAAAGGTCACAGTCATCTACAGCTGTTTACATACATCACTATGTCACAAGTACATCTGAACATGTGACACAGTTACAACTAGTAAGAAAACCAGAAAGCCAAAAGGCTTAGTGATTCCTTGCCATCAAATACCTTACCTGCTTTCAAATTGACAGTATTTGATAAATTTTTCTTCCCATTTTAGGCACAGAATTTTCACAATTTTACAGATGGTGACCTCAAATGACCTTTAACCTCTACCAAAAACAAAAGGCTTCTTTCTCTCAACATGACAAATCTATATACCAAATATGAAGAGTATATGTCACTCCTACCTGAAGATATCATGTTTACAAGCCATTTTCGGTGCTTTCGTATTTTTAACGCTGGTGACCTCAAATGACCTTTGACCTCAACCAAAAATAATAGGGTTCTTCCTCTCAACATGACAAACCTATACACCAAGTATGAGAAGTGTCAGTCACTCCTATCTGAAGATACCATGTTTACAAGCCATTTTCGAAGTTTTCGCAGTTTTACTGCTAGTGACCTCAAATGACCTTTGACCTCTACCAAAAACAATAGGCTTCTTTCTCTCAACATGAAAAATCTATAAACCAAATATGAAGGGTGTTGGTCATTCCTATCAGAAGATATCATGTTTACAAGCCATTTTCGGCGTTTTCACAATTTTACCACTGGTGACCTCAAATGACCTTTGACATCTACCAAACACAAAAGGCTTCCTTCTCTCAACATGACAAATCTATATACTAAATATGAAGAGTATCGGTCACTCCTTTCTGGAAATCTCATGTTTACAAGCCATTTTCGGCATTTTCGCAATTTTACCGCTGGTGACCTCAAATGACCTTTGACCTCTACCAAAAACAATAGGGTACTTCCTCTCAACATGACAAACCGACATACCAAGTATGAGATGTGTCGGTCACTCCTATCTATAGCTATCATGTTTACAAGCCATTTTCGGCATTTTCGCAATTTTACCGCTGGTGACCTCAAATGACCTTTGACATCTACCAAAAACAATAGGGTTCTTGCTTTCAACATGACAAATCTATATACCAAGTATGAAAATTGTCGGTCACTCCTATCTGAAGCTTTCGTGTTTACAAGCTATTTTCGAAGTTGTCACAATTTTACTGCTGGGGACCTCAAATGACCTTTGACCTCTACCAAAAACAATAGGGTTCTTCCTCTCAACATGGTAAATCTACATACCAAATACGAAAAGTGTCGGACATTCCTAGCTTAAGATATCTTGTTTACAAACAAGTGTCACAAGCACACACACACACACACACACACACGACATCACCATCACATAGATTCCTTGCCTGCCTACAGCAAGGAATCAACAAGAGAATGGGGAGGGGGAGTTAGGGTGGTTTGAAAAGGAGTATGAAAGCAGAACAGGTAAAAACAAGGGATGTTCCTATATCTTTTAGTATGGGGGGGGGGGGAGGCAACACTGTTCTTTTATGCACACACTTTTAAACATTACTAGATCACAGCAGCCTTTGTCCTGGATAGTCATCTTTACATAATTTTTTACAAGCAAAAGTCCCTCCTGTTGGTTAGTTCATTTGATGGTGTATTACAGCTCTGTCTCTAACCAACTGGTTTAGGTAAGTCAGACCAGCAACAGTCTTTTTTTCCAAATGTGGCTCACTGGCTTGTTTTTCCCTACTCTATTGCTTACACTGAGCACCAAGCACAATGGCAGTAGGTTCCATTTTTAAAGTCTTCAATATGACCAGACCTGGAGTCCCTTCTGTTGGTACTGACAATTCTTCATAACCTATCATTCAATGATCATAGGCAATAAACACAATACTTTGGCTTTTCTGAATGCCAATATTTAATGAAACTGAAGAGAGATTATAAACTTATATCTAAGGGTTACATTCAGTCCAATTTCCATCCATCTAAAAATAGTGGGAAAAGACAAGAAATAAGGAGATACCCTTCATCTATGCTCCCCTCTTTGACCGATTCTAAAAATAAAGTCAAATCTCTGTGATACTTACCTTCAGGTTTATACTGTGCTACAATGGTAACGGTGGAACCTGCTCCTTTCAAAGCGAGTGCAGCATCTTCATGTGTAGCTATACTGAGATCCTTACCATTCACCTAAAAGGAAGAAATAAAAAACAACATACATGAAGGAATCACTTCTGAGCTTCATGATGGACAACTTTATTGCCATGCCAAAGAACTGCCTGTGCTGACATGTGGTCTGACAATACTTACTTGAATTCTATCTTACTCTTTGTTTCTAAATTCTGTAACTTAAAGGCAACCAGCCAACAACTAGAAAAACAGCTAACTTTTACATTTCAGTACTTGCTACTTACCAATGACTCTCCAATTGTTACTCATGCTATGACGTTCCTTATATTCCATCTTACTAACCATCTTAAAAATAGAACTTTCACCCACTGCTTCATTCTTCTCAAGTAAAAGCATCCTTGCTATGAAGAGAAACTGTTCAAAATCACACTCTGACAGTACTGTTCTTTCAGTCTTCTCCTGCAATCAGTATGTACATACTGATTCAAAACACATCCTAAATGTCTTTCCTATCATTACTCTATGCAGTATCCATCCAACCAGACAAATATTTTCCACATATCTCCTTCAGTTTCACCTAATCATGGAGCCTGCAGCCTCCGTAGGTGGATATTGTTTCCAATTTCCAATCAAACCCACTGACAAGTCAAAACCTGTTTCCTACTAACTTGGAATGGAGTATGCAAACTGAGAAAAAGGTCAATGAATTTGCAATTTATGGCCAAACTCTTCATTTTGGGCAAACTGATTTAAAATGATCACACGACTAATAAAAGCCAATTTGTAGGTGTGTGAGTGAAGTTTCTTTTTTCTGGTAAAAGCTTTCTGTCACACTGCATTAACTTAGTACAGAATTAATGATGGAGTGTACTTCTAAAACACAAACAAAATACTACCAGGAACACTGTCAAGGCTCCTGCGCTTCACCTACTGTATGTCTATGGCTCCACAAATGCAATATGAGCTAAAACAATGAGTTATTAATACCAGATATTGGTATGAACTAGGTCAAGCTTCAAGCTAAGGACAAGAGTTCATTCACCCCATCCTTGTTTCTAACAAGGATTAGCACATACAAAATAGTACATTTTAGCACAGTACATATAAGTGGTCAATTCAAAAACACCTGTGGCCTAGCTCACTCCCCTTCCCTTACCACCCCTGGTGCTATACGTCCCCCATCATGTGCAGCAATGGCACTGACTGGAGTGACTACACTTTGAATTACATTCAAACATTATACCTCCCCTTTGCTTGTCAACAATGACTTAAACAGATGGGTTGTGTTTAGGTTGACCATTCCTTCATGACAGAAAAGGAGGACAACCCTCACTACTATCTAAGCGGAGCTCCACCATGAGTTGGCGTATAGCATACAAGAAAAATTTTGGCCTTTACAAACCCCCAGATGGCCAGAAACGGCCCTTCTCGTATTCTAAGCTACATGATTACAGTCGTAAAAAAAGGGTGGGAGAAGTTTTACATTAGAATTTTCAAAATGGAGGAATTTCAAGGTCCGGTGCCATGTGAGCCTGAACGGAGGACAGATTGCTCAAAAGCCCGATTGTCCAGCAAAAAGCCAGACGAATGGACACCCTAGTTGTGTTCCTATAAGGCTCACAACACATGGGATTTTTTTCTCAATGGGGTGTCAAGTAATAAACTCAATGCATACTACTGTGGCTCTGTCTCAGAGGTGCATCACAAGGATGTTACTTTGTCTAACTAGAAACATGAAATTAACTTGGCCCCTCCCTTTTCAGAAGGTGGGTAAAATCCCCTCCTTTTCATTTCCATGAAGATCAGAAACTTTTCAATGTCTTGGTTTCTTACTTAAAAAGAGGAAACTTTTGCAGCAATGTTTGAACTTTAATTGCACCGTGAAGTGAGCTTTAGTCCCCCTGAAACCACTCATAACTTTTTTTTAGCCAAGGACAAAATCAATTTGGACTTGGGGTTTAGCAGTAATAAATCCCCCCCTCCCCTTTTTGTTTTTCAGGCAGAATCCCAGATTGGTATTCTCTTTTGCATTTTCAAAAACCAGAAAGCCAAAAGGCTTAGTTATTCCTTGCTGCTGAAATGTAAGGCCTCTTTTTCACATTGACATTGCTTTGCAATGTTTTTCAATTAACAGGGCTCCATAATAGGCCCACAAAGTACACATGCAAGGCTGCCAGTCTTCCTACATTGAGATCCCCCTTGCCCATTGTGAACCCAAATGACATTTGACCTCCATGAAAAACTTCTGGGACCATGTCTTCACTATGTGCCATCTACATGACAGGTTACAGGACCCTTCAAGTGACCTTTCTTAAAAGACTGTGCAGGAAAGGTTGTCAGGCTTTGAACATGCGGACTCCAAATGAACTTTGACCTTTGGGAAAATCAATAGGGTCTTCTCAATATGACCAATCCACACACCAATTATGAGCACAGTCACATGTACCGTTCTTGAGATATCGTGTTTACGAAGTTTTGACCTTTTGAACTCTCATGACCCCAAATGACCTTTGAACTCCACCAAAAACAATAGGGATCATCTACTCAATATGGCCAAAGCACACACCAAATATGTGATAAATCACACTTACTCTCCTTGAGATACCATGTTTACAAGAAATTTCTAAGGAAATTTACCTATTGAACTGTCCTGACCCCAAATGACCTTTGACCTCCACCAAAATCAATAGGGATTACCTAATCAATATGACCAACCCACACACCAAACATGAGCAGAGTCACGTGTACCGTTCTTGAGATACCGTGTGTACGCAGTTTTGACCTTTTGACCTCTCATGACCCCAAATGACCTTTGACCTCCACCAAAAACAATACAGATCGTCAACTCAATATGGCCAACACACTCACCAAATATGAGCATAGTCACATGTACCGTTCTCCAGATACTGTGTTTACGAAGTTTTGACCTTTTGACCTCTTGTGACCCCAAATGACCTTTGATCTCCACCAAAAACAATAGGGATCATCTACTCAATATGGCTAATGCACACACCAAATATGAGATTAGTCACCCTTACTCTTCTTGAGATACTGTTTACAAGCAATTTCTAAGGAATTTACCTATTGACATCTTGTGACCCCAAATGACCTTTGACCTCCACGAAAATTGATAGGGATCATCTACTTAATATGAACAACCCACACACCAAATATGTGCATAGTCACATGTACCGTTCTCGAGATATCGTCTTTACGAAGTTTTGACCTTTTGACCTCTGGTGACCCCAAATGACCTTTGATCTCCACCAAATACAATAAGGATCATCTACTCAATATGACCAATGCACATACTAAATATGAGATTAGTCACACTTACTCTACTTGAGATATCGTGTTTACAAGCAATTTCTAAGGAATTTACCTATTGAACTCTCGTGACCCCAAATGACCTTTGATCTCCACCAAAAACAATAGGGATCATCGACTCAACATGACCAACCCACACACCAAATATGAGGTTAGTCACACTTACCCTTCTTGAGATATCGTGTTTACAAGCCAAAGAGTCACATACACACACACACACATACACACGACATCACCATCGCATAGATTCCTTGCCTGCCTTCGGCAAGGAATCAATACATAAAACCTTTCCGCCACCACCAACATTCAAGATGCAGTTTATAGTATGACCAATGTCCTGACCAAACTGTGCTGATTAGTCTAAACAAAAATTAAGTATCTGAACATTTATTTAACATGATGTAAAAGGATGCGCAAGAAAGACAAAATTTGTGATAAAAGAAAGTTTGTAGAGTCACAATGCTTTTGTTGGTCAAATTAAGATAAGCTATAAGGATAAAGATTACCACATTTAATGTCAATAATTGGGATTGTGAATAGATAAAAAAAAATGCATGTTGGTTTCAACACAAACCCTAGTTCTATATGCAGGCATTTCCACAGAAACCAGAATGGGTTTATTTACTGTAGAAAACAAATAACAACAGCAAGAAAAAGTTTGTTGCACAAGTTAGTCTGAACAAAAATTAAGACAGCTCGAGACTAACATAAAGGTTTGCGAATGTTGTGCTTTAATTTGGTATGTCATGGGTTAGCATGGTGATCTTTACCTATCTTTATTCAAAAAGTCATTTCATTCATTTCTTCTAAAAGATGAAGCATTGTAAACCTATCCAACAACAGGGATTCTAGGAGGATGAAATGCTAATCCAATATTTCTATACAGATGAGTTCATCCTGATAGCAGAGATTTCAAGGCCTGCCAGGCAGGCTTTTATTTGAACAAGGATTCTTTTGAGGCCTGTTTTTATTTCTTTTGTTGAACAATGTAAACAACACTTGCAAAAGCTACTGGAAGAAATTGGAAAGAACTCTATTTGCCATAAGATAGAGTTACAGTTAAAAATCGTTGCCTTACTTAAAAATTGAGAGAAAGGTGATAAACGCATTTTTTCTTAAGAGGCCCCCAAAATAATTTGGAACTCACAGAAAGTATTTGATCTCCTCTTCTTAGTTCACCACTTAGATCTGCAACCCCGCCAGCGAGGATGAAAGATATAAAGATGCCCTCATTATCCTCTCCCCCAACAATGTTAAAACCAAGCCCTGTGGGTCCTTTCTGCAGGACCACTGTTCTTGCATGCCTGAAAAAAGATGTGAAAAATGAAAGGAAATAATAATTTTGAAAAGAATCCAAAAATAGAAGAATTTCATTAATTCCAGATGGTATAAACAAATTAAAAAAGGGGACTGAAACTTAACACAAATGTAGCTTTAACATGTTTTGCTATGTATTATGTGACAGTCTGCACAAATCTTTACTCAAATAGGTTGGACTAAGAATCACTTGAAACTGCTGCTTAAGAGACTAATAGGTTTGGCATAAAGTCTGACCTCTGCCTAACATCATTACTTGAATTACCTTTTCAAATCTCCTTTTCTGAATCTCAAAATTTATTGCACAAAAGCCACTTCAACTGCAACAAATTGCTCCTTTAAAATGCCAATGCATTAAGACAAAATTCAGAGAAACCACAAAATGGTTCATTGACTACCCACAACGCAATAGTCTTGACCAGGCGATCCACAAAATTCAGAGAAACCACAAAATGGTTCATTGACTACCCACAATGCAATAGTCTTGACCAGGCGATCCACAAATTTCCTCTGTATGCTTTAATCTTTTGAATATCCTGAAGTACTTCCACGAAGAACCCACTTTTAACATCAAGCAACAACTTCATCCTATTTTTTTTTCTTTCCTATGTGACCCTATAGTATCAATTTTATTTAGAAGATTAATTAATCCATATAGGAACATGTTAGAGGGAAAGATAAAACTTGAAATAAAGCTTGTACAAAATGAAATCAATACCTCCTCCAGATCTCTGTGACATTTCAAAGACTTTAAACTAAAGAAATTTCATCCTCACTTCACTCGTACAAAACACATTATTGAAAAATTGAGTGTTGACAATAAACTGGAGAGTTCCCACTCAGAGATGGATTGGGCCAATAAATCGAAACTATTTCTTCCCATTCACTTATTAAATTCAAAGACTTACATGCCCAGATCACAAGTGCTTGCTTTTAGTGTTCCAAGCCACATAAAACCTATTACATGGTGTTTCTTTTTTTTTTTTTTTGCCTCCCAGATTCTATTCTGGGTATTTACAACTCAACAACTATGGGGCCATGCTTGACTGGAAGACCTGTTTCTAATAAAATCTGAACAGATCAAAGAAATTGTTTTTATTGCCATGCCAACAACTAGGAGTAGTTACTTACCTTTTAGGTTTCTACAATAACAACCAAGATAAAAAGAAACCTTTAAATCTGTTCAATTTTCTTAATAAATTATTTCTTTCAAAGAGGGGCCTTATTAACAGACAGTTGTCTTAATTGTTTCTCTTCAGTGACAAATGATTTGAGAGTAGCTTGGTATGTGATGATGTAAAAAAAGAGTGATAATTTAATTTCTCACAACAATTGCAGGATAACACTGAAAGGGTAGGGTTTGGTTAGAGTTTCCAACCAATTGGTTTAAGTCAAGTAGGCCACAGCCTTTTTCCAGTTGCAGCTCACTTTTTTTTCCTACTCCATTGATTATGCTGAACACCTGAAAGGTTAGAGGTTCTCCTTCTTTCCTACTCTCTAAATATAGAACCTACTGCCGTTGTGCCTAATGCTCTGCAAAAGCAATGGAGTAGGCAAAACAAGCCAGTGGGCCATTACTGGAAGAAAGGCAATGGCTGGCTCAACCTGAACCAAAAGGTTTGAAGCTGGGCCATAAAATTCCATCTAACTAACTATCTTCCCTACTCCTTCTCTAAAAACTGAGAAAGAGCTCACTTGAAATTTTTACAATTTGTTTGTTGAGACTCCACAACCTGGATATATTAAAACTTCTTCAGGTTCTTGTAAAGACAAATGTTTCATATTAGACAGGGAATGGAATATTGTTAAAAATATTTAGAGTGTTTAATAAACAGTCAGTCTTGTCTAAAAGGTTGATCTTAAAAAAAACCTTAGCAATTTGTGTTGCACAATTGAACAACTGTGACAGGTTGGGTTAAGTTAGATGTAGTTGATAATAATCATACAGTTTGTAATGATCATACTCATCAATATCAACAAATCATAGACCTTATGCATATGAAGTCGTAATGCAAAAAGGTACACCCTTCTTTGGAGTAATACCAAACCAATGTCATAAAATTTGCTGACCACTGATTGGTCAGCTAATCTGATATGTCACAGTTTTCTACACATGGGGGGCAAAATCTACTGCATGCTGCCCACAGTTCCATCTATGTTCTTGACAAAGTTAAGTGGTGCCACCAAATGTTTCATTGTTTTTTCTACAAAATGATGTCAGCCTGTCATCAATGCATAAGGTCTATTATATCCTTAAACCAATTATTTACAAAGGGGTTTGCCCCTTCCCAATGAACAAACTATTGCCACATTGATCTTAAAATTTTTATGATTGCCACCAAGACATTTTTTAACAATAGGAAAGTAGCTTCATGAAATCATTAAGTAATAACACTGAAAGAACGATCAATTGGAGCACTGATGACTTGAAGATTCCAAAAACAAACATAGCTAGATCTCATGGCACAAAGCTTATTTTTGACATAAACAGATCCAAAACAATTAAAAGCCTTTTGGCATACCTTGGAAAGTCATCATCACTTTTGACAAACACCTGTGGAGCAGTGTTGCTATTTTCACTGGGTGACCTTTGACCATTAGCTGTGACATTTTGTGTGGCTGGTGGTGGGGCCTCTTGGTGTACAAGAGGCTGTTGTGTGGGTTGATATGGAGCTGGTAAAAGAAGGAAAGATATTTCAAAACAATAAATAAATGGATATTTAAGTGACTTTCATGTAAGTAAATTTTACACTATAACACTACTATCAAACTTTAAAAGTTCCATCATAGTCTGTTGCCTGTAGTCTGCCCAACCCCCTATGGGTTTGAGGATGTAGAATATACCGACAATATTCCCAATCTGTTATTAGAGGCAACTAGAGTAATGCATTTTTACCAATTTGAACCATATTTAAAACTGTATTTGACCTTTACTTTTATACCTAGCTGACACTATGTAACACATTTGTGTTGGTGTGTGGCTACGTCCCATCTAACTTACCTCTAGTCTGAAAAGTATTTTCATAGCTCCTTTGAGATTTTGTGTTCTGATGAAAGTGATTACCTCATCTTAACAAGCCAGCCCAACTTAAAACTAACTCATGCACAATTCTTGATAATTCTGTACATTACCTGCCAAGTATCACAATAATTGTTGAAGACATCACAAGGTACTGTCTGAGAGCAGCTTAGTAACAGCAACAAAAGTTGCCTTGATATTTTGCAAAGCATATCGACAAAAACAGATTGAGATGTAAGTTACAGTACATCATACTTCAATTTAATCATTTGCTTGCAAAGTTAAGAGACAGTAAGAACATCTTATCAATACATTAAAGACCAAATTTCCACTTTAGGTAGTCTACTCTTACAAAGTATGGCTAAACTTTTATAAAGTACGGCTATTTCTAGATTTCATAGGGCAGAAAAATGTAACTCACCTTCTCTAGGACTCCTTGGGATGTCTGGAAGTGATGCTGGTGGAGAGTGGGGAGGACCACTCTGTGTAGGTGAAGGTGGGTACTGGGCACCCATATGGAATGCCACCCTCTTCATGACGGTGAGAGATACCCTGCTACTTGTGGCCTTCAACACTGCCACTGCTTCCTCGTGGGTTATTTCTTCCAAATTGCGATCTCCAACCTAAGGAGAAAAGAAAACTTTTATAACATCTTCAGAGCAAATACTGTAACAGCCTCCTTTAATATAATGACCAACATCCATGTTATGGAATATTATGGATAATCCCTGATGGTGAATGACAAACAGGAGTAGACTCTCTGCTGACTTTTGGCAACTGTTTCAGACTGAGCAGAGAATGGCATCTCTTTCAATGCTTCATCTCCCTCAATAATCTCCCAATCCACATCAACACTAGAAATCAATTACTAAAATGATAGGTTAGTTAATTAGTTAGATGAGTTTCACAGCGTTTGAGTCAGGCCAAACATGTCCTTATTATTTCCAGTTGCGGCTCAATGGTGAGCACCCAGTACAATGGTTAGTATGTTCAATTTTCTAACTTATTAGTATGTCCTGACATGAAATGGAACTCCAGAGGTTAGGAACATTGCCTATGTTATTTAAGCTGTGTAATGTGGTTACATCCTCTCTGAACACACAAGTTCCCCTGGAAGGAGGGGTGATGTAGATTGACTGCACTCCCCAACCATGTAAAGCTGTTCATCTTCTCATACTGATACCATCATTCTACACTAAGACTTTTCATTAACATCAAATGACATTTTACACAACTTGTTGAAGCATATAAAGCTCTACACACCCTTGAAATGACTCAGTGATGACTAAAGACTGCTTTTCGCCTTCTTAAAAAAAAAAAATAAGCGAAGGTAAATAAACATCTGCCCTCTTCATACCTGTTACCCCGAATATAAACAAGTACGAGACATATAAACAACTTGCAGCATACAAATGTCACATAAAGAAGGAAAAGTTATGAGCAGTGTAGATGAACTTTTTTCAATTTCATTAAATATTTCACTATTTTGAGATGTCTTAACCACACTCATTATATACACTGTAGAGGTTTATGTTTTGGCAAGGTATAACAATGCTACATTCTTGACACATTTCAACCAGGATTTCATTTGAAAACTTCCATGTTTTGAAATAAACTATTTACTTGGAATGACCCAACAAGAGGTTGTTACCTACAGATTCTGCTGACCTCTTCCAGTTTGGAGTCACCAAAATTTGTGAAGTAATTGTGTCAAACTTAAAAGACAAAATCATAATAAATTGATCGTTTTAAGAGCTTTTGCTTTTGGTGAGAACCGACTGCATGGTCAAGTGGTTAAAACATAAGACTTGCAGTTTGGAGGTTGGGAGTTTGAGTCTGGACCAGGTCATACCTTTACCTAGACTACTTAGACTTTAAAACTGGGATGCACTGCCATTGTACTTGGTGCTCAGCAAGAACAATGAAGTAGGGAAAACAAGCCAGTGAGCAACACTGAAAAAAAGCCATGGCCAGCTTGACTTGAAACAATTGGTAGGATATTGGGCTGTAAAACTCAACCTGACTAAGTAACCAACTTTGGTGAGAAATTACCATTACATCTCCTTCATAAAACAAACCCTTCACTAAAATGCCATCATTTCATACAAATCAGGGAATAATTTACCTGGTATTACTTCTCCCCTTATCATGGAAACTACTAAATTACACCTAATTGGTTGAAAGTTTCAATCATATCTAACTAGCTTATTTCTAACTTGGTCAAATACAATAATCAAATGGCCTCACAAATACCAAATTTGTTTGGCAGTTTTGTACAAACAACTTTACAATTTCCAATGGGTTTGTGATAACTAACCTGATCACGATCCCTAACACATCTCTCAAGTCAGATATGCAAATTTTGAACACTATAATATTTCCTGCACATCTAATTCAGTACCTCACCCAACCATTGTTTTCTATTAGAGGTGTATTGTGCTGTTTATCCTCTGTTTGTGAGTCATTCTGGGCCATCAATGTACTCAGTACTCTCAATAGTGATGTGAACATCAGCGCCATCCTGGCCCTCTTAATTTGAGAACAGAAACCATGTACTAACAACAACCTCCCAACAACTGAAACTAACTTGTGTAATCACACATCTACAACCATCCATGTACCCCACCCTATCTCTCAGACAAATCACATAAAACTTAAAGGCCAAGTACATAATGGAAAGAATACTCTTGCAATTGCAATCATGCAACAAATGGAAGTTACTAAAGGCCACTTAAGTTTTCTCCAGACCTATCAAGTTGAATCCCAGTCCACTGCTGTAAAGAAGTATACTCACTGCCATGAAATGTTGAGTGCAAAGTTAAATTTTTGTTTGGTTTAAAATTGCAAAGTGTACAAACTTTTGCTGCACCAAAGAGGGGGGATTTATAAATCTTGAATTGTGGATCACTCTCCTGTCAATTTCCTGCTACACTGCTAACTTGTAAATGGGAAGTGAGCACTGTTGCAGATTGCAGATGATTTTGACTTGCAGTATAAAGGGTTCTACTCAAAGAGCAGTCATTGGGATATGGCAGCAGATTTTAAATGGAGGGTTATTTTTCTCCTTGTTGCAAAGATTCAGATCCTCATCTATTCTCTCTAAATTCAGGCACAATGAGCCCCCATACTCGTTACTCATGTTCAGGGCAGATGGGCAGGTAAGAAGGGTTATATAATGTAAATAGGAGGTATGGATCAGAGATGTAAATTGAAAGACTTTTTCATCAAAAGTGTCTCCACACCAAATACTGTCCAATAATGATGGATACACACAACAAAAGGAGAGACAGTAACACAAATCTCTTCTATTGTATTGATGATGTAAAATGGTCATCATTTGATGCATTATGTGGTTATTTTCTCTTTTTTACAACTGATATGTCATCAAACCTTTTCTCTAAAGCTAAAACAAACAGAAGGGGGAGAGCATCCCTCCTCAGTGAGGTATGACTCCTGATTGAACCTGAAGGACAACAAAACCCCACTCTTGAATCTCCTGGGGTTGTCAAGTGACAGAGTTATTTAAACTACCACCCACTGATATGGACTCAAATTATACTTAAAGCTACCACTATTTTAATTGAAGATACTCCAGCTTTCCTTTCCATTTGACACAAGATGGCCATCAAAGTCAATTGCCTTGCCTTCATTCTTCCATTCACTTTGCCTCCACAACATACCCACTACATATCATGGGTATTGTGGGTACTAATGAAAACATGATACTAGATGAAACCAAAAAGTTTAATGAACTAGAAACCTTTAATGGAGAGAATAGCTATCCACCACAGATTCCATTTCAGGCCCTCAGGCAGACCAGCAACTATTTGGCTTTGCACTTTGCCATCTTGGAATGTAAAGTAAGCAAAACTGGAGATCAAACTTTTTCCAAATAGCTATTACAAAGGATTCTGGGGTACAGTTTTGGCTATAGCAAAATGCCATTGACAAAAATGACATAAAACAAAGGCTCTGGCCCATAATTCTTTGTAACTGGTATTTGGAAAGATGTCTATGGTAAAATCACCCATCTCACTTACTGCAATAATTTTATCCCCTACTTCCAGATTGCCCTCCTGTTCAGCAGCACCACCATCAATAATTTTGGTAACAAATATGCCATTATCACCAGGAACGTGTTGGTTGCCCTTCCCTCCAGCAATGCTGAAGCCTAAACCCTTAGATCCTTTCACCAGCTCTAGCTTCACCACTTCACCAGCACCAGCAACTTGAGGGCGCCGTCTTACAACCTTCCAAAGAAAATAAAAAATTTTCATGTCATCCCATGTTATTATTTTCAAGTAACCACAATTTGTATGACTGATTTACTTTATTCAGATGTCTTTGCAAAGTTAAAAGAAAGGATAAATACTGCATAGTTTTAAAGTTCTCCACAAAACTTTCAGAGAAACAGAAGAATCTCTACAGTCTATTCTACAACATTTTCCCAGTCCTGACAATTTTTAAATGGTTCACTTATTTAGTTTTAAGATCAGAAGTCTTTGCAAGTATTTAGTAACCATAACACTACTCATAAATCATGATTCTCACAGAATATTCCCCCAATACTGTACTTTTAAATTGCTTAGAGGGCTAAAATTTTCATTCCAGCTGGGCTTTTGGCAGTCTACCTCTAAGGTGACATTCAATGCCATCTCCAAACATTACTTCAGTTTCTAAAACATGAAAAGGATTGAAGCTACTTTCTTGAACCAAAACATTCCATCAAATTTTCACTTGGTTACAACTAATTCAGCATGTAATTTCTTTTCACTACTGCCATTCTGCAAACTATAGATCATTTATTTTGGAAAGTGTAAATTGAACCATCAGCTAACATTCACTTCAGTTTTTTCCAGGAAATAATAATAAAGCGCTAGGCAACTAAAAGCAGATCTTGAGTGGCATAATCAACTTGGTAAAAATCTTTCAATAATACCAGGATGAAAATGTCTATAACATAATGGATAGACAATAATTGCTAAAATGTGAACACACTTTCTTACCTCTATCTTACAAAGAGAACGCTTGCAAATGAGGGGGGTGGGGAGCAAAACATTGTTACATACAGAGCTTGTTCACCAAGCAAAGAATTCAAGAAAATAAAACTCCTCCCTGGAAGGAAGGTTGAGAATTGTTCTACAAATGTCTACCATCTTACCAGGGTCTAGTTGCGGTAAATGGGGATTACATAGGTAAATAGGAGGTAAGTGAGGGGCGATGTAGATTACTATCTTACCATATGTACTGTGTTCCCTGCTCTTTTCAAGGCATCCACAGCAATCTCGTGTGTGACTCCTAAGATTTGTGTGTCATTAACTTTTACGATGACATCATTCACTCTACAAGGTAAAAGAAAGGACATTCAAAAAGATTATGGTATCCTCTTAAATGCCGTCATTAAATAATCCATACCCTGGCAAATTACTGCCTCATTGTTCATCACATCTACACCATTGCAGCTTTTTACAAGCACTGTATTGCAGAAAGTCTAAAGTGTTCCGACTCCCTTGCAAGTCCAGCCTTTGTTTACTATGGCCTCTATTAAATTGGCGTGTAAGTAGTGCAGTCTTAAACACTTCCATGGTACAGACAAGAATGATAAGCAGAGCCAGACCTTGGTTATAACACTTATGAATAGATAGATATATTGGAGACATTGCATTTCATCAAAGAATTTCCTGGTTTCAAGAAGCAGTGTTGCAGACTTTTTAACCTTGGAAGGGCCCTCTACAAATTATAAACTAACCCCACATATACAAGACAAGTAATAAAGTGACTGGGAAGGTAGAGTGATACGAACTATAATTATATGTCTCCTATGCAAGCTATGCCCGACAGTAGAAGTGTTCAGTAGAATACAAGCATATCACTAAGGGACAGTTATCAACATGAAGGCAAGCTCTCTGATAAAATCTACATCGCACTATAGCAGAATATATGTGTCTGGTTTCTCTGTCTTTTTTCATGGCAATACTATTTGATTACAATCTGTACACCTTTCTTCATCTGATGGGAGCTTTGAGAAAGATTTGATCTATACTCAAATACTTCAATCTCTTCAGGAGGAGGATAGGGCAAGGACTGGTGGCAGAGAGAGCTGTAAGAGTACAAAGATGTATCCTAAAACAAATATACTACATAGAACTAGTTTTACTCCAGAAAAGTAGAACAGTGGTAACCTTAATTAAAGGGGTGTGTGTGTATTGAGTTGCTATCAATATCTTCAGGAGGGGTTTGAAGGGTACTTTCACATAATAATAAGAATAATAAGAAATCCAAGTATAACTTTCAAGAGTAATGCAAAAAGTTACACATTTTAAATTAACTGTATCCTGGTTTGTATAATTTTTTTTCAAGTGTCTTGTCACAAATTCTTGAAAACCAAATTGAATCATTAATTTCGCACCTGTGAAACAGCGATCTCTTTGTAACACGTGGGTAGTTTGTCAATTACTATGTGAAGGAAATTTAATAGGTTTGGAAAAATTTGGTGAGTTTCATGAAACACCTCAATGTACTGCTTTATGATAGAAAGAAATGACTAATTAGTGTCATACTATGAGATAAGATGTACATGTTTTTGTGTGTGCTGTTTCTGCAGAATACCTCTTTTTGTAATTTCAGATTTCCCCTTGAAGAATCTACCTCTTGCCGAGCATAATAAAATTTTTCCAAGGAGAGTGTCTTCATTATTATGGTAATTAGACTCCATAAAAAAGAAGGTGTCATAAAAATATTATCAAAAGGAAATTGAAACTTGATGGATTGGTTTATCCTTGAAAAAAAAAAAAAACATATTCAATTTGAAACAGACACATGGAACAAAACTTTGTAGACTCAGAGAATGTTTCTTACAAACATATACCAAGTGCTATTTTCTTTACATCTTATTCTGAACAGTCTATGAAGATAAAAACATTCTAAATAAATACAACTCATGAGTTTACCTAGCCTGGCCTTTGCAGTTGAAAACTGCTCTACCTTGGGGGTACCAATATCCTACTGGGTAAACCTTTATGTTTGTCATTTCATTTTATCTTGGAACCAATTCAAAGATGCTAGCTTTGACAATTTCCTGAGAAGATGAGAGCACTGAAGTAGGCTGAGTTAAGCAAACTGCCATCAGAGAGACTGATGATCAAAACAAACGGAAAGGGTCCATGAGGGGTACTGGCATATTGCCATACATTAAAGATGAATACAGACCTGCTTTATGCCAGAGCTAGTATAATTGTATGAGAAAAAGTAGACTAAACAATGATGCTGAGGATCTCTCCAAAGTACTGAATGGAATTGATGACATGTTTTATTAGAAAATAAAAGAAAGGGAAGACCACTTTCATGGTATAATGTAGGGCTCGATTTTCATGGTTTTCCCATTGTCCGGGACAGCTAAAATTTCATTCGAACAACCAAAAGTTCAAGGTTGGTTGTCCGACGGACAAACATTTTTCTCTCAAACTGAAGAATTACAAAGTTGACTGATGATCTATTTCAACTTTTTTCATCCACCATGTTTCAGATTTGAAGTGTTTCTGTATGTCAAACATCCTAGCTTTTTTTTCAAGACCAATAATACATGAACACATTACTGTTTTGTAATTGTGTGCAAAGTGACAGTGTTTTGGACAACCAAATTTCATTGTGGACAACCAAAACTAGTGAAATGATTGCCCAAAGGACAACCATAAATTTTCCTGAAAATCAAGGCCTGGAATGTATTTCTAAGTGTTATTGGGGATGAGAACTTATTAGTGTCATACCATACTTATTGAAGGGTCCTTTCAAGGTTGATCTCTTCTTTCTCATTGCTGGGTCATTTATATTCCACCCCTGCCCCTGACCCTCATTTGCATTCTATAACTTGAATCACTAGGTGGCAAATTAAGTCCTTCTAAACACTACTTTGTCCCAATCAACTTTCTGCAACATTTTTATATAATAGTCACAGAGAGTCCAATCAGCAGTGTGGTTCCTTGCCCAATGTATTGAACTGAGCCATCACTGCATGAGCATACAGACAAAATAAAGCTTATTATGTTACGTTTTCCTGTTACTCTAGTGACCCCTACATGAACTTCAAACTTGTTGGCACTGAATATTGTCTACAGCAACTAAGCTTCCAATCTTGAGCTTTCATTTCAAAAAGTTTTTCAGTGTTTGATCCATGGTGACCCAAAATGTTCTTTGCCCTCCACCAAACCACATGTTTGGTCTAACGGCAAGAGCATCAGCCTCTCACCCAGAAGGCCTGGGTTTTATTCCCAGGTCGAGTCATACTAAAGACTCTAAAACATGGAACCTACTGTCGTTGAGTTTGATGCTCCTCATAAGCAATGGAGTAGGGAAAACAAACCAATGAGCCACAACTGCAAAAAAGGCTGTGGCCAGCTCGACTTGAACCAATAGGCTGAAAGCTGGGCCGTACTTTAACTGCATCTAACTAACTAAGGCACCTTGTCAAAACTTGGCCTCCCCGCTGCCGGCAAGGCCACCACAGCCGCTGGGAAGCAGTCACAACAATAGACAAACCTTAGCAACACCTCGCTAGCTTGTGCAGCCGGCTGGGGTACCGTTATATGCGGTCATGATATGCATCGTTGATTTCAAATACAGAGATGTGGCCGGGAGGCCGCCGCCGCCTCTGTTGGCTGCCGTGTAACATCATAGAAAATTGTGTACTGTAGTAACCATTTGCTTGATAGAAATGAGAGTTAAAACCCTCAAAAGGTAAACATCAATATCCACAGGTTTGAAATAAAAAGTCTACACAAATCACTACAAAATTAGCGCATTGTTTTCACCTGCGTTCTCGTTACGATTTTTCAATCGTTAGTGGGTTTATTTATAACATAACTAAACGGCCCCAAATACCCCAGTACATACGTACATGTACGTATACATGTGCGTAAGATCGTGGATGAAACCGACGGTCCCATGAGTCGATCGGTGTCTCGTCTAGGCCAATATCAACAGTCAGCAGATATGCACACTTGAATACTTATTCCTTCCTTACAAGTGAACGACTCATGATTCCACATTTTCGTACGTTACTTACAAATGGCAGGGCTCATGTAATTATCGTTACTTTGAAAACATATTCATTTGAGTTTCTCGTAAGTTCGTTGCAAACGTACTGAGGTGAAAATTGGGCGAAGAAATTTTATTTGGGCTTGCAATAATAAAATACGCAAGTCGGACCACAGTAGTATGCACCACTGCGACTGCTTTTCACCTTAGTTTGCAACTGACTTTCACATCAGTTTGCCTATGAACTTCATCTCTAACTATCGATGCTATTGTATAGGCTGTCTAACGTTACGTTAGTGCTTAGGCTACAGCCTAGGCCTAACGTTATTTTTCTCGTTGTAGGATTTCAGTATTGCTATTTTCAAAATTAATTTATGGATTGTCGGCACCCTGTGAGTTTAAGAACCAACTTAGGCATACCCTATACAGGCTTGACCGCATGTCCCTTAACTTACGGTTTCATTTAGCCTAGGCCGAGGGCCTAGGCCAGGCTTAGCCTAGACTAACTTTAGCAGGTTATTATTGCCTTCTTCCAAGCTATCCCCTCCCAATCCTTGGAGCACTGGAAGCTTGGTATTAAAGTCTTTAAGTTGTGAAAAGAAAAGCCACTAGAAGCTCCTGCATTGTCAAATGGTTCGAGCATCAGGCTTTCAGAGGTTGGGAGTTATGAGCCCTGGATGAGTTGCATGTTTGTGACACAATATAGGCCTAACACATCAGTGTTGGTATGTCAATAAACCAATTTACAGTAACTACCAAACAAACTGAAGACTTAGAAATGACACTAGGCCTACTGCCACTGTGCTTGGTGCCCAGCGTAAGCAATGAAGTAGGGAAAACAATCCAGTGAGCCACAACTGGAAAAAAATCTGTGACTGGGTATCAGGTGGCCACATCGACTTGAACCAATTGCTTGGGAAAAGGGCAGTAAAACTCCATTGAACATAATTACCGAAAGACGGGATGGGATCTGCTCCCTGGTTCTGCAATCTAGGTCAATTCTAAATTAACCCAGGCCAAGCACAAATTTCAAAAGAACTGAAATAGTCAGCATATCCCATCACCTTTATTTTTGGAATAATTGTCTGCTGTGTGACGAAATGAAAACTAGTTCTACATGTGAACCCCCCCCCCAAAAAAAAACAAAAAACATATGGAACATGTATGCAGCCTAGACCTTGTGCTGAATTAATTATGCCCATGTACAGAGCAATTATTGTTTGTTGGTTTCCCAAAGCAATAATGCAATGCAGGGATAGGCCAGCCAAAATCAGAAATATTTTTTAGCTGGTACCAGTGAAGGGTTTGTGGTCAATTCTGAAGATCTCTAAAATAGCATATGCTTCATCATGAAATTAAAGATACCTTGTGGCAGATTTGTTGTGCACACACTTTTCATCTGGCATTTGCCTTCTTTCATTTAAGCTCACATTCTGACCCATAGTTCAATGCATCAGCCCTACTTTCTGACACCCCTCAATTCCAACACCCGGCCCTATGTTCTGACAAATCCATTGCGTTCCAAAACAGGCTTTGTTCCCACACCCCTATATTTCAACAACTAAGTCGTAGATGCATAGAGAAATTGTTGGAACATAAGGGTGATGGAATACACGGGTATCGGAATACAGGGGTGTCGGAATATAGGGCAGTCACCTATAGTTGCAGAATGCTTCTTTCTTCCCACATACTGTACCTGATTACCATTAAGTACGTGATGATGAAGACACCTTCAAGCTGCAGATGTTGAGACGTTCACAAACTTTAAGGAGGTTCAGTGCAGCGGCAGGTCATTATGTACACTATAATCAATGTATTTAATTTGGGTGGGGGTGGGGGTCAGGGGATTATGACTTGCTTCCATCACCTTTCTCTTCATCATGAACCACCTGCACACATGTTTGTATCAAGACTAAACAATTATGACAGAATGATGTTTTCCTTGTAAAAAAAATTTATGGATTAATGAAAAAGTTTCTTCCCATATATATTACTGTTACGTGCTGATGAACAAATCTCAAGCTCCAGTCAAAACGGACTCAGTACAACTGTTGGTCATGCACTAGGGTCTAAAAACTGTGTTACTGTCTGTCTCATACTTTCCCCTTTCCTAATTCAAATTTAAATATGAATTGGCCTTGGAACCTATGACAATAAGGACATCTTTTCATTGTTGTAAAAATCCTGGGGTTGTTAAAAAATGTATCCGGGAGTAAAGCAATCAACTTAGTTTTGGAATTGTTCCGGTTTGAACAGTCCGGAGGTTTGAATGTCTATGAATCTACCTTGTGTTCCCCAGAGTTTAATGTCTGCAAAGTTATTTGGCAATAATTACAAAGTTCGGAATTCTCAGAGTTCATTGTTCCCAGAGGTGCTGATTTTCCCAGTTAGATTAAAGAACATTGAACCTTGGGGAAAAGCATACCTTGGTAACCCTGACATAACCCCATCTCATGGTCATGATAATTCAGTCCTCTAAGATGCTGTCCAAGCATAGTCTCAGTTTATTTTCACCTACATGAAAACAATAGGTGCATTTGTGTGTGTGTGGGATGATGACCATTGCACCAAAAAAAAAAAAACAAAAAACAAAAATAGGGCCCATTATCATGACAGCTGCAGCCCGGGGGGGGGGAATTCCCTCAGAACTGTCCCTGCCTCCTCTCCAAGATCAAGTCAGGTTAACCAAAAATGATATACCACTCCCTGAACCTTTAATTTTTCATCCACTCAGTCAGGCAGAGGTGGGTAAACTTCCTCAGAGCTTCTGGGTGATTTGTCCCTGGACCCCCACCCACAGGTGTGCATGCTTTGTGCTTAGTTTCATGCAGCACCCAAATATTTTTGCCCCCATGCAACACTACCCTTAACTCTTAGTCCTCTCCCCTTCCCCCATAATTTTGACATTCTGGCACCGTTACTGACCAGTATCGTTGGTTGGTACTAGTCTTTCTGAACTTCAGATACAGGTAAAGGTTAGGTTTCTACTGTAGTCCTATACATACAAAAATCACGTTAGGCAGTTACAATGCTGCTGGAGAAAAATGACCCGTTCGGAAAACTCAGAGATAAAAATCTTTTGGGTATGTTTCAGATTTTCTTTTGAGAGTCTTTTACACTTGCGAAAGGAGTGTTTTTAGTATTTTTTGTCAAAAGGGGCTTTCGTCTGAAAAGTTACGACCAATAGTCTTTACATACAAAAAGCACGTAAGGCAGTGACAATGCTACTGGAGAAAAATGACTCGTTCGGAAAACTCGGAGATAAAAATCTTTTGGGTAGGTTTTAGATTTTGATTTGAGAGTCTTTTACACTTGCGAAATGAATGTTTTTGGTGTTTTTTGTCAAAAAGGGCTTTCTTTTCAAAAGTTACGACGAAGAGTCTTCCCTCTTGGGATCGCGGCAACTCTCTGTTGCGATAAGCCCTGCTGCATGCTAGATATCTGTTACGTACCGAAAGGAGTAGTTGATAAGTTCAATGGAAGCACAGTCTCGGGACAAATATCTGCGAAGTTTTCCTTGTTGTGATCTAAAACAGTACATTTACAGTATATAGTAACCTCGTAGCGGCTCTGTGAAGACCCTCTGTCAGGTGCTGTGGTGTTAATTTTTTTCCGAAGCTAGAAGCTAGAAGAAAAAAGTTTGTCCACCCCACGGACCTTCTGAGTACAGAATTTTACCTTCAATGTTCGATAATTTAAGTCAAATACGTTTGAACAAATTTCCACCTGTTAGTGAAGTTGTTTTTGTCTTCATAATTTTTTTTTAAACTTAATCGAGCAGTGAGGTTTAGCAACATGGTCTTGCATCTCGGAGGAGCATAATGGTATCAGCATTCGTAATTTGTCTTTACACTTGCTGCTCGGCATGCTTATATACGTAGGTAGTATGAGCACAGCCCGGGAGGAAAAAAAATGTATCCTTTCCTTGGCTGCAGCCCGAGCATGTTGTACGTATAAGCCGTCTTTTCGAATTCTGTGCAAGTGCATGTAAAAAGTACTGACCGGCAAAACTATTAATTCCCACGGAGCTAAAACTGAAGGGGCAACAAATATTTTTTCTTTAATGTTTGGCACTTTTGCACGTAGTATTTTATTAAAGGCCACACTTTCGATCAAGCACGACCGGCCGCTACGGCGGCCGCTGCAATGGAAATGAGCTCAAGCTTGAAAGATTTTGCACAATAGCTATTGTCCGCTACTGTTGCTCATTAGTGTAGTGTGGCTGCAGCCACACATCCATTGTGCCGATGCTTATCATAGCAACGTCCGGCCGCCTTGTCGGCGGCCTTAAGGCCCCAGTGCGGCCAACTTTTGACACGGTGCCTAACCAAGATTCCACCAAACATACCACGATCCATTTTTGCAACGTAAAGCATCCACAAGCCAAGTATGAAATTTATCTAAGCTTTCCAGCTTGAGTTTTATCTTGTCTACATGGTTTACAGTGTTTGACATCTGCTGACCCCAAATAACCTTTGGCTGCCATAACAAATGACAGGAATTGTCTTTATACAATAGTGTATACACATACCAGATATGAAATCCCTTCAAGCTCCCATATAGAAAGCAGTATTACACACACATACCCAAACCTACCTGACTTTATTTTTGTTAATCCAAGGAACCTAAACTGCAATGGTCGTAATATGTAAGTACTGAATTAAGCAAACTGTAAATCCCATCAAAATGAGTTTCTTTAAATGTATCGAGTTTCTTGTCAACCTTACTTGTTACAAGAGTTCAACATTACATCAACATGAGACCTACAATCCTCTTCAGATTTCTAAGCCAAACAAAGTTTTCAACAGCCCTACTTTGAAATGTACACAAGCCACTTTTTATTATAATAATTTTCTTTCCAAAATTATGTACCCAAAACTGAAGAATTTGCTACTAATAGTTTCTGCCATTGCGCATGTACTACAAAAGATACATATTTGACACGATTAGGAAGATGTATTTTCTTGAATACAAGACACAACAAAAAAAGGTCTCCCTAGAATTTCAGATGTATCCACAACCACTTGGCTACCTCATACTGGAATGAGATACCTCAAGGCAAAAGATTACTAAACACGTCATATACGCTAATAATACAACCAACTCTTGGATAAAAAACATGAATAAAAGAAAAATCTCTTGAAGAAAAATATCCTTACTACCAACCAAAGCACAAACCATTAGCTGTCACATAAAAACAGAAAAAATGGGCCCCTAAATTTACAACTTGATAAATGGTTGAAATGGAGACTTGACAATTGGGAAGAAGCTTCCACATCTCGAGGGGAATTATCACACCAAAGTCTTAGCGTTGATTTCTTGTTTGTTCTTGAAAAATTGTCCTGTTTGCCTTTCCCATTAAAGAAGAGAAACGTTAATGAGGTCGGACAATGACATGATGCTGAGTTTACAGATACTGATGAAAGAAACAGAATATTTTTTTGATCAGACTTCAGATGAAACTTTCTGAAGAATGTCATGTAATGAACATGTGCACTATGCTGGTAATTTACTGGCAGTGCTTTAAAAGTTTGCTGATGATCTGGTCTAAAAATCCTTTGTTTTACTTGGTTAGGATGAAGGAGAATTGGATTTTTCCTGGTAAGACATTTAACAAACAACTGTATTTCTAAAGCAAAGTCTGTTTTATTCTTAATTTCATTATATAATTATGGTTTAATTCCTGTTTTAGTGTCCCTCCCCCTCACCCCCAACTTCTGGGAAACAATTAAGAGGGCTAGTGCACCAAGTTAAATATTATTCTTGATATCAATACGTTCACACTTACGGCTATCTTTTTGGTAGCAACCATTGTCAGATCTCTTTTCAATTGCTTTGAACAGTTGCAATAACTTTTCTATGATACATTCAGTGCAGGGATCATAACCAGATTTTTCTGCTAAAAAAAAGCTCCCCGCCCTCCCCCCCTTTAAAAGAAAACTTTTAACCCAGGGCTGTGTTTACTTTTAGGTATCTCCAAAGTTGCCAATATAATCCTACAACACTATTCACAAGTAAACCATGACAATGATTTTTGCATGAAACTATGACAGGGGTCAATCTACAACTAGAATGATACCAAGAAAGTCTCATTAATCAACAAATCTTCAACAGGAACCTATTTTACATGAATACAGCCAGTTCTAAAATTTGTTCTGGCCTATTTAAGAGGCTTATTCTCCCTCACTTTGTTTACTTCCAGATATCCATGAAGTCAAATACTGCAGTCACATTTGTGGCAATACATATCCTAACAAACTTACCTTACACTTGACCTACTTTTGCACCAATTGCCATGGTAACCAGCTATCTACTACCACCTGGTCACTTATTTGCACTTGACCGATTCAACAGCTTAAACTGCACACTTGATTCATATCAAATGCTGACTTCAACACCACAACAGACTGGGATAATATCAAAGCATTTGAAACTGTTTATGGCTATGTTAATTTAGGATCAGACCTTATTTATCCCATCTTTACAATCTGGAGCAATTTACAGATTCATATCAGTATTCACATTTTGGAATTGAATCTAGGGGTGGAATTCTCCCTTTGTTCATTTTTTGTTGGGAGAGGGAAGGGGGAGTATTTGAGAAATGAAGACAGGATTTCCTAATTTCAATCAGGTGTGTAGCAGTCCCTTAGTGTAGGTAAAAATCCATCAAGTTATATTTACAACGTGGTGCCTTCTTTCACATTAATCCTGGCTGTTGGACAGGTGCACAAGAGCTGCGATAAAATTGAATAAATTTTTTACTTTCTCAATTACAGAACCAATTACATGGATAGTCACTTTGTGGTATTTGTTTTATTCAGCCAGTCAAAGACAATTAGTTTGCTCCTGAATGTGTGTAGTCTCAGTCAAGACTTTCTGGTCGGGGAAGTTCTTCTCGTCACTCTAGAAACACTGGCTGGCATCTCCTCTATGTTACTCCCCCTGGAAATTGCATTGCCAACACTTTATCTATTGGCTCAGTGACTCAAGACCATAGATGCAATCGTTAAGGTGCATAGGCTTCTTTCCAATCAAAAGAAACAAAAGAGGGATAAAGGAGGAAGAGCCTTGACAAATGCCATGTTTTATGCTGAGTTAAGCAGAAATAAATGACCTATACTTAATTTTTGGAGTAAAACAAAAGCAAGGGGAAAACCCCCACCCAACATTTTATTTCAGTAGACTTTTGAGAACAGCTGCAAGGAACCCTTAAGCTTGTATGGCAAGCTTACCAGGGACGTACTGTGGGTAAGTGGGATTACAAAGTGTAAATGAAGGTGCAGAGGGGCAGTATAGATAAATGTATTGAAGCCTCCATTCTATCTTTGGACAAACAGCTGATCAAGAATACAAAGGTCAGTTTGCAAATGCAGAGTCTGAAGACAGGATAACTTTCTTTACATGTGTACTAATGGTGGCGAAGTACTCCCCAATCCAGGTATGTCTGCAAAACCTCCTGTAATGTCTATGTTGTGAGCCACATTTATATAGATTACAATGCTTATACCAAGTAGCCACTGAATTTTAAGGTCAAAGAAACAAAAACCTATCAAATGTAGCAGTTAAATGCTTATCCCTCTCCCCCCCACACACACACACCTGACCCCCCTGACAATGTATGTCAAGGAACCCATGGGAATTTGGATAGCTCATAAGCTGAACCATATGCATCTTAACATTGCAATAGTCTTTTGTACATGTATATCATGTCATTGGATCTTTCACGGGAAAAATTTATGTTCTGTTTACATCCCATCAACATTTCTAAATGGAATCTGGATAAACTACTTGTTTGAAGTCAATTCATATACAAAGGTTTTCTTACTGTAGTCTGCCATCCACTGCTGCAGCTCCACCAGGAATGAGTTTGGTAATGAATATGCTTGGATCTTCACCAACGTGTGGATTATCTGTACCTCCAGCTATACTGAAACCAAGGCCAGCACCGCCCTGCAAAATGATAATATTATAATAAAAAACTCTTTTAAAGCAGCAATCATAGTTGTTTTCACAATTTTTGGAAAGCTTAAAATTTGCATCACATTTGAACATTGACTTAATAACACTGACCAAAAAAAAAATCTGTGTCTAACATCATGATTGGTTACAGAGTACTGTATGCTGTCTAGTCTTGTATCGGTGTACATAGAATTTTCCCCCTACATATATTCACAAAATTTCAGTCAACATTAATTTATTAACACAGCAACAATCAAACAATCAGTTCACAGAGAAAAACAGAGCAGAGCTGCCAACATTGAGGTCTTGAAATCAGGAAGATTTACCTCATAAATCAGGAAGACTTCAGGGATTTGTGTGTAGTTTAATGGGGGAAATTCTGTTCTCAATCAGGAAGGTTTTATATTTTGCATGTTTGGAGGTGAAATTTTAAGGAAGTCTTTTGCAGAATCAGGAAGACTTGGCAGCTCTGACAGAGGTGCTGAGACAAAAGGTTGATATTCCCTCTCAACTCGTTTCATTTCGGTTTTTTTATTGCCCCTTTTATGCTTATCTCATTTGTTAGATTTTACAATCAATTAAGAATGTACATTCACACTGTTTGTTTATAATTTCTGTGTTGTGAGCCAGGGTTGTAGAACATGGAAATTTTGGTACATGATGTTTCCTGCCTGTTGTGAGAGGTGACAACTCAACTGTTTTTGTAACATACTTCAAACCAAACTTAAATTTAAATCATATTTTACAGGGTAATTGCACTTTCCCTTTTTGTGCTAAGCATTTACAACAGCCTGCTATTATTTATCAGTTTCTGTCTCCTTATGCTCCTACTTGTGGTCTTCCTTCCTCTGGCAAGAACCTCCCTGTCTCTTCCTAATCCAAGATTAAAATCATATGCATACCAATGCTTTGCATATGTAGCTTCTGACTTGTAGAGTCTGTTGCCTGCACAACATTCTGTTCTGAACTGATCTTTCTGTATTTAAGTTTAATCCTCAAGACTCGGTTCTTTACTTGTTCCTTTCAATGTGATTAATTGCAGTCTGAATTTTTGAAGTTCCTAGAGCAGCTACACTTTAGTTGCTGCTTTGGTGCTATAAAAGTCCAATGTATTATTATTATTAAAACTTTGTAACACATTCCTGATGGTGTATCGCTAAATCCCATCTTACCGACTGCTTCATAATTTCATGTTTTTAATATTCTCTTATCAATTTCTACACATGACTGTCAACAGTGATTTCTGTAAAGACTTAACTCTGAACCTTACAAGGACAGTTTTTAATACTTTAGTACACGTGTACCTCGATCACACTACCTCTGGCTTCTGAGGGTTATACCATAAAGAAAAAAAAAAATGAAAAATTTAAAGCAATTTAATAACCCGCAAAAAAACAAAAATAATCCAGCACCTAGTTTAATAGCACTTTCAACAGCTGCAGCAACTGATGCAACTATTTCAATAACAATTTTATATATTTTAACGTTCAAGGTTGTTTCTGTTGTTAAGATTTGAAAACTACCAACTAATAACCGAAACAGCAGTTTCCAGTTCAGCAGAGTAAATAATACAATGTAATATACAGGATACAAATGAAATACAAGTGTCCTAATACAACACACAGTCACAGTAGGATACTGATAAAAACACTGATGCTCACAAGCTAAAATACTGTACTTCCACTCCTCAAGAGAACTAAGATTATTCTAAAAGCATTCCTCAGGTTTGTGAGAGAATAACTAGATCCATGCAATAAGTGAAACTTTCTACTGATAAAAGATCAAGAGTTCAAAGTCATTAACATTCCGAAAACTGTCCACTGCACTGACAGTCACTCTCTATAGAGCAAAAGTTTCTCAGAGGTCAAAAGGTTATATATACTTTAGATTAAAGCACAGAATACACATACATCAAAATTATGAAACAACAGTAGTAATATAGTGACAGTTGAGTGCATTTTACAACAGTTTCTACCACTTAGTTTCAACAAAGCAATAGCTTTACAAGCATAAAGCTCAATGAAGAAAAAACACCAATTCTTGATGGCAACAAATTTATCATATCATTTTTCCAAGTAGATAACAACCATGACAAATAGAGGTTAAATGAGAAAAATGTAAAGATTATTTTGAAACCATAAACTTTTTAACAGAGTGTACATAAAACGAAAGAAATCTATTAAAGGACAAAAGCAGTGTCCTATTTCATGATTGGCTGTTGAGAGTCATGCTACAACTTTTTTCTCTTCAAATGTGAAATTTTACTTGGAGTTAATGTTTGGTTTACCTTGTGAATGCAATACTGAAGTCATAAAATACTATGAAAGGTTCTTTGAAGAGAAATAAGACAAACGTTGAAATATCTAGATACTGCTTCAAAAAAGTTCTGCTCTTGACCTTTAAACTTTAAAGTATAGCTAATTACATTCCAATTTCTTCAATTCTACCCTCTCCCAACCTCCTCACCCCCCATGCACTCCAACCCAGAATGTTAAAGGGCCTTTACTCTCATCCCAAACTAAAATTTTTGTAGTAGTCTACAGAAATTCTTAATTGGCTCAGCTCTTTGATTGACAGATCACAGATCCCCACTCTGTTGACAGATATGGATGTTAAAGAATAAGGAATGTGATAAGTAAGTATCGCATCCCCAGGTGGCTATTTGTGACTGATACAATGATGCCAAAACTGCACCTAACATGTATCTTAGGAGACAATTACTTGCCTCCATGCAAGTGCAAATATATCATTAGCCCTGAAGTGGAGAACCCTCAATATCAGAGAACTGTAATTGCACATGGATGGAATAAATTGGGAATTTGGGAGGCTCCAATTTCCAGGATATATGGGCATCTGGAAGAAAACTTTGACAATTGAAGAGCAATTTCCCCGTTCTGCACATGAAAATTGTGGGAATTTACTACCTTCCTGAAAAGATCAAACTTTCAGTTGTGGTAGCATTTTAAATTGAAACCTGTCAAATGAGATGCATAAAATTCATTGTATGATCTAAGGTGTAATTGTTGACATTACTGAAAAATTCCCTCAGGGTCAGAATTCCAAGAAAGATAGAAGCAATTCTCTATTCATGAACAGGAGTCCTAGAGAGTCATAAAATTTGCCCAGGCCAAGAGAGAAGATTTTTGCAAGAAAATTTTGGTGTTTCATGGGAAATAACTGCAGTCTATGGGAACTTTAGGCTCGTTTTACACAAGGAAACACTTACAAACTGTTGAAAGTTACACATTCTTGATGGAAAGACCATATTCCCACTATATATTCCAGCCACTGCTTTTGAAATAGTTGTGAACCCCTTTTAGTGCATAAGCATCATCACACATGATGTTAAGTCAGTGGTTTACAGCTATAACTACAACCAGAGGTTAGGTTCTACTAAGTAAAGCATCTCCAGATTTTTCAGAAAACTGCTGGATTGTATCTACTTTGCTTCTAATGCATTTTCCACACAAATAATAAATGCACAAGTGCCAATGAGAATTTTTTCCCCTTTTAATGTAGGCTGTAGGCAACAAAAGCTCTGATCTCAACTAACACTTCTCCAGACTGACCAATTAAGCCCCCTCCACACCCCTCCCCCATCTCCTATCCACTCATACACTCCCTGTTGCTACAGACTTACCCTGATCAGTGTTATTTCTTCATACTGCCACTGGTCTTCTCTATGAGAATTCTGAAATGGAAGCAAAGAAAAGAAAATTTGGTTGTAAGAAAACAGTACTTGATAAGGAGGTATCACTTACAGATGGAGTTATTTAAGTATACATGCCAAAGAAAAATCAACAGTCTAGGGAATTCAAAATTTTGTAAGACAGGCAAAGGCAGAAAGGTACCTCTGGTAAGTTAATGAGTTATGTGGAGTTTTACAGCCCAGTTTCCAACCCACTGGTTCAAGTCAGGCCAGCTACAGCCTTTTTATCATCTACCATACCAAAGGTAAGACAACTTCAGTAAGAGTAATTTTAGCTTTTCACTTTGCTGGGTAGTGACTGCAGGCATAGTTCAAAATCTCTTGAAGAAAATGCTGTAAATAGCAAAATCTGTTGTAGAACTAACTGTACAGATTGTTAGTCAGATAAAATAAATATGACAGAGACTTTTGGTGGTAATGAAGAATCCATCAAACCATACAACTGTGGGCTCTCTTTCTCTGAGCTATCTTTGATTTTCTGAAAACAGTAAGTGAGGGTTAAACATGCAGATCTATAGATGGTAATATGGAGTTTCACTCCTCAGTTTCCAAGTCAGGCCAACCAAAGCCTTTTTCCAGTTTTGGCTCACTGGCTTGCTTCCCTACTTCATTGCTTACCCTGAACACCACACACAATGGCAGTAATTTCCATTTTAAAAATCTTCGGTTTGACCCAGTCAGGACTTATACAAGATATTAAAGGATAAGTTGTGAAATTTTGGAAACTACGCACTTGATAGAGGTATAGAGAATAACACAACAATAATGGGGAAGATTTTCAATGCAAGGCAACTTTTTCTACAGAAATTTTACTATTTTATTAATAACAATAGCAGTGCACTTTTTTGTGCTTTTTGTAAGGACAGGGAGTTTATGGACACCTAACTTTAAAATGAACAACAATGAAGCATTATTGAATCTTCTTAGATGATATTTTTCTTTCAATGATTACTCAGTTTATCAGTGAAATGTTGCTTCAAAAGATGCAATATTTTGAAGAAAAAATGTAACTAAAATTTTTCACAGCCGTACCTGACTTGCAAAGATCTATTCTTTCATTCACATGTGATGGAAGACCTGTATGAAACTCACATTGTACTAATGTAATGAAGGTGATTCAACACCTCATTTTCAAATGCTTAAATCAAATGAATAATATTCACTTAAACTTTGCTGTCTGAAAATTGATTGCACTTCTCATTTGCGAGATGGGGAAGCTTACTTTCCATTTATTTCATGGCTTTGTAAGTCTTTGATAATCAAACTGATCTGCAATTTGAATCCCACCAGCAGCTGAAGAATTGCAGCTCATACCTATGGATACAGCAGCTTTATGATTTGGTCATGCTCACAAAGAAATTACGGTTCTACTTTCATACGATCATTACAATGGTCTGATGTATCCCACAGCAACATTGACAACTAATAAACAGTCATTACACAGCTAATGGCAAATTCGGTAATCTATGGCTTTAATTATCATATCCTAAATACAATGTTACACAAGACGGCTTCTGCAATCGTCAGTGGGCAAGGCCTAATCATGTGTTTCTCCTACAACTAGCAACGTGAAACTAGCGGCATCAGTGACAGACAGTATGATTACATTACAAGAGTGCTTCATGTAGCAACATTTGTCACTTGTCAAATAGTGCCCCTTTTCTGCAGCATTTTCTTCATGCCATTAGGAATTTTAAGCGAATGACATCGCATTAGTCATATTAAATGAACAATTGATTCCAATGTTCATTAATATTTACAACCTGTTTGAAGGATACCTAAATGCTTTTTCATGGAAACTGATACTGTCTTGAGAACACTGACATTTTTATGTCTACTGGTGTGACAACTAAACACAGCATTAATCCCATTAATCCCACCAAACTATTTAAAACAATATTCATCAAAACCTTTGGTCCATGCAGCTAATTCTTTGAGAATAAACTGTCAAAACTACCACCACCCCAGATGGAATGCAAATTGATTGAAAAAAGACAAAGAGACAATTTCTAAGGTAGTAATTTAAAGTTGCAGTTTCTCTTCAGGACAAGGTTATTCTCAATGGCAGGAAAAATGACAGTCTAAATACCAAAAAATATAATTGTCATAGCAACCATACAAAAACAAATTTCCACAAACCGTGACAAATTTGATGCAATCAATAAATACATGAGGTGCCAGACTCTAGACTGTCGTGACAAATACTTGAATCTACAAAGTACAGGTGGTTCCAAAATGAATTTGTCTTTCAATTTTGCGCGATTAAGACTGCACATGTTTTGAAATATTGTGACGCATATTTAAGAACTGCAAACAATATGATGGGGAGTCAAAGAACTTTATGGTCAATGTATGTAACATTATACAGCAGATCTACACAGCCTGATACATACTTTGAGATTCTAAACTTGAAAAGGGAAGGCAGTTACAAATACAATAATGGAAATGTGTAACAGGCTCATAGTATGAATGAAGTCAACATTAACCACAGGAGTAGATAATTAAGTGATGGTTTCCCCTCCTGCACCCCTGTCCCCCTCCAACCCCTCTTACTACTTTTGATTCACAAACATGTCACACAAACTACAATATCATTCACTATAAATTTTCCTATCATCAACATTTAACAATAATGTGATACCTTGCACACATAACTTGGTATCCTCTTTGACAGAGGTCCACCAAAGATACCACTCAAAGTGCCAAACATGTTTCTCTTTTCATAGAAGGTAAGGCTAGTGTAGTTGCATCTCTCCTTTTTGTGTGTTGGAATGATACTCAGCCCATGTTACACATACATGGCAAAATTTTTGATACAAATGTCTTTCATCAAACACTTCTATCTAACTATGATGACCATTAGATATCCACATACTGGTACTATAGTCTAGCAGCTATGGTATAATATGCTTGAAGATACTCTCAAAATTTCCCACCATGCCTTACTTGACAACAGAAGGGGAAGGAGAATTTATGTTAAGTATATAACTAAGCCATTGACTGGACAATGAGAGAGCTACCAAATGTGGGACACAATGGTTTAATATCCACCAATCTCTTCAGATTTGAAGTACAACCAATGCATGGCTTTTTTTTGGAACCTATCCTATAAAATGGAGAATAAAAGCAAGGAGTCTTAACTTTGCCAAACCAACCCACAAAAGCCCCTAAACTTTATAACAGTTTATTTAATTATAGCCAATAATGGGACTAAAAAGAGCAAAGAGCAAGCCTCATTGCATTTGAGGGAGTAAAAGCAGGATTAACTTTGCTTCAGCTTTCTGCAAAGCATACACAGGAAATTTACCAAGGAAGTAACTTCATACTGTATGACATACAATTCACTTAGGTCTACATCAATTATCCACATTTCCTCATTTGCCATGTTTTGCAGCCAATTTCAGGGAAATACAGGAGTAAATGAGAAGTAAGGGAAACACAAAATTCACCAAAGTGACTAACTCAATTTTCCTTCAGTGTAGTTATTGAATTCTTTCTATGAGTTTAACCTTGGTTTCTATGGAAGTATCTCTGTTCATCATTGTAGAGAGTATATCTAAGTACTCACATGCTAATACATTTGCCTATATTCATGGAGCTGGGAAAACACACACATACTCAAAGGACTGTAGTTTACGTAATGATACGGCTAGAAGTTTTGCACTCGTATTGTTAAATATAAATAACTGATGAACATATTACATACACACACATCCACACACACTAAAGTTTATACACTGATATAATTTTTGTTGTTCTCAACAGAGTGCATATACAAAAGGGGGCAGTTCTCCTGTAACAGTTCTGAAAAAGCTTTAAAAAGAAATTCAAAAACTGTCATACTGTTACAATGGTGGCTGCATGATACTATAAGAGTATGTAAATGTTATACAAGGTCAAAATGACTAAAAATCCCTCTTTGGTTTTGTAGCCAAATAGATTAATCTACTTTTGAGTAATAACATGCTGCTTTAGCCAATTTAAGTGTTAGGTTGTGCAACTAGCATCTCCCAAATACAAGAGCCCAATGGGCACTGTGGTTCCTTGCTGAATATTATATGAACTAGTGTACAGCCAGTCTTTGAAATAAAGCGAAGTGAAAGCTCATACTCAATGTTTGTAACATCTTCACAAGGGGTATTTTAGTACTTATATTACATGATATCCATGATTAAATTTTTGTGGCCTAACTTACATTCAACTTGTATAATGCTTGGTGATCCTTCATAAACAGTTCCTTATTTCCATATGTATTTATGTTTGTAATCAAACTTGATCTTATCACCAACAAACAATACACAATGTGGTTAGAGAAAGAAAAATAACCCCTTCTACTTCTCTCATAAGTTATTTTTACCTGCTCTCAAATAAAACTTGTTATTACTTTAAAACAATCTGCCATTTGTCCTGTTTACTATCTCTACACAGAAAACAGGGTTTATTCAGCAGTTAAGCAGAAAGCAAGTGATTAATGGGGTGTGATAATAGAATGAGGATTAGGTTACCCCACAGAGCACAGCAGTATTAAAGAGACATAGTGTATAATCCATGCATTGCTTCCACTGGCAGAGAGACCAGTTTAATGCAGTGTGACCTGTGCTTATTGAAATCTGCAGATTTCAGTTACTGCCCTCTTACAACTTTGAATGATCCAAAATCTGTGTACAACCCAAAGTAATCATTACTGAACGAATGTAAAGGCCAAATTTCTAAGGTGTTTGGGTGTGTAAGCATGCAAAACCAGGTGACATAAAAAATCTGTTGAACCTATCTTTATCTAGCTTACAACATTTTCTAAATAACATTTCCAGTGGTTGACCTCCAGTGACCTTGATGACCTTTGACCTTAACCAAACACAAATTGATTTGAAATCTGTCCTTTTTACCTTAAAATACTGTGTTAAAACGTTTTTCAGTGTTTGACCCCTGGTGACCCCAGATGACCCCTTGACCTTCACCAAACATATCAGATTTCATCCTTACACAATAACATACCAACACACCAAGTATGACATCCATCCACGTTTCCTGCCTTGAAATATCATGTTAAGAAGGTTTTTAGTTTTTGACCTCTGGTGACCCCAAATGACCTTTGACCTCCACCAAAAACGATAGGGCACACCTTCAAACTATGGCACTTCTATATACCAAGTTTCAATTTTATCTGACTTTCCCTTGTTGAGTTACAGCGTACCCAAGATAGCGTCACAGACACACACACACACACGCCAAGCTGACTACATAGGTTCCTTTGTCTAACGCAAGGAACCAACAAGTGAAATTTGTCCACGGCTGTTTTTATTTGGTAGGTTTTTTAAATGTGTGCAAAACATAAAATAATTTGATGTAGACACAAGTGCAAAGAAAAAGGGAGCAATGCAAAACATAAAGGAATAAAACACAGCTACACCCTCTTTACAACATGAAATTGTAAAGAGCAAATTTTTCAAAGGTAAACCCTTTTTCAGATTAAAACATAAACAACCAACTTTTGGTAACTTTGGTTAGGCATATGCTGCATTGGTCCAGTCCAAATTAGATGATGCAGCACTCTTACCCCAATTATTTGTACATTTGCATAAAAAAGTTATTTTTAATCCCCAATTAACAATTTTTTTTTGTCCCAAATGGGTGGGAGATGGGGACTTTTTACTAAGCCTCTGTCCCTTATTGCCACCTATGGTGACTGGAGGAAAAAATCTCATAGACTAACTCAACGGTAAAAATATTGAGATAAATATAGCTCCCTAAACTTGAAAAGTGTGCTGCAAATATTTTTGCTCTTTCTGAAGATGCAAGAGGAAATAAGGGAAACCATGCTTCACCTTGGTAACAAGTATATTTGTCAGTTTGCAAAATTTTATCTAATACATGCTTGAACCCCTCCACCTTACACAAGTTTGAAACAAGCTATACAGTAATTACCCCTTGATCAGACTGCCGATCCAGGCGATCTGTGTTAACCAAGACAGGAGTAGGACCAGGCTGTCAAAGAAAAGAAAATATCTTTGACTTATGAATATTTATTACAACACTGGCACCTCACCTCTCTAAACTGAATGAACTATCATCACATGCAAGAGTTTAGACTGACCACACCATGTACCGTCATAGCGAGCATATTGCCAACAATTTGAAAACATAATACCTGATAAGATACAAACACGCCCTCTTCATCTTGATTCATGATAAAAACACAGACTTTCTCCTCTCCTTAAACTTGATCATTGCTAATTTCTGCTCATTGGATGAATTCAAAGGTGTTACACTAATTTGAACCCCTGTAACCTGCTGTAGCTGTTTATTTCCGACACTAGCAATGAGAAATAATTGCTCCCTTTAATACAGACAATGCACACACAAGGAACAATCTGCAAGCAATTAACATTGAATATCAGTTTTGTCTCATTGCATTGCGACAAGATGTTATGTGCAGTGATAGTGCATGATATTGTACTATGTCTCTTTCATATTAACTAAGTGATTGGAAGCAAGCTTTTCACTCTTACAAGACCTCAAATACCATCAATACTCCAGAGACACACATCCTTCATACATAGCTACAGCCTTAAAATACTAACTATGATATAACATACATACTTGAACCAGCCATCATATCAAGGAAAAAATAGGTCTATAAAACTGTATCAAATGCTTGCATTGAAAGAAATGTAACACATTTTTACATTACCAATAAAAGAATAATATATATTATAAATAATGATGAAATTAAGTGTGAACACGACTTTAATTTTTTTTGTCATCAGGAGTAGTCACTGAATTGATGTAATGTTAGTCTGGCCCCTGGATGCAGTAAAGACTGACATATTTACACACTGTGGGCACATCAAGGGTATTTACTATTAAACACTGAGTGGTACATACAGATGGGCACTCAACTGAACTGGCAAAGACTTTTTTATCTTTCCTCCTGAGTAAAGCATGCAAGGATACTCACAGACAATAAAACATCTAGACAAAAGTTGTGCACAACCTACAAATAATTATGAAAGTAGTCGTCACTCAGATAGATTGTGAGGAACGATCTGCAATTCCAGAGATATTTCCGACACTGAGTGCATTCTCATACATCAACATGGGCTTCTATAATTAGATCTACACTTCACCTGTAGTACTGTGTGATTTATACAATAGGACTGATGAATTTGGGATGAAGGTACATCAAAATGGAGTGCGAATTTATGACAAACACTAACAGAAATTTGCTTTAAATTTCAAAGACAAAAAGTTGGATGTCCTGTAAAATATTATGGGCAACTTAGAATGCCAACTGATAACTGAAAAAGATGTACTTTATTGTCATGTAAATGTAGGTAAGCTGCATAATTTTACAAAAGCAAATGCGGCTGCTCCCAAACAGCTAGATCATAAGCACACTCCAAGTTCCACCACAGGCATGTGTATAATGGTGATGAAACATGTAGCAGTGCTTTTACATCCCTACTTTTGATAAGTCAATGTATCTCAGCGCTAGTTGCACAGACTATAAAGCAAAAAAAAAAAAATTAAAACTTAATTGTGAAACGTTTCCCGAAAGGATAATTAAAAGGCATATTCCAGGAAACAAAATTCATTAACTTCAAGATGTGCAGAAAAATTTTCCTTTTCAGGAGGCCAAAACTTCATCTCAATAGCATATCACGTTCGGAAGATACAAATTCAATTTTTTCCCTACAAAACCCTGGTGAAAAGCCACCAGAAGGCCTTTAAATAAACTGTCAAGGGAATTATGCCTACCCCCAAAGTGCTTACGCATATGCCTTTCTTCTGTAAGCTTTCTCTCGGCTTCCACACATTCTACATCTTATTTGAAACTCGACAGATACCTAAAGAGGCTTTTCACATGATGTCATAACACTCTCCAGCGGCCATGTTGGAGTACATGTACCACCTACATAGTAAACCATACGGGACGTGCTTGCTCCTTGAATTTGTATATACTGTGCATGTCACAGTGCACACTGTGCAGTGCTTTCGGCACCAAGCCATGTGTATTTGGCATGAATGTCCTCCAGCATGGCCGTTCCGTGACATAATTGGAAAGCTGCTATTATGTAACTTAATGCCCGGTGAGGTTCAAAGGAGGTAAAAATATTTCTCTCGTCAAAAGTTGCTGTTCCTAAAGTTTAAACTATGAAGTGAAAATATGTGTTACCAACAATGCAAAATTTTATACAAATCAAACAGAATAAAGAGTGTTCGGGTGTTTTCTTCGATTGCAAACAATACTATTTTTCTAGAAACAGAACACAAAATTGCCCATGTTATAAATGGTCTCCTCTGGCTGAGTCATCAAAACCAATTTTCGATAAAGCTGGTCTTTGGCTTCAGACAGTGAACAATTACGTAGTCGCGCAGTACTTGTGCACCAATGTTAAAAAATTCGATGAGCCATAGTATATGGCAACACTAAAATGCACGATCCTACACCTTTTGCAAAAGTCATGTCTGCATGTGTCCAAATGTTTTCCCTTTCCGGAAACCAAAAGGAGGGGGCCTAAAATTGTGCAAAACTTCTCTGTACAAAATAAGCAGAATACCTCCTGGTATACAGACAACTGTACCAGATAAGTATACATTTGGCATAGGAATACTGAGTCATTTTAAATACCAGCTGGCCATTGATTTCCATCACTTATGGCCAGCTGTCCCTAAATCTCTGTTTTCCACTTTTGCTATACCAATCTTTTTGTGTTTTATGCCCATATTTTCAAGGGTTCAGCATTTCTTTGCATGCCTATATCCATTACTATACCTAACTGCACCCTGATCCTACTAAAAATTACTCTTTTAACCTTGGTTTTGCATTATAGAATATTCAATAAACTGGTACAAAATATTAAAAAGTCATTTGATGCAAAACACAAAGATTGTATTTTCAAACAAAATGACAAATGTCAAAGTCTACCATTGGACCAATAGAAACTTGAAATCCAGTCTCTCCACCTCCCCCCCCATACACTAATTTAAGTACACATGGGTATCTTACTTCATGAATGATTACATCCAATCTTGTGAAAATATTTCCATGAATTCATACAGAATTACTCCTTCTTTATATTTACGTCTCCTTCTTTTATACTTATATTTTTATTTATTTGCAAAATATACATTTCCTTAATTTCACCTTCAATTTTCAATATTTATACTAAGAAGCACCACAAAAGACACTTGACAGGAAGATTAAAGTTGACTAAATTTCATAGGATAGCTATCAGGATAAAGAAGTAAAATTGGATAATTGCCCATTTCCTACCAATCCATTTCTTTGCCAAAAAAGGATTAAGTTTTGAGCAATTCTTGTTGAGATCAATCAATCCATTTACAGTATCATATCACCGTTTTAAGTAGGCTTTTGCAAAGAGTAGTAAAGTCACCATCAGCATGAGTAAAGTTTTCTTATACTGACTGCTATACTAATGCTATTGCTTTATTATCCATACTTGATACTTGATACAGCTGAATTCTTTCCTTAATTGTATAGATATGGAGGTAATGGAAAAATAGTACATTGCAGTTGCATTCTAGTAAAAATTCAAAATTTCATGGTATGAATATAATACAGGGAGTGCATCCTCCTCTAACCACGGAGCACGGCAGTATATGCAGACACATACAATAAATTACAGAGACAAAAGATGCCTTCAAGGAACATTGTCACAAATACTAACGAAGTGCAACAAAATTGCAGCTTCAACTCACAGTTTTATTGTTGATGGCTGATGGACTTACAGTTACAGCACCGACTGCCCCTATAACAGAGGCCATCCACACTGCATCCGTCTCTTTGGTGTTGTGGCCTCATGCGTTTTTCTTTGTAGGAGAGTCTCTCTCATGGTTGAAATGAGGTTCAATGAAGAAATTTTGCTCCCTCACAGAAATTTATATGTTTGAAACCATTAAAGCAATTTCTCTCTTTGCCTTGGTTTGCTCTTAGCAATGAACCACACTCACCCCAGCAATGCCACTGATATGCATCTAAAGCATATGTAATGGTCTGCCTCCAACCATTATCTTATAGGTATGAAAGGCTTTTATGTTTTGAAGGCAGATCGCAACCAATGATGCATGAATGTTAAGTCTCTAGGGGGGTTGCGTGGATATTGAGAGAAAAATTATTCAGATCTGAGGAATAATGGCAGCAGTCTATCTTCATATGCAGCTTCATTATCATCACTCATTTCTATGTATGCATGCTGCAGCCTCCTAAAAGACTACACAGATAAATTCTCTTTTGTTGACTAAGTGGGAATTAATTTGACTATGGTGCCACTGTGAATACAAAGTAAAACTATTGATAATCCTAACCACCTTGGAGTCAAGACAGTTTCATATTTTACTTTAATTTTCAGATGGCAAAACAAATGGAGAAATGTTATAAATATTGCAGACTTTGAGAGTTTTTAACATTGGAAAAGTTGGTTCACAAATAGTTAAGCAAATTTCAAATTTTCTACATTTTTTTTAGTCTGAAAATTGACACAATTATTAAATTGTTGTACTTAGCCTTTGATGGCAAATATGTGACCGACTTTGGATTCAAAAGCAGCATGTTATTCGCACTAGAATCTCTCATATAGGATCTCCTTGAGTTTAATCAACAACGTATGATTCCTTGAAACCATAACCAGACATTCACAACTACCTCTCCAACAGGCCTTTGGCTAGAATTTTTATTTTGGAACTCTCAGTTGTTACTTACAATCTACATTACAGGGTGTACACAATACACTTGAGGTGTGGGGCCCAGGAGCCACTTTTAGGCCCCTGGTGCCATATGGTGAGGTGAATGTAAAGCCATATATTGCATACCTAATGTAATATCATACATTCAGCTGATGTATTTTGTGACATCTGTGTACCTTACGTTCATATGACTTGTACCAATGACATGGTATATACTTCATGTAAGCCAGCCTGAAACTAGAGTGAACAGACATCCACTAATACCAGTCACATCCGGCTATCCAATCTATTCATCCTCTTCAGTGGCCTATTCACCTCAGTTTGAGGTAGTCTTAAATGAAAGAATTTTATCCGAAAGTTTCCTCAAGGATAGTTATCAGGGTTGGAAAACTTCAAGGAGAGAATTTCCTGTGGAAAACTGGTCTGTAGAAATTCAGGAGAAGCACTGGATTTGTTTGGGTAAAGCTGCTCTATGGAATCATCCAGTTAGATACTTTCTGCTGAAGATGTCTGGTATCTTCTTCCATACAACAGTTCCCCCTTCCCCCATCCAACCTCATGGAGCACAAAATGTGAAGATCATACAACATACTAATTTCGTAGTTAATAGTAGAAGGTGAGTCTTGCAAATTTAGAATATCCAGTCTTCAACATCAACAGAGGCCTATACACATGACTTCATAAATTCAATACAACCAAAACTGGGTTTAAGTCTCTAATACATAAACTGCACTTTGACAAAATAAAGGAATGGACTTTGTAAACAGTTGAGTCAGCTTTTAACAACAGGCCTAGTAGAGCATAGTATAGCAAGGGTCATTGTGAAGATCCTCAGACATTTTCAAGTATGCAGACCATCTTTGCTAAATAAGATGTAAGGTTCAAAGATAAAAGATAGGTAATCCTGAAGTGTATGTTAATCTCATTATAATTCAAATGGTTTAGCTTTGACAGTACTGTGCCATGTGCCCTTAATAGGACTAAGAAAGAAACAAAACCGACATTGCAAGAGCATATACTAGCTGTGCTCTGTCTACCGGTAAACCTTGTTTATGATTTCAGAAAACAGTCTGTGGTAGGATTTAAGGACAATAATTATAAATTAATATTAATCGTATGTTAGCAGCCACAGTTTAACACGGAAGCAGCCCCTACACAACAGAACTGTTTCTGTATGAGAGTTACAGATGCCAGATGAACTATAAACCATGTCTGTTCACAGTGCAAGCATGAAAAAACAAACTCCATGACAAACCTGCAAAAGGCTATTAACCCTTTACCGTTGTTTGGGTCCTTTTGGACCCATGCGGAGAGCTCGGCTGTCACCCATCTTTACTGTTTCACGCGGAGCTCGAAACTGTGAGTAGCTACCCGAAAATTCGGCCACAACAACGAGAGAGACAATAGTTTAAGGTCATGGGGTCAATGGCCTATGGAAGCCGATGCAGGGCGGGCTACGTCCACTTTTCCGCCCACTCCCGAGGCGCGCAAATATGCCCCGATCAGAGCACAACGGTAAAGGGTTAATCTAAAATATCTGCACCACTCGGCTAAAGGGTTACGTGCACACACCCAGAGACAGTGGCATCAGCTTTGCAGTAAACACACTCCACAGGCATATTTTAACCCTTTACCGTTGTTTGGGTCCTTTTGGACCCATGCGGAGAGCTCGGCTGTCACCCATCTTTACTGTTTCACGTGGAGCTCGAAACTGCGAGTAGCTACCTGAAAATTCGGTCACAACAAGGAGAGAGACAATAGTTTAAGGTCACGGGTCAATGGCCTACGGGAGCCGATGCGGGGCGGACTGCGTCCGCTTTTCCGCCCACTCCCGAGGCGAGCAAATATGCCCTGATCGGAGCACAACGGTAAAGGGTTAAAGGCAAGAACTGTCACCCCAACTTGGAGTGTAGTAGATGTCCTGTTCAAGGATTGGCTGTCAAGAGTCATGTCACAACGTTTTTTTTCTCCTCAAATGTGAAATTTACTAGGAGTTACTCCTTGGTTTATTTTGCATATATGCAATATTGAAGTAATAAAATATTATGAAAGGTTCTTTGAAGAGCAATACAAAGGAAATTGTGATATTTAGCTGTTGTTTCAAGATAGGTTAAGGGGAACTGTTGTTGACCTTTAAGTCTGAGGACATGTGTAAACAAACAAATTTGTTTTACTCAGCACGAACAGTTGATTAAGATCTCATAACAAATTCATTTGAATTATATTAATACCTTTAACCAATCTCAATATGTCACCTCTTTAAACTTCTATCGTTTCTAAGATTTCTCATTAGTTATGCAAACATAATGACATGGAAAGTTTGCATGGTGATTATTTGTTTGTGAATCTTTAATTACTTCATTACTCACTAGTGTCTTTCCAGTACTGTCCTAACATGAATGTTAAGATCTTAAATATGTATACAAGCCCCTGGGGAGGACATGACAACATTACAACTGTCCCAAGAATGAGGGCTGAACAAAGATGTAACACTTATGGCATGGATCTCTCATTTCATTTTATAAATTTGCATAATTGGTTATGTTTATTGATAATGTTAGGGCAAACAAGTAACTGCTTGTAAAATGGCAAATATCTTACATATTTTGATGGAAATTATTACTATACTCTCTTTTTATATCAGATGTACCTGCAACACATTAATATAGCCACAAACCTCAAAAAAAAAGGCAGTTTGTGTTCAGTAACAAATACTCTTAGTAACCAATAATGGGCTACAAGGCAACCATTTCAAACTATCAATTTCAGCTGCAGTGTGCAAGCTTCTATGTTACATACAAAACTTTATCTTTAGGAGTGCTTCATATATGGAATATCATCTCCAGGCATTAAAGCACTTATTTCTCCACAAATTTCTCAATTTTTGGCCATTCTCATATTACAGAGAAAACCCAACTGCAATCTAGGAGCTTGCTACAACAGAGCAACAGGACTGACTTTAAGAAAACTGAATGTATTCCTAGCTGTTCCTGTATTTTTTATTCAAACAATCCCATACCCTTTCAATTCAACACAAGAAAAATAATTGAACCATGAATATTTTATGAGTTAAGATGAGGCAAGTCTTTAAAGACAATCCCTTCCTTTAGTGATTCCTCTTTTCAACTTGTGTGTATAAACCTGAAGAATTAATGCAAATCCCCATTTCCTAGAATTCTACATTACTTCTTGCAAATGCACACTTCATTATGTTTCCTATGGTTTTTTTAGGCATGAAATGTGAGTCATTTAAATTTTTGCCATTTGCTAAGTACTGGATTGTTTTTAACACTCTTTACAGTTTTATCTTGTTTGCAAACAATCTAGACAAAACTTGTGAAATACTTAATGTGACAATTAATTCTCAATAATGCTCACCCAGACAATCTCAGCAAAACATTGTAAAATGTTTTATGAGAGGAGAGGGGAGAGGGAGTTTGGAGTTTTCTGACCTCATTGACACAGGCCATCCTCCCGTTTTAGAGAGTGCAGTGGGTCATAACCTCCTCTGGTAGATAAAATCTTACAATGGGAATGCAGATCATAAAAACTCATTCAAGATCATGATCCACTGATTTTGATCAGCTCACCTGGGTAGACTAGATCAATCCCACCTGATCAAAGTTTATAATGGAAATATAATTAAGAGATTAATTGAGTGTGTAACTGTCTTGCTCCCAAGCATGATGAAATGGCAAACTGACTTGTAAACAATGGTGACCTTTTCATGCTTGCACATTGTGTTCATGTGACCTGCTGATCTACACCCTGCTTATTAGAATGGGGATATGGCTCAGGATCATGTAAAATAACATTCATGGAGCAATAAAGCCATGATCCATTATGCTCACTTGAGTGAGAACTCTGTCATAGTTGAGAAGTTACAAGTACAAGGTAAAAAGTGAGGGAAAAGTTGTTGGGTTTGTTTTCTCTGTCCCCTTCCCCCCCTCCCCCACCTTCCTGGTGGGTTAGTTAGTGAACAGCCCAGTTTCCAACCCATGCGTTCAAGTCGAGCCAGCCACAGCCTTTTTCCAGTTGTGGCTCACTGGCTTGTTTTCCCTACTCCATTGCTTATGCTTAGCACCAAGCACAATGACAGTAGGTTCCTTTTTTAGAGTCTGTGGTATGACTTGATACTTTTAAAAATGCATATTACTCAAGCACCATGCACTAGTCAGAGAAGTTTGAGCACCTGGCCACTCACTTCACCCTAAGCAATGAGTAGTCTCATACCCTTCCCTGCAAATTTAGTTTATTAGATGAAGCAAGGGGTAAGTATGTGGACACGATGAGAATTTGGAGAATCTGGGAAGATTTTCAGAAAACTTTGTTGCAGATTCATTTGCTAGTTTCATTATCCATGAAAATTTTTTTGAAATGTTGTGGATGTTGTTGTCCACTTCAAGTAATGTGATGCCATTTTGTCTACGATGTGCCAATCAAATTGTTATAGTGAAAAGGCATCACCGTAGAAGCTGACAACTAGGTCCCTAAGTCTAATGTTGAACACTACTTACTTAACACTACAGCCATGACCCTGAACAACAATTGTTTTTTTTTTACCGTGAATTTAACTTCTTTTACAGTGAATTTAACTTCTGAGGTTTTAACACTTAAAACAATAATTGGCCATTCACAATAAATGTGAGTATTCATCTTCTCACATTTATTTGTTATGCTACACTCAAAGAAAAGTTGCCAAAAATGTATGTTTACATGAAAATTTGAATTTTGCAATTCATGCAGACTATGTGTAAAGCAAAGCATTAGTTATAGTTTTAATATTACTCTTCTCATCTTATGCAATTACCACAATTCTATGATCCAAAATTTCAGAGGACTGTGTTATCAACTTGCCAGTCTTTTTTATCCAAGTTTTTAACACAACAGACACAGTGAGAACTTAAATCCAATTTCTACCATATTGTAGCAGCTAGCCTAGACTGTCTACGATCATATATCCAAATATGATATATGGCCTCTAGACACACTGAAATACAACCATACCATTTAGATCCCACTATGCCCACAATCCATACTCGCTAAAAATAAATCAGCCATAATTTGAAATTGTGATGATAGAATTTGGTATCATTAGGTTCTGTTTCCCCCCTGCATACAAATCTCAGTTGGATTCTTCTGATTGCTGGCTCCCAATGGTGTAGTTACAGATATCTTCAATACCTTACAACTAGGCTGATCAAATTACCAGAATAGTGAACACTGAGTTTAACATGTGTCACAGATGTTAAAGAGAGGTAACCACAAGAAGACCGATGGGCTATATATGCTCTGAAGAAAATTAAAATCTGATTTCTGACCAAGTCTAGTTCGTGGTTGAATGTTAAAGCTGTTATTGTCAATCACATGATATCACCTTATTCAGGAGCTGTAATATAAGAGAAGCCTTTGCAGCTTCATGGGAGATAGATTCATCTTGTTTGCCGAAACATTTCTTTTGACATAAAGATGATGGTAGGGGCTTGATAAACTTACTGCTCTGACCAAACCAATAGAGGGTGCTATGTAGCCTAACACGTCCTTCATTATTTTTGCTAAAAATTAACAGACTGATCCATTGTTTTTCACAGAGAATTACAGGGAATATGGAACAAACAGAAATTCTCAGTTTTCATTCGATAAAAATATGAATTATTTTCAGTATTGGTAATAAACCTTCCCTGGCAAAGAACTTAATTACTATAAGCACCTTCTTTCATAGCATTCACCTTCATTTCTACTGAATACATACATATGATATTCCTGAAATAAGGTGGTGCTCAGGAAAGCAATTAAATGCCTTTTTCATATTCATTCAATATTAAGTCAATGTTACCCATCTGGGACTACAATAATTATGCAGGCACTGAATTCTGCATGCAAGTACTTCTGTATACAGCACATCAGAAACTGAATACTTGAGTTTTATGTATCACTGATGCAATTGCCAAGCATATTCTATATCACACACAGACTAATGAAACAGTCAGGTTAAAGTACTTGTCTTTCTTCCTCCTATGCATAACAAATCAGTCAGTACTCAATAAAATTGCATCTCAGAAAAGTACAAAGGAGCCACATCTTTTCAGCAGTAATTAAGAATAAGATAGCACTCAATTAAATGCTGCATATGATGATGTTATGGTTTGTATACTATATACAAGAAAGTTGTAGCAGCAACCAGGGCTGAAAAAAATGTTTATTTCCCAGGAAGGTAGCAGAATTTCCCTATATTTTCTTACTGTATTTTGATGTACATAAAAAGGAAATTTCCTTCCAGATGTCTAAATATCCTGGGAAGGAGCCTCCCTGCTTCCCAACTTTTCCCACCCATGGCAGCAACAATATTATCACATCTTGGATCTCTTATTCTGTGGCCCTCAGTACCTTGAGCTTGAGGTAACACTGCGTTACCTAGAGCTCGAGTAAAAACAGAACACATGGGTAGATCTGGGTCAGTGTTAAAATTCTGATGCACCTCAGATTGCAGGGTTTTTAACACTGTGTTTCAGTGTTTGTAGAAATTACTCGAGGTAACAGGTGATTGAGGCTCTGATGACCACTGCCCTCTAACATTTTATAGTAATTGGTAAGTAAAATATTTGGCCTGTTTACTACGGTAATATAACCTAATCAACCTTACTATGGGGTATGTGAGAAGACAGATTGAAAAACATTTTGAGAGAAATGTAGTCTTTTTTTTTTTTTTGCAAATGGAAATGTTAAATAAAAGAAATATTTCATTTTATTGCAAGCCTAAAAGAACAATGTATTTTCCTCTCAAGCTTTAAGGATAAGCCACTCATTTCTTTGATCATACACAATACTACATATGAGTCTGTTATTTTAATGCTAACATTCAGTTTGCACAATACTGATCCATATTCTGCCAATTTGACCGCTGTTTTGTCTTTTCTGAAAATTGTCCTCCTGGCAGAGGTGATAATTTCTCCTTTTCTTGCGGCAAGGTGATAATCTGCATCCAAGCGAAGAACCTAAAATAGAAGCTGGGAATGAATTTGTATCCACAAGTTTGGACCAGGAGGCGGCAATGCTTTGACAACCTGAGGCAAACTAAAATACTCAATATACTCTGCTCAGTCACAAACTCACGGTAATCAAATTTAATGGCAAATACAAATTGATTAGAAAATTATTATGTCAGGGTCAATATTGTACCAGCCAGGAAAGCTGTGTGAAGTCATGGGACTTTCATTTCATTACAGAAAATGCCTGGATGACTAGAAACCATACATGAATTAGATATGACAATTAAATGGGCTGTTTCTTTTGATCCTATGATTTTACTCCATGTGTTACCATGGGGATGACATTGGAACCAGAACGCATTAATTCCAGTAGAACAATGTATTTAAATAAAGATGCACATAAATAGAAATTTAATTTCTCCCCTGTCAGTTTGTACAGAAGTAAATTGAGTAACACAGACTACTAGTCTCTATATACCAGCACTGAAATTCTTAGAGTTTGAGCTGAGGATGGGATTTGATGAAGGGATGGGGGTTATGAGATTATAACTATGCATGAAAATACCTGTCACTTGACAGTTTGTAACTTATAAAATTTTGCTATTTCTTAAGGGGGTCCTCAAAACCTTACACCAGGGGCCTGTTCCACAAAGAGTTACGCACAATCTTAAGTATGATTTACTGTTGGCTTAAGTATGGTGAATCAAACTTAAGATTGTGCTTAACTCTTTGTGGAACGGCCCCCAGGCCTAGAATTAAAATGAGGCAACGATGGCCATTGCCTTCATTCAATCTGATTGCTACAATGCCCTGATAAAATGACTACAATTCAAGGCCAAAGTAGCCATTGGTGCCTTCAGTATAAGGCCCTGTTCCTTACTCACATAAAGTCTGGTAGGGTTTGTCATTTTTCTGATGCATTTTTTTTTTTTAAATGGCTTTGCATGGTGCCCCTTGTTTGAAAAAAAAAAATGACCTAAATGCCCTGGGAAGGCCCTTGAAGCCCAAAAATATCCAAACTGAACCAAGGTCAAATGGACTTTGCCCCTTATATGCTGACGAATAAGGACTGCCTTACACCTTAAAATAATATATCATGATAAAACAGAACTGACACAATGCATCTATCAGAGAAACTACTTTGTACAAACCATATGTATGAAAATTCTGTGCATTTGAATATCAAACAGTCACTGATCTCAAAGTCTCCTAATAAACTATTGTAAGAACTATTTTGGTGTTATCCATGACAAAACCTCAGTACTAAATTTATTGAGTGCAATATGCTGATATTAGAGATTACCCTTCAGGGTACTGCTTCAACAGTAACGAAGCTCCCTCGAGAAACTAAGGATAAAACACATGATCAATAACATCTCCTGACCTCACCAAATTCATCTGCAGTTATCATCTTATAAAGTGTGATCTTTGGAAATGCCGCTTATAATCGTCCACAAATTTCGGCCACGATCACATCTCAATTTTCCAATCAAAGCTTTTGCTACATCCGGCAAAATTGGGGAGAAGCATGTTATAACACAACCCTTTATGGGCAAGCCAAGTCAGTTAGGTCATATTTGATCTTGCCATTGATGTTTGAGATTAGAGCCAATGTCAGTCATGACCTCTGGGAAATAGATAAATTTGATTATGGTAGAGGACTTTTTTACTGGCATGAAGTGAATCCACTTATCAACCAACAACAAAAGTCTAATCAATATGGTCTCTGGCTAGTTTAATCAAATAGTAAAGAAATTATATTCCCACATGACCAACACTTAATTCGGTACATCCTCCTCATGGCTGATGGCATGAAAATTATTCCTAAATATTGACAAATTTTAGAACACAAAATTTGGTGATAGCACTATTTAAGGTATGACAGGAACTTGCCAATCGACATTGGCAGCATAACAACATTTAATGGCAAAAAAATTGTTATAAATTGATTTGACTGCATTGGGAAAGTCATTCCTTATTTTGAATCAACTGATAGAAATTTCTTACAAACTGATTTCAATATGCTAGCACACTTATATCTTCAAACGAAACATTTCAAAATGTTTTCCTCTAGGAACAAAATTTTTATTCCTATGAAAGGGAAAATGCAACCACACCAACTTGAATTAGTGACTATCCTGTTCTATGAATGGCTCTTAAGAATCACACAGGTGACAATACTTTCCCTCCTTTCTTGTAAAATTTACTTGGAATGCCTGCTTGAATGCAATCTTTCAGTCCTTAAATATTACAAAAGATACTTCAAGTCAGGAGAAATAATACAACTGCCCCTCAAGGCTTGAATTATAATGATTACACATTTTTTATGGATACCTACTTGCAAAATTTCCCTCCAGATTATACTGCCAGTCAGTGTTCCCTGCATCTTAAAATCAAGATAAATCCATGTAACTAATACTGAATTTATCTCTCCAAAGATTTTTTATGAATTCCATGAGGATTTGTGTAATCCTTTGTGTTAGAGGTTTAAAATTCAAGCATACATTTAGCTGATATCATTTTTTATTTCTTTATGGAAAACTCCACCTTTAGAGTATGATAACACTGCACCATCAACAGATCCAAATTAGAATTTTAACATATTGCACAGACCATAAAATCCTTTCAATTAAGCAAAATCCTCTCCCAATCTAAAGAAGATCATTTGAAGACTACAACCATAACAAAACTGAAATGATCTTCAATCACAGGAGCTTAAGGCTTTAATCAGTAGCACAGTGCAAAGCAACCCACAGTCCTATGTATGCATGTAGTACTTGCAACATATATTTGCAGAACAGAAAGGAGTAACCTAGTATATAGATTGTTATTATTTGTAAAGCAGAATTTCTCCTGGCACTCAATATCAGAGGTGGCCACCTTACAGCATTTTGCCAAAAAAGGTTGTAATTACTGTCTTATGCTTTTCCTATTTACCAGGTTTGGGAATCTACGAGTCCCAATACTTACCTCCTATTCACCTATGTAATCCCCACTTACCCCAAGCTAACCCTGGTAAATTAATAGCACCAAGAGAGAGGGCGCCCTTTATCCCCTCAACCAAAGATATTATAAACACAGACACCAAACTTAAAATGGCGAGGTGACTCCTCATGGAGGCCGAATCAGAGGGGCGGAAGTGCTAAACACTGATCAGTCGTTTTGAAAGCTAACAGTAAATTGATATCTTCCGATAGCTTAAATTTGTGTGGTTTTAAAACATTGCAATTCTTGCAAACACATTTCTTCAATAAATTACACTTACATGAAACAGTTTTAGGCTTTCTACTTAAGAACATTTGAACATTAACGCACAATGACTGGTTTGAAGTTCATTGGCTTACTGATTGGTCAGTTTCCATGGTATCTTTACAAGCGCACATCTATACACACGTTTACATTCTTACGCGCTTGTAACGAAAAACCAACCACTGCATGCATTTTCCCAGCACGCAGAAGTGCGCGTCTCTTTTACTCCGAAGTATACACAGAGAAAAGTAGTTTGCGCATATATAACTCGTTTTGAAAATGCACGCATGCTGACATCTCGTCACAATGGAATTTTCTGTCATGTATCCATAGGTATGCCATAGATCACCGATTAGAACTGTGCGCATGTCAAATGAACACTTCCGCCCCTCTGATTGAGCGTCCGTGAGGAGGCAGCGCGTCTAACAGTGTAGGGATAGGCGTTTGGTATCTACGTTTATAATATCTTTGCCCTCAACAAGGAGCAAGGGCAAGGTAAACAGAGGGGTTGGATGTGGATTAATCATGTTCCAGTCAAATTCCTAAAATCAGTCATGGATATGAATCCAAAATTCACTAGGCCTCCATTTATAGGGCATAATCCTCTTACCTCAAATAGTTCCAATTCTCCTTACCTACTTTACATAAACTCTTCCCACAAATGTCTTAAACTCATCCTCATCCATACAAAATCTCAGTTTAGTGCTTCAGGGTGAGTATACAGAACAAGATCCCACAGTATAATCAAAATGCACTAAGTACAGTACATGCTGTGTAATAGGAGCTTTGGCACTGCATTTTTTGAACTAGCTGTTAGTCAAATTTAAGAGCAGTGACAATTGCTAACTTCATTGGACTCCTACAAAAATTGTATTTTGGTGTGATATTAGCCCTTCCAATTTCTCAGCAATTTTAAATGAACAAACCAATTATTATGAATAACTTATTAAAAAACTGTCTCAAATGAAAATTTTTTCAAACGAAGACATCGGCAGGACCCCTTGATCTCTGGGCAAAATGGGGAGCATGGGGGCCACATCTGTATAACCACCTCACACTTTCCAAAACCCAGGGGAAACCCTGTTAAAAATAATCAAAAGCAGATATTTGTGTGTACACAGTAGAAGCTTGGACAGGTAGTAGTTTGGGGGTACATTAGAAGTGAGTTAATTGGGAGAATTAGAACATTGTCTGAGAATGATGGATCTTTTTCTCTTAACATTGTGTTCAGTCATTTAGAAAAAAAACTTCAATGGCCACAAATATTGCCTTAGAAATAATTAGGAATTCCACATGGGCAATGCATATCACTGGTGTTGAATTGTTTAACACTATGGCAGCTATCTACAACAGGTAGCTGGAAACATACTTTACACCTTCAAACTATTGAACAAATCTGTATGTTTATACATATCAGGACTCCCTTGATGAAAACAAATGGAAAATAATGGAATACATAGGAGGTAAGGAGAGGCAAAATAGACAGTCCAGACTTTTTAGTAAGAATTGTTACCATCATTTAGGATTTACTGAACTGAATTTTAAGAAATACATTAACTGGAAAAAAAAAGCTACCCAGTCACATCATTTGCTAAATTTTTAAAAAATTCTGCTAAATATATTTTGCAATAGCAAAGAGAGAGTTGTTGGCATTTGTTTGTCATAGGTGACATTTTATCATTTAATATAGGTGGGTTACTAAGTTAGAGGGTAACAGGTAACAAAATACATACAGGTCAGAATTGGGGATACAATTACTTAAAACCTGACATTGAGAGCTTTGTCACCTTTCTCAAATAAGGTGCTGTTTAAAGTGTAACCAGTTTCCCAAAACTTACTTTAGAACAACAAGTAACCTCACAAATTTCTTATTTCCCTTCCAACCAAGTATACTTCCAAGGTATTTCAGGAATAAAATATTGCATAGCAATGAAGGAGTTGCCCCTCTTAAATTAAACGAGGAAAAAAAAATATGCTATTCATGAAATTGGCCAGGCTACTATAATACTCCTTATTGGGATGTCCCCTCCTGTGGGCTGGGGGTTGTAGAATATGCCCAGGGTATTCCCTGCCTGTTGTAAGAGGGGACGAAATGGGAGGACTTGAAAAGTATTTGAACAGTATAACACTATATAACACATTCTTATTGGTGTGTTGTTAAATCTTATCTAATTAACTTACTGGGGTGATGCATTTTCCATTTTATTTAATAACCCTGTTAAGGAACTAGGTGGTGTCTTGCCTACATTAAAACTTAAAGGTTAAAAGCAGTCACCCCAACTTAAAGTAGTAAACTGTCCTGTGCCATCAATAGCTACTGAGAGTCATGTGATATTTTTTTCTCTTCAAATGTCATACTTATTAGGAATAACAGTTTGAGGTTACCTTGGATATGCAATACTGAAGTCTTAAAACATTATTAAAGATATTTTGAAGAGAAATATGAAAATTGTGAGATTTAACTGTTTCTTCAAAACAGGCTCTTGACCTTTAACAACCACTACCTTCCATGGGAAATGCTGCCATGACTTTCCCCTTTTATCTACCAAAGAAACCACTTTTCTTTCCAGCTGATAAACCCAATTTTATTTACCTTGTGATGATGGTGATGGTGATGTTCGTGATGATGGTGGTGGTTATGATGGTGGTGGTTGGCAGGAAATTCTTTGTGCTTGTGTACGTTCAGCACAGATGATACATTTGCAGAAACATGCATCCTAGCTATGCAGATCAAATATCCTTGTAAAAATCACTCTAGAGGAAGCAGTTCATGAGTACAAATAATATATACTATCTCCCTTCCTGTTACTGGAATGTTCTAGCTTGATGGGAATGCAGTGTCTTATGTGCCTTATGTTTAATACAACAACTTCTGTTTCCTTTCAGATGTATGATAGATGAATAATACTGTTTATGTTCAAGTGATATTAAAGTCAGCTACACTTTATATCAAGCATTGGCAGCTGATATACATCTGAGCCATGTACGTGTTTATGAATCGGATCAATTAATTCATACTGATATTCTGAGTGGAAATATGCACAAATTTATTTTGCAGTTATTGCACTGAAAGAGATATAACTCCTTTGAAATACACATCCACTGAAATGGTGGCTAATGCTGATGTCTTGTTCAATCCAATGACTAGCTTATTCCAAAGTTTCAAAAGTACATTCCAGCACTCCGTAATATGAAGAATTTGTAACAAATTTTCAGCTTTGTTTTTTAATATACCCAGTCACTTATCATAAGAACCTGCACATTTGTTGAAATGTTAATTCCACAAATGAAAATTTCTAATCATGTGCCAGTTGGTTTTTTTTTTATATTTTTTTGGCAGAGCTTTCATACTACCTTAATTGAATTCAGTTCAGTATCAGAACACTCCCTTCCATGCTAATTGGAAGGAAACTGCAATGCCTTCAAATACCAACCAGCAAATTAGTGATTCAGCCCTGATTCAGTACTTCAGGAAACAGTTTGAAAAAATAAGTGCTACTCCCCATCCTACTAGAGGAAAATTAAGAGCCATTTCTTTGCCACATGCATTGTTGTTAAATTCCAGAAAACAATAGTCTGGTAGCTAAATGCAACTACATTTAGTTTCTTCCATGCCTTATGTGGATGTGCATGACATGTCATATGACTACCACTTAAAGGTTGCTGTAAATATTTATTCAAAAATGTCATAGCTGTTTGTCGCACATCGTTGGAAGCTCAGCCGACCAACTGTTGATTCCTGCCTTGGTTGACAGCTTTAAAGACATCTGCTTGTGAGCTGTTTTCCTCCACTGCGTATGAAAGGCACTTAAGTGAGCAGACACATTTCACACAGTTCATGGTCAAGCATGTTCTCGTTTGAATGTAAACTTGTCAATCAAAGCAGATGACACATGCCTCTTAAATAAAAAATATGTAGCATGGTGTTATCTAAATACCCTCCAAACTGTTTATTTCTAATTTACCAATGAAAGCACAGAGAATAATCTATTCACATATCAGCAGTCTCAACACCTAAAAAGAAAAATTTAGATGTTAGTAGTAAGTGGTTCAGCTCAAAATAAAACTGAAAACCACAGCACAACTTCACAAATATCTCCCACAGTAATATCAGATTTTGTTAGGCTGACTGAAAGCGTGTGTTCCATCAAAAACATGAGTCAGGGGCCTTAGTACTAAGGCAATTGGAAGATACTATTTCTTTAGCCCAACAACACTGTACTGAAACTGAGGATGAAGATTCTTTCATTACACCATGACTAACAATTCTCTTGACAAAACTAATTAACACAAGGGCTCATTACTGCTCTGTAACGATTGAATCAGTAGTTTCTCACAAAGAGGTCTTTATTCATTTAGTTGGCACTAGTGAAGAAGCATAAGCATGCTTTTTGTGACTGTATTTTTAAAATGAATTCAAGGTTTTGCCACTTCTTGCAACAGTTTAATAGGGTGATAGATTTGTCCATATGTATGTTCCATACATTTTTTTAATTGTGTTGACACAAGATCCAGACTTGCTGGTAGTAATGACTGTAAATTAAATACAACCACAGAATAAAAGTATTGACACTTGGAAACCATATGGACTTAGGACTTTCTCTTGAGTATCTGAAAGATGGCTCCCTTTGAAATGAATTTGATTGATTCTGATGTTTTAAAAGCTATCTGACCCCACCCCCTTTAAGAGAAAAAGATGTTGTGGATTGCGCAGAGAACTGCAACATCTAGTAAAAGAATATGCCATTGCATGAACTTCTTTGTACAAATCTATCAAAAAAGTAAAAAATACATTCAAATAGAACTGCAGTTGACTATTACTGAAAGTTTACAGCTTTTTCAAAAAAAAAAAAAAAATTTCAGGCAAATGCTCTATTTGAACTTGAACACGAGGCTGGTAGTCATACTTCACTTCTTTGGTCTTCAAAAGACAAAAACAAAGAAATACTAATGTATCTTGCTCTCCTTTGAAAAAAGATATCCTGAAAATAATAAGTTATTTAAAATTCACAAGATGACTTTTATCATGCTTGATCGTATTATCAGAGAAATGGAACCAATTCTGTGAACACTGATGCATCCTGGTATATCTGTAATTCCTTAGATTTGTCTGTGAGAAAACTTTGCAAGGAAAACATCCACAAGGGTGCACAGAAGTAACAAAATATTTCTTCAACATTTATCACCACCACCTACACTCCAGATTTGCACATAAAGCCCTGAAAGTTTTACAACAATACTCCTTTTCCCACACAGCTATGCACTATCTATAGATTCAAGAGCAGTTATTGTGACAACCTTACGACTCACAATAGATTCACACAAACTCCAAACAAGATTCCAAACATTTTGCTGTTTTTAAATTACGACAGCATACATTAACGTGTTCCAAAGCAGAGAAAACAGCCTCTGAACAGCTCCTTGAGTATGAGAGAGACAGAGAAAGTGATAAGAGATGTTCCAAACGTGATAGCGCACAGACCGGTAGAATAAGCAGTTTCACCCTGGTTCAAAAGGAAGTTGTCATAAAATTGATGTACATTGGCCGGTAGGCTTCCTTATGCGAGAGCAGGCCTGAGACGAGAGAATGCAGAAGATGTCACTTAAATGTCTCTTTTTGGGGTGTTAATTTGATTCTGTGTGCCTGCAGCAGAAATAAGGGAGGACTTGTTTTATAGGGACTTTGCTCCCAGTTGGCTCATTGAAAGGTTAGATGGGGATATAATTTCTGCTTTCTATCAACATGTTCAAATCAACTGTAAATTACAGCTACCATTAACATACTTGAAGTATGCAAATTTATATACTGGGTCCAATTTGAGATACAGTATGAGGTAAGGAGCTAATTTGCAATGCCAGCTAAGTTTAATTCCAGAGCATTCAATAAGTATGATGTAGATGATGACCACTTTATTCATTTAATTAGCAAAGTCTTATTGATTTTGCATGAGGACATGGCTTTTTTAAAAGCTAGTATGGATTCTTCAAATTATTAAGAAACACTTCCACCATCACTTCAGGTTCTTATATACCTGGCAAGCCTACAACTATTGTCTTCAGAAAGAAGCTAAAGAAATTCAGGTTGTATGGAACATATATTTTTACAGCACAAATTCAAAATTTCACATCAGCTAATATTTCAAATCTGCTGACAAGATACAAACATTTATAAGTAGAGCCATTCAAATGGAAAGGATACTGTCCCATTGGGAACTTTTGGAATAAACTTACAACAGAGTTTCAAGCTTCAAAACTTCCCTAAGCTTTGTGTTGTCATGCTGGTACCTGAAGGTTTTGAATACCACAGTGGAACTGGGGGATTGCTTCTAAGATATATCACTTGAAATGTAACTACCTTTATCTACTAAGTCACAGCTTTGGCTTAAATATCATGATGATGACAATATTTTGTAATAAAAATGATTCTACTTTTAATGACACAAGTGAGACTTCCATAGTAACATGGACATTAAAATATTATCCCCGTTGTTTTGATGGAATTCAACATTAAAACCAGTATTATTGCCACAACCCAACACAACCCAAGTTGTGCAAGGCACAAATTTTGCACTTATAACTAAGCAGTAGCGGTATATCTACATTACCGGTTTTAGTCAGTATTTCCACCTTAGTAATATCGTCGATATGCGTTTTAAAAAATATGGGTATATAGTAAAATCTATATATAGAACTAATACCGTTATTCCCCTACTCAGTGAAATACCGATTCAACCAAAATATAGACACTCAACACAAATATCGAATAACAGCAGTGACTCATGACAGATACGAGAAAATACCGATACAAAACCACCAATAAACTAGTTTTCAATGAGTACAGTAGACTAGAGCTACGAGATGTTTAGGTTCACCTCTCCGTGACCTTTCCAGTCACAGAGCTGTTCGTTCATGTACTGAGTATGTATTGACAGTCTACATCTCAGCTCGCACTGTATACTCAATGACCTGCACAGTGGAATAGTTCAGTGCACTTGTTTACAAACAGCGGCAGTGTCTGTGTACGCCGGTGTATACATAATGGCGGAATGAGAGTGTCCAAGTTCATGGGCCCTATCGATTCAACCAATTTTGCTGCATGGCTGCATAGAAACCCCTTTCACTGTAGTCATATGTAGCAACCATACAGTCCTGTAGCTTAAATTTTTTTTGTCTTTGTACCGAGGTGTTCCATGCCACCTGTTCCCATGTGCTTGTTTTGATTCATTAAGATGTTGCAAATGTATAACCTAAATTTCTTCAGAATTTATAAGAAACCACATGGCCTATTGTTAAATCAAGCAGATGTTTATGATAATGTAGTATGAGTGTGTTAAAATTAAGCTGCTAAATCCAACTTATTTTCTTATCCACAGAGTTGATGGTGAAAGCATGTACAGTACATCAGCATACAGAAACAAGTCTGTGAAAGTGTGAGAAGCACCAAAAAGTGAAGTTGAGAGTACCCTCATATGCAGAGATGCTGAGATTACAATACTGTCTTGGTACAGATCAGAAATGATGAGTAAGCAACTCAGTAGAGTATTAACCAGTACATTAAAGTGTATTTTAGGTTGCTGGCAAATTTTGCCCTATCAGGGGTATAGATTTGCTAAGACTTACTGCATGCCCAGAGAAGACTGTCAAATGAAATGATGGGTTTATATTCTTTGTGAGGATACTCTAGGGATTACCTGTGCAAATTTTTTTATGGAAAAATCCAACTCGGCCACTGCCTTAAGGCAGCGGACCACTAACTCCAATACTCATGTCTGGAAAAATGTTTACTGACAGACAAAGCGCCATAAAAAAATTATGGGATGTTGTTTCTGACTGTGTTACTTACAAAATATGATCATTTTTGCATTTGGATTTTGTAGATGATGAGTTGAAATACATACTGTGCAAAATTCAAGGCAATCTGACCAATGTTAGTGCCATTTTTTTTATTGTATTACTCCGCCCAGTGAAATGCCGTTTTTGAGTAGCTATTATGGCGGGAAACACATCCCTATCATTCAAGGCTCTCTAGCTCAAAATTTCAATGGTCATGGTATGGAAATTTGAAAGTGCCATGAAAGCCGAGATTGTGGGCTTCGATCAGAGGGGTAGCATGTCCTGGTTGAAAACTTCTACTGGGAGCAAGGGGGCACGGAAGTAGCCTAATTTAGTGTGTAAGTCAATGGGACTTATAATTAGTGGCCCGCTACCTGTAAAGCCTTCACGATGTGTCCACGATGGGCAAAAAGAACGTAACATTTTTGCAAAATTCTTTCGTACAAGTTAGATGTGGGAATCCACCACAGGATTTTACAGTACACATTCAAGTCAATGCAGGTTTAGTATAGCAACTCAATCCTTTGTTAGCGCGAGAATTTGCTTTACAACACAACGTAAGTGTATACACTGTACATGTGCAAACATGCAAACACGTGGTCAAACAGGCTGTGCATTCCTAGCACATAACCTTGCCTGGATCTGCCCACTTTGATACAGGGGGATTTTTGATACAGGGTTCCATAAGTAACTTATTTCTTTGATCGAATTTTGCAAGTTTTTTAGCCCGCAATATTTTGCATTGCCATTTAAAAAAGGTTATTGGAACAGTAGGACAGGGCAAACTCTGTAAAACATTGCCGCATAGAAGATGGGATTTAAAAAATATGGGAAAGTTTTTACATCGAGGACCTGGAAAAGGCAACAGTGCAGAGCAGCTAAAGAGCTGCTACGATTCAACTGAGTGCATGGTACCTGGTTTTTGACAACGAATAGTGCAGTGTTCGTAGGACTTGTGGAATAATATTTGAAGCGCGGGATCAATCACTGCCGATCAGGCAGTTGACAGAGGTCAGTTAAGTGATGTGATACCGACTTCTAGAATTAGTTGACTATAATACCGAAGCATATATTTGATATCCAGAATATTGGTCGATATTTTATGTATCAGAGAAACTTTGCAACTATGCCGTCAGAGCTCTAGTATTGCTGCTTGAATTTACTGCGAGGGCCGGCAAGCCTGCATGGGAAAAGCTGCCACTTACTATGTTTGCGGGCATTTTAGGAGAGTTGGGAGGGAATCCCTTGACAAATAAAATGAAAGAGAGAGAAGTATAAAGGCTAAACTAACATTTTAATAAAAATATTATTTATTCATCTTTTTTCTTTGTACAAATTTTAATTGATTTTTGCCGATAAACATGAAATTGTGAACCTTTGTTTGTCTCCTATATGGATTATGGGGCAAGAAATAACCTTCGAACTTCTTTCCTTCACACATAAAGTGTGTGTACCTATTTTGCCAAAATATCGATATTACCGGTATTATCAGTATTTTCGGACCTATATATCGATATTCTTCATAGGCAATACCGCTACACTTTACCTATAATGAATTAATATAAGCAGCATATCTACAGATTTGAGAAACAGAAATGACACAGGACATTGTTGTATACCTAAAGTTTGTGTACAACCTTCTTTCAAAGGATAGCAATACTGCTACAGAGAAACAACACAGGAAATTTCTAACATTAATAGCTTGTTTACATCCTTATCTTTCAAAGGATAGCTGTGATATTGCTAGATATGCCTTGAGCCTGGCTCATTTTTGAAGTAGAGGATGACTGATGACTTCAGCAGTTAACCTATTAGATACAAAACGTAAATGGCTACAAGTACTTTGTATTGTGTTCTTTATGAAAGCTAGACAAAAGGTATCTCTGAAACACTTCACGTTTACTATACTGCACAATGAATAATCTCATAAAGTTGACCTTTGAAGAAGTTCCTTGAGAACAGTGAAAGATCTTCAATTAGAGAATCTTTAATATCTATTGATTAAAATGGCTCCTTTGGTTATCCTCACATCATTTTATCTAATCCATTCCCTCTATGTAACTGCTAGATATAGGCTTGATAAACAATTTTTTACAAATATGCCCTTTTCCCTTCTCCCACCCCCAAATGAGGGCAGGGGAGGGTTGGGGGAGAGGCTAAATTCAATGGTGTTACAAATTTTGCAATGTGTCTCCCATGCTGCACTTGAGAGGGATTTCCATATAACCATAAATGAAATCAGTTTCTGTAGTTTGCCATGTTGGAAAAAGCCCTACAAACTAGCACTATTAACTACAGATAAACCTCAGTGTTTTATCGCTCATTTACCTTTCAATCCCTTGCAAACCTGGATAGCTGTTTTAGATGTACTTCCTTCCAGTCTGCTATCATACATTACTGTATCTTCATACCTTGCAATGCCCCTAATCTGACACAAGGCAAGTTGCTAGGCCTCTTAAGTCATTTATTACCATGTGGAATCCCTTGAAGGACCCCACCAACATGTAAATAACCTTTTATGCAATACTTCACAACCCTGGTAGAATCCCATCACTGATTCCTATTCAGATTAGAATAATATGCCAAATAATGTGACAGCCTTAATTTATTGGTCACTGGAGAATATACAAAATTTCAAAACAGCTTGAAATTTTCAATTTCATAAGTTCTCTGAGGTAGTAATGTCTACATAATGGTAATACATGGCATTTACAGTAGCAAGATGGTGGGAATAGAACTTGGTAATATTTTCAAGTTGTTAGCCATATGAGGATTAAGCTTTATACTATACTTATTCTCTAATAATGTTATACATTGTCATTAGAGCTCTTCAGTCATGGGAATCTCATACCTGTCTGTTTAGTGAAGGACTAATTTAACAAACATTAAAAATTTCAAAGGGAGTCGCTAAATACCATCAAAATCAGAAAATTTTAAACATTGATGATATTATAGGATGATTCCTACTTTAATTGTGATTTGGAAAACAAGACATACTTGTGGCAATGGAGGAACTCAAGCAATCATATGTTATCCTTTTCATCTAAGGGGGGAGGGTCTTAATCTATCATTTTTGAGCAAAACAGCCATTTTAGCTAGTGACAAGTCTATTCACTTCAAATCATGAAGATCTTGCTGCAGACAAGCAATATTTAAAGGAATAGTGCCATGCCATCATACAAGAAAGCAACTATCTCAGCCATTTAACATTAGTTTTTGTAGTCTGATGTCATGTACTCTTTAAAGGTCAAGAGCAGTCCCCCCAAAGTTATTTTGAAGCAACAACTAAATATCACAATTCTCGTCTCATTTCTGTTCAAAGAATCTTTCGTAATAACTTACTACTTCAATTTAACATGTGAAAGGTAAACCAAGCAGTAACTTCCAGTATATTTCACATTTGAGGAGTAAAAATGTTGCCACATGACCCTCAACAGCCAATCATGAAACTGGACAGTTTACTACACTGCTTCAAGTTGGGGTGACTGCTCCTGTCCTTTAAAAGTACATTACAATTTACTTCAGAAAATGTTTCATAAATTTCTATTGAAACATATTTAAAGACTGTCAGCTCAAAATTACCTCAATTGATTTTCCCTAAGAAAGAAATTGTTTGAAAAATTTGAATTAAGCAGAATATGGCCTATTTAACAAACTGACAGAGGATGAGATGACAGTTTTATTTCTTCTGATGGTCCTGAAAAAGCTGCAAGCATTTAAATTGTCCAGATTCACTCTTTTAGTCTAGAGTGCTTTAAATGTATATTCCAACACAGAGACACAGGGTCATAGGGGTGCTGTGAGGGTTAACCCATTGCCAAAGCTTGAAATTGCACAAAAAGTGACCACTATAAAAATGAATAAGTTTGGAAATGTTTTAATGTCTCCCCATTTCACACTCTGAAACCCAACAATCCTGACTAAACCCCCTGAAAACATGAAAATATAAGGTAGGTTACTTAGGGGAGGTTTCATAGCCTAGTTTCTAACCAATTGGTTAAAATGAGGCTGGCTAACTTGGCTAAGGCCTACCTTACATGCAGTTGTGGCTCACTGGCTTGTTTACTCCATTTCTAATGCCAAGCACCAAGCACAATGGCAGTTGGTTCTATTTTAAATTCTATAGTGTGACCCTGTCATGAGTCAAATACTGTACTTTAATCACACTGTCAGCAGGGAATAATTTATCCAGTATGGCATCGCAATTTGCTACACAAACAGGCCAAGTTGCTTCACAAATGAAAAGTTGTGTAGCAATTTTTATGTGTGCATAACCCTTGCATTTTCACAAACAATGTGTGGAAGACCTCAAAAATCTTCAAAACTGCTATGCAAAATTTGAATGCTAAATTATTCCCAATGTCAGATGCTCTAACCACTTGACCATGAAGTTTGCGTAGAAAGAGTTGGAGTAAATGGTGGCTGTCAAATGTTGGAATGTTCTTTTGAATCTCTATCTCAACTATGCCAAAAGGTTAAGAGGCAGGGAAATTCATTTTCTCTTCATCCCATTTTGTTTTTCTCTTTCTTTCTTTCTTTCTTTGATATCCATTTGCTGGGATATCACATCCTCCAATATATATATATATGTACAAGACCAAGTACAAATCCAAAAGGCCATTCTGTGTACCTGTTTAATTTAAACTACAATGAAACGAACTAAGCCGAATGTTGCCTTAGGCCAGGTTAAAAAATATATGCTTTATGTTAGGTTTTAGCAAAAAGAGAATGAAGAGCTTTTTTTAATTTTTCCATGATGGAGTGACAGATTTGCCTTGGTCCTTGGTACATTTGTGTTTTCTGTTTTAGCTTCGAGCTTATACTAAGGAAAGTGTGTATTAATAGGCCAACCATTAGCTGAAGGGTGGTGCCCTTATCAAGTTATCATTCAAAGTGCTAGACTGCAAAGGTCTGACTGGTATTGTTAGGATTACATACTATGTGCAACTCCCTGATATGTTTAAATAAAAGGGAAAAGGGAAAAGGGAGAGTGATGTAGATTGGTACTTACACACTCAAACATAAACCATGCTGTGATAAGTTCTTCCCTAATCCTAATAACATTAAACTCATTCTCTCTCACCAGTTACATGTCACATTAAGGCTCACTGTAGAATTAACTTGGTGAACAATCTAGAGTTATAATTTAACAATGGATTTATTTAGTTTGCTACATGAGGTTTTAGGGCCCAATTTCCAACCTATTAGTTCAAGTCAAGGCAGTCACTGCCTTTTTTCCAGCTCAATGGCTTGTTTCCCTGCTCCATTGATCATGCTGAGCATTGTACACAATGCAAAAATATTCCACTTTAACCCTAGGGGAGCATGGACTACTTTAGTTATGACTACAGAAACCATCACTATGGATCAGAGAAACTGCTACTGAGATGTTACTGATTAATGTATTGTTAATTCAAGAGAAAACAGAAAGAGCCAGAGAGCAAGAGGGAGACTATGTATAAAATGATAATATTTGTCATTCTTTTGATTGCAGTGGTGTGTTCACTGTGTGGGTCCTGACTCAGCCTACACGGAATTATAATTTCTACAAAACTGAGTCAGTTTTGTGATTTATAAATTCATATCTGGTTGATCCCCCCTGTCCCTTATTTAACAGGTCACCTGTTTGTAATAGGATGGGAGTACACACTGTTTACCAAATGTATGATGAGCACAGATGCATGCATCTCATACCTGAATCTCACTGAGATTTATTTCACTACCAGCATAATAAAGTTCTAAGAGTACATTTGGCAGATAATATAGCAAGAAAAATTCAGATCCTCCAAGGTATCACTCATCCGAATTCATCCATGGGGTATCACTCATCCAACCTCATTTAGTGTAGTCTAGACTAAGAGCTAACGTAAACAGAAACAGCAGAGAAGTACTACATACTGTATAAGATCTGCGATGATTAATGCATACGACTGTATCTAAAGTTGGTCATGTGACAAAGAACATTAAAACAGATAAATTGCTGACAGACATGTTTCATAATCAAAACCATTCTCTTAGCTTTATGGAGGGAGATACTGTACAGCTTTCTTGGTTTCCTCCTGGAGAGGACAGAGGAATCTGGAGAGCATATGTGATGGTCTGGTTTCAATCGGCCATAACTGGTCTATCACCTATTAATCTTTCAATTTCCTTGCTTATCTGTATCATGGATGGTTGTACACTAAACTGTATCTTGATTCCTTCAATTTCCTTGCCTATCTGTATCATGGATGGTTGTACACTAAACTGTATCTTGATTCCTTCAATTTCCTTGCCTATCTGTATCATGGATGGTTGTACACTAAACTGTATCTTGATTCCTTCAATTTCACTGCTTACCTGTATCATGGATGGTTGTACACTAAACTGTATCTTGATTCCTTCAATTTCACTGAATATGATGGTTTGAAGTTCATTTCTGTAGCTGGCTATCCTACCTCACCCTTGCTTCATTGCCAGCAGAATTGCTTGACTAGATGGACTGTCCAACAGTAGTCATAGGCGAGATAGGTAGGAGTGTAAGTAGGTTCTCAATACTTTAGTAAGGGCATGCTCAACAGTAACCTTGAAGCAGTCAAACAAAATTAGCCTGTTCTGGGGCTTTTTTCTGCATGGCCAACATGTAACCTCTTTGGCTGTGTTTTGATGGCACACCAGGAGAGAGGGAGGACAACTGCATAGCAGGTAAAATAGTCACAAATCACTGACAGGACTGAAGTAATTACACCTTCTAATTTATATTGTTTATTCATGTTTTCTTCCATCCAAGGAAGATTTGAACCTTGGTAGGTGCTTAATTTCTAACCATGCTGAAGCACGAAGGACTAATTTCAAAACTTTAAATTGACAAGCATAAAAAGGAATTTACATGTATGATTGCATGGTTATTATACATAAAAGAATATTCCACCATACTGAACATTGTTCTGCCCATAATTCTTTGTATTCAAGCAACTCAAAAAGAGCAGACTCAAAAAGAGCAGACAAGAAATGAGGTTTGTGCAGAGATCTGCAGAGCATCGATCAACACACACTGTACACAAAGAGAGTAATCAAATTTAAAGCCCTGGGGAAAAATATCCTCATTTGCTGTTTAATTTTTTGATAAAAATATCCTAACTCAATAACACCTAGCAATGATAAAAACTTAACACAATTAATAAACCAGACAGAAGCAGCAACTAATGTTAACACTGAGGCACTCTACTGAACATTTCAGACAATTAACTTTGTAGCTCTATCCATGTTTCCACCATGGACTGGCACATATCCAAGACCCTTAGGATGATACGTTCTGTGATGAATATTTCAACTCTATGTTAATTTCTTCTTCTTCTTCTTTTTTTTTTTTGAACATGAACAAAATGCAACTTCAATTAAATGTAAAGATCTTGGCAGATACATTACAACTTGCATCATGACGAATGACTCCCGGTATCCATCTAATCAACCAAGACTGTAAAAATGTCTGTAAGATAAATGGCCAATGAATGAAACACAATCACCTGTTTCACGTTATGGGGAGAAAGATAAAAGGTTTTCTACATCTTGGCAAAATACATTTGCTCAATCTAAGATAACTTAAATACAGCGGCTGAAAGCAGTTTCCCCTACAAAAATATATATAACCAGTGCTCAGATGGGAGGTAGTCACTACTAAAGTGTTAATAATACTAAAGTGGAATTAGTCATACTGATGTGAGACAATTCCAGGTTAATCATGCACACACATATTTTCAGAGAGCTGGTTGGGAATTGCAAAGTCCTTTCAGCTCACTGCAGGTCTTCCACTAAAGTAGATCTATCTCTTGTAACAAACCTGTAATGAAGAAAGTATTTACTCTTTGAGGAAGAATAAATCTTGATAGATTGAGTGAAAAGTACTTCACAACATACTTGTCTTTGGAGAAAAAGGACTGAAGACTACAATTAGTACAGTAACTCTCAGTGTTATAATTTAGCACTAGTTGGTATGTGTGAGCTGTTAAATCCTAAGTGGTGCTGATTAAAATGCCAGTACATTTTCATACTTCACACCAGATGTTGCCTCTTTTATGTATACATAGATCTCACACCTGTGAATAACAAAATTAAATCAATTTAACTGTATTCTTGAGCCTACTTTGAAGTTTCTCTGGAATGTTGATTGTTTGCAATCTCTAACCATATTGCCAAACAGGCTGTATACCTGTAATTCACCAATCCCAATTTTCAATTTTACACAGTGACCATGATGTAAGTGCATGGTGACAGAAAAAAAAAAAAAAAAATCCCACGAAGATGCAATGGCCGAAACACATATACAAACAAGCACTGCTCCATACCAGCCCAGGGCAAGCTGTTTGCCCAACAGCCCCTAGTATGATCCCAGTGGAAATTTACCAGAACCTTCAGCAATTTAGGAATATTTACACCTATAAACTCAAATTTTAGGATGCAAGCTGTCTATACAGGGAATCAAACAGAGTCACAACCTGCCGACTGTATATATAGTCTAAGTCATGTTTGTGTATAGCCTATACTCCTACTCCTTGCTAACCCAGTCTTGTCAATTTTCTGACAAGGAGTATCCATCATTGTCCATTCTATGCATCTCTGATTTGTCAATTTCTTTCAGATTCATTTTATGTGTGGCTTCCTTTAGGTTAACAATCCAATGCACTCTTCAAATTTAACAAGGAATGACTATACCGTAATACAGAGTATACTGTGGGCCTAGAATGTGTAAAGCCTACAGAAGCCCAAAATATGTTGAGCCAATATAACATCTATACCATTAAGCTTTACTCCAACACCAATATAAGTATTACATATAAGACTAGGGCATCCACAATTTTTGTTTATGTATTATTTTAGTGCAACCACCTGCAAACTGATTGTTCTTCCTTAGTCCAAAGGGTTACTATATTGAAGAGAAATCGAGAACAAGGGTCATTATCGAGAAGGGCCATTATTTCAGAACAAAGAGAAAAATCATTCTGAATAGGAAAGTAGATAACGGTTGTTATTCCAATTTGATCATAATGGTCACAATTCCACAAAATAAAGGCTGTTACTTGGAACATGGTTATCTCAAAAGGAGAATGGGATCACTATTCCAAACAAAAATGTACATAGCAATATTGTACTTGCCATCATTGTTATTTCAGAAAACAGAACATAAATGGTAGATGATCTACTGTGTGTGATAAGTAGACAAGTGCTTACTTCAACAGTGAGGTCCACAAGATGAAACTCATCTTTTCCTCTCTAAATTTTAGCAATCCATATGGAAATCACTTGGGTGAATGCAAGAAATGACTTTATTTTTGTCAAGCTGTTGCTTTGCAACTTTTCTGATTATTTTTTAACATTTCTCTCAATTAAATACTTCTATGTCAGAAAACATAACATTCCGGTTCTGGGAGTTCTACAGCTATAGAAAACAGAATAGTTCGGCTTCAAATAGAACAGTTGTCAAGTACGTAATATGCTAACGAGGCTTTTAAATTCAGAATGATGACTCCTTTCCTTATTTGTTATAGTAACCCTATGGAATAAAGACTCTTGTTCAATTTTAATTCAGAATAACAACCTTTCAGAAGAACAACTCAATCATCAAAATAGTGATAAGATCCCTAGCAAAATTTATTATTACTATCTTAACCAAACCTTTTTTCTTATGTTCTTCTGTTTTTTCTTGTAGGGTTTGTCCCAAAGAAAAGCCATTCACTGACAATAACATCAATGCAAGGTTATGGATGATGCAACAGACTCCCAGTTACCACAAATTTATAAATGATTCACTACCATTTCTCACGAAGCATAATGAAGTGAAGCTCCCCCCCAAAAAAGGTTCTGTATTGTATCATGCACAAATAACAAATTACAAAATTTCCAGTGTGGAATTTTGGGAAATGAATGAATAAGTCATCACTTCTCATGAGATGCAGAACACTACTTTCTTCATCCTTGCAGAATCCTATCAATATTATAAATGTTTAAAAACATGATCACTATGCAGTATTACCAGTAGTACCATACTCCTACATTGTAAAATGGCACATTCATGTAGAAACAATTAAAAATCCAAGTTGTCATACACATTTATCTTGAAATGGCCCACATTAATTTTGCTGGACTTCTCAACCTCTGAATCAGCTTCTCAACCTCTGAATCATTGCCTAATTGCACAAACTTTGCGCTTTTTGATAAAATACTTCAAGCACATATCTCCATCCATACAGAAAGAAATCTCATCTCATACGTTCAATTCCTAATAGATGTATCAATTGGCCACAACTTGCAAATCGGTTAAGTCACCATTACACCAATTACATGAAGCATCTCCATGTAGGGTGGTGGCAATACCCTGCAAATGAACTATACTGAGCCATCAAAGGAATACTGCAACAAGCTTTGAACTGTACTTTTCAAACAAGCAACACAGACCATGGACCTAAAAAGATACTGTACTGTAATTCTACTGTACTTCATCATGTATTCTTCAAAAGTTTGTTCGAAATCTGCTCTAAAGGCATGCTATTCATTATCATGAAAGTTGTAACCCCACACAGTAGCTAGAGGGTCTCAATTCCATGAATGAACAATAGGAACATACACATGCCCTCTTTCATCTACACAGAAGACTACAAGAGTATGAATGAGAAAGGCATTTTGAGAGGAGAGCTGTGGGCTTTTTCTAGCTTCATTCACAATCTATTTAAGGATTTTAAGTTACTTGAGATAGCAAAAAAGAGTAAATAGGTTCACAGCTAGCCAGCGACACATTCAGCTACAGTGCTTGAATGTCGCCAACTGTAAAATGAGAGAATTTAATGGACTGGAAACCAGTCATATACCAGACAAAATACTAGAAGCCTTGTTTCATATCAATGGAACTTACATACATATACACATGCATGGCAGGCTGCAATGGTTATCCCACATCTTCCAAACAAAATTCTCAGAACACCAATCACATTTTAAAACTATACCCTTGGATACATACTTACAGGAATTGGAAGCAGCCACCCCAAACAATAACTATACATCACACATTTCATCTCATTTGTCTTCCAAGTACATTTTGTGATGCTTTAGATTAGCTACTTAGTTAGATCTAGAGGTTTACAGCCCAGTTTCCTACCTACTGGTTCAAGTCGAGCCGGCCACTGCCTTTTTTCAGTTGTGGCCCACTGGCTTGTTTTCCCTATGTCCACTGTTTACACTGAGCAATGCTTTGGATGCATATTAATTGCAAGTACATGGTAAACCACGTAGCCTACGTAAATAAATTTCACAATTTAGTGAAATGTGCTGCCAGTAGCTCATGAGTTTCTATGGTTTCAACTTTCTATGAATGTGGCCTTTTCAAATATACAGTATGAATTGGGCTTATAATTGAAATATGACTGTGCACAAAACCTGTGAATACCTTTGTCATGTTTCGGCCTACCTAAAAAGACTTTTCTTGTCTTTATACATGGCCAGTAGTACTAAAACCTTTAGAGCCTTCATCCTACAAAGTCAACTATGTCACATCTTGCTTTTAAGCAGGCAGTATCTGGCTTTCAAACACATATAAACCTGAAACTGAAGCACGCACACCTTTAATCACTAATAAAATTACTGTACTCATTGAGAATTATTTGGCCTCACATTTAAATAGTGCTCAAGGTGAAACACTAAAATGCTACAAGTCATACAGTAGCATGTGACTATTTTTAATACAAAGATTCACAACAATCAAAGCTGAAAACACTTCAAATAGGGAGGAAGCATTGCAGTGTATGAGAGAAGAGAAAAGGTTTTGTCTGGGAGATTTCAGTTTTAATGAAATTCACAAGTACATCTGTGAGGGTAGCAGAGTGTTAGTAGAATGACTTACAAGGCAATGACCAGAAGCATGCAGGTGAAGACAACACAAAGAAATGCCATTTGATTTTTTTACAATGAGAGCTGAAGTTTTTCTTTCCACCCCTGAAGACAGCTCTCGTAATTGCATAATTAATAAATATGTTAATTTGTATCCCGAGGTGATTAACATTTAAGAACCAAAATGAAATTTGAAGTCTGACAAACAAGATGGCAAAAATTAATTATTGCATGGAAGAATAAAAGTGTTTTCCACTATAAAACTCTTCTAGCCATTAAAATTTAATCAAAAGCATCCCAGGACTGGCTGAAATTCACACATAACAGGGATAGTTCAAGTTAGATACATAAGAAATAATCTAGTAAAATATCTTGCAAGTTTTCCTTCCCCTGGATAGTAACCTTTACTTTAAAAATCTGTGTTGAACAAGTTCTTAACAGACACTAACAAAAATGCAGATACCTACAGCACAAACGAAACCTAACAAACAGAGACTACAGTAATACCTCAGTCCTTGTAAGCTTCATTACAAATTCCAGCGCTGACAAAATACACCGCACAGGCTTTACCGTTGATTCCACTTCTCATGTAATTTTGCTTGCCACAACCGTGGCTTTGGATAAGATACAGTCTTGAATTCTTTACACTTGGACCTGATGAATTTTAGCAGCTCTAAACATGTGGAGAATTTATGGGGGGCATTTATCTCAAATCAGTTTAAAACAGTACAAGATGGTTGACAGTTCACTAGAAGTCCCAGAAACCAAGATTGCATTTAATTATTAAAACAAAAATTTGCAAGGTCAGGGTTGTGACTTAACTTTTTCTTTTTGTAGACCATTGATGACTCAGATTATTGTAGATGCTCTTAATACAAGCATGCACCCCATGCTGTGTCTATACATGAACCCATGTAGTGCAAACATGTCAATGCAGTAAGTACCTTTACCTACAGAGGACATATTAAACTATTTCAATACACCATAGAGAGATAAGGAATGACATGATGTAACCTAATAGTGCATTTCCATAGGATGATAGGAGGTAGGTGTGGACTTAAATAGACTAGTGAATCCTCTCTTTCATTTACCTTGAATCATCCAAATCAGATGAAAACTGACAAGAAAATATCATGACAGAGCCACAGCTTACACAGGCTGGCTAGATACAAATAACTGGAATATATGAAAGTATAAGAATCAAAGAATGTCTTCCAAACATAGAAAAATCTGCTTCCATGGAACAGATTTTTTAAACCTTTCAACTTGCTAAAATTTAGTATATGCTTCCTTGCTTCTGTAAACATTATTGAAGTCACAAAAATTAAGGGTCTGAATTATAAAACATCTTCAGAACAAAATTTTTGACATAATATCGCAAAATGTCAGCAATTCTGGAATATAACCATCAAAACTGACCTGGTACCATAAACAACTTCCTTCATAACAGCTTTCAAACAGCTTTCTTGTCAATTCCATCATGTCTGCAACATCTCCTATCTGACTTCTTATTCACAACAAAAGGGTTTTATTACTAGTGGAACATTCTGCTTCAAAATATCTACTACAGACAGCACATGTTTGGAAAATAACTCAAATCAAAGAGTACTGAACTAGTCCTAACAATAACCTGGTGCCATTAGGCCATTGATACATGATCAATGACTGTCAAAGTTTGGATCAATCAATAGATGAATTTCACCGAACAACTCCAAAGATTGACAAAGACAATAAAACAAGAGGATTTTAAAGAAAATCACAAAATGCATTACAAATGCAAGACATATTGCTAGAAAAAGTTTAATTCATGCATGCTCTGATTCTAGCTGCTGCTTGTAGTTGTGATAACAGACTTTTCACGAATGGAAACACTGTCATGGGGAAGTGCATCAAAATATTATGTTTAATGTATTGTTTAATTAGTTTAAAAACCTACTATTATTATGGTCTAATACTATTACATACACAGTTATGTAATGTGCAAAATGGGAATAAGCAAGATTATCTAGTGAGTAAAGTGGGTTTACACCCACCTAGCTTTGCCTGGTATACTATAGTGGCCATGTAATGGGTTTCATCATAGTTATTATACTAAACCCTGGTTGGGAAACGCAGGGTGTGAAGGCAGTATGTTGGAATCTGCATGTTTAGTGGTCATGTGACTGTGAGAGTGCACATCACAATAGTACAGCAATGGTGGGTACTGTATTATACAATATACACTGCAGTTCGCTTCGTGTCAAAGGCAGTCAAAAAGGCTTTTAAAACGTGTTTGTGACCCACCCATGGGGAGGGAGTGAAATCTGCACATGATGTTGGTACTAATGTCACAATTAAAAAAAATAAGCAGTCCAGCTCATTGAAAAACAACAGACATAGTGCACGTTGTAATGCGCTAGGTTGCTGTACAAACGGTACAGCTAGTGTACAGTTATATAGTGTAGTCTCATCATTACTATGTAACTTAATATGCTTGCCGGCACTTAGCAGTCTCTAAACAACACTGAGGTAATTCCTAGTTAACAGGGTATAACTCAGAATACTTTTTTCCTGCCCTTGTCATTTTTGAAACATGTCCCTCCCTCTTATGGCATGCATTCCTCTGCGACGAATGCACCATCAATGTCATGTGATGCACTTTTCTGAAGTTCTCAACATACCTGTTCGGGCTTGTACGTGTGTGCTTATAGGTTCATGTAAAGTTTCCCAACCAGGGAAGTATATTAACTATGGTTTCACATTTAGTGCTCTCAAAGACTATCTTGCTGCATGTCCATTTAAAATTATCTTCCACAAAAGTGAACCAAAGATATTCATCACATGATCTATCCAGTCTGCAATAACAGACAAAATGTGAAGTGAAGTGTATAGTACATGATGTGAAACTATGGCAAATCCTTAATATCAGTGTCAACATATGTGTCTCTTTAGAAGTGAAATTAACAAAACCAAAACAAATCTCTTATCTATTAATCATTAATCCCATCTTTTCACTTCATTTCAAACAAAGCTTCCATTCAAATAGGTGATGTGTCTCACACTCTTTGAAGCCAAACTGATACCTTTTATCATCATATCTGAAAAGGTAAATTAAATTCCGTCCACTACATCACCACCTGTTCAGCAGTACATGAAGCCAATTCTACTCTGCTTTCATTCACCATAACTGCAGACCTAAGTTTACCCAGTTAAGTGTGATACAACAAATATTAACAAATCCACAATGACAGATCCATTACACATATAAAGACTACGGTGAACAAATTTTCTTTTCAGGCTGGTAGTGATGTCACTGTTCAACTCTAGATGGCACTAGTCACCTTTACCTTTACCACAATGCAAAATCTTTTCATTCCATCCTAATAGATGGCAGTGTTGATAAAAGTTAGTGTATGAAGTTGGCATGTAGAGGGCAATATTTTGAAACATGTTCGTCCATGGCTGGAACAGGACAATTGTGTAACAGGACATTTCTGAGATGTAGTAGTTGTGATGATTATGGGAAAGCATCCCTCACTCTCCTGCTCTTAGAAGAGAGACATACAAAAATAGTGACACATTGTTTGATACTCAAAATGATTACCTCCACCTAAAGAGCATATGCCACAGTAAGTCCTGTCTTGGGCGAAAAACAGGCATTTAACATCAACCCATCACAATGTTAGCCCAATAGAATACTACATTGGCCAGAGTTTTAAAAGAGCCCTGATCATCTTTCAGTTTAAAAAAGGAAGACAAGAACAATTTTCCCACACCTCCATGGTTTTGGGAATCTACAAGATGTGATATTTACCTCCCATTAACACTTTGTTCTGTTTGGTCAGAAGACTGTGTGCATGCTGTGTAATTTGAGCTAGTCTGCATCTTTTGATTATGATGTCAATCAAAGAACAGTTACCAACTGAATATGTAACTGAATAAGTAACTGAATAAGTAACTGAATAAGTAACTTAGTTAAATCTTATCTTCCCACAAAAAATAATTATGTGGTATTATTTTCCAGATTTAAAAAACTAATGAGCAAAAACATTCTACTTTGAGTAAGAGGCGGGTTATCAACTAAGCTAGCTTTTCAATTGAAAATTTTATTAAAATTTAAATTGAAATGACAATATCATGGTAAACCAACAACTTGCTCTCCTTGCTTTAATTAATGTTTATGAAACTATTGTCACATGACTCTCAAGTGCCAATCATGAACAAACACACTCGGACTACTACACTTATTCAACTTGGGGTAGTTATAATTCCCCTTTAAATGATGGTTAATTTACTGCATAGCTATTACACACTGATCCTCCAAGATCTCATTGACCTTCTAAATATATTCAAGTCTAACAGTAAAGGTTCTCTTCCCTGATAAGGGAAAAACTAGTTCAACAAATGCAGGTAATATAGTCTGATACCTTCATTATTAGGGCATGCAGTAGAGTACAGGTAATAATCCACACAGAAGAACATGTTTCATAGTAGACTGACTGAGAGATTTTTATAAAGATATTGATTAATGTCAGCCGAGATACACTATGCCACAATGGTGTAAGGTTTAACATAGAAGAACTGTACGCTGCCAAAGTATACTGGATAAAAACACACAATGTTATGTACACATGGAAAGTGCAATTGTTGAAATTATAAAAGAAAATCCAACTAGCTTGTAAAAAAAAATTACTGGCAAGAAGTAAGATACACAAACAGTTGATCTCGACTTGTTCTCCATTTTAGCTTACGATGCTGCATCGCATGCTGTAGTGCACACTTGAAAGATTTAATTTAAATATTTCTATTTTTTTTGTGGGTAGGGTGGTGGGCAGTAGCGTAATCTTCAAACTGCCATGACTACATTTCTGTCATCAAATTGCAAGAAAAGAAATGTCATATGCAATATGCAACACTGCAAATGACTACACAAATTAACATGGAAGAACAGGGAATAGTTACAACAAATAGAATGTCTGAAAAGGGGCAACATTTTCAGCAAAATGATGGACAACTTTCAACAGAAAACAAAGATACACTGCACTATGGGTGACTGATATTAATGAGGGGACTGTGGGGGAAAACATTATGTATCAAGCAATGTCTGTGCATGTAAGTTTAGCAACTGTTTCACAATAAGATGAGAGGTGCATGCAAGGATATCTTTGCAGAGTGGTGGACACAGAAGAATGTGAACCTGGTGACAAAAGGAAGTGGAGTTGGATGATGGGAATGTGTGAACTGTAGGCAAACCTTACCTCCGCAAGAGGCACTGTGGATATTCCCACATAACTCTGTACAGGTTCTTTCTTTGGATCGTTGTTAGATCCTACCACTGGCACTAACCGAGGGTGGTTAGAATCAGTAACAGGTCCTTCACCTGCATAGCTGAATTGCTGTGATGAAAAAATGGAATTACTTTTGAAAGATCATCCACTCTTTGGTGCTGCAAATTAAGCTCTTTGAACAAAATATTTATTGAAGCACATTTGCCAACGGGGCAGTTTGTGGAACAGTATAGGTTTAAGGCTTAACTTAAGCATAATTGTGGAAACAAATATCTTCAAACAGCTGACTACACACCTAATACATGTAAGCTGAAAGATTTTTGCTAAAGCCAATTTTAATGATCCCTTTATTTCACTTTGCTTTTTTTTTCCTTTTTGCTGGAATGGTTCAGGTATCAAACATGTAGAATCAAAAGGCAACTCACAGAGATACACATTACAATACTACATAAAATTTACAAGCCTACATATTTCAGCATATGTTTTAGTACAAGGTAAAATTAATCACCAAAGAAATACCCAGTAAAGTCATGTAGGTCAGCTTCTTGTTGCTAAGCAACAAAGTGCTAAAGGGCAAACCATGCATATAAATGCAGGGCTGTGCCCCAACAGATACACGCATTCCTTGTTGTTTTTTTGTTTACAGTATTTAATGTAGTGTATACTATGCACATTATTGCACTGTAAGTCATGTTGTTTTGCCTTCATATCAATCACAGCAGCACTGAATTTGGTCTTTGAGATGTGACAAAGCTTCAATTAAGTGAGGCTTTGAGCTATCATAGGAAGCAACTGCAAGAAATCATGGTGCGAGTTGTAACACACAAGAAAAACTGATCAATATTAAAAAAATATATGAATGACTTCTGCTCAATTTTGACTGATGGCAATCTATTTAAAAGGAAAATAGTCACCTCAGTTTTGATAGATGTAGAAAATTTTCATAAATGGCTGATGAAGTGACCATATAAGAAACAACATTTGCATTTCCTTGACCAGATTGAACTATTGTTCTAATAAAATTCTAAGGTGATTGCTTTTGACTTTAAACCTTTCGTGTAATCAAGGAACTTGAGTCGCATGTTATGATTTCATAGCCATCAATGAACTAGCACATCGGTGCAATAAATATCAGTAGTTATAGCTGTGTCAGTTGAATTGTCACTTTGTTCGGCCAGTTTGAACAATAATTTCACTGTTTGTGTGATAATACTCCAATAACTTAGCTGACCCCAAATTATGTGCTATAAACCCTAACTTTCTTTGACCCATGAGATCTTGCAAGACCCACTTTCAAACACTAAACATTCTGGCTACATTTGAAAAAATTTCATATAACAGTCTGGAATTGACATTTTGTGAAATTTCACTGTTTGACCTCTCTTTGACCATTAACAACTCTTAACTTACTTCGTACTACCATAACTATGGAACTCTTGTATTCAAAATTTAGGCAAAAAACGGTCAAATGATCTGCAAGAACCAACCTCTTTAACCATGTTGAAAGACTAGGTCGGGCTTCCTCAAATAGCGGCGCATGCGCCACAAGTGGCATGTGACATGGTTTGGAGTGGTGCAAAAAATTACTGGGAGAATATTTGAAAAATTTAACATTTTCATAACTTTTTGATTTTTCTGTCTAAAAAATAGGTACTGTAAATAAATCTAATACTTCCCACAGACTGATGTCACATACCAATAAGGATATAATAATATCCCATTTGTTCTCACAAGAAAGTAAAATCACTGCCACTGACTTCATTCACTGGAGTCCATGCTTTGTTGATTCACCATTATCAGTTTGTGAAAAATTTTGGCCAGGAAAATTGAACAAATTTTGCACCATTTTGCAGGTAAGCCACCTCTGAAATGCAAAAATTTCCAAAAGGGAGGGGATCCCCCTCTCCTTATACGCTTCCCCAAAGAACGTGGTGCTTCAAAAAATTTAATTGAGGAAGCCGGAGACTAAGTTAACCAAAAAGTGATTTAATTTGTACATTGAAATGAAAACTCACAGTGCATAGGGACTTTGAAAATAGGCCACAATTAGTGTGAATGGACTATTGGACAAAGGTACAGTATCTAATATTAGAATTACAACTGGGCAGAATGATTGCTGCACAGGTCACTGAAACCCAAATAGAAAGAAAAAAGCCACCATGACAGAAGTAAAAGGTTTATCATTAACCTACAAAGAAAAAAAATAATTAAGCATTGCAAAACCTTTGTTAAAAATGGAATTTTTTAGACCAACTCTGTATTTAGTAAAAGAAAAGTTTTTTGTTCAATTTTCAAAGAACAATACAGGAATTGTTAAATGGACAATGTCTTTCTTCAACAGGGAAAGGTCACTTTAAAATAGCACATGATCTTTTGCAAATTTTCCCATAGGCCCTTTTTGAAACACCAACTCTCAAGTCTGCTAAAATGTTCTCACTGGGAGAATATTTGACTTCTCTCAATTAACCCCCTCCTTACCCTACCCCCAGACAAAAAAAAAAAAAAAAAAAAAAAGATCAAATAAATCAAGTGTATTTATAAAAGACCCATTAAACTTCTTACTACTTTACCTGAAGCAACCCATTGTACTTGCTGTCTTACATTTATTCCTGTGAAACATCTAGTGACTCATGTCTCACTACACTGGCTAACATAGAAATAAGACAGGACCATTGTTCGCCTCATATAGGTTTTAAGTAATATGAGGTGTTGCTCCATAGAATTACAATATTGCCAGAGGGTTATATTCTCAAAGATTAAGGTGACTTTGCCTGAGAGTACTTGATTAGCTTGAGACTAATATGAAGAGCTGAATGAACAGGAGATGTGAAGACTGAATAGGTCATGTGAATAGGTCAATCAACTGTTGAAGGGTGGATCGAAGTCACTGAGAGACAGCATGTAATTAGGATGACAGACAATATAGAAAGGGAATTGGTTAAGGAGGTAGCTATACACCATAAAATGAACTTATGTGAGATTTTACAATACACCAACATGAATGTGTTACATAGTGTCACCTAGAAAAGAAACAGGTACAATGGTGGGGCAAAAATACCTAAAAATAGTAAAAAATGGAAGGGGGAGGGCAAATTCCTCTATAATGTTTTGCAAATGAAGAAGTCCCAATATAAAGTACTTATGCAAGAGGGAATAATTTTTGCCTGTACTGTAAATACGAACATGTGAAAGACCCCTTGAATATTAGGCACGAAACTTTCACAATGAATGACAGGAACAAAAGGCAGACTTTTTGAAGTGTTCAATTCATGTATGAATAATTTGTAAGTCCCTTGCAGCCTCACACTTCCCTTGGATTCATTACAACCTCATTCACACTAGGCCGCAGAGGAAAGTCCTAATTCAGCTCTTCGCTACGTAAAATCAACATCCGCCAGCAAATTGAAGCCAAAATCATTTCAACTGGTTAGAAATCAAATGCAAATTTCATTTACTTAGCTGTACTTGGATTGGTTTCAAGGCTAGTAAACGTTCATTTAAACCATAATGCAAAAATGCATTGAGGTTTCGATGATACATACATGCTCTTTTCAATAAAATGCTACATTTCTTGTAACAACTGGTAACCCTAAGTGACCTTTGACTCCACCAGTAAGTAACTGGTTTTCCTTTTAACCAAAACATTTCTATATTCAAAAAGCCAAATTTCATACTGTGCCTTAAGATATTCTGCAAACAAGGTTTTCAGAGTTTGATGCCAGGTGATACCAGATGACCATTGACCTCCACCAAAAACAACAGGTACAGTACTTTCAACTCACCATAACACATCCACATACTAATTACGAAATCCATCCCAGTTTCCTACCTTGAGATATCCCATTTTGACAAGTTTTTCAAAGTTTGACCGATCATGACCCTTGATGTCCTTTCACCTCCACAAAAAAAACCTTATACGGACCATCTTCTCACCATAACTCATCCACATACTAATTATGAAATCCATCCATGTTTTGTACCTTGAGCTCTCCTAAACAAGGTTTTCTGAGTTTGACCCCCTAAGACCCCAAATGACCTTTGACCTCTGCCAAAATCAATAGGGTTCTTCCTTACATCATAATGCATCAACATATCAAGTTTGAAATCAATCTAAGCTTCCTACCTTGCGACATTGTGTTAAAAAGGTTTCCAGGATTTGTCCCTTCTGACCTCAAATGACCTTTGACCTCCACCAAAATATATAGGATTTTTCTTTACATCATGTTGCATCAACATATCAAGTTTGAAATGAATCCAACTTTCCTACCATGATGTTTCACGTAAACAAGGATTTCAGGGTTTGACCCCGTGTGGCCCCAAATGACCTTTGACCTCCACCAAAATTTATTGGGTTTTTCATTACATCATAACGCATCAACATATCAAGTTTGAAATGAATCAAAGTTTCCTACCTTGAGATATAGTGTAAACCAGGATTTCGGGGTTTGATCCCATGTGACCCCAAATGACCTTTGACCTCCACCAAAATAAATGGGAGTACTTTCTTACATCATAACGCATCAACATATCAAGTTTGAAATGAATCAAAGTTTCCTACCTTGAGATATAGTGTAAACCAGGATTTCGGGGTTTAACCCCATGTGACCCCAAATGACCTTTGACCTTCCACGAAAATAAAATAGGGTTCTTTCTTACATCATAACGCATCAACATATCAAGTTTGAAATTAATCCAAGTTTTCTACCATGAGATATCATGTAAACAAGGATTTCGGGGTTTGACCCCATGTGACCCCAAATGACCTTTGACCTCCACCAAAATCTATTGGGTTTTTTCCTTACATCATAACACATCAACATATCAAGTTTGAAATGAATCAAAGTTTCCTACCTTGAGATATAGTGTAAACCAGGATTTTGGTTTTTGACCCCATGTGACCCCAAATGACCTTTGACCTTCCACGAAAATAAATCGGGTTCTTTCTTACATCATAAGGCATCAACATATCAAGTTTGAAATTAATCCAAGTTTCCTACCATGAGATATAGTGTAAACAAAGATTTCGGGGTTTGACCCCATGTGACCCCAAATGACCTTTGACCTCCATCAAAATCAATAGGATTCTTCCTTACATCATAGCGCATCAACATATCAAGTTTGAAATTAATCCAAGTTTTCTACCATGAGATATCATGTAAACAAGGATTTCGGGGTTTGACCCCATGTGACCCCAAATGACCTTTGACCTCCACCAAAATCTATTGGGTTTTTTCCTTACATCATAACACATCAACATATCAAGTTTGAAATGAATCAAAGTTTCCTACCTTGAGATATAGTGTAAACCAGGATTTTGGTTTTTGACCCCATGTGACCCCAAATGACCTTTGACCTTCCACGAAAATAAATCGGGTTCTTCCTTACATCATAAGGCATCAACATATCAAGTTTGAAATTAATCCAAGTTTCCTACCATGAGATATAGTGTAAACAAAGATTTTGGGGTCTGACCCCATGTGACCCCAAATGACCTTTGACCTCCATCAAAATCAATAGGATTCTTCCTTACATCATAGTGCATCAACATATCAAGTTTGAAATTAATCCAAGTTTTCTACCATGAGATATTGTGTAAACAAGGATTTTGGGGTTTTACCCCATGTGACCCCAAATGACCTTTGACCTCCATCAAAATCAATAGGGTTCTTCCTTACATCATAACGCATCAACATATCAAGTTTGAAATTGATCCAAGTTTCCTATCTTGAGATATTGTGTAAACAAGGATTTTGGTTTTTGACCCCCTGTGACCCCAGATGACCTTTGACCTCAACCAAAATAAAGAGGGTTCTTCCTCTCAGTATGGGGTATCTGTGTACCAAGTTTGAGAACTGTCAGATCTTCCCTTCTCAAGATATGTTATTACGAAATAATATAGGGTCAACAAAAGAAATGTCAAACTGTGCAACACTCCACATCTTTATTTTTGCCTAGGCAACAAGTTGCTTTGACAGAAACGTTTAAACTTTGAAGAGGTACATCTTGAGAACCATAAAAAATATTGAAATAATTCCAACAGATTTTTCCTTAGAAAAGGTCACTCCTGAATAACAAACTGAAGTCTAGTCAATTTGCTGACATGTCACACTAGCTTTAACTCAGACCGGATTCTGCTTTGAGCCCATTAAAATTAGTTACAACCCTGTCAGTTAAACTTGATCATGAACATCTGGTATCAGTCACAACCTTACAGTACCTAGCTGTATCAGTGTGCCACAAATATTACCTGGGTTCCCTATCTCTAAACCCTCTGGAATATGGAGTCAACACTTGGGACAGTGGGACACACGTTGAGGAATGCAATAAGAAAACTTTCCCAGGTAGCATGAAAAATGGATAAAAATTTTCTGAGTTGCCCATGGAGAAGGAGTAATATGCAATTTAAATGTAGCAAGGGGTAAGTATATGTCAGCGATTAGAACTAACCAAATTATCCCAGGTAGAATGAAAAATATATATCAAATGTAAATAAGATGCACTAACAGAAGTATAGGATTGCAAAGTGAACATAAATTTAAACTCATGTTTGCATCCTCCACTTCTGAAGGCAACTTAATTGTTCCTTAAAAAATTCCGATTCAAATTGTTTTAAAACAGCATAGTTGTAACAGCAGAGGATTCATCTAAATCCATTGGCTGATAAAAACTGGTTTCTGGTTATACAGACAGCTAATTACATACGTGACAATACCCTTGCAAGAGTTTTAGGTTAAAGGCCCAATCCTCTCACCACAAACAGTACCATTTCTCCTAACCTTCTCACTTAAGCCACACCCACAATTGTCTGAAATTTATCGTTTTCCAGATAAAATCACAGTTCATTGCCTCAGGGTGAGTAGGCAATCAAAAGCTCAACATGTTAAATCAAAACACTCTTAGTTAATGCTGTGTAATTAAAGGGAAATATTGCGTTTATTTTGCAAGAAAAATTTTTTCTTTTAAAACTGATATTTACTGACACAGGGTGATAGAGTATCAAAAATAAGGCGGTAAGGTAGCCTTTTTTTTGAAGAAATAAGTTCCCACAGATAAAAATTCAGATGCTTGTTACTCACGAATTATTTGTTCACCCAAATTTTCAACATTTTAAATGATGCCATGTCCATGGCTCTTCATGAGCATAAATAATATTTTGAAGCGATGTAGCTATTGCTGGGGTTTATGATTAAGACTGAATTGTTGGATAGTGTCTGGAGCCATTTTTTTTTGTACTCTTTGTTCAAGCATTTTAAACACAATATTTCCCTTTAACATAAGCTTTGTTACTCTGCATTGCTTGAATTAGCTGTCAATCAAAGAGCTGAGCCAATTGAGCATTTTGGTAAACCCTTACCAGAAAGGTTGTTTGGTGTGAGAGGATTGGCCCTTTGAGTCCTGTACGAGATTACTGCACTGTTTATCAGTAACTTTCCATCGTATAAACATGCAGTGCAACAAAGAACATCTAAAAGTTTAAAATACCAGATTTTTAATGTTTCTGTTTTTAAAAGGCACTGTAAACGACTCCATGTATGATAAATTTGTCTACCTAAATTCAGCATTAAGATGTTCTCAGCTTGTCTTTGTATTTTTAGTTGAAGTGGAAAGGCAGCTTTGCCATGGTTGATATGCAAATTAAACAGGAACTTAATTTTGTTTCATTTGGCTCTTCTTCAAATTGAAATAAATTAAATAGAGGGCACAGTTCAGTTTTTCCAAGTGGTGCCAGGTGTGCAATTAATTCATAAGATGTAGCAAGGGGTAAGTATATGTCAGCGATGTGAATGCACTACTTTGTAAGACCCAGTGGTACGACTGCTTGAGAAGCACTTATGTTATTTGTACCTCCTAGTGTGTGGTGTACCTCCTGGTGTGTGGTGTACCACAGGGGTCAATCTTAGGGCCAAAATTATTCATTTTATATATTAATGATATCTGCTCAGTTTCAAAGATGATGAAATTCGTTCTGTTTGCTGATGACACCAACTTATTTTGCTCTCACCCTGATATAAGTACGTTATGCACCTTAGTAAGTACTGAACTTCAAAGGCTAAGTATATGGTTCTGTGTAAACTAACTTTCACTTAATGTTGACAAAACTAATTTCATGGTTTTTTCTAATTCTATAATAAATAATTCAAATGTACTGGTCCACATAAATGGTAGATGTATTGACTGGGTGGCACATACGAAATTTTTAGGTATCCTTATTGACGATAAATTAAACTGGAAGCCCCATATTAGTCATTTGACAAAGAAATTATCAAAATGCAATGCTGTTTTATACAGAGCCAGTAAAGTGTTAGATAAACAGGCACTCTTGACTTTATACTATGGGCTTTTCCATCCATCTTTAAGCTATTGTATTGAAGTATGGGGTAATACATACAAATCTAATCTTAATCAACTATTTATAATGCAAAAGAGGGCAATTAGGATTTTGGCCAGTGCCAACTATTTAGAGCATACTTCACCTCTCTTTTGTAATCTGAGTATACTCCCATTAGAACAATTGGTTAAATTCAAGACAGGGATTTACATGTACAGAGCATACCACAAGTTGCTACCACCAAACTTGCAAATTTATTTTACCACCTCACATTGTATTAATACCAGACGCAAGAATTATTTTCATCAAAGATTTGCCAGAACTAAGAAAAAGCAATTTTGTATGTCAGTTACAGGGGTAAAGCTATGGAATTCCTTCTCTCAGAATCTAACAGGCTGCAAAAATATTGAGAAACTTAAAAAGATATTAAAAGATCAACTGTTGACATCCTAGTTTTAATGAAGGTAATGGTTCCCCCACTATAGTATAACTCCTGAATTACTTCCTATCTTTTCGTTGTTTTGTGTTGTTTTTGTAATTGCGTGTTGTTATTGATTGTTTATACATATTACGTACTGTATTCCTTAAGTCAGGGGAAAATGATTAATAAGTATTTATACTTCTCTCTTCTCCTTTTCCGTGCAATGATGTCAAACTCATCTTTCTTTAAACTATTAAACTGTGTATGTACATGCTGTACACTGTATATGTTCATTGCTGGAATAAATAAATTGAATTGAAATAGCTAATATGCAGTGACTCTTAATATCATCAAATTTTGTCTGCAAATTTTCTACATGCAGTATACAACAATCAATCATATGAATACCTGTCAAATTATACACCAAATACTATTATCAATTCTTTACGTCAAGTATCTTATTTCCATTTAAACATTTGCAACAGCCCTAAATGTATATGTATGCCACTGCCATTTCTATTTTTCATGTCTTCTGCTATTTTGCATTCTTCCTGTAAATTAATCTTGCAAAGTAAATATTGAAAGCTACTAATAAAGTGAATTTCCACTCAATTAGAGCACAATCCCTCATGCCTTTACTGCCATGCAGGTTATTTAACTGTACTAATGCTGATTCTGGGATGACAATCATACAGTATCTTGTTCGTAATAAGAAGAAATTTACACACTAAATGACTGACATCATTTTGATGAATACATCCAAAAGACTTGTGCTATTGAAATTCACCAATCAATATTAAAAACTCCATTCACTTTTTTTTGACAGAATAATATCTGCAAAAACCCCCCAATATAGCCTCACGGTGAGTTCTGCGGAATGTAAATTATTAGCAAGCAGCAATTGCTATGGGCTACCACTGGGTTATTATTAAACAGGGATGTATCAAAATTTTACTTAAACTTGCTATCAATAATTCATTCAATCAATTTAGAGCTGAAGTCTAAGAGCCAAAATAATAGCCTGAAGATATAGGTGTTATTTTTTATACTGGTGGTGAAACACGATATGTGGCTGGGTAGTATGATATTGTAACTGGTTCTTAAAAATGAAAAAAGAAAACTGTAGATGCAAAAACATGACAATGTCATAAGCCTGTTTTCTTGTAAGCCTCATGAAACAGTGTCATTGTCACACAACATAATCTTATAAAAAGGTTAAATGGTCCTTTTGACATTCATTACTGTATACAAAGCTCAATTTTAAGAAGCTATACTGCTCAATTTGGGGGTATGCACATGAACTTAATGAAGTGTTAATGTACAAAGATCTTACAGTAAACCAGCGTACCATACTTTTAGCCCATCTAAGGGAGTGTTTACAGTATGTTCATATTTTATCCTGTACTCTATATATCTGTACACTTCATTTTGATGTGGAATGTCTACACACCCAAACAAAGAAGGGCGGAGTTAAGGTACCTACAAAATAATAGTACATTACATCATGTATCGATGCATACAACATAGTGCTGTAATGTAGTGCAAGACCTGCTTTCAAATTGTAACTATAGAGCTGAAATATCTATAGATTACAGGTAGCTTATTTGCCTACAAGCCCCAATAATGGGAAAAAGGCTGTGGCCCCCACTAGACTAAACCAAAAGGTTATTATAAGCTGAGGTATAAAACTGTCAACAAAGATGATCTAAATTCAAGCTCTTACAGATGGAAGTTCATTGAATTGTTTCCTGACATGAAATATACCGTAGACCACTTGCATAAAAAAAATGTGGCTGCTACAATAGCTATAATTAATGAGACAGCTTTTTATTCTGAAAGCAAAATATATCTTATTTCACTTACAGGAGAAATTCTTATTCATTTTTTCCCACATCAATATTTGATAAAGATATTACATAGGAGTATGGTATCTTCCTTTTTAAAAAATTCAATTATTTTATTGAAAAAAAAAAAAAATCATCCAAACTTACTTGAAGGTTACAGGTAAGTAGCTGGTAGGAGAGGGGTGAGGCGGATATGCAAATGAGGTAACTTCTATGAGGGCACTGTGCTTAAACTACTCCAGGGGTTGTATGCAGTAATACTTAATTTAGATGTAGCAAGGGGTAAGTACATGTCTGAGATGTGATTGCATAATGTCTTATAGAAATGGACAATTGATGGATTTTGGTGAGCCTGAATGGTTTAATAATGACCAAAGCTATATTTTCATTGCATGTCATTTTAGAGCATTTTAAATGCAGTACTTCCCTTTGAAAAGAAAAGCTTGATTGATTTTAAATTCAACTGTTTATAATTTAGGATAAACCACACTAATACAGATATATTATTGTGAGCAAATTGGATCTGTGCGATTACAGGCAAGGTTTATGTAAAAGAAAAAAGCTGGGATATTTCCAGATATAAGAGGCTTTTAAAGCTCTCTCAAAATTTCGATGACCTTGATAAAATGTGTGACTTCTTGTAAGATGGACAATTAGGGTAATGGGGTGTGGAACTTAACTTTTGAGGTTAATTTTTTAATCTAGATAGGCCTCACTGGAAGAAATCAGTCACTGTAAATCCCCAAGGTACTTCTTTGTGTATCTAGTTATATCTTTAAAATATTTGACTATTTTGTATAGTTTAATTACCTTCAATGGCTACAAGAAAAGTAACAAGATACATACTTTACTGATCATTAGATTGCTAAACATGGCAATTTAATTTCCAATTTCTGTGACTTTCAAATTCAAGTCCATGTTATCACTGAATGAGAAAAAATAAAGATTAATTTTACATCAATGTTTAGAAGTACTAGTGTTTCAGAAGTTTTGTTTTTCTGTTCCTCATTTCATTTTAGTAATTTTAAAGACGATTGCTTGCTCCTTGCATGACAACCTTAATAACAATTGTTCAATAAGGGACTGTAAATTGTAAATAATTTCAATTGAGACAGTCCACAAACATACTGAAAATATCTCTTACTTGTTATCTCATCGCTCCGTGAGGAGGATGAGATATTGTAGTCACTTTGCCTATTGGGCTATATATGGCAATGCCAGCTTAAATCGCAATGGTTGCCATGGTAACGGTAAATTTTCCCAGGTTTCTAGTCTCGAGGTCTAACCCATGGTGAGGTACCCCGGGGTGACTGAAGGTCCATGGCTGAGAGAGGGGTCAAAACCTGTCCGTGTGTGTGTGTGTGTGTTGGTGGGTGAGTGTGTGTGTGTGTGTGTGTGTCCAATTTTGTTTTCTTAATATCTGGTAAACGGCTGGGCCGATTTTCTTCAAACTTGGTAGGATGGTACCTCAGGTGGAACAATTGCATTTTGATACACAACCGGAAGTGAAGGTCAAAGGTTACAGGTCAAAGGTTAAATTCGGTGAAAATCACATTTTCTGCTATATTTCAAAAACGAAACGTTCCCCTGACACGAAACTTCACACATACGCTGATTGAATCTAGACCTACCAAAATATGTGGTTGCCATAGCAACAGATGTCAAAGGTCAAGTGGTAGAATGGACCAAAAAATTTTCAAGTGATAATTTGTTCGTAAAACAACGATTTGTCCCTCAAACTCCTCCTAGTGGGCTGGACCGATTCTTTTCAAAATTGGTAGGTGGGTACCCCAGGGTGGGAACTTGTGTCTCCCAGACCCTCGGAAGAAAAGGTCAAAGGTCAGAGGTCAAAGGTCACATTTTGCAAAAAAACACTTTTTTCCCTATTTTGTACTAAAACTTCAAAAGAAAACCTTCATTTTACATGAAACTTCACAAATATAATAGGGTAGACTAGTTCTACCAAAATATGTAGTTTCCATGGCAACCAATGTCAAAGGTCACGTGACAGGGGGTCACATACTTTTTATTGTATTCACTTTAACTCTTAACGGACGCATCCCACAAATCTGAAAGTTTAAGTGTAATAGCCTAGGCATGATACTGTAAGTTGTACCGATATGTGAGGTTGTCATGGCAACCAAGGACATGGTTCACGTTACAGGTTGTCAACAGTTAAAGTGAGCATGACACGGCCATAAAAATTTTTGTGTATTGCAAGATTAGATACAGTATTTTACAAATATCATCTCACACCCCATTAAAAAACCCGTACAATTCGTCATAAATGATATTCGAAGGAAAACTGCGTTCAAAATACAATTTCGAAAAATGCCGCAACACCTCGCCTGACTTTTATGACGCAATTGGCGGCACAAACCCTGCCCTATGGCGCGCATCTAGATGTGGAACTAATGTAACGTTCGGTAAAGTTATGTTATCTTAGCAACCTCATGAAAACGATTGCATCACAATACAGAGTCCAACATACAGAGTGGAAGGCGCAGACCATGGTGGGGATTCGGAGCAAATCATTGGCCAATATGTTCGTGTGTTTGTGCGCGCGGGTAAAAAATAGTTCTGTTTTATTGCAAGAAAGACGCGGTTCGGTCGTTATAAAGAACAGCAATGAATATGTGTGGGCAGACCAAAACAAGCGCGTCCCCACTACGAGCGCGTCTTTACCGTATGAGCTGCTTGATGAAGATGCTATTGCGAATACTAAGCAGTCACCGCGCAATGCACAATTCACAATGTAGTCAGTGGCCACGCTCACTGTTATTGTAGCACCGGTGTTTGCAATTATGTATGCACTAACACGCGTTACCATGCAAATGATTCGATGATTGTGAGCTCCCTGGTACCCATTTTTGAGACGCGTTCACATACGTTTTTTCGCATTAGTTCGAATTTCAAATGGGCTGAGCCTGGCCTGTAATTGGGAATTCAAAATGTTGTATGTCGGTATTTATGGACATAAGTTAGTAGGGAAATCATTCACTTTATGTCAAGGTGTACCCAAAGAACAGTTACCGAGGAACTTACTTAAGAAGATTTTTGGCCGACGCATTAATCTTTTCTGCGTACTGGCCTGTGGCGAATCCTAGCCCGTGGCAAGGAATAACCCAAGATATGAAACTGTGGGTGACTAACATTAAGTTAGGCATAGGGCCTACCTATCTTACATATTAGTGCCCTGAAAACTTGGCGGTTTTGAAGCATCGCCAAAAAAAGGTACGTGACAATTTCCTTGCCACGGGCTAGGGTTCGCCACCGGCCAGTGGGCAGAAAAGGTTTGTGCGTCGGCCGGAAATCTTCTAACGCCACGCGTTCAACATGGCGCACACACCCAGTTTTTTAATTGATACGCACATGATGCGCATATCAGCGATCCGGGGCACACGTGAAGTTTGCCCTCGCGTCAAGATGGAGAATACGCTCATACAGCTAGTGCCTGAATAATACCAATTACGCACTTGTCTGAAGCGTCCGCGAAAGCGTCTTACTTTTTATATCGTTGCGTTCATATCCGTATCAGTTAAGTGTAACAGTCAAGCTAGTTTTCTTTAGAGTGTTGCAAGGGGATACCAACATCTTAAAAATAAATTTGTTCCAAAATCTTAGATAGGCCTACTGAATTAAAAGGGCAACCGTTACAAAGATTGGGTAGCCCTTCTCCAGTTCTTTTATAATCCGGTGTCAGAATTTAAATATCCAAATGATGTTTTTTGTTTTTGAATAAGGGGTGCGCCTATAGTTCCAAGAACTTGATTGGTCTGTGCCATATTCTTTCCCCACGCTATCTTACGAAAAAAAAAACTTCCGCCCCTTGGAACGAAAAAAAAATTGATTCCCAAATGGACTTCAAATAGGAATTTCAAAGGATTGTGGCATGCAGCTTTAGTATGGTATTTTTCGTCAATGAAATTCTACTGTAGCATAAAAACAGCACAGATAAAACTTCTAGCACATAAATAGTTCCAAGTTCTGTAACCAACTTGCGCACATGTTAGCGATGAGATATGCAACTCCCTGGATTGCCCTCTTGTTTTTTTTTCAGTCTTGGATTAACCCATGACCCCAAACTTGGCATGGAATTTTCAATGTACTAATAACAAAATTAACCAGCAGATTTTCTGGTCACTTTCTCAGGGAAAGGAGTTTTCCATTTTGTAAAATTGGAAATTTGACCTTTATGTGCTACACTATTTCAATGGAAGTTTGTGCTTAAAAACATTACAAACTGGTGAAATTTGACTAATAGAAAACCTGGGGCCAATTTCACTAACATTTAGCTATCATCACTAACGGCGAAATCTGTCGCTAAATCTTAAATCAATTGTTATTTAGTGACCAACTTTTCAAAATGATATCAATATATGAATATTTTTCATCGCTAAGTTGTGTTGTTTGTCATAGGTTTACTGAAATCCAAAATTCATTGCTATTGCTACAAGCGATAATTTCTGGTTAGCAAGCCACTTAGCTATGATCACTAGAACTATTTTAAGTGAATTCGGTCCCTGGAATTCAGGCCACTACACTTTCTAACCCAATGCCAAACAATTTATCCTGTACTCATTCTGACAGGATAACATCTCACTGTAAGGGAAAGACCCTCTCCAAATTTTTTACTGATATCTGCATGATTCATAGGTATTGGTTAAAAGATGTACTTATAATGGCCAGGCATTTTTTGTTGTATTTAAAGACTCAGTATACATATAAGTTACTGCCACATGAAGAAAGTCTGCTGTGCACTGTATTTGAAAAATCTCTTGACTATTTATGTAGATTCAAAAGGTGGGGTGAGAAAAACTTTACCATTAAAATCATCCACCCTAGACTTCATTCTGCCCAAGTCTCTCCTTGAAACTAATCACCTACCACCAATCAATATAATCATGCTTAAAAGAAGGGTTTATCACCACATCAAGTTTTGATATGGTAGAAGGGTACTTTTTCTGAGCATTCTGGTAAAATTTGCATTGAAATCCAAAGCATGGTATTCAAGATATGGGCAAGTAAAGTCACATTTTCAACAAAAAAGAACTTGAAATAGGCTCACATGACATATTTTCACATTAATGTACAGTCTTTTGTTTTTCTTTTAATTTTTCAATTAGTTTCTCCCCAATAATCCGATACCATCAGAATGTGATTGCATAAGTGGCATGAGAATTTAACAAACTCTGCATCCCTCATGGGGAGGTCCTTGTCTATGTGAGGAAGTGATATAACCCTCTGCTACCCTCAAACCCACTTTCAAACACAAATCCGAGACTTCATTTACCAACATCTCAAGAAACAAATATTTGATTTGAATGGGGGTTTCACCACATTGTGTAGATATGGTACTTCTCTCACATATGAAAATCAAACTTATATTATGTCGCACACAAATGAAAGTAAACCACCAGTTTGGCTCATTTGAGTTAGGGGCATGTGTGAACATTTCCTAAAACAATTAAAAATGATGAGATAGCTTTAGTAAGAGTAAAGGGCTTACGTTATAACTTGGCCTGGATCCAGTTGCCTCTCTTTTGCATCCAAACACTGATAGAACACATTCACAAGTATACCACAAAGAGGAGTTTGTAGAAGCACTGGATTCCACTGGGGCAGTGTAGTTATGACTAATTCTCCGGACCCCATACTCCTTTGATAATCTGGGCTGCATGAAAACTGGCTGTATCTGAGTCATATGTAGGCTGGACCGTCTTCTTCCCACAGCCCCCAAATTTTCAATGCCACTTCTCTGTGTGGCCCACATTTTAGATCTTAGTTATTGGCACATCCAGAATATATGGTCTCATAAATTTTTCAAGACTGGTTAACATTTTTTGGAACATTACCAAACTGCATCAATATCACACAGAAAAGAATATTTTCTTCCAGATTTGTTATTGGTTCCCTGCCATCCCATCTGTAGTGAAGAAGCACAATGATAATTCCACACCAAAATCTTTGACAATGATTTCAAAACCCGGCAAATTCTCATCAATGCTCAAAAGTGTGCATTCAAAAAGCCAAATTTTTCAGCATTGTGCTCCAAATATACAATGAATACAATAATTCAACCTAATAGAAGTAACAGCTAAATAAACTCCATAAGGTGACAAATATCTTTGTAGCATGTCTTGGTCAAATAACTCCACTGAAACAGTTCTCAACAGAAAGACAAGTTGTCTCACCACTCCAAATTCATAGGCACAGTAAAATCAGCTTCGAGGGCTACTTAGCTTATCATCCATTTATATCTGAACAACAACAAGCTTTAAAAACAGTTTCTTTGACCACTCACTCACCAATGATGTGCATGTACAATGCCCTTTAAAATTGCTATTTTGAAGTGGAAAACCTTGTCAGGTGTTTTGCCTGTGTTAGGTGTTTAAAATAGAGAGAATACCACACTTTGCAGATTGCTACTACTGTATCAATAATGTCATCCTTAAAGTTCTGCAACGCACTCCAAACTAGCAATTCACATATGCCGTATTACTATTTCCAGGGTTTCTTCCAACAACCAATCACCAGAAAAACACCTTTGAAATATCCCATTCAGCTCAAGTGAAGCTTCCTGTACCTTTTTGAAAACCTTTCACCAAAAAAGAAGTCAACATTGATTTTTCTGGGTTTTTTCTCTCCAAAATTGTTAATTTAAATATCAAAAGCATAGAGAGAGAAGAATTGATTTCTTTCAGTGGCTTGAAATAAATTTCAAAATCAAACAAGGTATTTTAGTTCATCTACCTGCCAATGGAGATATGGAGTTGTCAATCAATCAATAAATATGTTTCAACAAAGATAACACCTTAAGCAGAATCTCAAAGTGGACTGGCTAAAGTGGGTAAAAAGTCTCCATAGCTGGCAAAATGTCTACTTATGAAAACACAATACTGAAATATCAGTTAAATAGACTGAACAAAGATTCTGATAAAAATTTGCCAATTAAAGTCCATCTTCGTAAGACAGAACTTGCATATCCAGAACACAGAATAGGTCTCTGACTGCCTTTGAAGCTCATTACACTCTGCAAAATCCAAAGATTCACCAAAGCCAAGCTAGACAATGCAAGAAACAATGACATACAAGGTGGGAAACTCTAATCGAAAAATATCACCAAAGTGTTGGACTCAAGGACAAGCTCAGAATCAGGCCATAACTGATTCAACTTGTTTTCAGGGTGATGAGTGAACGACAGGAAGGTTTCCAAATACTTGAAGATGCAAGAATCTATAGGTTTCTTCCTATCTTTGTCAGATGCATGTCACCTTATTCTGACATAAAGGTACACACAGGAAAAGTTTTAATCCAGTGGTTTAAAGGAAAGTTACAAATCAATTCATGCAAAAGAAGAATGTCACTCACAATTTTCTTCCAAAAACAGGAATTAAATGAGTTAATATAAAGAAAACTGTCTGCAGATAAAGACAGAAAAGTCAACTTGATTCAGATGCTTCTTTCAAATGAATCTCCAAGCAGAGTTATGAGTCTTAATCAAATAAAGGACTGTTCTCATTTCGTTGCCAACCGCAGTGCAACGAACAACCGTGAATTGAGTGAGCATCATTGCTCACGCTCTTGCAGAGGTCAATGAGTCTGCAAATTTTCTTTGGTAAGTAAAAAGGTGAGAATTGGTGGAGAACGGTGTTTGATCAAAACGTTAGTCATGTCATATAATTAAATACTAGAATGACTATCAACTGAATCTATCATTGACTTTACTGTATGTACCTGTGATGGTAACCTGGCATATTTCCATAGCAACAAGAGACAACTCTATAAAATTTCTCTTTCTTTCCTCTAGGCCTTACTCCTTCATGCAATTGCGTTTCTGTCAAAGATGTTGGAAAGTACTTGCATAACAGTTATCCTTTACATTGTTCATTTGATATTTTTTAATTTTTACAGGTTATACTTGGGGCAAGGTTAAATGGAATATCCAAATCAATTCCCAATTTATATGCAGGGCTTTTTTCTTTCATTTGGAATAGAGAGAAGAGTGTCCTTCAGAAACAGAAACTGATATATCAAGAGAAAAAGTTTAGAGAAATAAAGTAAAACTCCTACATTGCATTTCACTCACTATATCTGAGAAAAGTTTGGTGTGAATGAGCAAAAAGGAGAATGAAATAAAACAAAGAAAGATAGCACTTTGTCACAAATTAGATCAAACATTGCAGTAAAGTACGATTTGAGCACCAATACATGGACCCTATGAAAAGATGGAGAAAAGAACCCCAACAGCAACAAACTGGTTGATGACCAGTTCCCAAAGGAATGTGTACCAGTAGAACTTCATTCAAGTTTGAAAGCAACTTTAGCAGGTCTTCCTTCTGTATAAAGTATCCAATTCTGTTCACTGCTAATTTGACAACTATAATGTTAAAGGCTGGAGCCCTGTTTCATGAAAAGAAACTATTACTTCTATAGACATTGAGAAAGAGATCAAACTTAAGCCCAACTTTAGCTCTTCATGAAATAGGGTCCAGGTCCTGGGTGAAGAGTTGGTGCTAAGGTGTGTAACTATGTGACTTCTGCACTCCCTCAATGAAATATACTTGCAGGAAATTTCTGCACCATCTACTGATGTAATTTTTGAAATATTGCTCCAAAAATTTGTGAAGAGGAATTTCCCACACATATATAGAACCCTAGCACTATTTCACATATCATCTCAGGAAATGCATGACATAAAACAAGGTCCTTTTCTTCTCATTTCTCCTTCATCATTTTGCTAACTTTTAATCTCAACTTACAGGCTTTCAATGTTGGTATATGATGTGAATACCTTTCTGGGCTCCATGGTCAATGTTGCATAAAAATTAAAACAACAGGGTTATTAGCATGATTATCACAAATGTTTAGGCCAGAGTGTTAGCTACCTGGTATTGTGGTATCATCATAGAAAAATGTTGGTGATATTAATAGAGGATATCTGATCGTCACAGCAAAAAGATCCTGTTGATCTTTAGTTTCACGCTATTTCCCACCATCAAAGAATGATTTCATTTTAAGTACCTGTTAACACTCAAGACTATAAGGTGCCCCTTAAATATAGATCTGTAGAAGATACTATACATGTAGAAGAAGATACTATGTATGATAAATCACAGATATCAAATTGAGGTAGAAGTTTCCTTTAACAAACCGATAAAACATTACCAACAATCAAAACAGTTTCTATGAATCCGAGATCACCTTTGAACATAATTCCTAAACATCCACATAGAGCACAATCAAGCAAAGACCACATAAATGTCTCACCACAAAAATTGATCATACCAGATTCTCTAATTTACCACTTCAAATTTAACCATTATCTTCAAAAAAAATCACCACACAAAAAGGGAAATATGATACTTTCAAAAGTTATCACAAAGTATTAAAATTTCAAAAAGTAAAGGGGTAGCATTATGGGAGACCTAACACACCAACGTCAAAGAAGTTGATCCTTTCAATAGTCAATCATGGTGGTTTATTGTTTCACTCCTCTTCTTTGGATGATGCATCGACATCAGCCAGATGAATATCCCTTGAAAACATTTCCTTTTACATCTGCATACTGTGAGGCTAACTCAAATATTGAAGCTAAAACTCACACTTCCTACTAGGACGAAAGACAACCACAATGCATCTCTCTTCCTAAGCATACAATCGTTCTTGTTGACAATAATCAATGAAAGTCACTTTGCTGGTAACTTAAGAGGAAACAAACGCAAAGACTGTAAAAGATTTTTACACTGAAATTTCCTACAAATTGGACATGAACATCATGTTATTAGAGGCAGAGTACACATCATACACTGTCAGCTCCCACAATAAGTCATCTTTCAGCCAAGTATTAAATTTGCTTCCAAAGTTTGATATTCCAAATCCGACATTCTGATAATTGTAGAGCTCTCCTGTTAAATCAATTGGAGTGTATGAACAGAAGAAACACCTTGAGCAGCACTTTATACCACATATGTAGGATACAGAGAATCACAAAATACGTAACTTATCAATCAAACAGCTTACTCTGAGGCAGCTTTCTCTCAGAAGTGCCCCTGTTGTGCATATTTGGTGAAACCAATCATGCAGGGTAACTCATGCGAGACCGATGGCTCAATGACTAAAAAATTCAATAACAGGGAGTCATTTGCCAGATGCATGACAGTCCAGAGTCTCATAGAATGAAATAAGACTAGAGAATTCTGTATTTTTTTTTTCCATAGAATAGACTTTGAAGAATTGTGATTCTATCAGGCAGTAAATTATGACATATTGAGGCATCTCAAAAGCAGAACTAGTCACACGTAAAAGCTTTTGCAATGTCCTAGGCAAATGTATTTTCATTACTACAAACTAATTTGATCTGTGGTTCACACTTAAGTGACCATTTCAAATTTTAAAAAAGTACCTTTCTTGAAATGATTAATAGCATACTTCGAAATGAATATTGAACTAACCCATACTAATAATCATCAAGACAGCTTAAACAAGTTTGGCTCTCTTCCATTGAACAAATATTGTGACTTGGATCGTGAGAAAAACAATTTCAAAACATGTTCCATGAAGAGTCCTATTGTAAAAACAACAGCGCAAAGAGAAAATCTGTTTCACAAGAAATTATAAACACCCTGAACACTGCAAATAGTATAACTTATTTACAAAACTGACATATTGCAATAATAGACAATACAGGAAAAGAGAGTAGCTTGCAAAAGCATGGTGGAGAAGTGACTTTAGTTACATGAGGTCTTACAGTTCAGTTTCAAACCAATTGGTTGCAGTCAGGCAGCCATAGCCTTTTTCCAGTTGTGGCTCACTGGTTTGTTTTCCTTCTCCAATGCTACGATGAGCACCAAGCAAAATGGCAGTAGGTTCCATTTTTGAAGAATGGGGGAGAAGGATTACATGAAACTCACTACAAGAATGAAGAAAAATATTTTCTCTGGCACACTGAAAATAACTCTAAACCTCTACTAAATGGTAGCAACCATAAATGTTTAAACAGAAAACACCAAAATGGCTAGAGGAATTCATTCCCTAATCCAGAGGAAAATATGAATATGCATCATTTTAAACATCAACTGGAAACACAACTACAAACCAATGGAAAAACAGACACATGATCACGAAGCTGAAGAAAACTGCAGTCTTATATCATCCCACTAGAGCCTAGCAACACAAAATATTATCTTGTGATGGTGTCTTCATCCTCTCAAATGATGATGATGTTTCAAGGGATCAATAATGGAGTGCAGATGTCCAAAAGAGTAAATCCTACAAATGAAGTGAAACACACCATGCTGACAAATATCTCTCATCATCATGAGGATGCAACCAATCTGTTGTTTTGAATTCTCCAAATATACATGTATTCCTCTCCACAGAGTTCATACAAGCATGAAATTTCAAATTAAGATTGTTATTATCCCTAAGTATAACAAGTAAGATTCACCAGGAGAAGAATGGCCATGATTATTCAAGACAATTGGAAGACAAAAAAGAACATTCCAGCACAGGTTGCAACGTGAAAATCCAGCAAACAGATTTTCCTTCCCACCATGAAATCACATATACTTCCATGAGACATTTCCGGCTTACGAAAGAAGTTCTTATTTTCTAGCCTCAAGGGACTCTAACGATTGTTATGCAGAAAAACAGGAGTCCTTGCCCCTTCTCACAATTAAAATGCCTCCAGTTATGTTGAATTACAATAACTGAACAAACATACTTTGCACTAGTGGTGAGACATCGCAGTCTATACGAGCTGTGACTCACTATTAAAATGAAAATAAATTGTATTTTCATTCCCACTGAGAGTGGTATAAATTACTTTATCCATTTAACAACTGATAAGAAGCAAAGGTATAATAATAAAGAATACAGATTTGAAAATCTTTAACTGAAATTACAGCCCCTCGAAGAGTCTCCTCAGAGACAAATTGATACGAGACACTGGCCAATTTAGAACCATTTTATGCATACTACCTGAACAAATCTGCAATGACGGATACATGACTCATAAATTTGTTTATATTACTGTATCAAAATCCATTATTAAATTGTGACTTCAAGAGGCAGGGGTTACCTTCCTAGTAATGGATGTCACTAAAATCTTTAATGGTCAGGGAATAAGGATGCAGTTTGCCTCCTAGTCTATGACATCAAAATTAGATTCAATAGTGCATAATTTAATTTGCCGCAGGAGTAGAGAAATATGTTGTGCAAGATAAAGGGAAAGAGGCTCTGTGAGATAGTGGAATATATTTACTTTACAGGGTGAAACATCACACCTCTACATTACTGTACTTGAGTGTATAATCACAATAAATAGTGCATAGTGCATACACACTTAAGCTTCAAACCACTTCTTGAACATTTTCGTGAAAACCTTGTTTTCACCCTCCTTTCAATTGCCGAAACTTCCATCCCCAAAAACAGAATCTCCCACCTTCTTCACAGATTCCCACTTATTTTTTAAAAACCTTGCTCCTTTCTGTCACAGGGTAACAGCCCAACCCCCCCCCCCTCCCGGTCCCACTTACCTGGCAAAATTGTGTTCATAGCAAGTTCCACTGCAGACAATTCTTCACATCCATAGCACCATATGTATAAGAGGAAGGGTGTTAAGTACACTGCAGATGTCAAATCTATACAAGTCATCTTACTGTCATTTACAGCAGCTTGCATATATAAATCATGAGCCAATCTAATGAAGATGAGGGCAAGGATAGAAAGCAAAACATATCAATGCAGGCTCTCACTGAAAGCAACATGATTATTGATCTGATTTGCCAACAAGGGAGGACTGTAGCTTAAAGCCTTGAAAAAGGGAAACAAGGACAGCATGAAATATACTGGTACCAATCAAAATAAAGTTCTCCTGATTATGTCTGTAAAGTTCTTATAACCCGGAAATGACATGCATCAACTTGTCACACAGTCTTGATTACGAAAGCACAAAAAGAAAAATAAGCAGCAATCTGGAAGACAAGTTTAACAAATATGCTCCTTGGCACCCCACTTAATCCCAGTATATAGCTCATAAGCATATATGTTCCCCCTCCCCCCACCTTCCCCCTCCTCTCCAAAAAAAGTTTTCTTGGTTACAGCATAGAAGTATAATGCTTTGTAGGGAAATGGAAGGTCACTTTTAAATGTCTCCTTTGTTATGAAAGGAACAAATTATATCAAAAATGATCATGGAGAGAAATTGGCCTTAAATTTTCAAATCAAAGTTTAAAATAACAGATTTTAAAGCACAATTCAACCTTATCTCCTTCCAAATAAGTAGGGCTTTCATAGTTTAACCACCAGCATCAAGGCTATATGTAAGCTTATTACTGCTTATTTTTCTATTACAGAATGCAAGCTCAGTCACCAAACTGGTTTCCCTCCCATGCTGCCAAACTGAGTTTAAAGCATACTTGGTCTGAATTCCTTCTCATAATAAATTGCCTGCACAGTCTGGCCTTTAAAACACTGAAAACTATACTTGGTTTTTTAAGTGACCTCAATGTTTAAGTTCTAATAGCAATTTAAGATAAGCAATTAAAAATGACAAGGTTCATTTTCCAGGTTGTAATTACACATTACCCAAACTCTGGATGAATTGCAATATGAGGTTTAATCATCAATTGTTTTCATCACTACTGTAATAAAGGTATCACAATTCTAAACCATTCTGACAAACTGTGGAAACATATAAATCCAATGGTTCAATCCTACAATGGTAGAGATGAGAAACATTTGCATGTGAGATGCCATAAGTTTTAAAAATTAAGATACTTAAAGACAATGTCGAAGATATCTTCTGTTATTTTTTCAAAATTTTGTCGAAATGTTGGGTCACTTGTATGACAGTGGAGTACGACAATGCACAGAAATGTTTGATGCTCCAACTAAACATAAAATGGACCTATCCCCAGGATCAGAGGGTGAATTTCACAATAGTAATTCAATTAATATGTGCATCATTGCATGTACACTTAAAATCATACCATTACTATACAATGAATTAAAGAATTTAAATGCTTTCAAGGCTTCACATGCAAACTTTGTGTACTCCTCAGTGGCACAAAGCGTACTAGGCTACGGTACACAAATGTATGCATAAGAAATGGTGCAGTTCAACAAGTTCACATCAACCGAGGGTGCACTTTTATTAAATCCAAATCAGATCACACTGGTCTTATCAGGAGATCAAATTAAATATGTGGCTCTATCCTAGTGAATTCACACTTGCCATGTACTCTGATATTGCCCTACATGGAACCTACTACCATCCTGTTTAGTGCTTAGACTAAGGAAAGGAGTAGGGAAAACGAGCCAATGAGTCACAACCCTCTGATACCCTCTTACCCAGTACCTTCACTACTGTTTGTATCCATTCCCCCCTCCCCCACCTGACTGGTGTTTTCACAAGCGGCTATGCTTACATCTACTGTATGTATTTTGCATTAATACACACTTGGGATGCAGCCTGCAATAGTTTTAGTACTGAGCCCCCTATGTCCATCTTGGAATAAGTATCCCCCTCACCATCTTGGAATAAGGATCCCCCTCATTTGCCTTCCACACAGAAGTCTTCAGTGTAGTGGATTTGTCTGGTATATGTTCAGTGTTGTACTATTGTTTTTCTATCATTCTGAAAAATTAGCAGTTTCGTCACATTTAGCTGAGCTTCATTAAAGTGTAGGCTTTCTAGCCTAACAAACTTTTAAGGTCACTAGTGGGTGGCCTTGTTTTCTGGTACGCACCAACCTCTATGTGTGGTCACATATATAATCTTTGTCCCTTTAGGTATTGTTGTATAAGCTTTGTTTATCCGTCTTATGAAAGTCCTTCCACAGAGGACTAAGCTCTTCGCTCTCACAGCTAGTTGTACATTTCTTTCTGGGAACCATCCACGACAAAATTTCCAGGTGTCATTCTTAAGTTGCGTTTGCCTTGGAGTTATCTTCTTAAGATGGTTTTCTTGTCACATGTAGCTCTTCCGAGGCCAGCACATAGCAAGGAGTAAGTACATACAAAGCGAATATTTAGTACATAACAGTTATAGTGACTGGAAAAAGTGACCAGTCTGACAAAAACCAACTGGTTAGAAACTAAGTCATAAAATCTCATTTAACTAATGATCACCATCTGTGCTGCAGGAATGACCAAACTAGTAGATCATATAATGGATATTAAAGATATGCTTTAAAGGGCCAGTGCTCTCACACTGAACTACAATTCTTGTAGGGATTAACAGAAATTCTCAATTGGCTCAGCTCTTTGACTGACAGCTAATTCAAACAATACAAGCACCAAAACTTATATTAAACAGCATGAACTGTACTGACAGTGTTTTGATTATACACATTGAGCTTAAATTCCATACTCACCCCTGTAGCAATAAACTGAGATTGTGTCTGGATTATGAGGATGAATTTCAGACAATTCTGGGAGGGGCTTAAACAAAAAGGTTAGGGGAATTGGTACTGTTTGGGCAAAGAGAACTGGACCTAAAGCCTGGAATTTTAAAAATATGAACAGTAGTTTAAAGGTTTCAAAAGTTATCTAATTCATTCAGCCCCCACTGTCAAAGCTTGTTCAATTGTTGAAATATTAAATGTTGACATTTATTCACTTTAAACAAAAGAGTACATTGTGCAATAATTTGTGACTTTCTTGTTGTACAACTCACACTACCTGCTTTTTTACCTTTTGAAACTAAAAATATATTCAAAACCTTGAATGCTTCCTGTTTACTTGCATAGCATGTTGTACAGAGAGCACTCAATTTTTTGCATCACCCCATAAGAGTCAGAGTGCTACCACAAACCGGTACAATGTGGAGTAACTTTCAGAAAAAAAAAAGAAATACCAAAACTGTAAGTTGGGCAGTACAACAACCACATCTCAAATTATTGTGCAGTGTACCATTTTAAATTAAGTGAATAAGCTCCAACATTTTACATTTTAGCCCAAGAATGCCCCCATGAAATGGGAGTTTGACTGTTTGAATTCAATTTTCATGTGAGCTGTAAAATATATTTTTGAAATTTTAGGCTTGAGGTACACTTTAATATGCATTTGATATTGAGCAATGGATTTGACTCAATGCTGGTGCAGATGCAGATCCAGATCTAGTGTAAATGTACTACAACAGTATTACTTGTACACAGTTGTATAATCTATTCAGTATGTGCCTGCACTAGCACTAGCTTTTGTTGTAAATTACATGTTTGAATTGAATCAAATTGCAGTAGGTAAGGAATTCATTATTCAAAGGTACATAGAGTTTTGATATTGGGAGATCATTTATTACCACCACTCATTTGTTTAGAGTTTAATTACTGTGATCTGAAATCAAGATTTCTGTCTAAAGAAGTACATCTCAGTAGTTCTACTGCAGGAAATGGAAACAGGATTCAAATTTCACAAAACTCCTTGCTTTGGGAGTCTGTGAGAGGGACTGTACCTACCTCCTATCACACTATGTATACCATTTATACCTAAACTAATTACCATCTGGCAAACTAATAACACCATGGGAACCATACCAGCATAGGGTGCCACACACCATATAACATCCTTCTGCATTTTGCCGATGCCAAATGGGACGTAAGTGATAGGAGAGGGGTGACAACCGAAATAGTTTAAGTATACCTACCATATACACTGCATGTAAAATGAATGATACAGTTACCAAAGATAAAAAGGATAGTATTTACCTTAAATTTCTGAACAGCACAAGTAAGAACTGGCATTGTTTTGTCCATCCAGAACATCAAAATTATTAAAAATTAATGTGACCAGCTTGATGCCCTTGATTTCCTGACAAGAGTTCAATTAAATCCAATCAAATATTCAGTGCAATATCATCATTTGAAGAGTCAGTGCATACACCGCCAGTGGAATAATGCTTTAAACAACCAAGGCTGCGTACTTGTTGAATTCTGACTGTGATGACCAGAAATCACAACATTCTGCAGTACCACATACCCCAAAATAGTTTTATTATGGCCCACAAACTGACACACTAGAACCATTTAGCAAACTTAAGCAAGATAAGAATGACTTATAATCAAAGGCTACTGAAAAGTCCAATATCCTTACAAAGAATAATAACTTGCAATGTTCAAAACTCTGTAATTGCTTGCCTTGGCCATGCAGCAGTAAGGCTTGTCTGTATTGATCACATACTCCATCTTGAACAGTAGGCGACTTCAGAATCACAATGTAAGGTACATATTACAAGGAACAAGTGAAGTAGATCCTGATTATGTTTAACTGTTGCTGCATGGTTTTATAATTCATCAAAACAAGCTATTTATGTCTCCCCTGAGCTTGTATCTTGCTCAGCAACTGTAACATGTGCTCTAATGAAAGGCAGGTGAGACGTGCTCCTCACACCTCTCCAGCGAGAGACAATGTACCTGCTTCTACACACAGCCATCTTGGCCTTTAGTAATATCACTGTAGTTTGTATTATTCAAATTAAGGTCCTCAGCATCTGCCTATGAGCTAAGACACTATTGGTCCCAAGGGCTGGCATTTGCATATACACAGAGGTACAAGTACCATTTTAACAGTCTAGGCAAGCTTTCTTCCTACAGTATCTGATGAAACAACACTCATGCGGAAATTCCCATGAATTTCTTGCAAAATTTTTCTTGACAAAAACTTTTGCATAAACAACACGGTACGACTGTTTGTGTGTAACAGCATTTCTAATGGAGATACCTTTCTAAAGATGACAAGTTAACAAAGCTCTCACTTCAGGTTAATCAAAACAAATACTCTAATACAATAAGGCTCTGTGCATTTTGCTGTTAAGAAAAAACTCTGATGCTACCTAAACCCCCTCCCAACCCCAACCCCCCCCCAATAAAAAATATAAAAAAATCAATGTTTACCTCTTTCCGGTCCAATGAAAAGGGAAGAGCCAATTGACTGCAATTTCAAGCCAAACAGTCAAATCTTTCAAATATATAATGGTGTTTAAAGTATCATTCTTAGGTATAGATAAATAGAATCAACTACATACAGGCAGCTAATTCTATATATTGCTGTAAGAATACAAATTAAGTTTAAAATTTTTACCTTGATGGTGTATTTGGATGAAGAAGTGCTCAGAAAAAATCTCTTTGAAAGGAAATCAAAGCAAGGGCAACAATACCTGCAGGATTTTTTAGAGTGTGTTAAAGGAGTGTAGTTAGCACACACTATGGTTGTCATAGTAACCAAAAAGGTGTCATCAAATTTCTCAGGGTTTGGCATCTACATTAGAGTATTACATTACCAATTAAGATACATGTGTATAGATAGATTAACCTGGAGACCTTTTATATGAAACATTAACTTATACTAACACACACAGCTTGTGAACAACAATGGACAAAGCTGTACTGTACATGTAAAATAAATGTAGGATATGCACTTATTTCCTTCCATTTTTGTTTGGTTTGCCTTAGAGCACACCAAGTGCCTACCAGAAAACTAGAACATCATGGCAATGTTTGAGATCTATTGACGTAAACTGCTGAGTAGTGAATACAATAACGTGGAGAGACTAGTACAGTATATGGTGCCTTTATACTGACAATTTTACATTGCTTAAAAATGTTAGGTCATCATGAGATCAATTAATTTCTACAGAATATTTAATATAACTTGCGGTGAATCACAGTGAGTATGACTCATATTACACAGTAATAGATTCACCAGGGCCTTTTCTGTACTTTATTAAGTAGCACAACACTAAGATTGCCTGGGACTTTATAGTTTTCAGTTGAGCATCCCTCAGTCATTAAGACTTCAAAAAATGTAATCCTTTGCCATTATTGCACATGGCATAAAAAATGAAATTTTCAACAAGCCAGTGAGCCACAAAGTTCTGGACAAAGGCCATGATGGACAACTCAACTTAAACAAATTGGTTAGAAACTGAGCCATAAAACCTCATCTAACAAAATAACATTCAGACAGATTCATGAACAGGGTGCATTAATCTTAAAGAACCAAGTTTTTAAGGGAAACAAACACATTTGAAAAAAAATGCCAGAATGCAAGACAGGGATCTACAGTATTCTCTTTTCATGTCCTGTAAATACCAAAAGTGAAAATATGATATGGTACAAAAAATTCAACAACACCACCAATACTAAAATCAAATTCTGGGTCATAATTTTGTTTTAAATATAACATAATGCTTATCTCCATGCATACCAATCACATATATGACACATGAAACAACTTTTTTTGTGAGAAGTCATCCATGAACATTACAAGGTCTCAACCATATCAACCTAATACTGAAAGGCAACCCAATCAAATTTAAAAGTGTTTTGATTTATTTCAGAAAAAAACAAAGGATTCTTTAGAGGCACAAGTCAATAAAATACACATGAAATGTACAGAAAAACACTGATATGACAAAAATGGGTCATGGGTATAAAACAGCTATTTCTGCAATTACTATGTAGGCCATACCCTGTTCTGTCTACATAATTATATCTGGATGTAAACCTCATTGGTCCTTTAATGAAACCATCACAATTTTTACAGAGTAAAGGCACAAAGGAATCTTATATTATTGATCACAAATAAGTGGAAACCTGATGTACTGTCATGTAGATGCATAACAGAGAGACTCAAAGTAACTTATGTAGGTTAATGTAATGATGGTGTGAGATCAGTTAGGATCTTTTATCAAGATGTTTCGAACATCTGAACCTGTTAAATGTTAACCTCATCATCTATTGCCATGAGTACAAACACCTCCAATGCAACTTCATCCTAACTATGAAATATGGGGCTACTAAACATGTACTTCTATTTCCATATCATTTGGAACTAATTTTATATACAGATATCCTCCACAATTACTGAAGTGTATGGTAAGTACAGCAGCTTCCATGGGTGGAAAAAGTTGGGAAGTTGGGAGGCTCCTTCCCGGGAAATTTAGCCATCTGGAAGGAAATTTAGGAAGCTGGAGGGAAATTAACCTTTCCTGCACATTAAAAATATAGGGAGGTCTGTGAGAAATGTGAAAGGACTCCCTTCCAAGAAAATAATTCCATGCCCTTCCATGGAAATAAACCTTTTTTCCAGCCCTGGCAGCTTCACTAATCACACGCAATGGGTATTGTGACTCCATTATGTATGTAAGACATGTGTAACATACATACACTTACATGACAATGGCGCTAGCTGAAAGGTAGCAGAACCGGTACTTAGTGCTGAATATGAAGGCTTACATGATTTTTGCACAAGTAGTTGATATGTGATGAAAACTTCAAGGAAAACTGATGCTTTGATAAATGTCATAATATTGAGAGGATGCTTCAAACTGGTTTGGGAATTATAAAGTCAAACGACATTTCAAAATCAGCCAGTATAACTTTCAGTTCTTGCAAAAGATCCTAGGCCAATCTTGACCCAAAGTCATACCTTAAATTCTGTCAAAGTGAGCTGAAAACCTGGCAAGTGCCATCAGTATCATGTTGCACATTACCAAACAATAGTTTGATTGAGGTAAAGTCTGATATGGACACATACTGCAATGTTACCTGTGTTTACATGCATAAAACCTGGGAAGGCTAGGGCATACATTCCCCCACTTTTGGCAATGCTCCATTTGACATTAACCTTTCGCACAGAGCCCCCCCCCCCCCTCCCCCTCTCTACTACTCTTTTCATACACATCTCTGCTATTACCTTTGAACATTTGTATATGGCACTGAATGGACCTGACATGACACATTATCAGATCATGCTTTGAGGAATTTAGAAGTGGTAACCCTAAATCTGGGCTCCAAGTTAAGGAGGTAACGTTCCAGTAGAGTGAATGCCCCCACCTGAGTGTTATTAGCTATAAAACTGACTGTATACTTACCCTATCCATGTCTGAACCCCTTGTTGCTTGTAGCTAGTACACTACTAGAAGTACACAAAAACGAGGTTAGACTTATGAGTTGATGATCTGTCTTTATATTCCAAATAAAATCCAAATGATGGTGGTTGGCTGATCCAGGTGATATTTCTACACAAACACAGGGGGTAACTCCTAAGCAGTCCCATCAAGTGAATCACATTCTCCTAGAGCAAATATGTGACACATTGATTCTGGTAGAACATGTTTTGAAAATGGTGTCCAATTACAACCAAAAGATGCATTAAATTCCCACAGCATCAAAACATGCACACTTGTCTTATTGCTTTGAATTTGGCATACCATACATGTCAGTGTGTGTGGTTGTGAATTTGTCTACTGCTGCTTGCTGTAACAGTTCTATCAACAGTCTTGTGTTTTTTCAGGGCAAATCCATACAACAGGCACTGCATAAACAGTCTTCAACAGGTGTCCATTTAGTTTGCTCTACTGTAACTGACAGACAGACCCAACTGGAAGGAGTACTGTACTACATAAAATGTACACTGGGTACAATATATTTCTGTTCACTCTTTTATGATGGAGTGTCACATCTCTAGGCCAAAGAATGAACTTTGACTGCCACTTAATCTAATGGGATAAGTACATATACCACAGCCAGTCTGTCTTGTGCATAGAGACTGTATATTAGTGGGGGAATGTATTTGTTATTGCAACCCACACTTGACAGAACTCAGTGAGTGGTTCAAATGGGATTAATGCTGCTCCATGCTATTAAACTACAGTTCAACACATTTGTAAAGTGTAAACCTATCAAAGCCACACATTCCAAAAGAATTACATCACAGCATGTCCTGGAAAAATATTTATGAATTAACTTTACTTATATGATGGCAGAAAAGTCAACCTACACAGCCTATTTAAAAAATTCCTCAAGCTTTGATCAGCTGACAGTAAGCATTCCTTTATTTCCCACAGAGTTTTTAAAACAACTCTCACAAAAATCCTTCAACTGAATACTTACTGTTAGGCAGTTAAGCCTATTTCACAACCCAATCTTGATTTCTTTCAAATCGCTTTCTCTGAGAGGATGACAAAATCTGTAGTATCCTTATCAAAGTTTACTTACTCATAATGAAAAGAGCAGTGCTGCAAACAATTCCAAGAAATGAACCAATCAAGTACAGTTTTAGGTCAGACCAATTCAATTTATCCAACTGTATTAGCAGTTTTCTATTTTAGATGATTCTCATTCTGGTCAGCTCTGAGTAGTGCCTACAGGCCTTCCTAGCAGAAGAAACCAATCATTTACTACCTCTCCTCCAAAAATTTTCAGCTTCTGTGTATCTGAAAATCTCCCTGATGGAACCAAACAGACTGTAATTGTCAAAGGCTATCCACTTACAACTAACTGGAAAAAAATAATCTCGAAATGAATGGCTCAATGATGGCAAATGTGAACTCCAACTCATATAAATTACACAGAAACAAATTGAATTTCCTCATGACCTATGACCTTATCAATAGATCATAAAGCAGATGTAATCCTTTCACAAGTAATGTACATCAAAATTACACATAGTTTGTACAGAAAAGTATCCAGCTAGTTCTTAGTTATTTCCCAAGTGCAGAAAAAGTGCAGTATAAAGTCTAACACAGTTTCACTACCTTTAGAGCAAAATTAGCTACTAGTGTCCTTCAGGTAAAGTGCCCCATGTGTATAATCCGTTAACCGCCAAAAAACCAGTAACCCTGAGACATAACAATAGGCTGAACTTGAAAGCTTCCTCAATGAATTATAAAAGCAACAATACCAGCATAATTCAGGTGTCTGTATTACACCAGTGACTATAAGAAATGCCAGCAGTCCTGTCCTCAACATGTTAATAGCGCATATAAACGTACAGAGCAAGTTACTCAACTGTGTTCAATCACTGAGCCAAGTCACAAAGACCTAGGTTACTATAAAGATTGTTTGATCAAAAGGGAAGTTGTTTGCACAGGGCATTGGCAACTCATATTTAGGGCTAAAGGAACCTATTTTAAGTGATGTAGAAATAATTTTTTCCGACAGAATACATACAGACCATCATTCTCATGGGAGACATGGTCGTATGATTTGGATTTATGTTTATCAAATTGATATAACATGCTTTGACTTACTTCAAAATACTGAAATTTGGATTCAGTGCTGTCTTGAAAGCTATCTTGTCTTCAAATCGCACACTATTAAGGATGATCAAAATTAGAGAACAAAACTGTGGTACAACTAACATTAGATGTCAAGAGCAGTCCACTCAATTTATTTTGAAGCAACAGCTCAATATCACAATATCCTTTTGATTTCTCTTAAAAGTATCTTTCAGCAAATGTTTAGACTTCAAATTGCATATTCAAGGTAAAATAAGCAGTAAAATTCAAATTTAAAGAGGAAAATATTATTACATGACCCTCAACAGCCAATCATGAAACAGGACCATCTACTACACTACTTCGAGTTGGGGTAACTTCTTGTACCCTTTAAGCTGACGTTGCAGGTGAGTTTAAAGTCATCAACTTGCACCTTTAGCTCAGTTCCTATAATTCAGTCTTGATTTAGTAACTGTCAAACACACCCCCTCACAAGTGTCTCCATTTATTTATATTATACCCTGCGGTTTTTGAAACTTCACTTTGAACACCCTCAAGTTCTGACCTAATGTGGCTGAAGAAATGATAACCTGATAGTAACAAATAAAAGACAGGTTTAATACATTCAGTGGCATAAAATTTGATACTGTTTACAATCAAAATGAAAATTATGTCCTTCAGATCCTCACTTGTCCCTAAAAACAATCTACCCCACCACCATCAAATAAGGAAACAGTCTCTCATGATTTTCAACTACTTCTCAGAAAGAATAAAAAAGACATAGGGTAAAGAACATTTATAAAACTTAAAAGTCATTTCTATGCAATAAGACAGTTTATATGGATGATTTTGTTCAGATTTAGTTCCTACTTACAGACTCCATTCACATGTCCTCATACACAAGGAATGTAAATAAAGTTTTGCCAATAGTATGTAGACTTGTTTTTATCTGTCCCTTTCCCTGTCTCCTTGATGCTGCTCAAGATGGACACATTAAACATGCATATAAATAACTGGGCAGATCATACATGGAATCAAAAACAAGACTTATCTCACTTTAATGAAGAAAACAGCAAAAGCTTTATTTTCATTGCCAATTTGATGTGCCCTTGTTTTATTTTCTTTCATATAAGGAGCATGGCATTAGAGTGTAGTTAATAAGTTCATACACCACGGCTTAAATACTGCACTGAATTTTCCATCAACATGACAACCAGTAAAGCCTTCTCATAAAACGACACAAGCATTTCTCTCTTATCACAATACCCGTTTGAAACTTATTTGTTCTGATTCTTCCATTTTGCTCAGGGATAATAATTTGGCCATCACTTTCTCATTTGGATAATATTTTACATCAATCCAATATTAATGTTCTCCCAGTGTAAGCAGAAACTCCCACCTTTTTTTCATTATAGCTACATCCCTTCTGAAAGACAGACTGCCGAGGTGATTTACTCATCCCACGAGTCTACAGCTTCCCATAATAACCTAAAATGGCAATAAAATTACCAAGCAACCATGGAAGAGTTTTAATCATTCTATTTGTTCAACTTGAGTAAGATGAACGAATAGTGATGCATTTTTCTTTTTTCTCTCAACCTCTTTGATAGGCAGGCACTACTGTCGTAACACCCCAGCCAATCAACTTCTAAAAAAACCATGTGGCACAATTCACAAAACTAATTTTCATCATATTTTCCTGAACTGAAATTCATTAATGAGAGAGCACTACTGACTTCTCATGACCATGTAACCATGCCTGTAACTCTCTCTACCATATCCTAACTCTGATTTTATAATTACAAATTTCTGCAAAATGCTTTTCCGTTCATATCTGCCCTGCTTTTCCTTCAACTCCTCCCCCCATTCCCACCCCCTTCCCTCACCCCAAGTAAAAGATGAAAACAGAAACTGCATTAAATTCAAGACAATGAAATCTGCTGAAGAACAGTTCTACACAGAAAATATTTCAGACAAGAGGATTGTGGGATACAAAGTAAATTATCAGATGGAAGATAAGACTTAGAAACATAAAACCAATGGCTTAATCTTCATGAGCAATTCACTCATAAAATAAAAGTAGGTCACATGACTGCAGGTCACAGGCTGCTGATGCTTCACAAAGCTATAAGATGGAAGGAGCCTGAACTGGGATCACAAAGGGCCAACAGTTCTTAACAATTCTGCATAGTGTAAGTATAGCCTCTAGCTTTTAATACGCAAATGACTCACTAAATGAATTAATTAAGTTTCCAACTAACTCATCCATTATAAATAGGGTAAAATAGATTTCCAAATGTATGTTGTTGTTTCCTGCTCAAGGAAGCTTGTGGCATTCTGGAAAATTTAAATCAAATATGATTCATACTGTCTTGGATTAAAATTCAACAAAAAATCTTTATTTAAATTGTACTGTGTACAGTGGGACATATGAATGCCAACTGCGGTTCCGTGGGCTACATGAATGTCAAGTGTGCAAAATAGTCTGCAATTAATGTAAATGGCAGACTTCAGAGGTAGGATAAAATTCATGTACATTCAAACTTCTTTAAAACTCCTTCTCTCTGCACTGCAGGGATACATTGTAAATCCTGACAAAACTAATGGTGGTTAAGTGTAGACTTTATGTATGGAGACACTATGAAAGAAGGCAGCCATTTAAAGAGGCATATTGACTTCATATAAATATCTAAACAAGGACAATGAGGGCACTCCTACTACCATGTGACAGTGCTTATTTTACAAGGATAAAAAGTTGGGCTCGCCATGGCCTTTTTCACTTGCGGCACACTGGCTTGTTTACCCTTCTCCACTGCTTATAATTGAGCACAAACCACAATGGTAGTATAGGTTCCACAATTCTTGGCAATTGTCATTTGGGGAAGGATCTGTATGTCCGTAGCAATCACATTTCACAAAATATCAAGACTGTACAACACATATCGGAAGGCAATATTCAGATTTTCAGGAATTTCATCCAAGAGTAAGATTATGTTTTCCTATTTGGGTGCATTTATAAATTAAAATCAAATTTGATTTTCGGAAACCCCTTAGACAACCATTTGTTACTCATCTGCTGATGTTACTTGTATAGATATTTCACTGTTGTAATAAACCAAATAAATGAATGGAATAAAATGAAAATCAAATTTAAGTATTTGACACACTCATAAGAAGTTGTGACCAAGAAATGTGTAAGGTGTTGGTAAGTTTTCTCTGGCCAGTTGAAAGCTCTAGGTCACTTCGTACTATTCCATGCCAAAGTTCAACTCACAGCTCTGAGCATACTCAGAAATACCATTATTTCAAATTATAGTGAAGCCAGCATAAGCACAGACATGGTGACTTTCTGTTTGATACTTGTTTCACAGAACACACTTGTACCAAACTAAACTTGAACAAACAAGGTTTGTATTACCCGAATTACCAAGGTGTCTCTCTTTCACCTTGCTTTTAGCCACATAGATAATCCTATATTATTCTTTAGAGTATTGATTCTGCAGCTTTTAAGTCTTGATCAATAACCAAGGTAAACAGTGAAAAATAAGCAAATAGCAAGACTTATGACCCAGTTGAAGCTATGTCTAAATCATTGGTTTAGTTCCTGAACAGTAACCTAACAATTTATATAACATCAAAAGGTATGTCTTTGTGGATGAGTCCAGACAGGCTCTAGCAAAGACTTTGCAAAGCTGTCAAAGACTTCTAGCTGACATGATTGTCTAAGGCTTTAGGATCATTTCTCTGATCTGGAACAGTTTCAGGGGTTAACCTGCTTGGGGGAAAAAGCTGGAAATTGGGGAGGCTTCTACCAGGGAAATCTAGGCATTTGGAGGTCAATTTTTGCACTTGGAGGGCAATATCAGCATTTGGAAAGACATTTTCCTTTTCTGAAGAGAAAAATATCGGAAAATGGTGGGAAATTTTCTTCCAGTCCATTTACGGGAAATAATTTCACCCCCTTCCTTGGGAAAAAAATATTTTTCAGTACTGCTTCCCTGTATCCCAAAGGACTGTTTTGTAGAAGAGTACAAAACAGCTAAAAACAATTTACACATGGTGTAAAAAGTGTAAATAGGTGGTACATAGGAGCCACATAGATTTACGTTAGGAAGCCTATTTTGAGTTTCCATTTTGATTTTAAATGTGCCTGTCTGGTTCTCTGAAGTTAGATTTGAAAATATGGAAGGAAAAAATAAGTCAGTTTTACCAGCAGTGAATTTTCTTTGATATGCATCAAAATTCACTACACTACATAAATTCATTTAAGTTTCCACTTAATTAAAGGTGCACTGTGCAGTCTACTTCCTGTCTCTTATGCCTCATCATACTAATCAGCTTCTAAACAATAATCATACAACTACAGACTCAGACACAAGACATCTATGCACATTGTACTTTCAAGAGCTATACATACATTCAATGAATTCAAGTATGCACATTCTGCTAACTCCTCCATCAATTCTCTTGAGGCAAATGTCTTGCAAAACATTCTGGAAATTATTGCCCTTTCTACTGAAAATTAAATAATTATGATGCAGATGAAATATTATGCAAATAAGCTCACAAATGGATTCACCATCCAAGGAAATGAAATACCACAAGTCACTGCCTTATTTTACAGTTTGAAATTAGCCCTACTTTCTCTGAAATGTCACGATATAAACCTACTTTCAGTAAAAGACCTTACTGAACCTTGCAAATTCAGAGTTGACTTAAAATAGAATGTCTTCCAATAATGGTAAAGGCTGCAGCACTTTGTGAAAATTTCCTATAGAGGGGGCTATTTAGAAACTTCAAAATGACCAGTGTTGATGTCCTAGAAAACTAAGTCATGGTATATAATGCACCAAACCAATAAATTTACATATTAATGAGCAAAAGGGACTGGCTACTAATTCAGCATGGATTTAACATCAACACAATAAATGAGCAAAGCAGAACTTTGTAACTTAAATTGACACAAATGCTTTATGCATCTCATAATTCCAGTTACACCTGGGTGGAAAAAGTTAGGGATATGGGAAGTTCCTTCCAGAGAAAGTTAGGCATCTGGAGAGACATTTTTGCAAATGGCGAAAAATTTTCCTTTTCCTCTGTAAACAAAAATATCTGGAAAATAGTAGCAAGTTTTGCACCATTTCAGGGAAATATTTTTACCTCCTTCCTGGTTTCTGCTAAATCAAATGCATATTCGTGCATAATTTGTTCCGCAATTACATCATTTTCTTTTTTTTTTCTTTCTGTATCTACTCTTTGTTCCTTAGTTGATGTTGTGTTGTTGTTATACCAGTTGTCTTTTTTTTTTCCTTTTCTAAAAGGGATCAGACTTGAAAAGCCCTGCTTATTCTGATTCCTCTACCCTATCACATCTAAAGTTTAGTACTGTAAACTATATAACCTGTTTAAGTCAGCTGCAAAGTTTTTCAAAGTATTACAAAGTATTTACACTTCTCCATAATGTTCTATTGTTTGATTCTTAATTATATTATAACATAATCTGTTTTTGTTGTATGTGTTTATGGTAGAAATAAACTTGAAACTTGAAATAAAAACAATTTTTTCAGCCCTGGCAGATAAACAGGTTTCAGTGGCTATTTCCATGTACCCCTGATGCTGACCACTTAAAGTTCAGTGGGTTGGAAAATTTAGCACCAATAAAAACAAGTTAAAAGTGAATTTAAGCATTCATCTTTGAACAAAAGTAATACATTTTATAGCTAATGGGAGACCAAAAGTATTTTTGCAGCCATTTGAAGTTTTGTGATGTGAAGAGCAAACTACAGAACAAACAGGATCGAAGCACTCTGAAATTTACAACTGGATGTATATTGTTGTTTTCAAGACAGAACGAGTCAACATTACAATGAAGAACTACCCAATAAATTTACTCCTCCAAATGAACAAAAATTAGTCATCAATTGCCTTTTGAAAGGTTCCAAAAATACTCATGATGCTCATATAAACAGCACTGGAAAAGAGGCAAACCGTTAGAAAATGCCAAAAAGAAAATATCCTGCATTCCAAAAGAAGGAAATCCTGCAGAACAAACCAAAGCCTGAGCTGCATTTAACTTTTGGTAGTAAGTGAAAGAGGTGTAGAAAGGCCACACTTAGCAGGAGCAAAGATATTACAAGCGTGGATTCCAAACTTAGTTTCGTGGTGACTCTACATGGAGCCAAAACTGAGGGGCGGAAGTGCTGATCACTGCTCACTTGTTTTGGAAGCCAGCAGGTAAATGTCTCCCAGTAGTATGATATGACTGATTTCAAAACATCACACTTCTGATAAACATAGTTCTTCCATATATTTCACTTACATGAAACACTCTTTTGCTTCTTGGAGGCTTTCCACTTGACCACTTGGCCACAAACAACTGGTCTGCAGTTTGTAGACTTTCATGATTGGTCAGTTTTCATACTATCTTCACAGATTTACACATTGCTACACACTTACAAAGGGAAAGCAACCAGTGCATAATTATGTTAGTTTTCCCAGCATGCAAAAGTGTCCAATACCCCCAATAATGACAAAAAGAAAGCTACTGCTTGTGTGCATATACAATGCATTCTAAAATGCAAGCATGTTGATCTCTCATTACAGTGAATTTTTTGAATTCACATCCTTAATTGTGTGTGCAAATAGAACAGTGAGCACATTAGATCAACACATCTGCCCCTATACATTTGAGCATCTGTGAGGCTCATTTAACAATGTGGGGATAAAAGTTTGGAATCTTTGTTAATTGCTTATAATATCTTCAAGTACCAGGTACCAGAGCACCTGATGTATTCACAGGGTTTTCGCTAACCCGAGCTCCCGAGTCCCTGACGCGCCAGTTCGACTCGAGACGCTTGAAAAAAAATCCTGTGCGTCCCAGGGACGCACGGGATTTGCTTGCTAAACGCATGTAAAATTTTGGGAAGAAGGCTTGGAAAATTTTGTGTTGAAAAGTTCACACGAACCCGTTGCTTTGAAATGTTCATTGTCGATGTTACTTCACAAAATCCATGTAGGAAAACTTGTAGGAAAACTCTCCGACTAGACCGATTGTTCGACCGATCATCTGTTGTTAATCGGCATCGGGCCGATATTATTCCGTTGTCGGTAAATAATTTGCTTCTGTAAAATTCTGCCATTCAGCCGATCATTACCATCGATTATTTGAAAACTGGAAAATTGGCTAAATGTACTTGAAACTTACATTTAGTTTCGTTAAAATTCCCGTTAATACTCAATCCTGTAACTTCCCGCCAAAACGAGATGCACTGATATCACAAACGTATAAATTGTACCCCTGCAATGGGAATGATCGTTTGATATTTTCCGATATAACCCGGTAAAATTATCTGGAATTAGATTTAGAATTGCATTTAAGGTGCATTCCTTGCTGTCTCGCAGAAAGGGCCGCGTAAGTTGCTGTGCAAACTGTTCTGCACAAAACACATAGTAGCCTACAGACTATCTAGCTGCAGTGTTTCGCCATTTTTTTCAAAATCCCCAAGCTTTGCATACATGTCAGAGCTGTGTACGTTTTGTACACGTACGTAGCACCTAGAACCTTGTGAAGTTCGGTGGTTACTATCTTGCATAAATTAAGCCATTCCCAGCATTCCGTCCGTAATGTTGTTAAGTGGGGCTTATGCAATGTTGTCATACGACGTTATTGCAAACGAAAACAGTGATGCACGTGGTCTCATGCAGCAAACTTCTTGGCCCATGCATGCAGTAAACTTACGTGCGTGTCCGTTTTTACCCATCATGTTTTGCTTGGTGACATCATATGCATAGGTTCCATTGCGAAATTTAAATTGTACCCTGCATCGCGATTGGTGCATTTGCGTTGATTCTAGTCAGCCAATCACAACTCGCGCCTTCGCCTATGTGATTTAGTGTGGGAAAATACTCGGCCTCGAGACAAGTTTTCCCGTTGAGTTTGTGTTACGACGGTCGCACTGGACATGCTAATATAGCCGTCTAGCGAAGCCAGGCGAGCGCCATGCTAAATTCACCTAGAAACGGCATCACAAATCTCTGCCTACGTGAATTTGTCGGGGATATGACCTAGGTGCATTTCAGTTGCATATTCTTTTAAAACAAGACGTAAGTTTTGGGCAAGAAATGCTAAAAAATACAGGGGTATCTATATCCGAAAGGAACCATATGATACGTCAATCGGGTGCAATTGTTTTGTGGCCCAGAACTGCTAAGATTTTCATGATTGCTCTTTCATTAAAGCGGGAGAGTAGCTACAGTATATTACGCAACTACAACGCAGTACAGTAGAAGAATGCAAATGTTCCGATATGATTGGGGGATGAAAACTAGACAGAGCATGATGTTGGCCTTAGAACTAAATTGTGAAAGAGCATATGACACAGACTGCAAACAATTCTACTGTATTAACTGTTGATTTGTATCTCCACTTCTGAAGCGAAAATATTACACCTACAAAAACGAATAAACGATATCCCGTTCGTGAGACGAACGGAACTACATGTATTCCCAGTATCTTCCATCCTGAACTGGTTATGGTAATACGGTATGGTACGATACGCGTAACATGTAACTTCCCTCTTTCCAATAATGGGTAATCGGCATCGGGCCGATTGTTAAATGCAATAGTCGGTACACGACAGAAAATCTGAATGGAAAGTGCGGAGTGTCATTGATTACTGCATTTTTGTTGATGCTTCACTTGGGACTCTTCCAAAAAATATGGGACCCTCAGAAATTTGATGGGACTCTTGAAAAAAAAAGTTGAGGGTTCAGGAACTCTTGGGTTTGGGAGCCTAATGAGAACACTGATTCACCATGCTTAGCTAAATAACAAGGGTATAGTTATGGGTAAGTAGGGATTACAAGGGTGGATAGTTAACCTGTAGAGGCATATCTGCAGTATAGGTGGACTGTCCCAGTAGTTACAAGCTAGGTAAGTAAGAGCATGATAGCTTGCCTTTTCCATTTCCATTAAGAATTCAAAAGAATTTCACAAACAGGTCCAAAAATAGGCCGAACACATAGACCCAGAATAAAACTTAAGTACATCAACCTTAGAAGTAAGGAATGGATTGGCAAGCATAACCACTTCAACCACATCCCCCTCTCTCTCTCCTCCACCTTAGCAGAAGGGGTTCTGTACCAGAAGCTCTGAGAAGCCTGAAAATTTAACTTTGCAGGATTTCTAACCAACAGGTAAGACTTCAAAGACCTAAAGGAGAGTGCAGCAAATTTTTTTTGCTGTCAATCCATGGTCAAAGACACCCAAGACTCAACACCCCCCATCCCACACAACTACCAGACCCCCACATCTCCCCCCCCCTCTTAACACACAAATCATTAAAAGTACCTGCTGATGGTCTGTCCATAAACTCTGGATAAATCTTCACATTGCCAGGTTTCATGAATATTTTTAACCATAATGTGGACTACTACTCTTAAGAAATGTATTAAGAATTGTCTCTTCAAATCTAAGTCCTGTTACACCTGCTGTAAAACAACACTTGCACATAAGAAATTTACATTTCATAGCTGCTCCAGTACTGTCTCTGTTGTTTCACTTACCTTAAAATCATTGTTGTTCAATGAGTTGGACCAGTAACCATATTTCCTTAATTCCTTCATTGTTTCAGCATGGGAAGCATAAGTCATTATATGCTCCCCAGAAAATGAGGAGGTCTGTCTCTGCATCATAATTTTTCCCTTCTGACTTGTCACAATAATATCATCATAGCTTGTTGTCACATCTTTCCTCAATAAGGTGAGACTCAAACAAAAGGCAGTATAAATCACATCCACATACTTTCACAAAATTATCCATCAGTGGTTCATAAATTCTGTGTTATTTCCCACTGTAAAAGAATATCACACTTTGAATTTAACAACAGTCAAAAATGTTTCCACGTAACAGGTAATGTTTCTCCACATCTTCATATTACAAAATTACATCTGCTCTAATAATAAGCTCTAATCTACTTCTTTTCCACGTCAAGTGTTAGTCCTCAGCTAATGGTATTTTTAACCTTTTCAAAAAACAGACGAAAATCAGTAGATACAAAAACAAATATTTCTAAATTATCCCTAGGTTTAAAAAGGCATAACAGTACATGCACAAGCCCAAAATTACTTTAGTATTTAACACTGATTGAACACTGAACATTTCTCAGCTACCACATATGGGAGGAAGGTTGGTACACTTTACCAAGAACTGAAACTCATAAACACTTAATCTCTGTAACTCTCCACACAGAACTATGGGCCACATCTGATGCATGTGCCTCAGATTTTACATGGCAAAAACATTGATGGCAAGCAGACTATTCCATAATCCAAGATAAATATTCAACATGAAGATCCCTGTGCCTCAATGTTGCCACAATATGTAGTACAAAACACAGAGTACTTTCAGAGTATTTTCAATTCATTTCAACCCAAACAATTTGTCAAAGAGGTTTTGCCCATTCCAAGAGAAAAAGAAGCAAAACAGTTGATCAGTCAACTAGCAAAAACTAAAAAAGACTTACAGATATTAACAATCCAAGATTAAAGTTTCTATTCTCCAACAATAGTTGATTTTGCTAATTTATGATGGCAACCAAACAACCCAGTAAAAGATCCTGCATGATGACATTTGTCAGTTTCTATACAGCTTAAATAACATTAAACAATACAAAGGACCCATTAGTACAAGCCTCAAACAACTGGAGCAATCTCTGAGAAACTAAATTTATGTCTATCCAACAAGAATAACATCCTCATTTATCTGAGATCTGTCGTTTCCCAATTAACTTCAGCAAGCATTAAACTAAATCCAATCTATGTTTATACAATGATCAAAAGAATATGACAAATTGACCTCTAAGATTTACTGTCTTTACTTTATGCCATGGAGCACTGATTAAATGGAAAGTTAGCAATGATCTTTACAGGCAGTCATCTCTCATGCAAGAAGACTATGGGAATTTCACAACTTATAGCAGGAGATACACACACAGCATATGCATTTCAAACCATAACAGACAAAAGGCAATCTTCTTCTGAACTGTACAAGAAGGAAATTTTAAATTTTAAAGCAACTCTACAGTTTAATGCAACTGAAAAATACTAGGAGTGATTAGAAACTTGGCAATTACAAGTACCAATGGTTTGCCACCTACTTGAAAAACTGTTCATAAACCCTGCATACCAATCTGGACTACAAATGAACATCTGAAATATGAGAGAACCAGTTAAAGCCCAAATTACAAACATGACACCAGGGATTTAAGCTGTCTGGTAGAAAGAGGAGCCAAGTATGTGACCAAGTTCAAGCATAGCGCAACTTTGTAATAACTGATGGCAACATCTAATCATAGTAACACATTAGAACTGCTTCAATTCCTGTCAGCCACAATGAATGAAAGGAAAATAAAGCCTGCACAGCTGGTCATACAATTTGTTCTTCCCTAATACTACGTGTACCTATTGGTTTGCCAAGACAGGAAAGTATGAGCCAACTGAAGCCTGCAATGCAGAATATAGACTGATGTATATGGTACAATCTACTTAATCCTTACAATTGCCCCTACAGATGATACAGCTTTCCTTACAATATATTCTACCTCCCATCCCATCTGATAGGCTTGCCAGGACTCTTTCAATGAAGGAGAGTCTTTTTACATGTATGGTGACACAGATCTCCAAAGGTCTAACCTGGCAGATTTAAGACAAAATCCACACTGAGGAAAGAGACAGCCATCATCACTAAGAGGCCTGGACCATCTTATAAAGACAGCGGATGTCAGTGCATTAGTTTATACTTAAGTAGAGAAACCAGAGCAAAGACAGAGGAATCATGCCAGCTAACAAAACATTGGCTGCTTCAAACAAAACATACTAGTGAGTCCATAGATGTATGGATTAATGGAGCATCTTGATAACTTGTGTGATTGATCATCAGTATTCATTATCTCTATCTTTGGATATTCTTCCCTTTCTGAGTTAAATCAGGAGGTGTTATTTATAACACCACTCTGATTAAATGTGTTTCAAACGCCAATACAACTGGACCTTAACTGCCTTAACTTATGCTGCTTGGCACATTCCTCCTTTCAAGACATACTTCATTTTTCTATCTGATATTTTTTCATTCATTTATTCATTCATCACATTGTCAAAATTTTAGTCAGTAAAATCAGACAAAACAACAAGTGGATTGAAGTAAATTTAAAATGATAAGGTAAATTATGTAACATTGTGAGAGTGTGTAATATGGTTCGCTATACAGTACCACTTACTTTTCACCGCATGTTTGGTCTAACGGTATGAGCATCTGCCTCTCACTTGGAAGGCCCAGGTTCGCTCCCCAGGTCGAGTCATATCAAAGACTCTAAAAAAGGAACCTACTGCCATTGAGCATGATGCTCTGCATAAGCAATAGAGTAGGGAAAACATGCCAGTGGGCCACAACTGGGAAAAAAGGCCATGGCCAGCTCAACTTGAACCAATAGGTAGGAAACTGGACCATAAAACTCTAACTAACACTTACTTTTCAAATGAGAATTACAATATCTGCATAATTGGTAAGGTTAACGACCTGTTGAACACAACTATTGGAAAAACAGACAACTCAAAAAAGAAGGGACCTGTCTGAAAATTAAGTAGATTTGTTGTTAATAGTTGAAGGGTAAAATGAACAATGCACATATAGCTTAAAGTGGTAGGAGTTGTTTTAAAGTTGTTTGAATTGGAATATACAAACACCATAGAAGCTGTGTGTTCAGGAGCAACAAAACACAAATTGTTCAAAGAGACACTGTGCAGTATTTGTGTATCACCCACATAAAAAGGTGTTTTCACTGGTGTAATTAAGTGCTACGGGAAAATTCCTACCTCCCACAAATTTGGGGGGTGGATTTCAGATAAAAATAGCAAAGTGCAGAAATTGCCCTGCAATATTTTGTTTGAAGGGCTTGTGAACTGAGTGCAGAGATCATGCAGTCATGCACCGTGACCTCTATACTTCAACACTGGCTTTCACTGCATAGTTCTGCACTGTGGAATATCCCACAAAGCATTAACTCAAACACAATTTTATCTGGCTAGTGTTTGCAAGGTTTTTGTTAATTCCTACTTTCAATCCCCCACTTTGTGGTTTACTTAGCTTCTTTTAAGCAGATTTGACTATGAATAACTACTAATTGTGACATGTCCAAGCAAACTTTCAAACTTTTAACTTTCATCCCCACAGCAAAAATAATGCCAATCATACATCTATTTGATTGTACTTTACCTAAAGCATCTCAGAAATAACTTCTTTCTTTCAAAATACCTCCACAATTTATAATCCCAATTACTCAGCCTAAAGGTATCAAGGACACTGTAGAATTACCACTGAGAAATTTTGTATCAGAGGAAAATAGTAGAAGCAACTTTACAAATGACATGAGAGCCAAATGTAAATTAAGTTTAAAAGAAAACACTTAAATCTTTCAGTACCTTGAGCTATACTGAATAGCATTTTTGACACAAAATTTAACTTATATTAGGAAATGGTTGAATGGCATATTTAAAACTAACCTTGTAGTTTTTCACACATGTTCTGAAATTACTACACTACAGTATCTTAAAATACACTTTGTATAATTACTGGTCAAATGTTATTTAAAATGAGAATTTTAAATTTTCTGAGATCAAAATGTAGAAACACAAGGTTTGGATCAATGCTAAAGGTAGTAATTAAAGTGTTCCACAGTACAATGCTTTTTCCCCTTGTGCTGAATTTAGCTGATAGACTGATAATTTCAAGGAAGGATTGGCAGGGAAGATTTTAGCATTCAAATGTTAAACAGAAAGTGTTTTTGTTTGTTGGTTTCTTGACTACCTTCTCTTCTAATGTGTCCATCTTCATTGGATGAAAATAATGCATACTGAAGCTCAAAACTATGAAAATAACCACATTAAGATGACATCTTTGTGATCGATAGCTCATAAATATTGCAAGGAAGGACTGGAATTTTTATTAATTTTAAACACTACCACTGTAGGACATGAAGATCACAAAATATCACAACACCAAGCAACTGAATGTATAGAACCCAAGTACAAACACAACACAACCTGCAGGACCAAGAAAGAGCTCAAAATTTTGTATAATTCAATGGCGCCTGAAGGTTAAGCAGTACTTGAGGCTGTGGCTACTTGGGTCTTCACTGTAACAGGGACCAAAATTTGAGGTAAGTTACTGAAAGATTGTCTAATCACCCAGTCTAGCTTTTGGTCACTATATTATGCCCAATCCCTTAATGAAAACTGAAACATTTCAAGATAAAATGGGCTAGAAGAAAGTTTATGGAACATAGAGTAATATAAAGTGATTAATAACACAAGTTTTTGATAGTTCTGCCTCAGAATCAAAACCATTAGAATTAGTAAGTTAGTTGGATGGAGTTTTATGGCCCACTTTCCAACCTATTAGTTAAAGTAGAGCTGGCCACGGCCTTTTTTCCAGTTGTGGCTCAAAACCATCAGAGTAAAATAATTGAAAAATGTTGGTACAATAATTTGAAAATTGCTTTAGTTTTTTTTTTTGGGGGGGGGTACTTCAACTCTGACGAGAAGGTACTCTACAAAAACTTTTCTACCGAAGACCTCAAAGCTGTCAAAGTGAGTATTCAAAGAAGGACACAAATTCTTCTCATCCTCAAAATAAAATCCTCTATATTCCTGAAGCAATGTGGATGAAATGATACCTTCAACAATTCAAAATTTACTTCAGCAACAAACTTTTGACACACTACAACTACAACCAATCCGTTGTGAATTGTTAGTATAAAAAAGATCCTTTGAAAAATTGAATGCTTAAACACAACACTAATCATCTAGCAACAGTGAGAGGTACAATGTTTCAGTCAAATATTTCACAAAAAGTCTGTAATATGTTGGTCTTTTACACCCTTCTATGGAAATTACAAAAGGTGCTAATTGTTTTAAAAGTATCCTACATCCAAGCTCACCAAAGCACTGATTCTCTTCTAATGGTCTGCAACAACAGGTCTAAGTTTTATGCTATCAAGCCAGTCCCCTGTTGATTCAAACACTTCCAATCACCAAGCACTACAAACAGATATCCTAAGAAACAAAGGGGTTAAAAATTCCTCTTCACCCCAGTTCTTTGCTTAAACAATCAGGCAACTAGGCCAAAAGGTATTTACTGGTCATTTTAAGTCCCCTGTCACAGCTAAAAGGAACAACTCATCCTCCAATCTTTGTTGTGATGGGCATGTTTGCATGACACTGGAAAAGTACTATAAACCAGCTGTGTTATTTCCTACAATGTGGTTACGAATTATTTCACTGTAAAAAATATCTGAATGAGTCATCGTGAATTTAAAATATACAAGTTTTGAACACATATCCTCAAACCAAAGAGCATCTTTGCAGAAGCTGCATCGGTTGTACATTTCAAATGTCTAGGATATATGTACTATGCATACAAAGGCAAAGTAAAATGCTATACAAAATTCATAAAGCTAGTTATTACCTCTCCACCATATTGACTAAAGAAGAAAAAACTCATTCTCTGAAAATGTCAATATATATGACTTACAAAGGTGATGGTTTCATACAGTTTCTGTTTCGATCATGAAAATGCTGACTTCAGATATATTGGTGACATGCAGTTATAAAAGCATTGAACCGGAATTGTTTACCACAAGGAATCTACCTACTGTACAAAGGCACTGTATGTAGTTCCTGTAACTTTTACTGGAACATGGAAGTAGGGTAGTGGAAGAAATGAACTTTGAACATTTGTGAAACTGGACATGTAAACAAAGATATAAGTAACAGGAAGGAGTGAGAAGATTCTTTACTCAAGAAAACATGTCTGACAAACAGATGCTCTGAGGCAATGAGAGATTCTACAGTTTTCTTCAAATTCTACTAAATAAACAAGTGAAAAATAATATGTACCCTAAGGGAAGCCAAAAATGCTGACAGGTATTGGACAAAATTAAGAGGTGACCTAACTTACTCTTTAGCCATCTACTGTATTTTTATAAAAATACACACTTTCCACATATATTTCAAAGTATTGCAGAGATTCCCAAAAGTTTTGAAGAGATGCTACATACAGGAAGTATCCCCCACACACAGTGTAATACCAACCAGACATACATGCCCACTACTAGAAACATACACATCATCACAATAACAAGCACACAAGTCGCTATTGCCAATACATTGTTCATTGTAAATACAGTAACTTTACAAAACTTATTCAAAGTTGAAAAAGTCTGCAAAAGGCAAAAAAGCTTGATTCTGCAACATCCTAAATAAATTCCAGCAAAAACAGATAAGCACAAATCTCCATAAGAAGTAGATTAGCATTCAGTAATACAGGCAATGGTTGATATGATATCTGTAGGTAGTAAATCCACTAATCCAGGGATCCCATGCATGAATGTTGACAAGCACCCAAGTTCCTCCAAAGAAGCGAGACTGTCCTCATCTGACTGAAGACCAGATGCAATAACTGGTGATAGACTACCACAACACAATGTCTGACATTTACAACCCTAACTACAACAGTCTACACAAAACAATAATGATGGATTTTGAATGGCAAAGTTCAGTTCAAGGTCACTAATTGGACTGATGGCCCAAGCCATTTTTCCTGAATACAAACATTCTACAAAATACCAGTTTTTCAGTTTCAATAGCAAGAAGGGTTTTTTCCCAAGATAAGCTCCTGCCCTGTCCCACATACGATCAACGATATTGTCGAGTCTATCACTCATACATACTGAGCCTTGGACAGGTTGACATACTCAATTTTATTCACCTTAGTCTTTTAATACATGAGAGGCAGTAGTGTTTATCCCCTGTAGAGGCAATGGTGGTGGCCATGAAATCTATTAACATTCTTACCACATGAGGAACTTCCGCCTTGACAGAGGTGGATACTTTACATCATATTGCTTCACCCATTAGTTTTCTTTTATTTATTGAAACAATAGCATGAATATACTTGGATGTGATGTATGAAAGATATGGATGCTACCAAGTTGGGAAACTAGAGGTCCTCAATCTCTTTGATAAATGTACAGTGCATGACATCCTGCTGGGATGGCAACTGAGGGAAACTATTACAGAAGCCATGTGAGTTTTGTTACCAGTGTGACTACCACACAGTGTTATATGAAGGTCACAAACACACAATTTTTTTAATTCATCTCTGCTTGAATCATTGCACCATGCAAGTCTACCACATCAATTTCTTCCAAAGGGGGAACCCTCAATTACATACATTGACCTTATTAATGATTCTGACCTTGTAACAACTACTTTTTGGAATGAAAGGAATTTGAGCATAATTTGGCCTGACTGCCAGATGGAAAATAAACTAATGTGATAAATAAAGGGGAATTTTCATGCTTCCCATGAAGTGAATAAATAAAGAGAATAGCATATGTACATCTCTACAAGAAGAGATCAAGTCTTACTAACAGCTCCTGCCCTATCACAAACAGCAAAAATTTCAATAAATCAAGGTCAATTATACTGACTGAGTTGAATAAATCTTTAAAAGGTAAAAATGAGTCTCATACATGAATTTTTTTTCATCTGGATTTCATCAATGCCCTATGGTAAAAGATGTTTGAGCAGTAAAGGCAAAGTATGTAAGTTGCATCGATACCTGCCTTACGGTAGGCAGAAGAGGATGATGGAGGGCATCCTTGCCCCACGTTGGGGGGAGCAAGATAGCCTTCCCTCTCGGTGCTAATAGCTTACCCGGGTTAGTGATGCAGTTAAGTGAGGATTACATATGTGAATAAGAGGTAAGCAGAGGGGCGATGTAGATTCTAAAGAAGTTCAAATGCCTACATTCACTGTAGCTATACCAAAACAAACAAAAAAAAATGAAAGTAAGCTGTTTCTCTTCTCCCCTATCCTTCATCTGGTTACATCCCTACCCTATCTTTCGACACACCTTAATTTCAACACCCATTTATTCCCACAAATCCATTTACTTCCAAAGCAGGCTTTGTTTGGACACCTTATGATCCGACAACTCAATCATAAAGGAATATAGAGATTGCCTGAACATAGGGATGTAGAAACATAGGGAGGTCGGAGTATAGGTCAGTCACCCTTTTTTCCACTTTCATTGTAAGTTTCATTAGAATCGCAATATATAGTTCCTGACAGTGTAGCATTCCACCTTCATTATAATTTTCATTAGCATTGAAATACATAGTTCCTGACATTGTAGCATCTCCATAGAAACAAAATGCTCTCATACAAACATGAAACTAGACTATACTCAATTTATTTCCATATGATAGCAATTAGAACAGCAGCTCATGGTACATTCACACTAGATCAGGATCTGATCACCTGCGCCAGGTCATATTCACTGCTCCGGATCAACTTGGAGGTGAAAATGCAGACCAGGTCCAGATAAGAGTGTCCACCTTTGATCCTTGTTAAGTGGGAGGTGAGTCAGGGAAGCACAGCTCATCAAAATTTGTGACTGTAAATTCTCTAGGACAGAGGTATCCAGCAGAGTTAAGACAGAATTATGGAAGAAATGTCTAGCCTAGTAAAGACTCTGAGGCGGAATTGTGAATAATTGCAAATGCACAAAATATAAACTACCTGTATTGTACCGTTCTCTTATATTGAGCTTACAGATTACAATCCAGATATTGATCTACTCTACATGTTACATAGTCTGGTTGATGGAGAAGTATTCCCTGTACCTATATTGGCTGCACTTATAATACATTTTGGGCACATGCTATGATGGCAACACTCAATGAAATCCACTCAGCTGAAACCAAACACAGGATAACACTCTCTTTTACAGGGTTCTTTTGTTTTATGATATAGACAAAAGTATTTTTTATCACATTAAATGGAATTGAAATTGAAAATGAGTTTTTGCCACTTGAATGTTTTCAACACTTTAAGAGGTACAGTATTTTGACAGCTAGATAAAACCACAGCCTATACTGTGGATAAAATCATATGGGTCAAAAGGTCAAAACCTGCCAAACCTGACTTTATTAGTACACACATGTGATAAGTTCAAAAGTTAAAGGGCACAGGTAGTACAGTAGCACATACTATTTTTGAAAGAACAGCTAAATAATTTTTTTTTTCTAACTTCTCTTTAATATATCATTCATGATATTTTAAAAATTGACTTTCATATTTGAGGTAAGGTCAGAGTCCATTACCTAACTAGGCAGTATGAACAGTTGAGCACAGTAAGAGTGAAAGTGACTTGTGAAAGTGCTCTGGTGATGAAACAAGGACAAGTAATGAAAGCTTCCAGCTGGAGGAAGGATAGCCCCCCCCTCCCCCACCAGTTTCATACCTGCAGACCATCCTCCAGAGAGTTGGACTGTCCAATAGTAGTTATAGGCTAGGTAAAGAGGAGTGCAATAGATTTGAAATGTACCTAAACTTTTCTCTAATTGACACTGTATATAAAATTCCTTTTGGTATGTCATTAAATATCGTCTAACTCATCTACAGTAGCACTACTGCCCATTGTAAACCATATATGTTTCAACATGCAATCATAAAAGGCATATTAGATATTTTTCAATTACCAATCTGACCTTTCTCAACTCACACCATTATAAAGGGAAGTAATGAGTTGGCTTTGAAGTACCCTTTTAAGAGAGGTAGGGATTTTGACACATGCTGTGAAGTTATAAAATGAAAACACTTTACTACATTTAATCAAGGCAGTTAATAAGTCTATGACCCCGAGCTAACCATACATAAAGCAAGAAATTGTGTAGTCTTGGGAGAGATGGTCTTGGCCTCTTACTAATATTAAAGGTTTGTATACCAAGGTTATCACGTATGCAATTAATAAAAGGTCCATTCTCAATGATGGTTCCCCCAAGAAAAAAAATCTTTGAGAGACAATGATTGCTGAAAAATAGCGGGGGTGACTGGACCAAGACAACTGTGTAGCACGGTAGTGTGTTATTTACTTTTTGCCACCAGAGAGTGTAGCACATGGAAGCAGAAAGTTGACTTTACCAAACCTCTCACCCTAAACTACAATTTTAGTATGGGGGTACTGAAATTCTCAATTGGCTCAGTTCTTTGACTGACAGCTAATTCAAACAATGCAGAGTACCAAAGCTTATATTACACAGCATGAATGCTACTAAGGGTGTTTTGATTAGTTTTCTATACTCACCTTGAAGAAATAAACTGAGATTGTATAATAATAATAATAATACATTGAACTTATATAGCGCCAAATCAGAACAAAAGTGTAGCTGCTCTAGGCGCTTGACAAAAATAAAATCAAACAACAAATTCATTTTAATCAAAGAAGCAAGCAAACATATGAGTCTTGAGATTACGCTTTAATGTAGAAAAATTAGTACATAACCGAATATGGTCAGGTAACTGGTTCCACAAGTAGGGAGCAGCATATGCAAAACATCTGTAACCATATGATTTCAATTGTGGATTAGGAAGAGCTAGGAAAGCCTTCTCAGAGGAACGAAGAACACGAGCAGGAGTATAAGGAGACAGAAGCTGAGAGATATGGACAGGCTGCCTTAAATGCTGAGCACGAAAAGTAAGCAGCATTATTTTAAATTTGATTCTCTCTCTAATAGGAAGCCAGTGAAGTTCCTTTAAAAGTGGGGTTGTGTGACACCGTCTACTTTTCCTTTTGACAATACGTGCTGCGGAGTTTTGAATTTTTTGAAGTTTCTTTATGGAAACATTAGGCAGACCATAAAGCAAAGAATTGTGAAAGTAGATCCTGGAAGTAACAAACGCATGAACTAAAATTTCACAAGTTTTATCATCAAGGTACTTTCGCAGAAGGCTAAGGTTTCTCAAATGCCAATTGGCAGATCCACAGAAGGTATTAACATGTTTTTCCAAATTCAGGTTTTGATCAAAATACATGCCCAAGTTTTTTACAATTTTTGAAGCAAAGATAAGGTCATCACCAACTGCAAGAGGAGGAAAATCTGGGATTTCAAACAAAAATTTTGAACGAAAGACAATACACTCAGTCTTATCATAATTAAGTTTCAACTGGTGAATTGTGACCCATTTGTTCACATCCTGTAGACAAGCTTCCATTGTCTGAAAGGCAGCTTGAATGCTGTTTTTGTCAAATGAAGTTGAGTATCATCAGCATAGTGGTGAAAATTAATACCATGATGACGTATAATATGGGCGGCCAAAAGGGCAAAAAAGACAAAGTGCAAAATATTCATTTTAATTTCAAAAATAAAGTTTAAAGGTAAAAAAATATCCTAAGTGAGAAATTTAAAAATAAAATAAGCAATGATTACATTTTAAAAAACGAGCAATATTTATTACGTCCCCAAAACAAATTAAAAAACACTAAAAGTAGTTATAATTAATCTTAAAATTAACACATTACCGTTTTATCCAAATGAAATATCAAAGCCCCCAATAAATAAAAACTGGAAAACAAATAAAAAGAAATAAAATAAAAACGGAAATAGAGACGCAATTTTGTGTTTTTGTTTTATCTTGTGTTTTCATTTTATTTCCCGTTTTTCGTTTTTAATTCATTTGGGTTCCTTAATAGTTATTTGAAATCGTTTTTTTTGCCCTTTTGGCGCACCATAGGTGGCCAAAAGGGCAAAAAAAGACAATTTGCGAAAAAGACAAACTGCGAAAAAGACGGTTCGTGAAAAATAATGAGGGCGTCCTGAGATTGATGGATTCGGAGCACCTAAATATGCTTGGAAATCGCATTAGGTATCCAAACCCGCACAACCAGTTAAAGCCAGCGCGAAGACTTAAAAACTGAATGCCCTCAGATGCTATTTGGAACAAAAAGCGAGAATTGCTAGGTTAGTTTTCTTCTAAAAATTTTGTTTTCCTGGGCAATAATTGCTGTTTGTTCCATCATTTTTGAAAAGTGAGGGTGCTTTTTGAAGATGTCCCCCTTCAAAAAAAGTGAGGGCGTCCCACGCCCTCCCGCCAAGGACATTCAAGGGCATTCACTTTTTAAAACAATTTCCAAAAGAGAGGGAGACCCCTTATACTTATCTCCGTCCCTTTAGACCCCTCCCTTATGCCAACGATCACAAAACTTATCCCCCCCCCCTCCGCGACGAAAATTCTGACGACGCCGTTTCCCCTTCCACCACAAATGGTGAAAAGTCCCCCACACTTTCATGTGATTCCCTTCCCCACCTCTTAACTGGTTGCTTTGCGGGCCGAGAGAAAACGTTATCACTCCATGGAGGTTTTAATAGCAAATAACACCTCCCTGATCGACTCAGACTGCTCACTGATGTGCGTACTGCCTTGCTACATGCTCCTCAACAAAGGGAGTGTATGGCTGCAAGCAAGTCTTCGCGCTGGCTTTAACTGGTTGTGCGGGTTTGGATATCTAATGCGATTTCCAAGCATATTTCCAAGCATATTTAGGTGCTCTGAATCCGTCAATCTCAGGACGCCCTCATTATTTTTCACGAATCGTCTTTTTCGCAGTTTGTCTTTTTCACCGTTTGTCTTTTTCGCAAATTGTCTTTTTTGCCCTTTTGGCCACCTATGGTGCGCCAAAAGGGCAAAAAAAAAAAAAACGATTTCAAATAACTATTAAGGAACCCAAATGAATTAAAAAACGAAAGCAGCGGAAATAAAATGAAAACACAAGATAAAACAAAAACACAAAATTGCGTCTCTATTTCCGTTTTTATTTTATTTCTTTTTATTTGTTTTCCAGTTTTTATTTATTGGGGGCTTTGATATTTCATTTGGATAAAACGGTAATGTGTTAATTTTAAGATTAATTATAACTACTTTTAGTGTTTTTTAATTTGTTTTGGGGACGTAATAAATATTGCTCGTTTTTTAAAATGTAATCATTGCTTATTTTATTTTTAAATTTCTCACTTAGAATATTTTTTTACCTTTAAACTTTATTTTTGAAATTAAAATGAATATTTTGCACTTTGTCTTTTTTGCCCTTTTGGCCGCCCATAGTATAACATCACTTAGCCCAGCCAAATAGAGTGAAAACAAAACAGAACAGGACCAAGAACTGAGCCCTGTGGCACTCTAGTATCTAAAGGCTTTGCGGAGGAAAAACATTACCAATTTTTACTTGCTGCTGCCTGCCTGTGAGATAAGATTTGAACCAATCCTGAACAGTACTCCCTATTCTGCACCTTGACTACAGTGTGTTCAATAGAATATCATGACTCACGGTATCAAATGCCGAGGACAAATCTAAAAGAACAAGCAAAACAAATCTTCCCTCATCCAGCTGAGATGCAATAAAACTGTGTATAGAAAGTAGGGCAGTCTCAGTACTGTGTCCAGGCTTGTATGCAGACTGATAAGGTTCAAGCAGGTGTTCACTCAATAAATGGTCCATTTACTGAGACAAGACAACTTTTTCAATAACTTTTGCAATGAAACTCAAATTTGAAACAGGACAGTAATTTTGGAGGTTATCCTTTTGCAGAGTACTCTCCTTTAAAATTGAAGTAACATGAGCAACCTTACATGTGTCAGGAAAACTTCCCACTGACATAGAGATTAACAATTTTTGTGATAATTGGAACTAGCTCAGGTACACAAGCCTTGACCAGCCATGTTGGTACTGGATCTAACTTGCAAGATTTTGATGGACAGTTCTTGATAATCTTAGAGATGTCATCATTAGAGATCATAGAAAATGAATCCATTGTAGCACCAAAAGATAGTGTTGAATAATTAGGTAAAGATAAGTTTAGGCATTGAGCTTCAAGTACATTACAGATATCAACTATTTTTTGACGAAAATAATAAGAGAATCTCTCAGAAAGTTCAATGTACACAAGAGTGATCAGGCAGAATTGATGGTGTGCTCCTTCCAGAAATGTAGTCAACTGTTTGAAAAAATTCTTTTGGGGTAGCAGCATTCTCAATTTTGTTAGCATAATAGTTCTTTCTTGCCAAGCTTATCATATTACGGACAACCTTGCATTGTTCAATAAATAAATCCCTAGGCTCAGTCAAACCACTTTTGAGCCAACGACGTTCACATTGCCTTCTAACTCTTTTGGCACACACAATGTCATGACCAAACCATGGCTCACACTTTTTTGCTGGATGAGGATGAATTTGAAACAATTGTGGGAGGGGCTTAAGTAAGAAAGTTAGGAGAACTGGTACTGTTTGGGGTGAGACCCCATCTTCCTGGTGGGTGCATTCCCAAGCATTTATATATATCTCTAGCTACATCTAGTACATCCAATCTGATTCCTAGAATGGTTTACAGTAAGCACAGCATCCCAATACTGTTTTCATGGACAAAGTAGCTCATCCTCATTTCTCTTCTGTACAAAGCTGTCTACATAAAAGTTTTTTGAGTCTGAAATTCTTTCCATCTTGCAAGCATTCTGTCTGGTTAAATGGTTTGTGTACCTTATTTCGTACTTTTCCCAACAAACCAAATCCTTTCTCCTCGTGAGTTTTGACTCAAATTTTTCCAGGGGCTAATTATTTCCACTTTGGTTTGTTAAGGCAATAGCTTAGGCTTCCTTGCCTAAGCTATGCCTTTTGCATTAGCCTACACTAACCTTACAATACACATTTGAAGCCATTTTCAGTTACTGTTTTCTTATTCTCTTTTGTCTCAGATGTTGATGGGCCTGTTGGCATTTGCTTGCATGTATATTCCTAAGAGTCTAGGACTTTATTTATCCATTTTTGGGTCTAGGTTCCCAGTTCTTTATAAGGTGGGCTTCATCCCCTTTTATTTATCTAGGTTTTTTTAATTTGATGTATAATACTAATATTCCATACTGCTGTTTAATCATGCTTCAGAATTTGCACTTCACAATAATTTGAGCAGGGTAACATCATGATGGTTGCAAAAACTACTGAGGGTGAAGCAACATGCACAGGAGAACAATTAAGATGTATCAAGAAGTATGTACCTGTGATGTGCATTTGAGAATAGTATGAATTAATAGTATTTATTATAACATATTATTTGAGAATAGTATAAATTATTCAGACATTTGTAACAAAATTTTCATCAAAAGGTAGTATACTGTCTTTAATGATTAAAACAACTGGTGTGGCTCCATGTTCACAGACCTTTATATTTTAATATTACCGCTACATCAAACAATGCATATATAAAGCATATGGCAAGGAGTTCCATTGAATTTTGTGGTTTTCTATGATGTTTCTTACAACAAATGAGCATCAGACAATTTCGGCAGGTAAACCAAGGCGCTTCAAGACTCCAAAGCCCTTCCAGCTGTAATGAATTGCACAGAAGGCAAATGAGGGCGATCTTTATTCCAAGATGGCGGACATAGGGGAGCAGTCCTAAAACTACCTGGGCAGCGTACAAAGTGTGAAAAATGCAAAACAGATGTTGTAAGGAGTGTACGTCTGCCAAGTGAATATATAATTTTGAATAAATTAGCTGCACATCATGAAGAACACAGGTTTAGCATGTGTGGGCAAACACTGCTTTGCAGCAGCTACTTATTGATCCAGTGTTAAGTATACTAAGTATTATTTTTAGAATAATGTTCTCAGAGGATGAGAGATGTGGGGCCCATTTACATCTGGGCTGACTGACTGGCTGTGTGCTGGTGTGTATACATGTACAAAGTAAAACCACTCAAAAAAGATTTTAAATATCACACACAGCTTTTTGCTAGTTGTTAATGTGACACAAAATGGGTGGAAACACTTCACTAAGTCTATCAACATTTCGTTGACAGTCATTTACAGCTATGGAGGGAGAAACCAGAAGGCTATAACATTCATCAAATGAATATGATGTCATTTCTCCAAATGTCTATATGTTGAATATTGGTTCCCAATAGCTATGCAGTGGATATCATTGATCCCTTAGACAATCATCTGTTCCAACTTCAGAATCGGTTGTTTATAGAATGTAACGAATATTATTTTATGGTAGGGGTAGATATTTTTGTGCTGTTCATTCAAAAAAGATTTGTAAGAGAGCTGAACAAGAGCTGCCACAAAAGTTTGAGTTCCTTCTGTTTCAACTTGTTTTAGGGGGTAGTAGGAGAAGTGCTCTAGTCTTAACCTTTTATTTTTCAAATTAGGGAATTTATTTTATCATTATTTCTTTATAATACTGTAAAACTCAGTGCGTTATACAACAGTCACACCAAAAAGAAGCCAAAGATGAAACATTCAATGCAATGCTGTCATCACCAGGTAGAAATTTCCAAGTATAAATCTTGGAGTTGTCTTGACATCCAATAAAACCTATACCTGGTGTGGACATATCCATGAGCATTAAATGTTTCAGAGGATACATTTATGTACATTTCTGAGATGCCAACATCTTTTATTCCATCACAAGTCTTTACTTCCACTATTCTACATTCTTTCACATCATCATGATTTCAAACAGAGCTAAACCAATCTACAGCGTGTCAACCTTTCTTTGGCAATCAATGCACACATACTCACGTAGTATGACACAGATGAAAAAGTCAGATTAACAAAATTAATGCTCTCACTGACAGGAGCAGAGTCCTTGGAAAGCTGAGAAAATTGGATGAGAATACATTTGCACTAAATTTGCACATAGGTTGCTTCAGTGGAATAAATAACACCTTTAATGCACTTTTCTTGGAAATTCTCCTAAGACAACATTATTCAAAACCAACACAGCTGAACAGACAAGTTATGAAAGGCTGTAAAGAGGAAGTCTACATCAAAATGACTCTTATATGGTGATTATTAAGACAACAGATTTTCAGATTCTTTGATGTCATTTATGACCTGTTTTGTCAAGGAGTAATTTAAATTATGGTGTATTATTTTAATTTAAGATGTCCTGGTGTGCAAAGTTTACGTAAGATTCTACCATGAACAATGCACAGAAAACTTCTAAGCTTGCTGTTTTTATTGTGTGTTTACTATTTATCCCTCTGAAGTAATTACAAAATGGATTTCAAATTAGAATAAATTCTGTTTTTAAGACCTTAAATTTTGAGGTGTGTGAGGGTGATCATACACCACCATTCACTTCAAGTGACTGTGAGGATTGTAATTTTTTTGTACACCTATATAAAGAACAGGAAATCATTAAAAGATTTTAAAATTTAATAATAAAAGCACCCCTACTACACCTAATTTCCTGAGGAGTATGATTTGTAGCACTCCAGGAAAATTTAAAACTCAAGGCTTGATATTTTCACATTTTAATGTTTAACATTGTATTGAAATTTTATCTGTCAATGGAAAATGTTCCATTTCAAGCATTAAACATGGCAAAAAAAAGATTTTATTCCATCTCATCAATAACCACCAGCAATGGCTCAATCTCCTCCAAACTTTATGCAAAAGAAGACTTTTTGAAGTTGCATCATATGAATTTTCTAAAGCTTGATTGAACAAAATTTGTTTGACCAACAAATAATTTAATATCCTTCAGTAAGAAATTTTTTCCTTGAAAAGAATGCAAGTGCACTGTCTTGTTTTGAATGTTCTACCATTCTGTGAATATAGCATGAACTTTACTTCAAAACAAACCCAAAATTTAGTTTTTAAGTATTTTATTATGCTATGCATAGATAATGATGAGGGAGCCAAGTAGGGTCACTCTGCTCACTTAGAACCCAATCTTCAAGCATTTTGGCAGTCCCCTATGTACCCCCCACCCTTTCCTCTGATGGATACCAACTGGAACTGGATAGAGTTTCAATGTATAGACTGTCCAAACTCAATGTCATAGCTCATCAGGGTGAAAAAAAAACTCCCTATAAAAATTTACTTCCATTTTGGGGGCGCTATTAAACAATGTCATTGTATCAAATGGTACACTTCAATGTATAGTAGGAACCTTTCTTCCACTTTTTAACCACATGTTCAAAGAGGGCCTGCACTCCACTTCCACATTGAGAAGCTGCCACAGTATACTGCACATTGAAGCTTACCACATGGGAAGATGCTGCCATTCTACATTAATGTTGTTTGTCCTCCCAACTTTTCCCTTTTAAAGCAGCCAGGAGGAAAAAAGTGGTGCTTTAAAATTACTTGAGCACTAATCACCACATCAAAACCACTGAAATTCTAAAAATATCACTTTTAATTTCTAAATGTTCAGGACATCACAAAAGGGAAAGATGACAGTTTTTTTTTCTTACCTCTCCTTGCGGCTGCTGTTGATTGGTAAAGTTTCTATTCTCCCAGCGGTTGGCAACCTCTAGAGTTTCCAAGGTTTTCTGTGTGATGCTCTTACTTCCATCCATCAAAGTCAATTCATAAAACTCCTGGATATCTGTCAATATCAAAAATGGAGAACCCTAGTGATAAGGATTTTGATGTCTTCAAATTTAACATCCAATGAAATGTTTGCATTGTGTCTTCCAACATTCAGCACTATATTGACAAAGAGCTGCCTTGCTAGTCTCTGACATTTGCACAGAAGAAGTGTCCACAATAAGCATGAGACACCAAAGAACAAAACAACACAAAAGGTGCCTTATTAAGAAGTAAGACCGGTTCACCCTTCCAAATTTTCAAATGAAATTATGCTATAGACGAATCCTATTAGCGCGTGTTTTTAGGGACTGTAGGCTGCCATTAGTGGGGTCCATCAGCCTAAAATCGTCTTTATTTATTGTTTACATGAATTTCAAACCCTCATATTTAGTGAAATTGAAGAATTCAAGATACAAATTCATGTACAACCATCCATGATAGAGATTAGCAAGGACATCGAAAGATTTAAAGGTGACAGACCTCAGTTATGGCCGACTGAAATCAGACCATCACTTGCTGTCCGGATTCGTGTATAGGAATCATGGTCAATTCCAATGGCAGCAGTCAGGACCACTCAAGCAGAATCCTCAACCATCTTAGATGCCTTTCCACTCAGCTCCTGAATCAAATACACATATCCTGAGACTTAAAATTTACTCCCGATATAGGATAAAACCTCAGTGATTCCTGGGGTTATCACATGGTTTCTACCAGGGCTTTACCCCATGGAAGCAAAGTGGGATCGGTAGCAGGCCCCTGGACCACACCTTCTGAGTCCATCACAGATAGACACAGTTCAGAGTTGAGTAGTGTTACTGTATCTTCCATTTCTTTACAGTGGATTTAAGTACAAATTAGCCAAGACTTTCAAGACTTTAACTAGAGTAGCAAAGCTACTGTCGCTCAACCCTTCTGATGTTACAAGTCCAGCTTTTAATTTATCTTGAAAAAAATCATGGTGTACACCTAATACATACCCAGATGATTCTAGCTGGGCTGGCCAGCATGTAAACATGGTTCACCTAGCAGTTGGAAGTGTCAATGATAAACCTCTACAGCTAGTTCATCCCCATATATATATAAGCTGCCCATGAGGGCAAGTATCAGATAATGTACTTTAAAGTCATAGTGTATCATACATGTGACCAGTTTGTGTAGGAAAGTAGCATGCTGTCTACATTATTAGCTTAGGTCTAAGCTTGGTCGTAGGCTATGCCTAGACTTCGGCAAGTTTCCACCTTGACTTACACGGGATCGTCTAAAACCGGTGACGTGACAAACGTGACGGAAATTAAACTCCGTGATGAAATCGTGAGGGCATGACTTAGGCTAAAAGCAAACATACGTGTGATTGTAAAACATTGCAATAATTCTTGCAAACACCATTCTTCAATAAATTTCAGTTACATGAAACAGTTTTAGGCTTCTTCAAATATCATTTATGTCGAATTGTACAAGTTTTTAATGGGGTGTGAGATGATATTTGTAAAATACTGTATCGAATCTTGCCAAACACGAAAGTTTTTGTGGCAGTGTTATGCCCTGCACTTTAAATTAGAAGCACATCCTCTGAATAAGATGCTAAAGCGATTTAAATACCTACGGAAAACAATAGTCAAACGCGTGTCGGTTTCACACTGTCTGACTGTGAGTGAGCGACACCGAAAGTGTCTCGAACGGCTTGCTAGCGTCCCACTCCAGCATTGGACGCTCGACACGCCAACGCTTTTGGTATAAAGAGGCTTTTCACTTCGCAGAAGGCAATGTCTAGGACCGGCCTGTGGCAATAGTTACAGTAAATGCTGCTGTGATGGTTACGATTTCTAGCCGGAATCGTGGACAAAACAGTCATTGAATGAAGTATTTCAAACATACCATGACGTGACGCCGTGACGGTAAGTGTTTGCCCGTGACAGTATTTGTAGGAGCTCAGTTTCCAAACCATATAATTTTGGTATATCTGGTCGTGATATCACCCTACACTCGGTGCATTCGAGTTCGAGGGGATTTTGCTTATCGTAGCGCTAAAGAATCTTTGGTACGCACCTACGTACGTAATAAGTACAGTATGATCCATCCCTCGAATCCCATCTCTAAAACCACTTCCACCAAGACAACGGATACGAATGTTCCGAGTACCGTGAAGTGAAGATCGATAATCCCGACTAGGCTAACCCATGACCGCAAATGTAGTTCTAACCTAGGCTTGGCTACATATAAGAAGGGAATCAGCTTAGCGTTCCTGTAATTGCAATTCACAGTATGTGACGTGACGGTAAGCCGTGACAAATTGTGTGCATCACGGCCGTGACGCTGTCACGGATTTTAGTATGTATACCCAGACTTACACTGTTAACATAGGCAAGGCCTTTATACACTAGGCTATGTAGCCTAAGCTACTAGCCCTGTAAGTACGACAGTAGGGTCTGACAGGTCTTGTGTGCTGGAAGTGCTTCATAATTGTTGCGCTGAGACATCTGACATGTTTCGGCTTTCTTTCTTCCACTTTTTAAGTTCTTCTAGGTTGAGGCCATTGGCCTAGCCTAGGCTATGTGATATAAAAATGCTGCTAGCAACTCGTTCACCTTCGTAAATCTTGACAGTTGATGCAAACCCCAAAGGTTTGTATCAGGTACCATCCTTTCTAATTCTCACCCTCAGGCTCAGACTGAGGAAAATCTTTATGTGACTGTGCCTCCGCCTTGGCTAGGCCTAACACTAAGGCTGACAGTATTTCACTGTTAGGACTTCCACATTTACCTATTCATAGCCTAAGTCATCACTTTAAACTGCTGCTCTCCATAGCTCAATCTATGGATAAGTTCTCAGTCACATCCATTTTTCAAGCCTGGCCCAGGCCTAGGCTAACGTTAGGCCTAACCAACATTTGTTGGTTTATCTTTGTCAACTCATGCCTGTTCAGTGTTGCTGAAGTGTTACTGCTAACATTAGAAACGATCTTGCAGTGTTTTTATAGGAGGCATTTTCTCTCCTTCCTTTGTCCTTTTGAGCCTTTCTTGACCTTCACAGAGCTCCCGTCAGTGACGAGGCTTTCTCTTTCAACCCAGTGTAACGCTTCCATCGAGTACAGGCACTACTACGTTCAGTAGGTATATACAGTATGCGTTAGGCTATGGCACTAGAAATCCCGCCATAAATCATTTTCGTGGAACTGGCTCTCGATGTTATATGCCTGGCAAGAGAGTGCTTCAGTATCGGTGGCTCGCACCGGACAATTTATTGGTCTGAGATTAAGACATTGTGTGTAGAAACGCTCCGAACATCGAGAAAATCATCAAAGTAACATCCCAAATCCTTTAGATTGCAACAGTTTGCGATGAATTAGCCTTCTAACGGGTTGAAACTCAAAATTTTCTCCATGGTAAAGAAAGACCACTGATCACTACACTTACTGCGAACGAACTGATCACGCATGCGCGGACCGGATCTAACATTACATGAATGAAAAATGATAAAAATGGCCAAAAAATAACACTTTGGGGGGGGGGGTATCATTTTGATAAATGATAAATGTGTTGCCCTGCTAATATGACACCTGTACAGCAAATTTTAGAAAAATCCACTGACAATTACAAAAGCTGAAACCTTTTGAAGAGAGAGACAGACATTTTGTCCCCCTTCAGTATAACATAAGCTCTACCCACTGTTAGTGGGTTGAGCTAATAATGGATAAAAAGAAAAGAGAACTTTCACCAACAAGAAAGTTACACAGGGGAATCTAATGGTTCCTACCTCCAGCAGATAGAGGAAGGGGAAGGGAAAGGAATAAGAAAGCCTTTAAAAAAAAGTAAAGGATCAGGGAGAGAAGCAGGGAGGGAAGGAGATGTTTTTAAGAAAGAATTTGGGAAACAAAAATCAAACTGTTTACAAGAATAGAAGGCCAATACCTCACAACTCCATGGTTTAGGAATCTACTAGCCAAGACTTACTGTTCCTCCTATTTACTGGTGTAATTTCAACTTACCCACAACTTAATTCTGGTAAACTAATAGCACAGTAGGGAAAAGGAGTGTGATTAGGCCTCCCTAGTCCATTTCCAATGTAAAATTAAAATTAAGTAACACAGTGTTTCATTGCCTTTTTTTTCTTTGAAATATTTCAACTTACACAGAACCACTTTAACTGATACAATGCTTCAAAAAAGTAATTACCTTTAAAGAGAAAAACTCATTGAAGCTTCTCAAGTTACTTTGGACTGACATTTCCAAAACTTTCATGAATTCAAAAAGTGAATTCACCAAGGTGCATGGTTATGAAAGACAAATAAAATAGTAGGTTGGATTGAATAAAGCAAGTGAAAATTATTTCATAACAAATGCATTCCCTGTTTAATGAATTTCTATACAGCTCTTCTTCAACAAAGTTTTGAAATGATGTTTGCTTCTAACAGCATTCTTTCCCTCTCTGCCCAACCCCAATGTATTCAACCCAAAGATTACATCAATATTCAGACCGTGATCCAATTAACCCCCGTCATTCCTTTATTCTCTTTCATGTAACAATATATGGAGGCAATTACAATTGCATGACAGAACCTTTTCCCTCAGAGTGAGTTTCATTCTTTCTGAAATCTGACTTACCTATACCACTGAGTACTGACAATGCGTTAATGAATCACTGCTGCTGCATCCACTGGAAGAACTAGTTCATGTCCAACTGGTCTCAGAATTTGTTTTAAACTTCAACTTACTTTCACATTGACAATTGCTTCAATCTTGTTCATCTACTTTTTTCAAACTCTCCCTCGCTAACCCCCATATTTCCCAACCCCCCTCCTTTTCTCAGACTGTAAAATGCTGTTTTAGTCAAATTTTCACATCAGGGGTACTCAAGTGTTTTCTACCACAGTAACCCCTCACATTTTACCAGGACTAGTTGCATGTATGTGGGAAGATGAGGTCCATTTACTTAGACTGTTATCCATTATTATCAGTCTAGGTCTAACAAGAGGATTTCCCTTTGAGGGAACTTCACATCAGGAGGAAGCAATAATTGTTCCATTTTCTGTTTTTCAATTTCAAGTATGTTCATGCAATAAAACTTCATTTATGTAAAAAGACTCCAAATAACCTTACTCTACCAACTCTACCAAGCCCTGGTCATTCTAGGGATTCACGGTACCACTGATTATTGGTACCGTCGGTACCGCCACAAATGGTACCGGTATTACCGTAGTACCGGTACCAGAAGAGTAAAAAAGTAGGATTTTTATCACATGCAAAATATCCGTAAAAATACCATGCATTGACATAAGTGAAGTCCTCTGATAATCCCTGCCTCCCGTTTCAGTATTTTTTATAACATTTAGTCACCCCACACTAAACAATCGGTAAACAAAAAAAGAAATAACCTCTCTGCAAATTCAGCGTCCGATAATTTCGGGACACACAATAAATCAGCGCCGCACGTCCGCACCGGAGCTAACCCCACAAGATGACAAGAGCACTCAGGGTTGTAATGAAGATTGCAAAAATAATTTCTGCAAATAATAACAACCCCCCTCCTAAAGTATAACCAAAAGTTATTAAGTAGAACTTTACAAAAATATTTCCACAAAAGACTGATTCATCAAGCTTTCTTCCCACCGAGTTATCACTATCAAAATTAAATCAAAGTGCTTCAAGATTGAATTTGCGAATGCATCGCGCAGCAATCCGTTGTACGATAACACTACACTGTTCTTCAGTACGTAGAGCAATACAACAAAGCAAGTGAGTTGATCTCAGTTGAACTGAAAACGTGGGCCAATGATTTAAGCGGGATTTACTGTGTGTTCCGTCCCATTGCTTCACCGTGTTACAGTAATTTCTGAAAGAACGTTCGTTGCGTTCGTACGAAAGTTTTTCTCCCACAGACATAGACAGTGGAGGTTATGGAGCGGTCCCACTGAATCACTGTGTTAAAATCAGAAATCGTCGATGCAACGTTCATGTTAGAGCTTGCAATGCTATGATTCTTTGTCTGCTTACAACGAATTTCGCACTTGTATAATGTTGTGTGCTATCGTAATCAAAGTGAATTTTATCAATCAACGCATGGTATCTATTCGCAATACACCATGTGAAAGCATTTGCTGATGAGCAGCAATCATTCGGGGGTCGCGCAGAATGTCAAAAGAAAGCAAGGGCCCTGTTAGTGTGGAAGGTACTAGTTCTGCGAAAGTAACGTTAAACAGCACTTTCCGAAATTCGTAGGGGGATTTGTGACTGAAATAGCGCTAAACGATTATCAAGTGAATGTTCCGTGTTTGTATTGCAATCCTTAGAGACACGGCGCATTTATCAAATGGGTTTTTGTTTCATTCAAGTATCATTCAAATTCAATGCTTTATTTTTGAGAAAAGATTTTCACCGCAAAGTTGACTAATCGTGTCCGTCTAAATACACAATGTGAAGGCGCGGGCGAAGCTAGCGCTGGCAGGGATCGTTCTGAGATTGCGCAGAATGTCGATAGAAAGCAAGTTCCTTTTTAGTGTGGATGGTGCTAGTTCTGCCAAAGTAACGTTAAACGGCAATTTCCGAAATTCTTAGGGGGGATTTGTGACTCAAATGGTGCGAAATGATTATCAAGTGACTATCCCCTGATTTTATTATAATGTTTAGAGACACGGGGCATTTATCAAATGGACGTTTGTTACATTTTAATATCATTCTAATTTAAATGCTATAATTTTGAGAAAAGATTTTCACCTTACAGTTGAGTACCGAGTCTCCACGATACTTCGGTACCTTTAGGTTGGTGGTACCGTACCGTACCGGTACTTACGGAAATACAGGTATACCGTGAAACCTTAGGTCATTCCATCCATGGTGACCACAGTAAAACTTTGTCAAGCAAAATAATTTTGTGAGCATTTTGCTCAAGACTTCCTTTCATGAAATCAGGAAAATCTTTATCTCTCTTTTAATGTCAGCTATTATGGAAGGGTGACCAATTTAAAAGGTTTCACTTCAAAATCTAGATTTCACTCCAAAGAATGGTTTGCATAAAATTGTATTTTACTCACTTTCCTCAACATTTCATGTATCACACACATACCTTTTATTTTTGTACATAGTACTGTTTACAAGAACATTTTGTGCATATATGCTTAAGTAAATTAGTAAATCAGCACCAAATGAGCTTGCCATTAAAGTAGGGTGGTTGGTGTCACATACATCTTTATAAAGCAGATTATTCATGCCCAAAGTTATGCTTCTGTGATCAACCTGGAATACCTGTCACTCACTTGTCAGATGATGGTGTTACTTGATTTTAAATTCACTGCTTTCATCACCAAGATCTTAACAAACCAGCACTCTGGCACACAAATGTGCTAGTACAAAACAACCAAGAGAGTGAATAAAACTTAAATTGTCTGACTTGCAACTACTGTTTTATATGAGGCAAGACTCAATGACTGGAAAGTTTACCTTCCCTTGACTTTAAGAAGGAAACAAACAGATTTTTTAAGAGCAGTTTTAGCAACCACTTTTTTCACTTCCATCCAGTACCTGATCAATTTAAACAGTAAATACACAGTTATCTATTCAATATTAAATAAATGTGATGATGAGAGAATTGAAAATGTCAAAAAAGAAAAACCCTGATTTGTTGCCTTGCAACCATGTTTACCATGGTCCCTCATGGCAAGTGACTGAGTCAGAAAATGAGAACAGGATATTAGAGGATAACTTTTATACTAATGGATAACTGTCTCTCTCTGGTGACTACACTTATTTCCATTGTGTTCCACTATCTATCAAGGGTGTATAAATGTTATGACATACCAACATGAATGTGTTATATATATAGCAGAGCCAGGTGGCACTTGGTGTTGACACCTGACACGCATTCCAAAATGACGAAAAACACCCAGCAATGTTTTCAGTTTTGTAAACCATTATAAAAATTCCTTCAATTATTCAAAGTCTTTCAGTACAATCCATGAGGTGTTCAGCCGATAACAGTGATCTAAAATTTTCCAGAGAGGGAAGGGTTACCCTCCCCTTAACATAGGCCTAGACCTCTCCCAAATGACGTGCTCAGATTCAGAATACCAGGCATTCAAAATCAAATAGGCGCATCCCTATATAGTGTCATACAGTTCAAATACAGGGCAAGTCCTCCCTTTGTCTTCTCTTCCGACAAATGGGCATATTCTACAACCCCCAGCTCACACGCTCCTTTGAATGAAAGACAATTTGAAACAAGTGCATTTTTAAGATGCGCTACTAATATCGAAGTTTAGATCATTTTTTATCATAAGTATTCACTTTCATAAATGGTACAAATTTACAGAAATCATGGTCTAAAAGGTTTTAGAGAAAATGTTATCATAACAGACCTTGAGCATTGAGGATGACACACTAACCTCATCCTTGGTTGCCAAACAATGGAACATGCAGCCTTACACATAGGATTTCACCCTGCACGTGAAGCAGATAGTGCGTACTGACTGGTTGACAAATCAGATGTCTGCATTTGTCAGTGTTGGTTTGTTTTGTCCCCAAAGGAGGGCATACTTCATGTCATTGTAACATATGCACAAGGTCTATTACCTTTCCAAAAGTACTGTGAGACATCTTTAAATGTCTACTCTCTCCTCTTTGCCAGGCTCACCTTACATTTTTTCCCATAACTGTCTTTTATGCACATATTTTAGCCTTGAAATGATATGCTAATTTGTGTGATACACTGTCACCAGGGCCCAGCCTTTTTTTACTTATCATGATAAACATTCTCTCTACTTATGCATAGTTTTCATCACAAATAAAATTAATTTAACATAACCAAAAAACAGCAGCTATGCTAAGAACTGAGGCTCTTCACAAGGCTACCCAAAAAACACGTAGTAAGAAGCATTAGGCTAGGAGGCCTAAGCTCCGAACAAAAACAGGAAGCCTACGGCAAAAAACTAAGCCCGAAAAACTTGCCACCAGACCTCAAAGGGAAACAGGAAAGGGTCTACGGGATTAAGGAACAGTAAGTTAACAAAATAAAGACACTTAGCTGAATTCCTGGACGGAAAAGTGCAGAAAGCTGACAAAATCCAGCCTCACAATAACCTCCAAGGTAGCAAAGACTAGCGCGGAACGGTAATGAGGACAATCATCTAGTTATGTGGGGCGAAGTGAGGGCGCGGTGCTGGAACTTTTCCTAGTAGCGCGCATAATATGCAATTTAGATGTAGCAAGGGGTAAGTATATGTCAGCGATGTGAATTGACCAGACCCATATTTAAGAGGAAAAGCTTAAAAAATTTTGAAGGTATAGCACCTGCATTGAAGAAGTTAAACCACAAATGTTTCGTAATAAGGATTCCATAAGCATGCCAAGGTGATATAGCAGAGAAGATTTATAATTGCCAAGCTAAAATTTCACTGCATCCAGACATTTCCTGATTGCTAAGGGCTACAATACAAAATTCAACTTCAAAAATTCCACAAATTTGCCAAATACTATTGAATTGTGACATCTCGCAACTAATAATAATGTGAATTTGAATTCTGCTCTCAAGAAAATTTTATTGTTAAATCATACATACATGTATGTATTTTCATGACTATCATGACTATACATGTAACTATCACAACTTCATTAATAATGACTGAATTTGCATGTTAGCTTTAGAAACTACCTGATGCAATTTATATTTATCAGCAACTTGAATTTTGTCTGTAAGCCACAGCTCAAAGTTCATTAACTGAGAAGAGAGATTTTAGTGAGGGCGCTATGCTATAACTAATCTCAAACAGGTATTGCATCAGCAGCAAGTGAGTGACTGTGACAGAGGCTGCAAGCCAGCAAACACTTTTAGAAGCAAACATTTCTGTGTGGTTGTCTAAAGAGCTTACAGAAGGTCATCCTGCCATATGTTTCACAAGTCCTTTGAAGGTTCATAAATCCAACATGAAGTCAACTGTATTCTTTAGAATTGTAACCTAGTCCAACTACCAAAGTTTACTTAAAAACTACATGTAAACCAAGTTCAAATTTTTAGTAAATTTAAAAGTTCAATTAACTATCTTTTCATAACAGACAGTAGTTGTAAAAATAATGTAGGAATGATTCTTCCTTAGACAAGAATGATATTCTTTGGCTTTTGATTCCACTGTAAGAGCACTTCATTAGTCTTCCTACGTCATCCAGTGCTTCTACTGGACAGTCCCATTTACCACATGATATCACAAGCAATATTTTGGATCAAAGGATTCTTGCTCCAAATAGCCTTTCAGCTAGCAAGGAAACATGGATGACAGAAACCCTATGTTGACAGTCCTCAGCTAAAATGATGGGACAAAGCAAGCAAACCAAGCAATGGACGGATCACAACCTCCCACCCCCAACTTGCCCATTCAATGTTGCAACAGGTCAAAGTGTTCTGAAAACAGATTTTGAAGGTTTTAGAGTCACAATATACAGCAAATACCACAGTTTCAGTCTTATAAGAAACTGCTTACATGAAAAATTAAGTCTTCCATGAAAAATTTAGAATTCCTACCACTCTGCACAACCAATGGATTTCTAGCTTTTAGATGATCTTATTGGGACTTGATCAGAGATGTTGTTTGTCCTCAACAGGAGAAATGAACATTATCCCTACACTTTCATTTTTGATAGAAACAGGCATGCATCCCAAGACCACAAAACTTCTCCACATACCTTTGTACAGGCTTCCAACTATCTTCAAAAAAAATTATGGGATAAAGCAAGCAAAACAAGCAATGAATGAGAGATAATTAAGCCCCCCCCCACGCCCTCACTCCCCCACCATTCATTGTTGCAGTAGCTCAATGTGTCATAAAACTTCAACATTGATACAGAGAGCTGGGTTTGTCACATGTATTTTTGTCAAGGATTGTTGGCTATACCACAGTACCGTCTGAACCAGTCTGGTGGTAAGTTGAGGAAGGACAGGGGAGGGCGTCCTTCGAGGGAGGGTGCCCTCCCCTACTGTGCTATTAGTTTAATAGGGTCTAGTAGTGGTAAGTGGGGATTGCATAAGTAAAATAGGAGGTAAGTGAGGGGCATGTAGATTTATTGTATCACCCTTCCACTCTTTGCCAAAGAGTCAAGGAGCCTTTCAAAAAGAAGACATAATCTTGTGCTGATAACTGTCCTGTAGAATACTTCCCATATTTCCCAACCAAACCTAGACCAGGAATGTCAGAATACACGAAAACTTCTAAAGAACAATATAAAAATTAAGGACCCAACCTAAAAGTTACATCTTTTTCCACATGGGTGAAAAAGGTTCTTCCTTAGTACTCCTCCTTGGGAAATTTTGAGGGAAATTTTGGCTGCTGGAGAGAAGGTGCATATTTTACGCATAGAAATATAGAAGAAGTCAAGGAAATATTACCTCCCTTCCTAGGAAATAACACTTTTTCTAGCTCTGCTCTTTTTCCATATTGAAGACTTTTTTACCATAAAGAGAAACAGTAGAACATTAACAATTGAACACACACCTGTATCAATTTTACAACAGAACTAGGACAAAAGTCACATACTTATGGTACAAACACAGGCAAACAAACTCAGAGGTAATTGAGAGCAAGGAATTAAATGACTGGCAGGTGGTGGGTTTGTAAATTAAATCCCCTCACTCACTCACTTATTGACAAATACTGCATAACAAATTTTTCAGTCTTTGTTTTCTTATACAGAGTAAATAACAGTAAATATTCAAACGACTGAATTTTATTGACCTCTGATTAGTCAAATTGAATAACATTAATTGACTCTGGTTGCTTCTTTAGGTTTATTGTTGTTTGAACTACAATAGTCGCTCAACTTCATACTTCCACAACTGCTAGAGGGCATCACCCAAATTCAACCATTGGAAGAAAACTAAAAAGTTTCAAAGGAAGTAAGGCAAGTGAGGTCAAGGGTCAAGAACTGATAGCTCCAATAAAACTTTATGGCCCCTTTTTTTTCCTTAGTTTCTTCCATTAGTATAGATGTCCTTTATGGCTCTTGATAATTACTCTTTGTGACAATATTTTTCATGCTGAATTTTAAAAATTTACCTAAGGAGTACTTTAATTCTTTCGCTTGGATATGCAATGATTATGTTCTGAAGTTTCATGAAAAGTTCTTGAAAAAGAGATGAGAATTAGCTGTTGATTCAAAATAAGTCTCAGGTCAGCTGCTCTTGCTCTTCAAGAAATTTTACACATTCAACTGTTTTAAATGAAGTATTGAAATTCTTCATATGACAAGGCAACGAATTCTCCCAGCATCAGTCAAAATGAGCAAATTTTGGAGAGAAAAAAATAAAACGTGAAATATAATTTGTTTTAATCCCAATTCTATCACTTTGAAAACATACAACAACAGCTAAGTGAAACAAGATTTAGCCAGAAGTCACTTGAGTATTTTTGCACACATAACATGAAACATAAAACCCCATGATACTTTTCATATCTACGCAATATTAAATTCACTCAGCAATTCACCAGAAATCTGGGATAAGAATTAAAATAATACCACTATGCCACTTTTAATTTGACTAAAATTCACAGGTGGGATCACTATATGGAAACTAACAGTTGGTTTATTTGTATTGGAGAATGTCAACATTTTTAAACAAAATGACTTCAGGCCAATCTGCCAAGGAGTTTATCTTAATTATAAACTCTTCACTGCTTCATGTACTTTTTCAAATATACATGAACTCAATCAGACTGGAGAAGTTGGGGCAATATCTAGCTTGAGTAGCTAGAACACAGAACATGTGTCAGCATACTATACACACTACAGAAGAGATGATTTGTCAAACTCTGCCTAATCATCCATTACTTCTTGCTTGATGTGAGTCGGTGTTCTTGAATCCTAATTTGCAATCTTGAGCATTATGCACCCATAAAAAGGAAAGAAGACATGGTTCTGTTCCATCCTGTTCTCGAGGGAAACTCACTAGCTCAAGTTTTATTCACAAATAAATTTTGCACTTTGTCACTTCCGTAACAAGGGAGTTAGCAGAATGCAAATAATCTGTGTATGTCTGATGCCAGTTTGTTGTATACATAATGTAACAGCAGTACATTTGTGTGGCATGGGAGTACACACTTCTGAATACTTCTCTGCTGCTTCATCTGTCCCCCTTCCCTCACAAAAGAGAAGAAAATGGGGATTTAGACAAACAGAACCATTAACAGTATTACCTGAATTTATACCTCAATAACAAAATCTGTCAACTCAAGAGTATAATGTCTGACAACAAGGAAGAGGGTGGCAAGCCTGGTGGCAAGTCCACTACAGAGACATGTCCAGGACTGTCAAAAAGATATATATATCAAGCTTTGAAAAATTTTCTGATGTCTTGTCGTCCCATAGGGCAACCTGTCTTCCTAAATAAGCAATTTTAGGTTGCCCAATTTTACAACTTGTTTAAAACATTGCTTTTTGTACTCTTTTCCAAGTTTAGAAGAGTTATCATGTTAAATTTTTGCTATCCTTTATTTCTTCTTTCGTTACTTTCCCTTCAGTTGATCATTATCACTGACAGTTGAATACAATTCATTACATATGATGTATAGATGATCTAAAGGTAAAGGGTTTGCTCAGTTGAGTTTTGTTGTTCTTTTATCCCTGGTATAGTGTTTCATTACAATACATTAATAAAAAAAATGGGTTAGGGAGGAACTTTCAAAGCCAACTGAAACCACTGGAAAAAACAAGGTCGCGAAAAAGCGATGAAAAGGGACGAAAGAAGCAGAGCTAAGCAAAAAACAATGTTAAACATTCCACTGGCGATGAAACAAGGGCGAATCAGACTACGTGGCTAAGGGAAGTGGCATAGGGTCACCAGTCAAGACTTCATCGCCAGTGATCATTCCGCAGTAGATGGACTGTTCAATAGTAGTAATAGAGGAGGTAAGTAGGAGCGTAATAGGTTCGTAAATCAATTCATTACAATACATAACAGCAAAAAATGCAGTCACCTCAACTTTAATTCAAGTACATGTTACTTCATGAATGACTCTAGGAATCAAGTGACAATATTTTTTCCCCACAAGAGAAGAGTTCATCCCCAATCTTTGCTAAAGCAAGTACTGGGATTATAAGCAATATTACCACTGATATCACAAATCTATTCTTTATGCTCTCAGTTCCCATGATTCCTTGGGTGCATTAAATAATGACTCTCCTCCTGAGAAATTTGCAAGGAGTTAGTTCCTTGGTTTACCTTGAATATCCAACATTGAACTCCGGAATTATTATGAAATATTCTTGGAGGGGAAATGAGAAGAAAAGGTGAAATTTAGCTGTTGTTTTAGTTAAGTTAGGTGACTATTTTTCTATTAAGTGTGAACTGGGACCTGACCTGCAAATTATTACACAAATTAGTTCCAAGTCCATCCCTTCCCCATCAACCCCCCACCAACCCCCATGACCCCCATCGGCGCCCCAATGCTTTGATTACACTTTCGTTTAATTTCAACACATAATAATGTGAATATAGATGTCTCAACACCTTTCCAATAAATTTATTGTCTCTCATTTTTCAGTGAAATTTTACTTTGAGAATACCAAAATTCCATGTACACTTATCAAAATATCAAAATATCTTTCTTGCACTTGATCATGCAAGGGAAGAGTGCAGCAGGGTAGCAATGTGTCATTAATGTTATTGTGCATTTCAGCACTAAGATATACAGTAAGTTTCATTAAAGGTTACAAAATGAAAATAGGGGTAAGGAGAAGCAAAATAGATTCGAAGCATGAGGGAGGTACATACAGTTTATACATAGACCATTTCCTAAAGAGGAATGACAAAGGATTGTGGTGGGATAGAATTTGATGTGCATTGACATATTTTGCATTATACTAAACATTATGCACACCATTTTTCTGTCCCACAATCATTCCTTGCACACCATTATTCTGTCTAACAAGCATTTGTAATAGCTGCAGAAAAGGGTCTATGTAAGAAGAATCTTGCATTGTCTGTCTCTCCTACCATTCAATTCCATTTCTGATTCAACTATTATTTTATTGCAGTGCTGAATCTGATCAAACTCACAATAATACATTAAGAAATATTTCCCAACCTCCCATGAGAACTATTTTTGTATAGATCTATGAATGTTAAATACAGGAAATCAAGACACAGGATATCCCTAATATTTTATTTTACAGGCTATCATCTCAAATTTCCTATTATGTACTAAAACAGTCTCGCTTCATTTACAGCCTTTGTACTTGATACAAATGTTTATTTTTATACATGACGTTTAAGCTTCCAGAATGAAACTTTTTCCAAATGAGTTCATTACAGTTGAAAACTTCTCAAGTGCTCAAAATAGATGAATTACTAATACAGAAATGTAAACAGTGTACACTGCAGAAATCAAACATTTTAACACTATATATTTTCACACTATATAAAGGGACATTAGGGGTTTGTTTTTGCTTAAAAATCCTATTTTATTTTTAAATTCATAACTGGAAGGGCATGTGCTTCATTAAAGGCATATTCTGGAGACTAAATTCGTTTACTTTAAAATAAGCAGAAAAATGGTCTCTTTCAGAAGGTGAAAACTGCATACCAATAGCTTATAGCGGTCGAAAGATACAAATTTTTAAAGTATTGCAAATTTTTCTTGGGATTTGATGCATCGTGGGAAATCTGTGATGTCATTGTGGCACATTAATTTGACAATTGCATTCAATTTATTTATAATTATGATGCCCTTGCAGGCAATATTAAACAACATTGTTAGTTGTGCCCTACATATGGTAAAGGGTAATGCCAGATCTGCAGGAAAAGATATTCAAATATTCCAACAGTATCAAATTTCAAGGACAGACAGGATGTTCAATTATAAAGAAAAACAAAAGGAATTTGAAGCAATGTGCCCACATTACATAACTTTCTGCGGCTTTGTTGAAAAGCAGAGGTATTTTTTGACAAAAGTAACCCATCTTTAAAGTGAAATATCTTGAGTTAGGAAAATGGTATTGTGATAGGGTTTGAAGGACATGGTGTGGAATATTTTTGTTTTTCTAACAAGTTGGAGGCGAAAAGCCACCAGAACATGCCTTTAATGAAAACTCTCAAGAGAAAGAAATGTGCATGTCAATCAGGTAACCTTGAAGAGTAGACATGGACTTGAAACATTCAAGCAATGTTAAAATCTGAAAGATGTATCAGCCCTGTCATGCCTTACAATAACAAATATTAATGCTTGTACACATTGTTCACAACTAAAGGAAGCCTACTGTCTTTGGACAGTAAACAGGAAGCCCTTTTGGGCTTGTTGTTAACCAAATTATGCTTTCACAAATTTTGATTTCACAATAACAACAGCTTGCAAACGAAAAGTAAAAATAAGTTAATAACATACAGTCACATAAACATTATGCACAGTACATTTTTTGGGGAAAGACACATGGGAATCTGGCCAATGTGCACTTGAAACATTTTGTATTTATAAAAGCTGAAACACTCAAGTGCCTAGGTATTTTGATGGAAATGAAGGCAGATCCAGAATATCAGCTGGTATTATGTAGGGAGAGTATGGATATACAGTAGCAGTGAGTTGGGTACAGGTAGGGTAACAACAGGACTAGGGTTGGTATGGTTGATACCATGTAAATGGTAGCATAGACTCAATGCTTTATTTAAAAAATAGCAAGTGACAACTACACTGGACCCTATAAACCCCCACCCTTTCTGGATCTACCCTTGGTATAAACACTTTTGAATTACTCTGACAACTTTTCTTTTCTACGGAAGCAAACTGCTGACACAGAAACATATATAACATGTAAATTGGAACAAGTCCCATGCATACAAAACCAAAATGGCACCTGCACAATTTGTAATATAACTATGGTACTGTCCAGTGCTCACAACATGTTTCACCCAAGGCCATATTCTACTATTTACTCCAAATCAGCACTTCTGCCCTACTTTTCTTCCATCTGACCTCCACAAGTCTTCAACTTTTTGACAAGTGACATTAATCTTCCCTCAAATAGCTATACATGTTACCTTCTTTACTTTCCTTTTTTTTCTATGTCATGTTTTGCACTTTTTCTTGAATATTTATGAAACTCAATCAGAGAAACAATACCTAATTTTTCTATCCATGCTTTCTCAACCCCCCCCCCCCCCCGCAACTTTTTAAATGGCTTGGGAATTACAAAAATATTTGATTCTGACCCCTGGAGGAACCACAGTTACATTACATATGTACATTGTCTATTTGGTAGAGCTTACTGTGGTCCAAGGGAAGTAACAATGAGATGTCCTGGATTTCTACAAGATTTAAGAAAAGAGGAGGAGAGAGAGAGGAAGAAAAACAGGGTGAAATATAGAAGCAGCTATGTGACTACATTGTACATTAAACAGATGGTATACATGTGCAACACATGATTATACAGCAAGGGTGATCAATCTAATTACAGCCAGTATTTGTGATGACATACAATACAACCTAGAAACCGATTCCCCTTAATATAACAGAAAAAACTTGCAAATAATATCCTGAGAGAGGACAGAGGCAATCTGGTTTGATATAACCTGGCCCAAAGTCTCAGAGACTCACATTCACAACACACGAGAATAAGAGTGAGCTGAAAAATGGGGAGGTACAACCAAGGTTAACACATTATGAGTTGCGATTATATTTTATGAAAGTCGCCATATTCTGCAGGATGAATAGAAGGCAACTTTAACTTTTTAGAAGCTCATACTTTTTTAGAAACATTTTGTAAGGAGATGTAAAGCTGGTGATCAATATTTTGACACCGTGTAGGGTCTAGGGAATTCCTCACAAGTATATCATAGCTTTTCTTTCAGCTTTGACAAGGTTTGACAGGTTTACAATTAGCGGTGGTTTACTGTATATAGATCTATTTTTGCTTTAGTAGTGGTCAGCAATTGTGAGTTCTGGCTGGGGATGAACCCAGTTGACCAGTGTATGTATGTTTACCTGGTCAGAACATATCTAAGTGGTTCTATTAGAGCAACTGGAGCAAGACCGATGCAAAGTATATGTCAGATTTGAAGGAACTCAGAGATATATCAGCAAGGAGGATACTGCATTGCCAAGATGGTAACAAGAGCCATGCCTGTACAAGTTACCCAAATCTCCCTTGTTGGGGAATCTAGGAGTTCAGATACAGTCTATTCACACATACAATCCCAACAGCAGTACCCTCAGCTACACCCTGGTCAACTATGACCAAATATAACATTTTTATGTGAATTTAATAAACCACCACCCATAAAACAGACTATTTCATAGGATCTCAGAAACCGTCATCATTTATTTCAAGTAACACAAAAACACAAAGCTTAAAAGTGGGCCTTGTCCTGTTTCACTTTTAAGTTGTTCTTCACATCAGGTGATAAGACAAGATACAATTTTATCAAATTTGATTTAATTGTGCCATAGATTCTTCTAGAATAATAAAAACTTTGACATTGTTAGGAAGCAAACCCAGAAGTTCCAGGGCTCGATTTTCGTGGTTGTCCGATTGTCTGGGACAACTTAAATTCCATACGGACAACCAAAAGTTGGAAGCTGGTTGTCCGATGGACAACCATTTTTCTCTCACAATGAATAAATATTCAAGCAGCTTGCTTTTATCTGACTGAAGAAGTAGCAAGGCTGTATTTGCTGACTGATCAACTCTTTTCAACTTTTACATCATACAGCTTCAGACTTCATGTGTTTTTGTATTGCCAAAATCAAATCTTTTCATTCTTCGAGACCAATTATACGTAAACACATTTACTGTTTTGCACTGTAATTGTGTGCAAAATGTTTTGGACAACCAAATTTTCTTTAGGACAACTATTAATACTGAACTGGTTGCCCGAAGGACAACCATAAATTTTTCTGAAAATCGAGGCCTGAGTTCCCTGCTAATTTATTGTATAGTTTCACATGCCACTGGCTTACCCACTATGCCATGACACATTATGGCCATGACAGCCAATCTGCCTCAAGTGACAGTTTTGCATGATGGTACAGTATTTATTGAAATGATCTGAATCGGTGGGGCAGCTCCACGCTTGTACACAAGAGGCAAGGAGGGAGAAAAGATAATATGTCCCTAACATGCACCTAATGATAAACTGTACCTACAATCTAAAATATAATACATCTTTTATGTGTTGAAAAATATATCTTATTCATTCAACACCAATTGTCATAGTTAGTTCCATTGCTGAGATATTAAATGTTGATATTTTCCCACTTGATCAAAACATTTCATTGTACAATTATTTGTGACTTTTCTGTTGTACAACTCACTTTAATTGCCTTGCTTAAATTAAAATATTTCAATTCAACAATTTATTTTGTCAATTCAGCATTCGTTTGCAATATTATTCTTCAACTTACACAATTTTGCACCATTTTTCCTTTTCACTTTTTCACCCTGCCCCCTCTCTGCTCCCCCCCCCAGGCTTGGGGTAATTGTAATCAGTAATCGTAACCAATTGCAATCTATTACACATTTTGAAGTAGTTGTAATCACAATCGATTACTTTTGTGGAAATTGCAAAGTAATTGCAATCGTTATCGATTACACTGGCAAAGTAATGGCAATCAAGGTCCCATTTCTGATTACACTGAAGTTGAATTGAAAAAAGAAGTACTTTACTAAACAATTTTTTCAGTTCTTGGTTTTTCTGTTGGAATGACAAAATTTAATTGTCACTCTTTTTTGGATGTTCCAGCTTAAAATGAGTGAGAAGTGCATGGGTTCAATAATCTCTACTTTGGGAGGACTTGGTTCTGTCCGAGCTTATCTAGAGCAATGTCCATGGCCTTTTTTCCAGTTGTGGGCACTGGATTGTTTTGCCTACTGCATCGTTTATGTAGAAAGAAAAGGTAATCAGGATTGCAATAATGATTACATTGCAATGTAATCGCAATTGTAATCAATTACTTTCAATTTTAGCTGTAATCGTAATCATAATCGCAATCAAAAAATATGAAGTAGTCGCAATCGTAATCGATTACATTGAGATGTAATTGCCCCAAGCCTGGCGCCCCCTCTCTACACCTACTCAGCTTCGTTTTTTAAAATACCTTTTGTTTCTCCACTTATGAATCTGCTTTATAATTATAATACTACACTTCTCCGAACTAAATAAATCTGTTGCACACTGCCTTACTCTACTGAAAATGATTGTAACAATACTCCCCCCCCCCCCTACAACCATACAGAATATCAAGCTGAAGAATTGAAGCTAAAGAAATGACCTTACAGTATAGCCAATGTTTTGCCACTTGATTAGACCCTCATTCACTATTTATAGATAGTACTTTTCAGGAGAAAGTATTAAAAAATCCAAACTTTCCAGCAGTTCATGATGGTTCATCTTTGTAAGATGGTTTGAAATGCAAGAGGATTTTAAGACAGAAAACACTTAACCTTGTCAGGTCTCTTAAAGTGAGAATGTATTTTGGTCTTCACATACTGTTAAACAGTAGAACCCTTACGTGCACTTGACATCCCTATTGAGCGTAAATCATTCTTCAGAATCCCTCAAGGATTTTGTGTTGACATGGACACATTCAAACAAGTATTCCTCAAATGGACTGTTTTGCTGACTTCCCACACGCTAAAAGATATACTGTATATGCACACACACTCACATATGAGTAGAAACCTCAAAGGTATAGGGCAAAGTGCATTTTAAATGAAATCAAACAGTCAAAGTTTCAATAATACATACTTGAAAGAACCTGAACATTGTCTTTCTGAACCAATTTAAAACATCCCAAAATCTGACATGGGTGGTAAAAGTTAGGAATCTGAAAGGTTCCTTCTGCGAAAGTTTGGGGCATGTGGAGGAAAATTTAGACATGGAAATTCCCTTTCTTTTGCATGAAAATATAGGGAGAATTGTGGGAAATTTTACTCCCTTTCTGAAAAAAATTTTATTCCCTCCCTGGAAAAGACATTTTTTTCCAGCCCTACAACACTAACTGTAAAATGTGAAAAGCTTAATAAGTTACAGACAAAAGCTTCATTGTCAAAATATTGAAGTCACAATGGCATAACGTATCTCTGCCTTTGCAGCTCCTTGACCGGATAAGGCAAATGTCATAGTAAAGTACCCCAAAATCAATACATCAAGCCTGGAAAAATTATTCAAGCAGAATTTAACCATGATTTTATGCCCTCAGTTGTGATATGTAATTACAAATCCAGCAAACTGTTGCAACTATTGATGTGCAAGCAACCCCTCCAAAAAGTCAGTAACATTAAAGATGGAAAATATTGTGCCTACAGTATAACCTTCAAATTTTGGAACAAATCTGGTAGAATCTTAACAAAAATGCTAAGTGATTTCATTTCCTTTAAAATCTGTACAATCTACATTATGCAGGATATGCAATGAATCCAACAGTTTAATACTGAGGGCAGTCTTGTTCATGTTTACACACACTGATGGAGTGAGAAAGCACATGCAGCATCATCAATCAATTTCTCTTCTGTAAGTGATAGTAAAGATAAAGAACTTAATGCAATAACAGATGAGTCACAGTCTGGAAGGAGAAATATCTAGCTTTAAAGGATGGATACCTAACAAAGAAAATCTACACATACTGTAAGCAGCAAATAGGTTTCCACACAAACTAATGTACAGCTAACTAGTTTTCAATTAAGAACTCCAAATAGGTTTTTTAAGTTGATGAAGAAAATCCCTAAAGCTGCTAAAGGAGGTATGGTGCCCTCTGCTGGAAGGGTTACCACTGTCTTATTAGTTTGCCAGATGGTAAGTATGGTATACATAGGGTGATAGGAGGTAGATGAGGATGGAAATAGACTCAGAATTTCAAACACCTTCAACTTGGTTTAACTGCTACAAAAAAAGGCCGCTAACTGCACACCTGTTGCAGGGAAAAAAATACTGCCACTGAGTTTAATCTAACAATTAGGTCATTTCCTAATACCTTTAGAGAACATTTACTCCATATCAAAGCTCAACCATGCCCAATGTAAAATTTTATGTCAACTGGTAGCATGTTTAGTTATGTTGTCTTCAGAAGACTACAGTACATGCAACTACAGTACAACCTTGAAAAGGAAGTCATTTTGTTGGGTACCAGCTACCAACACTACTGTCCTGGTAGCAATGGGACCATAAGTTTATGTCTGCAAAGTTTATGTGATGCTGATGGTCTCCATGGCTGCCAACTATAGTGCAATTAAAGAGCACCCTGCATGTACACACCCTTTCATCAAGATTTGATTTATTGGTTAAAAATGGTCCTGGAGCTGCTACCCCCCTCCCCGATATGTTGAATTTATCCTTCACATTCCCTTACTTCCCCTACCTGGTGAAATCACTTCATTTGTGTCAACCGCTTTGTAAAGTATAAAGAAATTTCCCAAATGGATTTAAAATCTCCCTTGTTTTAGAATCTATTGGCAATGATGACCCCTGTATATGTGAAAAATATTGAAACATAAGCTGTATGCAAAAAGGAAAAGCGATCTATGCTTAAGGGAGAATGGCAGGAAAGGAAAAAGATAGGATTCTTTCCCCACCTTTATGAATGACTGAACTGCAGTATAGTTAGACAATACTATAGGTACTGACCTAGAGAGTGTTTACAATAGATACGTGGATAAACATGATCCAGGCAAAAATTTTGAAACTTGGAGTGATAAAGAATGACAATACAGACAGAACACCTTGACTCAAGTAATCTTTACAGGCAAACAAATTAATTAACACACTAGCAGTTCTATTACATATATCTTTCCTACAATCAACTTGACTGCTTCAACACAAACATACAAGCATTTTGTTGCCTTCTGATATAGTTTATGTGTACTACGGGCATCCTCTTTTTAAACATTCGGCTTTAACATCTTAAATGCCTCAATTACCAGAGCATTCAACCAGGGACAGGATGTTAATAAAGCAGACTCTTGCTTCCTTGGTTCATCCCGAAGGCCAGAATCTGAATACTGCTACAAGTTTCCCACCTTCTGTCTTGACCTATATGTTAGCTGACGGCAGAGCGCTACTTCAAACCCTTCTGATAACCTAATAAACGAGAGGAATTAGATCTTGCTTCTAGGCACATGGAGATACAACACAATGAGACAACTGAAAAATTAACATCTTTGAAGAATCTGCAATATATCAGGGAACCAAAGAGCTACATACCAATGTTAGCCAGTTATATCCTAATGAACATGTGTTTTATCCTGCTCATATATGTAAATTGGTCAGGTGATCCAAAAACAAAATCTGAGCATATGAATTGATGATTGTTTGTATTTCAAGTTACTTGTATACTTTTGAAAAGCACATTAATTAAGGAACCATACTAATGATAGAAAAGATGGAAGGGTGTTGCCATAAGTACCAATACAGAATGCCAGTCCTTTTTTATTCTCTAACAATAATAGTTATGACATTGGTACTTAATGTATGCACAATGGGTTTTGTGACAGAACAGAGCAGCTACTGTAAACCTTTCTCAGTCACTCCTTAACCTAGCTCCTTTGTTAAAAACTGTCAGGTTAACTTAAAATATACACACTAGCTCTCAGAAAGCCACCTCACTAAATGCAGGCTTTTAACCTTGAAAGCCGCCTGATTTAACAAGTCTATACAATACAAAATCTATACGAGTACAAACAGTACATACAATGTACAAAACCAAGAGCGTGAGATCACTGGAATGAAAAAATTTGAGTACAATAATAGGTGTACAAGGCCTTAAATGAGTGGGAGAAAAGTATTACAATAAATCGTAAATTAAAATACAAAGCAGCTAAGGGAATGATCAGTACTCACTACCATGCCCCAGTTTTCAACATTTTTTATTCACTTGTGATAAAACATGATGACTTATAAGGTTTTTTCTGAATTTTCACTTGAATAATAAACATTATCAAAAATATCTGATGAAAACCCTACAGGGGAAATTAATTTTTTCTTAAGAAAAGGAATAAATTGGTGAGTCAGTGAAGTGCTTTACACTGGAAATATAACAATGTAGGCCTACCTGTACTGTGTATTTTGAAATTGACAAGAATTACTTTAACAAGGAGTTGCACAAGATGTTTGTATGTAAGGCTTGGGCAGGTAACCTGACCTTGTTGTAAAATCACAGGAAGCAAGAATTAGTGACTTCAGTTTCCATGGACTCTATCCCATGGGAATCGCTAAAAAATATGCACTAAAACAAGTTTTGAGTTTTAATACACTTGTGTTAGAAGGTATGCTTTAACATGAGTATCAATGTTGCCACAGTTCAAGTATTATTTCCCACACACATAATTTCTGTTTAAAGGATCACAACCAATGAGCTGTGAAAAGTCCAGTTCAACTGAACTTTGGCACCCTCAATGCTGTACATGTCAACTGTCACAGGTTAGGTTAAGTTAGGTCAGATGGAATTTTATGGCCCAGTTACCAAGTGGACCAAGTCAAACAGGCCAAGGCCTTTTTCCATTTGTAGCTCGTTGTCTTGTTTTCCCTTCTCCATTGCTTATGCTGGGCATCAAGCACAATGGCAGTAGGTTCCAATTTTTAAAGTCTTTGGTACAACCCAGCCAGGACTTCAGCTCCTGACCTCCCAACTGCTTGTCTAAAGCATTAACTATTTGACCATGCAGTTGGTCAGCTGTTCACAGTAATGATAAATCAGTTGCCAAGCTTGAGACACCTTGTTTTAATAATTAAAATACTGCTAGAAATTCTGTTAACAAATATAAAGTAGTATTTATACTGTTTTGCAGGACTTGTCAAAAAGTGTTTCCTAAATCCTGACAGCAATATCTTACAAAAACCAATTCTTATGGAAGTGCAATGCTGTGTGTCCTGACCCAGTCTTTTGTGAACTCAAGTGAGATTTTTACATCAACACTATACATGTACACCCATGATCCATCACCCACTCTTCATGTCTTTTTTTCACTGGTCAATAGTGATAAAATTCTAACAACCTTCCTCAAGCAACCTTTGACCTTCTCAAAAGAACACTTTCATGACCCAGCATCAGTCTCCGTACCTCTACAAACTTTGATAAGATTAAAAAAAAAAAAAGAAACCCTCATTGTCTGAACACAGGCCATATATTTGATAAAATAAGTATGTTGCCCCTAGGAGTAAGAGATCTGTACAATTTAATTTGTTGACCCATGAATCCCAATTTATCTTTAACAACTCTAAAAATACAACAACTTTGATAACCAATCATCTAATGAATACCCTGACCAACTTTGATAAGATTTGGTTATGTAAGATTAGTTGGAAGGCTTTGATGACTTCACTGTTTGACCTCCACATGACTACCAAATGACCTTTGACCTAATTTGAAGGTACAAAACTGATAACATATTTTCTATAGTTAAAACTTGCAAAATCAGAGAAAATTCAAACTTAACCACAAGGAGTTGCAGGCTTTTGTGAGATACCACTGTTTGATCTTCTTTTGTTTGATTTTTTTTGACCCACTAATGACCTTTCACCTACTTCAAAAGTACAACTTATTAGCTTAACACTTCTGTCAAATTTGAAAAAATTTGGACATCAAAAAAATAGCAGAAAACTTTTGCATTTTTGTTAACTCTAATATCCCACAGCCTCACTTGATCTTAAACCTACTTGATGATAATACCATAATTCACAAGCCCTTGATACATGTTATGGCCCTAATGGTCTTTGGCAAGAATCAGTAAAAAATCCAACTACCTTTGTTTTTCATTATTCCTGTTAAGTTTGTACTACTGTACAACTTTTTAAAATTCACCATTCATTACTTCAGCTGTTAAGAAGTTTGAATTGTCTGTAAATCCATGACTTCATGCAAGCTGAAACATTTTCTAATCCCGGAAACATGTCAATGGAATTAAACAGTGTGATTTCTCCACACACAGACAGTTAATAAACCCAACAGACATTTCCAATCAGTTTGTCAGTTTTAAAGTGTAAAAGTAAACAGTAATGTTGACAATCACTTAAATTTTGTAGGAAAGTCCTAGCTAGAGACCAATGCACCTTTAATAAAGACAGAGAATCCCCAAAACTCACTGGTTTGGGGATCTACGGGGGTTACGTAATGTAAATAGGAGGTGAGGAGGGGCGACGTAGATTCCATTTTTTCAATTACAATTTCATCAAGTATCATACCAACACCTGTGTAGGCAGTTTATCAATTTGAAACTTTTCCTCTTATTCTCTTAAACTTCCCTGTATGTGTGTTGTTATTCTACTAAACAGCAGAAGCTGAATTAGCAGAAGTAGGATTACTTGTAATTTGACCAAAAATTATGGGAGATCTCATATAATGAATAGGAGTCTGGGCCAAGAGCTTATTTGGCAGTTAAGTCATTCCCTTAATAGGGCACCCCACCCAGTAGTATGGGAAGACTGAGACATTCCACACCTAGGCAGGAATTCTTTACCCTATAAAAACAGCAGTAACCCACCTTACAGCAGACTCTTCATCAGTGATGTCAGACTGAAAATGAGGTATATTTGACAAGGACTAAAGATTTTCTCCACCGCAAAGGTTGAATATTCTTATCATGTTCCTGTACAATATTCTATAAACATTTTTTGGTCTAGACAACTTTCACAATAGTTTTCAAGCATTTCTAGGTCACAACTCTCCTTCCATTTTCTGCAAGTTTACTATTGTGTAAAGCACAACTGATCCATTTTTATCCCCAAGACAGGTTCCCCAACAGAAGATATACAAGAGAATGATTGAACCAACATTGCATGAGCCTTCTGCATGAAGAGAGTCTCAAAGTTACACATTTTATGACTGATCAGTTTCACTGTTAAACATCTCATCATCACCAAGAGTTGGAAAGAAATTTCATATGCTCTGTTTCACTAGGAGATTGAAAGTTAATAAAATACTACTGCATGTTGTCATGGCTTCCTTTGAAAAGTTCCACGCACACAGTATGTTTTTAGCAATCGATGAATTTAATTTTATCATGGTACATGATTCTTTGGTGGAAGACTATTTGTTTTAACTCAATGTTTTTTGTTTTGTTTTTTTCTGTTCTGAATTTACAATGAATTATGATACACTGTTTCATTCTGGCTTTGGAGACTTTACTCTGAAGAGGCCTTTGACAGAGGCTGCGGAGCCAATTTTGAAGGGCGGGGGCTAAACATCGAAGCGGCCCAATATGCCCAATAAAATAAATGCAGTTAAAGGCGGCCCAAAATGCAATTTAAAGCAGCCCAAAATGCCCACAGCAAAAAAGTGCGGGGTCTCCACGATCCCTGTTTGATCATTCCTCTGTAAGGATACATTGAGTTGTGAAGCCAAAGCAGGCCTAATGTAAAAATACACTGTATATTTAACAAGTTGAGAATTGCCTCCCAAAGGCCTCCTTACTGATGCCAACTTGTCAATCGTAGCCAGCCCCCCCGTGGGGCATAGCAGTGACTTTAGCCGGGATGTGATTTACAGAAATGTAACAAGCAAGTTTCCTTCCTGGCTATATCCGAATAAAGTCCTGGTTGAGCTGGGCAACATTTAACTGCTGATCCTGGCTAACTTTGATGCAAAGACCCCGCATAGTGGGGCAGCAACAAACTGAACATCCTGCTAAATTCCCGGCGGTAAGAGGCTGAGCATGATGAATGTGCATTGTCTATGCAATCTGTTGGACAAGTCCAGCTCTCAAAATGCACAGTCTTAAATTATATTTGAGACTGGGCACCCTTGCATTTATCCCCTAAATAATGCATTCATTGAGGAGCCTTGTTTAAGGCACTTCACAAAAACTTAAACTGCTGCAGTATTATGTATATTACATGTACTGTGCATCTGCGGGTAGAAATCCAACCTTGAAACAGTCCTGTCTCCTTGACCATATTTACTTTGAAGATCAATTTGCAACAAATTGCTGGTTCTATAAAATGTGTCTGATAATTCTAATACAAGGCTCACCATACGTTTGTTCTCCAGATCTCCAAATTCACTATGTCTATTCATTACTTCATGTTGTTATACATAATTTTTCTTTCTATTGGGGGGGGTGGGGCAACAATCAACTAAGCTTTACTATTATTTGAAGAAGTTAAGGAATGTGTCAATTAACATATGCCTGGAATTTCTTCCACAATGGATAATTTTTTGATGAAACGGTATTAGTAAAACAACTAATATCTTTTTATAAACTTGTACCACCAGTACAGTCATTGGTAGTGTTCATGTCAATACCCGTGCACAGTGCAAAACCCACTGTGGGTGTCCCTAGATTAAACCAGAAGTTGAGGTGAGAAACTCTATCTACCAAATTTAACATGATCATAACTCTGTACGTGGATGTTTCAAACTACTCAACAAGTTTTAATCAGAATTGTTTCTGACACCACAATGTGGCAGAAAAACACAGAAGAATGGTGCAGAAAAAACCAAGCAAGAACTGATTGTGCACTGTGATTTCTTTTAACTGTAGTGCCCTGTGAACTTTGACACAGGGCCCTCTTGTCCCAGTGTACTTTGCCTGTTGCAATCTCTTTGGCTGTCTTCAACACAATTTGTTCTTCATCTTTGGTGATTGGTTTATCTGATAAGATACACACTTCTTTTCAAAACCACTTTTATGAATTCTTTGGAAGATTTGACAGAACCTGTTCATTCAAAGGTCTCAGTGATTACTCTCAATCTCATTATCAGTGTTTATTGGTAATGAATAACAAAGTTGATTGTAATTCCTGTATGTTAGATATTGTACTTTATGCACACTGAAACTAACTGCTGAACAGGCCAGATACCATATGAGGCAAACATTTAAGGCATACATGTGATGGGCAAATTCTGCTCAATAAAGTAAAACTTTGTCATTCCACATGATCCCAGTTTTTACAACAAAGTTTACTTCATACTTCTTTTCTAAATAACCATTCCAAGGCCTTGATTTTCAGAAAAATTTATGGTTGTCCTTCGGGCAACCATTTCACTTATTTCAGCTGTCTTCAAGTAAAATTTGGCTGTCCGAATAGAACACTAATTGTGGTCATGTACTTGTAGTCTTGAAGAATAAAAAGATGTGATGTTTGAGAGACAGAAACACTTGAAGTCTGAAATACTGTATGACACAAAAAGTCAAAAGAGTTGGTTAGTTAGCAGTATTTGTTTTCAGTCCTAGAGAAAAGTGGATGTCCATTAGACAACCAATCTTTAACTTTAGGTTGCCCATATGAAATTTTAGTTGTCCCAGACAATCGGATAACCAAGAAAATCAAGCCCTGATTCCCAAAACTGTCTCAAGCTCCTCCAAAGACACAGACCTATGTAGTTTATTGCTAAGTATAGTTGGTGAACATATTAGGCAGTATACAGGGAGCAATTTGTTTTTGAAATTTTGATTAGCAGTTTTGCTACTCATTATTCAAAATTGATTAGCAATCCCCCAAAAATGATTAGCAACTTTTTATATTGACATTTCCTAGCTGTATATATTTTTACAGCAGCTTGTAAAAGAACAACAGAATCCAAGACTGAAGGGTAGGTATGATATTACAGGTAATGAAACATCATGCTTTATGCGTCCATATGACCTGTATCACGTATGCAGTACAGTAGAACTACACTCAGGCCAAAAACTTCCCTTAGATGTCTCCAAGGCAATTTCTGTACAGCAGCTCTCAACAACATTTTATGGGATCTCCTCAAAATTTTTCGAAACTTCTTGCTTTGCTACCTTTCATTTGAAAATGTTTGTTTGTCAATTCAAAGACCAAAATAAAGCCATGAAAATAAATTGTCTGTGACACTTCATTAATAGTAATGTAATTCCCTCATTGAATTGGTTTGTACCTAGTCTTAGAAAGCCTAACAAAATGCATCCTCTTTATCCCATTTATAGTCCTATCTGCTATGCGTAATTTTAGAACGGGCAGTGGTGTGACATACAGACACATGAAAGCAACCAATCAGAGAACAGAGCCATCTTTTATTGACATTCATCAGATGCAACCATCCTTAATCCTCTTCATCATCACTGTCCAAATTGTCACTAGGGGGTTCTTCCTTTTTCGCTGATTTCCCTTACCTAACATTGGGCCACCACATACTTGGAATGACACACTGACTGCCAATTAGTCTACCCACACCCATCATATTTTATGAATCAAAGCTCCCTCTCCTACAATGCACAACCAAGCAGAGTAACTGCCGATGTGAAGAATCAAGCTAATCCTATAGGACAGAGATTCACCCAAAAATGTCCAAAACATTTCACCCAATTTAACCTAATACAGATGAAAAATGAGGTCATCAGCTTAATTAATTTAGTAGCTTTTAAAACTTATAATAATCTGAGCAAGTTTTGAGGCTTCTTAAATCCTTTCACAAGTTGTCAAAAAAGTGAACCTATGATCTCCTCAGTGTCCCTTAAAATCTGACTTAAAGACAGTACACTTAGTACATTCTACTGTACAGGTGTTCCCTTCTCAAGGTAGCCAACCCAAAACGTAAAAGCTGATAGGCATACAAAATTATCTAGATAACATTTACTTCATTAAATTGTTTCACGGCATGTGTAGAATACTCAAACTAAGCCCTGGCTAATATTTTTAAAAACTTTACTTCAGCAATTTCCTTGTACGGTATGTTTTCCTTCAGAGTTCCTTGTTTTGGCTCCTGTGCTATCCTAACAAGGTTTTACTTTAAGATTTCTGAGCCTCGCCTAGTCTCAAGGGCAAACTTGCATTGATCGGCAGTTGCCGATTTGGAATGCGGGTGTGGCTTGGCGCAAAGTTTCTTCGCATCTAGTAGAACCGTACAGAATGGAATTGTGAGTTCATGCATCATGAACAAAAGGATGAAATATTTACGCAGTGATCTATAATTTCAAACCATGTTTACAACCTTAAATGTTCACCATTTTTAGGAGTTTAAACAGTGATTTGAGAATGTAGAGCATGTTTGACTGAGAATAATGTAAAGATTGATTGACAGCAAATGTCTCCTGTCATTACCAGAATAATCAAGAGCAAAACCAGTAGCTTTCCACGGATTTTGCCTTCAATGCCGATGTACGTAGTAAACAATGCATCTCCTGCGGAGCGAGTTCATGGGTTTAAACTCTTGAAAGTGGAAAATTAAGGTGAGTTTACTTGGAAACAAACATAGTTTGCGGAGCAAGAACGGGGCAATTTTTTTTTGTTTTGCATGATCAGTTTTCATGACTTCCAATTTCTGGTTTTATTTTCTCCTAACATTTTGTTGTGCGAACATTCAAAGTCACAATACCTGCTGAAATTTTGCATCGCAAGTCTGCTATTCAAGATCGAATGATGTATCGCAATTATCAATTTTTCCTCGTTTTTGCATCGCAAATTGCGATGCGAACCCGAACAAATTGCTCCCTGGTATAGGCTCTGATATAACCAGAGCATGCTGTACATAAAGTGAAATATGAGCTACTCTACATTTTGTTTAAGTTTTAAACTTTTTATGTCACTCAAAACCTGGCATCAACAGAGGATTTTGATATCCAAATATAAAAATGCACAGAACTACTAAGGGTGGTGAATATTTATCTTTTGAGTTATTGAGTTGCAAGTCACAAAGGGTCACACAAACTATGTGAATGAGGTCCAATGACCAGAGCATAAACTCTGTGTTTGGCCTAGTGGAAGAGCATTTGCCTCTCACATGGAAGACCTGGGTTTTATTCCCAGGTTGAATAATACCAAAGACTTCAAAAGTGGAACCTACTGCCATTGTGGGGATGCTCTGCATAAGCAATGGAGTAGGGAAAACAAGCCAGGGAGCCACAACTAGAAATCAAAACCACAGTTACAGTATGTAGGTTTTCCGAAAGGATACTGTCAGAGATCACCTTTGGTCCTTGAGGATTGATAGTGCACAGCGAGCTATGACCAAAATGTCCAGGCATCTGTCGGGCATTACCAGGTTCAATAATGGATAGCTTGGCAATTTAAACATCCCCACAAAAATTAATGCAATGAAGAAATTCTCCTCTACAGTTATCTCAACAGCACTTGACAATAGAGATACTGTGGAAGAGTGTTTAATTTCTCCACAAAACCATTTTCTATGTAATGAATAGGCTATGGCATTCACCTGTGGCAACAGGCCTAACTGAGAATATTATTCTAGCAAATTTTCTTAGAAAGTCAATACAAAGAGTTCTCTCCAGTTAATAAAAAAACATACAAATGTTAACAGATCCATAGTCATGCAAGAGGGCGCCAAAGAGGGCTAAGCCCCATGATTTTTTCCCCACAGAATTTTACTATTTTCATTGACTTAAAGGGCCAAACATCTCACCCCAAACTACAATTTTGATATGGGGGTACTGAAATTCTCAATTGGCTCAGCTCTTTGATTGACAGCTAATTCAAACAATGCAGAGCACCAAAGCTTATATTATACAGTATGAACAGTACTGCGAGTGTATTGATTATATAAATGAGTTTTTCTATAATCACCTTGAAGCAGTAAACTGAGATTGAATTTGGATGAGGATGAATTTCAGACAATTTTGGGAGGAGGAGCTTCAGTAAGAAGGTTAGGAAAATTGGTACTGTTTGGGGTGAGAGAACTGGGCCATTAATACTTGTAGCCTAGATAGCCTAGACAGTTTCTCCCCCTTAATATTTTATATAGACCTACTGTACAAAGAAGAAAGCATATGAATTGGAGTCTAGACAACACCCTCATCGTCAAGTAGCAAGTGTCCTAGGCCTACCATTGTGCTTGATGCTCAGCATAAGCCGGAAAACATGTCAGTGAGCCACAACTGAAAAAAAGCCTTGACCAGTCCGATTTTAACCAACAAACTAAAGGAGAAGAGCTGGCTCCATAGTTTTCCCTTTCAGGAAACCAAAAAGGATATAGCCAGCTCAACTTGAACCAACTGGGCCATAAAAGTCAATAAAACTCCATCTAACTAACCAATTGAAAAGAGCAACCTTAGGTCACCTTGACCTCTGGTCACCTAACTCTCTGATCCTGCACACATGGTATTGGATCCTCTCCTTGAAGTGATCAAAATCTCTGGGTTTAATTCTGAGCACAAGGGTTTTCACCCTACTAAGTTGATCTCAGGGGTAGATCAGTTTCACATGTAATCCCCTGCTTCAGATCAATAGTGAAAGCACTCTTAAAAGGGTGCTAACTATGATGGATGTTGAAGGACTCACAGGATCTGGACAGGTCCTATTGAGAAAATTTCATTCAAGGCCTAATCTTCTCATCTGGAACAGTTGCAATACTTCTTAAGCCCTTCACAAAATAGTCTTAAATTCATCCACACCCAGACACAATCTCATTTTATTGCTTCAGACTGAGCATACAGGACCGTAACGTGCACTCAAAACACTCTCAGTACAGTACATGCTGTGTAATATGAGCTCTGTGCTCTGCATTTTTTGAAATTGCTGTCAATCAAAGAGCTATGCCGATTGAGGATTTCTGTAGACTACCACAAAAACTATAGTTTGAAGTGAGAGGATTAGTCCTTTCAAAACCACAAGATGTCCGAAGGAGAAATTGGCTTTGATGTTACTGTACCTAAAATGACCACAAATTTATTTACCTTTCATCTCAATTTATGTTAACTACCAAAAGTGTACTTTGCACAATTCTAAATTCTCATTTTAAATTAAGCAACTGATACATTTCACAGTGGTATATTTGTCAACATTTTATCTGATGTGGGTCAACCTCATTTTGCTGACTAAAATCAATTTATTTATGTGGTCTTGTGTGCAATAGCTAAAAAGTATCACTGATTTATAACATAAATGAGAAGCTCCCGTAAATACGTCATATTGAACATCTCTCACATGAAAGTAATCAGCTAATATTATCGAGGGATTCTCCATGGAAACTTCCAACCTTTCCAAATTCATTTCCATCATTTGATTAACACTGACATAATCTCATTTAATGGGAAATACCGAGTATAAAATGCTCCAAAATAGCATACAAAAAATAGCTCCATCAATATCAAACCATACAGTCTCAAAATTCACCCCAGAAACAGTTTCAACCACTCAAAATGTTATGCACAAGAAAGGCTATGGAAGTTGCATCATTTGAAATTTTGAAAGTTTGTGTAGACAAATTGTGTAGACAAGTTTGAGTATCGAGAGCACAAATAAAACCCAACCACACTCAAAAATGGATGAACTGTATCCCATGCAATGCTCAAAACTACAACTCTGCACCCTCCTGAGGGTAGGTGATATTAAAACAAACAAGCTATATTAATCTAACAGTAAAACAGTTACACTTCAAGACAAATGACCACTGAATATCCAAGTAAATTTAAAGTGTATCTTACTTTCAATTTAACATTTAACGCTTTCCCAAAGGAAGGGGGTCAATCCCCCTATACTAAGCCCCTGGTTCCTTACGAACAAAATCCCCTACTGCCCATGCTCACTTTACACATGTATGTATATGTGTGTGTGTGTATGTACTGTATGTGTGTGTTGCACTTGTCTTCATTCTTCATTCCACTATGTCCTTTAATGTTTTTCTGCATACCTAGCTGTACCTTTTTGTTTTCATGGACCAAAACATGGAATGTTTGACTACTTTACATAACAATATTTTTTTGTACCACAGCATGCTGTATTAGATATCAAATATAAATCATAATTTTCTAGAGCTCAAAAAGGTCAGTTCCTTCAAATCTTAAAAACATTTTGTTTTAGTTTTGTGAGTTAATTAGAGGCAACTTTCTTTCATTTCCATAAAATGTTTCATCTGCTATTCATCTTTATCGTGCACTTCAGTGTAATAGTAATAGCAGTAGTATTAGTAATAATAGTAACAGTTATAGAATAATAGTAATCATAATTTAGTAATAGTAATTATAGTAATACTAACAGTGACAATGGCCCACACCTACACTATCAGGGTTTGAAGAAGCTTTTGCTTGTAGTTGTTCCAAACTGGTGCCTTATACTGCACAGTATTGGACAATGCTTTTATGTTGTCATGGAAATAAAAGAAAACATTCCAAAAAGAACAAATGAATTAAAAAATAAAATGAATTAAGTGTTAATTGACTTTATTCTGAATATTGATGAACTGAACAAATGTTTAATCAATAAAATTCTCCTTAGCCCCTTCGCTGAAACCCTCAAACCTCACAAATCAAATCAAGGATGACCCGACACAAACAGAGAGTCTGTTCTAATGTTTCCATTAAAACAAGATCAAAACTTCACGCTCAATCAATTTTTCCTGGTACAGCATTAAAGTAATAACTGTGTTCTTGTATGCAAACTGAACAACACAGATCAGCAAGATCTCTGATGCAATATGTAATGGGAACATCAGATAAAACGTACAGTAAGCAGCACCTCTACTGTAGGTATTATCATTCTGTAGAGGCAAAGCAATCTTTGTGTACTGTGTATGTAAATAGCAATACTATCAAATAGCATCAATCACGTATTCACGCTCCATAGCTCCAGAACATACAATGCTGCAGCTTGCATGGATTCATGTGGGTGTATATATTTTGCTATCACCATATCATGTTTGTCATGTTGGGGTTTTCTTAGGTAAATAAAAATGTCAGGTCCCCTAAAAGAAAACCAGTGTTTTTTGCATGAAATGGGAATTATACTTGCTAGTCCTCCCCTTCCAACACATCTCCCCTTCCCTCCGCCTACTCCCCCAACCAGAAGCATAGCCAGGGTTGCATCATAGGGATGATTTTGAAGCACAAAATTCATGGGAAGAGTATTAGGGGAGGTAGAAGAAATGGTTACTTTAGGTCCCCAGACGCTAAAATGGTGCAATGTTTGTGCCTCAAACTTTAAAGTTTATATTGAATATGTGTTTTTGCAATTAGATTTTTTTTTGAAGGTTGGATCATGGGAGGGGTTCAACCCCCCAAACCCTCCCTGTAGCTACGTCACTGCCCTCAACCTTATTTGAATGCCTATGCTTCACACCATAGAAGATGTTTACTTTGAAGCTACTGAAGATATCAAAACAGGAAATAAGCATTCAAACCATCTATGTACACTTTTCAACTCAGACATGCAGAAGTGCTATCGATGGAAGTTAATGCTTACCAGCTAAAAAAGCCAAATCTTCTGTTTCTGTACATAATCTACAAATCTTTGGCATTTAACTTTTATACTTCAAAGCTTTGAGACTACCATTGTTATTCAAATATCCTGTTCAATTGTCAATTTTTTTGGCATAATGTAGCACAGCATGCCTCTGGCATATATGCCCAATAATAATCCAGCATTGAGTACATGTTTAAATTCTTGTATGCTACCTCCACTGAAGCTGCCACTGACAGTTCTAGTATCTGTGGAATACCTGCAGTGAAGTATTTCCTTTTTTCATTCAGGTAACCTTGGCGGAAAGGGTGGAAGCATTCATTTTCTGATTTACCATGTTTATATACTTATGTTAATGTTTCAAAACTGCATGTATAATTAATTGGAAATTGGGTAGAGTCTAGCCTATTTACATTTAAGGGAGTACATCATTACCACACCTTCCTTCATTGAGCTTTGTCTCTGACAACTGAGCAGTCAAACATTTTCAAAATGGTATGTGACTCCCAGTAGTTTTGAGGACCTTCAACCACAGAAAAGGGGTAATGTTTGTTTTTAATTGCACAAACAGATTTGCAAATTAAATGTGTTTAAACTCTGCAAAATACACCAACCTTATGGCAGGAACTGTGTGATAGGGAGCTGATACAAGCTTGCAAGTTCCAGCACATTGAGCTGCTTAGTCAACACAAAACTGTGTTTGTGTGCAGCTGGCACTATTATAAAAGACTTGTTAGCATAGCTCCCAAGTTCGGAGAGGCTAGATGCAGGTCCAACTGATCCGTTCACTGGTGGATCACAGGCCTGGGGGAGGGATATAAGGGAAGGGGTTCCCCCTCCCCTTTGTGAAAATTTTTGAATTTTAGAAGTGTCTACACCCAAAATGGCAGCACTTTTTTGGCAAATCAGTCAACACAATGTCACTAGATTACCACCAAAAAAGTTCAGTACGGTACTGAATTTTTTGCAGTAACCTAGAAAAATATTTTCTTGAGAGATTTGCCAAAATAATATTACACAGATACTCACTAATGCCCAATTACTAGCACCTCTCTTAATATTCAATTGTTATTGTTGCTGTAAATTTTGGTGTGGTACCAGTACAGTTTGAAAACATCAATTCAAAATGATCCCAACGGTCATACCATGTTGCAAGTGATTTCCGTTTTACATCTCAGTACATCTTGCATGGCATTTTAGTAACGAAAAACACACAGTCAAGAACATCAAGGACTGTCAAGACAGTCCAGAACGTTCGTTTGATAGGAAACTGAGACAAGCCCCACCTCAAACCCCCAAAGTGGGAATTCATTTTTGCTATTGAATGCAGCATGGCACAACATTATTTATGCAGTGACAGGAATATATATCTGCTGTGAAGGTTAGCCAATAGCAATGTTGTGACAGCAAACATACGTCCGTACATACCTAGGCCTAGCCTATGCATTGTAAAGCAGCGCAAGCAGTTGAATGTGCTGTGAGACATGGTTAACTGAATCTATAGTTGTCAGTAAGCTGAATTATTTGTTAATATGTGTGGTCCTTGACTAGAAATACTTCAGAGATTTGGAATGCGGGTTTTTCAGAGAGCTGGGTGGGTCAGCAGGTTTCAGTGTTCAAATGCAGGTCAAACCAGCGAAATGCAGGTCACTTGGGAGGTATGTGTTTAAGTAGGTAAATCCTAATAGAGCCACAAAAGTAAATCACTAAATTACATAGTTCACATGTTGGCATGATCCATCTCAATACATAGTTGATGACATAAATTCCCTTTACAGAGCATTCAGGGAAAAAATCAAAAGTCAGCCCAAAACAACTCAGGAATACCAGCATTGCCTTACAAATTGGTTGGGCGGGTTGCATGTACCCATTTGAAATTGCCACCATAGAAATAGGTAACCTACATGAGGCCTTTTCGATGACTGGATCAGATGTATACTTTTCAACTTTCCAAGGTTGTCTTGCTGAACTCTTGCCGTCACTGCATAAGGTATTGTAGATCTATACTGTAGCCTATGCACACCAAAGATTGAAGTTAGGCCTCATCACCAATTCAACAGGTCTAGACTAGTGTCTGCATCAAAACCTTTGGAAAAAGTGTGTACTATCTGTGGTATTCACATCGCTTTTCTCTCTGTTATTTGTTATTACGTTGCTTTGTCATCCAAAGGATATTGATACATCAAGTTGCTCCTACTATTGTTGAAATTTGAAGAACCAGTCTCTGTTGTCATCCTCCTGGGTGGAAAAAGTGGAAAAGCTGGGAGGCTCCTTCCCTGAAAATTTTGGCATTTAAAGGGAATTTTTTTGCATTTGGAGGGAAATTTCACTATTTTGTACATGTAAATTATGCAAGAACAGTTGTGGAAAATTTTACTCATTCCTGGGAAATGAACATTTTTTCCAGCCCTGGTCATCGTCCTGTTATTTCATTCACCTTAACAGTATTGCTCCTACAGCTCAAACTCACAATATCCAGTCGGCAGGTTTACAGATGTGTCCTTCTCTTTTGAAACAAGAGATTTGAGCTGCTTAATTTTTTTCATAACTTTGTGTCTACACCACGTAGAGGTGTTGAATATATTATGCGATTACTAACAAATCATTTGATTAATCGCAACTGGTTTTTGTCAGGGTACCAAAAGGCAAAGTGTTGCTCATGCAAATTCATGATTTCTCAAAGGAGAAGACTCTTCTGACTGGTTCTCCTTTCATGTCTACTAATTTGGTGGCATATTTCAAAGTTTATAGGTAAGTGGTTTGTGCATAAAATAACTTTGTCCAGGTGCTTTCCATAGTGTTTCCAGAGGAGATGAACTTTCAATGGAAAGACTAAACAAAGGATATTCTTTCAAAGCTTTGCAATTATAGTCCAAATTGCCAAATCCTCCAAATTATAGGTAAGTAGGAGTGAAATAGGTTATATGACTAAAACACCTTGGTACAATCTACCTGAAGAAATTGAAACAAAACAAGACTGCATTGTATGGAAGTTTTCCCACTGTCACTGCCTTACCAACCCTCCACCCTATACAAAAAAAAAAAAAAATCCTGGACATACAGTGCCAGTGCTTTGTCTCCATCTTGGAACTGTCAAAAGCAGCTTTCATCATTTCTGAAGTCAGAGACACATCTGATGGATGCTTGACAGTTTTGCTTTAAGAGGCCATTTTCCTCTCCCATACCTGCCCCAAGTGAACCCAGCATAGCAGCAAGATAAAGCTTGGACATCAATGCTAACAGAATACTTAGGGACACCAATACACCAATAACCATGCCACTCTTGGGCACTTGACTAAGTTGTGTAGTATGCAGGTACAGTGCACTGTAATGTTTGAGCCATGAACAACAAACACATAGTTGGCAAAGCCCTCCACAAGACAGCGTGCCACACACTGTACTTTAAGAGAAAAATGGACTGTCCCTGGCCAATATGACAAATACTGTTCCTGTAGCACTACCAGCACCACCTTTGACCTTTCATGTGAAGATTCAATCCCCCAAATGCCTTGGTCTGACATACCCTTCTCGAAGCGACATTAACAAAGAGTTGGCAAGAGAAAGTTAGATGAGGTTTTGCAGCTAAGTTTTATCCAACTGGTTTAAGTTTGGTCAGCCACAGCTTTTTTTCTAGTTGTGGCTCACTGACTCTCCTGAGTCTACTCCATTTCTAATTATTCTGATCTCCAAGCATAATGACAGTACCTTAGGTTCCTTAAAGTCTTCGATATCACCTGGCCGGGACTCAGAACTCCTGACCTCTGACCTACAAATCAGATGCTCCACCCACTTGATCATGCAGTCAGCATGAGAGGAAAAACAATTAAAATTGAAGATAGCAAAGGTTTGTTACAACTCTCCACAACCGACAAGAGTTCATAACAATTCATTGCAGTTATCTTTATCAATCTCAAAAAGCCATAAGTATGGCAAAAATAATGTACCTTCTACCTGAAAGTGGATGTCTTTATAAATTTATTCTTACACAGGATAACGATGACATCACCAACCATAATCTACTCTTGGTTAAATAATTTAACTGGAGTCTATCATATGAAGTAAGATTAAAATTTATGTTTCATTTTCTTACTTTACAGAATGATTGAATTCCTGAATTACTGATGTTGGGAATGACTACAAGGCAATGAATTTGACTCTTTGTTTCACATTTCACAACAGCAGTTACACCAGGAAAATGAACGTTATGTCATCGAGGAAAGAAGTGATTTGCTCTTACAGTAAGATGAAATCAATGGAACTGTTTCTGCGTGACAGATGCTTTCACACCTCTGAGAGTATGCAACATAGATTAAGCTGGCAACAATTACAAGTCTACCTGGTGGTTAATTAGTTCCTCCTACTGTACAAGCATGTGAACTTGGTTCATTGATTAACCAGAATGGAATACTACGATTAAGATATTGTTGCAATTGAAAAAATTTTGAGAGCATTTGGGCAAAATTCAAACAAATTGATCAGAGCTGTTTATGTTCAGAGTATTATTGATACACAGAGCTTGGTTATTTCAAACCAGTGGAGGACACTGGGAATAGGAAAAAAATCTTTTCTAGAGGATTATAGGCAAATGTAGAAAATGAACATAATGGAAAGTAATTCTCGCTTCTTTAATTTTAGCTGGAATTGGATGCTACATGTATTACATTAACTATATAGAAATGATACACAAAACATCGTCAGTAATCAATCTAGTATAGTATTCACGTAATACTTAACTATGACAGGTATAATCTTGATTAGATGATAGAAACCACTGTTCCTTTATAACCAGTATGTTGCCAAAAACAGGTTCACTTAATGCCATAGATTATCAGTAACATGTGCACAATTTATCTGCAACACTATGAAATTTATAAATGATAGAGCTACATTAATGTAACCTTTTCTTCTGTTTCAAGTAAATAATGGAAAAAAAAATAAATCAAGTCTAGGTGATAAGGGGGCAACATCAGTTAAAATGATTGCTACATTTCAAGAAAGCTCAAATATCTTCAACAGCCTATAACAGCCTTTTCTCACTAAATGCAAAATTCCAAGTTTCGAAAGTGATGAACAAAACATTATGCTTTGAGAAATGTTCCTTCTTTTTTTTATTTAGACCAGCTAAATAGCTAGATGTGGCACAATGCCACCAGGGAAGGTTTCACCAACAGTGATCATTGGGCCATAGATGAACCTTCCAATAATAGTTATAGATGAGGAAAAAGCGAGCGTAATATGTTGGCTCACCAGTTGGTCCATAATTGATTTGAACTCCTCAATAGTTTGATCAGTGATTTACTAGAGACACAGGTATCTAATTAAGCCTCACCCTGTCAAAGGAGGAAGGGTTTCTTTTTTGTCTTTCATGTACCCCTTTTGTCAGGGAGTACACTGTACTGATTTTGTTCTCCAAGCCAATGAGGCACTTCAAGGCTACCATTCATATTTAGAATGGGTGCTATGGCTGAACAGTATTAACAGTACCTACAGTAAAAACATTCATGGAAACTGATATTGCAGAAGGTGTAATGATGAAAATAGGTGTTGAGCTTTCACAATATGTTATCTATCACACTTTACTCAAAATGACGTTTCATAACTTTCTGTGCATTGCACGACAAATATAACAATATAACCTGCTTTATAGTGTTTGGCACTTTCGTGATGAGAGGGGTCATCAGATACACTGTTATTTCGTTGAGTTCAAGACATGCTTTTTTCCAATCAAACTTTTTATTGGCTTTAAATTCAAAGCACTATGGACATTAACAAACAAATACATGCTTTTAGCCCTAAACAATTTTTTTGGTTGGGAAGAAGGTTCCTTCTTTTTTTCCTTTCAGATTTTACCACCAATGAAAAAATGTCCCCGCACATCAGGGTTACCCTGACTAAAATAAATTAAACATACTTTGTACAGTCAAACACAAGGTTTTTCCTACATGAATGATTCCAGGAAAGTGTGTCGGCAAACTATGAATCCTGATTCATAATTTGAGTGATTTGAGGTGATTGGTGTGCCATCACACTCACACAACTCAAAATTCAAGGTCTGAATTTGTTCTTCCATTATTTCAGTTAAATAATTGTTGTGCATTTTGCTGCCTATGCGGTCAAGTTCTCCTTAAAGCATTTGAAAAGAGTAATTTTGCTAGGTGTCAGAATCTTGCCATGGTGCACAATGGACTAAACAACTGCAGACTAAACAGAAGACTGATGTACAATAGATGCTACAATCAACTTCAAAAATTCCTTTACACAAAACTATTTAATCAAAAGACCACTCAGATCCACTTCCTTTTGTTAGTATCAATTTCAAAATGAGATGAAGTACATTAGGTGGTAATAACTTGTTTCTAAGCCACTTGCAAGTAGTAAATCCATAATACAACTTGAAAAGCTGAGAGGCTCCTTTCATGAAAGATCCTTAAGATATGATGGTAGTGGAAGGAAAATGATAAAAGGAACTTCAGAAAGTATTCAGCAGAAACTGCAACCCCCTTCTAAGAATAAAGCTAAAACTTTGACTCCCTTCACAACAAATGAAATTTTCCCAAACACTTGTAGTATACCTTTTTCACTAGCAAACCTTTAAAACTTTTAAGACAACTTCTTTTCCCCTTTTTCCCTCTCACCATTATAGCCTTCGGCAAATTATACTAACAGGAACTTCATGCCACATACAACCTTTTTCAAAGGACCACAAAATGCGAGGAAATTTGTTGTTTCCCTCATTTGTTGCCATTGTTTTATCAAATGAATCCAAATTTGTATCATCATCATTCTGTATGCATACTCCGGAATAGTTTAAAAACAATGCGAATCAATAAAGACTAACCAATGCAGTTAACATTACAGATGTGAAGAGGTGATCAACTTCTCCAAGATCTACACTTCCAGGCTTCTAGCTACAATCCTCGACAAAAATACATGGGACAAACCGCGCTCCTAATTTCAGTGTTGAAGTTTCAGGACGCCTTGGGCTGCTGCAACATTGAATGGGGGAGTGGGGATGGTGTTCCCTTCATTGCTTGTTTTGCTTGTTTTGTCCCATAATTTTTGTCGAGGATTGTCGGAAGCCTGTACAAATGTATATCAAGAAGTCTTCGGTCTCAGGCAATGTAATGGCAGTTGGTGAATAAAATTTGTGCAGTCTGAAAGGATTGATTCAATGACAAATATCACGGCGTAAGCATTATGAAAAAGCAATTGCTGCATTACAAGATAATAAAAGCGGCTTTTAAATATTTCAGGGGGAAGAAATGTAACTTATTATGTATTATGGACTTCTGTCCATATTCGGTCTTTCTAATTAGGACAGGGGAGTGATCAAAATAAGGTACCCATGGGTGGTTTAACGTCGTTAATTTTGTCATTAACCTATTCAGAAGACCCGTTCCCGAAGGGTACAGAAGGGGGGAGGGGTCACTTTCAAGCGAGAAATATTTCTTAGGGAGGAGGGAAGATCAAAACAACCTTCAGGGGAGGGGAGAACAGATATTCCAGATGACTTACAGGACAAACGAGGCGTTTTAACTTTTAAAACCAGAACTGCTGCAGAAAGCTCCGAAAGTGGGCTTTATAACGCTTAATTTATTCATTATCTTGATGAAGAACTCGTCACTGTTCCCTATTACTTAGAATATTTAATTAGCGCCACGGTTTACCATTGACCTAACCACGATTAACCATTGACCTCCACACTATTTCAATGACTGTCGAGGGTTAATCGTGCAAACAGAAGATCTCTCTATTTATAGGAAACTTTCATTGTGCAAGAATGGTAAACCGTTTCAATTTCAAGAAATCTTTACGTAAATTGTCACGTTCACTACCCCTAATTCTTACATATAATTTCGTCTTTAACTAGATTGTAGTTTGAATCATCATTCAATGTTTATTTATGCGAAAAAAGAGAGAATTTTGTAGTTAACCATTGGGTATATCGTGAAAAATGTTACCCCCAACCCCTAATACAAAAAATAAGATGGAAAAAATTCTTTTTTTCCCCATTACAGTACATGAAATTTTTAAAGTAAATTAAATCTCTCACCACCCACAGTACTATTGCCCCCTCCCCATTCCTCGTATGAGCTACTTGAGGAAGACAAATATTTATCCCAGCGCCCATCGCTAATCTGACACGCCAGTATACTGGTAGGACAAATTCAACTTTTACTATTTTCCTGTAGCTTGAAAAATAAAAAGGCAACCTACTCGTTTCAGAGCATTTAAAACAAAAATTTGGAAACTCCTATACCTTTGTACAGGCTTCCGACAATCCTCGACAAAAATACATGGGACAAACCCCGCTCCTCCTTTCAGTGTTGAAGTTTCAGGACGCCTTGGGCTGCCGCAACATTGAGTGGGGGAGTGGGGATGGTGTTCCCTTCATTGCTTGTTTTGCTTGTTTTGTCCCATCATTTTTGTCGAGGACTGTAGAAAAATCTCTGAGTGTGGGATGCAAATTGCATCAATGACTATCTAAGCATGGTGCCACTTTGCGGAGAGATTTCATGGAAACTTTGTAGCTTATTTGATATTAAAATGTAGGCATTTGTGTGGGTCTGAACAGTTTCATTTCTGCCACAATATGTGTTGGCAAAAACCAGTGCTGGTCACTACCATCCCTTGCTGACTCTTGCAGCAACAACCCTGTACACTTTTCATGTTCCTTTCATACCACACAATATTTCCACTGATTACAAAATATCAACAGTAATAAAACAAATAAAACTTTCTTAAAATATTTTTCGGAAGATGATCAAGAGGATGCAGTGTCATTATTCAAATCTGGCAAAAAACATGTTTACAAAAAGGTAATCCAATGTTAAGATGTGATAACTCCCAGAAAATATTTTTCTTCACTAAATGATTACCTGAAAGAGGATGTAGGAATACGGGATGGTTCAACAGTGAAATGTGATCTGCACACTCAGTAGGCTACACTATAATGTCGTTTAGCAAAGCTGACACTATAAAATACAAGTACTTACCTAAAAGAGCCTGGAAGAGACGACTTTTGAATATACGGATGACTCTCTCAATAGCATTTCGTAGTGGACGGTCTCCAGGCTGGGTTAGCTTTGAATGGTAATCCTCCAACAGTTCCAGGGCCCTATGGGCCTCTGTTAACAAAAAGAAAATAGAAAAGACTGTCTTAAAGAGAACCAGAGAAAAGGATTATTTACAAGTAAACTGATTAAAGTGATTAACTGAGGTATCTAGCATTTCAAAGAACACCTATGCCCAGTACTGCCCAATAATGAGCAGATTTATAAATATTTCACTAGCTATTGGTAATTTCTCTTGTGTGAGGATATTGAGACAGTCCCAAAGTACCACAGTAATTGTATTGAAAGGTTTTCAGGTATTTCTTCAGCTTGTATTATATTTACTTGAACATACTGTATCAGAACTTTGGCACTACACATTGAAGGTTACACATTTTGGTTCTATACCATGTCATTGTTTCCAGCACAGGGGGAAAGGGCTTTCAAAAAGTTTCCAAAAGAAAGTGGGTAAAATCCCCGACCCCCCCCCCCCCTTACATTTCCATAAAAGTTATAAAATTTTCAATTACCTTGGTTTCTCTTTTAAAGAGAGAACACTTTTTCAGCAATGTCTGAACTGAAAAAGTTTGAACAGCATTTATTCAAAACCGTTCAAGTTGCACCTAACACCTTGAAGCAAGCTTTTGTCCCCCTGAACCCACTTGTAACTTAACCCAGGCCAGAATTAATTTGGACTTGGGATTTAGCAGTAATCAATTCCTCGACCCCCCCCTCTCTCTCTCTCTCTCTCTGTTTCTGGCAGAATTCCTGCATGTGCAGCAAGCAAGCAAAATTTCCCAAAGACTTTACATGTTTACATATACAAAAGTAGTCAAATTTCCTTCCAAATACCAAAATTTCCCTGCAATGAGCTTCCCAAATTGCTGGTTTTTCCAGCCATGGCAATAACCATACACCTCTGCTACACAATGTGCAAATCATGCAGTAAATTTTGCACAAGTTCTAAATTTCTTCATTCTCATCCAAAAACTAGTCTAACTAGCCAAACTAGCTCAAATATAAATAGGACACCTTGAAATCTGTCAAAATGTTCTAAAAATACCCAGCTGAAATTACACTTTCTTTGGTAGTACAAGAACTAGGGCAGATATAATTTAATGAAGCCATCAAATTCAATCTTAACTTGTTTTTAAAGTCAATCATCTACAGATCTATGACTTATTAGTATTCTAAATTTCCTACTCCAGATAATTTCTAATTGGATTTCAAAACTCAGAGACAGACTCCCACCTACATGCTTTCATCTCTCTCCTACTTTTTAAGTTTTCATGTTTTAAATCCTTATTCAAAATGGAATGTTCTTTTCCTTGTATGAGAATACAAAAACAAAATTTTAACAAAGCTCCTCTCGTACAGTATACATGTGTAGTAATGCTGAAGCATAACAGCAAATGATTTTAGACAATTTTCAAGACTATGATAAAATTCCAGAGTTTTCCCCTTTTTCTAACCTTGGGTATAATATGGGACAGAAACAATTTCCAGATTTGTTGATTGCTGTATTTGATGGTGATACTAGCCATTTTGATAACATTTATATTTGAGTATTTCGTTACATGAATATAATGATGCAAAAAGAAGGTCTTCAGCTTTCTATTCTCCAGATGAGCTACAAATTACACCACTAAAAGAATTAAGGAGTGTGGTAATGTAGATATGCTATTTTATTAAACTTAAGTTTTCATCTACAAACGGGGACAAAACTGTTGGGATACTTTGTCATAACAAGGCTTTGTAACTACGGTAACATGTACTGTAAACCCACCCCCTACACATGTTAGGCGGAAAAAGTGACTGTGTGCTGCTGTGATCAACACTGAGAGGGAGAGCAGGGGTTTCCCAACAAGTTTTGCGCAAGATTACACAGTGATTTGAGGTGAGTGATGGAGTTCGATTACACTCACATGCCTAAAAATTCAATCCTTGAAAAACCAATTACAGCTTATTGTACTGGTTGCATTTTTAACATGTTTAACATGTTTTTATGCCCAGGAAAGGACATTGTAATTATTTTAGACCATATTCAGAGCTCAATTTTCTTGGTTGTCCGATTGTCCAGGCGACTAAAATTCCATACAGATAACCAGATAGCTCTGTTGGTTGCCCTATGGACAACCATTTTTATCTTGGAAACTGAAGAAGTACAGTATACTGCTGACTGATCAACTCTTTCAACTTCATCCACCATACAGTATTTCAGACTTCCAGTGTTTCTGTCTGTCTTACATTACATCTTTTTATTTTCAAGACCAATAAAACATGAAAACAGTTACTGTTTGTAATTGTGTGAAAAATGTTTTGGGACAACCAAATTTACCAGTAGACAACTAAAATGAGTGGAATGGTTGCCTAAAGGACAACCATAAATTTTTCTGAAAATGGACGCCTGATGTTCATCACAACAAGGTGGCAGTGCAGAAACCTGCAGCATCTTTTTTGAAAAGAAAGGTTAACCTCCTTTTTACTTTGACAACACTTTTATCTATTTACTGATGGCAATGGGGGACATACCACATCCATAAAACCTCCAAACCCAAAGCTATGACCAATTGACCATGTACCCTTGCACTGTTCCCAGTTATCTTGAATGTGATACTCAAATGCAATGGCTCCACCAAGAAATATTAATAACCGATTGGAAATTGTGTCTTGTATCAACTTTTAAAACCAATTGACAAATCAGGATATAAAGCAGGACACATGCTTTTACAAGCATTTAAGAGTAGTACAGTATGGAAAGTTTAAAAAATCTGTCAGTCTGAAGGCCTTTCACTGGATTTTAAGTTTTTCATCTTATTTTATGGTAGGTAATTTTAACTTCTTACATCCAAATGTCAAAAGGACTCAACTTAATTATAGTTTTTTTAATAAGTTTCTATAAAAAATATCTAAAATCATGACTTTTCAATTATTTTCATGGCATTCTACTAAACAAATACTGCTGCAATTATCATGAATACAACAGGTGTTATTGTTGTCTACGTTCTTGAACTTTGTCACAGAACTGGTTACTTGTTATCATGATCAGCCATGTTGTGAATGTTAGGAATCCTAACCAACAAACAGATTTACCTACCACATACAGTTTGATAAAGTTGAAAATTCCGCACATCGGCATACAACTCTTATTTATACTATACAGTGTACAACACTTGACCAAGCTTGTGATATACTGTATCTCATGTATGTACTCTGTAGAACAGTATACTGTGGCAGCAATATATATGATGGATATACTGTGCATGTGGGTGTTAAATGATCATTAAGAATCAATAGTTGTCTACTTTATAGTCAGTTTGTTCTCTCAAACTTCTAATACATGTTTTTTACACTGCAGATGATCATTCCATCTTATCAAAATGCTGGTCTTTCTGTAGTTGCAACATTGAATCAATCCTGAAAATTCATACCAACCTTGAACTTGTACTAAAGCATTAATTCTTTCTACAGAACAGCATCAACGGTTTAATACTTCTTTGTAAAACATGTTTCTGCTTGCCTTTCTACTTTTCCCAGAGAAGCTTGAATGTGCCATAAGCAATTTGCTGCATTGTGTTGTGTGTGCATTTAAAGTGGCAAATAAGAACTAACTTAAGTGAGAAACAAGACTTCTTCAATGTTTTGGATTACAGTATTTACAGTTCCATCTTTTTTATGTAACACACGAGAAAAATCTCAAAGGAAAGGTCAAAAGATACTTCAAGGTTTGACGAAAAAAATCACTTTGATCAACTCCTAATTAAAATGAAGTCATTTACATCTTCTTATATTGTGTTCTGTTTAGAAAGAATTTCTGCAATACAGCAACAATTTTAACACTGAGTATAAACAAAGCTTGAGGAAAACTTTCCTGAACCTAATAGCTTGTGACTTCTATATTATCCAAATTTTGTGGACACTGAATTATTTGATTCCTGTGCAGGCCTAAATTTTCAGAAATGTTTATGGTTGTCCATCAGGCTACCATTTCACTATTTTTAATTCACAAGGAAATTAAGTTTTCCAATGCATTGTTCACACATCTTCAAAGCAGTGAGAGAGAGTGTCCATGTGTAACTGGTCTTAAAGAATAAAAGGATGTCATTTTTGAGAGACTAAAACACTGAAGTTTGACATATTGTATGATGGGAAAGTGCAAAGATTTGATCCTGCAGCAGTATATAGTCTTCAATCAGATAAAAACAAGCTCCTTAAGACAAAACTGTTGTCCCTCTGACAACCACCTCTTAATTTTTTGATGTCCGTACGGAATCTTAGTTGTACCAGACAACTGGACAACCATGAGAATTGAGTCCTGATGTGTTACTCTTAAGTATCAACTTGTGACATTATGAACAATTGCAAGAAAACAAAACTTCAGACTGCACATCACAAGTTCCTATGAAACAGGGCTCTTTTATACCAAAATATTTGGGGGCAAGGTGCAAAAAATGCATACATTTTTTTTCACGGGTTCTTCTATACCAAAATATTTGGGGGCAATGTGCAAAAATGCATACATTTTTTTTTCACGGGTTCTTTTATACCAAAATATTTGGGGGCAATGTGCAAAAATGCATACTTATTTTTTTCACTTACTGTGATACCGGCATGTGCTATAATAGTTTTATGCACTTAAAATACTTTGCTGCACATGATATATTGCTTGTGCAAAATGTACAATAGCAACAAAACTGGCTATGTAGAGAAACCCTGCACTGTACCTATTTAAGATGCATGCAATATTATTTGCTGTGTGTCAAGACTAGCTGATTAAAACTTTAGGGAGGAAGGTTCCCTCTGTACCTTTTTTTTCCTCATATTAATTGGAGAAGTTATGAAGATTTTTTATGTAGTTCAACTTCTGTGGTTCTAATGCCAAACAAAACATGAATTAATGAATTCATCATTCACTGTTGCATTCTAATATCAAACATTTATTTTAACAGAAATTTTTTAAAATATGTTAGTCAACAAGAAAATACTGCCAGGCCAAGCAGGGACAGCAGTATGGTTAATTTGTGTATCATAACAGTCATTTATGCAAACATAATGCATCAATTCAGGGCTTGAAATAAACAAAGGCACTGATGCCCATACTGATGGCTTTGGTGCAGGCTTCGACAAATCCCCCGCCCGACAGTCCGGGACAAGTAAAAAGTGACTCGGACAAGTGAACTGCTCAATATTGTAGCCCGCCAGGCAAGCAGCACAGAAGTCTTTTTCACATAGGAATTCAATAGCTGGTACTAGATAATTAGATAGGGACTTGGTGCATATTCATGCGGACAAGTAGACTTTGGGAATCCCTAGCCTGATAGACAAGTAACAAAAAACGAATTTATCGAAGCCTGCTTTGGTGCCCCAAAAATGTCCCATTGGAATAGCATACAACTATAGCCACTTTGCTCATTAAGGATGCCCTTTTCAAATCTTACTTCGAGCCCTGTTAATACCTTTTTTGAAATACTGTAGTTTTACATCATCAAAATTGCAAGTATTTAATTAGAGCCACAACAAATCGTTTGGTACAGTACTGCTGGGAGTATTAATTCGTGCATAGTTTTGCATTAGAGTACAGTAGTAAGTATAGTGCCAACTAGAACTAATTCTACTCATTGTTATAAATTCAAATTTTTGAGAAGTATTGAAGAAATGTAAGAGTTATTTACTCACTTTCTCTGGTGTTGTGGAAATTGTCAAGAACACCAGTTTTTTGCAGCAATTGTTTAGATACAGTATGCTGTTTGAACTCTTAAATTGAAGCCAAATGTCAAACTTTTAAACTCAAATTTTTATAACTGGCTACAACCCTGTCCTCTTTCTTATTTTATGAAGTTTCCAATTTTTTAAGGCATTCTTCACTGACAAACATAAGACAATGTGGCCTTGTATAATGCATTGTGATACATATACTCTTTTTGGCAAAGCAGAAAGTTTAGCATTCCTGTGCTTCGTGTAATTGAAAAAAAAAAACAATTTTTTCCAGCAACAAAACCAATTCTGCATTAAAAGAAAATACTGAAAGAATTACAGTAGAATGATTTTGCCAAAATCAATGCACACACTTCAAACTGGAATTCTGGGAAAAGTTGTGGTTGCCTTACCACTGATAAAGTTCCTCTCGCTTTTTATATCCATGTTACGTCTGGGGTTCGATAAAAAAGGAACAAAAAGCAGTCAATCACATCTTTACTAATTGCAGTGTTAAGACAAAACTTTGAACCTTTAATTGACAATTCAATGACAAGGAAATAAAATCATTTTGAAATTTATCATGAATATGACTAATTACATAATATACAAATTTAAACAACTACATGCCAGGGTTTTCACAGCTGAAGTTTTGATAATGCTTCAATTTAATATTTTACAGAATAACTTTTCTCTGTTTCAACTCTGAAGTTGTGGTATATAGAAGGGGGTGAAAAAACAGAAAAACTAAGGAAAGCTCAGCTTCTGAAATATGATCTGTTTTGGTGAATTTTTAAACAAATATTTCACAGATATTTGCATTTCAAGTTCAAGTCAATACTTCAAAATATATTGTTCGACCTATCATCATGTAACTTAATCTGATTTTTGTAAAACACACTATAAAAAACTTCAGGTAAGCCTCTGGAAAAGTGGTTTCACAAAAGGAAACTGTATAAAATTGGACTGTTTCAGAGCAGAGGCCTAGGAACAAACTGTACATACTGCTGAAGAAATATGAAGTAAATTCTAAGACCACAGGTATCTTCCTAGCAAACTGTATAAAGAACATTTCCTTTTTCTAAAATACGCTAAAAACAGTCAGTTTGGTAGTAGACCTTTCACTCCTTGTTTTTCTATATTTCCTTTCTTTAAAATACTCTTCTAAGAGTATCCTCATATTTCCTCTTCTCAGATGACCCATGCAGTATAAAATTAAAGTACTGTAGTTTCAAACATGTAATTCCTTTTTAGCACTTATATACCATACTCCACATGACCTCAACCGTCACTAAACAGGACAAAGCTCCTATCTTTAGTGCATTACAGTATTGAGAGCAGTGAATACTATCCTGTACAATACTCACTATGATCTGTACAAATGCCAAATGGGAGGTTGTTTTGAAAGTCCAAAATCAAACTGACAACCAATCATTTCCCAAAGCATCAACAACTACAGTACAGTATCTTGATTTATTCTCCTAACAATATTCAAATTACATCTGAGACGCTATTTTTATCACACTTTACATAATCAAAACCCATCACAAATTCATCAAAGTAGGACATGTGCTGTCTTTCAATCTGTATTGCCTGCATACAGTATTACCCTGGTAACACAATGCATAAGGATCATAAATATGTTCCTTGAAGCTCTCCTGAACATTATAAATTACCAAAGGTACAAAACAAACACATGTACTTCATACTTGAAGGTCATTACAGGGTGATGTAAGAGATATCATTGTTTTATGCCTACTATGGGGGAACTTTGAACATAATTTAGAAATTCTCTCCAAGTATTTTCTAAAAATAGGTATCAGTAGTGTGAGGTACAGTACACTCCAACTCACAGATGAACAAGACTTCAGTACCATACTGATCATCTCAAATATCACATTTGTACCTTGACACTTATTCTTTCAGGGAAGAGCAAATTCTTATTTTGTAACTGCACTACAGTATATGCTTCCTGAACTGAACATGCATATGGATGCAAAGTACTGTGTATTACTTATCTCCTAAAAAGTAAACACCGTCAGGGCCTGAAAAAATGCTAATTTTCACAAAAATGGCTCGTTTCTAACAAGTTGCAACAATTTCTCTCTGAGTTCCAAACCAAACTTTTTGCCATGTCACAAAAATTTTTCAATAAATAATTATACCACTTTGGCTATGTTGGTAACCTTCACATTTCAACATGAACCGCTTTCTATACCACCATAATTTTTGATACATATGTTCTAGCAAGAAAACTATGTCCTCAACTTTAAACACCAAGTAAAACCCAATTGAGAACATTGTCACATGAAACATACAGGCAATGTACTTGCCTTGACCATTTAGATCTAAACTACATATTGTTAAATACTTCCTTTCAACTATTAAACGATATTCCCTTTGCCAAAAAAGTAAAAAGTAAAGTGCAGTAATTTTCTTCCAAATTTGAACAACATATCAACACCATATTTTTGAAGTTTTTCCAAATATTAGCATTCACAAATTAAGCCTTTCTGCAGGAAAACATTATAAAGCAGTGTTCAACCTCCCCCCACCCCCTTCCCACTTAAGAACAGCTTCCCTTGTTGATACATACAGGATAGACTGAAATAACCTAACTCAACTGAGAAAGCACTTTTCAAAGGTTAAACATTCAATTGAACTACGCACAAAGCACACATCATTGCAACAGGAAATTCTGTGAAGGTCATAATATGATGCAAAGTGGTTATAATTTTTACAAGTAACTTCCAGTCATAATGTGACCAAGCAAATAACATCCTTTCAATCAAGTTTGCTTTTTAATCACAGATGTTACAGACACTTAGTCAAATTCACATGGCATATCCTGAAAAATTTTAATGTTGCAGTTTAACAATATTGTCAACCAACAATGCGGCCACATTGTTAGAAGCACATCTTGTGAGTTAAAATTGCTGAAACTCATAGGGAAACATCAAGGCGGAAGGAAGGGAAGGAGGGAGGGCAGGAGGGCGAAAGAGATAGGGAGAGAAGACAAAGCTGAAAAGCAGTCCTTTTCAAACATATTTACCTAACACAGGAATTCTTACATGGTCCCTCCTCTTTTTTCATAAAACAAATAATAAAAATAAAAAAATACATTCACAGCATGTTTTGCCATAATGTTTTCTGAAGATCTACCTTTTCATATCAAATCATTGTAGATGACTGATAACGTTTAATGAACTCCTTCCATTCCTCAGGATATAACTTAAATACACATACAACGGGGGTAATTATACCTAATAGTGATACCCCTTATGCTCATGCTTTTCATCCAATCTTGAAATCTGAAGAATTAACTGTAACTCATTTCCTGGGGAGCCATCACCTGTAAGTTTTCTGTATAGTAAGAATCTTCTTTCAAAGATCCAATAATGAGATTATTTGGTGATAGCGACTGACAGGCTCAACACTTCTTGAGATAATGTAAATGTATGTGATGATTTTGAGAAGTTATTTTAATCCTCTGTTCTGGTGTGTTGTGAGTATTTTGTGTAAGTGTATATCATGAAATAATGAAAATTGCAGACCTATGAAAATTACTCAAAAGATGGTTTGGCTCAGGAATGCTGCTGCTGATGTTAATTTTGAAGAACCAGGTCACAGTGCCATTTCCAGTAGCCAAGAGTTTTTTTTTTTTGGTATTTATAAGTAAAGGGTAAACTATAGACGAATCTGGACAGCAAGTGATGGTCCTAAGGTCTACCACCTGAAAATGGTCATTTCCTGTAGCCAAGAGCTTTTTTCTTTTTTTGTATCAGTGAAGGGTAAACTATACACAAATCTGGACAGCATGTGGTGGTCCTGGTGTCTATCACCTGAAAATCTTTCAATTTACTTGCTTCACTGTATCATGGATGGATGTAAACTAAATAGTATACTGATTCCTTCAATTTCACTAAATATGAGGTTTTAAAATTCATGTAGGCAGTAAATGAAAATGATTTAAGGCTGATAGATCCCCTCTAATGGCTGCCTACAGTCACTAAACACAAGCGTTGATTGGATTGCTCTATACAGTGTTTGCTACTGTGACACAGCATCAGCAGAAGTACTATGCGTGAAACCTGAGTACTTTTACAACATGTGAACAAATATAAGTTCATGAACTACACTGCTCTCTGTATATGAGGTATTAACCAGAATGCGAAAATGCATCAAGGTTTCCATGATACATAAAAATGTTCCATTCCAAACAGTGCCATCATGCACCATTATCTTCTTATCAAAATGTTATAGCAAGTTCAATAAATAATTTTGTCATTCCAGATGGCCTTTTGACCTCCAAAAAGTCCATACATATATAGATAAACTACAAACAGACAAATGGACAAACAGCTATCTTGAAAGATGTTATTTAACCAGAATGCAAAAATACATTGAGGTTTCAATGATACATTAATGTACTGTTTCAAATTTGCCATTATGCACCATTATCTTCTCACTCAAATGTTATACTAGCATGTTCAAAAGATAATTTTGTTTGTCAAGATGCCCTTTAGACCTCAACAAAAGCAATACATAGATAGACACCTTAAGATATCCATTTAACAAGATTTTCAGACTTTTGACCCCCAGGGACTACAGATGACCTCTGGCCTCCGCCAAAAACAATAGGGACCATCTCCTGACCATAACTCTTCAACATACCAAATATGAAATCTATCCAAGTTTCTGATCTTGAGATACCGTGTTAACACAATTTTTAGACTTTGACCCCACCACCCCAGATGACCTTTGACCCTCATCACAAACAATAGGCACCATCTCCTGATCATAACCAACTAACATACCAAATATAAAATCTATCCAAGTTTCCTTGAAATATTGTGTTTACGAGATTTTCAGACTTTGACCACTGGCAACCCTAGATGACCTTTGACATCCACCAAAGACTACAGGAACCATCTCCTGACCATAACCCATCCACATAACAAATATGAAATCTATCCAAGTTTCCTATCTTGAGATATCGTGTTAATGAGATTTTCAGACTTTGACCCCCGGTGACCCCAAATGACCTTTGACCTCTGCCAAAAACAATAGGCTTCTTCCTCTCAATATGGAGCATCTCTGAATCAAGTTGAAAACTGTGAGGCATTCCTATGTTGAGATATCCTGTTAACGAGCAAAGTGTCACAAACACAGACACACAGGTTTCTCTTTCACCGAAACCAAAAAGGCTTCCAATCTTTGACCCCTGGAGACCCCATCTCTGCCAAAAACAATAGGGACCATCTTCTACCCATAACACAGAGTTAACGAGAGTTAGATTATAGTGCAGAGGTTGGAATCAACCCCATAATGACTGTGGAGTTGAGACAATATTTTGCAATGGCACTAATAGGCCTACATAACACAAATAGGAGAACTCTTGAACAGCTTCTCGTAACACTAATATATACAGTATGGGAGAATTCCATAAGTTTTCACCAGCTGCAGATACCACTCTGCTAGCAAAATATGCTCCTGCATGCTCTATATCATGTTCTAGAACAAATAAAATATTGGCAGAGGCTTCAGAATAAAAATAAAAAGAAAACATTCACTACTGCACAGATAAATTTCCCAGTAGGCTTAAGGATATTACAGAGAAACATACATGGAAGGATAGGTTCAAAATGTACATATTTGCTATACGTTAGGCAAGAGCAAAAGTGCCAGAACATGCTAAAGAAAATTACATCGTAGAGAAAATCTCTACACCTAAAGCTCATAAAAGTATTGCAGATTGTTGTACAGTACAGGGTCTTTTACACATTCCTTATAAATGTTTTTGATGTTCTTGGCCAAGTGGATTTTTGTTGACCCCTTCAGTACTTGATCCTGCTTTGTGAAAGGAATGTGCTGCTGACTAGTCCAAACATAGGCCTAGGCAGAAAGTACTAGCCCACTTGCTCAATCGCACCATACATTTTCCACCTAAACTGCTGAGTTTAGGGAGCTAGACACTTTTGAGTTTTCAATTCTTTCTAATGTCAAGAATTGTCACAGTACAATATCATCAATTTAGTTACTTTTCCACCCATATATAATTCAAATGGCGAATTTTGTTACGATGTTCCATTGTTGAAACTTGGGGGATCCTCTAGCTAGCTGTACACACTGAAGTTGCATTAAATGTGTCGCAAGCTGTGATTGGCTGAAGGTGCAATCACTGGGGCATGGAAACAATCAAGGTTTTAACAGAGATTTGCTGTTCAAGTCCACCCAGTCTTCTCAGCAGGTGTTGAGTGTGTAACTATCCTTTGTCACTAGGTACTGCAAAGTATACAAGCCAAGTGCAAGTATTTGTGCAAAATATGTCCACAAAACGGGCTATGTTTCAGCATACATCTGCTGAAATCTTAAGCCGTCCATAGCTAACAATATTACCTGGCATGGGATGACAGGATGGTGTTGTGGGTACCAAAAGTTAATACTCCTTAGATTTTATAATTTTGACTGATGCTACGTCCATCAATCAGACATCGGTTTCGACTTTTCACGATGTATAGTGTTCAACAAAGATCCTTAATGGCTGAAAAGCGGAATTTTTGGAGGATTTTTGTAATGGCTAAATTGAGGGTGGAAAATCATAACTATTCCACCTAAATAAACTTGGCATCTCTGCCTTTGACCTCCACAAAAGAAAACTACCATGAGATATTGCTTTAAAAAGATTTTCAGACTTTAACCCTCACTGACTACAGATGACCTTTGACCTTTGCCACAAATAATCGAAGCATCTCTTGTTCATAATAAATCCACATATCAAATTTAAATCTATCCAAGCTTCCTATGTTGAGATATTGTGTTAACGAGATTTTCAGACTTTGACCCACGGTGACCCCAGATGACATTTGACCTCTGCCAAAAATAATAGGGACCATCCTCTGACTATAAAGCATCCATGTACCACATATGAAATGTATCCAAACTTCCTACCTTGAGATATGGCATTAACAAAGTTTTCAGACTTTGACCCATGGTGACCCCAGATGACCTTTGACCTCCAACAAAAACAATAGGGTTCTTCCTCTCAATATGGGGCATCTATGTAGCAAGTTTGAAAACTGTGAGACATTCCTATGTTGAGATAGCTTGTTAACAAGATTTTCAGACTTTGACCCCTGGTGACCCTTAGGACCTTTGACCTCCACCAAAAACAATAAGGTTCTTCCTCTCAATATGGTGCATCTATGTAAAACTGTCAGACATTCCTGTCTTGAGATTTCGTGTTAACAAGCAAAGTGCCACAAACACATACACACACACACATACACATACATACATACATACATACACACGCACGCCATCATGAATGCATTGGTTTCTCTTACCATCGAAACCAAAAAAGCAGAACTTAATTTTGACCTCTAAAATTACTTCTGGATTTATATCTCACACAGAGTTCAAAGTTTGACAACCTCATTTAGACAAAGGCTTCCTTTTCCAGAACACTAAGAGATAGAGTAAGCAGAAATTTTTTTCAAATTATTAACAAAAAATTAATAGAAATAAAATTTATCACATACCGGTACTTCCATTCCCAGAGATGGAAGTAGCTGTCAATTTCCGGAAACTTTGTTACTTTTAGGACTGTCAGAAGTCTAATGGAGGATACTGAAGTACAACAAAATTGTTACCTTTTTCTGTTTTTTAAGTATGTTCATGAAGTGGAAACTAACCTCCTCACCCTTGGGCGAGTCTCTTTGTCCACCAAAATGGATTTCCTGAAGATTTTGCTCAAGTTTTCCAATTTCCTAACATCAGGAATTTCCTGAATCTAGCATCTTTGCACTTTTTAAAGCTATGAAGACACTTAGCTGATTTAGAATGCGCCATAACTCATGTTAATAAGTAAATACCTTGTTCAGTTTTTTTCCTTGTTTCACTTGAGGTTGAGGGAGTGGAGCACTTTGCTAAGCCTGTGAGGGTTTTTTGTTCTCATTCCTCCACATTTTTATGGACTATGTTTATTGACAGAACTTTGTTTATACATGTATGATGATGTGGAAAACAAATGAAATGAAATTGTTACAAACCTCAAAGAAAGATAGAAATTTATCAAATATTGAGCATTCCCAAAATAATTTGTTTTTGCACCTAAAATCAACAATAGACATGGGCTTAATGTGGATTCATAATGAAGAGGAGAATTCAAAAGAAGAATTCTTCTTTCCATTAACCTCCATCCACAGGACATTTCCAATACTGGGGGATTTACTGCTAACTTTTTATAATTAATAATTAATTGGTGTTTATAAAATATATATAAACGTCCCATAAAGAAGTAGAAACTGCCACTTTTGATTTGCAATTTAGTTGGTAAAAAAAGTTAATAATTTCCACAACTGACAATTGTAGTATCTAAAACACTAAGAATGATCCATGCAAAATACCATGTTTGACCATTTATATCAAAGTCAATAGTTCCTGATTCTTTTCTCTAAACTGATTACTGATCTCTTTGTAGCTGCACACAGAATCATGCCATGCATAGTATGTAGATACAGGTTACCAATATTGTGTTGATGTACGCAGCCTTGAGCCAAGTACAGTACTATGAGTTGCTTGGTAATGAGATATTGAGTACCTGTCATGGGGGCATGCTTCTAATGCTTTAAAACAAGAAGAATGAGCTTACTGAAGCAAACATAAAAGCTGAAAAAATACAAGTTTGCAATACTTAATTGAAACAATCCAAAACTTCACATACCATATCAAAATACTGCTTAGAAACACTTAGTCCACCCCACCACAATGTATAATACTAAGAGGAAGAGAAAGAATGTTTATCTGCAGTAAGCATTTAACAATTCCTAAAATTACTTAAGCACTTGTAGAAGAAAAACACTGACTAAGCTGGTCAATTGCACCAACTGCTTATTACAAATTAGATTGAGTATACCACACCAGTGTTCAAGTCTTTCTACTCTCACTGCAGACAGTAACAATTGACAATTCTTCTTACTTCATGTAAAGTTAACTTTAAAGCCTCTTTGCAATCGCAAGATTTTACGATCAATTCACAAATCCGCAAAGGAAACTTTAAAAGTTTGACAACAAAGAACACTCCTCTGTTTTTAACATGATTTTTCTTGACTTATGTAATAATATTTTAACTACTTTGTTTCCATATCTTATCTATCTACATGTATATGTTCTTACAGTGACTGACTTGTGCAACTCCCTGTACAAACCTCTTGTGCCTACATCACTGCATTGTGCTTCCCTGTATTTTACAATCCAGGCATCCATTGTGCAACTATTATAAACAAGGTGCTGTTGCATGGGCATATTGGTAACAAACATACCATGCATGATCAGTGACTCAAAGGATGCCAAACTGAAAAAAGATCACATCACATCCACTGCATCCATAGATATTATGTACCACTATTATGCCACACTGGCATACTGTAGGTAACAAGTTTGGTATAGGCTCTACCTTGGTCTGCATCCAGATTGACAAAGCCTTCATCTAATGTTCTGTAATGTGCTGGTGGTATGACTTGGAAGTCAATCTGCCATGTCATGCCTAAAACTTTGCAATCAAGTGAGTTGGGCTTCACATTTCACTTAAAGGGTAAACGCAGTTTTCCCAACCTGATTTAAAGGGTAAACGCAGTTTTCCCAACCTGATTTAGTGTAGCAGCCTATTGCATTTCATGATTAGTTGTAGAGGATCGAATGAAAGATATTTTTTCTCTTCAGTTATGAAATTTACTGGGAGTAACTGCTTGGTTAACCGTGAATATAATTTGTTTCGTTTATTGTTTTATCGCTTAAACGTATACATACAAATATAGGGTATAAATACAACAAAAGAATTAAACGAAAGGAAGTACACAAAAACCCTGGAGGGCTTGAGAATGTGCACTCCCTGAGAAAAAAAAACAGCAACAAGCAGACTACAGACAAACACAAAAATCTTATACAGTAACAAAAAGGAGGTTACAAAAAGATAGTGGTCTTGAATAAAATGGCTTGAAATGTTTTGTCTGAAGGACTGGATACTTTGTTTGGCTATGACAGAAGATGGGAGGGAATTCCAAAGCCGAATGGCACGATTACGAAGCGAGTTGTGCGGTAAAGAAATTCGAATAGTGTGCAGATGTAGGGACAATAACAATAAAGTCCTAAAATTTATGAAAAATACTTGGAAGAGAAATAGGAAGAAAATTGTTAGATATAGCTGTTGCTTCAAAATAAAGTCAGGGCAACTGCTCTTGACCTTTAAACTTCTTGTCAATTTATTCAATGTACTGTACATACACTTCATAGTTTCTTTATCAACCAGACAGTGGTAAGAGCAGTGCAAATTTGGACTACAAGGAACAGTTACTGCTCTTACAACCATGATGAAAATAATGATCACCCAATGAAATGGCCCAACATTGCCTTTTCATGAGTCCTAAAATTGCAGTGCTTTTTATAAGCACTAAATTGATACATACAGTAACCCTTACAGAATCTTAAAAAATCCTCATAGTTATAACCTCATGGCCCATGCAAAAGATTCACCAGTGGTTACAGAGGAGGTAAGCAGAAGCGAAACAGATTCATTCATAACTCTCATCTAGACTATTTCCTCCATTGTATTCTATTTATTTTTAAGTGCTGCAATAAATTTACACATACATACCTTCTTTTCTAACTGGCATTGCTGATCCTATGGATCGGTGATAAGAATTTCCGTTTTCCAGTGTGTTATCTTCTGATTTTCAACCTGTAATTTAATTAAGCAATAGAACTTTTTTAAGTACTATAGTCTGCAATACAAATTACACATGAAACAATGTGAAAAGTGGCACAATCAATGGCGCAGACTCACACTACTAGTACATTTATCCTTACATCGCTGACAGATTTGAAAGCAGACTATCCAATGGGAGAACCAGGTTCATACAGGACAATTCCCATTACCCAATATGACATGATTTTTCAGAACAGTGATCCAGGTTGTTGTAAGCACCAAATTGGATAAGATTTTTTGCATTTGATGTGAGGTTAAGGCCTATGGCCTATCCACAAATTTTATTATTGTCATGAGCTTGGATTTGAAATTTAAAATTAAAAGTTATTTTTAACACATGAAAATTCAGACCTTACTTTCTGCCCAAGATTTTCAGGGCCACAAAGCAATGGACAGAAACTACCATGGGCCCAAACTAACAGACCCAACAATAAAATGCTATCAAATAGGCCTAGGCCTATGGTGATAAACAAAAAGTAACTTAGCCTAGCCGGTGTCCGGTCACCTCGGCCCCTGGACAACTCGGCCCCCAAGACAACTCGGCCACTGAGACATCTCTGCTACTATTGACATGCTGTATTAAGTGAATTGTGAGATTGTATTCTTGAGGAAATTTGCACAGCCTAACCTTCAGCTTTAAGACATTACTCGAAGTAAACTTAATTTCGAAAATATAAGTGAAAATTTAATTTGACAACATCGATTTATTGGCAGGGCTTTCATTGGTGTGTGTATTTGCGTATTGTGCGTATTTACCTTGTCAAATACCCATCAAAACAGTAATGTAAAGAGTCAAATACGCATTCAAATATGAATGAAAGGAGTATGCATACTCTTTCAGTTTTTAGTGTTGAGGTCATATACGCATCGCATAAATACCCTGTGCGTTTTTGTATCCACTTCTTTCAGTTTTAAGGAAAGTGTAAGCCAGTAAATTTACGGCAAATAAGGATGCTATTTGAACAGTGCAAATCCGTTCATGATCTTCATAACGTACACATTAGGGAGTTACATGTACTTCGCAGTAGACCACATGTTTGTACAACGTTACATAGGCGTATGTCGTGCCTTCCAAGGTAACGTGTTCTGTGTTTATCTAATTAATGAACCCACCAAACGTACACGAAAGCATCATTTGGTAAATCAGTACACACAGCACATGCCACAGTCATCACAAGTAAGATGGATATGCCACGCAGGCAACCCTTAAGCTGAGCATCAACTTTTACAGTTTTAATATGAGCTTGATGGATCGCCACAGATCTCGATCAAAACCTTAATAGTATCAACTTAAAATGACTTCGAAAAATTATACGAACCATTGTTACTCTTACTATGATAGTGTTTGGCAATGGTTATTACATTCGCAAAGTTTTTGACTTGCAAAAAGAAGAGCTTTTAGTCCCGAAATACATTCATCGATCTCTTACGTGAGCTAAGTCTCTGCATACACTTCAGGCTGTCGGATTTCACGGGAACGATCGTTCCCGGTCGCGTGTCGCTCCCGTGACCATGAAATCACGGGACCGAAAAATCAGTTACCACAAAAAAATCCCAACTCCAAACATTTCATCTTGAAATGTCTGAACTGGGAAATTACCTGACATGTGTATCTTTTCAACTTTTATGAGTTTTTACACAACAAAGATTTTTCACAAATGAAGATGGAGGCTTAGGTCAATCCTTATAAAGTTTTTTGTTGTGCGATACGAAGCACTATGCAAGGCCTAAACTGGACTATCTCACCTGCAGTGTGGACCAGCGCAACTGTACGTAGCGAACAAACTAATGTAACATTACTAGCGTCAATCCCCATTCATATCTATGTACATCCGTTCTAGCACAGTGTAAACAGCACACCTTTACGTAACCAAAAACCTGTGACAAAAATTTTTTGCAACACAAAATATCATTGCGGATTTATCTGTAGTCATTTTGGTATGTACTGCTACGCTAGCATAACAAAAGTATACGATCAGGGTCCCACAGCCAACTTTACATAAACCATGGAACCAGCATCCAAAAGATTGAAAAATCTGAGTCTGTTCAGATTCAAACTCTCAAAAAGTGGTCATTTTCAGATGCTTACAGTATCTACATAAGTGTATGTAACATTAGGCCTAAACCTAGGCCTAGCCAAGGCCTAGTTAAATGAGAGAAAAATTGAAGGCAATAGCCACAGACATTCCCATGAAATATCTCAAATTTTTAAAAAAATTTGAAAATTTTTAACTATTACAATTCGATAAAATTTCATTTCAAGCACAGTAAAATTCCGGAAATTTTCATTTGGCAGTCTTTTGCGTATAAGTGACTTATCCTAACACACCATTCCGTATGCATATTGCAGCCTATACCGAGAAAATTCTGCCGATTTGCAGTAAGTTGCTTCTCCTCTTTGGATCGTAACTTTGAAGGATTTTGATAATTTAAGTGATGAATTGCCATCATTATAGATGGTAAAATGTTTGTGTAACTCTTTAATAAATACAAGTATTCCTTTGACATGGTTTTGGTCTTTGGGAGAATAATTAAGGTCCATCCTAATTCCTATGGGCCAAGGCTACCTGAATTCCATTTTTTTTTGGGGGGTGGGGGGTTTAGATGTAATGATGGTATCTACGTGCATGCATATCCAGTGCTTCAACTGAGTTTAAGTGAAAGGCATGTATCATCTCACCGGTTGGCAATGATGAACAGTCCGATTTATTCAGTTAATCCAATGCAGGGGAGTGATCGAGGGTGATTGAGAAGTGTCTGTCGGCACAAGAGGTCTGCTATGTTATTTTTCTTGAAAAATAAACTACACAATGAAGAACACTGCAAAACTGAATTTCTTTCGATACACAAAACAGTGCTTTGGTTTATTAAATTTTTCAAGTGTGACAATTATGAAGGTTAACAAGGTTAACTTAGGGGGTGGTTCATAGAAAAATTTCAAACCTGTTCTTGATCAGCATCACTACGTGTACTTCTTAAATTTTATATAAATGTAATTGCAGGTGTTCAGTAACTGTGGCTTCATTTTGATACAAAAGTTTTGATTCACAGACTTAGGCATTTGAAAATTGTTAGTACCCAGAGTAGCTTGAGAGTGGAAAATTTCCAAACGAACACCCAACCCTTAAACCCCTGTAAAAGACCAGCTTCACTTTCGATATGCACAGAATGGGCCCCCGTGATTTTTTAACAGAACCCGAAAAGTGGGTTACCATGGGTTACCACGGTGAAAAATGACGGAACCCGCAAATGGGTTCCCATGATTTTTGAAATCCAACAGCCTGCACTTTGTACTGTACAGACAGTACTCTCATTTTGGGAAGCAAAATCGATCGTCAGAAGCGTTACAAATGAACCAGTTGGTCAAAGGTGCCTGAAATATTTACTTGACATGTGCAAAAGACCTTTAGATAACAACTCCAAATAAATTTGCGAGCATTAGTTCGAAGGTTATTTCACTTGAACAATTTTTTTGGAGTGGCCTGTCAGGCTTTGACCATTGCCTAACATACAATATATATGTAGGCTAGGCTACACTTAGAACCTATCCTCCAGGCTCCAGATGGATAGTTCATCAGTAATACCCTTACTGTAGTAAGGCTTCATGAGTGCAGGGGCTTATATTTTTTCTGTGATAAGTTTGTTCCAAAATGTAGACAGGTGGTTTTATTTTTGAATTCACACGTTAGCACGCATAGAAAGTCGATCTGATTTATCAAAAGCCTACATGTCAACTGTACTTGTCAAATTTAATACACTGATATTTTAATAAATTTTGACCACAGCCTATATATTACTGTTACGAGAAGGTAAACAAAATGATGACTCCAAGTCAATCCAAACTGAATGGAATTCCTGAGTTAAATCTAGGCTAAACTTGGTACTATCACAGTCGTACTGGTAATTGGTAATCAGCCTATCTAAAGCCTAGGCCTTGCACTGTATGCACTTACGACTTAGGCCTAGCCTAACTGTTAAGTGTTAGGCCATACTACTATCGTGGCTGTGTAACAATGCAGTCAGCATAAACAAACAAATTGCTTAAGGCCTACAAAACACTACTAGGACCTAGACCTAACCTATCCTAACCTTTGCCTGTTTTGTATTTATCAAAAGGCTATGTTCATTGGGCAGAGTACAAACCTGCGATCACTTTCCCCTTCAGCTCAAGCAAAGACTTACGCTAAGTTAATTTATCATGGACTTGCAGGTTTCCAGCTATTTAAATATGTTGACACAGTAAACACTTATACTGTTAGGATACGGGCGCCTAGTGTTAATGATAACAGCGAAATACAATGTCAACCGACACTTTTTGAAGTCACACCCGATCACTGTTTAATCGATTGTAGCTCAGCTTCCGGGTCAGAAGCTCAAAATATTAATATCAACTGTATCATTTTTTAACTGAAAAATCTACCTTGTTAATTACCACAATACAACTTCCGAGTTAAAGCTCTCAAACCGAAATATTAACAATTGTGCTCCTTAAAATCACTTGTCTTTGCCTCATACTCCCCACAGTGTTAAACTGAAGATGGCGGCCTTGAAGAAATAATGAGAGGCAGAATGATGTTGTTGGGAGTCGACTCGTATAACAGCCAGTTCAGTTCGACATATGAAGTCGTACCTTCATCTTTTCCCTGAGTGATCAACATTAGAAATGCATGATGATGATGATTCATTGTATTTGTTATCGGGTCCTTGAAGACATGAATTTATAGGGAACAAATTATTTCGCTTGATTCTGTTTTTGTCCTCTCAGTTTGAATTAAAAAGAATCATTCCCAGCAAAATACACTTGGCTATGTTATCCGGATAGGATTTTGATCTAACTGAATGCACGTTTGTTTTCGAAGAGGCCGGTATGAGGGACTGACTGGGGCTGTGGAAAGTCGGGATGGTTCGCCGTCGGACAGCTGTAAAATATTTGGGATTTTTATCAAACTTTAAGATCAGTCACATGGTGAGCAGGCACATGGTGTGTCTTTTCTAGTAAGTAATTGGTTATCTGCTGGGGCGCAAATCTCTGTTTGAGAGTGGGGGCGAAAATGCTTATGATGTGCCCATGAGTGCTAAACTGTGCACGCTTGGCGGGCACCGCGAGCACGAAGAGCGAAGCCCCAAGGGACTCCTGGTGGGATCCAGGGGAAAAGCCCCTGTGGGGATCCAGGGGGCGAAGCCCCCGGAAGCTCTTGTGTTCTGGCGTTTCCAAAGCTTCAGAAAAACTGTTTTCGAATGAAAAAAAACGAAAAAAGGTGACCATATTTTTAGGTCTACTCAAATTTTGGGGGGGCCAAATTAAGATTTTCCCCCTCCCCGAAGGTCCCCCTTGCCCCCCTTGCCCCCCCCCCCCCCGGGATTTGCGCCCATGGTTATCTGAGAGGCCGAGAGTGCAACTTGGCAGTAGCATTTCTGATTGGTCAAATGTTTGTAGCGTTGTACCTCATCAAGGATCAGTGTAAGTAGGACCTGTTCTGTTTTTATCAATGACATAGATGACAACATAGGTGGAAGCATCATTAAATTTGCAGATGATACTAAGTTGTTCTCAAAATTTCAAGGAGAAGGTGATCTTGCTTGTATGCAACATGATTTGGCTACTTTGTATAAAAGTGGTCACAGGACTGGTAAATGTTATATAATGTAAACAAATGTAAAGTTCTTCATATTGGTAGAAATAATGCCAGTTCTTCTTATTTCATGGGAGGAAGACTTTGCAGGCAAAACAAGAGGAAAAAGACCTTGGTGTCTTTGTGCATACCCTTACTCCAAATCCAGATATGGACTGATATCTGGATATATCTGGTTAAATAAAGCCTTTATATGGCCATATCAAGCCAGATATAACTTGATGAAATGCCTTCCCAGACATGCAAATAAAGTTGTATATGGCCATATCAAGCCAGATATAACTGATTAAAATACCATGTCAGAATTACATATAAACTTTTACATAGCCATATCAATACTTTTTGGTTTAATTTGTGTACCTGTCCTACATAAAGACCTTCTCTGGATGCTGAACAAGTACCAGCAAACCAAAATGAGAACATTCAAACCATATTCAGCCATATACTAACATATGCAAATGACTTTCCAATGTGGGCGTGGTCAGGAATTTAGGGCCCTGATTTTCTTTTTATTGTAATTAAGGAAGTATGTGAAAAATCATGAAACCTTCAACAAAATTTATGTTGGGATATTGCCCCATATGATAATTTAAACCAACAATGCGGTGTAAACATTTAAAGTAGGAATTTCAAAGCAGCTTTTTCTTCACTATTAAGTAATTTAACAACTTCAAATTCTTAAGTCAATGTTATACAATGTGTTTTCATCTTTGTTATAGATGTTCAGTTAACCCTTAACATTATGCTGGCTCAGAAGGCTTCTGATACGCTTTACACAAAGGTAGTGCACTAATAGATTTTGGTCTAGTCATATATGGTCCAGATATGGGACATAAATGTACCATACTTGTTTCCTTAATATGGGATTAATGCAGTAAATCTTTATATAAACCAGATATGGCACTGCTTTATATGGGATCAGTATGGAATAGCTTTATATAAACCATATGGTATTGCGTTATATGGTTCATATCTGTTCCACATAAAGACCTGATCCAGATAAAATTTTATCTGGCACATATATGGATTAGATCTGGTTCTGGCACAGATCAAGGTTATATCTGCCCAATTTTTTATCTGGCCCAGATATAAATCCCATATCTGCAGCAGATATGTGCCAGATATGAAATCCATATCTGGCCCATATATGGAATTTCATATCTGGCCCATATCTGGATTTGGAGTAAGGGTAAGTAAGTTGAAACCGGGTAGACATGGTTCTGAAATGGCCAAAAGCAAACAAAACACGTGGCACATTATGTAGAACCTTGACTTTTAAGCCGGGATATAGGGATCCCGTGCTTTCATTGTATAAGTCTCTAGTTCGTCCTGTCTTGGAATATTGTAGTCCAGCATGGAATCCTCATTGAAGACAAGATGTTAATCTTCTTGAAAAGGTTCAGAGGAGGTTTTCACCTGTGGTACCGGATGGTCTTCATTTGCCTTATTAGCAAAGACTTGATGATCTTGGTATTATGTCATTAGAAACGAGGAGGAGTTTAGGGCAGATCTCATAGAAACTTTTCGTATTTTTCTGGTTTTGAAGAAATAAATTCTACAAGTCTTTTTGAAAAGAGGTTTGACTTTTGAGTTACCAGAGGGCACAGCCACATCATAAGGGTCACTGTAAACTAAATATAAGGAAGTACTTCTTCACAGTTGGTAAGACCCCATCTTGACTATGCAGCTCAGGCTTGGAGTCCCTTCTAGGAAAAGGACAAGTTTCTGTTAGAGCAAGTTCAGAGGAGAGCCACTCGCCTTATACCTGAGGTGAGAAATTTACCTTATCATGCTAGGGTAAAACACCTTGGGCTTACCACTTTGGAGTTGAGAAGGATTAGGGAAGACATGCTCCAGGTTTACAAGTTTCTTTCAAGTTGTGAAAGGAATCCTCTTCTGACTTGTAGTTATTTAAGGGTTCAAAGTAATTCTCGGGTGCGTGGGCATTGTAAAAGGCTGGAAATGCCTTTTGCGGGGCTTGACATCAAGAAGTTTAGTTTCTCCATAGAGTTGTCAACGAGTGGAATTGTCTACCAGATTGGGTAGCTAACTCCCCGTCAGTTCACTGCTTTAAGGTTAACATTGACAAGTTTTTTCCATGACTGTGGTAGAATCTGATTGTGTGAGGCTGTTGTCAAGCTTTGGTGGTTTGACTTTTGATTAGGGATTGGACTTCAAGACATCAATTGAATGGGGCCTTGGCCCTCCTTTGCCCTTCAACCTTATGTTATGTTACACAGAGGGTCATCAACGCTTGGAATAAGTTACCACCTGAAACTGTCGATTGCAACTCTATCAACATGTTCAAGTCCTTCATCGCTTGAGGCATCTAATGGGGGATTACATGAGTCTGTGACTCCCTTCCCCGTCAGCCACCTGCTTAGTTAGGTGACACACATGTGAATACACAGGTGAATGGTCTGACTATTTTGAAGTAAATAAAAAATCCGTCTTCCAGGGAGACGAGCTCCAGAGAGGCACCTTATCGTAGCCTACCGCAGGCGGACAGAACTTGGACCGGAACATTTAATGTCCCATAGCTGGCAATGGAACATTTTTCTTTGTTCGTTTTTTATTTTATTTTTTTTTCATTTTTTTTTTATTTATTTATTATTTTTTTGTTGGTGGCTCATCTGTAGACTCAGTATGTAAGCGGAACTTTACCATCCCTTATCGCTGATAAAATTTTAAAACATCGTGATTCCTAGATGGCCGGAAATGGGGTTTCCAGGATGACAGTAGAATGATAAGCATCCTTAATTTTGGGCTTTCCCTTGCAACAAAATCAACAAAATTTCTCATTCGTCCATAACGATGGAAAAATAGGAAAATAACCAGAAAATTAGTCTACCAGTCTGATAAAGTATGTACATTGCCGCTACCAGTGGATGAAACGGTTATGTTTACTGAAGCTAGTTGGAAAATAAGCTTGCACGCAAGGTCATATCATTAATTAAAGGTACCGTATATTCCGGTGTTTTTTTTTTTCACTAGGATGTCGTAAGAAAGAAAAAATATCCCACATCATAACCTCCAAACCTTGTTGCAATACCATTTTCCTAACTCAAGATATTTCACTAACAAACTGGTTATACTTCTGTGAAAATATCTCTCCTTTTCAGCAAAGTTAAAGGGACAATCCTCTCACCCCAAACTGTACTTCTAGTATAGGGTAACAGAAACTCTCAATTGGCTCAGCTTTTTGATTGATTGCTGCCATAAAATTCATTTAACGTTTAAGCTCCAGATTTTCAAATATATGTTAAGAGGAAGCCATTTTTTTCGGGAAATTCATCCGTATCGTTCCGAGGGTCTTAACCTGCATGATTATTTTCAGTAACCCCAACAAACTACAAGCCGTCCACCTACATACTTGATCTTTGTGCACGAGGGAGTCAGATTCTTTAATAAAAATCCAAAAAATTTAAATTACAATTCTTTCTCCAAGTTAAGCTTCAAGTTTTCAAATATCTTTTAAAAATAGAAAAATATTGTCAGAAAGTTATATAAGTGGATAGTCCTTACAATGGAAAACCCAAGCTAACTTCAATCACCCCGATATTCTACTTATTTCTACCCTTAAAAGCAGATCTCTTAATAACCCCCCGGGGGACAGCGGGGGAGGGGACGACGCCCCCCCCCCCCGTCGGGGAACACTGCCCCCGTTTTCGTCGGGAAGGCCTAAAAGAATAAAAAAGAATAATAAAAAACCTATAAGGACAGAAGATACTGGATGGACGATCTTGAACTTAAATTTTGTTTTGAAATGCTATATCGGAATCGATTTTCAATCACTTCTTTGTGCCTCTGTTGTACCTTATTCTATGTAACTTGTCCTATCTCCTCCCGTTGGGGAAGGACTGAAAATTTTTCGAGCGGCCGAAGAAAAGAAAAAAACTGAAGTTACTGAATGGATGATCATGAACTGTTTTTTTCTTCTTCTTTGTGAACTTTTTTTCTTTTAAAACGCTATTTTAATACGTATCTGAATCGGTTTTAATCACTTCTTACTAGCTCTGCTATGGAGAAGTGATAAACACCGCCTCATCCCATCTTCAATCCGTGCGCGCAATGTCATGCCTCCTCGGCGAAGGCTGCCCTGCGCTGTTGATGAGAAAATCCAGTTTCGTCGGGGAGCCTTCATCTACTGACCCACGATAAAAGGTGTGGACCTGATAAACTTAGTCACCGGGACGATCTTTTCTATTTTGCTCACTACAAGACCAGATTCTTCAAGGAAACGCAAAATTCCGAATTTTCCTTACAAAATCGAACGAGAGGGTATTCATGTGCATGCAGTGCTCAAATGGTCTGACATCTAGCCTGCTTTGACAGCCGAATTCTAGCAACGGTAATGAAAATCAGCCATGTTTTCAGCTACACATAATGATAAACAGTTAGTTTGAGAATGTTTCTGCACAAGTCTGACTGAAAATTCATTCGAAGCCACCTTTTAACGTGACATATTTTCAATACGTTTGAAGTAAAATCTTTTTCTGTAGTTCAGACAGCCACGTAGAAAATTTCATCTTTTTCAGTGGCCTTTACAATTGAATACAACGAATTAGATTCTTAACATAGTCAAAAACAGTATGTTTTCAATTCCGTTGCATAGTTCCTCCGAAAAGAGACAAGACCATTTCATCTAATTGTAGCAGTACCTTTTATCTGGTAATTTTCTGATCACTTAGCAAGTTGGGTTTTATCTATTGAAGTGAAAATTTTATTTCAAAGGAAAGTTCAAAATAACGACTGCTTCACTTCTAGTTACAAGTCTGGGAAATGCCATTTTTGGCTGTCTGATGAGTCAGATTTTTTTAAACAATTTTCTGTACGCTCCGCGCCAACTGGTGGTGACGCTCCGCTTGCAATTGGAAAGGACTTTGTTCGAACAGATTGCTGAACAGAAAAATGCATGCCTGCAAATTATAATTTGTTTTGGGGCAGTATTAAGAACTGAAAAATTTATTGCGAAAAAAAGCTCAAAATAATGACTGCTTTGTTTTTTTTGTTACGAGCCCGGGAAATGACATTTCCTGCTGTCTCGGGGTTCTCAATTTTCAAAATTTTCTGTGCGCACCACTTAGGTAGACTTCCGAGTAGGATTACATTTTTCGGACAAAAAAGACAATTCTGCCCCTCCCAAACTGAAAAGTTCCCGTACGCCTATGCCAATACATAAAATATAAAACTATAAACATATGGGAAGCCAAACTTTTTCCGCGGGAAAATTTTCCAATATGGTCCGAGGACCTTAATCTACATGATGATATTCGGTGAACCCCAGCAAACTACAGATCACCCCTACTAAATTTTTCTATAAGAAGAAGATATTCTTCCATAAACCCCCAAATTTGTCATAAAATTACAATTTTCTCCAGTATAAGCTTCAGTTTGTTAAAAGTGGCAAAATTTTCCAATTTCGATGGATAGTATATACGAATAATCAAGGCCAATTCTGTTAATAACCCCAACATTCTACCTAATTTTGCTCTTGAAAGGCACATCACTTAATAAAAACCCGATTTTTTCATTATAATCTTACCGAAAAACCAAATATTCTTTCATTGAATTCCAAAATTTCTCCAATAAAATAAGCTCCTAAGTTCAAACCTTCGTTCAAAAAAGAAAAAACTTTTTGAGCGAACTAATAGTCTCGTCTTGAAGCCTTAGTACGTAGGCCGAGTAGGATAAATATGTAACCCCAAAAGAATTTCAGCTGTCGTCTGTTTGATTTTGCCCATATGAAGGACAGATTCTTCAATAAGCACCCCAACTTTTAATGATCTTTACAAAGGCCAAATTTCTTTCGAAAAAATTTTGAACATTTTTTACAAAATAAACTCCACATTTGAAGTATTTCTTAAAAAGAAAGCCAAAAATTCAGTTCGGCGGGACACGCGCCTGAAATTTGGCAAAATCACTTCTCACCGGGACTAAACCATCTCTTTTGTCGGGCTTTGAAGAGCTGGCCCCCTGTCGGGGAGCTTGGCTCGCCTGTCGGGCAAATCCTGGCGCCACCCCCTCCCCCCATTTTCCACTTTCACCTTACCAAAAAGCCAAATTTTCTTTCATTAAATTCCAGAATTTCTCAATTATAATCTCTTAATTATCAAATCTTTGTTCAAGGTAAAACGTTTGTGGGCATTAACATTATTTAACATTATTTAGCATCAATGATCTTTGGTCGCAGTTCAATTTCAGATTTGCCAATAGGAAATGAAAACTTTTCAGTAGTCCCCCAACTTTTCAAATTTTCTTACAGAAAACCCAGAATTCTTAACTTTTCTGCAGTACAAGCCCCAGATTTTCAAATATTTGAAAAAAAATGGCAAAAAGTTCAGTGCGCTTCGCGTGCCGTAAATTAAGGTCCTTGTACAGTGGTGTTCACACTCAAAGAATCGTTAAATCTGGATGCTTGCTCATCAGTGGCGTAGCCACGGGGTGGCGGGGGGGGGGGACGTGCCCACCACAGCAAAGTTGTGCCCCCAGGTTCCCCCATCCCATTGCAATCTGCCCCGCTCAACATGTTGTGAGCATGCGCACTTACATTTTATCTGCTGAAATGATGAAAGGTGAGTGGCCAATTTCTTCGAACTAAGGGCAGCCTTTCACTTGCCCTCCCTGGTCTCGCTTCGTGTCACTGTAAGCATACACCGGTATCTAAGAACGCGTTAATCAGCCACGTGTGTATCCTTTGTAGAAAACTATGCTGCGGTCTCACAAAATCACGGTGATTCAGGTCAAAATGCTTCTTGCAGCTTAGGTATACATGTGAATTCAATCGTGCTAGGGGCTCTTCGTGTGTTAAGTCTTATCTAGCTCCCAAAACCCTCTCAATGTGAGACATGAATGCAACATGAATACTGTCAAAAGTTTACAAACTTGTCCATTTTCAAAGAGGAGTCTTGAAGAAAATTTGGAAATCAAACGATTAGGACCACATAGGCCGCAAATACTGTCTGTATCTTCACGTAGGTTTCCACCCAGTTGGTACACTAAGTACGAATTATAATAGGTTAAACGCTTAAGATATGCTATCAATTGAAAAGAAGTTCATAAGAGAAAATTCAAATTTTAATCAACGTGTAATTAAAATGTTTGCTCATCTCAAAGAAAGACGAATGCATTGTCATAGCCACGGGAACCTCAAGCCAGTTATAAAACTAAATTCAATGAAATAATAGTGAAGTTTGCAGTCAGTTTAATGCTCATTAAATGCCATGTGAAGGCAGAGAAATGCTTCGCTCTATAACCCCAATTCGCGGAGCTTCCGTGGGCTTCGCCCCCTGAACCCCCACCAGGGGCCCTAAGGCGGGCCCTTGGACCCCACTCCGTAGGTGGGAGCCGCGCTCCCACGGCGTCTTGGGCGCCGTTGGTTTATTCCCACCAATACAAATTTGCCCCTCCATGTATTTAGACCACGAGCCCCCACTGGCTGTCAGTCAGACTCAACAAAATGTAGTCCTAATAGTCTCACCATAGTTATCCCTGAGTTATATCTTGTGCCCCCCCCTATAAAAAGTCTGTGCCGCCAGTGCCGCCAGTGCCGCCAGTGCCCCCCCCCCTTCTCCTGGTGAAAACATCTTGGCTACGCCACTGTTGCTCATCCCCCCCTTCCGAAAATGCCTACCTACGTCGCTGTACACACCTTACCAGGACAGGGAAAAATTAGGCCAGATGTCCCTCCCCCCACACACTTTGAAAACCAAATCGACGCCGCTGGGTCCCACTGTCGGGCAAATCCTGTTATCAACCCCGTTTTGAATGAAATCCGCATTTTATCATTTTTCTTCATCTAAACTAATCATTTCGAAGTATACGGTAACCTAATAAAAATGGCCAATCCTCTCACCCCAAACTACACTTCTAGTATAGGGTAACAGAAACTCTCAATTGGCTCAGCTTTTTTATTGCTTGCTAATTCAAACAATGCAGAGTACCAACGCTAATACTACAAAGCATAAACTGTTCTGAGAGTGTTTTGACTATACACGATGAGCTTTTCTATACCAACCCTAAAACAGTAAACATAGATTTTGTCTGGATGAGGGTGAATTTCAGACAACTGGGGAGGTGCTTAACTAAGAAGGTATAGAGAAATGGTACTGTTTGGGATGAGAGAATTGGGCATTTAAGTACCCTTTGCCAAAACTTCCAGCGGAGAACCTTTGGACGAGGTTTGCTACTTGCCTGGTGCCAGGCTTTGTCGTCATGTTTCCCCGGGCCCTCTGTGTCAGGAGTGGGGGTTGTTGAATATAACATAACATAACGAGTTTAAGGGCAAAGGAGGGTAAAAAACCCCATAAGATGCCCTATAGAGCAGACCCAAAACCAACACCTAATCCAAACAAAGACTAAACAAACCCAATACAATCAGATCCTGCCACTGTCACAGTAATACTTGTCAATGTTAATCTTGAAGCAGTTGACTGAAGTGGAATTAACAACCCACTGAGGGAGACTGTTCCACTCATTGACAACCCTATGAGAGAAACTGAACTTTCTGATGTCAAGTCTCGAGAAACATTTTACCAGCTTCTTATTATGGCCACGAACACGGGGATCAGCACAAATCTCTAAGTAGTTACAGTTAGACAGAGAATCATAACCAAGTCCTAGACAATTGAGCCTATCTTGATAAGGGAGATTACGCACATTGTGAATAAGCCGTGTGGCCCTCCTCTGAACCTGCTCTAAAATAAACTTGTCCTTTTCATAAAAAGGGTTCCATGCCTGCACAGCATAATCAGGATGTGGCCTTACCAACTGCTTATAAAGATTTAGCACAATATCTTTACTGAAATTGCTGAAATCCCTCTTGATTAAACCAAGCAGCCTATTAGCCCTAGCAGCAGCTGCTGCGCACTGCCTCGAAGGCTTCAAATCGTTTGAAATGACAACACCCAAGTCTTTTTCAGAAGTCACATTACCTAGAAGTCTAGAACACTACCAGCCATGGTATACTTATGACCCAAATTCTTGGATCCAAAGTGAAGAACTTTGCATTTATCAGAATTAAAAGACATTTGCCAAGTCTGAGACCAAGTAACTAGCCTATCTAAGCCCCTCTGCAACAGAGAAGCATCCTTTTCGTCATTAACATTCCTATAGAGCTTAGTGTCATCAGCAAACTTACTAATACAGGATGAGAGAGAGCAATCGATATCATTTATAAAAACTAGAAAAAGAATTGGGCCCAGAACAGAACCTTGTGGTACTCCACTTGTGACATCATTCCAAGAGGAGAAATTACCATTTACAACAATCCTCTGGGATCTACCAAAAAGCCAAGACTTGATCCAGTCCGCACATCTCCCCTGGATGCCTAACTGATGCAATTTTACCATAAGTCTCCCTAATGGGACTTTGTCAAATGCCTTTTGAATTACAAAATTGGGTATTTGGTTGTCCGTTTCAGGAAGTTGTCCGTTTCAGGAAGTTGTTCGACTCAGGAAGTTGTCCGCTTGCTCAGTTCAGCTGTTGAGCAGTGGTGCAGAGCAAGTATACCTCCACCCCCTCCAGCCTTTGGGAAAGTGGCTAAAGACTGGGGATACGCTCACGTCCGTCGGATGGGGACGTTAAATGGCGGTCCCGGGAGCAGGATTGGGAGCTATTAGTACACGCCTGCCTCGTTACCTCTGAGCCCAAGTCGAAAAGAGAAGGCGAAGTTCGCCGGTGTTCATCCACACTCACTCTGGCATTGGATCTTCGAAGACTTAAATGATTAGGGCCTGGACTTCAGGGCATCTTATGGGGCTTTGGCCCTCCTTTGCCCTTCAACCTGTTATGTTATGTTATGTTATGTTATATTATGTTATGTTATGTTATGTTATGTTATGTTATGTTATGTTATGTTATGTTATGTTATGTTATGTTATGTTATGTTATGTTATGTTATGTTATGTTATGTTATGTTATGTTATGTTATGTTATGTTATGTTATGTTATGTTATGTTATGTTATATGTTATGTGATGTTATGATTCACACATAGGTTGCAAGTGTTCAACAAGTGTTCCTAAATTGCTCGTGATTTTGCAGGATTTTTCGAAGTTTGCTTTCATTTATTTGTACTGTTCTGTCTTTGCTCTGTCTGAATTCATTTCAATTTTCTTTCTGTGTTGTCACTTGTTGTTTGTATTTTGTTGTGTTGGAGTTTTTCATTGTTTTTTCCAGCTGTCGCTTTGGTCAAGTATTTGTATTTTGTGTTTGTATCCTACCGTAGCCTTAGTGTGCATTCTTCCTTTAGCCTAACCACCTTGGTCTGTAAAAAAACTGACCAGGCCTACTGTGTAACGTTAAGCCTAACGTTAGGCTTACGCTAGTTTGTTATTTTTGTAAGGTTTTCTGGTTACATTAGGCTGTATTTTTAGCTGAATAAGGTTATCGTAGCTTTGCTTTTGACCTGCTTTATGGCTGAATTGAAAGTTGAAGAAGCTGAAACTAAAGAGGATCAACTTATTTGTTGTGAGGATTGTTGTATGTGGGCGGATTTTTGACAAGTCAGGTTTATCTTGTACTTTTGAAGAAGCTTCTAGGGAGGATTTCATTTTTGTGTGTCAGAAGTGCACTCGCTTGAAAAAACTCGAGGCTCTGTTGGCTGCTTCTGAACTTGATAGTGAAAAGGATTGGGTTACAGTGCGAGAGGGACGCAAATCACAAGGGTCTACAAAAGAAGTTTTGGGAGATAGTGTCAAGCTTTCAAATTCTTATTCTGGGTTGTCAGTGGAGGAGGTTGGCGTCGGTAAGGAGGAACCAAATTCTGGTACCGATAGTGGTCTGTGGGAGGGAGAAAAAATTAGGGGGAAGACTTTGTTGATGGGGGATTCCATTATAAGGTATTCTGACAGGGAGTTTTGTAAGAAAGACAAAGGTAAAAGGGTTAGAGTTTGCTTGCCAGGTGCTCAAATTGAGGATATTTCAGCTAGGGTCAATCAAATTGTGGGGAACGAGGAAGTCGTTGCAGTTCAGGTTGGTACCAACAATCTCTGTAGGGATAGTCAATTTTTACTCAGGTCAAAATGAATGATTCAGTAACTCCAACAATGAATCATGGCTCCATAGTGAGGTAAGCAACTCTGAAATTCAGGTTCCCGGGTACAAAATTTTCAGGCAAGATAGGATTGATACTGTGGGTGGTAGAGGTGGAGGGGTTTTATTGTTTGTCAAGGATAGTTTAAATTGTGTTGAAGTCACAACCAAGTTTTCCTGTGGGTTCTCTAACTGCTTGTGGTGTGAACTTAGCTGTAGCAATGATTATGGCACCCCCTTGCTTGTCGGTATTGTTTACCGTTCACCAAATTCTTGCGCTGAGAATAATCAGAGTTTGTCCCAAATTTTTAGAAAAATTTCTTCCAAAAAGGCTGTTGTGTTTGGGGATTTTAACTTTCCAGATATCGATTGGCATTCCTGTACTAGTGGGTTACATGGGAGGGATTTTCTTGAGGTTGTGACTGATGGTTTCTTTACCCAGCATGTTCTGTTTCCCACTCGTGAGGATAATTGTCTTGATTTGGTGTTAAGTACAGATGAGAACATGGTTAGAAATGTAGCTAATGGTGGTAAGATAGGGTCCAGTGACCATGACCTTATTTGTTTTGAGTTACATTGTTTCAGCAATCATGCTAGTAGTGACAAAAGAATTCTTGATTTCAGCAAGGCTAACTTTACTCGTGCTAAGGAGCTTTTAACCATAGATTGGGCGGCCCGTTTGTCTCACTTGGGTCCTGCTGAGGCATGGAGTGTTTTCCGGGATGTTGTTTCTGACACGATAAAGTTGTGCATCCCACTTAAGAAAGCTGTGGTTAAAAATAGGCCAATTTGGATTTCTAGAGAAGTTCTTAGAGCAGCTAGGAAGAAACGTAAGTGTTGGCGTCGCTATAGGGCCAGTAAAAGTCCAGAAAACTTAGCAGCTTACAAGAAGCAGGAATTCTTAGTTAAAAATTTGGTAATTGGAACTAAAACTAGGTTTGAAAAGCAGTTGGCCAAGGAGGTTAAGATAAACCCCAAAACTTTTCATGCCTATGTGAGGTCTAAGCAGAAGCTTAAGGAGGGTGTGGGGCCTCTCAAAGGTGATGATAATTCTTTGGTTAGTAACCATCAGGACATGGCTAATTTGTTAAATGACTATTTTGTATCTGTTTTTACCGAGGAATCATCTTTGTTGGGGACGTGTAATGGTTCTGATGTCTCTAGTTCAATCAGTTATGTCATTTTCTCAGAGGAACAAGTTTGTAAAAAGTTAAAGAGTTTGAAAGCTAGTAAGAAGGGGGATCGAAGTAATCCTTGCAATTACAGGCCTGTCAGTTTAACCAGTGTTGTGTGCAAAGTTATGGAATCTTTGATTAAGGATAGTTTACTTAAGTATCTTTTAGATAATGAGTTACTTAATCTGTCACAGCATGGTTTCCTGCCAAGGAGATCTTGTGTTACTAACTTACTGAGCTTTCTTGAAGATGTCTCTTCATCTCTTGATTCTGGGTATGGCGTTGATGTCATTTACCTTGACTTTTCAAAGGCTTTTGATAAAGTTCCATTAGGTAGGCTAACGGTTAAGCTGCATAGGTTAGGGGTTCAGGGCAATTGTGCTGATTGGATAAATTCGTGGCTTCATGGTAGATCTCAGAGAGTTGCTGTCAATGGTAACTTCTCCTCTTGGAAAGAAGTCACAAGTGGAGTACCACAGGGTTCTGTCCTTGGCCCACTTCTTTTCTTAATTTTCATCAATGATATTGATAGTTCTCTTACATCTCGTATAAGTAAGTTTGCAGATGATACTAAGCTTTATAGGAAAATTAGCATTTTGGATGATGCCTTACTGCTGCAGAAAGATCTGGATAGGTTATTTTCTTGGTCTCAGACCCTAAGCTTTGGTGGTTTGACTTTTGATTAGGGCTTGGTCTTCAGGGCATCTTATGGGGCCTTGGCCCTCCTTTGCCCTTCAACCTGTTATGTTATGTTATGTTATACAAATTAAGTACAATATCCTTACTAAAATTGATGAAATTCCTCTTGATCAATCCAAGCACTCTATTAGCCTTTACAGCAGTGGCTGCACACTGCTTTGATGACTTTAAGTCCCCAGTAATTACAACACCCAGATCTTTCTCAGAGGTGACATTACTTAAAACACAACCATTCATGTTATAATCATAGCTAAAACTTTTGGGACCAAAATGAAGGACCTTACACTTATCTCCATTAAAAGACATTTGCCAGTTGGTAAGACCCCATCTTGACTATGCAGCTCAGGCTTGGAGTCCCTTCTATGAAAAGGACAAGTTTGTTTTAGAGCAGGTTCAGAGGAGAGCCACTCGCCTCTTTCCTGAGGTGAGAAATTTGCCCTATCATGCTAGGCTTAAACATCTTGGGCTTACCACCTTGGAGCTGAGAAGGATTAGGGGAGACATGCTCCAGGTTTTCAAGTTCCTTTGTGAAAGAAATCCCCTGCTGACTTGTAGTTATTTAAGGGTTCAAGGTAATTCTCGGGTGCGTGGGCACTGTAAAAAGCTTGAAAAGCCTTTTGCAAGGCTTGACATTAGGAAGTTTAGTTTCTCCCATAGAGTTGTCAAAGAGTGGAATTGTCTACCAGACTGGGTAGTTAACTCCCCCTCAGTTCACTGCTTTAAGGTTAACATTGACAGGTTTTTCCATGGCTGTGGTAGAATCTGATTGTTTGGGGCTGTAGTCAAGCTTTGGTGGTTTGACTTTTGATTAGGGCTTGGTCTTCAGGGCATCTTATGGGGCCTTGGCCCTCCTTTGCCCTTCAACCTGTTATGTTCTGTTATGTTATGTTATGTTATGTTATGTTATGTTATGTTATGTTATGTTATGTTATGTTATGTTATGTTATGTTATGTTATGTTATGTTATGTTATGTTATGTTATATGTTATGTTATGTTATGTTATGTTATGTTATGTTATGTTATGTTATGTTATGTTATGTTATGTTATGTTATGTTATGTTATGTTATGTCCATGCATGTAATTCAGCTTAGGTGATTGTTAAAACAGTGCCCATAAACCGGATATTTCTTTTTAGAATAGCAGCTGTTCGACCCCCTTTTCGTTATTCTGATAACATTTTCTAAGCACTTAGATAAAAATCACTTTCTATCGTGCTCTTAATCCGACGTTAACCGTAACCGTGAATTCGACACAGAATGAAATTCCACTTGGCCTTGGTCCCTTACGATAAAAAAGTACGAAAGCTGTCACGACGAAAAAAGCAAAGAGCGGTTCTTGTCTAAGAATTTCCTTGCCGTTTCAACTTTCAGGCCTGATTTGAAATCTTTTTTTGAATAAATGGCAGCTCCAGCTACAAGGTAGGTCGTAAGTTTTGTTTTGCACCTCTCATCGTGATGACCTTTGCCTCGTCTACCGTTCCAACTTCAAATTGGTAGGCCTAACGTTAGGTCCTAGGCTAGGCTGATATCTTCTTCATTGCATTCTTTTCGAATCGCGCAATTGCTACCCATAGTAGACAGGCCTATTAATTGAACGCAGTTCTCTGTGTGATTACCGTTTGTTTACAGTAGTTTCCTTTCTCCCGTAAAACCCGTTAATTTCCTTCTCTATGTTTATGGGGAGGAAAGTGAGGAGCCACTTGAAGGAGAGCACACAAGGATAGATTTTAACTCTAGCCTAGGCTAGTGGAAGATGGTTCCAGTTCCACAGGACGTTGGTTACAAGTTACAAGTTTACAAGTTTATTTCTTTCTCTGAGGTGTGAGACCCCTTTCGGGGTATAAGAGAAGTACAATCACAACAGGTTATACTTTACAAGCACGAAAAATAGAAAAAAGGGATTATTTTAAAAAAGAAGATCAGAAGAAATGTTTTTTAACTTGAAAGACAGAATGAATACGAATAATGAATATCGCCAGAACTTGATAGATGCTTGCTATACATAAAAGGGACGGCAATGTCTACTAAAGGCAAAAACAAGATGGGTTCCATCAAGCAAAGTGGTCCATGATTATGGCAACAGATTTAGCCAATTTTGAAAGTAGATTTGTACTTTTAATGTTGAATAATTGTTGGAACTTCCAAACACTAGGATTAACAAAGTAAAAACGTTTGACATACAAAGACCTTTGACGAGAAAAGTATGGGCATTTAATAACCAATCGATATTCATCTGCAACATCTCCAGAGTTACAGAGAGTGCAAGTTACAGGATTAAAAGAATCTGAGTTGCTTTGAACAACAGTGAGAATATTATTGTTTCCGCATCTAAAACGACATAAGTGCATACAATCAAAATATCCTAATTTCACAAGATAACTTTCAAGTTTATTGTCTAACTTGATGATATTATATGTCACACAATTTTTGTTCCTAGCCAACTCAGCACGCCAGTTTTGTTATGAGATATCCTGCAATCTTTGTTTTATCACAGGCAAAAAGAATTTTTTGTGGTCTTGACTAGTCCAAACACTAGAAAAACCACTATTGTCAAGAATATTTTTGACTTTTAAAATCCACCTTGAATGATATTCATTTGACATATGTAATTTATGTAACAGGGTGGATAGAAAGAGTTAACATCCAATCTACTACTAGGTCTTGGGCAGGTAGGTTTGTCACTGGACACTTCAAGAGAACTGAAAGTATCACACATATCATGTCTTCTCAAAATTAAATTGGCCCACTCTTGAATATAGATGTGATATTACTGACCTCTCCACTTTCCACAAGATCTTAAATTGTAACAAATTGGCAGTCTCCGCTCAGAACATTTTTGTTCCCCATTCCAGTTATACTAGGACATATTCACAGTCTGTAAAGATTATTACCAGTATTGTGGGTGCATTTGGCTATTCCTACTTTCCAAGAACCATACCCACTTTCTTCTGCTTCTGCTAGATACTGTGCAAACACCATAGGCTTGTTATCATGCACAGGTCAGTGTGGAAGGGGATATACCTAACTTAAATCTTAAAGTGGGCCCTTGTAACAATATTCTGGAGATCGACATTGGCAAGACCACGGCTGGAAAAAACCGAAATTTCCTGGCAATGAAAGAATTATTTCCCGTGTGATTGTAATTATTTACTATCTAAGCGGAGCGCGACCATGGGTTCGCGCGAAGCGTACAGAAAAAATTTTGAAAAATGAAGCCTCTCAGATTGCAGGAAACGGCCCTTCCTGGCCCTGAAAGCCCCTGATGAATGAACGTCGTGGCGGGAAAATTATGTAGCCCATCGGGTTTTTTTGATAGCTTTGGACACGATTTTGTTGAGTCCGACCTAATCATGAATTAAAGCACTGGGAATGAAAATTATTTGTGCATTAACTGCTAACTAAGCTTTCAAATTATGTAGATTTCGAACGAAATAAAGTTGAATTCCACTACCGAATCTCTCCTTCCTTCAAAGTTTGTCCTACTCTTCTCTTCTGTCAAACAAACTAATTAACTTTCTAGCCAAGCAACTTGTCCATTGAGCGCCGTCGCGTTCAGCTCAGCAACTACTACTGTTGTGTGCATACATAAAACACTCCTTCACAAACAGCAGCAAGTCACCGCTGCTACTACAGTACTACATCGCTATAACGTTCTTTACTGTGCTGCACAAATGAAAGCAAATAGCCCAAATGTAGCTCTCTCATTGGTCGCCCCGAAAAGCCTGACAGGATGGCAATATGTTTGTTTAATACAGCTATGCAATGAGGATGGGACAAACTTTGTTACTGTGTTGTGTAAAATGTGTCCGTTACTCAGGCTTCACAAGGGGCAAAACATAATCGATCATTCAAGAAATCATTTAGGCCTACGATACGCATAAAGGCTAGGTCTATATACTTGGCATATTCTTGAACCAAACTTCTCCGCTATTCCCGCTAATGACTACCCGCTCTATTAAACGCTCACGATTTTCACCCGCACCATCAAAAAACAATTACACATGTGGCCCGACTACTGATTTTTGTGCACCGATTTGTTGAAACAAAGGAGAATAACACGCCTCTTATTTTTAAGAACAGGGAGATTCCTTCATACTGTTAGACCAAAATCTGTCCTGCTTTTTCGTGATACTTCGTGACGCACTTCGGAGGGTCTGATTGGAAAAAATACGAATCGATGGTAAAAGATGAAATAATAACCCATGCAATTACCACAAGCGATCCGTTTGGCCTATAGATCAAGAAAAAATAAGTAAAAATATCCCTTTAAATTCAAAATCTGGCGAAGGTGAGATAGACACACAACTTCCACGTTTTAAGTAAACTTTTCCTCGAACAGTACTAAAACTACAGCTGCAGCCTCTAATCATGTTCTAAAGGCACTTTAATTATCTGAAATGGGCTTTTATGTTAAATTTATGAAAAATTAAACAAAATTTTAATGCTATTTTTGGTACGTGGGATTAAAAACGGTAAAAAGATGTGGAAAGAAAAAGGACACTTTTTCGCGAACGAGGAGCTGTATATGTCCCTGCTACGTCGGTTTCACGCGTAACGTTAACTGCGAATGAGTAACTCGAGCTGGATACCGATCCAAATTGTATAATCTGCGTCACTCCGATCTCTGAAAAAAGAATAATACCCTTCAACCCATCTAGTATCATTTTTGTATCGAGGAACGACGAAATCTGAAAGGTTAACAATACGAATACGGGCGAGAATGTCACCAAGCTGTATTTCGTGTAATAGGTTCTAATAGGCACGGGCATCTGGGGTGTGTTGGTTCTCAAGTTATTAGGGAATAGTTGTAGCTTTAATTCGGCTTAGCCATAACTCACATGCTATCTAAAAATCCTAAACCGCTACAAACTTACTTAAAATTTGGTGGTCGAGCTGTTATTAGCGGCTGGGAACGGTTTCCCTACCGAAAAATATCGGAATTCGTGTACTAAATTTTCTGGTCCCAATATCAACACCCGAGCTCAGTACTAGTGCCAAACTGAATACGGTACACTGACCACATTTTGTAAAAGCGATCAGCCCTTTCCCAATGAAATGCTTGTTGCGACACTCGACAAAGTAGCCATGTATTAAAATTTTGATCTTTCTGGCAGAAAATCTCATCAGAAATTCCTGCTCCTGGAGACTTGGTGTCATGACATGGCCGATAGCTTTAGACAGGGGCTGGTTTTTCAATAGAAAATCGCAAGCAGACCTTGGCATCTTTCATGCTATTAGGCGCGTAGACCTTTCAGGTGGGGATAGGGGGACTGCACTCCTCCCAGATCAGGGGAAGTGCTTATTTCAGGGCAGTGACACTTACATGTATTTTAGGGCAAGGGGGTAGTATGTAGTAGCTAGTCAGTTCGGCCTGCAGCGGAGCGTGTTGACATGTGGCCGGGCAAAATAGGACTTGAAAAATATTCAGTTCGCGGCAAACAGGATCCGCCTCTTCCCGTACGCCTTTGTGTATTTTTTGAAATGACGGTACCTGATATGTTTTTTTTTTAAATATATCAACTTGAAAAAAATTTTAACTCTATTTCCGCATTTTTAATCTTAGTCTCAGTTGAGCATAACTTTACTTAAGTTGGACCGATGATCATTTGGTATCTAATTATGACTGAATTGGATTCCGTCAATAGTCAGATACAAATCAATCCTTGAAACTCGTTTGAACTTGGTGCGGGTGCGACAAAGATATACGGAAGGTCACTGCAAGCGCTACTCTGGATTCGATGTCCCGCATGCGGTGTGTATGAGAACATTTGACTACGGTGGGCCAAAGCCTCCCTGCCTGGAATCTTCAATTGGCGCGGAGCGTATACAAAATTTTGAAAAATCGAGACCCCGCAGACCCCGATGACATTTCAAAAGTTTCCCAAATTTGTTGTCCTTTTAGACAAAATATTTCAAAATCAAGAATTTTAATTGTAGAAAAATTGGAATTTTATGAAAGACAGGTCACAAAAATAGCAACATAGCTGCCGGTGTTTCTTAATGATGTGGTGTCACACAAATGGTAAATATCCGATTTTGATATGTCCAGAGCTCAGCAAAGTTTACCAAACTGGTCTATTAGGGAGAACTAGTGTATTTATGCTGCATAATGCGGCGAGCAAAGCGCGCCGAAAATTTTGCTGTTTTTTGAGATTTTGAAGGGGTTTCTGACACGGGAAGTGGGGGAGCGGAATCTTGCTTCCGCCCCTCATTTTTCACTGGGGGGCCGGGGAGGCTTTCTTCCCCAGCCCCCGCTTCCTACCCCTATGCTTAAAAAAGTCTTTTTCTTTTTACTTTTCGAAAGGTAGGCCTACCATTTCAAAACAATTGTGCTCAAAGGGTTCCAAATGGAATGGTTACCTATAAAATACATGCAAAATATCAAGCATATGAATGAGTGGCTGGTTCGAACCACTGGTTGTTGTGATTATATCTCTAGGAATCTTGTGCCCCTCTCCACCTGACAGAAGATAACATATTCATACAGCTCTCACCCCGGTCGGATTTTCACATTTTGTAAACTTTAGCCCACGATCCGGTTCCCTTTTTTCCTGGTAGAGGTGCTGGCGATCAGTTCTACTACATGATGCTAAGTTTCTCGCAGGAAATTTGAGATTGGTTCTTTGATGACAGATAATATAGTTTGAACTTATACTTGGAGTGAACGACCAAGGCTTCATGGAGATTCGACGCTGGTTCAAATCATGCAGGCGTGCTCAATAGAAAAGGTTACACTTTACAGCTTTAGGTATAGTCAAAGTTTTTTGGCAGCCCAGCTGAAAATTCCATTTGGAACCCTTTTGGGTAAGACCCTTTGAACCCAAAGGGTTTCAAGTGATACCTTTTGTAAATACCCTATGCATTTGGGCAGTCCCTTTGGTAGATGATGGAAATTGGTCAAAACTCAAAGGGAATCACAAAATTACCCTTTTCATAAACCAAACCCTTTTGAAAACCCTTTACCATTTGGAAACCGTTGAAACCTTTTGTTGATTTGGACAAAAGATCTCAATGGGAATTAAGTTCTGCTTGGCTGTAAAGCCTGTCCATTTAGGCCTATCCTCTCAAGTTAGTAAGATGGACGGAGTTTTACGTGACGACCCATATGGCCAGTTTCTAACCAATTGGTTTATGTCAAGCCGCCACGGACTAGCTTTTCCACTTGTGACTAACTGGCTTGTTTTTCCTACTCAATTGCCTTATGCTGAGCACCAGGTACAATGGCAGTAGGTGTTTTTTACAGTCTTCAGTATGACCCGGCCAATAGTACTCGAACTTCCGACCTCCCAACTGCAAGCTAGTCCAGGCGCGGATCCGCACATTCAAAAAAGGGGGGCTGACCTAAGAGAAAAAAAGGGTGAGAGGGAGCTGCACTGCTAATTTTTCATATGTTTTATCGTTGATGTGGCGAAAAAGGGAGGGCTGGGCCGTAAGCCCCCACCCCTTAATCCGCGCCTGAAGTCGGATGCTTTAACCACTTGACGGCCATGCCGTCGGTTATTTACTCTCTCATAACTCAACTGCAAACCACACTTGGCTAAACAATATCATGTGAATCATCTATTGGTCTCCTTACTGAACGCATCTCTTCTCTCTGTTTCTTGGTTTTTCATGTCATGTGTGTTTATTTTCTTCCTCTTTTCTATTCCAAATTCTTATTCCTTTTTTGTCCTATTTCATTTTCCTTCTTCGCTATCCCTTCGCTATCATCTCTCGTTCCTGATTTATTCAACCTTTCCTCAGATGAGGGGAAAGTCGTCCTACTCCCCTGCTTTCCCCCTCCCGTCAATTAATTGACATAAAAGTTTATCCCTATCAATTTCACTGACCACAGCACTGTGCACTATACCCGGCATGTACAGATTTTGTACGTGTCAGAAAATTCGTGGAACTAGTATCTACAATGAATGTTGGCCAAAAAAAAGCCAACAATTTAACCTCAAATTTCTCTTCGTAGGCCAACTCGTTCGCTTGTGGTAATTGATATTATGTTCAAAAGGTTAAAATTGACCTTCGTGGGTAATTTTTATGCCGACCCTCAGATGTGCGTCACGAAAGTTAAAAATGAAAGCACTTTTTCGTGTACGGCCCGCTGCCTATGTGACTACATGCATTGTCACTTCAGATGTACTACACACAGCGAACGTTCAACCACGTGCATTCATTCATCTGTTATAACTCAGTGTAGATTCGTCAGCCAGCTCGGCCGAAGAAAATGTCGTGCATTCTGATTGGTTGTTTTATCAGCACAGACTGTGTACAAAACATGCAGAATATACACAGTGTACGGTACTAATTGACCCACTCATGGCACCATCACGCTGTTTCTCTTCGTAGTGTTTGGAAGTTGTAGTTTATCCCCGGGATATCCCAATTGAATTTGCTTGTATAAATGAACGCAAAACTTTTAAATATTCTCTGGTAGTTCAAGTTGGGGAGTGCAGAATGTGTTGAAATTTTTAGAATGAAAGCTAACAAGGAGCTTTTATTGACTTATTCTGACAATACGATGATAAGCCCGACACCCATTTTAAAAGTCCTTTGAACAAATTTCCCGCGAGTGGGTTGGATTTCCCGGCAATGAGCTTCCCGTATTGCCGGTTTTTTCCAGCCGTGGGCAAGACTAGATTTGAAGGAACAAATGTCTGGTGAAGCAGGTACAGATGGAGGTAGAAGATTCCATTCTTGGAAACTCCTTGGGAACATCGAGTACTGATAACACCGCTTACTATATGTTGGCATAACGATTATGTGTGCGCCTTGATTACGTCTCGTGGTCCTGTTGGGATTGCTCTGGAACTGGATGTTAGAGTGAGTAGAATACAGTGTCATTCAGCCATCGGTACATTCCGCCATAACATTCCGCCATAGGTTTCTCACCTTTCCGCCATGGCAGAAAGGAGCAAAATCTATGGCGGAAAGGCACTTTCTATAAATCTAGGAAAGTAGAGGAACAGTTGTCATTGCAACTACCAAAACATTTTCAGAAGTCCAGGTCAGACAACCAGTAAAGGCATAGGCCTGTAGAGTCATAGGCCTGGTTAGTTGAATAGATTGAATGGAGGTTAAAAGAAGGGGTTTAAAGTGGGGAATAAAGTTTCATCCATTTCAATGTATGAACGGTGACTGAATGATGTCTTTGACAAAGTTATTGACTTAAGGGGCAGGAGCAGTCATTCCAAATTGAAGTAGTGTAGTAGACTGTCCAGTTTCATGATTGGCTGTTGGGAGTCATGTGACAATGTTTTTTCTCTTCAAATGTGAAATTTACTAGGAATGACAGCTTGATTCCCCTTAAATATGCAGTAGTAAAATCATAAATGATTATTGAAAGATACTTTGAAGAGAAAAAAAGACGAAAATTGTGCTATTTAGCTGTTGCTCCAAATAAGTTTTGGGGGGCTGCTCTTTACCTTTAGTCACAGGTCCACAAGTGTGTATGTATAGAGGATTACAAGTGTAGGGGATTGCAATCATTGTACTCAATGGAGACGTAAGTGTTCATTGACACTGCCCACTGTTTTAATCCGTTATGCAGGTAAAGTGATGTTGCATGTTTTCATTCATCCGTGAAGCACCAATCAATAATGCTTCCAACAAATTTCTAAACTCCATTCAGCCCTGTTCTTGCAGTCTGGTAAGTTCCAACCTATCCTACCTTCCACAGAATAATGTGCTCAATCCTCCATAGAAAAAGTGCCTTTCCGCCACACATGGAGGAATGGCACTTTTTCTCTGGCAGAATGAGCACATTTTCTATGGCAGAAAGTACAGATGGCGGAATGGCATGGACCCTGAGTGAGTAATATTATGAAATTGAATCTCTTTAGAAATGCGACGAAGTCTAGTGTGTTGTACTTCCAGGGGTTCCCATTTGAGATCTGCTAACATGTTTGTGACACTGTCTCTGTAGTTGTAGTTATCAACAACAAAGTGAGCTGCACGTCGTTGGACATTTTCAAGTATCATCTTGTCACTTTTAAAGTAAGGATCCCAAATGGCTCCACAACACTCCAGTTTAGATCAGACCAGTGTTTTGTAGGCAGTTTCCTTTACACCTTTACTGCAGGAGTAGATGTTTCTTTGCAGTAAACCAAGCATTTTACTTGCCTTGTTGGTTATTTGCTTAAGATGGGGTGTTCAGGAAAAATTGTTACTGATTTCAACTCCCAGATAAGTCTGATAATAAACAGCTTGTAAAGCCCTCCCATTCATATAGTAGTCCTTAATTAGGGGTTTAGATTTATGGGATACATGCATAGTACAGCACTAAGAGACATCGAAGGACATTTGCTATGTAGAACCCCAAGTACTCAAAGAGTCTATGTCATGCTGAAGAAGATCACTATGATTTAAAAAAGTGGTTGAAAGAGTTCTCAGCCTGATATAATGATGCTTGGTTAGTGATCTATTTATAATATTCTGGAAGTTTTGACTTAGGTTCTATCCAGATCCTGACAACTGCAAATTGCCTTAAACTCAGGACTATAAATCTTCTTGTGATAATCAGTGGAGCTGTTGGGGTGTGCACAAAGTATACTAATGGTAGCACAGAACTTTTTTTTGACATTCTGAATGCTGCCATCAGGGTGTTCAAGATTTGAGGCCAATTAACTCATATTGCCAAGTTTGTAATTAGTAAAGATATCCAAGGGACTTTTAATTGAAGGCATTGATGCTCTCATTGAAATTTGTAGAAACATGATTACCATATTTTGGTCTTTTTTTCACTTTGTAGGTTGTTTATGTCATTTCTTTTGAGACAAAATATTCCTGTCAGAACAACTTCTTCAGCTTCCTCTAAATTGACAACGATATTTGAAGGTGAGGTTTCAACTTTGAGAATGTAAATATGCAAACATTTTGTGCAGAGAAATTCCTTGATTTTTAGTTGAGCTGTTTGAGCTATTGTTTTCTGCCACCATCACTCTGTCTATCCGTCTATCTATCATGTCTGTTCAAAATTACCTTTAATGCTGTCAGGGGCACATTTGTTGAGGAATTGTAATGAAACTTGGACTCATTGGTCATTGAACATAGGGCTACATGTTGTGTTCAAAAAGTTGAGGTCAAAGGTCATCTAGGGGTCATTACTGGATGTTTTGTGAATATCTTTTAAAGTGTATCTCCTCCCACAAATAGTGTTCAATGTCCTCGAAAGTTGGCCGTAATATTCCACATAAAGTGGTTGTTGAGTCTTGTATGAAGATTTTTTATCCAAGGTCATTCAAGGTCACACAAGGTCAACAGGTGCAACTATTTTTGAGGTGCTGCTATTGCTTTGCACCTGTGAGACCAATAGTTACCAAACGTGGCACTTTTTCTCGAATTTTCAAGGGCTTCTAGTGGTTGAAAAAAATATACAGTAGGTCAAAGGTCATCCTAAGGCCATGTTTTATTGCTGAAGAAGAAAATGTTTTGAAATGTTGTGTTCTCCTAGATGCATTGCAAAATTGTCCTCATAAATGCTCGCAAGGATGGCTGGCATGTGAAATTTTTCGTCCAACTTAGGATGAATAATAATTGCGACACCTTTTTGACCAATTTTGTGCCACCCCTACCTTACTAGTCTCACAAATTCAGCTTAATAAACACTTCCCATTGAACTGTCTGTGTACAAGCACCAAGTCATGTGACACTCCTTCTAAGCTAGGCTTGCTTTCGTAAGGGATGAAGAGGGATCAAATTTCTTTTATTGTGTTCAGGGAGGAAGCTTTTGCTGACTATTGTGTTATCACAGCCCATTATGCTTGTATCCTACCTTGCTGATAACTATAAGTTACTGTTTTCCATAAAAGTAGCAAGGAAGGCAGTCGGGGTTATCATTTTACAGTACCTGAGAGAAATTAAAACAATCGAAATTGTGGGTTTTGGTTCATCTGTTCAAGAAATAAGAGTAAGACAAGTACAGTCCCTGTAGTAATTAGAATATCCATTGCCAGGTCAGTGATTTTCTTTCCACTGGAAGTCATCACTCTTCAGTAATTCAACAGGTTTGAGCTTCAGCAGATCCCGATATCCTTTTACACTAATTTGAAACCAGTTTCTCTTTTGTTTTTCAGGTCAATGTTTGATAAATATGGAGGAAGTAATTTAGATTTTGGTTGTATAATTTATTTGGAGTGTTACACAGTGATTCTGTGTATAGTGGGTTCCATAATTTGTTGGTGCATGAAATTTTGGGGAACACCTGGAATACACAAACTGAGTTCAGCACAGTTTACTTTATTCCTTGAGCATTTGGACATAATACATTCAAAGTGTATGCAACCCAACTCATTTTTGGGCATAATACATCAAGCCTACATTGAAGTGTAATTCAGCCAAACCAAACAAAAATGGAGGTCTCAACTCTACTGCAGATTAAAATGTAAACTTTCACACCAGAAGGGCAGCTTACATACAGTCTATCATGGGTAGTGGGGTATCCTGGGGGCAGGTTGACAGTCCCCCCAATATTTATGAAATTGCTATGTCCATCCCTCCTCCCAGCTTCTGAGAAATTACCCATCAGCTTTGAATTTTTACACATTAGTTATTTTGAAGCGAAGTAATTCCCTCACCAATAATGAGAACAAATTATCTCCCTCACATTCTGTGGTGCAAGACCAAACATAAGAAACCCCCTTATATTTGCAATTGATAATCAAAGATAATTCAACATTTTTTAAGTGAACTAAAATTTTTGATGATGTGTTTATCACGTGAATACCAAATTTGCCAGTGTCTCCCAGGCTTGTTGGGTATTGCTTTAAATGGCTATGGGATGAGCAGATTTGAGGCAAGTTATAGAGTGCTGTCAGGGTATTAATTGGAATGTTGATGGAGGTGTTTTCGAGGTAAATTTTAAGTGTCATTATCATGTTACTGTGAATAATGGGAGAATTTTTCTGAATCAGAGTATTTGTTTGTCAGTCATGCTATCATTTAGTGGTGCCAAAGTCACTGGTGGCCCTACGGTGGGGCAGCAGGTCCCCCTCCCTGATTTTGACCTTGCTTCACCACTTTTGTCCCAACTTAGGCCAGTTAGGAGATTTGGTTAACTGAAAAAAATAAATTATATACCTCTCCAGGGACTTACCTTTGCATCCAGAGTTATGCTAAAACTATCAAGCTTTTTGGGGACCTTGCCCCCTTGAACCCCACCCCCAGGAATGTGAACTTTGGGCTTGGTTTTGCACTCTGCCTGAAAATCTTTTCCCCCCTCCCCTCAAAAGAATTATACTGTGCCCTAAGTCCCTCCCTCCCCCCTGATTTTGAAATTCTGGTGCTGCACTTGTCAAAGTACACTGTATACAATTTTCTTGTGATAATATGTGCATTATGCTAGTTTTCCCTATAGGCATTTTCTTAATTTGAAAATGTTTCTTAGAGAGTTATTTGATTTGATTCATGCTGATAAAATCATGATTTGATTAAAAAATCTTCATTAATAAATTTATTTCATTAAATGGTGATTTTAAAAAAACAAATTGAAAAAGTTTCCACCCCTGTTTCTCTATTTCTTAGCAAAGAAAAAAGAGCATGAATTAGTGTCACATGTTTACAAACCAATTATTTTTCTGTTTCATTTATAGTGAGAGAGAAAATCAAGTCAATTGTATCTGCATCACAGTCATGGAAGTAAGTATTGATTTTGTATGTCAAGGTTTTAAAATACCTTCTTAATACCTTCTTATGAATTTGAAAATCTTTATTTTACTTTTTTCCATAAAAGGCCAGGTGCACAGAGGTCTGTAGAGGAGGAGGAGGACACAGATGCACCAATCAAACAGAGTGAGTTAACTGAAAGAACCATGAAAGACAGCTACAGTGAGGCAGTCATTCCATTATCAGATCCTCTGGTCAGAGAAAAATATATCAACCAGTTTTCCACCTTACGGATAGGAAGGTTGCTGGAGGACCTAGATACAATGGGAGGTGAGTTTGAGAAAATAGTCTCTTGAAACTATAGGTTCGTCTTATACTTTTTATTTCTGATTCTGTAAAGGATGACTACGCACTCTTAATGGATTCACACTGTTCTGTCATTTGTCAATGTCAGTTTTTACTTTACTGGGTGATGTAAGCCAAGTGACATAAAGCAGCTTTGTAGATTTGAAATGTGAGTACAAATTTATAGGAGTACAAGGCATCAAGTATGAGGACAAAGTACAAAGCTGTGAATATGTTTTTGAGTTTGAGTACAGAAAAATGTACTCAAGTCCGCCATGTCTGCTATTTAGATTGTATGACATAATCAAAACTGATGTGTGTTTTATGACACCTCTAAAATACTTTGTGAAAAGAAATGCTATGGGCAGAGACTACAAATAGTTATTAGAGGGAAGAAAAGATACCCTTGATATTAAAAAATAAAAGAAAAAACTTTATGTATCTTATCTATTTGTTTGCTCTTGTGAATAGTGTACTATTAAGAAGGGTGTTAACCTCATGGGACCCAGTGCTTGGCATATCAATAAGCATTATTTTGAGTAGATGGTCACAGTTGTAATTTGGTACTTTCTGAAGAGGAAACACCCTTCCTCTAGGTTCCAATACAGCTCATTTAGAGTTGAGATCAGAGGACATGAAAGTTTGAAATGTTATGCATCAATGTCAAACTTAAAACAGAGACTTGTCAAGAATTACTAAACCTTTTGAATTTTTGGTTTATTTTTTTTATCAGTGTACATCTCATACAAACACAACATGCCAGATGCAAATCAGAAGACATCACCTCTAACCATTGTAACTGGATTAGTGGACAGACTAGGTAAGGATAAAATACTTTTAAGAGAGATTTAAAGGGAAGAAAAGTGTACTTTCCCAAACTCTTTGAATTAAACTCTACAAATATGCAGACCATGTTTCTGGTTGAAGGTTATGCATTGTGTGGCCAATATAGAGTGAGTGATCTATTGTCTTGACTATGCTCAGGTTTTAAAAGGCGAGTTTGGTAATTCATTGCCATATGGAATTTTAGGGCACAGCACAGGATACACAAACCAAGTTCTGCACATAGTGAATGTTATACAACATTGTCTAAGTTTCTAGCCAACTCAAATGAAAATAGGGGTCTTACTCCTACTTTATGGCAGATAGAATTGCAAATTTTTACACCAAAAAGACAATTTGTGCTCAATTCATTGCACAAAACCAGACTTGAGATCCCTTCTTGTGTTGTAGGTGGTTAAAAGAAGAAAAATTTCATGAAATTGCATGGGATTGGTTTGTTTATCCAAACAATTTGGAGGAATTCAAACACGTTCATAGCCATCAAAACAAATGACTTAACTTGTTTAACAGAGGTATATGTTGAATTGTGTACAAAATAGAGGAAAATTATCTGTCTTCGTTCCTGATCAGAACAACTAAAAATGTTTTCTGAATCTATTTGACTGTAAATTATAATGAGTGATGTTATGAGAAAGATTATGTGTAAATTTGACTGAAGTTTCACTCTGATTACGTATGGCTGTTGTTAATGTTAATGTTAATGTTAATGGCAAATCAAATAGTGGACACAGTCGTAGAGTTTAAAAAGCAACAGAGGATTTTGACAAACAAAGAGCCTGGTCATTAAAAAAGAGTATTAAGCTTGAAAATACTGCATTGTTTATTCTTTTATGTATGGATTCCAATTGCAGAAAACAAAACAAAAAACTTGTGGTTAAATTTTGTTTGCTTGTTCCTTTTTATCCTAGCCAACGTGTGTAATTTTTCTTCTAATGGCATTTTTCAAATTAGATCTTTTCACCAAGGTGGTTGGAATTGAAAATGACCTCAAGCTCACTGGAAATGTTACTTGGGTTGGTACATCATCATTAGAGGTTTCTATGACTGTGCATAGGGTACGTAGTAAGTAAGATTAGCCTTGAAAGTACAGAGGTTGATTGGTTGGACTTATCATACTGAGTTCTCATGGTCCATATTTAATGACCAGTAAAGATTGTCTTTCATTTATGAAAATAGGATTGAGATTCTTTATTAATCATTGGAGATAAATCAATGTTTTTATTTTAGGTTGAAGAAATTGTAATCTAACATCTGTAGCAAAATTAAGTTTAAAAGTCCTTCTGTTAAATAACTCAACTGTGAGGGGAAATTGTTTTAAAAGCAAATTAAGGAACAAAAAAATGTGGTTATTTGTCAAGTCATATGAATGACAGATTTTTGTAGGTGACCTGCCCACTTAAAAGGTAAAATATGGAAACTACATTTTCAAAGGCCATGTAAAATTGGTAAATTAGATGTTGTTGGATAATTGCACCTTAGTATACCCCAACAATACTTCTCAATTAATAATTGCCTACCACTGCTTCAAATCCCACATCCTTCATTTTTTGGCCAAAGAGCTGACAATTGTAAGTACAGGCCTTTCAGTTGTATCAAAGAAGGGGATATGTGACTTTGTTTGTATTGTCAAGTTGCTGCAAAAGAAAAATAGGTCTTAAAGGTAATATGACATGTCGGCAAATGCCCTGACTTCACTCACTTGGCAGTTAGGGAGTAAAATCCCTGAGGCAAAATCCATTGGTATATCTTTTAGGGTTCTCAGGGTATACCTCTTTAAAGTTTGAATGTTTCTGAAGCAACTTGCTGCTTATGCAAGGAAAAAAAAAGTGCTAAGCTGTATTGACATTTCCTTTCTTAACCCTATACTAATTATCTCTTCATTTCTTGTATCATTGATTCCATCATTGATACTAATGTTTATCAAGGACACAATTAAAACTTCCAAAAAGAAACCTTGAGAACAAACTAATGGTATAAACATTCATGAAATAAAGACTGTAAAAATAAAGGATAATGTTAGCCATATATGTCATGTCCCTCTCATGACATCTCAAGATTTACATATTGAGCTGATATGTCTAAATGATGTAGTGCAAATAAAAAATTGCCCGGTAAAATGGTCATTGTTTGACAGATTTTGGTGAGAATTGTGGTTTTTTCTTGTTTTTTAATGTTTTTTAAATACAACACTCAATTTTGTCATTTTCATGTCACACATTCTGTAAATCAATTCCAGTTGAAGCTTTGTTTTAAATAATTAATCACTTGAAAGGTTCTTTATTTTATCTTTCCAGATGAACAATGGCACTGAGGAGGAGATTATTTCTACAACTTTTGTCAATGTTGCTAGGAATTCAGCAAACAAAAAGTTAGTCTTTTATTTGGTATAGATCAGGAACTTAAGATTGACCAAGAATAAAAAAAAATAGGCGACAGCAAGGAGAAGAAAGCCATGAAAAATTGTTGAAGGGCATCAGTTACATTATGGCAGTACACAAGTATAAAAAAATTAGTGTAATTAAGAAAAAGTGAGTAATGCAAAAAAAAAGTTAATGGCATTAAACACATGCAGTCATTGATTATAGTCATGATTCATTTAAGTGTGTAATGTGTGTTTTATGCTTTAACACTGCTCCACACTAAATAGAACCATAAATTGCTACAAAAACTTATTTTTTTGTCTTTGATATTGTCTCAGAGCTGCTGTCTGCCTTCCCCTTAAAGCCACAACACCTTTAGAAGATTCACTTATAGCAGAAGGGGAACAAAAGAAGTTACTACGGCAACAGCGTTCAAGAGACTCTCTTCTGAAGAATGCTCCCACAGCATATGAAAGGGAACTTGTACACAGTATATTTGTAGATACTTTAGAACCAGGGTAAGTGGAATCAAGTGTTGCCACAATAAGTAGAACCAAGTGTTTCAAAGAAAATTTTAAATTTCTTTTAAAATTTGTTAAAGTAAGGTATTTGCTGGTGGATGCACAGCCTTGTTCAAAGTTCAAGAGATTGATTTCAATGGGGAGAATTTTATGACATTCCAGATGCTTTAAGTTAAAAATATCTGGGTTTTTTTCATTCAGTGTTATATTTTTTCTGTGTTGTTTGGGATAATATTAGTGTTTGCACAGGTAACCCAGGTACTCGCCCGCCATTGTATTACCAGGTTCCAAATCTACTACTAGAATCTTAAAAAAAATGCATGCAAAAAGGATCACCCCGTTAATGCCATTGCCACGGCAATGGACTGAAATATTTTGCCAATTTTGGTAAACATTCTCCGGGAATGAGAATGAAGAGAGCCCCTAGAAATTATGGGTAAGTTTGAAAGTTGTCTGTACTTCGTTTCTGAAGTTGAAATTTTTATCAGCGTATAAACTTACACGCAAGCAAGCTATTTGAGGGCCGATCCAAAATCACATCGCACTGTTTCTGTCAGACATAGCAAAACATACTGTATCACCCCTGCCCATCTTGCAAAGACAGTGCAAGTAATGTTGGCATGCTAGGTAAACTGAGCCTTGCATGTATATTTGATCTTATTGTTAATACGGTATGCTACCTTGAGTATAATCCTCAAATATTTCTTCATGGTTTAAAGGTGTCAGTTATACGCAAATCAACACTTTGCTGCTATCTGTAAAGTAAAACGACATCAATGTAGTAACACCGTAAACATTCACAATTTTTTTGAAAACAGGCCAGTACATATTGTGTTATTTTGCCCCAAAATGGGGCTCGAACAGACTACAAAGTTTATGTGTGAAAGCTATGTTACGGTGTCTGGATGTCAACTTGAGGCAAGCTTCGTAAAGAAGTACCTACCCCGTTAGTGATAATTCCAACGCACATTGCAAAGTAGTGTGAAGGAAGTTCACAAACATGACGTCATTTGTTTACAATTATTGGTAATATTTGATGTGCAAGAGAATACCATAATACAGGGCTCTGATTAGTTGATATTTTTAAATCAGTGTTTTAAAAGGAGAAGCTTCGAGCTCTGTAGTGTGCTGGCTTTACGAGTAGGAAAGTGTCCCACAATTCTATATCAAATTGATATAGGCCTTGGAGAGTACAATTTTCTTATTTGACTGTTTTCTGTAACGTTTTTTTTTACTTGTCATTTTTATCTAAAACAAAAGGAGACGATTAAACCTTACAAATTAAATGTTTTTGAACTTGGGGATGTGATCGCTATACCTGTTCAATACAGATGTTAAAGTTGCCATGCATGTCTTGTGGAGTATGCCTTACAAAATGCTCATATCTTTTAGTCACTGTATCACGGGGTAACCTGAGTACCCGACGGGTATTGCGATCGGGTACCCTGGTCCTAATTTTTAGTACCCGTGCAAACACTAGATAATATATACATTTCTGGAGTGATGTGATACTATAATGCAACACTGTTTAACAACCCTGGGTGTGTTTGTGTGTGTGTTGCTTCATTTGTTTGGCATCCGATTTGTATTTGGGTAGCAGTCATCTGGCCAATATATATCTTCAAGTGATTATTGATTACAGGCAGTAAAGGTAGAAAAGCATATTGTGACCTCAACAATTTATCCATTTGGTTATTTTCTTAGCAAAACCTGGTCCACACGATAAAAATGTTGTTGTTTTCCTAAACTATATCAAAACTCTCAATGAAGCAGTGCTCACATTTCAAACAAAAAGCAAGGTAAAATGCCAGAAGACTGTAGTGCTTCTTTCAAGACCATGTGTTTTGGTCTAAGGGTAAGAGCATCTGCCTCTCATTTGGAAGGCCTGGGTTCTATTCCCAGGTCAAGTCATACCAAAGACTAAAAATGGAACCTAATGCTGTTGTACGTCCACGTTTTCAACCAATTGATTCAAGTTGAAATGGCCACGGCCTTATTTCCAGTTGTTGCTCACTGGTTTGTTTTCCTTACTTCATTGCTTCTGTTGAGCACCAAACCCAATGGTAGTAGGTTCTGTTTCTTAAAGCTACTTTTCGGGGATATAAGAAAGAAATTGAGGGATTTAGCTTTTGCTTCAAAATAAGCTGGAAGTTGGGGGTGGATTGCTCTTGACCTTTTATATGAACAGCAAGTAAATATGTTAAGTACTCTTGGATTTACATTTACAAATGGGATTTTTATCTTGCTGTAAGGGTGAGTTTTCTCTAACTTTTAAAAGCTTCAAGATGTTTTCTTTTCCTGCCAGTGTGTCATCATTCTCTGTGAGGAGGATGCCCCCAAACTCTGTCTGGATGGATTCAACTAAGCTTAAGAATGCACTCCTATGTTTCCCCCAGGTTTGTATTGACCACACGATACACATTTTTCCAAATAGAAATTTATAAGGGATTGTGGGGGAAGAGATTTTCTATTGATCATTTTTTCCAAAATCATTTTACTGTATCAATAATAAATGCACACCAAAATTTTGTCACATAATTCTTTGTAATTACTGTTTGGAGAAGGGTCAATTGGCAGATTTAATTTAATGCATATGTTAGTCCTTCTAGCTAGGATATATCCTCTCAACCTCCTGAATACTCTTAATATGACATCACTTTTTGTAAGAATGTATTTAAAATATTTGCTGTAGAATTGATGTTGTAGGACTAATGGTTGGTGACTTGTTGTAGGACTCTTATGGCTGGACCATTCTTGCAAGACATTGTAGAACCATCATTTGAGAATTCTTGGTATCAGACTGTCGGAGTGTGTTGTAGCACTGTTGTATCAAAGAAAAGGCTCTGAGAATGGAAACTTTCATTGGATTGAGGACAGCTGAGTTAAGGCTTAAAATTGTCTCTCCAGTATCACTAGCAAAATGTCAGCCCACAGGACTATTTAAAGCTTCATGTTTACAAAAGATGTAGTGTTTGTCAGCATTTTCCCAACTCTGCAGACTGTTACTTTCCTTACTATTGCATATATCCTGTTTGTACACTGTTATACATTTTAACTTTCAGGCTTTTGCAAAGTTGTTGTAACCAGGATTGTTGCAAAGTATGTGAGTTTTAAAAGATGACTACAGCCATTGAATTCTTTTTTTACCCTTTCAGGAAAGGAACATACATAACAAAATATTTGGAGGTTATTTAATGCGACAAGCAACAGAGATTGCATACACTAATTCTGTACTGTTTTGGTAAGTATTGCAAATAATTCATTTTGAGTTGAAATCATTCTATATTCTATGTAATTACCTTTTGGTAGGATAGGTGTCAATAAAAACAAAAGCTTCAGAGAGGTAATTTCTTCTGTCTTTATTGAGACTGAATTTTTATACCCTACTAGAGTAACTCTTGTTTCACATGGAAATAGAGTCTGAACAGATATTCCAAAGTTTCCATTGTCAAAATGCATTTGTTGCTATTGCATTTATGAATGAAGTCTCTAAGGGGTAGGGGTAAGTACCTGGCAAGAGTGGCCTTGTTTGTAAAAGACCGTCTGTTTCTCTGTCTCATCTAACTCTGCTGCAAACTGTTATGAATGGGACCAGGGACCTTGAACCATATATTTTACAAATAATAAACTGCAGAGATTAAAAATACAAGCTTGTTTTAAGGAAATGACACTCAGATTGGAAACTTTCATTGGATTGAGAACAGCTGAGGTAAAGGGCAAGAGCAGTCATCTTAAACTTATTTTGAAGCAACAGTTAAATCTCACAATTTTTTCTCACTTCTCTTCACGGGATCTTTTTCAACGTTTTAGGGTTTTAATGGTGCATATCCAAGGTAAAACAAGCAGTGGTTTCCAGTAAATTTCATATTTGAAGAGAAAGAATACTGTCACATGACCCTGAAGAGCCAATCATGAAACAGGACATTGTACTACGCTACTTCAAGTTGGGGTGACTGCTCTTGCCCTTTAAAGGCTTAAAATTATCTCTTATGTATTATAAGCAAAAAGTCAGCACACCGGACTGTTAAAATTTCCATTTAAAAAAAAAAGATGCAGCATTTTGCAGCTTTGCTCAGTTTAACCCAACTAATAAGGGGGGTAATAACCAGCTAATTGCAACCCAGCTGGGAATGCAAATCATAAGCTCATATGTAAAATTTCAAAAATGAAAACAAGGTAAGTGAAAGTTTGTTTACTTGATAGTTATAGCAACAGGAGAGCTTCTACCAGGAGAGTTCCACCAGGACATGTTGCCATGCAAAAGTTAGTCCCAGCACAAAATTTTGAATTCCCTAAGAGGTTTCTCTAGAGAAGGGATTCTCCAGTGGGGAATTGTGTGGGTAAGAATTGTCAGGACCTTAATTGAAGGTATTGCACCTATTTTCAAGTGAAAGAAGCAGTGTGTGTAAGTTCAACAAACAAAAAAGTAAAGAAAAGCCTTAAGTCTGCTGAATCCAGAAATTTCAAGCAACATAGTGGTACAGGGAAAAATGTTTTTTGTCTCTTCTTATCATTCCTTCCCCCCTCCTCCCTTCTTCTTTAACCAACAGAAAACTCAAAAGAGAAAAGAGTAGACACAAGTCCCATTCCCTGGTAAGATTACTTGTGTGCAGTTAAAAATGTGGACAGTTCATCAGCAGTGTTTTTTGCAGCCATAACCATTCATTCATTGGATCTCATAACCAGCATGAATTAAAATACTGCTATCTTATTTCTCATAGGTGCTTACCATGTTACTAAGAGAGTATCCTTAAAAGGCATTACAAGTATACAGTAAGTTTAAATTTGGTACATATTGATATAATTTGATTTATTTGATAATTATGATATGAATGTCTCTTTTTGGTTTCTTCCCTTTTTCATCTGGATCAAACAGTCGAGGAAGAGCATACATAAGGGCAGTTGGAAATATTCAATTCAAAAAACCTGTGGAGATTGGATCAGTGATATTTTTTTCTTCAGAGGTGGGTAAAATGTAAAGAAAGTACTCATTCTTTCTTTTTTTTTTCTCTCCTTATAAGAAATTTACTTTGAAAAAGTAAAAAGAGAAAAGTTATATAAGAAATCATTAAGTTTTAAGAGGAACTTAAAAAAATTTTTTTCAGAATGTATTACATTTTTTTTTCTGATATAACTTCCTTCATGATTGGGTTTGCTAAGGTTTAGATGCATGGCCTTAAGTTTAAGAGTAGGGTCGGGTGGGGAGGGCAGGGTAGGTAGGGCAGGGTGGGTAGGGCAAGGTTGGGAGGGCAGGGTGGGGAGGGTGGTGGCGGAGTAGCTGGTTTCTACTTTTTGTTTACAGTGCTCTTGCATGTAGAATCACTTTGTGTCTTCTCTGCTGGTAATGTATTTTTTTTTGGTATTTTTTTATGTTTAATACCTCTTCTAAGTAAAGCTTTAGTTCTAGCCTTGTTTTTGAATGCTTGTTTTGTTTTGTTTTATTTTTACAATCGAGTGTTACGCCTTTATGTTAAGTCCATAAGGGTTTTTTAGATCACTTCCTTCTCTCCTACTTTGTCAATTCTGTTTTTGGTTGCCTTTTCGTAAAATTGGTACAATCTAGTGGAGAAACAAATAAATGAATGAATTAATTACTTATCTAATCAAAGCAGGATAGAGATAGCAGTATCATAATGAATTGAACCTTCATCTTAGAGATTGGGTAAAAACCTTGAGGTTTTAAGAGGTCTGAAGTCATGAAGATGACTAGCTTTCCACTTTGGGGTTCATTAAACTGGTGGTCATTGGAGGTGGATGTTGAAAGCATAGGAACATGTCTTGAGACTACCTACAGTGACCAAATGAACTCACATCATGTGCTTACAGAAACTTCATGACTTGCTTGTAATCATTTACAACAACAACAAAAAATCAAAAACCCCCCCAAAAAATGTAATTAAATATAAGTTAAATTTAAATGTGTTTAAACTTCTTGAAGTGTTCAAACAGGAAAATTGTAATACACCTGAACAAGCTTAAGTTTTACTTCACTTCATTGACAAATTGAAAGGCTATATTTAACTAATTCATAATCAGATGCTCATCGTGATTTACAGTGACTAGACCTTAGTATTTGCTACTAAGGGACCTAATCTAAATTGAATGGACTTTGCTTGGCTTAAATGTGGGTATTCCATGACTCAACATTATATATTTGGTCATCACAGGATAAGTGAAGATCAGTATATTTTTTTTTTTGTGATCAGCTTTAGCTTTTTATCCCAGACTATATCAGATAACCTTTTTTTTTTAATAAAGAAAACTTACTTGTGTTCACATGTAATAACTGTCTGGATTTTTTCATGAGTATAAGCTGCATTTTCTTCAGTCTTCCATTGCATAAAACCAATGCTTTTGTGCTTTTGAATGAAAAAATTGAATTTAATTCAGCAAATTATTCAATATTCAGAGTTTTCAAACATTCAAGGTAATATTTTAAGATGAGTAAAGATTTCGGTTTGAATTTTCTCAACCATAGTCAACTTGAAAATATTATCACATTTTTTGTGAAAATCTTGAGATGATTTTTGAATATTAATAAACAGAGACTTGACACTTGTGTATGTGACAAGCTTAGTAGAATAAACTTTTTGTCAGGATTATTTTGTATTAATTGTTAATTTTCAGGCTAAGAAATGGGAGATAATAAACTTTCAAATTGTTAAGCATGTTGCAAGTGGTAAAAATTTTTTTTTCCCTAAACAAAAACTAATAGATGCTGTGTGAATTCTTGAAAATTACTGAAAAGAAATGCTATTTAATGAAGAATCAAGCATTTATTTAGTAAATTAATGGATGATGCCTGACCTCTTTTTTTTTATTACATAAAACATGCTGTAGAAGATAGTGCAGGCAAAATGTGATCAAAAACATTTTTTTTTTTCGACTTTATTAGGTTGCTTATGTTGAAGACAAATACATGCAGATCAGGGTTCATACAGAAGTGGAAGATGTCAAGTCAGGTCGTAGAGATACAACCAATGTCTTTCATTTTACCATTGAAAGTGACAATGCACTTCCTAAGGTTATACCAAAGACATATGGAGGTAAGATATTAAAACAGATTTATGACAATACAACTAATGCATATATCTTTGACAAAATTGATCAGCAATCATTTTCCATGGAAATATGTCAACTTGAATGAGTAAGTTGGAGTTATACAACCCATTTTCTAACCAATTGATTTAAGTCCTAGATGACGGTAACCTGTCAGGCAAAAACTGTGTCCAGTACAGTTATTTTTTCTTCCCATTTTGACAGAGCTCAACCTCCTTTAGACTCAAAGTGTATGGTGTAAAGTACATCCAAAAATGTCATATTTTAGCTTACAGTTTTCTTAGGGATGATTGGAGTAAGATTTGACAGCCTCCCCCTCCTTCTTAAATCCGTGCACAAAGTTTTGGTATTGTGTACTGCATAATTGTAGTTTCTGATCTGTATCTTTGCTCCTATATGGAGAGTGCTTCATGCAGTAGGGGGATGTAAAACAGAGATGTACTGAGGTAACCTATTGGTGAGCACAAATTGAGTGTCTGCATGTTCTACTTCAGGGTCATGATTGTGTTCAAAGTTGCTAATTTCAAACTGGATGAGTTCCATACATTAGCTGGGTTGAGTGACTGTAGCGATGCTTTTCTTATATGTTTGTTGCAGTATGTACATTTAAATTTTGTCTTTTTTTTATCGTACAATTTTGCAGCTCAGTATTTAATATATATCACTCAAAATTTGATCTGTCATGGTTTATTTCACTAAAATTAAATATTTATTCACATTTACATTTAATTGATGTAAAGATCCTTATCCAAATAGCAATCACAAAGGTTTGTGGGATTGTTTTTAGACATTATGTTAGGGATGTTTTACATTTTTATCATACAATATTGCAGCTCTGTATATAATATATACCACTCCAAGTGTGATCTGCCCCAGTTTAGTTCACTAAAATTAAATATTTCTTCACATTTACATTTAATGACATAAAGATCTTTATCCAAATAGCAATCACAAAGGATTGTGGGGTAGAACTATAGCATGTCTCCTTTTATGTCAGTGAAATTTTTATGTAGCTGGAAACAATTTGTACCAAATCTTTATCCATAATACTTTCTATTTGCTGTTGGGAAAAGTGTCTAAGCCCTTGCAATTGTGTCTGTACACTAAATTTTGCATCTTTCTTGTTCAAAACATGACTTAAGACACAGCAAACTTGACAAATAGGTGATTTTTCTTTTGTGTCAATTCTTTAAGCAATACTAGAATTACTGAAATCTATGACTTCAGAAACTTATGACTGAAATTAGAAACTTAGTTAAAAGCTACATATGCAACAAGTTGATTTCAAAATTTAGGTTCCAAAATTTTCTTTTGTATCTTTTTCAGAGTCGATGTTGTATCTTTCTGGCAGAAGGCAGTTCATGAATTTCAAGAACAGAAATGATGATCTTTGAATAAACACAGCAGCGCCCTCCTCATTAACTGGATAAGTTATTTGCTTGGCCTAGCCCTCTAGAGTTGTTGTAAGCATTTTGCATTACAAGCTAATTATGACCTCTGGACCATGAATTTTTCAAACAGTAGTATAAATTCAACCATCTTAGAATTTATGATCATGCATTGTATATTCTTTAACAATTTAACAAGCAAAAAAAAGAAAGAGAGATGGATGGCAATTGAAGATAGCCATCCTAGCCATTCCTGTACTGTATTCCTCACCTAATTCTCTCCACCCCACCTGTCCCACCTTCTTGAAATGAACACAGGTTTACAATGTTAGCCATATCTTGTCAGAAATAAGGGTTTACACAGTGCACAAGTGTAGACTGTGTACTGATGTAAGTGCTGTTAGGGTTTCTGTTTGTAACATTTCAGGATCACCTGACTAACATTTGCACCTGATATGTAAGCTTTGAGGGTAGGGAAGTGAATCCCCCAAAATAAGGGGAAAAAATGACGAAAAAAAAAAGGAAAAGGAAAGAAGAAGGAAGAGAAAGGGGAAGAAGTAGCAGCCTATCATCAAATGTAGCACCATTTTGCATCTCACTAGCCTCCGTAAACTCAACTTTTTCAAAGTTGTCTTAGACCCGTCAACAGAGATTGATCATTTCATTTTGTCCCCCTTAAAATGAAATCCTTGCTTCAAATTTGTGTGTAAGTCATAAAATATTATATTCTTGTAGTGTAATATTTAGCAGATAGCATTGTCTTCTCATTTTAGCTTGCCAAATAATCCAAGTAATCTATTACTGTAATCCTATTATTGTGCAATGTAGATTTCCATTATATCCATTTCAGATTTTTAGTCAACATTGAACTTTAGCATCAGTACACTTTATCCCCAAAATTATTTTCTTTCAAGTCCTTGAGCTCAGATGTGTGCAATTTGTTACTATCTTTCAAATTTTGGGATATTTAAGTAATGACCCAATATTAGTCTCTGTATGACATCTGTTAGGCTGACATACTTTTGAAGTCTTAGCAGCAATCTTGAATTCATAATAACTGTTTGCTACTGGTGATCACATTTCAGTTCCTAACTTGGTTACCCTGCTTAAGCCAGGAGTCTGAGAGAAAGAGGGGGATGCTTCATTTCTGTCAGATCTTAAAAATTCACAATTTTAATAAACAGTCCAAAATTAAATTCTGTTTAAGTGGATGAAGGCTGAGGGCAGCCCTATTATTTTCAAACTGTCTCAAGACTAATTCATGATAGTTTTGAAGCATTGAAATGACTGGAGTATTGTATTTCTTTCCTTGTTAAATTAAAGTTACCTTGTTTGCTCTTCAGGATAATACGAAACCATGACCTCACCTGTTCCATCAGTCAAAGGTGGAAATGCATGATAAGTATAACAGCATGATGATCTTCCCTTTTTAAATTGTTCATGATATAGCCTTACTGACAGGAATATTAAAACATTTAATTGTATTCTACTGCTGGTTTAAATATGCACTTTCACATTAGTTCTTTGATTTTAGTCAGTAGCTTTCTTTATCTGGTTTCACCCACTCCAGATCTTTCTGTCAGTATTACCTATTAATATACCAGAGACATAGAAAGTATATCCAGAAAGAACTGTGGCATTTTGCTTTGTTATTTAGGACATATTTTTTTAAAATGTCAATGTTTGGTGTTTAAACCTAGTTATAGCAGTAACTTATGTGTGATGGCATCAGAAATCTTCGAAGACTACTTGTGTACAACAGTTTGACTGCTGAACTCTAATGTCCACATTCTATTCATTATTCAAAAAGTACCAATACTCTTCTCCTTTCAATTTTATTTTCTCTCTTTGTACAATGTGAAAAGGAATTTGGCTGTTTTACCCAGCAATCTTTCAGAGGCCATATCTTTTACACTAGAAAAAATACATATACTGATCATAAAAGAATTGAACACTTCTTCGGATGTCTGCATTGAAGTTTTTCTAAAAAAGTTCAGTTTGGAAACTATAATTAAATGCCCCATTTAACCTTCTGGTAATCATTAAAGTGCTTAACTGTAGCCAGGAGATTCAAATCGGAGATAAACATGTATCAGTATGGTGATAGCATGATTGATGTATTTCAATATTAACAAGCAGACCTGTCGCTAACTAATCAATATTTGTATATTGCACAGTTGCTACAAGTTGGTAATGATGCACATTGTCAAGTTTTGAAATGTTCAACTGTTTTGCTGGCAAATGATAAACAGTTGTTTTGTCTAAAATGTTGACTTGCTGAGAGTCAATTTGTGGTCTTTAAAGTGTACCTCAAATCTACAATTTTAAAAATATATAATTTAGAGACTTCAAAATTTATCTTATTCATTCAGCTCCCATTGTCATCTCATGTTCCATTGTTGATATATTAAATGTTGATATTTATTCACTCACAAAAAAAAAGTTCATTGCGCGATAATTTGTGACTTTCTTGTTGTACAACTCACATTACCTGTTATGTTGCCCTTTGAAATTAAAATGTTTTTTATGGCCTTGAACAGGCCACTGGCATAGCTTGTTGTACAGAGAGGGCTAAATAAGTAGAATTGCCCTCATATGAGTACAAGTGCTATCACACATTAAAGCAAGGTGCAGTAACTTTCAGAAAAACAAAGAAACACAAAGACTGTAATCTAATTAGTAGAACAACGACATCACAAATTATTGCTCAATGTACCATTTTAATTTGAGTGAATAAACTTCAGCATTTTATATCCTAGCCCAGGAATGTCCTGTGAAGATGGGAGTTGGACTGTGTGAATTCATGTTTCATGCTCTTTAATATGTATTTTTGAAATTTTAGACTTGAGGTATGCTTTAAACCTTTTCTTATTGTTTAAACTTGCTTTGGAACTTAACCCTCAGTTTAGTTGTTGAAGTATAACCTTAGTTTGTAAATTGTTTATATTATATTTTGTTAAAGTATCTGACTGTTGTTTATAAAATATTTTTATTGAGAGATATTTTAAATATTTAGTCTATGTAAAGAGTACAGCTGCTTGGAAGTGTTTCCAGCTGCATTATATATGGTGACATACTGTATTTACATTTATATGTGATAGACCTTCAGTATGTATGACAAAATATGATGTGAGTATGGCTATTTTTAAGTAGTAGATTGTTGCCACAAGAAACCATTAAGTGCAAACCTTTGTATAAAAACAATTGTTAAACAGTAATGATCCTTTATGGCAATCATTTAGATTATTTTTTTCTAATTGTTTTTAGCTCAACTAGTTGAGCTTTTGTCATGACAGTACATCTAGTTGAGCTATTGACATGACAATGTGTCTGTTTGTATGTCTATCTGCCTGTCTACATTGGAAAAATGGCTTTTGTCCACTGGTTCTTTGACCAGTCCTTGTCAAAGTTAGTGAAGTTATGCAACTCATCAAGGGCCTAAAAATGATAGCTACAGCAAGTATGTCAAAGGTCACATGGCATCGTGAGAGGTCAAATTGTGAAAAAAAATGCAAAGCCTTCAACTCCTTGTGGTATGTTCAACTCTTTTCCAATTTAACGAAAGTGTTCAGCAGATAACTGTTCAAAAATTGTTTGCTTTGGAAGTAGGTCAAAGGTTGTGAGGCCTTCAAATTATAGGAGACATATCCAAATGTTAAGAAAGATGGAAGGAATGTTCAGAAGATGGGTCATCATATTATTTGCATTTTGGAAGGTCAAAGGTCATTTGTACTGTGGAATTATTCTGGAGCTGTCAGCTTTTAGAAAATGTGTCTGAATCTTATCAAGGTATGGAGAGGTATGGAGTCTGATGTTAGGTTATGAAAGTGTACTTTTGAAAAGGTCAAAAGTTGTTCAAGGAATCAAACACTCTAACCAAGCAGAAGCATTTACCTCAAAGGAGTTGTGTTAGAATGTTCAGTGGAAGATGGCTCATCAAAGCTGTGCATTGCACTGATCTGAAATGTCATTTTAGGTCACAAAGGACCAAAAGGGGGACACACATGACATTGCTTTTCCATAATAAAACATTTGGTTCTGTAAGATATTGCCATAATTATAATTTTTTTGACAAGAATGACAAAATGGGGTTTAAGTAGCATTTCATATTTGTCAGCAGAATTACTTGTAATATTGTTATCATTAAAACAAGATGTCTCAAGCTGGACAAGTCCGATTAGCACTATTGTGATAATTCACAACATGCATATGTACTGCACTGTAGACAATCAGATTAGCGCTTGTTTTTAGTGACTGTAGGCATCCATTAGTGGGTCCTTCAGCCTTTAATCATCTTCATTTATTGTCTGTGTGAATTTCAAATCCTCCTATTCAGTGAAGTTGAGAAAATCAAGATACACTTAAGTGTACAAACATCCATGGAACAGGCAAGGAAGGAAATTTAAAGATAAAAGGTGATGGACCCCAGTAATGGCCACAAAAATCAGACCATCACAATCTGTCCGGATTTATCTATAGTTGATCTTATAGTTCCTTGAAGGGAAATCGTTGTTGAACTGTGGCATCATTGGTGCTTTTGTTTGTTTTTTTTGTGTGTGTGTGTATTGTTTATTACCTCTCATGCAATTTAAAATAGATCAGAAAGTATAGTAAAATTTGACACTTCATTTTGAGAATAGCATTTATTTACCAATATAGTGTATTCACTGTATTGCATGTTTTATTGCAATGAAATGTATATTGAACACTGGTAGATTTGTAGTTTTTGATTCTGTGGAAAAAATTGAAACAAACCCTCTCTGTTTTATAACTTACCTTGGCATATGACAATCAGAATTAACATACATAGATTGTGTTGTGAAGTTATGAAATCAATGGAAAAAAGTAAGTCGTGCCAAAAAAGGGACTGGAGCTAGAAAAGTACCCCAACCCTATGAATTTGTGTCTGACTGAAATGTGATAACATGTATTTTAAGGAATACTGAAATAAAACTTCATTGTTTAAATATTTTATGATAATTTCCTGTGCAGCAATTAGTCACTTTATTTTTAAGTGGAAGGAATTATCCAAAATTTCTACATATTTTCTATTATAACCCTTAAATATTAATCAGTTTGTTAATCAGTTTGCCCATTGTAAACTCATTTTCAGATTAGACTAATCACATGTTTATCAGATATTCTGTATTCATTACCTGAGGGCACTTACAGAATCCTGCTAAGTTTGTCTGCACTTTGTAATGTTGATAATGATAAATATCCACTTCGAGTAATTATTGACTCTCCATTGGGTTCTAGGGGTCTACCTCTGGGCTTTTTTGTTTGTTGTGAGGATGACATGTTAGTGGTACATGGAGAGTCACTTCAAAAATTCTGTTATTACATCTGTGTACATGTGAATATGATACCTGCCTCTTTGGTGTAAAAATGTTGAAAGATAGCCTCAATTCCTATTAGAATCCACGTATTGACCATTTTTCAACACTATCTTTGTTTCTTTTTCAACATGATCACGAATAAACATGAGATGTGGCACTTATGCAGATTTGTGACATGCATGAGGAACTCCACAAAAAAAAAAGAAAAGATTTTAGTGGGGAGCCCTTTTCCCAGAAAATCTGTGATTTATTTTATCTATCCCCCCTAGTCAGTTCCAATTCTCCCAACCTTACTAACCGCTCATTCTTATCCAGATGTAATCCCTATTTATTTATTTCATGCCATACCCTGGTGAGTATGCAAGGCCCTAATGTGTAATCAATGATTTTTAACTTGAGCTAATTTGCATTTGTTTTTTTAATTTTACTTCAGTCAAACACTGTGCCAATTGAGGACACCTGTAGACTACCAGTAAAATTGTGGCTTGGGTTGGCAAATAACTGTTTTTAATTCTTGAAGTAAAGTTTTTAAATAAGCCAAACCTCAAGCCTTGCAATGCCTAGACCCCCTAACCCTTCCCTCTCTTTTAGTTGTGAAATAACAATCAACAATCTTTTTTTTTGTCATTGTTGTTTTTGGGATTGGAACCAGTTCCATTGAGAAGAAAAGTTAGAAATTGTTGGCAGAAAACTGTCACATGGGTTGAGTCAGTTGGAAACTTTTCAGCCAATCATGTTGGGCCAAAACTTTACATTGAACAAATGGCTATTTCAATGAAACTAGTTATCTGAAAACTTTTGGATCTGAACTGCAATGTATATTCATGTTTGTATAATTTTATATGATTGTGCTCATGATGATATTCAATATAGAATGTAAATATAGGTCATGTGTATTTGTTATTTCTTAACAAAGTTTAAGAAGGGTTAATATTATTGGAAGACATTTCTTACTTCCGCAGGTTAAAGATGGATTGGATCAGTGAGTCTCCTGCACTTGTATATATGAATTATGATTCACCTATTCAATTAGTTTTACCACTTTCAACTCTTTCTATTGGGAGAATGAACAATGGCCCATATACTTTTCAAAATGTAGAAAAAAAAGGTGTTTTTGTGAAGTTGTTTTTCTCACTCTGAAGTGCCCCGCCTGAGTACTGGTGGAAGTGTTTCATGGGTTTGGAAAATATGATAATATACTTTGCACTTTTGATAGAGACAATTGATGGACCCAAAGAGGCCAAATTTTCATTGAGGTTGAAATACACACTCAAGACACTCTACAGAGCCGTGGGGTTTGTTGTCCGACATTCTCAGACTGACTTTCAAGCACCTTGTCCTCCCTTCGTGGTAACACAGCATTGGATGTTTCTTTTTTTTTAATTCAGATATTGTTTTACTTTCAGACACAGCATCTCAGTTTCTGAAACGTTTGAATCTTCATACAGCTTAGAACATTGGGAAGGAATGTCTTGGCCTTCTTAGTTTGCTTACCATTGTAGGTTTGTAAACCCAACAATTTTCTGGTGCATGGCTCACCAACCTTTGGTAGCAGTCCACTAAGATAATAAGCTAAGGTTGTCCCTCTTTTGCCATCAGGGAACAGCCACCCTATCTGCACAGAAATCTAACTGTTTAAAGACTGTCTGCCTAAACGTCACTTTATATCCATCTTCAAGTGAAAGTCTTAAAGGGCCAGTCCTCTCATCCCAATCTACAGTTCTGGTAGGGGTTTACCGAAATTTTCAATTGGCTCAGCTCTTTGGTTGACAGCTAATTCACACAATGCAGATCGTCAAAGCTTATATTACAGCATGAACTGTACTGAGAGTGTTTTATTAAACACATTGAGCTTTTTATATTAGCCCTAAAGAAATAAACTGAGATTTTGTCTAGATGAGGATGAATTTTAGACAATTGTGGGAGGGTCTGGGGAGAATTGGTACTGTTTGGGGTGAGAGAATTGGGCCTTAAAACTGAAGAAGGCTATACTGAATTAAAAGGTTCCAACTAATGATTTAAGTTAATCGGGATTAATCGTGCGATCCAACCCGGCATTTGGATCCAAACAAAAACCGTACATACCCTGTCCTAATTAGAATATGAATGTACCGTCTTTTTAACTATTACTACCCGCCAAAAAGCATTGTTTTTTCGTCCTGTGTCGTGTATTTATGTTGTGAGCCATATGATACATACATGAGAGGGACCTGATGAGAAAACGTGACTGGACTGATGTTTCGAAGAAGCTCCAAAAGATGCTGTAAGAACTAAAACAGATGAGTTTGGAAACTCCGACTTCCGCTTTGAATTTGACCAAAACCCTTTAATTGAGGAAGAAACAAGTTTCAAGAAAATGCGAGGAATTAGTAGATTAGAGTTTCTCTCTGAACGACCGGTGCCTGCGGGCCAAATGTGGGCAGATGCGGGATGCATTCTGAGTCAGTGACCAAATTTATGTACGGTATAGCCATGAGAAACTTCATTGTGTTGTTGGTTTCGTGCAGACAAGACTTTAACAAAACGTGTAGGATCGTGTATTTTAGTGTTGGCGTATCTGGATCTGGATCTGGAAAAATACTGCACAACACTCCTGGTGGAGTCAAACGTGCAGGGTTGAGTGTGTGCATGTAGTTAGTCGTCCCGTCTGAGGATCCTCAAGGCTGCGCTCTTGAATTGCTTGGGGTCCTCGAGATCTGTAATGTTCTGGGGGAGTAGGTTCCAGTCTCTGACGGTCCGAGGAAAGAAACTGTATTTGTAGCAGTCCTTATTGGTTGCTATATTTGTAAAGCTATTAGAATGGTGATGCCTAGAGGGCCGCCGGGCCGGTTGTAGGTTGTTGATTGGCAAGGCTAGGAGGCCCAATCTGGCTTTGTGAAGAATTGCTAGCCTGTTGGCAGTACGCCTGTTTTTGAGACTATCCCACCCTAGGTCGTTTAGCATTTCAGTCACACTACTATGGGGGGAATAGTCATTATAAACAAACCTAGCAGCCCTACGCTGAATTTGCTCAACCTTATTGGATAGGGAAGTGGTGTAGGGATCCCAAACAGAAGATGAATACTCCAGTAAAGGCCTAACAAGTGTGAGATAGGCATTAGCTTTGACACTCCTGGGGCAGGAGTGTAAATTTCTTTTAATAAAAGCCAAAGACCTATTTGCTGACGAAGTGATACGATTAATATGTCTATTCCAGGTAAGGGTATTAGAGATGTCAACTCCCAGATAAGTGTGGCAATCGGCAGACTCCAGGGTATCGTTATCTAGAGTATAATTAAAAAACTTGGGTTTCCTTGAGTGAGTAATCCTCATAGAAAAGCACTTCTTGGTATTAAAGTGCATTTGCCATTTATTTTGCCACTCAGAAAGGGTGTTTAGATCATTTTGGAGCTGGACCTGGTCAAGATTATTCTTTATCTGTCTATAAATTACACAGTCGTCAGCAAAAAGTCTTACTTCAGAAGAGATATTATCAGGCAGGTCATTAATATAAACTAAAAACAACAGGGGACCCAAGACTGTACCTTGGGGAACACCAGAGATAACATCCACCCAATCGTACATTTAGATTTATCGATTTCTTAAGATTGATGCACAAATAATACGCGTCTACCTATTGTTCACAATCTGAAGCCAATAATAGCATGTTTCACCGAAATTTGGTTTTGATGACCCAGCCAGAAGAGACCATTTTTAACGTGGGCAATTGTTTGCTCTATTTCTACCAAGATAGTAATTTCAGGAACTGATGAAGATAAAAAACGAACAAATTTTATTGTTTGATTCGTTTTAAACATTTTATTCCAACTAGACTTTTACTTCATAGTTTTAACTTTGGGGAACAGTAACTTTCGACGACCTCAAATTATCTTTTTTACAAGAGAAATATTTTTACCTCCTCTGAAATGTTTCTAAGCTTTTGGGGGTTCTGGGCACTGAGCTACATATACATATTGAGGTATCCGATTGGGTTTCAGATGAGATTTAGAGCGTATGGAAGCCGAGTAAAAGCTTACAGAAGAAATGCATATGCGTTAACACTTTTGGCGGAATACATTCCCTTAGCAGATAGCGTACAGCAACCACTAGTGTTGCTTAATATTGCCTGCAGCGACATCAAAATTACAAATAAATTGAATGCAATGTCAAATAAATGTGCCGCGATGACATCACAGATTTCCCATGATCCACCAAATCAAAAGTAAAAATTGAATTTCTTCATAAATTTGTATCTTTCGAACGCTATGCTATTAAGATGCAGTTTTCGCCAACTAAAAAAGAAAATTTTTCTGCATAACTTGAAGTTAATTAAGTTTTGTCCCTAGAATATGTCTGTAATTTCCCTTTCGGGAAACGTTTCACAATTCAGTTTTGATTTTCACAAATATATAATAATTATAGGCCTAATTGGTCGTAAAAGCCGCTTGGAATGGCAGAACACCAGTATCGTGTCTCTGAGTCAATTCAAGCAAATGTTTACTGTTCTACTTTCTTTTGTGATGACGTGTCCCTGAAGTTCTTCCTGAAAGCTGCCATTGCACTGGATCACTTCACGGACTAAACTGCTAAGGGCGGCTCATGGTCCCCTCATAGTTGCAAAGAACATACACCGGAAATTAGCTGTGTCTGTGTGTGTCTGTATTGCACGAGAAGAGAAGGGAAATTTTCACCCGTACGTTGGTGCACAAAAAAATCCATTTTCCTTTAAAGAGCAAGAGCAGTCATCCAAAATTGAAGAAGTGGAGTAAAATGTCCAGTTTCATGATTGGCTGTTGGGAGTCATGTGACAATGTTTTCTCTCTTCAAATGTGAAATTTACCAAAAATAACTGTTTGGTTTACCTTGAATATGCAATGGTAAAGTCATAAAATGTAATAAAAGACACTTCGAAGAGAAAGAAGATAAAGACTGTTTTATTTTGCTTTTTCTTCAAAATAAGTTTGGGAAGACTGCTCTTTACCTAAGCGGTGTAACAACCACTTTTGAAATAGGTAACCACTTTTGTAATAAATTCGACCACTTTTGTAATAATTTTACCACTTTTGTAATAAATTCATACTCATCCAACAATTTTTGTAGCAGAAATCTCTTTCAACAACTTTTGTAATCGGTTGTCATCCACTTCTGTAATTATAGTAGGTTACGGCAGACGAGGACCCTGTTTTTGGAAAATTTGATGTGTACGATACAAGCAAGAAATCTGGTACGGTACACAGTTAGGGTAAGACCTAATGGAAAACCTTTGGTTATAAGGACGTCGTACGGCCATTTTAAAAGGACTTGTTGCTTCATCGGTATCGTGGTTCATTTTTTGTATAAACTGTTGCTTTAGCCGTACAAACGAATTGCAAATGGGTAAAAACTAATCTTTATATACATCAATACCCAATACATCCCAATACATCAAAGGCGGTGTGGGGTGTAACTGATACTGAGTTTGTAACATGATCTGTGCCCTCAAATGACCTATGCTTTCCTTTTGTTCAAACTTCGTGAAAAGCAATTAACACGTGCTTGACTGTCCTCTTAGCTATCCCCAAATGTAACCGTAACTTTTTCTCTATTTAATAGATTTGTTATTGTCAATGAATTAATCATATGTGAATCGTGACTATATTGAGTGTGCGTGTAGTGAGCTTCATTTCTTTTTCAAAACAATAAGAAGTAATCAGGCAGAGAAGGAGGATGTAACAAAAAGTAAGAGAGAACGTTTCATCATAAAGGATTAATTCCCTTACTTTTGTACTATATTCTATTTTCCGTTATATCAACCCTTAAGCTTTGTCCGCCATTTTAGTTGACATGAACTCCAACCAAAGATCCAAACTTAAATTATATTTATTTGGCATAACATAGGACCGGATGTAAAAAAAAACTGTGACACTTGCATTTTTTAAAGATTTTTTACCTTTCTATTATAATCCGTGTAATTTCAACGTTTGCGACCAGTTTGCTATTTTCGCCACCTTGATAGACCTTTATTAAGGGAAATATCTCTAGAAAAAAGTGTTGAATATTCACTGTTTACTCTGGATACATTTTAGGTTTGAGTGTGTTAAAAGTATTTTTTTATTATTATTTTAATTTAATTAATAAACCGGTATTGTAAATATACCAAAGTATTACGTCTCTCACGGCTGAAGCAACAAGCCCCTTTAAAATGGCCACCATTCACCATTGCTCTCACTGGGCAAATCTCCGAAGTCCCAGATGTTCCCCTTAGGTAAAAGAATACTCTAATTGTGTACCAAATGCAAAAATCTTAAAAAACCAATTCTTCAAAATCACTGTAATTAAAAGAGTGGTTGACTAGCGACCACAGCGGTGATTGAAAGAGATTTCTACTGCAAAAAATGGTTGAAAATGGGTGAATATGAATTTATTACAAAAGTGGTGAAATTATTACAAAAGAGGTCGAATTTATTACAAAAGTGGTAGTAATTACAAAAGTGGCTGTTACAAGCTACCAGTTTTATATTTGGATTTTCTTCTCCCGTGGTTTCCTCTTAAACTGACGTCATCTGATGGCGCCACTGCAGCTACAAACTTAAACTAGTTTTGGTGCCCAGTTTGCATTTCCACTCTGGAACACTTCCTGGCCACGACGATGACACAATTTTTCAAGACAAGAGTTGCAATCGAATAACTTAAGTTGAATGAATGTTGATGTGGAAGTTCATTCAATTTCTTCAACATCGGAGCAGGACTTGTTAAACATTATTCATCCGGGGTGATGGGCAGTCAGCCAATTTCCCACCATGCAGTATGGTCCCCTTTTCTGGAAATTTTGTTTTCAAATATGAAAAACAGTGGCGCACTCAATTGGAGAGGGGCAAAGAATGCTTTCATGTGACGTCATAATTGGACAGCAACGCCCGACTCCGGGCAAAATATATTAGTCCTGGTGTAGATCGTCATCTGTTTCCCAATAGTTGGCCTATGCGCAGTGGCGGAACTGCCATATGGTCAGGGGGGACGCCCCCCCCCCCCGACGGACCAACTTTGTCTGTCGGTGCCCTTTTTAGGTTTTTAATATGCTTTACTCTTGTACCATTATTGGCAAAAGACATAATTTAATAGCGTTGTTTTAAGAACCAGATAACATGCTTTAGAAGCACTAATGAATGTCGTCGCTGTTTTAAGTTAACTGTTTCCACACCAAGCGTAACTTACAAAATACACAGACTGACATTAAATTTACACCCCCCCCCCCCCCCACGGCCAATAAAAGATGTTGCAAAGGGCGTAACAATAATTATAGCGTGAATAGCCCTCTTGTAATAGGGGATAATAATTGTCAACATAGACAATAAAGAGTTAATAAAGATACCAAAAAGGCTTCCAGAACATTTTTGAAAATCATTTGAAGAGAACATTCAGGTTTAAGAGTTTAATGAGCAGTTTCCATTTTGCTTTTCTTCAAGTGACTCAGGGGCGTAGCCAAGATTTTCACCATCGATTGCGCTTCACCATCGATTGACGCGGAGCTCACCAGAAAATTTTTGGCTTAACAAACCTGAGATGGCCGGAAACGGCACTTCCCGAGTGTTCTATGAATATGTTCAGCCCCACTTCGAAATTCTCCGCGCTTCTTAATGGGAGCACTTGACAAATATTGAGGGGCTGAACATACTTTTAGCCCCCACTTTTTCATTTTTCATCGCCGCCACTGGGGTTCGGTATTTTCTTGAGGGCGCGAAGCACCCAAGCGAGGAGCGGGGCGACCGAACGGGGAATGGGTGTGGTTCTTTCGCCCTCATACCCCAAGGAGTTTTTGCAATTTTACATCAAAATTGAGCAATCTGGTGAACACCTTAGCTGGGATTTTTGGACATTTTCAATCTTTTATCAATGTTTTCCTTATTCCCTCGAGAATTAGTGTGTGGCTGTATGAGGGTTACTGTACGAGTCAATGGGGTCCTAGGGAATTGTGTTGCACTGAAACAAAACAGCTTCTCATAAGGCTTACATTGGCTAAACCAGCGGAATTGACATTTTGCCCTGAAAAACGCCAAAAATCCATTTAAATAACAAAACAAAATTAGATCTGGACGGGAGTTAGTGCGAACCCCCGCCTGTCTCCCGGGGTGTCCCCCTCCCTTTTTGGAATATCTTACTGTCTCGAAGAGCTTAGATGCAATATGGTGCTATATTTTGTTTTTTTTACTAGATTCCAGTGTTCTCCACAGGGCGTTTTAGAGGGGCGACACGCTCTCCAAGTGAAATTGGCCGTCCCTCCAAAATAGTTGCCGCCCTCCAAAAAATGCGGCTTCCATTTTTAGTTCATTGCTTCATTACACATACACAAGTCATAAAGTATGAAGGAAAACTTTCTCTTCCCTCCAGGCTTGGCGCCAGGATTTGCCGACGAAGGACCACTCTCCGAACGGGGAGGGGTAGGGTGGGTAGCGACCCCAAGCCCCGACAGCCAGGATGCCGTCGATACGTTGGTGAGGGAGATTTGAAGAAGACCTGGGCACTATGCCTGCCATTGCGAGTCATATACGACATAAAATTTGTATATGCTAGAGGAAGATATTTCCGCGCTGATTAACCGTGGAAAAGCGCGGGCGAAATTTTTTTTGGGTTAACCTACACTAAAAAAGTATCTTTACTTATTTAAACCTTATATAGGTCAATTGTCCCGACATTTGGGCCTTATCGGGCACAACTTATATTGTAGCCTACTTCCCTCTTCGAGTCCGTACCACACGACTAAAACAAGAGATTATTAACTACGTTTAGCGAAATGAGATGAAATTCCCGACATGTACATTAATTCATTTATTCTACTTATTAATTTACTTGAAAAGATGGGAAGGGTTTGTACTTTATTAGCTCTAGGTAACGGAACGGAGGAAGAGTGGGAAAAGCGTAGTGGACACTCTGGGGTTTATCGCAGATATAACTCTTTTGAAAGCCAAAATAACTAAGCCGACCATGGGAAGGCGACAGATTACTCCCGACACGGAGGCCGGCCATGCCAGCGATCACAAGTTTCGACAGCCCCTATGTCGAGGGGGTGGTGAGAAGGGGATGTGAAGGAGTCTAACTATCCCATGCCATTGCAGCCTGGGGCACATTTTGCACAATATCACTTAATATTTTAAAAGCCGAGTTGCGTTGAGCCTAAATTGTTAAATTGCAAAGCGCGGGAAAAATTGTGGTAGGCTTACAAAAATAACATAGCCTATATAATCATTAAGAACAAAAAGAAAAATAGAAACTATAGGGGTTGTAGACCGTATCGGGGATAACATACATTGTGTCAAAACCACCTGGAACACCCAATAAAATAGCCAAACTATATGCTCTGTGAGTCGCTCACCAACTGACCTATCGCATGACACACACAAGAGAACAGCAACTAGGCTTTGTGATGTGGGATGAAATTTACGACCTTCACATAACCTGTGTACTCTGACTGCCTGTTACTTGGTAAGGTTGACGGGACTTACACTCATGTGGAATGCAAGTATTGAAAAAAACTGGAGTGAATCGCCGAAAATTTGGGGTTCTTATTAGGGAAATGGTCCCTTGAGAGCAAAAAACAGGTAAACCATCGGGGAGACTAATCGCCGTCGTTGACTGCATACTTTATCGCAACGACTAAGAGCCCCCCTCCGGAAAAAAAATCCCCCGATTCCCTCCCTCCTCTTGCCGTTTACCTTTTTTATTTATTTATATTTTTGTCTCTCATTCATTTTTCAACATCGCCATCGCGTCCCCAAAATTCCTGTGGGGGTGGGGGAACTTTTCCCCCTTCCCCACGCTGGTTACGCTAGTGAAGTGACCATTGTAACGGTAAATGGCTATTTCTGACACTACACGATAATCCCATGAAAACGCTTATTTCTGTACTTTCGTGGTTTCAGAAACCAGAAAACTGCATCTAATAACATGGGCGTCCGCAAGGGGGGGGGGAACTTGCCCCCCCCCCCGAAAATCAAACTTGTGAAAAAATTAATTAAAAATTAAAATAAAAAAAATTAAAAATAAATCATCCAAATATCTTCACTCACAGCGTCAGTTTCTACTGAAATATGGGGACATTTGACCAGGAATAGCAAAAGAGAAGATGGTATGCTGAATAGTGAAATCGTAATTTGGGGACCATCATTCGTGATATCTATTGGAAATTTGTAATTGTAAAAGCTATGCTAACATTTTAAACTGTGCATATGACATCCGACTATTGATGGATGCGTTGGTCTTGGTTTGGTCCCGTGCTGATCTCAAGTGACGATGCGCGGATGTAACTAAGATAAGGTGAATATGGGGGGGGGGGGGCGATATAATTCATAATTGGGTAACGGATATAGGCCTATATAGGCTGTTTCACAGTTGTAAGTTTTATCGTGAACAGGCGCGCGAGGCCGTAACCGAATGGCACATTTCCCTTCAACAATTTTTTACATTGAAAATTCTAAAAATCTTAAAATTACAGAGATGAAATTCCTGTTTCAAGGCTGGGTACATGCAGCTTATATCTGGAGGGTTTGTAAGACCCAAAATATTTCTTGTACGCTCCGCGCCAAACTGATGGTGGCGCTCCGCTTAGATAGCGTACACAATTCAATAATCCATGAATGACCTTGCCCCCCCCCCCCTTGGAAAAATTTCTGCGGACGCCCATGTCTAATAAGGCTAGGTTTAGGCTACTTTTATTTATTATGAATTCGGTATCTGGAGAGCCAAGCAGACCTTTTGTCTTGGCTATTTCGTGCTATGTACTAAATTAATGGCTATTTCAGGGTGGTCACATGATGTAAATTACGTCAATTACTCTTTCTTCGTGTACTTATCTTGAGTTTCGATACCAAACGTATACGCCTAAAGGTGATTAATTTCCATAACTTTTTCCCCTGTAAGGTTGCTTGCTATTTGGCTCTAGCAGGTTTAAACTTTATCTTCACGAAGTAGTCCATTATTACATTAAAATCTTAAATCGAGACCTGACAGTAACACAAAATATAATGACCGCCTTCATACTAGAATGTGAAAGAGAGAGATAGAAACATGGGCGTCCGCAGGTAGGATCAAGGGGGGAACTTGCCCTCCCCTGGAAAATTAAAAACCGGAAAAACAAAGAAAATATGAAGAAAATAATAAAAAAAATTAACATCAACATTTTTTGCCAGTTCACTCAGGGTTTTCGATATTTATATGCGGTAAATAGGCTTTAGAAATGCCATCTCCAGCGATCTAAGAGGCATTTTGAGCCAACTCATGGTGGCGAGGAGCTTTTCCCCCTAAAAGAATTTTGTTTCCCCTCCCTCCGTCGAATTTTATTCTGCGGAAGCCCATGGATAGGAAATTTAAACATGTTTTAATAGAAAAACTTGCTGAGGAGAAATGGGAAACTATAGTGTTCTACCAGGTGCGGAAAATCAAATGGAAAGCCTGGAAATCCGTGGCTTCGATCGTGCAGAAGCTCAGGGTATTTACACCTTCGAAGCGCCCCTGCAGACCATTTTCGCCCCTTAAAACCGAAATCCATAGATCCTTCTTCTTCTTCTTTCAATAGACAGTACAAACGCCTGATAGGCTATCCCGTACTGATAAATACTAGAGGGCTTTGGGGAGTCGGATGACGCAAATAGTACATACAGTACTAACAATGCTGAATATTTAGGGACAAAAGCTGGCTCTTGAAAGAATTTGCTGATGGGGCACAGCGAACATGCTCAGAAAGCAAATTCCAACTAGGTATAGTACGGGGGTAAAGAGACTTTTGATAACATAGTTTATTAGATGAAAGGTGGTGGTACAAATATTTACCACTAGTGCGACGAGTAATCGGACGGGCTGAGCTTGGAGAGTCAACCAGGAATTTAGGCACATTATTTGGTAGTAATTTGTGTGTTTCTTTATAAATAATTAAGAGGCGAGCCCTCAGTCGTCGGATTTCAAGACTGTCCCATTTGAGTTGTTTAATCATGTCTGAAACGCTGTACTGACGACTGTAGTTGTTAAAAATAAATCTGGCCGCTCGCCTCTGGACCTTTTCAATAATATCCCTGTCGGATTGAGCCACAGCCTATACGTATACGTTCTACCCTTTTTTCCCGGCAAAAAGGGCGGGGATTGTGACGTCAGGGAAAGCACTCCATGTGAGTTTTCCCGGGTTTTTAATTACATGCTAATGGATTTAAGATATTTTTCAACAGATGTTAAGGGCCGGGCTTATTGTTCTTTTCCTAATACACCACCGGCAACAATCGGAAAGTGTAGCGCGGTACGGTCTATACATTTTATCAGACATGAGATGTGTTTTCCACCCAAGCAATTTAACAGCGAATGACTTGCCGATTCTGGTAATGGCGAGTTCCTGCGATCTAGGGTTTTTTGTTCTTTTTAAAACGTACTTAGAAACGGGCACGCTGTAACAAATAGAGAACTCAAACCGGCCGTTATTTGTATCCAAACATATCCAAAGACGGTGGCCCTGCGCTAAGAAATTCTCCCGTGTATCTTAACCATCAAGCTCAAAATTATGGTTTTGTAAGAGACACTGCATTATTTTCTGCAAGCAAGGGAAGTTCCATTTAAAACTTTTTCAAATGATGGCTAAAAACGAAGATCTATGTTATATAATTCTACTTATAAGCCATGGAAAGTGCCATTTCTGGCAATAGTTAGCAGGTTTTGTGCCAGAAAATTCCTTCATATAATAGCCCCACTACAAATTGTCGGTTCCGCTAAGATTATCCCCTTTGTTAAATGCTCTAACATCCCCACACTACAAATTTCATTTAAAAGCTACTGAATGGATGAAACCACCCATTGAAAATGTTTGAGGTTTTGGAAAGTTTCATGCGTTTCCTGCAGTCTTGGACCCACTTGTACCGAAATAGTCTTGAAATTATACGCACCAAACACGGTGGCACTTCGGATAGTATACAATTTTTGAAATCCACGTGTATGTGAACAAGTATCTTTGGGAAGCGGGTGGGGTAGTCTTGTCAAAATTAAACTTAGTTGTAGTAAAACTCTGGATTAGAAAAAAATAAATAGGGCCTATGATAAATATGTTGCGTTGACGTCGTCACCTGATAGCTGACATCTTAGAGGATACATGCTGTTCTAACTCGTGTAGAAAAATATCATGTGCTAATGTGCTTCGGGCCTTCATGTGTTTTCTTTGAACAGGCGCACTTCGGTTGTAACTACCCGATGACGTCTTTGCATACATAAGGTATATAAGAAGAGGTAAGGGCAGCTGCACGTCTGTAATTTTCTAAAAAATAGTAGACCTACTTACAGCTAGAGAATGGAATAAGGCCTATATACCAGATACCAATCCCGTAAATGGAGTTCGATTGGATTGGACTGTCGTAATGGCCAACTCCTTGCTACAATTTTGTCATCATTATCTATTATAGGTTCTTTATCTGAAGGGTATGATGCTATCATTTCGACGGGTCTACTAAATGTACAGGCTTTATCCATTTTGAAATGCGTGGGTATAAATCTCCTAAAGTGCATATTACCGTGCAATTATCTCCTACTCCTAGACCGTATCACTATGCTGTATCATTATTACTGTATATGCTGTATAATAAAATGCTTGGATGAAGCGGGGATCAATTGAACCGAAAATCCATCGCGAAAGAATAGTCAAGGTGTCTTCTCAAAATTTAAGGAATGTCATCAGTTAAAATTGTCGTTGAAAACAATCCGGATTATTAGCAATTATTTCCACTAAAGTGGATTCCTTTACTAAAGTCGGAATATATGACCATTGATACCTTCGGGATACATTAATGTTATTGATTTATCAGCTGACGTCTGCTAATTACAGGTTTTATCGCTGTAAGATATTCAATTGACACAACCCTCATAATTCCCCAATATCTTGGCGGAATTTGAAATCACTTGGCAAATTAAATCTTTTCACTCCACTGCGGTAAAGATTTAGTATAAAGCGAGGCTACAGAGGGAATTATTTGGAAAGTGATAAGTGCAACACAAAGTTGATGCAACCGAGGATATGATGTTTTGTGCCGTGTCTGTTACATTAACGTGCATCAGAATCATAAATTAGCCTGTAACTGTCATAAAGCTAGGGGTGTTTTTCATTATTTTTAATTTACTTTATTGTAAACCCGATCTGCTGATTTCATATCATATTTTCGTTCGTTAATTAAACTTTGTCAATATGTGATCAGATATCACAATATATCCTTTAAATGAAGATATTCATTACCCGGCAGACGGTTCCAACTTTCCCAACCTACCCTCCCACACCTATTTCAGGATCATCTTCATCCAAACACAATACCGGTTTATGTTGCTTCAGGTGAGCATGCAAGGTCGGAATATGTAATCAGAACAACCGCAGTACAGTTCAAGCTGTGATTATGAGCTACAGCTCTGCATGTTTTTAAATTCCTGTCAATCAAAGACTTGTGCCAATTGAGAACTTCTGTAGACTACCAGTTAATTTGTAGTCTGTTGTGAGAATTGACTGTCTTAAAGAAATGTTGTTCTCCTCTTTGAGTAAGTGTACCCCACGTGGACGGGATCTATAGGAGTGAGAGTTTAGAGCCAAATCTTTGTATTCTGTTTTATCCCCCATCCTGTCATTTTGTTGTAATAATTAGGGATAGGGATTGGCTCTCTCCTCAATGAAAATGTTTACGTCACTTTTTAAGGCGGAGGAATAACCACTTGCTTTACCTTCTGTGTTTATCATAGTTATTATGTTCTAATTCATCATCAGTGGTGCTTGAAAACTGTTTGATTTAAATGAACATTGAGCAATTGTTGTACGTCTTCCTCGTTGAGAGGTGCGCGCATACTAAAGGTGGTTTCACCTCACTAGCAAATCAAAGCAAAAGCAACGCAAATTAAATACCTTATTGAAAATTTTCGTCAAACGTGCTCGCTGGAGGTGTGAAAGCCGTGAGCATTTGACAATAGTTCAATTAAATATTTTTTTCACTTTGCTCTGCTGACATAATGAAGCCATCTTAGACTTCGTGGTACAGTCAGTCAGTTAGTACGGCTCAGTTTCCAACCTATTGGTTCAAGTTGAGCCGGCCACGCCCTTTTTCCAGTTGTGGCTCACTGGATTGTTTTCCTACTTCATCGCTTATACGAAGTATCACGCACAACGGCAGAAGGTTCCATTTTAGAGTCTTTGGTACTACTCGACCTGAGAATTGAACCCGGGCCTTCTGCGTGAGAGACGGATGACTTCGTGGTACAATGATATGCAATTGTGACTTCTCACCAAGTCTAGTTGTGCGACACTGCATACTCCGCGCATGGGTGAGGTTAGGTAGCATGGAATTTTACGGCCCAGTTTCCAACCAACTGGTTCAAGTCGAGCCGGTCACGGCCTTTTGGCGCATGGGATTTTTTCGATATAGATCCATACATTTACGTACATACATAAGTAAAACTTTTCTTTTCGTGTCACCTGATTTTGACCTTCACGTCCGATCGGAACTGCCTTATTTCGCCAGCTGAATGCTATGAAATAACGGAGATACCCAACTCATGCATATTTTACAAACCCCAGAGAATGCATCAAGGATTATCTGTTTGCTATTCCAATAGACGACGTAAGCTATAGGACAATCAGACTAACAAAAAAAAGAAGCAATATTAAAGGCATTGCGTGTAATGAAAACTCCACATCATTTCATGAAGAACGAATGGCATTTACATAAGTCGTAATAAGACATTGCAATGTAAGATGAAGTAAAACATGTTAGATCTCTGTTTTCATAGTATTGTGATAATGTGATGTTTACACAGCTAAGTTGAGTTGAACTACTATTTCAATGCTAGGCCTATTCTTTTTCCACCATCTAGCATCCCGAAGACCCTGTACCACCAAACCCAAGTTAGTACAAAAGATGATAAGTCTAGGTCTGTTTAATTCGGCGTAGGTAGCACCGTTATATTTCGGATAGTGAAGCGATACGCACTCTTCATTAGACCCCATCGGGTTGCCTGTTAATCTTTGATTCCCAACAAATACAATACTGTCCTTCCCCATAGTGTATGGTTTCAACAGTTTTATGTTTTTTATCTTGAGATATCGCGTTCATAAGGTTTTAATCTACTAGTTACTTTCGACCTTCACGACAAACAGTAAGTAGTAGACTGCAATTACCTTGATGTATCAACTTAGAGAGCTATGAGATTCGCATACACGCTTTTACACATGCACGCCATGATCACCAACTATGAATAAATTCAGGTTTGGAAAACAAAAATGGAGGAAAAACATCAATTTTCGTCTTCTCTGACAAAAAAGACGAATCATTTTCTTTGACCTTTCCTTTTCTCGTTACTGTCTGACAAGGATGTGACGTAGGAAATTTCGTCAATTCTTGAAAACGCTCCTGCATTAACCACATTTCAGTAAAAGGCTGACCCGAAAAGATGAAAACAGATAGTGCAATATCAGACATTAGAATCTTTCCTCTAGACATTCAAATATTTTCTATAATTCAACCTTTTTGTCCAAACGTCTCTAATAATAACTAAGATAATGCAAAAATTTTCGAATGATATGGGAAGCATTCTTTTAAACGCACTAGACACCCTTTCAGAGACCCAAATATTGCGTGGGGAGAATCAGCTTTATGCATGCTTAACGTGAAATATTGATGGCAGGTAATTTTAAATTTCTGCTATTATGAGGTCTTTGGGTTGTGGAATATCGCAATGCTGCAATCTACAAATCGTTAATTTTCGGCACTAATGGAGTCACCTCTCCCAGATTGTATAATAATTGCTGTAATATTTAAGTGTTTCATTAAATAGACGATAAGAGAGCAATTCTGGTTTTGGAGCACAAATACAGTGTGGTAAAAAGGGATGCTACATTAATATAAGTGAGGGTGTAAATAGTGAACTTAGGACACTTCATCCCTGTTTTTGGCTTTCCGAAAATATATGTAGCGGCTTTTACCTACCAGATAAAAAAGTCGAAGAAACCGAGGAGAGATAATCACTCAGCCGGGTTCGGTGCATTCATAAGACCTAATGGAAACTGAACGTTATACTCTCATATCCAAAAATCTCCGGTATAAGAATGGGAAGTATATCAGCCTATGTGTTCAAAGAAGGATTACAAACATGTTGCATTTTTAATATCTGCATTTTTATGTTTCCATGACACCGAGCAAATCTCGGTTTGCCAATGCTCCCAAACAATCATTTGGTATGTAAAAAAGAAGACATGTCACACCCTGTAAATATATCATATTTCTTAGCAGCAACAAGCTATAGGCTAGACGGTATTGTTACTTTGTCAAAAAGATAGCATTTTGAGTGTCGTCACTCACGGGCAATGGTATGAGAGTAACTCCCTCACAGTACCAGCCAGTGGGTCACAACTGGAAAAAGGGGCCGTGGCCGGCTCGACTTGAACCAATTGGTTGGAAACTGGACCGTAAAACTCTCACTAATTCATAGTATAAAGTAACTTAGAACAGCTAGAGAGATGTTAGGATTGCGAATCTAGTAAGGGGAAGGATGGGAAGGATAAATATATACAGGGAAGAATGAAACGAGGCGTGAAGTGTATGAATTTATTGCCATCACTCAGGAATATCTTAAACCAAGACTTAGATCTTTATTCTGATAATGACTTGAAAAGATGCAGTTTCGTAGCGTGGAATATGGTTTGATGATACGGTCAGTGGCTAGAATACCGAATACCACTTAACAGATGATATCAAAGGAAGACTTTTGCTGGTTGCATAGGGCTTGGTCACCTCATTGGCAAAAGAGAAAAAAAATCCGAAACAACTTTATTCATTGAATATTTCAATATATATTTTCTACCACTCATTTCTTTCATTACACCAGAGACAGAACTAACTCACATAGTGTTATCACACCTTACGACCAACTTACTAAATTTCATACTTTCTATGAATGCATGACGGTATAAGAATGGGAAGGATATCAGCCTACTAACATTTCATCTGACAGTCTAACAAGTGCAATTTGAAAACGTAATACACCCTGGCAGTAGCCTAGGTAATAACTTTCTCATACTCCAGTGAGACTCCAATTGGTTGGAAACTGGGCCGTAAAATTCCACCTTGAATCTAACCTAACGTATAACCTCTAGTGAGACAGGTACGCAGGCAAGATGACACGTATTAATTTCAACCACTGATAGCACTAAGAGGCTTCAATCCACACGACTTTTTTTTGAAAATGAAGACTTCATTCTTTCTGCCATGAAGCTTAACCAGTCTGAAAATTTACTTAAAAGCTTATTTACCATTCTTTCCATCTATCGGGCATTCAGTCAGCGTTTTCTTCTCAGGCCAACAACATTTCCTCATGCTAACTTCTAAGTCAAATCTAAGAATAATTTTTCATTTGTCTTGATTTCTAAAGAAATTTTTAAAGATGGTTGCTCGTTTTGTGAGTAAGATCAGGCTGTTCATATTGCCTGAAGCCAATTGTAGAGCGCCGACTTTAAGGGCACATGTAGTTGGCCGGTGCAAGCATGCATGTATGATGTTTTGTGCTTTGTCTTTGTACAAGAGATAGAAATGATGGAAAATAATTGCATAATTAATAAATATATTTGTGCACGAAGGATTTTTAATCCTAATTTATTAATTTTATCTTTTCTTTAGTCTAAGTTGGTGATCCTCTTTCATTCAAAACACCAACGAGTATTTTCAGGGACAGTACTCTTCGCTAATAATAACTTAAACTTGCTGAAGAAATCGGTCACACAATTGTAAGGTTTCCATGGTTACCGACACCTTTTGTCTTAAGTCGCAGTCACGCTACAATTTTTGGATCGGATTCCGATCCAATTGTTGTGAAGTTTTAATAAAATCTTTTCCATCTCTGGTCAGAAAGAGTCACGAACTTGCCAACCTGTGTAAATATGAGTTGTACCGCAGGATTATGAAAATTAAATTGATGCTTATTATTTGGTGACGTCACATCGATAGACAGATTTTATCGGCCAACGCTGTCACGAAAATATTAATTGGCATTTTATTTTCATAGACATCAGATATAAATTATATATTCACACTGGGTGACAAATTTTGGTGCTCTTTCCGGCAGAGATGGCGAAGATTTTAACAAAACACCGCAAAAACCGGATCGGAATCCGATCCGAATTCGTTGTAGAGTGTCGGTGGCTACGTCTCCGGGATTTCCGTCAGCTTTTTTAATCGACAGACCCCAATACGAGGAAGGGAGTCGACCAAAAACATTTTTGGGGTCCAAACTGGGGGGGGGGGATTTTCAATATATGCGAAAATGAACCGATTATTTACAGGTCACTTTGCCACCATGTAAGCATTTGTGTGAACGGGTTATCATTTTTCCGTCTTTTCGCATGTGAAGGGTCTCAAATGTATTTCAAACCAAACGTTTTGACATTCTTGACATTTTTTTTTTGGGGGGGGGGGAGGTTGTGCCGTCGGGCCACAATGGGCAAGATCTCATAGCTCCCTCTCCTCACGTTGCGTCTTTGGACAAATGCCGAGAATGATTTTAAACGGCAGATGAATTTACACGATGAGTTACTTGGCTAAACTACAGGAAGACCAGACTTTTTTTAATCCATCAAAACGTCAGCATAGCATTTATTTGCTACTTGCTGTGCATTACCCTAACATGCGGAGTTCACCCAAAGTTTTTATGATTGCAGTTACCGAGTTTTAAAACATCGGTAATTGTGTGTGGGTACAATCATGCGACTTGTCTTCTGGAGGTCAGTATGGCGGACTCAAACAAAGCGACGATGACGTATAACACAATGAAACAAAATGACGTCACTACCATCAATAGTACTGGGTAGTCGGTCAACCAATGACCGTGAAATGTCCTCACCAAATCCCCCTGTGTAAGAAAAAAATACAAAATGAAAAGGTTACATGCACGAATAGACAACACTCAAAAAATTCGTTGTATATCGCATCGCCTTCACTTTGGCATTGGCTTATCTGAAAATGGGTAGGCGTTAGGGGGAGTGTGTAACACCTACATAATTAAAGATTTGAAAAATCACAAAGACACGAGCTCAATCATACAAAATTAATTCGGATAGCATTAATTTTGGAACAATGGGAACTGGAAGCAACTGACAATAGAATCGTGACGTCATCGCTTTTGTTCATGCTTCCAGTTACCAAAGATCTCTACGGTACTCGTAATCAACTGAGTCTGCTATTAACCCGTGTTTGTGTTATGGTTACTGTGGATCTTCTGACTGCGTGTGAATAATAAGTAATGAAGACAATACAACATTGAACATTATGGAGACATTTCTGTCATGAATTATTCATCACGATGAAGGCCATAACAGATGAAGGGAAAATATGTAGATGAAAGAACAAATATATACTTAAAACACAACTGGATACATTTTCTTCACAACCGGCATTTGCTTTAAGTTTAAGCCGTACCGTACTTAATGAGAGATACATATGTTTCTAGCGAGAAGATTAGGCACATGATTTCCCAGACACAGCAAATATTCTGTCAAGGTTAATACAGACAGTGAGCAATGAGCTCATGACGGTAATATCTCGATGATTTACTGGTATGAATCTACTTATTATGCGTTATGAATGTATATTAATTAAAATGCGTGACAATCAGCGAGTAACGTTTTACATTTCTGTCACTTATTAGTTATTCCCATCCAGCACTTTTCATTTGGCCATATTTCTTTATGTTTAGGCCTTCAGTATATCTTATGTGCAAGCAAGAATGGACTTACCCAACCGCCGTGTTGAACAATCCATGTTGCTAGATCGGTGCGCACGAATTCCTTAAAGCAGTTGAAGATGTATTGCATGTAAATTCCGTTACCATGAAGAAGGCATTCTATCACTAAGGAGGACGCCACCACATAGAGGGAAACGATTCTCACCCATGTGATCTCATCTTTGAAAATCTCTTTTGCAATGTCATGGAAAACTTCCTCGACAGCTCTCTTAGAGGATATAGACACATTTAGTTGTAACGCGATATCTTTATACAGTTGTGAGTATTGTCTGTCTAGTTCATTGCCGATAACTTGTAATTCGTAAAAGATGGTATTGTTCGTTTTAACTTTTTTACGAAATTTTGGGTTAATATTTGGTTTCAAAGAATTCGGAAGGCGATACTGTACATAATCTCGGAACAAGTTAAATGACATTTCCACGATGTCCTCTTCCGATTGGACCTGTGGAAGGCGAAGACCTGCAACGAAAGAAAAATGTAAATATGAAAAGTCATTAACTCCATAGGAATAGATGGAAAACCCATGCCTTAAAACAATTCCTTGAGCAAACACAATAGTTGCTTTAGGACCGACATATGCATAGTGAGCAGGCAACCAGCTAATGCGCAATCACAAACACCACGTGTGCATACTGTGTTAAGTTAGCAACTCTGCATATTTCTAATTTTATGTAAATCAAAGAGCAGAATCAATTAAGAATATTGGTCCACCTTGTATGTATTTTGGGGAAATGAGTCTTCTCTCTTTAAAGGTCTAACCCTTTCACCTCAAACAGATACAGTTCTCCTAACCTACTTACTTAAGCCCCTCCCACAACTGCTTAAAATCCATTCTCATCCAGACACAATCTCCGTTTATTGCTTCAGGGTGAGTATACAAGACCCCAATGTGTAATCAAAACACTCTCAGTACAATACAGGTTGGGTAGTATGAGCTATGGTACTTTGCATTGTTTGAACTAGCTGACAATCAAAGAGCTTAGCCAATTGAGAATTAGTTTAGGGGGAGAATAGTTTGGGGTGAGAGGATCGGCCCTTTAAACCTTCGTGGCGGATGTACCTTCTTCGATCATATCCTAAAATGGTGAAGCAGTACAGCGCCCTTAAATTGTACCTCAAGTCAAAAAATTCAAAAATATGTATTAAGGACCATGAAAAGTGAATTCTAACAGTGCAACTCCCCTCTTCATAGGACATTCCTGAGCTGAGAAATAAAGCGTTGAATTTTATTTACTTAAAACAAATTGGTTTATTGCGAAAAAAATTGTGAATTTCTTTTTATACAACTTACATAAACTGCTTTGTTTCCCTTTAAAATTAAAAATGTTTTATGACCTTGAACAATTCCTGTGTGCTTGCATGGCATGTTCCAAAGAGATGGCTTAATTACTTACATCACCCTATAAGAGTAAGAGTGCACATCTTAGTACAAGGTGCAATAACGTTTAGATATACAAGGGTTGTAATTCGAATAGTACGACAATGGCATTACAAAGTATTGAGCAATGTACAGTTTTAAGTTGAGTGAATAAACTTCAAAATGTTATATTTCAGCTCAGGAATGTCCTATGAAGATGGGATATAGAATTCATTTTTCATGGTCTTTAATATCTATTTTTTAATTCTTTGACTTGACGTACACTGTAATTGTAAATGGTAGCCAGTCTTTATATTCCTGCCGTGGCCGACGTTGAGGCAAGCTCGTCAGTCGTCTAAATGAAGTAATCGGCCAATGTTCGTTCCATTGTATTAAATGTCTGCATATTGACTATTTGCCATGATCGAAATGTCAGATTTGAAGGTAACTTCAAGAGCAGTCCCCCAAACTTATTTTGGAGCAACAGTTAAAATTTACAATTTTTCTCTTACTCCTCTTCAAAGTTTCTTTCATCATATTTTATAACTTCAATATTGCATATTCAATATAAAACGAGCAGTTACTCCAAGTAAACTTCACATTTAAAGAGAGAAATTGTTGTCACATGACTCTCAACTTGCCAATCATGAAACAGGGCAGTCCACTACACTTCTGCAAGTTTAGATGACTCTTTAGAGAGTAGGTGTCAAGATGCCTTCAAAAAAGTTCATAACAGATAACTCGTTGCTTTACCTGCACCAGGTACCGAATTTCCAACAGCAATAGCCCCGACCAGAGACCAACAGTCAATATTGGTTCTTTCCGCAATTTAACGGCAACGAACTCTAGACGGAAGGAACGGACCTCTGACTGATATATCTGTGCCGTTGAACAATAAGACCAAAATTCCAAGTATACGGTATGCTAACATCAAACGAGAATAGGCTTGCAGGACAGTATCTAAGCTTGAACTGGTTCTCCTAGGACCATTTACTCAGGTACTTTGCACGTTGAAAAGATGCTTTCTCTCTATTCGAATGGTTTAATTGAAGTCTAAACTTATTCAATCTACAACCGCACAAAGACAAACAAATGATACAGTGGTTGGTGTATAATTTGGTTACCTCCCTGGCATGCAGAAGAGTGACAAATTTTCTGTGATCTCAAAAGTCGAATTTTTGTCAGTTTCCTTTATTGCCAGTTTTACAAAATAAATATCACGTGCCAATTGTTTTTTTTTTTCAAATTGTGTAGGCTACTTCTCTTCATTTCAAAGGGGCCAATGAGTTGATATTGATAACTTAATGAAAGTGTTTAAGAGTACTACCACAGGAAACAGCTTATAATTAGTGATTAGTCAATTTGAATATCCAATAGTTACGGAACAAAGTTAAAATTTGAAATCGAATTGACCCTTTTAAGTACCCACTCATGAAACAGTTATATATAAGTGCAGTATATAAGATATGGGATTGTTTAAGTTTGACCATTTCTCATTGGTGTGTAAGGAAATTTAACTAATTTAGAAAAGTTTGTTGAATTTCATGAACCAAATAAATTAGTCACTTTAACATCACAAATGGTTGAGCTAGGATTCCGTGTTTTTCCTTGTTTTTTTTTTATTACCGTACCGCAGTCCATATAAATTCTCAAGCGGCACAGCCCTTTGATTGACATCTTGTTCAAAAATACAGAGTTCCGAACCTCATATACAAAGCACGTGCTGTACTGAGAGTGTTTTGATTAAATATTGGGGTCTTGCATACTCACCCCGCAGCAATAAGCTGAGATTGTGTCTGGAATAGGATGAATTTGAAACAATCTTGAGAAGGCCCACTAAATAAGTTAGGAGAATCGGAACTGTTTCGGGGGCCCTTTAATCTACTCAGTTATTAGAGGTCAATAAGTTTGACCTAAAATGACCTCAAATAGCTTTTACAATTTGACAAACCTGACCAAACTTTAACAGTCAGGCAAACACCCAAGTTGGATTCCACCTCGTTAAGTGTACCTTCTGACAAGATTTATAGAATTAAAGTCTCCAGCACTGATTTTAAATGCTCAAAATCAGTACAATGTTATAAAGTTAATGGGGAGCACAAATGACTGATCCAGTCTCCACTTAGGCCTACGGTCATTCTGACATTTTGGGGAAGCTACCATTTAAATAAATGTCAATCAAAGTGCACTATCTAATCGTTTTAGAGACATGACTAATGTCTTGCTATATGGCCCCTTTAATAGAACATGCATAAAGTTTAGAGCTATATTCATTATTAACGTTACAGAAGGTGCACACAACTTACTTTTGTACACTTTCCACTCAATAATCTTGACTTTCTCGAAGAATGTATGGATGATCGCCCGTCGTAATTGTCGGACCAATGTTCTTATGTAAGCTCGTCTGCTAAGGCAATGTCTCTCATACTCGAGTCGTCTCTGAATTTTTATGAAGGCTGGCTCCTCTCGTATCTTCTTCATCTTCTACAGATGAAGTTTAATCAAGACGACTGTAAAGAAAACAGACATACCTTCTTTTATCAGTCTAGCTTAAGTACATTCATGCACCGTACCTATTTTAAGCCAATGTTGATCTCCGCTTCTGATTACGCATAAATTGAATCAGTCTGCAAGTTGATAAACTCCGAGTCGTCTACAGCGTCTCTTATAAGGATCTAGTTCTTATATGGATCTAGATCCTTGTAAAATGATGTAGACCAGCGTTTTTCAATCCTAATTTACAAACAGCATAACATCACTTCATTTTATTTTTTTCAGTTTTGTCCTGTTTTTCTTAATTTTTGGTTCTATTTTTATGGCGGATACAGGGGCCCATGAAAAGCGCTGACATCGGCATTAGAAAGTAGATCTTAAAATACCACCCCACACTCGGTCTTCGTCGGTTCAAATTATTTCTAACTCATGTAACCATGGACTACGGACAGGCCGCAGGAGTGCATGGTGCCACATGAAGGGGGAATGTGCCTTCCCCCGTCAACCGGTCGGGAAATTTTAACGATATCCCCGTGAAAAGGATAATTTCGTCAAGAATTCCTTGCCTCGCCATGACGGATTGAAACGGTTGCAAGTAGACTACAGTCAGTTTACACATGGTGACGCACTGGTGATTTTTGAAGATGCGACAATTTTACATATGTCTTCCACATTTTATTCGAACAAACTAAAATTTAAATTTGTCAGTTAACGGCACAGACAACATCTTAGTAAAAGGCAAACTGTAGCCTTAAAGAATTTTCACTAATTTTATACATTCAATTTGTTGTAGCTCCACTATGTGACCATCAATTCAAATTTCGTCTAGGCTTATAAGCTATTTACGGAGTATATTTCCAATCACTTACATAAGTTGACCTTACATAATATAATACATTTGAAATTTAATGACACGTTCATGTATCAGAAGTATAACGCCCACTCTTGCTTGGAGTCATATTAGTGATACAAAATAACATAGGTTAATATGCGAAAGCTGTTCATTACTTCCATTTCCTTAAAGTCCTCCACAAACCTTGCATCATTTGTGATAAGTAACTGAATTTATGCTATAAGTGGCCCTGATTTAAAGTTACTTGTAAATATTAAACGAAGCAGAAACAAAGTATCGACAGCACATTTAAGTGGTTAAGTCCACAGGATAAGATTTTTTTTTCATGAAGGGTACCTTATTCGAAAACATGAATCACCCATTGTAGGAGTAATAGGTGATAGGACTGGGGCTATTTTGCGCGTAATGAGTCAAATTTGACACACATTTGCTTGCTGACATCCTTAAAAGGGCAAGGGCAGTGAACCCCAAACTTTTCTTGAAGCGAGAGCAAAATCTCATACTTTTCTAGTTAGTTTTCTTTCATGTATCTTTCATAATATTTTAGGACTTCAATATTGCATATTCCAGGGTAAACGAGCAGTTCCTTCTTGTAAATTTCACAATTAAGAAGCAAAAACATTGTAACATGACCCTTATTAGAACCAATCATAAAATAGGGCAGCCTATAACACTAATTCAAATAAGGGTGACTGCATTATCCCTTCAAGAGGGTGTAACATGCAGTGGCGTAGGCAGCAATATGAAAGTGGGGGGGGGGGGGTAAATTTTGGACTGGGTACCTCACCCTACCCCTTGACGACCAAAGTTCATCCATTTGACAGTCTATAAATAATTGAACTTTTACACCAAGACGAGCGACATATAAAATATAAATGAAAAATAAATAAATAAATAAATAGATAGATAGACAGACAGACAGACAGACAGACAGACAGACAGACAGACAGACAGACAGACAGACAGACAGACAGACAGACAGACAGACAGACAGACAGACAGACAGACAGACAGACAGACAGACAGACAGACAGACAGACAGACAGACAGACAGACAGACAGACAGACAGACAGATAGATAGATAGATAAATAAATAAATAAGAATTGTATTCCATAACTCATTTGTTTTTTCAAATGAAACTGGGCACTGAAAAAGATGGAATCTTCATTTTTTGCCAGCCATGCTACACTAGCAGGACCAGAAAACAATTCCACTATATCTAAGCCCTCTGCAAAAAATATTGATAACATAATTCATCTATGCACAGACTACTCAACTGACAGGGTTGCAAGTAAAAGGTATCTGATGATAGGTGAATATGAGAGCATTTGAGTACGCCCAGTAGGAAAATGATTCTCTGCCCGAAATATGCAGTCTTCCCCGAAAGACTATCTCAGCGAAGCGCCACCCTTCAGTTGGCACGGAACGTACAGAAAATTTTGAAAATCGCGATCCCTCAGACAGCCGGAAATGGCATTTCTCATGTTTGTAAGTAGCAGTTAAGCAGCAACTGGAAGCTAAACCTTTTCAGGAAAAAACAAGCATCCAACTTTACCGATTTTTCCTTTAAAGTATGAAAACCTTTGGATTTGAGGCGTTATTTGCCGGGCACAAAGCTCGTCGAATTTCTTGCCCTTTTTGAACAGTTGAGCAAATGTTTGAAGATATGCAGCTTGTATTGCAGAAAGTTTGGGCTTCTGGATTTCCTGTAAGGAAATTTGAAAAGTTGAGGGGTTACTGAAGAATCTGCACTTCCTGCTGGCAAATCTGTGAAAATTACACGGTGACTGAAGGTCGTTGTTACTACATGATGTAAGGCTTACAAAAACTGAAGCTCTCAGATGATATTTTAAAGTTTCCGGTACTTTGTCGTCATTTTTAGACAAAATATTTCAAAATCAAGGGCTTATATTGGAGAAAATTTTGAATTTTGTGAAAGAAAATTGTTAAAATGTAGCACTGTAGTTGCCGGTGTCACTTAATGATCTAGTCTCACAAATGCCACATTTCCGAATATGTCATTTCCAGATCTCGGAAAAGCATTAGGAATAACACTTTGCTGCGCACGTGAAGCGGGAAAAAAACCGCCCTTTTAAAACAATTAATTGTAGATATGGTGCTTGTACTGAAGCCTTGAACCCCAGAGAATTACATGAGAGAAAGTTGGGAGAAACACACAAATGGAAAAAAAAGTTTTCTGACCTGGGGGGGGGGGGGAGGCGGAAGCATACTTCAGCTCCCACATTTTTAACTGCAGGCTGTCGCCCCCTCCCAATTGCTTCCTAAGCCCTTGGTAACATGGAATCAGTCATGTATACGGATATGCTTATCGCCATCACCCGGGACGAATCATGGTTTAACCTTAGTTGAGAGTCGGACCGTCCCTGAGCACGTCCCCGACTACAGTATTACCTTAAATGACGTCAAAGGTACCACAATAGCAACGACCCTACAGAGTCTGAAAATGCCCCGTTTGAAGATACCAACAGATGTATAAAGAAATTGAATACCATGTGAATTTAAATCGAAAAGTCCCTCGACGACCCGGTTACACAAGACGTTTTTAAAACGTGTTATTAAACGTTTTACAACAACACAAGTTTTGTTTTACTTGGGGTAAGACATTACACTGTTAACAGGGGTATAGTCAGGACGAGTTTTCAGTGAACACCTGTACAGTATTAAAAACGAGGACCAACATTAGATTGATAGATGTACTATTAGTGAGGACCAACATTAAATTGTCAGCAATATGTTTGATTCTTTTGTGACGTTTTTTTTTTTTTTGTTTTTTTTTTGTTTCCCACTGAGTGATTGCTTCTCTAAAAATTGCTACCATTTATATTAGGCTTTACTGTTTTTGAATTGTCTTTACAAACTGATTCCAAAGAAGCAGCTTATTCTTCATACTGTCATACTAATTTCTTTTTGTTTCTCTTCCGAGTTCTTTTAAATTATTTACCTTATCAAAAATTCATGCCCCAGGTGAAGCAATGACTTCCTCCCAATAGCCTATCACAATTCAGTAAGAACAATATTAGCACGTGCGGGTTTTCAAGGGTCAAGGATGGAAGTGAGACTGAATACTAGGCTTATTCAAATTGTGACGATTGACTAATTGCCACTTTGAGTGTATATGAAGTGGGCGTGGCATTTACGCCTTGCCTAGTGACATGCCTGTCCTTTTACGTGGTCGCTTGAGTATTGTGTTAAAAAATACAGTGTTGCGTGCTTTACTCTGCTCTATTTGTGGTTTCCCCCTTTCTCGACGCGTGGCCCACGCTTATACCCCACGCAGCTACGCTACATTTCTATTTAAAACAACGTCATTGCGTTGTCTCGGGGTATATATAGAACAATGTACAACATCATTAAGGGAAGCATGTAGGCCTACAACAGATATTCATACTTGCTAATTTATGAACTTACATGTAAGATATTTTGACTAGCGAACTGCCAAGAAGTAAATGTGATGTCCGTACTTTGCACCCTTCGGGGATATTTGGACTCTTCGCGGCCTCACGCAAGCTCTATTATAATTCTTAACTGCTTACCAGGTAAGAGGAATGTCTCGCTATATGAAAGTCGGGTTCCTTGTATGTAAAAGCAGAGAGCTGCAACAGAACTCCCTGACAAAAAGTAATGCAGCCTAGGATCGCCCGTGCACTACCGGTACCTGATATTTCAGTTTAATTGACCATAGAATTCAACACCTCTGTTCAGTCTCGTCCTAAAAGCCTTGAAGGCCTAATTACTTTAAAAGATGCATTTGGTCAATATCAAACATGCTGATGACATCATGAAGGAACAGTTGTCCCTTAATCAAACACGGAATGTCCTGGCAAGGGAATAAAAGGATGTGCAAGGTATTTTCCACTTAGTATACCACGATATTGTGACAAGAATTCTGTATTTAAACTTGAGGTAGCTTCTTTTAGAAGTTCGATAACAAAGGAATGTGTTCAGCCCTGCTTATCCCTACAGAATGTTTTCAATAGGCCACAATCCCCTTTACAAAAGCCAGACATACATCTTACACCAGTACTGCCTGAAGAGATGGGTTCATTTCAATCCTTCAGGATAAGTTAAACACTAAAACGTGACGTTGTCAAGGTAACAGATGAAAGAATTTTATCTTAGATTTGCATATGCACTTTGATCGTCAAATCTTGCACGATTGGTGTTTTGGAAATTTAGTAGAATGCGTAGTGTTATAGAACATAGTATTTACAACAATGCTTTCTACACGAGTCTGCAGAAATGCCTGGATTTTACCGTCAAGAACAGGCGAGCTTGAAACCACAGGCACTCCCAGCGCTATACCAAACAAACAAACAAAATTCAGATAAAGAAGAAGGATCATCTGGATAATCCATCTTTCAAGTAGCCATGCTGTCCCTATTATATTAAACAGTAAATACAACATCTGTAGTTGGTTTGTATTTTTTAATTTCACCTTTTTTTTGGGGGGGGGGGGCTCCAAAGTGGTACGCCCATGCTTAAACATCTTGGGCTTACCACTTTGGAGCTGCCAAGGATTAGGGGAGACATGCTCCAGTTTTACAAGTTTCTTTGGGAAAGGAACCCCCTTCTGACTAGTAGTTATTTAACTTATTTAAGGGTTCAAAGTAATTCTCGGGTGCGTGGGCATTGTAAAAAGCTGGAAAAGCCTTTTGCAAGGCTTGACATTAGGAAGTTTAGTTTCTCCCACAGAGTTGTCAACGAGCGGAATTGTCTACCAGATTGGGTAGTTCACTTGCCCCACCGAGTTTCGAAGTTTGTTGGGCGTTAGAAATGGTTAACCCCATGTCGCACTTGTGACAACAATCTTATGCGTCGCCATGGTTAACCCAGCCTACGGAGCGAACAAAATCTTTTCGTTCAGCTCATCGCTACGAAAAAACCTCCGAAGCGGGCGGCAGCCTAATGTGACTGCTGCCACAGGGGCGCTACGCAGGCTATGGTTCACCTTATGATGGAGACTTCGTGAACATGTGGCCTATCATTTTGTCACCAGTCGTGCATGTGTGAGTCAGGGTACTGTATGTCATAGAAAGTATATTGAAATTGCCCCAAAATGGTGAGGGTTTCGTCCCTAATATATAATTAGCGGTAACAAATTAAAAATTTGAAAATTTCTAATTGGTAATAACAAATTAAATTTTTTTTTACTTCAATGGCACTAACGGATTTTGGTAGTACTAGATATAATCCATTCAGGCAATGAAATGAAAGGTTCGATGCTACAGTACGGTAGGCTAAATGATGTAGCGTAGCTTAGACTCTAAACAGCTCCCTAGTCTATTGTTAGCTGATTGAGCGTTTACTTCGTGGAATACCGGCATTTGCTAGATGTGAAAATACAATTGCACATTGCTCAGTTTTCACACTATTTTCAATCCCACGGAGTGTCACCAGTATAAGGTCGTCTTCAACAGCAAAACAGCACCAAAATTAGCACGCGAAAACAAAATAAATTAGAAGCATTTTTTATCAGCCATATAAGAGGAATCACTTATTGGTCACGTGACTAATTAACTGTGCTGATAGACTAATTTATTCCTACAATGTAAACATTTCTAGGCGAGAAGAAAATTTCATTAACCTTCGCTGTTCTTTTAATTTCTGTCCTCAAAAACCTTTACTGAGCATTGCTACCAACCAGCTTCAATGTTTAATTGTTCCCGTAAAAGCAATATATTTGCATACGGACAGTCTGACAATAAGTAAAAAAACATGGACCTGATAGGAGCAGCTGCTACATGTGGTACTCGTAGTAATGTAATCATTCGTGTTTGCATGTATGTCCTGAACTATACTGATGAAATGACATGCACTGAATTGTACACAGACGATACACGATGGCTATAGTTATTACACTTTACGGGGGTAAAAGGTGCAACCAGTGTTTGAACAAAGCACATTCATACGTCACGTGTTATGTGAATGAATATAGGCGTGAGCAACATGATGGCACCTTTTAAACATCCATGCATTAATTGCAACAACAATCCATGAAAACACCGCGTGCCCGGTGTGAACACGGGGGTAGTGGCGATAGGTCCATATGACCAGGGGGATGACCACGTCGACGGACCAAACTAGCCAGCTGGTGCCACTTTTAGGTTTTAAACGTTAACTGAATATTTTCATCATTATTGGTAAGCTACCACTTCCAAATGACATGAGGACCTTGCAGGAAAACATCATGCTCGTGCAAACAACGTCATTATCTGTACAATCTGCACTAAGGATTATTTCTGGAGAGAAGGCCCATCTTCTCTGACATACGATAAGGTTAACCCAAACTTTATCTGCATGTTATAAACCCGCTAATGGTTATGTATGGTGCAACTTTGCAAAGTTCGATGCTTTCAAGCTAAGCACGATTGTGAGCTAACGAAATACACCGAGTGTGACTGACCCCATAAAAAATATTGCGTAAGGCATTAGGACGCATAAACAATCGTTGCGAAAATGGCCATAGCTGTAGGGCAAAATTGTCGAGGTAAGCAGCAAAAATGCATCATACGGTACCTTATAGGCTGTTTCCAATGCATGCCATTTGAAAAGAATTTTGTGTGCCTTAGTGTGATGTAGTTTTACACATCTGATGGCCGGGCAGTTTTATTTTTTCAAGGGACAATTCTCATGGGCCACGGTTAGTGTACTCCATCTGACACGCGGGTTAATGCAAGAAAAATGCTTGTTACTGTGCTTTCGTGAACCAGAAAATCACATCTATAATGTTTTCACATTTTTCATGAAGAAAATATCTAGAAGGGTAAAGGGTGAATTAGAGATTTCGCCCAAATCATTCCTGACAATGCAGGCTTCATTACTGACTATTCAACGTGATAACATAGCCTAATCGTAAATCCCTTAAATTGGTGATTCTTGTCTAACTACAATCTTTATTTTCATAAAGGCTCCATCTAGACTCCATCCAACACGGTGATTTCAATTTCCAAAATTTTGTTACCTGTTCCCTCTGTAGTTAATATTTCTTGCCACTTTCTATAGCCTTTGGCATTAGCAGATTTGACGTATCCTCTCCTCAGAAAGTGAGTACCATTTATCGGGTTAATATAGAATCTCGAATCTAGACCTCCCGACAAAACACGAATTGTAAAAGCCACCTTAATATTTTTTGAAAAGTGTTAAGGAATGGAAAATATGTTTTAACAGAGCTAATCGCGGGGGGGGGGGGGGGGGGGCGAACGGAAAGGAATTTTTACCATGTGAATTAAATGAAAATTTGGAAAGCCATGACTTAGATCGTATACTGAGACCCAGGGTATACCTCCCTGACTTAATAAGCCTACGCAGGCCATGTTCACCATCTGATCGAAATCCCTAGTTCCGTCACTGTCCCGGGGGAGGGGCGGTCGCAAAGTGGGGGATGTATTTTTTCTCTTGAGTAACAGTTGGACAGTTTGAGTAAAAATATTTTAAAAGTCCCTGTAATTAATCTTCAATCTAAACCAACAAGTTACCAAAATGGTCTCTAGCCTCAAATTGTTACCTTCAGGTTAAATCTAGCAGCGCCTATGATTTTTTCAGTGGTGGGGCACTGGGAGTGTCACAGTGGCGTAGCTAGACTGTTTACAATGGGTAGGCAAACACCCAGATTTTCCGATTTTTAATGGGGTGTGAGTATTACGGACGTAATTCGCGGAGAACGCGCGCCAAAGTCAATGCCTATTTTATGCTAATATAACTATTTGGAAATATGGAGATAGTATTCCAGAAGAATTAGGATTCTGGTTTCCGGTATAGAAATTTGGTGAATTTGTTCATTTTTAAAGAGCCTGCACCTGCTATTAGCGAATCTGAGATTTTTATTCAGCGATCCACAACTAGCTGACTAGAAAAAGATGTTGACCGTCCCTACTTAAAACAGTTGTTAAGAAACTGTGCCATAAAAACAGAAAAAGGTAAACCTCTTTCTGTCTTTTCACTAACCAACTGCACGGTGACTACAGGTCGTTGCCTGGTTTTTTTTACAAAATGTTAAGACTTGCGGACTGAAGCTCTCTGACAACACTTTGTTGCCTTTTTTAGACAAAACATTGCAAAATCAAGAGCTAACATATTGGAAAAAATATGATTTCATGGAAGAAAATGTAGGAAAACAGTACCTTAGTCGACGGCGTCAGTTGATGCTATGGTGTCACACATAATATCTGAATTTCTCATTTTCCAGAGCCAGGGAATCGATCCTACCACTTGCAACTACAACACCAATTACTGTTTAATGGGAATGAGAGTGCCACGAAGGAATTGCATGACAGAACCACGCTATTATTGCAATTACTTGTATAGTAGTAGAAATGCTTCCAGCGCCACGAAATACAATCTCTGTGTGCTATGATCCATGATTCATATATTGAACGGTCGTTAGTCCAAATTGTCTCTCTTGAAAAAATAATCACACAGTGTAGGCTGTCTACAATTTTTCTAAGATTCCAGTCTAAAATAATCTCCTGGCAGCCTGGACCGGTACATGATGCCCGCTGACCTCTCCCGTGGGTTTGTCGTTTTCCGCAGTTTCCTCAAATTCTGCCTTTCCGAGTTTCGACGGAACTGGTACTGTCTTTGTATAATGTGTGTGACGGAATGAGGTAATGTAGGTGCTAAGCTAGGGATGAAGGGCTTTACCACGAAAGTCAAGGCAGAAAATGCACATGATTGACACCTGTGGGTATGTACCGTTTACACTACCTACCTAAAAGGTATTGCGCAGTTCTGTGACTAAACAATTATTTCGGCGTTTCCTACAAATGACGTCGTGCCAGTTGGGTCCGGACACAGGCGGTCCCAATTCCATTTTTGTCAAGGGTGCAAAAACATTTTTGCCTCAGAATTCATGTCAAGTTAACACAGGAAGGTAAATGTTTTGGAAAAATATAGTTCAATGGAGTAATGATCACCCACAAGAATGGCTAGTTCAAGTTCCTGGGAAAAGTCTTTCCATTCATACAAATTATGTTATGCACCCAAATATGCCCCACCCCCAAATAAAAATACATTTTGCACCGCACCCCTGTTTTCGATCTGGTCCAAAGACAGCTGTGCAGTAATTTGAGTTGAATTCCAGTGAATCTGAAAATATCGCTGGAAGATCTGACAGATGGATAAAGCAAACAGTGACAGACTGATTACCGATCGCTTTATACATCTATGAGGGTTCAAAGTGCTCTTTGTCGATGAAAAGCTGCTACTACAGAAGACTGTATATCATACTACAAAGCTTGAATATAATTTTTAGGCCAAAGGGGCTGGGCCCATGAATCAACTTTTGACGCATGAATATATACCAGCATACACTACTTTAATGGAGTCAAACACATTAGTCTATGTTCATGGTGATTTTTTTGCATTTTGTTCTTGAACTGGTTAAGTGCCTGGCTAAATGTTCGACATTTATGCAGGCTTAGATTGTTTGCTCAAAAGACATCTTTTTGACTTTATTCAATAATGGGCGGGCTATGCACACTATAACGTGTCGTCTTTTGAGGGGGTAAACATTGCTAAGTGGCACATACCGACATTAAGCACGTCGAATGTAATAATTCCATTATGCAGTAAACCTAAATGTTGACTTTGTCAGACTGAGTTGGTCTATGTCAATTCAGCGGTAAATCGTGTAGCAAAGAGTGAAACGATTCGCAATGTGACATCATGTCCAGTGAGCAAGCCAAGAATGGCAGCCTGATCGGCCAAAACATGGGCGAAAACCACCCAAAATTGACAAAAAAAAAGCTTGATTTCTCAGTGGCGTAGTCTTCTAACAGGAGTGGACACCATATTGTTGAGTTACATGCAGACTGGACGTTGTGACACGTGCATGGAGGGTTATGGTGGCGATAGCTGTTTTGACCCCATTTACTAGTAGGGCCGATCGCTGAGAGAAAGGTATCAGGACATATCAGGACATATGGCCTTGGTTCGGCCAACAAGTCCAAAATTCGATGAGTCGGGCGGATGGAGGTTACCTCAGCTAATTGTACATTTGACTTAAGGATTATAGTATACACAACGTGTGAATTACGAGTCGAATTTGGTAAGAACTTCGAGAAAAAAGTCCCGGTCAAAGTGGATCTACATGTGCCATATTTGTAAAACTAAATCCAATTACGGAAGATATTTACCATGACTTTTTTCCGAAAAAATTAATACGGCTGTTGGTTACATTTTTCATTCCTTTGTTCCCTTCAATTACATTTAGTAACCGTGACTGCACAATCACGAGTAATTAGTAGCTGTTGTGTTTAAAGATGGTGTAATATACCTCAATGTATATAACTGCAATGTTAGCAAAAGAAGTTTTTTTCATATAGCTCGAAAAAAATCTAAGGGGTGGCAGCACAAGGTGGCAGCCACAGAGACGCTACACAGGATACAATATCATTGGACATTTACTTAGCTAAGCATGGGCGTCACCAAGGGGGGGGGTCGAGGGATGGGAACGACCCCCCCCCCCCCTTGTTTTTTAACAGAAACGTTTAAAGGATGTAAAAACCAAAAAAGGATTTCTTCTGCCATTGCAAAGTATAAATTTCTTTTAAGATGTTGAATGCCTAATTTGCTGCAATTACAGATGAAGTCCCCCAAATTACTATTTCATCCCTTCCTTTTTGTAAAGTGCCGTCCCCTAGCAAGTCCTTATTGGCTACATGTAACTACACCTTTCCACTGAATTATAATCAGATATCTAATCATGAAACATCTTAAATTCTTTTAATGGAACAAACGTTTTATTGACACAATATTAGAACGATACGTCATGAATTTTGTTCATTTGGTGAGTAAACTGCTTCATGTCAGCATACCTTAATGTTAAACGGAAGTGCATCTGCGGGATATTTCAAATTGACTTTAAATCCCACTGAAAAATAGTTCCAAGGATGATGATATTGTTGTAGCAGTCGACTGTTCTGAGGTTTTTTAACATAACTTCACACAGAAAAACAAAGTAAGATGCCCTGTCTAAATTTCGACTTCTAGCTCACTGAATTGATACCATATGCTTGTCTGTGCTACAAATATCAACCTTTGACTCAACGGAGCTATATGTCAGTAATAAGTTGTTTTTACTTTGAATAGTACTATGATTATGGAGAGGTAGTTATCCCACGAAAATCTGTTGAGTCAAAGACCTTTCATCTTATGGAAATAATGATATCGATATTTAAGGAATAAATCACATTTGGCTGACTATTATGGTGAATAAACTGTTGAGACTCCAAATTGGCAAAGTAACGGACGAGGCGAAGTCGAGTCCGTTATGTTGGCTAATTTGGAGTCGAGACGGTTAATGAGAGAGTAATGGTCAGACAAATGTGGTTTATTCCTATTCTTTATCACTGTTTTTACGTTTATTGACCGTGTGTAGTAAAATAACATGCCAAGTGTTCAACCAATCAGAAGACAAGATTCTCAAAAACGGATGGTAGAGGTGGTAGAATTGAAAATTAACTTCCTTTTATCTATGAACACGTATCAAACTTTGTGATGAGTTACTCATATCTCTAAATTTCAACTAAATTCTTCTGTTCTTCCTCTTATTTTTGCTCCGGGTTTTCAACTTTCATAAATTAAACTATTTTCTAGGTCTTTTTTTTCATGCTCCCCAAAAAGGGAAAATCCTAAAACTTATGCCTATAATCAGTTTAAAGTTTTGCCAAACATAGCACCATTTTGCATCTAGGAAATCTAACGCAAAGAAAGTTTCTCAGAGGGGGACACAACCAATTTTGGTTTTCCTGTTAAAGGGTAAGGTACTGCCTTAGGTAAGCTAAAATCCGTTCAAATATTGTTTGCGGCTGGGTACATCCACCTTAAAACACGTGGGAAGAGCCGTTTCCGGCCACTTGGAGGGGTTTTAAAGCCCAAACTTTTCTTGGACGCTCCACGCCAACTGATGATGGCGCTCCGCTTAGATTCAAATATTGCCGCATTTGCGATCTACGTCCTTCTGAAGTTTACAATTTTTCCCAAGGGAAAGGGAGATACCGGTTCAATTTAGTCTCATCCCCCAGGCCACAGATCAGATGTGCCTAGTTTTGGGGTCCCTAAAAAGTGTATGTATTACCATTTTTCATGGATTGATTTATTTGAGAAGTCGCAGACATGAGATTCGTATTTCAAGGCTGGGTACATCCAGCTTAAAACACGTGGGAAGTGCCGTTTCCGGCCATCTGGAGGTGTTTTGAACCCCAAAATTTTCTTGTTCGCTCCGCGCCAACCGATGATGGCGCTCCGCTTAGATAGTCTTGCCGTGCCTGACCTTCAGAGGTACCAGACCCCCCCCCCCACTTGTTTCCTAGGCACCCCCCAAAATCCCATCCTGGCTAAGCCACTGTGTTCGCGAGAGCATTGCCTCTACGCGCGTACTTACTTCCTTCTTTGCGCAAGGGCCACAGGGGCCACCACCTCCTCAATCGAATTCTGAGAATGACTTTTTAAAAGAACAAAACTTCGAAGCGAACAACCCCCTATCTCCAACAGACCAGTGATCAGGCCCTGAGGTTCGGGCTCGACTAAGAAAAAACAGTATTTGAGTGAAAGTTTCTTCTAAGAAGAGGTCATACGCAAAGTGCAGAGAATTATTTGCATATCAATGGTATGCGATGAGAATAAGCGTTTAATTTAGCCTACTACTATAATAGGTGTCTCTACTTTATCTTACTGTGGTAATCTGTCTCTCTAATTTATCCTTCTATTATTATCTGTCTCTCCCGTATGTTGATCTGCTAAGCGGATAGAATGATCGGGAATTAAAAACAATAATTATCCCCATACACTAATCCGAACAGTCTAGTGATGATCTGATTTGGCCACAACAAAGTGACTGGGTCCACCAGCTTCAATCTTTCAAATTTGCTTAACTCAGTGGCGGAACTGCCATATGGTCAGGGAGCGGCCTCCCCCTCCCGCAGCCCCCTGACGGACCAAAATTGTCTGTCGGCGCCCTTTTAGGTGTTTTACCAGAATGCAAAAATGCATTGAGGTTTCGATGAAACATACATGCTCTTTTCAATAAAATGCTACATTTCTTGTAACAACTGGTGACCCAAAATAACCTTTGTCTCCACCTGTAAGTGACTGGTTTTTCTTTTAACCAAAACATTTCTCTGTTCAAAAGTCAAATTTCATACTTTGCCTTAAGATATTCTGCAAATAAGGTTTTCAGAGTTTGATGCCAGGTGATACCAGATGACCATTGACCTCCACCAAAAACAACAGGTACAGTACAGTACTTTCAACTCACCATAACACATCCACATACTAATTAGGAAATCCATGCAAGTGTCCTACCTTGAGATATCCCATTTTTACAAGTTTTTCAAAGTTTGACCGATCATGACCCCAGATGTCCTTTCACCTCCACAAAAAACCTTATACAGACCATCTTCTCACCATAATTCATTTACATACTAATTTTGAAATCCATCCACCTTTCATACCTTGAGCTATCCTAAACAAGTTTTTCTGAGTTTGATCCCTATGACCCCAAATGACCTTTGACCTCTACCAAAATCAATAGGGTTCTTCCTCCCATCATAACGCATCATCATATCAAGTTTGAAATCAATCCAAGCTTCCTACCTTGAGATATAGTGTGAATAAGAAGTTCGGAGTTTGACCCCATGTGACCCCAAATGACCTTTGACCTCCACCAAAATTCATTGGGTTATTTCTTACATCATAATGCATCAACATATCAAGTTTGAAATGAATCAACGTTTCCTACCTTGAGATATAGTGTAAACCAGGATTTTGGGGTGTGACCCCATGTGACCCCAAATGACCTTTGACCTCCATGAAAATAAATAGGGTTCTTTCTTACATCATAACGCATCAGCCTATCAAGATTAAAATGAATCCAAGTTTCCTACCATAATGTATCATGTAAACAAGGATTTCAGGTTTTGACCCCATGTGACCCCAAATGACCTTTGACCTCCACGAAAATACATCGGGTTCTTTCTTACATCATAACGCATCAACATATCAAGTATGAAATTAATCCAAGTTTCCTACCATGAGATATCATGTAAACTAGGATTTCAGGGTTTGACCAAATGTGACCCCAAATGACCTTTGACCTCCACCAAAATCAATAGGGTTCTTCCTTTCATCATAACGCATCAATATATCAAGTTTGAAATTAATCTTAGCTTTCTACCATGAGATATCGTGTAAACAAGGATTTCGGGGTTTGACCCCATGTGACCGCAAATGACCTTTGACCTCCACCAAAATCAAAAGGGTTCTTCCTTACATCATAACGCATCAACATATCATGTTTGAAATTAATCCAAGGTTTCTACCATGAGATATCGTGTAAACAAGGATTTCGGGGTTTGACCCCATGTGACCCCAAATGACCTTTGACCTCCACCAAAATCAATAGGGTTCTTCCTTACATCATAACCCATCAACATATCAAGTTTGAAATTAATCCAAGTTTTCTACCATGAGATATTGTGTGAACAAGGATTTCAGGGTTTGACCCCATGTGACCCCAAATGACCTTTGACCTCCACCAAAATCAATAGGGTTCTTCCTTACATCATAACGCATCAACATATCAAGTTTGAAATTAATCCAAGTTTTCTACCATGAGATATCGTGTAAACAAGGATTTCGGGGTTTGACCCCACGTGACCCCAAATGACCTTTGACCTCCACCAAATTCGATAGGGTTCTTCCTTACATCATAACGCATCAATATGTCAAGTTTGAAATTAATCCAAGTTTCCTGTCTTGAGATATTGTGTAAACAAGGATTTTGGTTTTTGACCCCCTGTGACCCCAGATGACCTTTGACCTCCACCAAAATAAATAGGGTTCTTTCTCTCAGTATGGGATATCTGTGTACCAAGTTTGAGAACTGTCAGATCTTCCCTTCTCAAGATATCGTGTAAACAAGCAAAGTGTCACAAACACACACACATACACACATACACACGCACATACACACATACATACACACACGCCATCATGAATGCATAGGTTTCTCTTTTCATCGAAACCAAAAATACTTCACTCTTACACCATTATTGGCGAAAGACATGATTTAATAGCGTTGTTAAAAGGCCCAGATAACAAAATGCTCTAACAGCCATCAGCAACTGTACTATCTGAACTCTATTCTAATGAAAAGAGTCATCTTCTGTAATAGGGATAGGTTTTGCTGAGACGTATCTTCATGCTTTAAACGCACTAATGAATGTTATCGTAGTGGTAATGGTTTAAGAGTTTTAATGAGCAATGACAATGACACAAAATATAATGACCGCCTTCATACTAGAATGTGAAAGAGAGGAATAGAAACATGGGCGTCCACAAGTAGGGGCAAGGGGTGGGGGAACTTGCCCTCCCTTGGAAAATAAAAACCTGAAAAACGAAGAAAACATAAAGAAAAAGACAAAAAAAATCACTTTTCTTGAGAGAAGCATTTAGGCCAAACTTTTCTTGAGCTCCCCGCCAACTCATGGTAGTGCGGGGCTTTAGCCCCCTAAAAAGCATTTTGCATAAAAGAATTTTTTCCACCCTATCAAAAATTCTTCTGCGGAGGCCCATTGACAGAAAATTATAACAAGTTTTATTATTATAAAAACTTGCTGAGGAGAAATGACAGAGTAGTCTTCTACCAGGTGAGGAAAATCAAATGGAAAGCCTGAAAAGCCGTGGCTTCTATCGTGCTGAGGCTCAGGGTAGGCCTATTTACTTCTTCGAAGCGCCCCTGCAGACCATTTTGCCCCCTCTGACCGAAATCCGTAGCTCCGCCCCCGGGCACTAACTGTATCACGGATGGTTGTGTACTACAGTTCTGATTGACTTCCTCAGTTCCACTGAATATAAGGATTTAGAAACTGTATGTAGCCAATAAACTTAAGACGATTAAAGGCTGACAAGCTTTAGGACCGCACTCTGTACTTATGACAGGCCTTCACTAGCTGCTGTGATTTGGAGTCTATTATTACTCCAAGTTTTATACAATAGTTTGCCGTACAACATTGACCAGGCTCCTAGCTTTAATCGATGTCATAATTATGACGTCGTTATGCAACTTGTTATGCTTGTGTGTTTGCAACCGAGTTCCCTCAAACTGTGATTTGAATATAACAGCTCCCTGTATAGCTACCGTTTGCATCAAAACGTCATTCCGGAACATTCCCAGTAACTTATTAATGGACATGACACAGCATGTCCATTATTGTGGTTGGTCGCATTTTCTGATGATCAGGTGACCACATTTCTTTCGTTCAGTTTATCGGACGACTCCCATCAAGAAACAAACCGATCTTTTGGGGAAAGATTGGTGCAGCAGAGGAGACGGGTATGTGACAAGATTGTGTGAAAAATGTCGCTAATTACGAAATGCGGTACATTTTTCCCTCAAATGTTCTACATTTAAATATTAAGTAGGCTAATAACAATATTAAGTAGCCTAATTGCAATATTAAGCAGGCTAATTGCAATATTAAGTAGGCTAATTACAATATTAAGTAGGCTAATACTCGTGGTACTTTACATATGACGCAGTCATGAATGAGGGATGCTGTCCTACGTGAACTGGGTTCTTACTCTCTTTCAAGATCGCTGGTGTTTGCTACCGTTTTAACATAACATAACAGGTTGAAGGGCAAAGGAGGGCCAAAGCCCCATAAGATGCCCTGAAGTCCAGGCCCTAATCATTTAACTCTTCGAAGATCCAGTGCCAGAGTGAGAGTTTTATGTACATATTTTATGTATATATTCCAAATCAATTTGTTTAGAACCGTCTGGTTACCAAATATATTTGATAATCCATTTATAAAATGATTATTAAGACAACTGTATAAATGTGAAAAAATGAGTATAATTCTTTCTGGCAATTTCCTGGAATTACGGCATAGTGCAATGTCTCTTTCGTCGTTTGAAACAGTTTACGAATGTACAATATATGTACAATAACATACAGACAGGTTACTGCAAGTCGCTGGCCGCATTACGATCATGTACTAAATGTCAGTACATGATCGTAAGGAATCAGTACATGATCGTATGAAATCAGTACATGAACGTAAGCAAACAGTACATGAACGTATGAAATCTGTACATGATCGTAAGCAGTTAGTACATGAACGTGTACTTTTACTACATCAAATTCGGTGAGCCTTTTGGCGGACTTCTGGTACGCCGAAAGGCTCACTCTGTATGGCGTGCGGAAGAGACAATAATAACATGATGATCTTACGTTTTTACATGTACAACGTGTGTTTTAAGATGTACAACGTGTGATATTACATGTACAACGTAACATTTAACATGATGAACTTATGGTTTTAGTACATGATGGTGTAAATTTACATCATGATCATATGAAGTTAGTACATCATCGTATATTTTTGGTACATGAACGTGTAATTTTAGTACATGAACGTGTAGTTTTAGTACATGAACGTGTATTTTTAGAACATCATTATATTTGGTGAGCCTTTTGGCGTGCCATACGGAGCAGCGTTCAGTAAAAAGCCAGTATGTATACTTTGGGGTAATAAAGCTCTTATTACTCCAAGGTGCAAACGATGTGAACAATTGCACGAAGTTTTCTGACGTGTTTACTAGGTACATGTCGTAATAGGCAGAGGGCCGTAGGGACAATTTCTGTCTAGAAATAGACCGTCGATCGCGACCACCATTTCGGGAGGGGGCCTAAAACTTTACAAAATGATGGCCAGATATGCTCTGAGTAACCAAACTTTTTTCACAAGCACAACCGTTGCACATTAGCGAGAATAATAAAATCAAAATCTGGGGTTTTCCTGAACGTCTAAAACATGTCACAATTATTGGTACATTTTTTACCCATATGTACGAAAATGTAGGCGATGGCGCAACGGTAAGCTTCACGCCTTAGAGTTCGTCGATACGAGCTCGAAACCCATTGCACGGAGAGGTCGTTTAGTTTTTTTTTTTTCAAATTTTCAGAAAATTTTTTGCAAGTATAAGTGAACGCTTTCAGAAACTTTGGTTGGTGGGGAATTCCTTTGTAACTTTAAATAATGAAAATCAAATTAAATTACCCAAAAGGTTCGAATAAGAATTAGCTGTTTACAGTCAGGACGGTAGGTACGACTGTTACTTGTGGCGTTTACTTGCCCACAGATTTATCTGTTTATCTCTTATGTTTCTTAATTTGTTTTTGTTTTGCTTCTCTCATCAATATAAATTTACTGTGCTATGCTGTTGATTATGAAAAGTGTCTTTGTTTTCAGTAATGTCAAAGTAGAGTGTCAAAGGTTAAAACACTTACTTTTTTGTGTAAGATAAACTTTTTCTGTTTATATTGTGTGCAACTCAAAAACGGATGGTAGAGGTGGTAGAATTGAAAATTAACTTCCTTTTATCTATGAACACGTATCAAACTTTGTGATGAGTTACTCATATCTCTAAATTTCAACTAAATTCTTCTGTTCTTCCTCTTATTTTTGCTCCGGGTTTTCAACTTTCATAAATTAAACTATTTTCTAGGTCTTTTTTTTCATGCTCCCCAAAAAGGGAAAATCCTAAAACTTATGCCTATAATCAGTTTAAAGTTTTGCCAAACATAGCACCATTTTGCATCTAGGAAATCTAACGCAAAGAAAGTTTCTCAGAGGGGGACACAACCAATTTTGGTTTTCCTGTTAAAGGGTAAGGTACTGCCTTAGGTAAGCTAAAATCCGTTCAAATATTGTTTGCGGCTGGGTACATCCACCTTAAAACACGTGGGAAGAGCCGTTTCCGGCCACTTGGAGGGGTTTTAAAGCCCAAACTTTTCTTGGACGCTCCACGCCAACTGATGATGGCGCTCCGCTTAGATTCAAATATTGCCGCATTTGCGATCTACGTCCTTCTGAAGTTTACAATTTTTCCCAAGGGAAAGGGAGATACCGGTTCAATTTAGTCTCATCCCCCAGGCCACAGATCAGATGTGCCTAGTTTTGGGGTCCCTAAAAAGTGTATGTATTACCATTTTTCATGGATTGATTTATTTGAGAAGTCGCAGACATGAGATTCGTATTTCAAGGCTGGGTACATCCAGCTTAAAACACGTGGGAAGTGCCGTTTCCGGCCATCTGGAGGTGTTTTGAACCCCAAAATTTTCTTGTTCGCTCCGCGCCAACCGATGATGGCGCTCCGCTTAGATAGTCTTGCCGTGCCTGACCTTCAGAGGTACCAGACCCCCCACTTGTTTCCTAGGCACCCCCCAAAATCCCATCCTGGCTAAGCCACTGTGTTCGCGAGAGCATTGCCTCTACGCGCGTACTTACTTCCTTCTTTGCGCAAGGGCCACAGGGGCCACCACCTCCTCAATCGAATTCTGAGAATGACTTTTTAAAAGAACAAAACTTCGAAGCGAACAACCCCCTATCTCCAACAGACCAGTGATCAGGCCCTGAGGTTCGGGCTCGACTAAGAAAAAAACAGTATTTGAGTGAAAGTTTCTTCTAAGAAGAGGTCATACGCAAAGTGCAGAGAATTATTTGCATATCAATGGTATGCGATGAGAATAAGCGTTTAATTTAGCCTACTACTATAATAGGTGTCTCTACTTTATCTTACTGTGGTAATCTGTCTCTCTAATTTATCCTTCTATTATTATCTGTCTCTCCCGTATGTTGATCTGCTAAGCGGATAGAATGATCGGGAATTAAAAACAATAATTATCCCCATACACTAATCCGAACAGTCTAGTGATGATCTGATTTGGCCACAACAAAGTGACTGGGTCCACCAGCTTCAATCTTTCAAATTTGCTTAACTCAGTGGCGGAACTGCCATATGGTCAGGGAGCGGCCTCCCCCTCCCGCAGCCCCCTGACGGACCAAAATTGTCTGTCGGCGCCCTTTTTAGGTGTTTTACCAGAATGCAAAAATGCATTGAGGTTTCGATGAAACATACATGCTCTTTTCAATAAAATGCTACATTTCTTGTAACAACTGGTGACCCAAAATAACCTTTGTCTCCACCTGTAAGTGACTGGTTTTTCTTTTAACCAAAACATTTCTCTGTTCAAAAAGTCAAATTTCATACTGTGCCTTAAGATATTCTGCAAATAAGGTTTTCAGAGTTTGATGCCAGGTGATACCAGATGACCATTGACCTCCACCAAAAACAACAGGTACAGTACAGTACTTTCAACTCACCATAACACATCCACATACTAATTAGGAAATCCATGCAAGTGTCCTACCTTGAGATATCCCATTTTTACAAGTTTTTCAAAGTTTGACCGATCATGACCCCAGATGTCCTTTCACCTCCACAAAAAAAACCTTATACAGACCATCTTCTCACCATAATTCATTTACATACTAATTTTGAAATCCATCCACCTTTCATACCTTGAGCTATCCTAAACAAGTTTTTCTGAGTTTGATCCCTATGACCCCAAATGACCTTTGACCTCTACCAAAATCAATAGGGTTCTTCCTCCCATCATAACGCATCATCATATCAAGTTTGAAATCAATCCAAGCTTCCTACCTTGAGATATAGTGTGAATAAGAAGTTCGGAGTTTGACCCCATGTGACCCCAAATGACCTTTGACCTCCACCAAAATTCATTGGGTTATTTCTTACATCATAATGCATCAACATATCAAGTTTGAAATGAATCAACGTTTCCTACCTTGAGATATAGTGTAAACCAGGATTTTGGGGTGTGACCCCATGTGACCCCAAATGACCTTTGACCTCCATGAAAATAAATAGGGTTCTTTCTTACATCATAACGCATCAGCCTATCAAGATTAAAATGAATCCAAGTTTCCTACCATAATGTATCATGTAAACAAGGATTTCAGGTTTTGACCCCATGTGACCCCAAATGACCTTTGACCTCCACGAAAATACATCGGGTTCTTTCTTACATCATAACGCATCAACATATCAAGTATGAAATTAATCCAAGTTTCCTACCATGAGATATCATGTAAACTAGGATTTCAGGGTTTGACCAAATGTGACCCCAAATGACCTTTGACCTCCACCAAAATCAATAGGGTTCTTCCTTACATCATAACGCATCAATATATCAAGTTTGAAATTAATCTTAGCTTTCTACCATGAGATATCGTGTAAACAAGGATTTCGGGGTTTGACCCCATGTGACCGCAAATGACCTTTGACCTCCACCAAAATCAAAAGGGTTCTTCCTTACATCATAACGCATCAACATATCATGTTTGAAATTAATCCAAGGTTTCTACCATGAGATATCGTGTAAACAAGGATTTCGGGGTTTGACCCCATGTGACCCCAAATGACCTTTGACCTCCACCAAAATCAATAGGGTTCTTCCTTACATCATAACCCATCAACATATCAAGTTTGAAATTAATCCAAGTTTTCTACCATGAGATATTGTGTGAACAAGGATTTCAGGGTTTGACCCCATGTGACCCCAAATGACCTTTGACCTCCACCAAAATCAATAGGGTTCTTCCTTACATCATAACGCATCAACATATCAAGTTTGAAATTAATCCAAGTTTTCTACCATGAGATATCGTGTAAACAAGGATTTCGGGGTTTGACCCCACGTGACCCCAAATGACCTTTGACCTCCACCAAATTCGATAGGGTTCTTCCTTACATCATAACGCATCAATATGTCAAGTTTGAAATTAATCCAAGTTTCCTGTCTTGAGATATTGTGTAAACAAGGATTTTGGTTTTTGACCCCCTGTGACCCCAGATGACCTTTGACCTCCACCAAAATAAATAGGGTTCTTTCTCTCAGTATGGGATATCTGTGTACCAAGTTTGAGAACTGTCAGATCTTCCCTTCTCAAGATATCGTGTAAACAAGCAAAGTGTCACAAACACACACACATACACACGCACATACACACATACATACACACACGCCATCATGAATGCATAGGTTTCTCTTTTCATCGAAACCAAAAATACTTCACTCTTACACCATTATTGGCGAAAGACATGATTTAATAGCGTTGTTAAAAGGCCCAGATAACAAAATGCTCTAACAGCCATCAGCAACTGTACTATCTGAACTCTATTCTAATGAAAAGAGTCATCTTCTGTAATAGGGATAGGTTTTGCTGAGACGTATCTTCATGCTTTAAACGCACTAATGAATGTTATCGTAGTGGTAATGGTTTAAGAGTTTTAATGAGCAATGACAATGACACAAAATATAATGACCGCCTTCATACTAGAATGTGAAAGAGAGGAATAGAAACATGGGCGTCCACAAGTAGGGGCAAGGGGTGGGGGAACTTGCCCTCCCTTGGAAAATAAAAACCTGAAAAACGAAGAAAACATAAAGAAAAAGACAAAAAAAATCACTTTTCTTGAGAGAAGCATTTAGGCCAAACTTTTCTTGAGCTCCCCGCCAACTCATGGTAGTGCGGGGCTTTAGCCCCCTAAAAAGCATTTTGCATAAAAGAATTTTTTCCACCCTATCAAAAATTCTTCTGCGGAGGCCCATTGACAGAAAATTATAACAAGTTTTATTATTATAAAAACTTGCTGAGGAGAAATGACAGAGTAGTCTTCTACCAGGTGAGGAAAATCAAATGGAAAGCCTGAAAAGCCGTGGCTTCTATCGTGCTGAGGCTCAGGGTAGGCCTATTTACTTCTTCGAAGCGCCCCTGCAGACCATTTTGCCCCTCTGACCGAAATCCGTAGCTCCGCCCCCGGGCACTAACTGTATCACGGATGGTTGTGTACTACAGTTCTGATTGACTTCCTCAGTTCCACTGAATATAAGGATTTAGAAACTGTATGTAGCCAATAAACTTAAGACGATTAAAGGCTGACAAGCTTTAGGACCGCACTCTGTACTTATGACAGGCCTTCACTAGCTGCTGTGATTTGGAGTCTATTATTACTCCAAGTTTTATACAATAGTTTGCCGTACAACATTGACCAGGCTCCTAGCTTTAATCGATGTCATAATTATGACGTCGTTATGCAACTTGTTATGCTTGTGTGTTTGCAACCGAGTTCCCTCAAACTGTGATTTGAATATAACAGCTCCCTGTATAGCTACCGTTTGCATCAAAACGTCATTCCGGAACATTCCCAGTAACTTATTAATGGACATGACACAGCATGTCCATTATTGTGGTTGGTCGCATTTTCTGATGATCAGGTGACCACATTTCTTTCGTTCAGTTTATCGGACGACTCCATCAAGAAACAAACCGATCTTTTGGGGAAAGATTGGTGCAGCAGAGGAGACGGGTATGTGACAAGATTGTGTGAAAAATGTCGCTAATTACGAAATGCGGTACATTTTTCCCTCAAATGTTCTACATTTAAATATTAAGTAGGCTAATAACAATATTAAGTAGCCTAATTGCAATATTAAGCAGGCTAATTGCAATATTAAGTAGGCTAATTACAATATTAAGTAGGCTAATACTCGTGGTACTTTACATATGACGCAGTCATGAATGAGGGATGCTGTCCTACGTGAACTGGGTTCTTACTCTCTTTCAAGATCGCTGGTGTTTGCTACCGTTTTAACATAACATAACAGGTTGAAGGGCAAAGGAGGGCCAAAGCCCCATAAGATGCCCTGAAGTCCAGGCCCTAATCATTTAACTCTTCGAAGATCCAGTGCCAGAGTGAGAGTTTTATGTACATATTTTATGTATATATTCCAAATCAATTTGTTTAGAACCGTCTGGTTACCAAATATATTTGATAATCCATTTATAAAATGATTATTAAGACAACTGTATAAATGTGAAAAAATGAGTATAATTCTTTCTGGCAATTTCCTGGAATTACGGCATAGTGCAATGTCTCTTTCGTCGTTTGAAACAGTTTACGAATGTACAATATATGTACAATAACATACAGACAGGTTACTGCAAGTCGCTGGCCGCATTACGATCATGTACTAAATGTCAGTACATGATCGTAAGGAATCAGTACATGATCGTATGAAATCAGTACATGAACGTAAGCAAACAGTACATGAACGTATGAAATCTGTACATGATCGTAAGCAGTTAGTACATGAACGTGTACTTTTACTACATCAAATTCGGTGAGCCTTTTGGCGGACTTCTGGTACGCCGAAAGGCTCACTCTGTATGGCGTGCGGAAGAGACAATAATAACATGATGATCTTACGTTTTTACATGTACAACGTGTGTTTTAAGATGTACAACGTGTGATATTACATGTACAACGTAACATTTAACATGATGAACTTATGGTTTTAGTACATGATGGTGTAAATTTACATCATGATCATATGAAGTTAGTACATCATCGTATATTTTTGGTACATGAACGTGTAATTTTAGTACATGAACGTGTAGTTTTAGTACATGAACGTGTATTTTTAGAACATCATTATATTTGGTGAGCCTTTTGGCGTGCCATACGGAGCAGCGCTCAGTAAAAAGCCAGTATGTATACTTTGGGGTAATAAAGCTCTTATTACTCCAAGGTGCAAACGATGTGAACAATTGCACGAAGTTTTCTGACGTGTTTACTAGGTACATGTCGTAATAGGCAGAGGGCCGTAGGGACAATTTCTGTCTAGAAATAGACCGTCGATCGCGACCACCATTTCGGGAGGGGCCTAAAACTTTACAAAATGATGGCCAGATATGCTCTGAGTAACCAAACTTTTTTCACAAGCACAACCGTTGCACATTAGCGAGAATAATAAAATCAAAATCTGGGGTTTTCCTGAACGTCTAAAACATGTCACAATTATTGGTACATTTTTTACCCATATGTACGAAAATGTAGGCGATGGCGCAACGGTAAGCTTCACGCCTTAGAGTTCGTCGATACGAGCTCGAAACCCATTGCACGGAGAGGTCGTTTAGTTTTTTTTTTTTCAAATTTTCAGAAAATTTTTTGCAAGTATAAGTGAACGCTTTCAGAAACTTTGGTTGGTGGGGAATTCCTTTGTAACTTTAAATAATGAAAATCAAATTAAATTACCCAAAAGGTTCGAATAAGAATTAGCTGTTTACAGTCAGGACGGTAGGTACGACTGTTACTTGTGGCGTTTACTTGCCCACAGATTTATCTGTTTATCTCTTATGTTTCTTAATTTGTTTTTGTTTTGCTTCTCTCATCAATATAAATTTACTGTGCTATGCTGTTGATTATGAAAAGTGTCTTTGTTTTCAGTAATGTCAAAGTAGAGTGTCAAAGGTTAAAACACTTACTTTTTTGTGTAAGATAAACTTTTTCTGTTTATATTGTGTGCAGCTTTATTTAATCTTTTGTAAATATTGTAAATTATTTATTTATTTTTCTTCTTTATCTTCTCTATGTATATTTGCTTTGTTGTTAAAAAAGTTGTTCCTTCTATGGAGGAAAAAAAGTATAAGTGTGATGGGTTAAAGCAGACAGACAGAGATACAGTGATTCTAAGTTTAAAAAGGTGTGGGGAAATCATTTGTACAGGTAAGGAATCAGAGTCTCATATTTAGGCAATAGTATTCTAGAAGAGTTTTTGTTTTCTTAAGTTCTTTAGAAAAAAACAATTGGTTGAATTTATTACACATAATAATTTTTTTTCTTCCTTTTTTTACTGTATTTATAATTTCAAATGAGATGTCAAAGAGCAAGCATGAAATTAGGTTATTTCTGGTTTACAGGGTAAATGAAATTAAGAAATCATATTGTACATACTTGTAAATATTATATTGATCCAACTTGTTCTGTACTATATTCATGTATGTTCAAGATGTAAATAAATTTCTTCCTTTCGGGGAAAAAAGAAAAAAAGAAGGTCTGGACAGCTGGTAATTCCTTTGTTTCAATCAACGATGGTAAACTTTCCTTGCGTTTGTATTACACTGACAATTAATTTTGCATTTGTTTTTATTCATTGAAATGTAAAATGTACTGTTGAAATTACATGTGCTAAGCTAAATTAATTTCTGTAAATACTTGTAAACATTACATTATTTAACAAAAGTTTGTATATATTTGTCTGTATTTATGTATTTGAAGGCAGAAATAAAATGTTCCAGTGTTATTTCATTTAATTGATCTGTTGATATCTGTAAATAATGTATTCTTTTCTGTCACCGTATCATGTATATATTTTTAGGATGAATTAAATTTTTTCCTACCAAAAAAAAAAAATAAAAAAGTAATAATAGTAATAATTAATACAACGCATGTCAACCCCTTCAGATACTATAATGTTCTTGTTTTATAACAAAACAAAATCACATTAAAGATCTCCATTACAAGCATAGCCTATTATTTTTAATGTGCACCTAGCCTACTTAGTACCTGACGTTCCCCTGATCCATCCATCAAAACTTCCAAAACGATTTGCTCTCCTCAAGATCTGGACCAATGACTGATCCAATGTGGGCGAGTTCTCCCTAGAATTTTCAAGGGCAAGTTAAAAGCCCACATTTTTCTGGTTCTACGTTTCTAAAACGAGAATTTTTGAAATGGGGCTCCAGAACAGTCACTTAATTGGAGTGTAAGTGTTTGTCAATGTGAGAGTGTGTGTATGTGTGGTTGTGTGTGTGTGTACATGTGCGTTCGCTTTCGTGAGTGGATTCCTGATAGATGATTCCGGTCCTGGAAAGGATCCAGGGTTTGACAGGATGTTGGATTTTGAAAAATATGTACCCCCCACCCCAGTCCACATACCAACTCCCTGTTGTCGGATTAACCAGGCAGTCCATCCTCACCCTACATAGGCAACCAGAGACCGATACATGGTCATGTCCATTGTGGTTACGGTACGTAACCACATTTTCTAGTTTCTCACACTGCGATCATTGCGATGTTTTATACACACAGTTCAAATGGGGAATTCCCGGACCTGCTTCCAAGGTTCGTGTCTTTTATTTTACTATGTATAAATGTATTCATGTTGTTCATTTGATGGATAGGGGGTTTGCTACGATGATATCATGACATACATGCCCATGGGTGTCGCCCAGAAGCAGAAACCTCCAGTTTATAGAGGGCGTGTGTCAGGGCGCGTCTTTCACAGTAAAGAGGAGTCTGAGGATACGACATTGTATTGATATGTATTCTCCAAGAAATAGATTTTTTTCTGGAAATGTTTGGTGCACAAGTTATTCCGGACTCTTAAGCATGAATTTTGTGGCCGTGAATACGTAGTACGCGCTTCTGCTGCCTATTAACGCGGCATGGCAGTGAGTAACTGCATCAAGGTGAGCCACTTAAATATTTATTTAATGTTTGTGTACAGTCACAGAATTATGTTCGATAAAATCTAGCAGCAACGGCTGCTATCAGTTAAGCAAACAAGACGTTCTGCGTATTTTCATTAAAACAAGAGTTACAAGCTCACGTGCAAACACTTTATTTTGTTCAAGTGAGTGAATTTGGTGGGGTTCATCTAAAGTGTTAATCACATGACTTAATCTGTAGACCTGCTCGTAGAAGACCATTGTACCGTGCTCACTCTATATTTATCAATAAATTTCTCCATACATGGGACCGAAGTAGTGGCTATCTTATTGAACAAATTCATCTAAACTAAGGGCTAAGACTATCATGCTCCAAAGATTTGACAAATGATTTGCTTACGCCTACGTCAAACACTCAAACTTACTGGTATCCGGTCAGATAGACCTAATTTTTACAGCCAGTAGTCGAAAAAAATTCCTCAAGCTTTTTCCGATTGTTACCTCCCTCCGTGACGCACCAACATCGACACGCATGCTCACACACACTGTTCTATAATAACAAGCATTCCCACTGACCTAGAGCTAGGACGATTTATTTCGGGGTGGCTAGCTGCTGGGCATGATCCTCCGGTCTGAGGCGGGGAACACAGATATATACAGTTGGCCCCTGATAAATGGTCCTTGAAATATTTCTATTTATAGTAATGCATTCTATACACGAGAAACATTTGCAACACATTCCCAAAACATCCACTGGCAACAAATCCAGAAACATGCTTGTTTTCGGTTTGTTGCACAGTGTAGACAGGGTAAACAGCATGTTTTGAATATGTTTTGGAAATGTTGCAAAAGAAATGTTCTTTCAATTCTTTTCAAACATTCTACAACATTTTCAAAATGTTTTCAAATTGTTTTTACCGTGTCTACACTGTGAAACCGAAAAGCATGTTTTGGGTTTGTTGAAGGTGAAGTGTTTTGAGAATGTTTTAAAAACATTGCTCGTGTATATAAACATAACATAACGTAACGTAACATAATATAATATAACATAACACAACACAACACAACACAACACAGCACAGCACAGCACAGCACAGCACAGCACAGCACGGCACGGCACGGCACGGCACGGCACGGCACGGCACGGCACAGCACAACATAACATAACTTAACATAACAGGTGAAGGGCAAAGGAGGGTTAAAAGGCCCCATAGGATGCCCTGTAATCCACCCCCCCCCCCCCAAAAAAAAAAAAAAAAAAAAAAGCAAACCACCAACACCTAACGAGCCCCGGCCAGAGAGATTTGATTCTAACACAGTCATGGAAAAACTTGTCAATATTTACCTTAAAACGGTGCACTGATGTGGAGTTAACAACCCACTCAGGCTGGCTATTACACTCACTAACAACCCTATGAGAGAAACTGAACTTCCTAATGTCAAATGTAGCAAAAGACTTTTCAAGATTTTTACAATGGCCTCTAACCCGAGGATTACTTTGGACCTTTAAATAACTTCAAGCTAACAAAGGATTCCCTTCAGATAAGAATTTGTATACCTGGAGCATGTCTCCCCAATCCTTCTCAGCTCCAAAGTGGTAAGCCCAAGCAGCTTAAGCCTTTATTAGCTTACAATAGTAAGCTTATGCAGCCGCAACCCCATTTGGAAACCTGTGGCGTCATGAAACAATAAAATACAGTAAGAAAATGCGGATTTTCTCTTTACACCCTCTGATAATATCATTGCGACACTTTGTTTATAGGGCCAGAGTTCTGCTTATATGCAATAATATGCACACACTATGCTACCCCAGAAACAGCTGTTTAAAGTTCAAGCAAAGTCGATCTGTTGAATATGTGACAAAAATACGAAAAATAACAACCCAGAGAGCTACCAAAACCAACTTAAAACGCACTTCCAGTAGCCTGGTCACAGTGCGGACTGTCTTTCATCATAACCAGAACTAGTTTCAACTTTGTTTCAGTGTTTCTACTTCAGTTTCTCCAAATTTTGCTAAGTGTGAAGTTTGAAAAAAATCCAGCAGTTTCAAAAAATATTTTGGTAATATTAGGTGATACAAAGGAACATATCCTTGTAAATAAGGTACAGTTGATACTTTTAAAACCGTTGAATCAGCCGATTTAAAAAAAAAATCACCACATTCTAGGAAACTTAAATGCACAAATTGAGGAAGTACTTTTCAAAAGTGAGGAAATACTACCGTGATCCTGCTTTGCTTCTTAGTCGGTGACGGGACGTTCCGACGTGAGCGTTCCACAGGCACTAGACTTGGCATAGCATCGTATACGGCTGTGTACTGTTGCAAAAATTCTAAAAGGTCTTTGCTCTCTCAGTGAAATGAGAAGTTGGCTGATTCACAGGATGGGTAAGTCAAAACAACCGTTAAATGTTGTGAGAATCTGGAAGTAGAGATCCTGTGTATCCCAAAGTTTTATAACAAAAAGGGTGAATCACTTCCAAATTAATTCTGTTGTTGACTTAGATCAAAGGGTAGGAAGTGGGGGTATTTGTAAACCAAGGTGATGGGACAGGATGAGAAGCAAAACTTGCCCTAATTGGGGGAGAAGTTCTGAGGAACTGTTTAATAACATTGTGCAGATGCAGATGGGGCTTGCTCTATATGGGGAGAATTTCTAAGAAACTGTTTAATAATATTCTGCAGGTGCCGTTGAAGTTGAGTTCAGTAACCTAGTTCACAAAATGAGTGCTGCCTGGGTAGGTCCCAGCCAATCAGAAAAGTTTTAAATCATGCTAACCAATGAATGAGTAGCATGTTTCTCTGTGTCTAAGAGTATGGTGGAGGAAAGAAGTTGTAAAGTTGAGAAGTTAGAAATTTAGGAGGGTTCATTCAAGATCTAGACTTCGGAGCGAGAAGAAGTAAATAGACTTAGTGCGTAATTACTGCCAAGAATTTCTGGCGATTTGGGCTACTTTCAGGAGGGAATGACTGGTGAATTTGAGAGAGGATAGTTCTTTGGTGAGCATATTTCCATTTTAGTACTCCAGGAGAATATGGGACAGGAACTAACATGTCTCACTCTGGCCTGGTAAGATTTAATTTTGGAGCTGTTTATTAGGGACAAATTGGTGAGCTCAGCATAGCAGAGCAATGCTCAGTTTTGTTACTTTTAAAGGGGGAGTTACAGCTTTGGAACTTAGGCTAAATTGGAAACCAAAACCAGTCACTTACTTCTGCAATGGGGAGGTTTTTAATATATGGCAGTCAAAATAGTTAGGAGTTTATCTGAAGCTCTAAGGATTTAATTGGGGATGTAATTTCAGGCAACTGAGTGAATGGAACTAGATTTACTGGGTTTTCTGCAACCAAGAAGAGGTTTTGCAAGATCACTTGTACGTTTTTCATGTATCGAGAAGAAGAAGCTGGTGAAGATTTTGATTCTTGAACGCCAGCTTGAATAAAAGAAGTGGTACCTTCTAATACTTGTTCTTGATTTATTGAGTCATAACGTGTCAAGTTTAGTTGTAGTTTTCGCAGCTGCAAGGGGTTACCAGGATACCTCCACACCCCCACCATAACTCTACTACCCCTAGCCCAGGGCTACCCAGAAGCACCTGCAACCCCCTACATTCATCGACGATTGAAGGAAGACTTGGAGGCCGGCGACGCAACAGTGCTACGTACTGTGCAGATTATCTACCGTGAGATTATGTAGACTGTAGTATGTACAGTCTAGTCAAGACCGCGGCTCACATATTTTTGGGGCTTGGGGTCTTTAATTTTAATTTTGTTTTTGTTTGTGCAAAGTTTTCTGTGTAGCTTAGAACTTTTAGCTGTATAAACTTTTAGGCTTAAATGTCCATCACAGACCAGGAGCCAACGGTCGCTATTTCGCTTTGCAAGACGTTTAGGCTATATCCATTCGTTGATAAATTATAACGACACTGGAAAAGAAATTATAGGTAATAAGGGTAACAAGTACGACTAGTATAATTATGGCCATACCTGTAACAGCTAGTTGACTGATATCTGATGTACCCTATCCGAACACTCCTTCCTAGAGTGTGGGCTAAATGCTAACGCACGTTAGGCCTAAGATTAAAAGGGACGTGTTGGGTCCCGGCGTTCAACTACAGGGCATATACCCTTTGGCCTATCGGACTACCGGGAGGCTGGTTTTCGGCGACTGACCAGAACGGTGTGCTAGGCGAAAGTTGATTTCTTTTCAGCCTAGTATATCAGTGGCGTCACTAGCTGGGGGTATTTACCCCCATAGTCAGACCCCCTTCACTCAGACGTGCATGAACGAAATAGTGGAAACTTAATACTAGGCTTACATTTTCTGAGACTTTTTTCCTGATACTTTTTCACCGTAGGCCTACCCCTACTAAGACCTCAAACTCCCCGGGACTGTGCTCCTTGGACTCCCTCTAGTTCTACACTGTGGCTTAGTCCCATGTAAAGACAATGGAAAATAAACGCACCTTGCCGTTTGTTTTTCACGCAGACATGTGCCGTATGCTGCAACCTCACAGCAAGTTCGGAGCAGGACCATATAGCCCCATAGACCCCAAGCCCATCAAGAGTTTTCCCAATGGAACAGGGGTACGCGTCCTCGGCGGTTCATGGATCAATCTTCTACAGTAAAATATACATGTGCTTATAGGCTTTATTTTAGAGCCACAAATGTACTAAAACATGAAGAGCATTTGGGCCCCACTGAACCCCACCAGAACTCTAAGGCAGTCCCATTGACCTTGCCCTAATGAGCTTGTTCTTTAAAACCTCACAGAGCAGACTCGGTCTGTTCAGTCCTTCACAAACCATATATATTGTTAGGATAACACTGATCAATACTGATCAAGGAATATGACCCATAGTCTGCTAGTGCTTTGGGTGACACTAATTATTGCCACAGACATTTTCCTGTGCCCTCAGTTTCCCCTTTCCCTCACTTTTGAAATCATGGTTCTTGTTGAAATCACTGACAATTAAGCTGTCATAACTTTCTTTTCTCCGACCCAATGCAAATATTGCAGCTGTTTTTGATCACTTAGGCAATAGGTCCCTAAACTCCATCCAGCTCTACTAACTTGATCATTTGATGTCTCTTGAAAGGTCAAAAAAATTTAAAGCAGGCTTAAACCACTTTGATCACTGCAACTTCCAAAAATGTAGTGTAGCTTTCGAAATATGCACAGAACATCGTACGGGTATCATTGTGAAGTCGTTTGAATTGGTAAAGCGCATGCAGTCCCCATTATTTCGATAGCACGTTTCAGAAAGTGTGTTGCGGGGGGAGGGATAAATTAGGATGGCAGTCACACTCGCGTATTAAAGAGACTATTGTAAGCCTAGAAGCCTTTGGCTTTTGATTTGGGGATAAGGTAGATTTCTAACCTCAGGTATGAGTCGGGTAGCTCTCTTCTGAACTTGCTCTAAAAGCAGTTTGTCCTTTTCAAATTATTATATTAGGGTTCGTTATATATACGTAGTAGAAAAAAGAGACTATATAGTCGAAGTTGGGGGATGGGATTATGAATATAATTTAATTTCAAAGACTCACCAAGTTGTCAAAACGCATTGGCGAAAAGCCAGTTAATTATCAAAGAAGTATACAAAGCATGTATTCTGACCCTCTTTTTCCACAGTCTTGTAAAAAGTGTGGGCTTACCGGTGGAATGCGACTCCCGTTTCGCTTGACCAATTTCCAGTTTGGGTGCAATTTCGTTCACAGTTTGAGTAATTATTGAAAGAATAAGGTAACACTCGGCCTTGTTTCAACTTGGAACATATAACTAGTGTGTCCATAGACTGAATCTTTGCACGGTGCTTACGCACAATGGATTCAGGGAGTTGTCACAGTTTGCACCAGGCAATGAAACAAGTACACGGGATAACGCAACAGCAGAGTTGATAAATAACTTGCAAAGCGCGTGAACAGACACAGCTGTTGCTATATCGCAAGTAAAAACTGCACCACATGATTGAGGATAAGGACTAACACCAACCATAACGTGGCGACCAATTGATGATAATCGAAATTACAAATGATTTGTTTACAAAACGGTTCGTAGGTTTACTATTACTGCTGTGCGTTTACCACGTCTGTTCTCCGACTTAATTGCACCAACTTCACAGCGATCCCAGGCTGCTCACTTCTGAGCACTGCATATCCCCTCCCCTACTATATGGTTATAATACGCTGTCCCTCATATGTAAATAAAACTATTCATATCGTAATTATTGCGGTGCTGCAACTGTGACTTTTATATATGCTGCTCAGATCCGGAACTAGTAAATAGAACTAACACTTGGGAACTTAACTAAACTAAACTTACCGAGTCACCAATCCTTTGGAATTTTCATTCGTAACCGTAGTGGCGTAGAACCAACAGCTACCGACCATAACTATAATGATTCATTTATTGGCACATAGTTCACACAAAACAAACGAGTGTATCAAAACTTAGCTAACACAATAGAAGTCGCCTGCTCTCTAATATTGTACATACAGTTCCCTTTTGTGATATTATTTCCTGCTATTCATGATAAAATGTTGTTTCAATGATGCATTTCAGAGCCCCCGAGTCCGACTTCCGAATGAAAACCGCCGCAGGAACACAGCTGTTGAAATAAGCCACAAACCCGTTGGTGTACAAGCAGTCACTTCAAGTTTCCGTGTAGGCTATTGGTGTGTTACCAACCTGTGGCATGATCGGTTGTAGACTGTAATTTTGAACGATCCAAGCTGATTCACTGATCCGCTTTGAAAAGATATTTCAGCTCCCACACGTGAAAGTGAAGTTAATGAAAGCTTGTCACTTGTCAAATGTTGCTCAACATAGTTTTGAAAGTCTTTATGGGTCAGAATCACAGGGAACGGGGGCACGAGATTACATAGAAGTTCAAAAGGAAAAGTCGTTTTAAAATGTGATGTTTAGACTGAAACTTGAAAATATTGGGCGAGAGCTGAAACATTTCGAGTGCTTGTTGTAAAATACCTCAAAATGTGAATAAGAACAGAATCGGATCGTCACCCACGTAAGGAATGTTTTGTTGTTCAACTTGTAAATTTCATGCAATAGGGTATAAAGCTGGTATCTAACGAAGAACAATTCGCACGTTTATTTTTGCGTCTATTGCGAATTTCAAAACGCGAGAGTCGCAAAATATTTTTCGCGTCAAAAAAGTTGTCAAGAGAGTCGCGAAACATTCGTGCGAAGTTAGTGTGACGTTAGTGTGACATTAGTGCGAATTTTGAGCGCATATGTGGAAATCGACGCTAAACATTCGCCCAAAGTTCGTGAGACATTAGTGCAACAGTAGTGCGACTGACCTGCGAACATCGCAAACGACGTCTAAATCACCTGACAGTCTCGTCTCGCGTCAGTCGGGCGAATATGGCACTAACGTCTCACAAACTTTGCGACCAAAATACGAACGTTTTGCGAATATTTCAGTTGGACGCCACTTATAAAACCCACAGATTGAAACAACTGAAAATTAGTCTGAATTTAACTTTTTGACTAGAGTGTTCTTAAACTCCTTATGGCTTTTGTTATAAAAAAACATCATGTTCTTGAAGGAATTCCACCATAGGTCTCCTTCTGGGCCTCTGACCAGCTGTAGCTGGATGTGGTACCGACAGACTCGTCATCCCCGAGTACCATCAGCAACAGGAACACCATCATCTCCCTCTTCGCCCGAACCGGCAGGCACTAATTCAGCCGCAGCAGTTACCCTCCTCTGTTTTTTCTTGGCGGGCATGATGGCTGACCAACCGTGGCACGCACAATGGACATAAACGATAGCTGTAATGTTACCAGTTTAATATAGGTCTATCCAAACAGACAGCGCTACTTGGCCGGGTCGTATTGTGACCCCCGGTGCGTATCCAGCTGTGTACGTGCGACATATGCACGTCATACGCGAGTATGTTTCACGTCCAAACATGACCTTCAAACAGTCGCGACATATTAGCACTAACTTCGTACTAACTTCGCGCTAATTTCGCAATAACTCCGCACTAATGTCGTGCGAAAAGAAGAGCAAATCCGACCAAGTTAGGATTCACAAAACGGGCGACGTTAGTGCGATGTTAGTGCGACATTAGTGATAACGCTTTGCGAACACTTTGCGAACATCTCGCGTTTGATCTTTCGCAAATTAGTCGCAGAAAATTTTGAACATGTTCAAAACTGCTTGCGAAGCTTTTGCGGCCTCTGCGAATTGCGCGACAGACGTGCGACAGTTTTGCTAACATTTTGCGAACCACGCGAATTTTAGTCGCAAACCGGTCGCAAACCGTACGTGTTCTTCGTGACATACCACCTTAAGTGTAGAGTCTAGCCCAGGCTTCCTCAAATAGCGGCGCGCTCGCCACATGTAGCGCCAGACATGGTTTGGAGTGGCTCAAAAAAAAACACTGGGAAGATATTGAAAATTTCAACTTTTTCATAACTTTTTTTGACATGAATTTTTCTGTCCCCAAAACAGGTGCTGTAAATAAACCTAATACTTCCAACAAACTGACGTCACATACCGATAAGGATATAGTAACGTTCTATTTGTTGTCTTACATAACAACGTCCTATTTGTTCTCAAAAGACTGTAAAATCGCGGTTACTGTTTACATTCATTAGAGTCAGGGCTTTCTTGATTCACAGTTACCGAAGAATCGACAAGAATTGTACAGATTGTGAACAATTTTGGCCTTGAAAATTGAACACAAATTTTGCTCCATTTTGCATGTTAGCGCCTTCTGAAACGCCAAATTTTCAAAGGGGGAGGGGATACCCCTTCCCTTATACTCCTCCCCCAGGACGGCAATCACCGGACGCATTACATCAGTACTACATGAACAATGGGGTACTTCAGAAAATTTAATTGAAGCCTGGTCTAGCCCAATAAATAGGAGTATGAGGTGCCATTTGTGACAAAATTATATGCCATGTAAGTTGATTATATATCCCGCATATTCCTAACAAGCGCCCCTCTATAATAAACACCCCTTCAAAATTATTAACAACTGCGAAGGCCGCCACAATCTTTTTCCCCACAGAAATAGTGTTCACACGTTAAAAAGAAAGCTGGAAATTTGGGTGCTTGCCTGTTTTCATTATCTATGATCTACGCTTTAGATCACCTGTAACTAACCCGTTTTACAGGGGTGGCGCCAGGATTTTCCCGACGGGGGGGGGGGGGGGGGGCAAGCTCCCTGAAAGGGGGGCCAGCATTTCAAAGTCCCGACAAAGGCAATGAGGTAGTCCGGGTAGGACGTGACTCGTGAGAAGTTGAGGCGCACGTAGCGCGCCGAAATTTTTGAATTTCTTTTAAACAAATACTTAAAAATCTGGAGTGCATTTTGAAGTAAGAAATTAAATTTTTGAAAGAATTTGGCTTTTGTAAGGACTTCTAAAACTTTTGGCTGTTTATTGAAGAACCTGTCCTTCATATGGTAAAAAAGACGTTATTTAGGCGACATTTAAGCATTAAATCGTACGAGGACTACGTGTTAAGGCTCAATAAACGATACTGGAAGTTTGCCCGAAAAGTTCTTCCCCTTTTGAACGAAAATTTTAAAATTAAGAACTTATTATATTGGAGAAATTCCGAAATTTAACGAAAGAAAATTTGATTTTTGGTAAGGGGATAATGCAAAATTTTAGGTTTTACCTCTCAAGAACAAAATTAGGTAGAATGGCGGGGTGGTTTTTTATTTTACCGAGTATCCATCGAAATTGGAATATTTTGTCACTTTTAACAGTCTGAAGTTACATTAGAGAAATTTTCTATGTTTATGACAGATTTTGATTTTTATGGAAGTACCAGACCTTCGTATAAGAAAAATCAAGTACGGGGTGATCTTTAGTTTTGTTGGAGTCACTGAATATCATCATGCAGATTAAGACCCTCCGACCATACTTGAAAATTTTCCCGTCGAAAAAGTTTTGCTTCCAGTATATATTTGAAGTTTTATATTTTATATATCGACAAAGGCGCACGAGAGCGTTTCTATTTGGGAGGCAGCAGAAGTGTTTTTTTTGTCCGAAAATGTAATCCTGCTCGAAATACTAAGTGGAGGCCACAAATATTTTTAAAAATTGAGAACCCCCAGACAGCAGTAAATGGCATTTTCCGGGCTCATAACTAGAGATTAAGTCATTATTTTGAGCTTTCTTTCGCAATGAAATTTCCACTCTATTGCCCCAAAGCGAAGAATAATTTGAAGGCATATATTGTTCTTTCAAGTAATCTATTCGATCAAAACACTATCTAAGAGGATCGCCACCATCAATCGGCGCGGAGCGCACTGAAAATTGTTGAAAAATCTGACCCCTCATACAGCCGGAAATGGCAGTTCCCAAACTTGTAACTAGAAATTAAGCGGGACGTTATTCTGAGGCTTTACTTTTAAATGAAAGTTACTTCGATAGGAAAAAAAACAACTTTCTAAGTGATCAGAAAATTACCAGATGAAAGGTACTGCTACAATTAGATAAAATGGTCTTGTCTCATTTCGGGGTAAAACTATGCAACGGAATTGAAACATACTCATGTATTTGACTCTATAAGAATCTTTGTCGTATTCAATGGCAAGGTCCACTAAATAGATGGAATTTTCTACCTGACTGCCCGAACTCTAGACTTTTAATGATTCTATTTCCAACGTATTTGAAAATATATCACGTCACAAGGTGACTTCAAATGAATTTTCAGTCAGACTTATGAGGGAGGCATTCCCACACTAGTGTTTACCATTACATGACCTGTCGAAAAAGTCGATCTACAGTGACAGTTGTCATGAACAGGAATGAGCACGACAAAGGCCTACTTGTTAAGGATGGAAGGGAAGAATTATTCGAAGGCAGTACCTTATCCTTACGGCATATTTTTGTATGATAATGTACTAGGAATGGTCGTGTAAGAATGGTCTCCAGTGTATGATTGCCTGGTTTTCAGTAAATCAACCAGCCATCCAAAAGGCAGAAAGGGTCTTAACCTAACAACGTCCTATTCGAGTTTATCGTCGAGACGTTCGTTTCGTCTTTAACGTTAAATGCAATAGATGACAGTGCAGATTATTATTATCTCATCGCTCCGTGAGGAGGATGAGATATTGCAGTACAGTCACTTTGCCTATGGGGCAATATATGGCAATGCCAGCTTAAATCGCAATGGTTACCATGGTAACGGTAAATTTTCCCAGGTTACTAGTCTCGAGGTCTAACCCATGGTGAGGTACCCCGGGGTGACTGAAGGTCCATGGCTGAGAGAGGGGTCAAAACCTGTCCGTGTGTGTGTGTGTGTAGGTGGGTGAGTGTGTGTGTGTGTGTCTCCAATTTTGTTTTCCTAATATCTTGTAAACGGCTGGGCCGATTTTCTTCAAACTTGGTAAGATGGTACCTCAGGTGGAACAATTGCATTTTTAATACACAACCGGAAGTGAAGGTCAAAGGTTACAGGTCAAAGGTCAAATTTAATGAAATCACATTTTCTGCTATATTTCAAAAACGAAACGTTCTCCTGACACGAAACTTTACACATGTGATGATTCCATCTAGACCTACCAAAATATGTGGTTGCCATAGCAACAGAGGTCAAAGGTCAAGTGGAGCAAAAAATTCCAAGTGATAATTTGTTCGTAAAACAATGTTTTTGTCCCTCAAACTCCTCCTAGTGGGCTGGACCGATTCTTTTCAAAATTGGCAGGTGGGTACCCCAGGGTGGGAACTTGTGTCTCCCAGACCCTCGGAAGAAAAGGTCAAAGGTCAAAGGTCACATTTTGCAGAAAAACACTTTTTTTCCTATTTTGTACTAAAACTTCAAAAGAAAACCTTCGTTTTACATGAAACTTCACAAGTATAATAGGATAGACTAGTTCTACCAAAATATGTAGTTTCCATGGCAACCAAGGTCAAATGTCACGAGACAGGGGGTCAAATACTTTTTTTTTTTGTATTCACTTTAACTCTTAACGGACGCATCCCACAAATCTGAAAGTTTAAGTGTAATAGCCTAGACATGATACTGTAAGTTGTACCGATATGGGTGGTTGTCATGACAACCAAGGACATAGTTCACGTAACAGATTGTCAAAGGTTAAAGTGGGCATGACACGGCCACGAAAACTTTTGTGTATTGCAAGATTAGATACAGTATTTTACAAATATCATCTCACACCCCATTAAAAACCCGTACAATTCGACATAAATGATATTCGAAGGAAAACTGCGTTCAAAATCCAATTTCGAAAAATGCCGCAACAGCTCACCTGACTTTTATGACGCAATTGGCGGCACAAACCCCACCCTACGGTGCGCATCTAGATGTGGAACTAATGTAATGTAAGTTATCTTATCTTAGCAACCTCATGAAAACGATAACATCACAATACAGAGTCCAACATACAGAGCGAAAGGCGCGGACCATGGTGGGGATTCGGAGCAAATCATTGGCCAATGTGTTCGCGTGTGCATGCGCGCGGGTAAAAATAGTTCTGTTTTTGTGCAAGGAAGACGCGGTTCGGTTGCTATAAAGAACAGCTATGAATATGCGTGGGCAGACCAAAACAAGCGCGTCCCCACTACGAGCGCATCTTTACTGCATGAGCTGTTTGATTAAGATGCTATTGCGAATACTAAGCAGTCACCGCGCAATGCTCAATTCACAATGTACGCTCACTGCTATCGGAGCACCGATGTTTGCAATTATGTTTGCCCTAACATGCGTTACCATGCACATGATTCGATGATTGTGAGCTCTCTGGTACAGTGTTGCTAACCGTGCCTCCAATGACGTCACCATTTTGAGACGCGTTCACATACGTTTTTTCGCTTTCGAATTTCAAATGGTCTGAGTCTGGCCTGTAATTGGGAATTCAAAACGTCGTTTTTCGGTATTTATGGACATAATTTAGTAGGGAAATCATTCACTTTATGTCAAGGTGTACCCAAAGAACAGTTACCGAGGAACTTACTTTGGCCGTGTCATCCCCAATTTAATGTTTTGTAACTAGCCTACTTTTCACCAATTAATATAAATAAGCTAGACTCCTAGGTTAGTACTTCGTAGTAACAGTCTCAAATTCTTTTTTCACTAGCTTGTATGCTGCAGTGAGATTTTTTAAGTTCCTGCTCGCATTTCACTTAGATGGCCCTTACATCTAGAGTGTTCTCATATGGTGTATGCAGACAGTTGTTTTCACTCCAAAGTTGCTGTAACTGTTAGGCCGAGTAGTATGAAAGTTGAAGTGAAAACTATGGCTAGACTTGAAATCTCAAGCTGGTTAACAGCATGTAGGCTACGTCTGGGGCTAAACCTACGCCATTCATAGGCTTGAGTTATAACCCAAGATTTGAAACTGTGGGTGACTAACATTAGGTTAGGCATAGGGCCTCTATCTTACATATTGGTGCCCTTAAAACTTGGCGGTTCTGGAGCATCGCCAAAAAAAACGTACGTGACAATTTCCTTGCCACGGGCTAGGATTGGCCACAGGCCAGTACGCAGAAAAGGTTTGTGCGTCTCCCGGAAATCTTCTAACGCCACATGTCAACATCGCGCACACGCCCAGTTTTTTAATTGAGACGCACTTGATGTGCATATCAGCTCGACACACATGAAGTTTGCCGTCGCGTCAAAATGGAGAATACGCCCAGCTAGCGCCTATTAAATAATAACAATTACGCACTTGTCTAAAGCGTCCCCAAAAGCGTCTTACTTTTATTATCGTTGCGTCCATATCTAATCGTATCAGTTTAGTGTAACAGCCAAGCTCGTTGTTTTTTTTCATAGTGTTGCAAGGGGATAACAACATCTTAAAAAATAAATTTGTTCCAAAATCTTAGATATGCCTACTGGATTAAAAGGGCAAGCGTGACAAAGGTTGGGTAGCCTATTTCTCCAGTTCTTACATAATCCGGTGTCAGAATTTAAATATCCAAATGATGTTTTTTTGAATAAGGTGCGCCTATTCCAAGAACCTGATTGGTCTGTGCCATATTCTTTCCCCTCGCTATCTTACGAAAAAAACTTCCGTCCCCTGGAACGAAAAAAATCGCTTCCCTTGGACTTCAAGATTGTGGCATGGAGTTTTAGTAGGTAATTTCTGTCAATGACATTCTACTGTAGCATAAAATTCAGCACAGATAAAACTTTTAGCTCATACATAGTTCAAGTTCTGTAACCAACTTGCGCACGTGTTAGCGATGAGATATGCCACTCCGTGGATTGCCCTCGTTTTTTTTTTTTTTTATATTTTTATGCTTCCCCGTCGAAATCGCCCGGGGGGGGGGGGGTGGCCTCGCCTGCTTATGTTCAGCCTTGATAATACATAAGCCTGAAAATACCTTTTTTCGACGGCTATCTGAAAGGTGACGATTTTTTCAAAACGTTTTGTGCGCCCTCGACTCCTATCTCAATCATGACACAAAGACTGCCCTGACCACATGCATTCACACAATAACATGTCTGTCTTTACTTTGTCCAATACGATACATCTCATTTTTCAGTAATTCTCATGAAACAAATTTGAACTGGAAGTTACTGTGAAAACGGTCAAATTATGATTTTCTGCATATGCGTTTTGTATCAGTTCAAACTGCTGACCTTACATATGCCATGAAGTATTATAAAGAATAAATTTTGGGAAATAGATCCTTTGCTAATTATTGTTAAAGGCAAGCAATGAGTCAAAGCGTCTAATGAGAATGACTACGTTTTCATAAAAAAGGTTTTTGTCAATAAAGCACTTAAATATTTAACACCACGGAAGCCGCTACCAGTGAGGTCTGGGGTGGGGTGGTACTACACCTCAGAAATTTTGAAAGCGAGGTTTGTTCGGAAAATATACCGCCTGTTGGGGAAAAAGCCCACTACCTGTAAGAATTTTACTACGTTAGCTCCGTATCAGCATTGCTTAACTTTAGCGTATCTTTCATGAAAGTTAATCCTGCCTTTTTCTTTTTTGTACTGTTTACAAAGATATCTAATGAGGTTTAGGGGCTCCAAAGGCGGCTGGGGGTTCAGATTGATCTCATTCATAGTTTTATATATAATGCGTAATTAGCATCTTTCCTGTGATTGGACGTGTGGTCTGGGGTGAGCGAAAGGCATCCTGGAGGCGGATGCTGACGCATTATGATTTCGAAGGTGCACAATTTGGGTAGAGGATATAAGCCTCTATACATATATGTATAGAGGCTTTTCACATGACGTCATAATACTCTCCGGCGGCCATGTTGGAGTACATGTAACTACGTAATAAACCAAATTGGGCGCGCTTGCTCGTTGAATGTGTACACACCGTGCATACCACAATGCACTCTGTGCAGTGAGTTCGGCACAAAGCCACGTGTATTTGGCATGAATGTCCTCCAGCATGGCGGTTCCGAGACGTAATTGCAAAGCCTCTATAGGCATATGGACAAACGTAACTGGGATTTAGACAGGTAGATGGTACAACAGCTAGGTGGTTACCATGGGTACCACAGGGGTTGAGGAAAAGCAGTACCAGTGACCTAAGGGATATAAAATTGGAAGTGGAAATGAGTGGATGGGGGGGGGGGAGGGGGGGCTGAGAAAATGTAACAGGGATAAGGTGGATATAAGAGCAGAGTACATAAGGCAGAGTACATAAAAGAGGATGAAATAATTCATAATGATTTTTGTGTCATATCATTTCATCTGATATGAATAACCAATTTCATGACTAATTTTTTTCCATTTGCAGACAAGACATAAGGTCCATATTTTAAAGTGTACCTCAATTAAAAAAATTCAAAAATATATATATTAAACAGAATGAAAAATGAATTCTAACAGTCCAACTCCCATCTTCATAGGCCATTCTTGAGCCAAGATATAAAATCCTGAAGTTAATGCATGAATATTAAAATGGTCCATTGTGCAATAATTTGTGATGTCATTGTTGTACTACTCAAACAAGAGGGCAATCCACGGAGTTGCATATCTCATCGCTAACATGTGCGCAAGTTGGTTACAGAACTTGAACTATGTATGAGCTAGAAGTTTTATCTGTGCTGAATTTTATGCTACAGTAGAATGTCATTGACAAAAATTATCTACTTAAACTCCATGCCACAATCTTGAAGTCCAAGGGAAGCGATTTTTTTTCGTTCCAGGGGACGGAAGTTTTTTTTTCGTAAGATAGCGAGGGGAAAGAATATGGCACAGACCAATCAAGTTCTTGAACAGGCGCACCTTATTCAAAAAAACATCATTTGGATATTTAAATTCTGACACTGGATTATATAAGAACTGGAGAGGTAGGCTACCCAATCTTTGTAACGCTTGCCCTTTTAATCCAGAAGGCCTATCTAAGATTTTGGAACAAATTTATTTTTAAAGATGCTGTTATCCCCTTGCAACACTATGGGGAAAAAAAAAACAACGAGCTTGGCTGTTACACTAAACTGATACGATTAGATATGGACGCAACGATAATAAAAGTAAGACGCTTTTGGGGACCTTTAGACAAGTGCGTAATTGTTATTATTTAGGCGCTAACTGGGCGTATTTTCCATTTTGACGCGACGGCAAACTTCATGTGTGTCGAGCTGATATGCACATCAAGTGCGTCTCAATTAAAAAACTGGGCGTGTGCGCGATGTTGACGTGTGGCGTTAGAAGATTTCCGGGCGACGCACAAACCTTTTCTGCGTACTGGCCTGTGGCCAATCCTAGCCCGTGGCAAGGAAATTGTCACGTACGTTTTCTTTGGCGGTGCTCCAGAACCGCCAAGTTTTAAGGGCACCAATATGTAAGATAGAGGCCCTATACCTAACCTAATGTTAGTCACCCAGTTTCATACCTTGGGTTATAACTCAAGCGTATGAATGGCGTAGGTTTAGCCCCAGACCTAGCCTACATGTTGTTAACCAGCTTGAGATTTCAAGTCTAACCATAGGTTTCACTTCAACTTTCATACTACTAGGCCTAACAGTTACAGCAACTTTGGAGTGAAAACAACTGTCTGCATACACCATATGAGAACACTCTAGATGTAAGGGCCATCTAAGTGAAATGCGAGCAGGAACTTAAAAAATCTCACTGCAGCATACAAGCTAGTGAAAAAAGAATTTGAGACTGTTACTACGAAGTACTAACCTAGGAGTCTAGCTTATTTATATTAATTGGTGAAAAGTAGGCTAGTTACAAAACATTAAATTGGGGATGACACGGCCAAAGTAAGTTCCTCGGTAACTGTTCTTTGGGTACACCTTGACATAAAGTGAATGATTTCCCTACTAAATTATGTCCATAAATACCGAAAAACGACGTTTTGAATTCCCAATTACAGGCCAGACTCAGACCATTTGAAATTCGAAAGCGAAAAAACGTATGTGAACGCGTCTCAAAATGGTGACGTCATTGGAGGCACGGTTAGCAACACTGTACCAGAGAGCTCACAATCATCGAATCATGTGCATGGTAACGCGTGTTAGGGCAAACATAATTGCAAACATCGGTGCTCCGATAGCAGTGAGCGTACATTGTGAATTGTGCATTGCGCGGTGACTGCTTAGTATTCGCAATAGCATCTTAATCAAACAGCTCATGCAGTAAAGATGCGCTCGTAGTGGGGACGCGCTTGTTTTGGTCTGCCCACGCATATTCATAGCTGTTCTTTATAGCAACCGAACCGCGTCTCCCTTGCACAAAAACAGAACTATTTTTACCCGCGCGCATGCACCAGCGAACGCATTGGCCAATGATTTGCTCCGAATCCCCACCATGGTCCGCGCCTTTCGCTCTGTGTGTTGGACTCTGTATTGTGATGTAATCGTTTTCATGAGGTTGCTAAGATAAGATAACTTTACCGAGCGTTACATTAGTTCCACATCTAGATGCGCGACGTAGGGCGGGGTTTGTGCCGCCAATTGCGTCATAAAAGTCAGGTGAGCTGTTGCGGCATTTTTCGAAATTGGATTTTGAACGCAGTTTTCCTTCGAATATCATTTCTGCCGAATTGTACGGGTTTTTAATGGGGTGTGAGATGATATTTGTAAAATACTGTATCTAATCTTGCAATACACAAAAGTTTTTGTGGCCGTGTAATGCCCACTTTAACCTTTGACAATCTGTAACGTGAACTATGTCCTTGGTTGCCATGACAACCACACATATCGGTACAACTTACAGTATCATGCCTAGGCTATTACACTTAAACTTTCAGATTTGTGGGATGCGTCCGTTAAGAGTTAAAGTGAATACAAAAAAAAGTATTTGACCCCCTGTCACGTGACCTTTGACCTTGGTTGCCATGGAAACTACATATTTTGGTAGAACTAGTCTATCCTATTATACTTGTGAAGTTTCATGTAAAACGAAGGTTTTCTTTTGAAGTTTTAGTACAAAATAGGAAAAAAAGTGCTTTTCTGCAAAATGTGACCTTTGACCCCTGACCTTTGACCTTTTCTTCCGAGGGTCTGGGAGACACAAGTTCCCACCCTGGGGTACCCACCTACCAATTTTGAAAAGAATTGGTCCAGCCCACTAGGAGGAGTTCGAGGGACAAAAACGTTGTTTTACGAACAAATTATCACTTGGAATTTTTTTGTTCCACTCTACCACTTGACCTTTGACCTCTGTTGCTATGGCAACCACATAGTTTGGTAGGTCTAGATGCAATCATCATATGTGTAAAGTTTTGTGTCACGAGAACGTTTCGTTTTTGAAATATAGCAGAAAATGTGATTTCACTAAATTTGACCTTTGACCTGTAACCTTTGACCTTCACTTCCGGTTGTGTATTAAAAATGCAATTGCTCCACCTGAGGTACCATCTTACCAAGTTTGAAGAAAATCAGCCCAGCCGTTTACATGATATTAGGAAAACAAAATTGGACACACACACACAGAGACACACACACACACTCACCCACCAACACACACACACACACGGGCAGGTTTTGACCCCTCTCTCAGCCATGGACCTTCAGTCACCCCGGGGTACCTCACCATGGGTTAGACCTCAAGACTAGTAACCTGGGAAAATTTACCGTTACCATGGTAACCATTGCGATTTAAGCTGGCATTGCCATATATAGCCCCAAAGGCAAAGTGACTACAATATCTCATCCTCCTCACGGAGCGATGAGATAATTACATTCTTTGTACTTCTTTGTTTTTCTGAAAGTTACTGCACCATGTCCCATGGTCGGATAGCACTCCTACTCTTATGGGGTGATGTAATTAATTAATCTTTCTCTGCAACATGTTATGTAACCACACAAGAAGTGTTCAAGGTCATTAAACCTTTTTTAAATTGAAAGGGAAACAAAGCAGGTAATGTAACTTGTACAACAAGAAAGTCACAAAATATTGCCCAGTGGACTAATATGTTAAATGAATAATTTTCAATATTTTATATCTTGGTTCAAGAATGTCCTATGAAAATGGGAGTTTTACAGTCACAATTTATTTTTCATGTTGTATAATATATTTTTGAGTTTTTTGACCTGCGTTATTCTAAGCTGGGTATAGGCAGCTGAGAACACTCCGGGAGTGACTTTTCCTGCCATCTAGAGGGCTTGTAAAATCAAATATTTTTGGGTATGCTCTGCACCAACTGATGGTGGGGCTCTGCTTAGATAGTCATTCTCCCATAACACCCCCCCCCCCCCCGTTCATATTTTCCTTTCCATTGGACCCAGTAGGTTCAACATCTTTGGATACAGTAATACTCTGTCGGGAATCAAGACACAGTTTTGACAGAGAGAAATTCCAGCATCCCCTCACTGATCCAAACTTACACTGTGGTATCACATACCCTGTGCTCGAGGTAACACTGTGTTACCTCAAGTAATGTGGGAACGTGGGTTAAGGCGGGGTCGGTGTTTAAATTTCAATCCACCTCAAATCGCAGGGTTAAGCCATTTTAAACACACAATCATCAAGGAAGGTCACATGTGTTTATGACACTGATGACAGGTATTTTCTAACATTGAACTGTAATTGGTTTGTGAAATATTTGACCTCGTTACTATGGTAATACTACCCAATCAACGAAACACGGGGTATGTGAGAACACAGACTGATTGCAAACACGAGGTAACACCAAGTGTCGTGGGGTATGTGAGACCAAGCCTCTACAGATGAATCTGTCTAACACTGTGTTTTTCCAAAGGATACCTACGTAACTGTCTGCATCATAAGTTTTAGGTTATTTCCACAGAAAACATACGTTGATCATTAACCTCCAGCATTCTGAGCTTTTGATGTGTCTGCATTTGTTACCTTTATTGTGTATTCTGCACATCTTACATACATATACAACTCTAAACAACAAGGAGAGGGTGCTTTCAAATGTAGCAAACAAGTTCAAGTTTAACATTAACAGATGTTACTCCTCCACTCCATCAATACCCAGTGGTTGATCCAGGTGGGGGCACATCAGGTGCAGGCTCCCTCTATTGGTCATGAATCATGTTGAAATATGCTTCCAAATGTGTCAAATACAACCCCTTGACTTTCACTGACAGAAGTCAATAAACACTTACTTTTCTCCCCTGACAACCCTCTAATAAAACTTCCTGAATATGCCTCTAGTACCACTCCAGATCACACAAAACGATGTTCCTTTTCACTCCTATTTTCAATCAGCCATTGACTTGAGTAACTCTGATGTAAAATTGTGACTGGGGATAACTTATACAGGTCTGTCAGATATAGGCTATGCATGACAATTTAATTTTATCATCTGTCATCCTAGACAGGGATTTTAGATGAGGAGTTACTAGAAATGGGATTCATGGTCATAAGTGAGGAGGGGGTTGACCTGGATGCCATGGCAGGAGTAACATGTTGTGTATTCAAACAGAAGTAAATTTACTTATGTAAACCAACTTGAAAAAATGAAGCACTTTTGAAAGGCAAAGAAAAACATTTTATGATAAGACTGATATGCAGGAGGGTGGTACTTAATTTCTGCTTAAAGAATAAGATTTAACATATTACCCAACCCAAGCACTTCTTTAATTGTAGATTGTAGAAGCAAATGTGGACAGTACTAAAAGCTTGATCATATTAAGCTACCTTCAGCCGTTAGTATACTCTGAAATATTAATAGGAATAGAGATGAGAGATTCTACAGTTTAACTTGCAACAGTTACAAGAAATGAACAGGCATTCCAGGCAGGAACTATTGAAGTGGAGGGGGGACTGGCTAGACAGTGGATTTAGTTGGTTGGTTGGTTGGTTGGGGTTTGATCCCTCTAACTTCTAACCTTCTGGTTTCATGTCGAAGTGCCAACAACATTCTTCCAGTTTCAGGCATTAGATATTTTTTATCACTTCACTGAGGAGATACCAATGAGTTCACAAACACTTCACTGTCATGACAAGTGTGTTCAAAGAAAACCTTTGAACAAAGGAATGAAAAAGGGATGGACTATGTCTCCCAAACTTTTAAAAAATGATCAAATCTGGATATGACATTTAATCCATGACAGCAGCCATCAATCTTAATATCTGACCACAGAAATATTGTCATGAAGATGATCATTTAGACTGAATCAGGTTTCAAAGGAAACACTGTGTATATAGTGTACTCATCCCGATCAAAATTCATATTTACTACTGTTCTTGCTAAACAGAACTAAAATATTGCAGACAGAAGAAGACACATGGTGCAAACATTCAAAACTATTTGTGGAGTGATGGATTTGCTTATGGTACCTCTTTACCTTGTTAGCAGGTGTGGAATATGTACTCCATATTTTGAAGTACATACTCTATCAGATGTGAACATTAACACAAATCAGTCAATTTTACTGTACCATGAGACCTAATGGAAATTACTGTTGATTAGTAGCGATAAATTCATTATCACAACAAAGCTTCAACGGTATCTTTGTCCTGTCATTTACATGCTTACAACTTAGTACGTCATTGGGATTGCTTCATTGTGTGAGATTGAAGCTGGATAAAATCACACACTTATCCTGTTGACCTTGTTTTTCCAAATTATATGGTTTGGTAAGCCTTGCTTTAGTTGGTTTTTGTTGAATATTTATGATTTGTGTTTCTTGTACATATGAATAGTTGAGTGTACAGCTTGCATAGTTTGAAAAAGAATTCTTTTGAAAGTTCCATTCGTGTTGCAGCCAACATTACTGCAGGAGTAACAGGCCTCTGAACTGTCATAATACCACCTAGTTTATGAACACTTACGGATTGGTATACTGTTTCCAATGAACAGTGACAACTATCTGCTGTTATGCAACAACATCCTATTTTGTTATATCTGATCAAACGACCATCTCCGTTGCCACTTCTTGTTACGTATCTTGCCTTGACACTCCCGCTTCCTGCCAACTTCAGGTCATGTGATACAATTTTTTATTTCCACTGAAGGGGTAAATTTCATCTCTTTTCTAGAACTTCCTGAGCTTGTTTCAATCTCTCTAATACCTTGGCATGTCCAAGCATTGTTATCATATCAGCTACACTAGGACCTTGCTGGAAAGACAAAACATGCATACAAATTAAAATTAACACATCTGCAGGTAAAAAAATCTCTTCTGAGCTTGGATAAACTTTGCAAAGCAACCCCATACTTTTACTAAAAGAAGTTATGTGATAGAGTAAGAAATGTAACTAAAAGAATAAAGCACTTGAATTATATGTAAAGACTTTATGACACTTTGTTCGGTCAAATAGAGAAGGTCACAATTTTCAATCCCTTCCCTTTATCTATTGAAAAACGAGAAGGAGAAGCAGTGCTAATATTAGAAACATAGGGTTCTGGCAGGGGTTACATAGTAATCCTGACATTTGTCAGCCATTTATGGGGTTCATCTTCTCATTTCTTTTATCTAACTGTAGCATGAATAGTTGTATTCAATTCAAAACTTACATTTAATCTGCAAATGAAAGGCTTTTGGATTGTTTGCAGCCATCTGTGGCATTTGTAATCAATATTATTTCGAAAATAAATGCTTATGGACCCCAAAAACTTCTACCCATGACGTGACTGCCAGATTCATCTATATTTTGGAGTGAAAGAAATAATTTCAAAATCTTTTAATTCAAAATTTTGTAAAAAGTTCCAAAATTTCCTTTGTAACCTTCTCACAAGCTTTAATGCAAATGTCTTATATCCATCACAGTAAACAACCATTTTGACCCCACAAAGTAAGTGTAAATTCCTAGACTTGGTTCCTTTGGAGAGTCTTGGAGAAAGAAATAAATTCTTCAATATAAATTATGTTTCTTACCACTGAGGCACTTAAACACATCCGAATAACTTTCATAAATGCAGGCCAAGATACTCCAGATACTTGTTGGTGCGTCTCTTTTAAATCTTTCTTCAGATCATCAGGAAGCAAGGTCTTGTTTTCCATGGTAGCAAAGTAACCTATTGCACGTTTTATGATAGTTTCTGTAAAATCAAACAAGTTTTCCTAATTTAAATGATGCACAGTCATTATTGTTCACCAAGCTATCATATCAAGGGGGTGAATGTTAAGAAGTATTTTATAAAATGTTGTTTGAAGAAATGAATGGTCCTCTTTTTGTATGTTCATGTTTTGAACATTTTATTTTTGCAATTTTCAACAAAGGACCTTTAGGATGCCCTTACAAAAGACCTGCTTGTCAAGCAACCTGTTAAATCTTGCACCTGATAAAGTTTCCTCATATTGCTCCTGAAATGAGCAAAGTTGAACCCTAACATTTTTAACTGTTAAATAGCTAAAGATTCTTCATCTATGGAAGTTTTATGAGAAACCTCACTTGTTTGATAATTGTGAATGCTAAGATGAGGGGGCTAGTTACAAATATTTCTGTCAGGGAGACAAAAGGGATGTATGTGTAAGATGGAACTAGAAACCACATTTACTACCATGGGTACACAAACTTGCACTGAGAAATTCCAGTTTCAAAGCCTGGTAAATTTCAAACTTTGCCACCTAAGTCTGCAATTTAAAGTCTGTACTTTGCTCAAAGAAAAAGGACAACATAGTAAAAAAGAGAAAATTTCAAAAAAATGGAATTTTATTGGCTTCATATTATAAAAGAAGTAGAATTTCTCTTCCAGTACAACCCCCAAAATAACTGTGTCCATCACATAATACAATACACATTACTGAATTCTACTCCTACATCCCAATTGTGACTGCTAAAACTATCTTAAATATCAGAGTCCCATGATTACAAGTTTCCAGCTAAGTTAGATGTTTTTCGACTGTTTCTAACCAACTGGTTTAAATTGGACGTACCACCATCTTTTTTCCAGTTGTGGCTCACTGGCTTATTTTCCCTAATTCATTGCTTACAGCGAGGACCAAACACAATGGCAGTACTTCAGTAGGTTCCCTTTTAAAAGTCTTTGAAGAAAATAGAGAACAGTATGTTATATGCCTCATACTGTAAAAGAGGTCCCCCTGTCTTCAAATGTCATGTATAATTCATCCACTTTGTCTAAACGTTTGTACCAAAAAGTGGCAACTTTGAACTGAGTGGGACATTGATGAAGTGTGAGGTTGTAAGGATTGAGAGTTGTAAGGGGGTGACTTTTTTTTTGGGGGGGGGGGGGAACAAGGCTTGACTAGTCACCTTTCAAAGATTCACTTGCAAGAATAACTGAGTAACTAATGAAAGCAAGTGTCATCTGTGTTTGCAGAGTGTTTATCACCAAGCCTTACAAGATTCTTGACTCTAACACTGTTGTTGAAGATAAGCTTCAGTTGTATGGGAAGGTTTCCCCAGCTTGCAAGTTATTTCATCAAGCTGAAAGAAACTAATCAATCCTTCCAATCTTGCTTTGGAAAACTTGGCTCATTCCAAAGAATTTCCTACTTCCTTACATGTATCCAGCTGCTTAGTCTGTATGAATCTAACAATTCCGTAAGAAAGATGTTTTCACAAGATTAATAGAGATATCAAGGTCGATGATACCAGGCCAGATTAATTACAAATTAAGGTGAGTGTATCTTATCATGTGAGGCCACTTCATAACATAAAATTCAGAAGTTATAAAACATGACTATTTCCTACCTGCATTAGGAGTAATTGCACATATTTTCTCAGGATCCACATCTGGTTTTACCCAAAGATAGGAATATTCTGATGCAGTAAGCTCTTTAATGTTGTTGATATGGTTCTGGAATAGAAAGTATGGTACAAATTTAATATGCAACTGTGACTTCAACAGACAAAGGAAGTTGCCTCATTGAAGACCTGATTACTCTTACATGAACAGCTCTCATACAAGCACAGTTAACGTCTAATTTTGGCTAGCCAAACTGTACAAAAATACCATTCTTTCTTCGACACAGTAATATGAACAGGTACACAACTATTTATTACGTGCTCAAGTGAATATCCTACAAGTCAGTGACAAAAAATGTTTGGTGTGGAAAAAAATGGGATTAAATATTTGAAAGTTTTTCATATGGCAAAAAACAAAACTGAAAAACCATTTATGGGGTAATTAATTTGGTTGGAATGAGAAGTGAGGAATCAAATTTGAATACCAAAACACTGTTGATAAAGGATTACAATGAAATCAGAAGAGAGGCAAGAAATGGAATCAGGTTTGATCCAAACACTTCTTTTGGTACTGCTATGACACTGAATGCGAACAGGGATAATAAATTGACTGATTCCTTTCTTTTAGAAAATGATCCTATCAGGAGAGGACACTTGACTTTCAATTTAAGTACAATTGAAATGCAGAAAATTTTTCAAACAATATTACAATATCTCTAACCATAATACACAGTGGTACATGACTTATCCTTTTTGTATTGAACAAATAAATTCAATAAAGAGAGTTACAATATTACCTTGCAACTTTATGTAAACAATGAAAAGTCTCTCGCAGATATTATTATTATTATTACATAAACTTATATAGCGCACTACCCTCAATATGCCCTCAATTTCCACGACTGCATTGTATTGTACTTAAACTATTCCATACTGAATAGAAATGCAAAAATCTTATCGTTGAAATTACTCCTTTTTACTTTCATTATTGTAATAATACTCTTCCTTTATAAGTCAATAAAATATATGAGTTCCAGAGGTTCAGAAACAACAACTCTTACCTTTCTCAAATCTAGAATCCTGTACAGAAAATCTCTGTCTGTGAATCTGCAAAAACAAAAAGTAGACGTAATTTCATGAAACAGAAAAAGGCAAATGTCCCTTTAAAAAACTAAGAAATTAAAGAGAAAAAAACCAAAAGACAGTCTCTTACAGTGATAAGTGCTATAATACTGGAAATTGAAGATAAACAAGTTTTACAGTAATAACACATTGAGACTTCCCCTAGCCAACATATTCATTTAATGATTCCTCACCAAAACCAGAATGCAAAAATGCATTGAGGTTTCGATGATACATACATGCTCTTTTAAATAAAATGCTACATTTGTTGTAACAACTGGTGACCCAAAGTGACCTTTGACTCAACCTGTAAGTAACTGGTTTTTTCTTTTAACCAAAACACTTCTATATTCAAAAAGCCAAATTTCTACTGTGCCTTAAGATATTCTGCCAACAAGGTTTACAGAGTTTGATGCCAGGTGATACCAGATGGCCATTGACCTCCACAAAAAACAACAGGTACAGTACTTTCAACTCACCATAACTCATACACACACTAATTGTGAAAAACATCCACGTTTCGTACCTTGAGCTGTCCGATACAGGTTTTCGGAGTTTGACCCCCTTTGACCCCAAATGACCTTTGACCTCTACCAAAATCAATAGGGTTCTTCCTTTCATCATAATGCATCAACATATCAAGTTTGAAATGAATCCAAGTTTCCTATGATGATGTATCATGTAAACAAAGATTTCAGGGTTTGACCCCATGTGACCCCAAAAAACCTTTGACCTCCAACAAAATTAATTGGGTTCTTCCTTTAATCAAAACCCATTAACCTATCAAGTTTGAAAGGGATCCAAGTTTTTTACCTTGAGATAAAGTATAATTAAGGATTTTGGGGTTTGACCCCATAGGACCCAATGTGACCTTAGACCTCCACCAAAATCAATAGGGTTCTTTCTTACATCATAATGCATCAACATACCAAGTTGGAAATGAATCCAAATTTCCTACCATGAGATATCGTGTAAACAAGGATCTCCGGGTTTGACCCCATGTGGCCCCAAATAACCTTTGACCTCCACCAAAATCAATAGGGTTCTTCCTTACATCATAACGCATCAACATATCAAGTTTGAAATGAATCCAAGTTTCCTACCTTGCGATAGAGTGTAAACAAGGATTTTGGGGTTTGACCCCATGTGACCCCAAATGACCTTTGGCTCCCAGGAAAATACATCGAGTTTTTTCTCACATCATAACGCATAAACATATCACGTTTGAAATGAATCCAAGTTTCCTACCTTGCGATATAGTGTAAACAAGGATTTCAGGGTTTGACCCCATGTGACCCTAAATGACCTTTGACCTCCACCAAAAGCAATAGGGTTCTTCCTTACATCATAACGCATCAACATATCAAGTTTGAAATGAATCCAAGTTTCCTACCTTGCGATACAGTGTAAACAAGGATTTCAGGGTGTGACCCCATGTGACCTCAAATGACCTTTGACCTCCACGAAAATACATCGGGTTCTTTCTTACATCTTAAGGCATCAACATATCAAGTTTGAAATTAATCCAATTTTCCTACCATGAGATATTGTGTAAACAAGGATTTCGGGGTTTGACCCCATGTGACCCCAAATGACCTTTGACCTCCACCAAAATCACTAGGGTTCTTTCTTACATCGTTACGCATCAACATATTAAGTTTGAAATTAATCCAAGTTTCCTACCTTGAGATATCGTGTAAACAAGGATTTCGGGTTTTGACCCCCTGTGACCCCAGATGACCTTTGACCTCCACCAAAATAAATAGCTTTCTTCCTCTCAGTATGGGGTATCTGTGTACCAAGTTTGAGAATTTTCCGATCTTCCCTTCTTAAGACATCGTGTAAACAAGCGAAGTGTCACAAACACACACACATACACACACGCACGCAGTCGTGTTTTTACACACAACTGAGGACTTCATTGTTATCTCCATTGTGTCTGCTTACTTAACCCTAACCTTCACAATAGACTGTCTATTGTTAGACAACCGAGGACTTGAGAAATCTTTTGAATTTACTACCGAGGACCTGGAAGTCTATTGTTTAGGTCCTCTGTTTTACACAAAGACAAACCCATACATACACACGCACATACACACATACAGACACTCACATCATGAATGCATAGGTTTCTCTTTTCATCGAAACCAATAAAAAGTGCATGTCAAGACTAAACAAGGCTAATTGTGTGGTGCCAGGCAAAGCTGAACAATGATGTATGGAAATAGGCATCAATTGGATAAAAGACATTAACATGTTCCATTGTAACATATGAGATGCATTAAGCTGACAACATTTTCAGTTGCACTTACTGTCCTGACTTTAACCTTCCTGCAGTGACCTTTAACCTTCATTAAACCTTGAAGGATTCTTTGAGAAGTATGAAATCCCTCACAAGAAACCCTTCTTGCTTTGTCGTTTATTCAAGTTTTTCTCAATTTTTTTTCTGTTAATGAGAGCACAGTGACCTATAGATAAAGGTTTGATCACAGTATTGCTAATTTAACTTTCCTGAAACCAGAATGTAAGTACCAGCTTACATGTATAAAGCATGGCATCAAAAGATTGATACAGTATGCCCTGTGCCATCTTTAAATATAATCCACAACTGGCCACTGATGAACTAGGAATGTAAGGAGTTAACCACCCTGTGTTATCATTAAAACATTCATTGAAAAGAGGTATTTTATATTTTATGATTTAAGAATGTACCATGTGACTCACTTGATGTTGAACTGGTTTTCAACTTCATCTTTTAATTCTGTGATCAATTTTTCCCTGAGATCTTGGTTCTCAAATCTTCTTATGAGATGGGATTGGTTCACACCCGGAAGCAAATCCAAATCCAATACAGCAGAATGATTTAATACTTTATCTATTGAGAACTACAGAAAAAACAATCCAATAAAAAACTGTATGTACACATGAAACATAGGTAACAAACAAGATCTTACCTAATAATTCAACTGTCCTAGAATAAACCTGCAAGTTTCATTAAGTTTGTCAAGGAACTGATGTGCTACATTACAATTTTTACAGTTTGTGACTTCACATGGGTTAAAATCAAGTCAAAAGTGATCTCACTCAAGTTAAGTCACAATCTATCTCAATCTACAACTCACAGCTTTTGGTCTAGTGGTACAGGGTCTGCCTCTCACCCTGACAGTCCAAATTCAATTCAATTCAACCTACAGCAGTTGTGCCTTCCACATACACATGAGCAAGCAGGGATAGGCAAAAAAATCCAGTGACTGACAACTGGAAAGAAAGGCAGTGGTCACTGCTACACCAAACCAGAAGGTTGAAATTTGAAGTGTTAAACTAACAAACCACACTTAGGGGAGAGTCATCTATCTAACTGGCCAGTATGGCAGTTGGGCACTGGAAATACATAAGTGACTTGCATATAACTGCCAGTTAGATTAATGACCCCGCCCTTACTTTTACCAGAACCTAATATCAGTTAATTCTGGAGTAATTATTTGATGCTAAAATGATTATCTGTAAAATATCAAAACATTTTCTGTTGATAAAAACACAATAAAGATAGACATTTTGTGGTTCATTAACATTGTTGTCTTTCGCAAAATCTCACAAACGTTGCCCCTTTCACCCTTTTCCCCTTACAAAACATAACCTTCTCACACTTTCAAATACCTACATGATTATTTCCTATGAAAAATCCTTTGAAGAAAAGTTTCAAAAAACTTCATAAATTAGGGGAGGATTAAGAAAAAGAAAACAACATGTTTTACTGAGGGGAAAAAACTGTTCATTAAATTAGTTGGCAATCTCAATGAATGAGAATTTAATTGTTTATCATCACAAATATATCACAAACATTCAAAATATATATGCTAACTTACCTTATCAACCATTTCTGGCAGAGTAAGTATTTCATGGTTGTCCTCAAATCCTGATCCACAAAATGTAAGGAAATTTAACAAGGCATCTGGGTATATTCCACTTTCCTAATGAAATCAAGATCAAAGTTTGCTGAAATACTGAAATTCTAGACAAAAAATATCTATCTGGGATGGCAGGAAAACAAATAACAAAATAAAAGGTGGGGTATTCATCATCATCAGAGGTATGGAAGTTTTTCTATGGGTCTGTTGTAGGATTTTCACCAAAAAGTGGCAAAATGGCTCAGCTGGTCAAAAAAGGAATAACCCTAATAATATTTATGGAGAGCATGTGGATGGCAATTTTGCACACTGTAGGGGCAATTCATGTATTAGCTTTACTTAATTTTAGTGCTGGCACACCTTATTTCTCTAAAATTAAAGAATTTGCATAAGACTTAATTTGTATTTGTTAAAACAAAATTGTATGATTACAATGCATTATCAAGTTTTTTAATGCTGAATCTTGTTCATATCATCAAATTCTGTTTCTGCCTTTCTTGTGTTCAAGACTGATTTTAGAAGGATCTTATGTGCTCAAGTGTGTACTCAATGAAGTTGCTTAAAATATAAACATTTTAAGGAAACTGATAATACTGTCTTACCCTAAAATGAGACACATATGTGTTGTTTCCGAATCGTTTTGATAGCTTTGTCCTGCCATCTCTACATATAAATGTAAGAAAATCATGTTTTTATACTCGTTGCAAACGTCATGAACTCACACATACAGAAAAGTAATCTCAAGAGATGAATCTATTCCAATATTAAGACTAGTGTAACAAAATATTTGAATTCCACCTATAGGTCAATTAATCCTTTGATTATGTTAAGCCAAACACTGCCAAAAAATGTACACTTAATGAAATATTTGCCTCTTACAAGTGCCCATTTCACCTTACATGTGCATGCAGTTAAACCCGAAGTAGATAACACATTAGAAATAAACTTGACATTACAGAAGTTTTTTCAAATACATCCTCTTGACCTTCTTACATTATGCTTATCCAGGCTTCAACAATTTTTTTTTTCGCACCTGTCTGACGGGCTTGCTGTTTCCTCAATCTTGCCCGCATAAATATCTACATGTCCAATTCAAATCTGTTGAATACATATAATTTTTAAAGTCTAAAAGTACAAATGTCATTTTGCGCAACTCAAAAATTTAAGGCTGGGGTACTTGCCCGGCGGGCTGCAACATTGAGCACAGTAGTTGCCCGAGTGATTTTTTACTTGTCCCGGGCTGTCGGGCAGGGGATTTGTCGAAGCCTGGCTTATCCTATACATTGTTACACAGATGGCTGGATGGGATTTTATGACACTCCAACATGAATTGTGCTATAAAGTGTCACCTAAAGAAGTGCAATGCTGAGGTAAAATTAACTCAAAAAAGGAGTAAAAGATGGGGTCAATTTCCACTAAAATATCTTAACAAATGTGAGAGTCATGCCAAAAAATTCTGTACAGTTTACTTTCCTTGAACAAGAGAAGAATCTGTAAGCTCATATAAAATTTTAAGGGTTGACACATTGAGGTAACTTCTTGCAAATAAAGTTGTTGCAAATATTTCTACAATACTATAGGTCTGTACAGTATGATTACCTCAGTTTGAAAAATCTGGAAGTGTAGTTCAGTGAATGTGAGTTTAACAAATTTTGCTTAAGTTTGCAAATAAAAATATTAAAATGTAGTTTTATGCTGTAAGCAAATTTGTAAGAAGTTTTGAAACTAACTGCAAAAACACACAGTGTAAGTAATGTTTCAACATGCTAATTCAGAAGTAGATTGAGTTAAATTAAGTTTGCACATAACTTTTGTCTTGAAAAGTAACACACAATTTCAGATGCTCAGATATACTGATGTAACACAATTTGAGCTTACTTGTTGAGTAATAAAGGTAAATGAGCAAACTGTGGTGGCTCCCAGCCAAAAGCTTCATACAGGAGAAGATGTTTGTTTGTAGACATTTGCCATTCCTATGAGAGAAAAAATACCATTATGTGAGGAACAAAAATAAACAAAGAATTCACATTTTTGGAGAAAAGCTTTGCTCTATTTCACCCTCTCAGGAAGCAAAAAGGAAAATAAAAAAAATGATATTTTTGTGCTGAAAATATGTAAAGCAGGTATTTTTTCATCCATGTAACTAGTTTCTCAAGGGAATTTTTATTCAATTCTTCTATTCCAACAATCTTTTTCAGGATACTACACAAGTACATTCACATGTGCAAAATAAACACCTTTCCCAAACAGCTTTTCTTAAATTTTCTAAAAACATAGCAAGATAAACTTCCCTGACTTTATACTGTTATTTTATTATTTTGATTCATTAATTTTTTATACCTGCATAGCTCTATAAGTAGCAACTTCCAAATTGTGTGTCATCTAAAAAGAACTATGTCCAAATAACACAATTCATATCAGGTACCACATAAGGATTGCCTCATTCTCATTACCAGCTGATTCAATTTTGGATGCTTGTTGGGTTTTTCATTTCTTATTAGTGAATTAAGCCCTCCTGAGGAAGCTAATTTTATGCATGTACATTCTTTCCACAAAAAATTGATGTCTGGGACCTCTTTTGACATTGTTTTTATACATACTTTGCCCAAAATCACCCGACCAAATTCCCAACCAGGTGTCCCCCTCATAGGCTACATTTGTAACAAACTAGGCAGACTTGAGAAGAGCACTCTGAACAGTTTAAAACAGGGCCCAGAATAAAGAAACTGAGAACTGACTTGATATGAAAAACAAAGAAGGTAGGGGACAGAAGTTTTCAGAAATCAGTGATAGAAATCATTTTTTTTTTTTTTGGCGGGGGGGGGGGGAGGGGACCTTTTGAACAGATCCTAAAAGGCAACAATCTAAACAAAAAGAAATAGTATTCTTAATTCAATTGCTAATACACAAAGTGACATGAACCAATTTACCTGCCCTCTTAGCACATGAGTTATCTTCATTAAATGGTCATCTACCACATTGGCAAAATGATAAGTTGGGAATCCATCTCTTTTGATCATCACCTGTAAAAAAACATGAACTGAAACATCTAGAGTAAAAATCTTCTCATAATAGAAAAAAATGTAAGTTTTATTGGCAAGTAGATAGTTGGTCCATGTCCATATATAACCATTTTACTTACAATAAGTAAAAACAAAATCAATGAAAAAGTCTAGGTAATTAAATCAACCTGAATATTGTTTTTATTTACAGGGATGAGCTACACCTTAAATGGTCTTCAAGTTTTCACTTACTGTGAAAGAACAATAAATAGTATTATATCTTCCTTGATTTTCGGACAAGAATATAATCCAGGCTTATACATAGTCTTAGAGATCAAATACATATTTCAAGTTATTACACAGGGCTCAAAATAAGTTTGAAAAAGGGCAGAGCCAACATGAGCAACTTTCCTGTAGGTTTAGTTTTTTCATATCACATTTACTGAAGGGCACCACAACAATTACTATGTTAAAGGTTAAGCCCTAACTTATTATGTGAAAGCACAATTAACAGTATATATCTTGTTTGATCTTAACAATATAATCCAAGCTCATACATTAACTTATAGATCAAATACACAATAGAAAAGTTACAACGGGCTCAAAATAAGCTTGAAAAGGGACAGAGTCAAAATGAGTAAATTTCCTGTAAGTCTATGTTTTTGCATACCATATTTACTAAAAGGCACCATTGTTACTAGTAAGGACCTAAAGGCTATGGCTGTAGGTGCTGCTGATTATTTTGAGCCTTTAATTAAACAAACCAAGCATTACTCACAGGATCACCCTCTATACTGCCAACATCATATAGAGTCTTCCCAGCTATGAGATCATTAAATGGCTTTGAGTTGGATTTCATCTGACAATTGAAGTGAAAAAGTAACACGTAACTTTTGGTGAAATTTTGTTTTAAAAAAAAACAATGTTGTAACTGTAGACAATGGCAAGTACCCTTTAGAAATGGTACAAACCTTTAGTTAGGTAAAAGTACTAACAGGCTAATGTTTAAAGTTGTGAGAAGGTCTTTCAATATATACTCTGAATTTCTGTTTAACCCAAGGATGAATCACATACAGTAATGTGAGAGTGTCCTTGCTATTTCCCCAACATTGAAATAATTGAAAGGCCTGTTCCTCTCACCCCAAACTGTGATTTTGCAGAGTCCACAGAAATTCTTAATTTGTGGAATTTGGTGCAGTTCTTTGATTGCAAACAAGTTCAAAATACAAAGTACCAAAGCTCATATTACATTGCATTTATTGCACTGAGAGTGTTAAGTTACACTCTGGGATCTTGTACATTCGCCACAAAGCAATAAAATGAAATTGCATCCGGATGAGGATGAATTTTAGATAGTTGTGGGAGGGACTTAAGTAAGTAATTAAGGAGAATTGGAACTGCTTGGGTTGAGAGGATTAGACATTTAACACCTTCTCTCTAGTAGAGCACTTTTTGCTTTGTTTTTGAACATGTTAGATTTAATGTAATAAGTGCAAAAGTTTTACAGAACTACTGACTTGTGTCACTAACATCTTCTCTATATAGTTGTCAATGGTTCTCCTAAGTAACTATTCTTCAGTTTAACACACTGAGTGAAATTACTTCTCCTCCCTAATCACAGTATTGATAGAACAGACACCCTGACGAGAACAATAAACATACCTAAAATACCATTTCCCAATTCTAATTTCTGTTTGTGACATTACTGAATGCTGCCCTCTTTTACTTTTGAGGTTTATTACAAAATTCCAGACTGAAGCAGTCTGATTTGAGATTGCACCTTAATTCCAGTAAATTTTGAATGCAAAGATTATTCTAACTAGAAGACTAACAAATAAAACAAAAAGATAACAAGATACAAAAAATAGACTAACAAATAAAACAAAAAGATAACAGATACAAAAAATTTGCCACAGTTACAAAAACATAACAATTTCCAGAGCTTTACCTTAAATCTGATGACAAAAGGGACACCACAATTCAAATTTTCCTTCACTTGTGTCTCTGATAAAGTTCTGCACTTGTTGTCATACCTTGGGGTCTCTTTATTTCTAATGGCATTCTTTCTCAGTAATTCCAGTCGTTGAGGTGTGCAGAAACATTTATAGCATGAGCCATTCTGAAAAAAAGGTCAGTTAGTACATCCAAAATAATTTGTATACATACAAGTTTTTTCACCATACCTAACATAATTACTCCTTTCTTATCTCAAACACATAAGGTAGATTAAACTTTTTTACCTCACTCAGAATCTCACAAAGTCCTTAAATGAAGTACAGACCTATTATCAATCTATAAATTAATTCATACATGAGAAATTAATGTAAGAGGACATCATTTGAAGTGTAATAAACTTATCTTGTGTTTTCATAGGTCAAACAGCCTCCAAAAATTATAAGGGATATAACAAATCAAAAATGAAATAAGTTTTGCGAGAGATGCTTTGCTTTGTGGAGAAAAAAATTTGAAAGACTTAAAAGAATAGTCCAAAGCCAAATTTATATTTAATATGTTAAAAGGAAACATGTTCTAAGCATTCAAGTGAATTTTTTATTCATTTCCTATTTTCAGTTCTCAAGATCTTAGCAACTGATTGTGGCAAATTTTCTGCACAGAATGAATTAAACAAACTGGCGTCATGTCAGGGATTCACTCTGTTTGCCAATGTTTTGTTTTCAGTTACAATTTACTACCAATTTTATGCGACTAAACTGCTGATATGTTGATATCATAGGTGCATCCTAAGAAATGGAATTTTAAAAACATTATATGACTATGGAGCAAGATAGAATCCCTAATCAGTTTAAGTTAAAACTAATAGAAAGAAAAATAAAGAAAAACAAAATATTGTCCAACAATGTGAGTCCATGACATCACACCTGCTTGCTTCAAGTTCACTTTTTATAGAAAGTGTGTCAGCTTCAATTGCTAACATCTCAACAACTGAAGATAGGAGATGAATGACACTTTCACCAGAATGCTTAGAATATGTTCCTTTTTAATATATCAAACATAAATTTGACTCATTCTAATACCTTGAGAAGTGTTGTGATGTTTTCCTGGTATACTTCTAGCCTCTCAGACTGCTTGTAAGGAGAATAATTGCCCCCTACTGATGGACCTGTAAGAAGAAAGATGTCCTTTGTATATACAGTATGTATATGGGTAGCTGGCTATTATGACAATTTGAATTTAAAGTTAACCATTTCTACAAAAAACTGAGTATTTCTTCTTAAGAGTTGACAAACTTTGAGATGGAACAAACCTTCATCAGGAGTAAGTCCTGTCCATTCTAACATCTCCTCTAAATTTTGCTGGGAACCAGGAACGAGCCTAGCCTACAACAGAGAAATAAAAATCTAGAGACATTGGCATATAATTTAGCATAAGACTGGTACATAGAACAGTAAAATGCAATTTATGAAGACCATATTGCACACAATTTACTAGGCCCAATTCTCTCACCCCAAATAGTACCAATTCTCCTAACCTTCTTACTTAAGCCCCTCCCACAATTGTCTAAATTCACCCTCATTCAGACACCATCTCAGGTTACATTGCTTCAGGGTGAGTGTAGAAAAGCTCAAGGTGTATGATCAAAACACTCTCAGTACAGCTCATGCTGTGTAATATAAGCTTTGTTACTCAGCATTGTTTGAATAAGCAGTCAATCAAAGAACCTAGCCAACTGAGAGTTTCTGTTATCCCCTACAAAAAGTGTAGTTTGGGGTGAGAGAATTGGTCCCTCAAAAAGCTCAAACTACCCACTTGTCCCAGAAAGTGATTTTTTTGCCTGGGATTACCAATATTTATTTCCTACTTGTCCACTTACACCTGTAACTGCCTATGTAATACTACACTTCATGCAGACCTGCTTTATGTTAAAACTAATAGCTTGTAAGAAAACTTCCTCCCTGAACCAGGAATATTAAAATGTACATGTAGGCTATGCAACCTATTACTGACAATAATCAATAACAGCTTATGTTAGGCCAATATTATTCTATGGTGGGCCAACCTAAAACCCAGAGGAACAACCAAAAATTTGTTCATGTAATTTGTCCCTGGGACAATTGATTTCTTACCTTACTTTCAATCCCTTATATCAACTGACATTTTAGTGAAGATGGTAAGAATGAGACTCTGAGATGTCTTTCTACTTGAGGTGTTGCATTTTTATAAACCAGAGATATTCATAGGAATTTATAACTACCTGTAAGTTCAAAAAATCAATTTTTTGTAACACAAATCATCACATATTTCCTTTTTTTCGTTGGCATCCATCAATTTTGTGATTGACATAAGCATGCCTGGAACTTTCAGGCATGGGAGTGTGATTGCACACCATCACTCACCTCAAATCCTTATGAGGATGTGTGATATTTTGCACACCCAGATGAAGATTCCATGTCCACATAAATCTATTAAAGTTTAATAAAACTGCACACCTTCTGCACTCCTTAAATTCTTGAGAAGTGTGATTTGAAGCACATTTGGAGAATCTAAAACTCAAGGCTGGCAGAAGTGAATGCAAATGGGACTTAATTCTGACCATTTCTAGCAATTCACAAGACTCTTTTCCATTGTTACTTGCAAAAAATGACCACAGTAAAATGACAGCAGAAATCATAAAGAAATGGTACACAGAAAGCCTACAGTGAGCAGTGTTCTAACTCTGTGAAATCACAATGCAGACAAGTTAATCTTCCTGAAAATGTCAGCACACTGTATCCCTGTCCCCCACTGAAATTAAAACATACCGCTGGTTTTATGTAAGGTATGGGAAATGGCTCCCCCTGCAACTTTGAATAATTTCTTAATCTTAAGGTAGAGCTTCTGTAATATTAAGTGAAGTACTTTTTTCAAGTGATTGTTAACACATTCTTTGGTTGTCAGTAATGTCATATAGTCAAACCCTGATTCCAGTCTCAAATCTGTCCTCACAGTAAGTCCAAAGTCAAATTTTATTCCTTTTTAAACATGCATGAAACCAAGCTTTTAGTCCTGTTATGATCAAGTCTTGTGAGACAAGATAAAAATAAATGCTTGAAGTTATTTTGAAACTGTTTGCTCACAGGATTAAAAGACACACTTTTGGAAACTTCTCAGTGCAAACTTGTCACCTTCACTTTTTGTCACTTTAAAAACTTAATTCAAGCACACATTATGTAGGTATACAGTACAGAGTTCAATCTTGAAATGTGCTGTTTTAGTTTCTGCTTCACTCTTAGTCTGGCTAAATTGTTCTGTCATGCAAAGACAATTAATCCCTGCAAGTAAACTGGTCCAGAGACCCTCTTTGTACAAAAATACTACACTGTATGTCCCACACTTCATTGTAATTTCAACTTGGAAAAAGGTCCATGTGAGACAAGCTTCTAGAAGGTTGCAAGCTGGTGACACAGTAGAGGCAAAGTCATGGTAAAGTACATGTAAAGTCCCATCAGAAATGTTCAATTTAAATTCACATCTTCAGACTTACTGTAAGTACCCAAAACTGATTTGCATGCTATTTGCATACATTTAAATGCTGCATTACCTGATCTGTATCCTCTATTCTTAAAATAAAATCTCCATTGTTTGATTTTGCAAACAAATAATTGTATAATGCTGTCCTGAGTCCCCCTAAGTGAAGATATCCTGTTGGGCTTGGAGCAAAACGTACTCTCACTTTTCCTGCTTGTTGACTGTTGAAGTGATGAAGGATATTACATCTTGATCCAGTGACAGATTTCAGCAAAATTTGCAAGCTTCTTCTTTCTTTCCAAAGCATAATGACAATAAAAACTAGAACATGAAATGACACAGAAAAACTTTCAATCAATTATCATGAAGATAAAGACCTACTTCATAAAGAACTAATGCCCACACCCAAAACAGTTCCAATTCTCCTAACCTACTTACTCTCTAAGCCCCTTCCACAACTGTACAAAATTCTATTCAGACACAACCTCATTTTATTGCTTCAGAGTGAATATATACAAGGACCCAATCAGTGTAACCAAAGCACTCTCAATACAGTATAGTACATTTATGCTAATATGCTGTATAATTCAGAACTCTGCATTTTTTGAACTAGCTGTCATTCAAAGAGCTAGCTGAGTCAATTGAGAATTTCTGTGGACTACTGTACAACAAAAACTGTACTGTGGGGTGAAAGGATTATGTATATCCTTTAAAGGGCCAGTCCTCTCACCCAAAACTACACTTCTTGTAGGGGGGTACAGAAACTCTCCATTGGAACAGCTTTTTGATTGGCTGTCAATTCAAAAAATGCAGATCACCAAAGCCTATATTACACAGCAAGAAATGTACTGAGAACCTTTTGATTAAACACATGGAGCTTTTTTATTCTCACCCTGAAGCAATAAACTGAGATTGTGAAGGGTAAGAATGAATTTCAGAAGTATATGGGAAGGGCTTAAGTAAGAAGGTTAGGAGATTTGGTACTGTTTGGGGTGAGAGAACTGGGCCTTTAAGAACAGCTTCTCCTGTCAAAGAGTGGTAACAGAATGGTACAATCTATCATCCAAAAGAGTAAACTCTCCATGTGTAAACTATATGCTACTGACCCAATCCTGCAGAAAAAGAGAGGGTCTACATAAGCAAGAAATTCTGCCTGCACCAGTTACCATGATCCCACTGACATCAATTGCTGGAGAGTTTTAGTGAGATACCCAGTGAGTTAATTTCCATAATCCAAATCTTATGCAAATATTGCAGCTGTTTTGACAACTTGAAATCTATGGATAGATTTGAAAACAAAATCATTAACTTTGATAAAATTTCAAGTAGTGTTTGAAATAGTTAAATTTGTTTACAAAAGAACACCATGTGGGTAACATTTTGATATCACTGAAATTACTTTATCTTTGCAGTTCAAGCTCATCAGTGTACCATTGTGAACAAAGTTCAATAAAATTCTAAAGTGCAAAAAGGTTGCTAAATTCACACTAAAATTTTGGCACTTTCCTAAAGATTTTAGTGACCTAAAGGAACTACTGCAAGATTTGGAAAAGATCAAAAGAATGTTTGTGAAACTGAGTTTAAGGCAAATGACTAACGTTAGCTACAGTTCCTTATGGGTCTACTGTTTATTATGTTTGTTTATTTTTATTCTATGTGACACCTCCGAGGAGGTTAAAGAGACTTACATACATACAATATATACCATACATAACGTTAGACATAAACTGATCTAGGTAAAATGTTAGGCCTATGGAATGACCATATGTTTGCTCTGCCACGGAGAACTGAGTTTTAGTTTTGTAGTCTGAACAACCTAACAAGTGGTGAGTGCAGTGACATGGGAGGATTATGGAACTGGAAAACAAACAAGCAAACAAACAGTTTAGTCTGTCTGCTGGCCCCTTCATCACATCAAGTTAAAGTTAAACAAATTCTTGCAAGGGGACATCATCAAAACAAACAAAAAAAAGGTATCATTTTTGTGTACAGTTTCAGTTTATTAATCCTGGTACCTCCACAGAGCTGCTACCACGGCTCGAACTTCCAATAGTCCGTGGGTGTTACGTAGAATCACACAATACAAATGCAATTAGGCTAATAGTGTTCGCGAATCTACTACCAACATTTTAAGGAACTACGACTTATAAGAATGAACGTATTCGGTCACGACTCACGAACGGCCAAGACAGGAAAGAGAAGGTTGACACTGTAGGGAAATTAAATTGAAATAAATTTCGCTTGCTTACCTTAAGAAATTTAAACAAAAATACGGACTTTGGGGTGAAAAATTGAGACTATATCAGCTTGTGTTTCGTTACTTCATTTCCTCTGTTCTTTACTGTTCTTTCTCTTTTCAACGGCAGCTAGGCCTAGGCCTAGGCTAGGCCTAGTTAACGGGTGAATCATAATTGCACTGAACCCTGCATTACGCAATCACCGTACCGAATGTGGTTACAACTTACAACTTGATTGCAATTGATTGTTAGTGTTACATATCTTTTTGCGACAACATCGACATCAATGTGAATGCAATACTCCTCGAGTCCTAATCCTGGTGCAAAAGGACATCGGAATATAGGCCTCTTTTTGAGGGAAGATTGTGCGGTCTAAGATTTTTTTCTATTCGGACTCCACGAGTTGAACATTTCAATTGGTCTTGCAGAGAAAGTGAAAGAAAGGAAAAACCATGGTAAGCCATGACCAAGGTCCTATCTGATTCTGAATACACACATTGAGAAAAGGTTCTGGTTCTGGTTCGTTACTGCATAATCTCCACAAAACGGGATGTAACATGCAGGCACAGAAGGCTGAGCAGCAAACTGATTACTTCTTCTTCTTCTTCTTCTTCAATAAAGGTGACACATCCAAAGGACATTCTTTCACCACGCATGCGTCGAGAGGCTAAATATGCCCAGTAATATAGGTAATAGGGTCCTTATGGACAGAGGCAACCCTCATTACATTCAAGGGGAGATGATTCCAATCCTTAATGGTTCGAGGCAGGAAGCTAAATTTATAACAGTTAGTACTAGTATGTGGGAGACAGACATAAAGGTCATGCATTAAACGGGTTCTACGAGTAGGCAGCTGGAGACAATCAACAGGTTATTGAGCCAGGCCAAACATACCTTTGGAAAAGAGGATCAATCTACTTTTCCTCCACCTTTCAGTTAAGGGCAGAAGGTTTAGTTCCTTAAGGAGCCTGGTCATTGATCCTGGCTCCCTTGAATAGTCAGAGATTACTAAAATGATCTCTACTAAAATTTTCATCAAGACTTATGGAACCCAATCCAGACTTAAAAGCATTCACAGTGGGTGGGAGGCAATTCCATTCAGCAAAAGTGCTAAGTTAGGGAACAGTGAATATTTATAATAATCTTTGTGGGATGAAAGCTTCACAAAAGAACTAGTAGAGGTATGTGCTCTAGTAGACAAACCTCTAGCGGGAACTGACTGGTATGGATTGGTATCAATTGCGACTAATTTATAATGGACTTAGGCTATAAATAAGGATCAATCTTTGGGCAGCCCTCCTGTGCTCCTCTGATTCCCAGCCAAACTAGAAATCATGTCTGTGACGCTGGCCTTTTGTCTGGAGTCTTTACAGAGGAATCTTGCACTATGGTGCTGGACCCTAGCTCTCAAGCTGGTTTTTCAAGTCTTTCTGGTAGGGGCCCCAGATAGAGGCGCTACATTCAAGCTGTGGTCTTACTTCCATGTTTTTGGACTTGCAAACCTATTTTTACTTTCAGTCTCACAGAACCTTTCTCAATTAAATTTTTGGTCTTGCGGACCTTCGGTCTCATGATATGCCCATGCCAAGGTAACAGAGGTCCCATGTAGCATGTAAGTGTGTAACTGTCTAGGCGATGCACAACTGAAATTAGTAAATGTTACAGCTGCTGTATCTAAATCATCATTTTACATTCAATCAAAATTGGTTATTGAAACATTCTTGAGTAGTTCATTGAAATTCAGGATAAGGCAATAAAGTCATGATACAGTAAATTTGGTGATTGACTAAGCAGGATGGTATGTTACACCCACTTTGTTCATTAAAGGGAAGCAATGTAGGTTTAGTTGGTGGAAGACACTTTTGCAGCTATGTTAAAACTCACAAATAAATGTAAGGTCTTTAAAACCCTTCAAATTATATCTTACAGGGGCCTTGAAGCAAGCTTTTGTCCCCCTGAACCCACTCATAGCTTGCAGCCCCAATTCTCTCACCCCAAACAGTACCGATTCTCCTAACCTTCTTACTTGAGCCTTTCCCACAATTGTCTGAAATTCATCCTCATCCAGAAGCAATCTCAGTTTATTGCTCCAGAGTTAGTACAGGAAAGCTCAATATGTGTGTAATCAAAACACTCTCACTACAGTTTATGCTGTGCCATGTTGTATAAGCTTTAGTACTCAATGGAAGTAATGAGCTAATTGAGTACACCCCTACCAAAATTGTAGTTTGGGGTGAGAGAATTGGCCCTTAACCCTTAACCGTTGTTTGGGTCCTTTTGGACCCATACAGAGAGCGCGGCTGTCACCCATCTTCACTGTTTCACACGGAGCTCGAAACTGCGAGTAGCTACCCGAAAATTCGGCCACAACAACGAGAGGGACAATAGTTTAAGGTCAGGGGGTCAATAACCTACGGAAGTTGATGCGGGGCGTGCTACGTCCGCTTTTCCGCCCCCCTCCCGAGGTGCGCAAACATGCCCCGGTTGGAGCACAACGGTAAAGGGTTAATCTAAAGTATCTGCAGCACGGGTCTGTGCACACATGCAGAGAGAGCGGCATCAGCTTTGCAGTAAACACACTCCACAGGCTTATTTTAACCGTTTACCGTTGTTTGGGTCCTTTTGGACCCATACAGAGAGCGCAGCTGTCACCCATCTTCACTGTTTCACGCGGAGCTCGAAACTGCGAGTAACTACCCGAAAATTCGGCCACAACAACGAGAGGGACAATAGTTTAAGGTCAGTGGTCAATAACCTACGAAAGCTGATGTGGGGGAAGCTGTGGGGGAAGCTGACTGCTACGTCCGCTTTTCCGCCCCCTCCCGAGGCGTGCAAACATGCCCCGATTGGAGCACAAACGGTAAAGGGTTAAAGCCGAGGGCATCATCAATTTGGACTTCAAGTTAAGCAGTAATGTACTACTTTTTTGTGTTTCTGAAGAAATCCCTGAAAAGAGTGCAGTTAGCATACATCAAACATTCCACATCCTCATATTACTGTAAAGTACATCATTGGTATTGTAAGTAAAAAGGAAAACCTAAGTTTAAGTTTGAGGTATTCTTGTTTAAGATACAAAAAGGACATAGTTTCTTAATTCCAGTTCCCAAGAAAACTTCTGTTTACAAAGAACTTTTTATCTTAACAGTCCTCAACAATAATAGTTGCTGGTCTTGGTATTGCTGCTGCAGCTTATCTTGGTAAGTAGAATTTAACTTATACTCTTCTTGTTTTTTAAAAAAGAACTTTTAAAGCACAGAAATAAATTCAAATTATAATTGTTTAGAAAAGTCAAAAAATTTGTGATTTTAAAGAAAGCTTTCTTTTATGCCAAGAATGTAGTAATGATTTATTGATAATAATATTTTTCCTTTTCTCTCTGAATTTTAACTTCTGTGCAGGGAGAGTGGCTCTCCAAGCTGGTAGAATAGTTGAACAAAATGCCCACAAAATACCCAAACCAGTAAGTACTTCTTTAGTCACACTCTCTTGCAAACAGAACATTGTATCTTTTTTAATCAGTTACACCAGGAGCAGTGGCCTCACAAGGGGGCGGGGTCAGGGAGGGGCAGCTGCACCCCCCTACGTTTCCAGGGGGCGCAAAATATGAGTTTGCTTAGAAGGAAATTTTGTAGCCGAAATAGGAGATGTCGGATATTTGAGAGAAAGGGGAGGAAAAAATACCTCTCTACGCCCCTTTGACAAATTGGTCATAGAATGACATCAAACATGGGCAATTGTTCAGCATGGGGGCACAAGTTGAGTCTTCTGCACCCCCTACACTCACCTGTTGTGATGCCACTGACCAGTAGGATTGTTGATAATGTTTTTTTTTGAGTGGGAACATTCAATGTCATACCTCCCAAGTGACCTGCATTTTGCGGGTTTCATCCGCATTTGAACACCCAAACCTGCTTACCCGCCCAGCACTCTGAAAAACCCGCATTTCAAATCCCCAAAGTATTCTTAGTTAGGAAGCCACAAAAATTAACCACTAATTTAGCTTACCAATAACTACAAATTCAGTGAATGGTATCTCACAGAATAAATAGTGTATTAACATCAGGTAACACAGCGTTCAGTAGCACTGAATGCCCACTTTTTGGGTTAGAGGCGGGGCTTGTCTCAGAGTTTCCCATCAAATGAACGCCCTGGACTTTCTTGACGGTTCTTTTCGTTCTTGTCTCTGTGTTTTCATGGCTAGAACTCCTGGAAATATGATAGTCATGTTGAGTATTTAAAAATGCTTTCAGTCACACAGTAAAAGAAAAATACATCATCATCATCATCATCATTTTCCTCCTGGGTTGTCTCCTCTCCTGCTTTGGCTCAGTGAACTTGTTTATTCAATGGGTTGCACACCCTTGATAAACTCAGTTACACTTTAAATGGTTGGTTGCCACACTTGTTTTTGAAATATGTGACAGAGATTTTTATTTTCTCAGTTGATTGCACAATTACCTTTCTTAAAATCCTTCAATGGTGGCATATACAGTAATTTGTAGCCTGGAGAATTTGAGGTGTATTTGGTGTATTTGAGATGGTATGTTGTCATTCACATTTGTGGGAAGGATATGAAAAGTGGGGTTTTTAACTTCTATCTAATATAATAATAATAATGACAATGACAATGACAACAACAACAACAACATGTAATAACAACAATAATAACAACAATAATAATAACAATAGCAACATCAATAATAATACAGCTTTTATAAAGCGTCTTTCCCAAAGAGTCACAACGTGCTGAAGACTGCCCAGTGGGGATTCAATATGAAATAGTTCCTGTAGATAATAAGGAGCAAAGCCATGTATGCACTTGTAGGTTTAGTAGAAGGACTTTATACTTGATATGTTGCTGAACAGGAAGCCAATGAAGTCTGGTAAGGACAGGGGTAATGTGGTCACTAGTTTGTGTTGAAGAATTATTAACAAAAGTATTATTTTGTTACTTTCAGTCATTTTCCAGTTATTACAAAGGTGGATTTGAACCAAAGATGACCAAAAGAGAAGCCAGTTTAATATTGGGTGTTAGGTTAGTGCTTCCTCTTTACTCTTACTATTTCAAGCTCTTTTATACTGAAAGGTATAGGAATCATTTAAGATTGACAGTGATATTGTATATTGTGATTTGCTGAAACAAAAAAGAGCATTTCTTATCAGGGATTTTTTGACAATGAAGGTAATATCCTAAGTTAGGACTCATTTATCAAAAAATTCATGTTACTGAGACTTTTCCACTTACACTCTATTATGGTATCACATCTGCCTCTGCCAGACATATTAGACTTCTTGAAGGGCTTAATGACAGCATTCAAAGACTTCGCTACTTCCTCCAAAATGCTCAGCCTTCTAAGGTTACATACAACTACTTTCTTCAAGAAAAGGTGTCGCAGCCAAAAGCAGTATTTAAGTGGGAACACGATGGTAATGATAATTTGTGTAATTGGAACGATATTTTTACTTTACCCTTTGTAATGGCTGGAGACACTAAGATACCATATTTCCAGTTCAGATTCATACATAGAATATAAGGAGCAAACAACTTTTTGTACCAAATTAAATTAAAGATAGCTTTTGAAACTCGTTTCATAAAACTTTAGACCATCTCTTTTGGCTACATTATGTCCTTGTGTAAATGACTTTTAGAAAAGCAATTTTCATATCTTTGTCAAAACCCAATTTGATGTCACTTTTAAGCATATAAAATTTGGTTATCTGGGTGATGTTTCTCTTCCTATCAACTTTTTCCTATTTCATGCAAAGTAGTTTCTTTTCAACTGTAAACTAAGTAGCAAACTGCTGATGCATTAACCTTTTGTCATAGATTTGGGTTATCCTTAGAAGTCAAGCATTACATTTACAAAAATGTGTAAATAACAGTGTTTGCACCGGGGAGGAAATTTGTACCCGGGTACCCAATTGTAAACCTTGCAGTATCTTTCGTCCGCCCCGCGGGCTAGGCTAGGCTATGCACAGTATAGTATCATACCGTAGGCCTATGCTGTTTCGGGAAATGGTATAGGAGTGGATGTTAGATACACACATCTCGGGAATTGTTTCTGGAAAAATGCAAATTAACGAAAGCACGTAACGGAAACAAACAAGTTAAGCAACTTCATTTTGTGAATGAGATGTGGGTTAATACATTTGTTACTTTCAATAACCATGTTATTTTGCAGAGATCAAAAAGAAATCATAGAAAAACGCTACCCGGGTAGTAATTTTCTACCTGGGTAGCAAGCACTTCGATCTGGTACCCGGGTACCTGGTGCAAACACTAGTAAATAACACATTATTAATTACCATCATAGTTACTGAACTATTGAGAAAAAGAGTACTGTGGTTGTATTGTTTACCAGTTTTTATCTTTTGCTCCAAGTATGGATATGCATCAATGAACAAAATGAAAAAGGGATAAATAATGCAAGTAATATGTGACTGATGTGATATGTGATTGATGTGTTGTCAGTGATGTAAACAATGTATAACTAAGATGTAAATGTAGGAAAAAAAATGAAAGCAAAGCTGGAAATAAATGTATTTATCATATGTACAAAATAAGAAGTAAATGAGATGAGAAAAAATGTGTAGGAAGCATATTCTCTTTTTCTTGAACTCATAGTAAAAAGTAACTAGTATTTTCTTTCATAATTTAGTAGTGTACAAGTTGGAAAAATTATAAGAAGGGAACAACTTTTTAACAATATGAGATGACAGTTTAGGAATTGATATACCATATGTTTTGCTGGCTTTGGGGTGGTTCTGATATTAATATAAAAACATGAACAATTTTAAAAACCATATTTTTCCATTTACAAAAAATATTACCTCAAGGTATATCTTCAAACAGGACATGGGATTACCATATCATATTTAAAGTTGAGGTGAAACTTAAAAAAAAAAACATGCACATATCCCATCCTCCTAAAAAAGAGATATTGTTGAGTAAAGAGTAACAATCCAGCATGTTATAGCAGAACCCGCTCCTTCACGATGTCAAGTAAAGTGATGAAGCCCCGCATGTCTTAACTGTAATATATTGCTGCCAAACACTCTTCTTCAAGATATGGTCATCACTGTGTGAGTTTCAAATGCATGCAACTTCGAATTTGCATTTTGTAATGTGCTTTTAATATGTCAAGGTTGGTATTGTTGCAGTTTCTCTTGAGTAGCCTCTTAAAGTGAAAAGGTTTTCCCCAAAACATTGGCAATTACAATTTGTTTATTAACTCTTGCATGAGTATAATCTTTCTCTTTTACTGTATATAGCAAACTATTCAAAGCTTTGTTACACTGTTTTCAACTGCATTCAGAAAATACAATGTCTCATTTTACCTACTCCTTTTATTTGTTCCAGTCCAGCAGCAAGTCGTTCTAAAGTCAGAGATGCACACCGAAGAATTATGATTTTAAATCACCCAGATAAAGGTATGTTGAAACCTTTTGTTTATTCTTAATAGTCTAACTCTTCCAGCTTGTGTCAAAAAGTTAAATAGAAAAATTGATCTTTTTGCTTTGGTATTATCACTTCAACCAACAGAACTTGGCTTTCTGTATGAAATGTGTTCCGACCCAGCATTTAGCCAAGAAAGTGATTTTGGCATCTCAGTTGCTACATAATGACAAATTTTATATTTTGTAAACCATAGCCGTAGTGCAAATTCCTAACTATGTGTTGGACAGTGTTGCCCAGAGACTGCCAAAGAACCCAGCTGGGGGTCAAAGCCCCTGGAAGCCCAAATCTTATGTAGCATGCAGTTGCAAAGAATATGTCTCCAGCTAACATATTTTGAATCACTTTTGTAGCATACCAGCTTGTGACTTGTGCCAATTTAATTTTTACCCATGGCTTTTTTTACCACTGCATATTTATTGCCTGTCTCTGAAGCCACCCCTTGAAATTTTTGCAGTCTGCAGTTATTTTGGCATTCTCAAAGATGGCAAGATACATTGCTGGCTAAAGGCTGCTTCCATCTCTATGTCAATGCACCAAACCAATGCAATTTTTAGCATTGGGAACACTAATGTAATTATTATTAATGTGCTAGCGGTAAAAGGGAAGGAATTCACAAAGATCCATTTCTGTAGTTTTGTTGGAAGGTTAAATTAAAACATTTTCCAAATTGTTTCTTTTTTAAGACACCAGATTGAAGCTAGCCTCAAGGGCAGCCTTAAATTTTTATTCTGACCGTCTCTTCCCCATTCATTGTCATGTGAAATGTGTGTGTTCATGTGTAAAAGATTTTGCTTTAGTGCATGTGTAGCAGTTCATTTTTCACTTTCTCTTTTCTAAGAACTGTCCAAATTTTCAGTTGTGATATGAAATGCTTTTTTTTTTTCTTTTTATAGGTGGTTCACCCTACATGGCTGCCAAGATAAATGAGGCAAAGGAATACCTTGAAGGAACAGCAAGGAAATGAAGTTGGAAGGATACAGCTGATGAATTCCAAAACAATTTGTCGCCCTCTATTTGACTGTTGATACAAAAATGAGAATATTTTTGGAGCAGATTGTATGAATACAGTGAAATGATCTCTGAGGGCTTGGCATATTGGACTTAAATTTGAGATGGAAATGTATTTGGCCAACATCAAGCTCCAACTGGTCTTTTCAGATAGTGAAGAGCTGTTGAAACTTTGCACAGATTTTGCAAGTTACAGTTTTAATATTACCATTGTGAAGGTTTACATCATTTATCAAACTTTGTCTTGTTCTAAGTTAAATCCATTTTTGTTTAATTGGCTACATTATACCTCAAAGCAGTTCTTGTTTTCTTGCCTGGGTGATCTCTGATTGTCTGTGGGAGGTTTTAATAATCATCCTGGATTCAGCTGTGTGTAATCTAAAAGTAAGAGACAGGAGAGTGGTCTAAATTTTGCAAAGACTCTAAATGTATTGTGAGTAAAGTATATTTATAAAAAAGTAATACATTGCATTGTAACTTTGAAAATTTTGAGGGTGAATGTGTATTAAGAATATTTTCCAAGTGTATTTGTGTAGGGATAAAACATTAGATTCAGGTGCTACCAAGAATTGGGGATATCTGACCACGTTAGTTGCTTGATATAAACATAGGCTACTCTGTAAGACAAATATATCAAGCAGTGTTGAACACTGGATATATAACTCTGCCATCTGATTTGGGTAATCATGAGCAGCCTGATCATCATCATAGATACTTGGAAGAGAACATATGTTTAGAGAGAGGTCTTTGATGTTTGAAGTTAAACATAGGCACACATCACCCCCAGTACTTTTTGGTTGTGAATAATCAAAATTTACAGTCGGCAGCTGCTCTTTCACTGGCATCGTAGCCAGAAAATTAAAATCTGTGGAGTAGCTTGCATTTCACACAATATAGAAAAAGTGTTTTGATTTAAAATGCATTAGCACCTTGTATGCTAACAAGGAAACTACTTTGCACTGTAAAGATTATTTGCCTCTGAAGAATGAAAAGCATTCGTAAGAATAATTCTTTAAAGTGTACCTCAAGTCAAAAACTAATGTCTTACAACCCCTGGCCAAATCATAAAATCTAGCTTTTCTTTTGCATGAGTCACACATATGACTCCGGCATTTCCTAAAAAATATGCAGTTCGACAGCTGTCCAGTGACATCAGATGGTGGCACCACCTACCCTTATTTTACTTAGTTTATTTCAGCGCATGCCTTATTCACATATCTGTTCAGGTCAACCAGTAACAAAACGTGAGCGCTGCACCAGGCTTGCATAGTATTTACTGTTTTATATTTGTTTACATTCTGCCTTCAGTTCAAACACACATAGACGTGTTGTTACTCATTGACCTCTGAGCTATTTCTCATTACTGCTCCTTGGAGAAACTTCAAACTGGTCTATTTACAAGATTTTTTATATTTGTCATTGATATTCAAATGCAATAATTTGTGCTTACCTAACATTCATTTTGATCATTAAGAAGAAACTTGCTGTCCTAAGGATGTCAGAGGTGCCAACTCTCCCTGATTCTCAGGGAGACTCACTGAAAATTCAAGGATTTTTGTCCATTCCAACTAGCAAATATGACAATCTCCCTGATTCAAGCAAGCTTTTCCCCCATTGAGTTGCATGTAATGATTCCTGTGTGAAACCTCCCTGATTTCTGGATGTAAATGTTGGCATCTCTGGGATGTACAGTAGACTGTTTAGAAATCATGACTGAAAACTTCAAAGCATGTTTGAGTCTGTAGCGTTCCTTAACTTATTTAGGAATAGCCCTATATTTCTAAATATCATTGGTAACCACACTTAGCTTGACATGGATGCAAGTGATAGTATCACCCTACTCGGTCTGGCACTGTTGAATTGAAACACTGTACTGAGACAGCTTTTGAAAATTTTGCGTGGATTCAGTTTTGAACTTTGAGTGTTTTTTTAAATATAGGAGGAGCTAGAAGTAAGTTTAGTTGGGGGTATACCACCCATATCATTTAGGGTGAGATTTTTTTCCTTCCCAGTGATTGCATCAATATAACAGATGCAGCATCCATGGTGAAGAAAATACAAGAGTTATTTCTACTTAAAGTTTACTGTTAGGATTTTAATTTTATGTTGTTGCTGTTAAACTTGTAATTTTTTCCCCTTTGCACCTGTTAGCGTCTAGCAATTTAGACTGATTGGAAGTGCCACCAGCAGTTGGCATTTAGCAAACCAAGGAAATCATTGCCCAAGATGGCTACCATGCACTTTACAGGAAATGAAACTTCCCAGGCATTGAAAGTAACAACAAAAATTGCAACATGTAAAGTTTTTTTCTTTTGTTAATTTTGTTTTTGTGAGCAGTGTTTTTGTCAATGGCATCTTCAGAAACAATGGAAACCCAACTATCTCACAATTCTTTCCATTGTGCATTTGACTCTACCGGGAGTGTTGCACAGTATCTATCCAGATCCAGATGCTTTGTGTATGCTAATTTGAAAACAGTCGGTCAAATATTTACCTTATTTGATATAAATAGCTTCTTTTCTACAAAGGGCCATCAAAATAGCCTAAAGGTTATATGCAGCTGCAAATAGCAGACATTATATGACCCATTGACATAGTACACACTAAATCAGACTACTTCCCCACCCTCCAGTTATTTGTAAAGGTTTTCAACCTGGACAGCACGACACTCTTCTGGTTAAAACTTACTATGTGGGCTCTTATGGCCCTTTCAGATTTCCATATCAAGACCATTGAAATAACGCAGAGAGCCTTGAATGGTAGGTAGTGACCTTGATGTCTTTAGATGACCTTTGACCCTCACCAAAAACAACGAAAGTCACCTTCTTACTATAGTGCATCCACAAATCAAATGCACTTTTAATCAGTTTCCTTCAGTACCTCAAGTTGAGACATTGTGTTAATGGGTTTTCAGACTTTGACCCCTTGTGACTGCAGATGGCCTTTGACCTCAACCAAAAACAACAGGAACCATCCTTTCACTACAACACATTGACATGTATGAAATTTATCCACTTTTCCAGTCTTTGAGATATCATATTGACAAGGTTTTCAGACTTTGATACCTGGTGACCCCTAATGATCTTTGACCTCCATCAAAAAGGTAGGGGCAAATCCTCTCACGTCCCCAAACTATACTTCTTTAAAGGGGTAACAGAAACTCTCAATTGGCTCATGCAGCTTTTCAAATTACTGCTTATTAAAACAATGTTGGGTACAGTACCAAAGCTTACTCTCAGCATGAACTGTACATGAGAGTGTTTGATTATACACTTTGAGCTTTTCTTGTACTTGCCCTGAAGCAATATAAACTGAAACTGTGTCTGGATGAGGATGAATTTCAGACATTTGTGGGAGGGGCTTAAAGGGCAGGAGCAGTCATCCCAAATTGAAGAACTCTGTCCAGTTTCATGATTGGCTGTTGGGAGTCATGTGAAAATGTTTTTCCTCTTTAAATGTGAAATTTACCAGAAAGAACTGCTTGGTTTACCTTGTATATGCAATAGTAAAGTGTAACAAACATATGCACATACACACACCATCATCATCATCATCATCATCATCGCCATCGCCACCGCCACCACCACCACCAACATCACCACCATCATCATCACCCCGTATAGTGCCAACTTCAAAGGTGAAGACTTCTGAACTGGAGAGGCATATTGGCTTTGTGGCAATTGTGGGCACAACTATCCTACTTGGATTTTCTTCTTAAATACACTCAAGGAAGGAGCCTTAATGATAAAAGGCATGCATAGATACATACATGTACACAAAGGACATGATGACTGAACTTATCATGGATACCAAAAATAGCCTTAAAATTGGTCAAATTGCCTTGAATTTAACATTGTGTGCATCTCACCTCATTTTAATTCTATTAACTCCATTATTTTGAAAGTAACTCAGTCAGAAACAGCATCCACTCATCCCTCCCCGTACAAAAATAACGCACTACATTTGTCCATCAATAATTTTCCAAGTATGAAGAATCCTGCAATCGGCAAGCTACCAATAGTACGGCGAAATCCTTAGCCTGCGTAGCGCCTTTATGAACGAAAAGACGTTCTCTTCGCTAGCAAAAAATCCTACGCTTTCAATTCAGCGGAAGGCCGGTCGGTGACGTTAAGGATGACGTCATCAATAGCATCTTATCATGCACGCACGGTTTCCACATACTGACATATTAGCCTACATGTAAATCCTGGAAACACCGATTAAACGACTGCGAGAGGTAACATTGCGTGTGTAGCTTGTGATAAAGGTTAATCTGCTTCAATGATATGAGTTTTACTTTTAGTTTTTTGTACGGCAATCCCTAACGCTAGGTTAATTTTCAAACGTTATCAATACTATACGGTCTACCATATAGCCTACTATAGACTAGGCTATGTTAATTGTTATTAACTAGGCTAGGCCTAGGCTATGTTTGCACTAGGCACTGTTGTGAGCAGTAGTTACACGAAAGAAAGTATTCCCAGAAGAGTGAGTTTGGGGAAGCTGTTTCTGAACTTCATCAAATATAAATGCTTAAGTCAGAAAAATAATATCTTACACTTGGTCATGTGACTGCATGGACAGGCCAAACCAGGCAGGCAGAGTGTGTGCCAAAAAAGTCTGGTAATGTGGTATGATTGATTGGGCAACTGTCAAATGGTAACAGTTTACTAGTTTCTGCCCCTCCAATGCGGTGTTTTCCGCCCCATTTATTTTTAGCAGAAAACATCTTGGTACTAATTTAGTTTCCGTACCCGGGAGTAGACTTAATTTTACAGACTTCACAACTTCAAAAGAGGGCACTGAGTTTTTTTTTTTTTTCCTTTTTTAAGTAAAAAACCCTTTTTTTTCCCTCACTCTGCAAACAGCGCTATGAGTGTGTGCTGTGGAGAGAAATGAACGGTTAGTGCTGTGGAAGAAAGAAAAGCATTGTTAGTACCGGGATCCGAACCCTAGACCCTAGCGGTATAGCTAGCGATTCTAGCATGACGACCAGCATGCTTGCCTACTGCGCTACGAGCGCCGTTGCCGGTGCATGGGTTAAAAATTATGTAAGTACTGTCCTATAATACTATCTATTACATATAGCTATATAGGTATACGTATATACGTTTACCTAAAGCTAAGTATGTATGTACTTGAGAGTGTGTACATATGTACAGTATGGGATACGTATACATCCCTACATGTACAGTTCCTATGCATGCGTACACCTGCTAATGGCCCACCCTAACCCTATACCTATGCGTATGTAACCCTATTACTATGCGTACGTAACCCTAACCTTATTACTATGCGTACGTAACCCTATTACTATACATACGTAACCCCTAACCCTACAGCTATGACGCAAGTTCCGGGTACGGAAACTAAATTAGAGCCAAACATCTTTTTGGGAGGTGGAAAGTAATGGAATGGAATGCAATATCAGTGGTACTTTTGCCATTTTGTCAAATGAAGATTCCACCAACTTCAAACCTCATCGATGTCTTTTACTATTCAACGCAACACCCGTCACTGCCATGTTGATGTCTTTCCAAGCAACATTGTCACTGTAGATTTTAGTATACTCATACCTACTTATGTACAGGTATATGGTATTCAGTGCTGTGAACAACTGTTCATGCATTCAGCATAAGCCTACCTATAGACAAGTGGACTACTTATACGTAAAATAAACAAGCCCTTGACTAGACTTGACGTTCAGAAAAAAGATCATACAATTCATTCTTCAATGAGGATGCTGGTATCCTCATCCACAAATTTCATTGTTGTCTTGTACTTGGATTTGAAATTTGAAGTAAACTGTTATTTTTGACATATGAAAGTTCAAATATTTCTTTCCCCCCAAGATTTTTAGGGGCGGAAAGTATCGAGGGCAGAAACTATCAGACCCCCTGTCAAATGTGCACCTGCATTAACAATAACGTGTAAAAATCATTTGCTGGAGTCCATAGTTTCTGGACCCGTTAGTTTCCTCCTCCGAAAGGCCCTGTTCTCTCACCCCCAATAGTACCAATTATTACCTTCTAAGTACTTAAGCTCCTCCAACAATTGTCTAAAATTCCTCCTCATCCAGAGACAATTCCAGTTGAGTATAGAAAAGCTCAATGTTTATAAACAAAACACTCTCAGTACAGTTCATGCTGTGTAATAAAAGCTTTGGTACTCTGCATTGTTTGAATTCATCATCATCAAGACAGACGTTGTTGGCCAGCGGCCATTTCGTCACTAGATAATCCAATTTGCTAAATCTCAGCTTTATGGTCAAAATAAATGTTGCTTTGACGCCACACTTTGTCGAAGCTTGACTTGAACCCGTTTAGAGACGGTGCCATAATGACGTGCGCTGGAAGCGAGTTCCAAATGTCAATACCACGTTGGGAGAATGATCTTCGCCTAATGCTTTTGATACAACATGGCCTACTTATCTTGAGAGGGTGCCCACGAGTAGTGCAATCAATTGCTCTCTGGAAAAGGGTGATATTGCCAGTTACTTCACCCCTCAAATACTTATTCATGTAAATCATATCACCACACAACCTCCGATACCTGAGACGTGGTAAATCTAATCTACGTAACCTTTCTGGAGGCAAAATCCTTAAGGTCTGGAACCAATTTGGTGGCACACCTCTGCACAGACTCAATTTCATCTATGTCTCTCCAAAGAAATGGAGACCAAGCAGGAACACCATACTCAATAATTGGACACACCATAGCTTTATACAATAAAAGTAAAGAAGACTTATCCAAAAATCACACTACCAGCAGTATGGTCATGAAAACATAGCTCATTATCTACCAGAACACCAAGATCTTTTTGGGATGAGCTGATCAGGAGGTTGTGCCTGTCACCACCTGCATAATCCCCCATAGAGTAGGTAAAAGATGGAGGTGATCTGCCAAGTCTTAGAATCTGGCATTTGTCAGGATGGAAACGAAGCTGCCAAGCCACCGACCAGTCAAACACATTATCAATGGCTGATTGTAAAACCTTACAGTCATCAACAGAACTAATTTCCTTATAAAGTTTAGTATCATCAGCAAAAATCTTGGTCCGGCACCCTGATAAAACATCAGGCAAGTCATTAATGTAAACCAGGAATAGGGTAGGGCTCAAAACACTCAGCTGAGGTATACCACTCTTGATATCTGCCCAGTCAGATAGAAATCCCTCCACATGCACACACTGACACGTTTAGACAGAAAGGACCTAATCCATTCGAGACAGTTCCCATCAATACCATAGCTTTGAAGTTTGAGCAACAACCGCTGATGGGGCACGTTATCAAAAGCTTTCATAAAATCTGTGTAAACCACATCAACATTGAAACCCTCATCCAGAGATCTTGTCCAGTCTTCAAACGTGTCAATTAACTGCATAACACATAATTTGCCTGCCACAAAACCATACTGATCAGGAGTCAGAAGGTTGTTCCTAGTCAAATGCTGTACTATACAATCCCTTACTAATGATTCACAAATCTTACACACAACAGAAGTTAGACTGACTGGTCTATAATTTGAAGGGTCCGAAAACATCTCCCCTTCTTAAAAAGAGGAGTAACATGGCCCACCATCCAGTCCCTAGGAAGGCATGAATTCATAAGGGTTTTCTTGAAAATTTCATCACAAATCACAAATCGGGTTTCATAAAGAACCTGTGGGTGAATTCCATCAGGTCCGGGTGATTTACTAGTATTTAACTCACTTAATTTCTTCAAAATATCATACCTATGAGTCTCAATAATTGAAAGCAAGTCACCCTCGAACCTATCAACAATTTGAGGTAAGCTATTCAAGTCTTCATTGGTAAACACACTACTAAAAAACTGATTGAGAATATTAGCTTTACCCATAGCGTCATCAACAAGATTCTCTTTACCCTCACGCTCAAGAGCCTGGACAGGATTTTTTACAGAAGACTTACTCTTAACATACTGCCAAAAAACTTTGGGGTTTGCCTTAACTTCCTGCAATATTACACTCAAAATTACAAACAGCCTTCCTTGTACTCCATCTAGCTTGATTCCTTAAACGAGTGTAACTTTTGTAATCACGTTGGGATTGTGACCTCAGAAAAACTCTCCAGGCCTTTTGCTTCTCTTTGACCTTACTAAGAGCCTCACCAGTCATTCAGACTGGCTTGCTTCTAGTACTCTTGCCTTGACATTGAACTTTAGGGATAAATAACTCCACAGCCTCCAGGACCTTAGATCTAAAAAAGTTCCAGGCTTCCTCAGTTTCCATGTCGTGAAGGGTAGCACCCCAATTTAAATCTAGAAATTTCACTAACCCAACATAGTCACCCCTGTCATAAGCATACTTAGCTGCCACAGTATCTGCAGGGGCACCAGCATACCTCATACAAAAAATCAAAATGTCATGGTCACTATTCCCTAAACCAGGAAATTGATTGATATCGGTTAAGGCCTCCTGATCTCGGGTTAGCACCAAGTCCAGTAAAGATGACTCCTGGCCCAATCTATGACGAGTGGGATTCAACTGATGCTGAGTCAAAAATTTTCCTTCACAGAATCTAAAAATAACTCATCTTCATACTGTAATGGGATGCAGTGAGAGAATACCAATTAAAATTCTTAAAATTGAAATCGCCCATCAATAAACAATCCTGTAAATACAACAAATACACACTGACTGCCTCTGCCCTATAGCAATTCTCACCAAAATAGCTTCCAAAAATTTGACTGGTTCTGAACCAACAAGGACTTGAGACTAACATGTATATACAAAGCTACTCCTCTACCGTCCTCGTCCCAGTTATTATATAAAACAAAATTTTCTAACTGCAACGTCCTAATTAATTCCTTCTTTTTACAGAAATCCCATTGAATACTTTTGGGGATACATTCAGTTAAAGCAATGACGTTTGGCCTATACTCAGCCACATAAACTTTAAGTTCCTCCCACTTATTTGGGAGGGAATCACAATTCGTGTAGAGACATTTGATAGAATTTTTACTGACTTGATTGCCGACGAAAACGACTTACTATCTTCATGTCCCTGATAACTAAATCCTGTTCCCCCCTTTCTAGTCTTGCAGCTAACTCAGACTTCAGCCTGCTATATTCATCTTTTTCCGACTTGGTCCTGTCATTGCCAATAGATAACTCAGTAACAAAGGTAGATTTTGTTTTCTTACCCTCAATAAATTTACTCATTGCCTCTTGTTTTTCTCACTCTGATTTGAAAACTAGTTTCAATGGTCATGGTCTACTTAATGAATTAGAGCTGTCAGTCAAGGAACTGAGCCAATGGAGAATTTCATCACACTCCTACCAAAATTGTGGTTTGGGGTGAGAGGATTGGCCTTTTAAAGTTCTAGTGAGGACAATTTTGTTAAAATAAAGAAAGGTAGGTAAATTACAAAACAGACATATGCAGTAAGGACTTGTTCTTGAATTGAACCAATCACGAAGCAGGGGCCAATTAGAATTTTGCAATGGATCTTATGCATATAATGTCACCAAGCAAAATATGATTCCTTGTTTGGTGGCCAAAAAACAGACACGCACATAATTCTAGTGCATGCGTGGGCCAAGAAGTTTGCTGCAAGAGACCACATGCATTACTGTTTTTGTTTGCAATGACACTGTATGACAACATTGCTAAAGTCCTACTGTAAATAACACTACGGAAGGAATGCTGGGAATGGCTTAATTTATGCAAGATAATAACCACCGAACTTCACAACATTCTTGGTGCTAAGTGTACAAAACGTGCACAGATATGTATGCAAAGCTTGGGAATTTGAAGAAACGGCGAAATGCTGCAGCTAGATAGTCTGCACTATGTGTTTTGTGCAGAACAGTTTGTACAGCAACTTATGCGGGGCTTTCTGGGAGACAGCAAAGACTACACCTTGAATGCACTTCTAAATCGAATTCCAGGTAATACTACCAGGTTATTGGGGCAAATATTAAACAATCATTCTCATGGCAGGGCTAAAATTTTTGGTTACCAATGCATCCTGTTTTGACATGAAGTTAAAGGATTGAGTATTTATGGGAATTTTAACAAAATTAAGAGCAAGTTTCAAGTATATTTAGCCACTTTTTCCAGTTTGCAAATAATCGATGGTAGTGATCAGTTGAATGGCAGAATTTTACCGATGCTAATTATATACCGATACGGGAATAATCGGCCCAATGCCGATTACTCAACAGATGATTGGTCGAACACTAGGATGAGGGCCTTTTTTTTAGCTCAACCCATAAAGTGGGTAGAGCTTACGTTATACTGTAGAGGGTAAAGTGTCTGTCTCACAGAAAATGTCTGTCTCACTTTTTAAAAGGTTTCAGCCTCTGTAGTTGCCAGTGAATTTTCCTCAAATTTGCTGTACAGGTGTCATTATCATGGGGCAACAGATTTCCTTCCTATCTACAAGATAAATTGAAGAAAAGTGGTAATTTTTTGCCATTTTCATCATTTTTTGCCTCAGGGTAAAACTTCATGAAACACAATCGTATTGGAGGCATTGTTAGCATGTACTGTAGGCCCATCCTTGTAGCTGCCTGTGTCCACTGTGTACACACCATGAGTTCACAGTAAGCTAATTACTTATCCTTGGGTAATTTAAGTATAGATCTCTTACCAGGGAGCTGCCATTACATAGATCTCTCCTTGCCATTTGAAGACATTTTCATACAGTGAGTGAGGTCACTGTTCATTCATTGAAATGCTATTTCACTCCTCACTTGACTTTTCAATCATGCTGGCCCTCCATACTAGCACCCCTAATACAACCCAAGTAGCCCAAGTGATGGCACTCCTAGATTTCCTGCCAAGAAAAGTACATGATAACAGTTGTATAGACAAATTCAATTAGCGCTGTTTTTTAGTGACTGGAGGCAGCCATTGGTGGGGTCCATCAGCCTTTAATCGTCTTCATTTATTATCTACATGGATTTCAAATCCTCATATTCAGTGCAGTTGATAAAATCAAGATACACTTTAGTGTACAACCATCCATGGAACAGGTTAGGAAGGAAATTTAAAGATTAAAGGTGATGGATCCAAGTAATGGCTGACTAAAATCAGCCCATCGCAATCAGTCCGAATTCCTCTGTAGTACATGTGCACACCAGAAAGTACAGAACATGTATACGAATATATTTCCGTTTCAGGGCCTTGTATTCCTCACGGTACACTAGGTGCATGTGCATTATCACCAAGCAAAAAGGTTATGTCTCTTCAAAATGCATGGCATGGTGCATGCAAACACTACACACAGGTATAGGCAATTACACTATAACTTTCAGCAGGCATGAAATACGTGAAGGTGCAGCAGCTTTCTCTGGAGCAAAATCAAAAACATTTTTGGAACAGTTTTATGCATTGGGCAGCAGTCCATTGTACCATAACAATAAATCAATTAGCTATCAATTCTCTAAGGCAAATTTTGGAAGAACATTGGTTCGAAAGTTTCTCTGGCAAACACAGTTACTGTAATGGAGAAAGTTCCATTAATGCACTGCGTCAGAGATTGTTGAAGCAACATTCATGTCTGAGCCTGTGATGCTATGATTCTTAACCGGCATAACAAATCATACGATGCTGTGTGTTTTGGTATGGAAAAGTGAACTATATCAATGCAGGGTAGCTACTATAAATACACAATGTAAAAACATATGCTAATGATCCGTATTAATGATTGTTCCCAGATTGAGCAAAATATCAAGAGAAAGCAGGTGTGATGTTACTGTCGGAAGTACTAGTTCTGGGAAAGTGACTTTAAAAATGAGGATTCCCAAAAATGAATGTTTCCTGTTTGTATTGTTAAAAATACACAGAAATACAAGGCAGTTATCAAAAGGTTATAATATAATATTTGTATTTAAGTAATATTCCATTTTATTGCAGTACTTTTAAAAGATGTTTTTTGCGGTACATATGGTTCCACGACCTGTACATTGTGTACTCCACAATGGGCAAGTAGTACCTACTGAGATTTTGGTATACATTGCAGTGAAGTGCTATTGTATGGCAGACCCTTCAAAGGGAGTCTTTGATTTCTAAGTTAGGAAAATATTTGGGACTTCCAAAATTCTGTACAGACAATAAGAAATTGTGAAGCGGTTGTAAGAAGGACAACTATAAAATTTCTGAAATTGTAAATCAAGTCCTGAATGTTACTGTTTAGAAAAACAGGGCAGTTATCAAATGGTTATAATTTATTTCAGTTTTATTTCAGTGTTTCAATACTTTTGATACTTCTTGAAAGGAGTTTCACATCATACCAAGGATGTACTGTAGCTCATTGATGCTCACTGCTTTGATTTCTTGTTAAGACTCCAAACAAGGATATCAATTAGCTTTCCTCATACTCCCAAGGAGAGCAGTTTACCAAGCACCTGTAATTTTCAAAAGGCAAGGCTTGGCTCAGCATCGCCCCCAAAGTTTGTTTCCCTAGTTAAGTTGGAGTGATGGTGGATGTGTGATCTTTGCTCACACATGACATGTTAGAATTTGGAATAATGTCAGTTTGAATGTATTAGCCTTTCCTTCAAAGAGATGTTGTGTTAAAGTTTCTTCCAATACTTCATTTTTTGCTTACAAATTTCACAGAGGAGTGAGCTGGGGAGGGAGGGAGAAAAAAGCAGATGGAAATGATGGGAAGGGAGAAAGTGATTTAGAGAGGGGGGGAAGGAATGACATTTGGTATCTTCTTATGCCACTGTCCTACACAAACTGGTCATATTTACGACTTAGGCAGCATTATATAAGGGGATAAACTAACTTAATATTTCATAGGCTTATAGTGGCATCAATTTTGTAAATTAATCGAGTGCAGTATTAAATTAATGTGCTGTGATGACATCACAGATTTCCCATAATGCACAAAGAACCATGTGTTTTGTCAAAGGATAAGAGCATCTTGTCTCTCACATGGAAGGCCTGGATTCTATTCCCAGGTGGAATCATACCAAAGACTCTAAAAATGGAACCTACTGCCCTTGTGCGTGATGCTCCACATAAGCAATGGAGTTGGGGAAACAAGCCAGTGAGTCACAACTGGAAAAAAGGCTGTGGCTGGCTCGACTTGATCAACATGTTGGAAACTGGGCCATAAAACTGTGCCATCTAACTTACTACTGTAACCAGTAATGCACAAAATCCCAGGAAAAAAGTGCATTTTTTTAAAAATTAGTATCTTTTGATTGCAATATTTTATTTAGAAGCAGTTTTTATCTCCTGAGAAAATTTTTCTGCATATTTTGAAAGTCAATCAATTTTTTCTCTGGGAAATGCCAATTAAAAAATGCATTCACCACAATTTGTAAATGTCTGATTACAGGATTCTTCTTAAAGGTCTGCAGCATGTAGGGTTAATATTTTTATTGTTTGAAAAGGAGGAGAGAGGCCTACCAGCTGAAAATTTCATTTAGAACCCTTTAGGGTAAAACCACTTTTGGACCCAAAGGGTTTCAATTGGAACCCTTTCAAAAAATCCCTTGCATGGACAGGGTTTCATTTAGTTGTTGATGGAAGTCAATCAAATCACAAAGAATTTCACAAAGAAATTCCCTTTTGCATAAACCAAATCTTTTAGTAGCTAAAATGGGGTCAAGTCATTTCTTGCAAGTCCAAGTATTAAAAGTCTCAAGTCTAATTTTTGCAAATCTAAGTCAAGTTTCACATCATGGGGCCAGTGGCAAGTCAAGTTACAAGATATTGAGTGGCAAATCAAGTCCCAAGTCGCTTAAGTTTACTGGCAAATCTTGGAATAATTTAGTTCTTGCCTTTGTAGGACATTCTGAAAAAATGTCAGTGTTGCTATCTTTCGAAAAGAAACTTATGCCCATGTTACATAACATTGTTGTAGTTTTTTACGATGATACTGCAAGAAGCTGTTTTTTATCCTGCATTGCTAAAAAATGTTTCATGAATTTCTGTTAGTGAAGCATTTTCTTAACAGTGTGCAGTATTTTTACTTGTAATTGAATTTTAAGAGTTACTATGATCCAATTAATAGGCCTACCTAGAGGTTTGGATATGTTAGCATTGTCAGGAAACCTTCAGGTAGTGCTAACATTTTATTACTAAATATTGTGAAATGGAGACCTATTGAAGCTCATAGTTTCTGCATGAGATCTTCGAAGTATAATGTGCAGAATTGGGTCATTAGGGCATATAAGTGAATGTAATGCCTTCATTAACCAGTTTGTATTTGTTACAGTACCTGGAAGAAAAGGTGTCACCTCATTTGGGAGAAGTGAGAATCTATTTTACTCCTACTTTATTGCATCTATTATATGTGTGAACAATTCTATCTAAATGTAAGCCTTAGGGGAGGGTGCATTCACTTTACAATATGTCTGACCTAAATAATATGGAACAGCAGGAAGTGTAAAATTTTATACACCCTTGCCTCAAGTCTGGAATGGACATCAAATTTTGCTGGGTGTGGTTGGGTTTCTAGTTGTTAAAAGGGTGGGGTTGAGGTTGGTGGAACTACAGGTCTCCAATTGTATGTCCACCTGTTACGGGTATGTTTTACATTGTTATAAAATTAAAAGGGAAGTTGAATCTCACACTCAAGAACTTTTAACTCTGCTCATAAAAGTCTTCAAATTTCACCCAGTAGTTTGTATTTCTGACATCTTCTTCACAGGACATTAAAATAGATAACAGCAGAGACCAGTTTTTATAACCAAGCTCACAACTGATTTTATCAATGTATGAATATCAGAAGCAGAACTGATTTACTGTAATAGTGATACTTGACAAGTGTTTGTAACAATACGTTTCAAGTGTGATGTAGAAAAGAGCATACTTGTGGTATGAATTCTTGGCCAAAATCACCAAGTATATATTTGTTTTACAGTACAAGCATTTTAGGAGTATACCTATATTTTCCAAATGGGAATATAAATTGGAAGGAAAGGATTATTAGCATGTATACTCATATAGGACACATAATCTGTCCATCTCTAGCAGGGACCAGATTAAGTTAATTAAAGAGGTATTGTTATACATGTAAATAGTATTGTGCCATAAAAAGAAACTGCTTCCTATAAGAATTTTGACAAAGGACACCCCCCCCTCCTCTTCCTGACAACAAAAAAGCACAAAGAATTGCGTGGAAGATTTTCACAAGTATGGCTTGATTATTCCTTTAATTTTTTTTTGTTCTTCCATATCTTGGAGTTTGCAGTAAAATGAAATTTGTGTGAATAAATTTAGGTGGTTCTGACTGTTATTTTGTTTAATATTTGGGTGTTATATCAACTGAGGGAGGATGTTAAGGGGTTATGTCTACACATCTTGTGGTCATCTTTCACATTTTGATACCTTTATAGGTCTGCTTAATTGAAACACAACAGTTGCAATTACATAACCAGCCCTTGCAGACATCTCATAAATTCTACCATCTGGTGTCATGATGGAAACCTTGTGCAGTCTGTAAAAGTGCTTGAGTCTAAATATTTTGTACAGAAATCCTGACTTCAGTTTTTTTTCAGTGTTCTCATTAGGCCCCCAAACCCAAGCGTCCCTGAACCCTCAACTTTTTTTCCAAGAGTCCCATCAAATTTCTGAGGGTCCCATATTTTTGGAAGAGTCCCACTTCGTTTGACCCTTATTCCAAACGCTAGAAGTGTAGACTGTACCATTGACACCCCAACTTCACCTGCCAAAACAACTGCCAGAGCATGTATTGCCAACAAGACTGTAGACTGAATATGGATGAATTTTTTCTGCATGCGCTGTAAATCACTCCCTAGGAATCATCAGTGACGCTCTACAACTTCCATTAAGATGTTCTGCAGTGATATTTGCAACAAGCTGCTGCCTAAAACCTGTCTGGCATTGACAAGTGATGTTACTCTGACTAAGCTGGACAACAGCGCGGAAGAAGATGTAGCACGTTTGGCGATATTGCAGAAATGGGCCACATTAATAATATCGGTCTAGTTGTAGAAAGTTTTCTGGTCGAGTCGAATACAAACTGCGGTGATAAGAAACTTTGATAAAGCAGATTTCCAACATGGACTTTGTGAGCCTGGTGAGGTGACATTGACAATGAACATTTCAAGGCAATGGTCAACTTTTCAACACAAAACTTTCTATGCCTTCCAGCCAAAATTTTACATGTGTTTTGCAAGAAAATCCTGTGCATCCCATGGACGCACAGGATTTTGTTTTAAGCATCTCGAGCTCGGGCTAGTGAGAACCTTTTTTTTTTTTTTTGCAGTTGTTGAAACATGTAACAATGAATCCCTTCCAGTACCTTGATCAGGCTTGGGGTAATCGTAATCAGTAATCGTTATTGATTGCAATTGACTACACATTTTGTAGTAGTTGTAATCGCAATCGATTACTTTTGTGAAAATCCCAAAGTAATTGCAATCGTAATCGATTACAATGGCAAAGTAATCGCAATCGTGGTTTCATTTCTGATTACATTGAAGTTCAACAAAGAAGTAAAGTTACTAAACAATTTTTTCAGTGCTTGGTTCTTCTGTTTGAATGACAAAATTTAATTGTCCCTCTTTCTTGGATGTTTCAGCTTAAAATGAGTGAGAAGTGCTTGGGTTCAATAATCTCTAATGTGGGAGGACTTCGTTCTGTCCGGACTTATCTAGGGCAATGTCCATGGCCTTTTTTCCAGTTGTGGGCACTGGATTGTTTTGTCTACTACATTGTTTATGTGGAAAGAAAATGTAATCACGATTGCAATCATGATTAAATTGCAATGTAATCGCAATCGTAATCAATTACTTTCAATTTTAGCTGTAATCTTATTCATAATGGCAATCGCAAAATATGAAATAATCACAATTATAATCGCCCCAAGCCGGACTTTGTTTCATTCATTTAGTGCTGACATTTATTTCCAGATTTTAAATCAAGTTTGAAGTTACAGAAGAATGCAGTCAGGAGGAGAGGAGCCATGGACATTGCCAGACAAAGCACAGTACATTGACAGGGGTATGTACATTGTTTTCACATATAAGAAACACCTTTCCTGAATTGTGATTTGAATTTCCAGGAATCCAGTCAGTAACCATATATCTCTAATATACTAATGTCATCATGCCAGAAATCGAAACAGCATTACAGAGAGGTTCAGTCCATATTCTGCCATCACAGGTGATACCTTTTCAACCAAGTATCACATTAATGTTAAAGCAGGTTATGCTGTTTGATGAAAAAAAATAACCTTCATCATGAATCTTCAAACTTGATCTTCCATTTGATACCAACCCGGTAGAAATCCTTCACACCAGGTTTTTTTCCGGTGAAATTTCACTAATTAGAGCGCTAATTACAATAGAAAAAAAATTCATCTACTTTTTTCGGCTAAACTCTTATGCAAAGACAACGGGCTCTTATCTCAATTTGACCAATCACAATGCAAGAAATGAATGACGTAAAATTATGCCTACCCTTTGACACAACGATGTATGTACCACACATGTTGTGTACATGCATTACAGATCCTTTCACAACCGTTCCCAGTACAGAATGACAGTTAGTGTCACACATGTAGCCCAAAGATTGTTTTTGAACGCCAAGCCACAGCATCAAATCAAAGAGAAAATGAACATTATCTTGAAACTTGGGACGGATTAAAATAGCACAATCAGGTACAAAATTAAAAGCTGAATGATGGAGCAGAAACGAGTGAATGGGAATTTGTCACTGAATCTGGGTTCACAAATGAAACGAACGAATTGCGCAGCTGGTTCGATGAACGTATGTATCAATTGAACGAAATTTCACTGTCTGTTTTGTTTACATTTTACTTGACTCCTTCTCAAAATGACCTGAATATGCATCAGATTTGGGCAGAGCTAGAGCCAGATAATTAGGTAGAATAGTGTTTGTAAACCGTTGAAATCTTTCCGAATTTTTTCGAATTTTTGCTCATTTTCGGAGAAAAGACTAAGGTATGTTAGTTTTTAAAGCTTTTTACATTTGTATGTGGTACAGCCCATACATTTGATGAACACTGGAAACGTAAAAATAACAGCATAAGCTGCTTTAATGTCTCCAGAACAAAAGCACAATTTCTTATTATCTGTTGTTCATACCTACTGTGGTAATCAGTTTAAATACAAACTGTTTTAACATTTTAATCTTTATAGGGGTATTTACAACCTCCCAACCTAGACCAGAAATAGATGGATTAGAGAGTGAATCCCAGCCAGGGGAGACGGTTGCTGGACGAAGACCGTTCTTTTTTGACACAAAAAACAGAAATTCAACGGACCATGCCTTCAGGGAAAGACAACAGCTCAAGGATGTTTCATTTGCAAGCTCACTGGATTTTTCTGGTTATCAAGGCAGTTCAATAGGAAGCCCATTCAGTTTTGAGTCATCCTTTGTCTCAGCAGACAGTCTACTAAATGAATTGAAGCAACTCAGAAGAGAGCTAGAAACTTCAAAAACTTCCTTGGACACTGTTTCAAAGCAATCTGAGGAACTAAAAGCAAAGGAACAAACTGCTCAAAATGAGTTGGAAAGACAAAGTCAAGTAAGTAAAAAAATTTCAGTCTGTAAAAAATTAAAAACAATGTAAAGCTCAAAGAAATTGGCCTTGCAAAATAAAAGCCAGTTTTTTTTTTCTGAACTTTGCTGCAATGTAAGCGTATGGATGTTTGGTATGCTGCTTTGTTGTATAACTACTTCTCACTTTTTGTAAGACTTTTATTGTTGTGTTTATACCTTGTATTTGTATTCTCTTAACATCATCTGTTGGGAGGCTTGAATTTTACTTAGGCAGAATTAAAGTTTAGTCTTTTGGTCATTTTCCTCCCTTAGGTCAATAGAGAATTAAAAAAGCTCCTGGTAGCTTCCATGGGTGCTGATCTTCAAGCTCAGATGGAAAAACTTCTCAATGAGAAAGCTGAGTTGGCACAAGACCTGGAAAACACCATCACAATTCTTGCTAAGGAGAGAGAGATACTGGAGAGGACAAATATTCAGTGTGATGTGTGGAGGAGCAAGTTCCTTGGAAGCAGGTTAGTGTAGCGTGGGTTTTAGTCCCTGAGAAATGGCAGGAACATGGTTGGGCACAGGTCAAAATAAGGTATAAAGCAAGACATGGGTAGAGTATAGCACAGGTGTAAGCAGTCAACTTACCCAGCCAGCTTCATGGCCCCCTGGAGGACAACTGAAAATGCACAACAGTATCACCAAAGTAGAATGGGTAACAATTTACATAAGAAAGCATAACAGAAATTAATTTGTTAATACAACATAACAAAGATAACTATACATGTAAAAAAAATCGAGGGAACTTCGATCTTCTGTCTGACGAGAATTTTCATAGCCTGTGTGATGAGTAAAACAAATAAGCATACAAAGTTATGAAGTTTATGAATTGGATAAACTCAAAGCAAAACTGGTTAAATTCCAAAGAAACACAGCAAGCACTGGGAATTTTGTTGTTGCAGTTACAATTTTTAGGCCCTCAGAAACTGGAAAATTGCATGCAGGGCTTTCCTTCTCCCAAATTTCTCTGCTATTGATTTGTACTGTGATTGACATGCCCTGATGAAAAAGCTATCTTTAATATTGGATCTGACAGTGTCTGGCTACATTCCATGTCTGGCTACAAATGTAGCTAAATGGTGTTTATATTCCAAGCAAGACATGCAAATGTGAAGTCATCATGCAAATGCAACAAATTCTCTTAATTGACACCTTGACTTTCAACCTTTGACCAACTATTCCATTTAGGTATGCTGCCTAAAAATTGGAAATTTTACTCAATTTTGACTGTAAATATAGCTCAAAATATTAACAAAAAGCACCACTCTTCATCTACACAATGCTCAAAATTTATCAAATGATTATGGAGTCATCCTCTCCCCTGAGAGAGAATGCCTTCCTTCTTGCCCTCCTGAAAGTATTCACTGTACTATTAGAATTGGAAGCAAAGAGTTATTTAAACACTTTTACAAAGATGGCACCATTTTCCATCTCAGCTGGCCCATATATAAATGCCACCATGTCCCTGCTCCCACTTAGAACACCCTTTTAGGGTGACTCCAGTCCCTTGTATGGTAAACAAAGGAAGCATCCTCTTGGGTATCATCAAAAGGTGCTAAGTAGTCTTTCCACTAAGATACTGTAGTGCAAGTAACTGCTCCCACTAAAAACACCCTTTTAGGGTGACTCCAGTCCCTAGTATGGTTAACAAAGGAAGCATCCTCTTGGGTTTCATCAAAATGTTCTAAGTAGTCTTTCCACTAAGATGCTGCAGTGCAAGTAACTGCTCCCATTAGGATTTTGCCTAAAGCTTTACATTGTTTTAAATTATTAATTTAGTCTTTAGTTATATGTGCAACTAACTATGGTTTCTGTTCATCTTAATTGATAAAATTTGCTAAAAAATTGTCTAAACCAGAGCTGGAGACTGTGTGTTTGTACAATGTTGAAGTTTGAACAGAGTTAAACCACGTTGAAGGAATGATCAATTGAGCACTGCATTAAGTATTCAGTTACAGTCTAAGGATGTAGTGTCTCGTTTAAATTTCCAACTTTCCAGCATTATTCAAAATCAGTGATGAAAGTCTTCAATGAAAATGTAAATATGCCCATAACTCTCAGTTTGCTATATCCAGTGTGTGCTATATTTATTCCAGTACCATAATGTGAAGTTGTGGTGACATTTGACATTCACGGTATCAGTGTGTCAACTTGAATCAGGTTTAAATTCAAGAGTTAGTAGGAAGCATCATACATAATTTATTTCCCTACAGATTACAAGTAGATGAAGTAGTGTCCTCCAGAACGAAATTAAACATGCTGCTACAAGAATCTATCCATTCCATGAAGAAGTTACTAGAAGAAAGAACAGAAATGAGACAGCATATGATGGAAGCTAATAGGTATGTGTATACTAATTGCCATTGAAATTGCATAATAAGGAATTTGAAGGAGGATACTGAGGTTCTTTTGTCTGGAAACAGATCCAAATCCTTAGGGAAAGGTATGGAGTGTGACAGGATTAATGTAGAAAGTATTGGAATCAAAGTTCAGGACAGAAGATGTTTTGGGGTGAGATGTATGCTTATTGTGGAATAGTCCATTTGTGAAACAGGTTAGGTAAGCTTTGCGCAAAGTATATTGTGCACTTCGTTTTGTAAAGTCATGTTTTTTTTGTGTATGATCATCATGCCCATGAAGGAACTTACCTCACATTTCTACCTCATCTCATGCAAATATTTTTTAAATTAAAACTTAAGATGAGAAAGCTTAATAACACTAACCTGTGTAATGGATTTATTAGGTAGTTCATTCTATCTCTTTATCTGCAAAAGTGTTAGGGATCTTGGTTTAAGTGGTAACAGAAACTTGAAAATTTATGATGAGAGGTGCACATATGTATGTTTGTGTCTCTGACACTCATCAAATTTATCAAGTCGATTGTTTGCCTTTGCAAGTAAAGGATGTACAGTAACATGTTGAAAGTAATTTTGCAATCCCCTTACTATCTACATTTACATTTTTTCACAACTCAGTATTAGAGACTCAGCACTTTATGAACATTTCACCTCTATCCTTAACCTACCTAGTGCACGAAAGCTAAGGAAGGAAGCTATTAGAAAGTGGCACTATTTTACAACATTTTAGGCCAGGTACATTCAAACCAAAATGGCAATGTCCATAGGAGAAAACTGACTTTCAATGATCTGTCATATTTGTATGTGATTTGCAAGGTGATGGGAAAACTCAGTGGGAAAACTCGTAGCAGTTTGTGAGAGAATAATGTTCCTGACATATCCTTTCAGGAGTAAGAGAAAAAAAGAAGATAAAAATGCAGATAAAAGCCATCAAAATCTGTCTACAAACATTTGGTCTAACCTATGGTAGAACTATCATCTGAGACAGACTGCATGGTCAAGCCATTAGAGCATCCTACTTGCAGTTGGGAGGGTGGGAGTTCAAAGGCCCATTCCACAAAGAGTTACGCACAATCTTAAGTTTGATTTACTGTTGACTTAAGTATGGGGAATCAAACTTAAGATTGTGCGTAACTCTTTGTGGAATGGGCCCCAAGTCATGGTCGAGTCATACCAAAGACTTTAGAAACAGAACCTACTGCCATTGGGCTTGGTGCCCAGCATAAACAGTGGAGTACAGAAACAAGCCAGTGAGTGAGTCACAACTAGAAAAAATGCAGAGGTTGGCTTGACTTGACCCAGTAGGTTGGAAACCTGGCGATAAAACTCCATCGAACTAACTATCATCTGAGGTCACACTAGGCACCAATTTTGAAACCTTATTAACCAGTGGCATCTAAAAAAATGAAGCCTGGTTCTTGTTCCCACTGTCTAGGTATATAGGTGTTTTGTTTAAGAGCCATACTACTGGTACAGGTTTAAGTTCATCAGTATTCATCAAAATTTGCGAAACTTGTGCAACAGAAGATGATCGTTCAGTAGTATTGGAGGAAGTTTTCTTCTAATTTCCAGGGGCCCATCAGTCGAATTATCATTCACATAATTTTGTGTCAACTCCCTGTCTGTTTTAAATATGTGGAATTTTAAAGTCATTGGAGTTCATTGGAGGCATCTAGAAACCTTTTACACTAGATTTAACTTTATGCATTTGTCACGTTGAACACAAGAAGTAGGTTTTTTATTTTATGGGTGAAAGTTTGTGCAAGGTTGCCAGAGGACCTGACTGACTGGAAAAATAATCAGCATTAAAACTCAAACTAGGAGTGTTTTCCACACTTCACAGTGATCCTTCACATAAGTTTGATAGATACATTTTTTAGGAGCAGCAGCTGTGCTTGTGAATGCTTATCTCTAGTTGAATAAATTCATATTTTCATTCTGGTTCTAAAGGTTAAAGGTCATTTGAGGTCACAGACAGCAAATACTAAAACATTGTGATATCTCAAGATTGAAAATAGGTAGACCTTATATTTTCTGTGCGTAACCTAGATGTATTACATTGAACAGAAGAACCCTACTAGTTCTGATTGTGAACAAAACGTGATTATTAAAAGATTGCCCAAGGTCACCAGACATTTAAAATGTTTTTAGAGAACATCTCAAGGTAGAAGTTATAAAAATGGCTATTAAATGCACTTCTTATGTAGGGTGTGTGAGAACTTTGAGGACTTTGCATGATTATGAATTGGCACAAAACATGTGCATTGTAGAAGCCAGTTTTAGTAGGAAGCAGCATGAAACAAAGTATCGGAAACCTCAGTGCGGGGAAAGAATGGAGGAAATTATACAACATTTTGCAATGGTTTACTCTTTTTTCAAAGTTAGGTTAGACAGGGTTTACACCACAACTTCTGATCTGGTTTTATTTAGTATGTGCATCTATTAGAACAGCAAGCATGATTAATAACAAAATGTTTTATGAAGTCAGAGATATTATCATTCCATGGAAATTTCATTGAGCTTATATGTTCTATGATTTGTTTACAGTTTGTTTCTGTTGAATACCCATTCTTAGCTCCACTCAAAACTCTTAGCAAACCAATCATCTCTGTTTGAATAAAACAAACTCAAAGTGACCATTCATGTGATTAGTCACAAAAAATGGATAGAGTAAAATATTCACAGCTCATGTGCACCTACCAGTGTTGTACTTGCCAATGGTTCCACGAACATTTCCATTTTCTGAGCTTTAAAAACGAGAATGTTCCATTTTTTCGACTTTGAGTATTTAAATGTGCTAATACTAAAAGTGATCAGAAATAGTGCAAAGCAAATGCTTGGCAAAATAAAGTAAATCTTTGCATACACCTAAATGTTTTCCAAATATAATGTGAACATTTAGAGAGGAAGAGAGGAGTTTCTTCCCCTGAATCCCACTCACTGATGTTGCTGCCCAGAGTGGATCATGTTCCATTTTCTGAGATGGTGTTTATTATGGGTTACAGCCTTATATTCCGACACCCCTATATTGTGACAAATCCCTTCCAACACTGGCTTTGTTCTGACACCCCAATGTTGCGACAACTGAATGGTAGATGAATAAAGACATTGTGGGAATGTAGGGGTGTTGGAACAAAGGGGTTTCAGAATATAGGGCTGCCACCAATGTTATCAAGTATGCAGTGTTTATGTAGAAGAAAGCACCAGGTCATTAGTCAAAATGTGGCAATGATAGTAATAGACTGTTTAGCATGATAAAGTCTAACCTTCATATTGCAGGACCCCCTCCCCTAAAACGAGTATTCTATTACTGGCCTGGGTCCCATCTGTGCTTGGGGTAAATGGAAAAATACATACCAGAATGCTAAAAAAGCTATTACGCTGCTGCAGCAAGTTTGGGGTTAAATTGGAATCTTACACTTTTGATCTTCTGCCTGATATTCCTCCAGTTTATGATACATGATTTGGTCCTCTTTGAATTAGTGAGAACCTTACTCTGATCTTTGAAGAGACTAGTTTGAAGTTATATCAGCATTCTAATGTTTGTTCATCTGCAGATTACATCCAGCCGAAATAAACTGCAATGTAGTCATTTACATGCATCCTGATATATATATAGTTTTATTTCTCGTTTCCTCCTCAAGAACCCTCCAGTACCTCTCCAGTGCCCTTCAGAGGAATCAGAGGCTGGCATCAGAATGCATCAAACCTCCCACTAATGTGCTGACCTTAGCCTTATGCAATGAACAGCTGTCATCGACAATATCACATCATTTGCTTGGAGATGTGACAAAAGATAAGAAGAAGAGGAAAGAGGACCAGTTTGAATTCATAGAGTGGACATCAGCAGAGATGTTAGCGAAAGATGTAAGTAGAATATTGTGAATCTGCATTGTTGTGGTTCATAGGATCTCCTTATAAATGGGGGTTTTAAGTTGTTGTGGATGTACATATGACCACATAATAGACACGGATAATGTTAATGTATTGCTTTTCAAATAAACTATTTGAATGAAGGACTGTGATAAACTTCTCAGGATTTTGGAGACAGTTAACATTAATGAGAAGAGATTTTGAGAGATATGGATATAAATTTTAAGCATGATGTATATTAAGATACTACCTTTGCAACAATCTTGAAATGAAGACTAAGTGTCTTTAAATTGTTTTGTCTTCCTCCCCCCCCCCTTTGTATTATTTATTGCTTTATTGTTCCCTCCTCTTCCACAGATTTTACTAAACAAACAATCACAAATAAAGACTGATGAAGTCCTGCAGTCCTCCATCATGTCATCATCCTCGAGCAATGTTGGTATGATTCATCGTTACCATCCAAACACACGGTATGAGAATATTACCCTGAACTGTTGCAAGTATTGCAAAGGAGATCTCATAGTCGTCTGACACCCATTCAAGGCTAATCGTCAAGAGAGTGACTCCAAAGTCTGGTTGTCCTTTTGATTGTGGATCTGTTTGGAGACCGAAATGGAGCACAATTATGCTGAAAATGCCATATTGCAACTGAGGTTATCCATCTCACAGCTCACTTTGGGAGCATGTTTTCATGCAATGGCACTTGAGTGTTCTGTTGTATAGACAGCTGTAATTGTGGTATGACACCTTGACATTTCAAAAAAAAACTGAAATAGAGGCTAGGGTGGTTGTGTGATGATAAGTGTTTGTGTGGATGAAGTGACGAGGCTGGAAAAATACATCTTGCCCTGATGGATTACATTAGTCAGGGAAGTGGTGAAAGTCATGTGATTATTATTGTGTTTACTAATGATAAAATTCAGTATCTTTTCAAGAGAACTGAACAGGTTTTGGCAGATATAAGTTGAAAACTTGTGACTGCCAAGTAAACAGTTTATTACAGGAAAACATTCCTTAGAGTTGAGATAGTATTTTTTGCAAATCTGAGTATCTTTGCCCACTTGAGGGTAAGGTAAGTAGACTATATCCCTCAGTACCTCCCATATGCAGTATAGTGTGTGAAAACTGTTACTAGATATCCAGGTTACATGCAAAAGATGTGTTTTTTTTCATGGTTTGTATTTTTTTCTGTGATACTTGATTTAGTATTAGTGATGGTACCATTTGTTACAATAAAATATATGATTAGGACTTAGATAAAGGTAGTTGACAGATGAAAGGTCAGTTGATCAGCAATTCATATGTTTACTTTAGTCAGCTTTGAAAGGTTACTGAAGAGTGAGTTGTAGTATGAAGTTGATCCCAAGGGGCCATTGAAATAACATGTATTTACATCTCAGTGTGGGCATTGATAACTTTCATCAAAAGTATTACTTCTGTTAAAAATTTACTATTTATGTATCTGAAGTCAATGAGTGTATTTCAAAAAGTGTAGGGGGGGGGGGGGAGGGGGAGAGGATGACATATGCCCATATTCCCCCATCCCCTCCATCGGATGCCCATGTCTCTCAGAATGAAATGGAGAAATCTCATTTTATCTATGTTATTGCCTTTTCTTTGCTGGTTTGTAAATGCTTTTGCCGGCCTGCAAAATTGATATAGAATGCAGGCCTGGCCTGTTAGGTGAAATCAATGTACCTAATCAATGTACAGTGGGCTAAAACAAAGCAATGAAATGCAAGCCTATATTTCCCTTTATGTTCCGGGGTGTATTTCAAATTGTCAATGGCCTCTTACATGTTTGTATGTATTGAAGAAATTACATATACTTTCATGGTGTATAGGACTTTACCATACAGTTATCCCTTCTGAAATGGTATCTAAAAACACTTGTGTGAAACAGCTACTATTATGCCCTTAGGAATGTTTTCCCAGAAGTTGCATTTTTTCATACTGTGTACAGAGTAAACCACAAACTCAACTATATGTACATAAGTATGTTATATATGTATAATATAGATATATGTCTAACGTCTTGCCATCAGTGCAGTCAAAGTAGAAAACAGTCATTGAAAGCTTAAGAATGTATTAATTTCAGGAGTAGAATTGCAAAAGGAGCAAATATTTATGAAGAAAAGCTTGGTGTTGTACTTACCGTGAAATGTACTACAAGTTACAGAGGGTAATTCAAATATTAAGTAGGAACAGTTCCAATGACTTTACTGTAAGTGCAATACACAGTATACCATTTGGTGAGGCACAGAGTATTTGAGCTGGTTCCATGGGGAAAATAAGGAAGTCCCATCTTTAAAACATGGAATTTAGAGAGATATTTTGGTATGCAAAAGTTTTACAGCCATCATTTTACGTAAATTTTCACTTGTGCAGATCTCCATCTTTTTTTCTACATTTCTATATTCTTCACTTCATGTTAAACAATTATCTGAAGATGAAACAGGGCCTTAAAATAAGATTTTTTTTTATTTATCTCTCATTGGAATTGACTTCCTTTTGAAATATCAATATATATTTCTTTCTATGGCTTGAAGAATTGTGCAAGTTTCTCACAGGAAATTTTGAAGGGCACTTTGTAATCAATTTATAGTGGACTTATTTTGAGTGATGAAACTTGCCCTTGAAAAAAATATGGATTAATGGATTTCTTTGAATCTTTAGGACAATTAAATTCCTTGAGTGAATTTCTTGTTAGCTAAAGTATATGTAGACAGTGTTTAAATTTAGCTTTAAGCTTTTCTTCAAACTATTGCACAGACTTCTATGAGCAGTCATTTAATTTTGAAAGATATGGCAGTCATTACTGCAGACCTCCAATTCTAGCCTGAATGATTGAGCACAATACCACTCCTCTTTTTTTTTTTTTTCTTTTTTTTTTTGAATCAGCTAATTAGTTTTAGTGCAAAGCTTCCAGAAATTGCTTGTGGTTAGATGTAGGAATGTGCTGTGTTAGTGCATGTTTATGCAGGGAAAGTCTTCAGTATGCATTGAACCTACGTAATGAAAGCATAATATCAAAAAGGTGCATTGCACTTTGAAAAAGAAAGCTTATTAAAAAAAAATAAATCTTAATCAGGTAAAGTGCATTGACACACACCATAGATTTCCTGTACATATGGATGGGGGTATCATGTGATCAACATGGATCCACCATTTGAACAAATTAAGGCTTGCCAAGATGGCAATGGCACTACTTTAGTGCTTCTAGATGATGATCTTACAACATTTAAGAGGAAATATAAACCCGAATGGAAGAAAGATATCACAGTCCTTCATTTGTTTGATGAATTTGACCTGACCTTTCTTGCTTTGGACATTAGCACAAATTTCTTGCACAAAAGGTTGAATCTGAACCTCATGGGCAAGTCTAAACTTTTGTGCACAAGACATAACAGAGAGCTGTATTGGTAACTATCAGTATGTTCATATATTGGCTATCAATATGTATGTCCATGTTCTATAAACTAGACCATACCAGATGAATAGGACTTTATCAGCTAAGGTGACTTTTATATCTGGCATAAAATTGAAAAACATCTCTTATTTCATTTCACAAAGCAAAGAAACATGGGGAAATCCTAATGCATTTTAAAAAGTTAAACAATTAGTCTATAATTAGTCTTCCACATGCATAAATTGAAAGTACACAAATGGTTAGATTGTATTAGATTTAGTATTACCACATAATAGGTAATAAAAGTATTAGTTGGTAAACAGGTAAAACCTTTATGTCCAAATATTTTTATTAAAAACTTTTTCAGAAATTTTGGCTCAGGTCATTTGCTTTTGGTTTTTCTTTTATTTTATTGTCGTGCATCTACACCACTTCTTAAAGAAAGGCTTCTCTTTTTCACTATCTTGGACTGTAATATACAAATTCCCCCCAAATTCTTGATATATCCTTATTTATTTCAAAGTGTGCTCAAAAACTTTCTGAAACAATCTGGTTTCTGTGTTTGTATTTGTTTCTTGGTTTGGGTATGTCACATAATGACATAAAATTGCTTGTTAATGCTCTGTTTTGAAGTAAAATGATGAAAACGGAAGGAAAGGACCCCTGTGCATTTGAGGTAAGATTACATGGTTTGCTATCATGCAAAGATAGTTCCCTGGAAAAACTCTGTTTGCGGTGAAGCAAATGATGCAAATTTTGCAGATTACAGGTATGAAGTTTAGATAGAGAAATGAATTTACCATTTTATAACATTAAAAAAAATGTGATGTTTTGGTATTGCACTATATCTTTCAATGAAAGTTTTTGCAAAGTGACATTATAATTTGGCTTTTAGAAAACTGGGAATTTCTGTCTCTAAGTCAAGATCATTTAGTTGGAAAAATTTCTTAATTAAAGAGAAGTCGCTCACAGACTACTTCAGCTTTGGCGATATGGCTCTGGGGGAAAAACTCTGAAATTTTGGCCCAAGAAATGCTGCCTTTAAATATTTGAATAATGCAATGGAAAGAATGATTTGTAAAAGGTGAAATAGTTCTGCTATTTTTATTTTAATTTTGGAAATCATCAAATGAAATACTAATGGCTTTCACTCTGGAAGAAAAAATGATGAGCTCTACTTAGACATTTTCAGGGGAGGAGGGAGGAGGAGGGAGGGATTTTTTTTGGGAGACTTGGCATTGCTGTATTTTTTTTTTTTGAATAGTTCTTTCTTTTCAGTGGAGTATTCATGTATGAAAATATAATGACGCTGCAATGACTAAATATAAACCCCAAGGGCTAAACATGCAAGCAAATTTCTATTTGATTTGCTCAATTATGTAGAATCTTGGAACTAGAATTGAGGAAGATAGATATTTCAGAACATTTGTTCTGTTGTAATGGGCTAAAATTAAAAAAGGGTATTGTATTGTAGATATATATTTTTTATAAAGCTTTTGCTGCAGAAAATAAAAATGCTTATCTTAATGTCAGTTTTGTGTCTGTCTTTTAAGCCACTTCTACTAGGAACTAAACAGATGTCAATGTATCCATTTAATTGGTGCTGGTGTTATAATTTTTAATAGAAGGGAGACTTCATACCTCTGGTTCTTACCTCTGGCATTCCTTTTTTGCACAGAGCTGAATATGATCTAGTTGAATTATATGAAAACTGAAGGGGAAAATCCAGAATCTTTGGAAGTGTTAAATCCTTAAGGAGATTCAATGTTAGAGAGCAAATGATTTTCAGTGTAATATGTATCAAAGGGTACAAGCTGCTGAGGGAATTCAAAGTATGCAGAAATATAATCTCTTTCAAGAGGTGATAACTTCATCTCAATAGCACATAGCATCTGGAAGATACTAGTTTTCAGCTATTGCAAATTTTTCTTGAGATTAAGTGCATTATGAGAAATCTGTATTGTCATTGCAGCACATTAATTTGACATTGCATTTAATTTATTTATAACTGGGATGCCACTGCAGCAAATATTGAGAAACATTGTTGGCTTTACCCCACATATGGTGCTAATTTGATCCAAACATTCTAACACTATCAAATTTTAAGGATCAGGTTTTTCATTAAAAAGAAAAACAAAAGGTAACTGATACAATGTGCCCATAACATTATGTGGCTTTGTTGTAAAGTGGTGTTTTTCAACCAAAACTAACCAATGTTTAAAATGTGGTATCTTGAGTTTGGAAAAGGGTATTACGTCAGGGTTTGGAAGTCAAGATCTGCAAAACTTTTGCCTTCATTTTTTTTCTTTTTGTTTGTTTGTTTTTCTTTTTATTTTCCTTATTTTCTTGGCAAGACCTTTAATAGTCAAATGAATGTGGAATTTTAGGCTTCAGTAATAGGTTCGAAAATTCACTAAGTAATTTGCTTTGAAGTTGCTTGCAATGCATGGAAGAAATGTTTTCAAGCAATCAATGTGCCAAAGTACTAATTATGTATTTTCTTTGTGATCAATTCCCTTATGGCTGGAGAGGACTGGGCAAAATGTTCAAGACAACAACCCTTCCTTAATTCATTCCTCTCCAATTGGATAATGACTTTTCTCATAGCTGGAAATTTGAAGGGGTGGTCAGAGTTCATTTTAATCCTGCACCACAATCATATATTGAGTTAAATTTAACAAAAGATGACCTGCCGTCATGGTCTGATGTTGTGATTGGTCACTGTATTGATGAGGCTGTTTAGTGTTGCATATGTGTGGAACTTAGCTAACTGCACAGAATTACAAGATTCCCATTCAACAGTAACCAAAACAGAATTAAAGTTTCTTCTCACTTGAAAGACCTCTTCTGTGTCAGTTTATTCTGGTAAGTTATCGAATTGCTGGAACAAAAGGTCAAAATTCTGTGTTAAATTTTGATTGCCCCCTTTATGGTCCCAATTCTTTTGGCCTCCCACGGTGTTGTCAGAAGAAATTTTAATAATAGCCTACAGTACACTAGAATTCTTAGATTAGATTTCATGGTTATTCTCAGATAAAGTGCCCTTCCAGCATATAAAATAATTTTAAGCCCACGCCCTTTATCAATTAATTGGTTACACTATTGGGTGAGTCAATCTCACCACAGGCGTAAGTTGTTTAATAAAATAATTGAAATGAACTCATTGGCCACAGATGAAAGTTTCCGTTGGGTTGTCAACCAACTTATTTAGTGGCCTACTGCCATGCAGGAATGGAGTTGTTTCTATAATTGAAGTGCTTCGTACCCACCATCTCCCAAGAATAGTTCTATGCTATTAAAAGTGTCCCTTACGTTTTGACCTAGATGTGGGAGGGGGGAAGGATAAGACCATTGACATATCAGAGCTATTCAGTTTGGGAGGCAGAAGATTTTTGCCCGAAAAGTTGTGTTCTGCCCGAAAGACTATCTACCTTCATTAGTTGGCGCGGAGCGTACAGAAAATGTTGAAAAATCGGTCTCTCGGGCAGTCGGAAATGACGTTTCCGAGGCTTATGCTATAAAGAGGACGTAAGCATTCGCTATTTTGAGTTTTCGTTTGCAATAAAATGTTCACTTTAAACATTTTTATCAAACTGCAAAGTGATCAAGAAGTTTTAAATTTTTTGGGCTGAAAATGTAATCCCGTCCGGAAACTTATTTAAGCAGACCACCCTCACTAGATGGCGCGGAGTGTGACAGAAAATTTTGCAAAATCACGATCCCAAGATGGTCGGAAATCGCATTTTCTAAGTCTGTAAGTAGAATCTATGTAGTTGTTATTTTGGGCTTTTGTTTGCAATAGTAATAAACCATCAGTAAAAAATGTATCACTTTCATTGGATGAAATGATCTGTATGTTTTCGAGGGTAACTATAAATGGGATCGAAAAAATACTTACGTTCTTTACAATATTGCCACGCTTGGCTAAATTCAAGATATACTGAATTGAGTGTCTATGTGACTGCCTGAACTCCCAATTTTCAGATTTATAAGTGATTTTACTTCAGTTCTCACACCCTCTCAGTGCATGGCGTCTCCAAGAGGGGTCGGGGCACCCTGAAAAATCATGTGCTCCCAACTGAGATTTGAGCTTTTAAAAAAATATGTCTTCTGTAGCAAGAGTGTGACTTTGAGTTTTAAGGATTCGATTCCTCTGTTGACAAGAAAAGGCAGTAAATTTTCAAGTTTTCCACATGAAAACATTGCAAAAAACCTGAGAAATTCCATCTCCGGCTTTCTGAGGGGTTGTGTTTTTTCAAAGTTTTCTTCACACTGCCGACTACGTAATTGAAGGTGGCGCACAGCTAAGCAGGATAAGGCCTACATTTTCCCCAAGAGGATCACATCTTATTGCCCTTCAACTGCCTTCTCTCTCCTCTCTCTCTTTCTCTCTTTCTAGTTCAGCTCACCTTCTTCAAAATTTCAGCCGGATCCGCTCTTGATAGTAGTTTCACTAAAGTTAGTGTTGTTACCAAAAATAAAATCTTACTTGAAGTTGCCCTGTAAGCCTATTTAGACCAGTGTAAGAACATCCCTTAAAAAACAACTTTAATACCTCACAAACACGCTTAACCACAGGAGCTTCCGGGGCCTCGCCCCCTTGACCCCCACCGAGACTCCCATTCAACTGCTCATGAACTTCTTTCACTAAAGCTCATTTAACCCTTTTTCAAAATGTGAGCCGAATCCGCTCCTAGTAGTTGAATCAGTCATTTTCAGTACCGAAAGTCTTACTTAAAGTTACCCTGGAGGTAATTTTTAGACCAGGGTTGAGTCAATAAAATTACCCTGAAATAAAGATTTTAAAACCTCACAAAACACGTTAAAACCTAGGAGCTTCCGAGGGCTTCACCCCTGAACCCCCAACAGGGGCCCTTAGGTGGCCCCTTGATCCCACCCGTTGAGTCTTGCGTTTCGCGCTCGGTGGTGCCTCCGGCGTCATGAGTGAAGTCTAACAGTGCCCCTGTAAAATCGTTGTGTCCCCAGTGCCCCCGGAATGAAACGTCTGGTGACGACAACTTATGGAAAGACGATCTTCAAGTACGCTCTACTACCAGTATGGTAATAAATTGGGCTCTAGGGGAGGATAGAAAACTATAAGGTTCTTCACCTGAACACCCTCCGGTGTGTCCGTGTAATTTGTCAATTGAAAACTTCTCATGACTTTTCCAATCTTCTCCCTAATATTTTAAGATTACGGGCAAAGTTTTAGCAGGACTAGTGTATGAAGTGAGACAGAGGAAAATATTTCTCACAGGCCGCTCGAATGTGTCTGAAATCTCCGCTTTCATTTTACTTTCCATGGCAAGTTTACTTTGAATATATCTTTCCTGAAAGTATAATCGAATTGACCATTTCGGACATTTTTTGAACAAAATTTAAAACAGGCTGTAGAATAATTGTTTCTTTTAAATAAAATGGTTCCCAAATATTTCACTCTATTTCTTTTTTCGTAAATATGTTACCCTCAGCGGCAGTGAAAAGCATTTTTTGAGACGACATGGCAATGTTTTTTAAAGTTCCCTTTCACATGTCTCCTCCCTAATTGTTCGTTTCAGATTGTAGCGTAAATGAAAAAATTTTGGCTAACTGCTTCTAAAATGCCTCGTTCAGAAACTCCATAAAAGGGGACTTACTACTTAAGTCAATTTTCATCTCAGCTGTTCAGTTGCTTTTCTCTTTTCGCCTTTTTTCAGTAATCCTTTATCGAGCAATTAGGCTACTTTAAAAATCAATGCTTTCACTCAAAAAGGTATTTGTACTAGTTTATTTTTTTCTTTATTTTTCTTCTTACCTTCGAATTTTATTTTGGGTCAACGGGGTTACATTTGACTTGGGGGATCCCGTTCCTGTCTCCGTTCTGCAACTGCTCCCCGAAAGGTTGAATTTGAACATGCGCATTGGTCGTGGTGTGACCAATTGGTTGGAAACTGTGCTGTAAAACTTCATTTAAATCACTAACTAAATAACTTTTTAGTTGTAACGACAAAGGCAACTGAGGGTAAAGTTGACCGTGAACCGGAAGGGAATCGAGCAGTCATCCCAATTTGAAGTAGTGCAATAGGGCTGTGCAGTTTCATGATTGGCTGTTGGGAGGCATGTGACGACATTTTTTCTCTTCAAATGTGATATTTACTAGGAATATCTGCTTAGTTTACCTATATGCAATAGTAAAGTCATAAAATGTAACGATAGATACTTTGAAAAATAAGACAAAAAATGTGTTGTTTAGCTTTTTCTTCAAAATCAGTTTGGGGGACTGCTCTTTACCTTTAAGTTAAGCTCTCACTCAGTTTACCGCTCCAGTGGGACACCAAACTCATCGTAACCAACCACTCTTACCTTAATTATACTTTTATAAAGTCCTGACCCTCTGCCAAAGGGATGTTCGGCGTAACCAAACCAAACCGAAACTCTTACTTTAATTGTTTGGCGCCATCCTTTCGCATAAAAGCGTAAGATCATGTTTTCAAATGACGAAAATCGAGTCACCTTCATTGTGCGATTCCTAGATAAGGGTATCCTATTTAAAATGTACGAGTCAAGATGAACTAAGACCCACTCCCCCCCCCCCCCCCTAACAAAGAGAGAACTTAGTTTTCTTTTGTATAGGAGTTAATGTGGTCAACAAAAGATTCAAACCGTTGGCCTATTTGCATTTCGCTGTGGGCCTACGCCGGCATTCTTGCCATTCCTTAGTGACTACGTCATAGGAGTCACAACGTCAAACGGTAGGTTTGCTGTGGTCACTATATATATGCCTGTCTGGTCGCCGAAAGTGCGTAACTGTCCGAATGTATGATTGTATACTCCAGGATTTTCTAAGCATAGCTTTTATATTAACTTCCACGCTGCCCGTCGTGGTAATTAATCGGTTCCTCTTTACTACACTCTTTAACATCATCTGAAGGAAACTGATACAAAATAAAAGTGCAATCGAACAATTTGATAATGCAATGAAATATGATGATTAAATTACCGGTACCGGTACTTATAGTAATGTGATATCTTTGGAGTTCATCTGGAAATAGACAACCGTATAGGGCAGGATCATGGGTACTGCTTAGTGTACTTAATAAATAGGCATACTAAATTAACCTTAATAAAGGCAGCCGTTTTCACCCAAACTACATTTTTTGTAGTAGTCTACAAAAATTCTCAATTGGTACATCTCTTTCACTTTCAGTTGATTGACAGCAAATTAAATGAAAAGATACACTGGACTGTATCTCATATTGCACAGCATGTAGTGTACAGACTGGGAGTGTTGTGATTACTGTACACTTTGGGTTTTGTACACTCTACCTGAAGCAGTAAACTGAGATTGTGTCTATGAGGATGGGGCTTAGACAATGGGAGGCTTAGGTAAGTAAATTAAGAGAATTAGAAATCTCTGGGCGAAAGTAGGCCTTTGATTTATGATTCAAACGTCTGCAAAATCCGTTTTCTACCCCTGCTCTCATGCAGATTTCTTTTTTTTTTTAAATCGACGGTGGGAAATTATCAATCAAGAACGAGTATAATCAGGCCGATTTCTTACAAGAAGGTATCAAATGAGGGGACTGAGCACACTAAATTGCATTGAGGCAGCACTGCTCATTCTTTAGCTTCCTCGGTTTATTGAAGATTTGTATAGATCCCCAACCCTCACCCATCCAGCAGTCCGTGATTGCCAGCTGGGATCTTAAAGGTGTGGAACTTCAGTCATTTGCTGGCAAAAGCCGCCAGCACTAGTCTTTGTCGGACTTCTACATGGCAACTGATCCGATTGATGTGAAGGAAAATAGGCCGCCGCTGAGACCAGAGCCTTCACAGCCCTATCCTCACCGCCTACTAAGAAAAATACCTTTGCAAATGCACATTTGTCGAAGTTTAGGGCAGTGGCATGCTTTCCATTTCAGAATAATATCGTGCTTGTTATTCTTTTTGAATCGGGAAAAATTTGTCAGAGTAAAAATCTTTTTGCCTCCTTCCCGATACTCCCCGGGAGGGTTTTGAGCCATTAGAAGTTTGAAAGAATAAGGGACTATCATGTTTCACGTGTTTGGCACACTTAGGGCCTGTATGCACGAGCAGCATATTCCTAAAACATTTCCAAAAGCCAAAACATCCACTGGCAGCAAATTCAAAACATGCTTGTTTTCGGTTTGCTGCACCGTGTAGACAGGGTATACAGCATGTTTTGAAAATGTTTTGGAAATGCTGCAAAAGAAATGTCCTGCCAATCCTTTTCAAAACATTTTCAAAATGTTTTCAAATTGTTATTGCTCTGTCTACACTGTGCAACAAACCGAAAACAAGCATGTTTGGGGTTTGTTACAGGTGAATTGTTTTTAGAATGCCCACAAATGTTGCTTGTGTATACAGGCATATATGTACTTTAATATTTGACAAGATTCCTGTTCGTGCCCCATTTGACTAGATGATTTTAGAGTGTGTTCTAATAACGCATGACTTAGTGAAAAGTGTATTTTTTTAAGTTCGAGGAAAACGGATTAGAATTAGCACAACTGCATGTGTACCGAGCCAAAATTGTTACAAAAAGGCAAGTTGGTTGGTCTCTGGAGTTTTACGCCTCAACTTAACCAAAAGTGGTACTGGAATAGCAAGGGTGTATGGTGGTGGTGGTGGGGGTTGAAAGCAAAGACCAGTTTTATGCACATTATTCAGTGTTTTCCCCAGAAATCTGACTGCCTACATGAAAAATCAACATCACAACTAAAAAAAGGTTCTCGTCGAATACAATGATATGGCATTATGACGTATATGCCCTGTCCTTTCCTCGTAGTTCGGAGTAGGTCCAACTAAGGAAGGCATTAATGTCAGACAGCAGTCATGTAAGAAATAATATTCAGTGAATAAGGTTCAACTTTACTAAACACTCTAAAATCAAAAGAGTGAACTTAGTCGCTCTTTAATCGAGTGAAAAGTGTAAATTCACTCAATTAGAGTGATAATTCACTCCAAAAAGAGTGAAGTTCCCTCCAAAAAGAGTGAAGTTCGCTCCAAAAAGAGTGAAATTCACTAGAGGAAGGGGGAAAATTCACTCTTCCACGAGTGCCTGCAATGATCGCTCTTTTTTTAAGAGCGATCACTGTGGTCACTCCATCAAGAGTGAAACTTCACTCTTTTTGGAGTGAACTTCACTCTGTTTGGAGGGAACTTCACTCTTTTTGGAGGGAACTTCACTCCTCTTGGAGTGAATTATCACTCTTATGGAGTGAATTTATACTTTTCACTCGATCAAAGAGCGACTAAATTCACTCTTTTGACTTTAGAGTGAAGGATAATTGAATAACAGTTATGATCTGCTAATAGCAGTTTCTTTAAAGGTAAAGAGTAGTCCCCCGAAACTTATTTTGAAGAAAAAACTAAATAACTCAATTTTCATCTTATTTCTCTTCAAAGTATCTTTCATTACATTTTATGACTTTACTATTGCATATTGAAGGTAAACCAAGCAGTATATTCTGGTAAATTTCACATTTGAAGAAAAAACATTGTCACATGACTCCCAACAGCCAATCGTGAAATTGGACAGTCTACTACACTTCTTCAGTTTGGGATGACTGCTCCTGCCCTTTAATTTGGGTTGTTTTTCTAAAGTACTGCTCTCTGGCAAAGAGATGAAACCGTGAAATTTTGGTTCCGGCACTGATATGTACTTTAGTAGTATACGCCCCTTGGCTCTTCGCCAGAGAGTCGTGGGGACTTTTAGAAAAAAGTAGTATACTCACTGATAAATATCACCAGTGATCGGGAGTAGCATATTGCTTCATCTTTGGAACTTATTTAACCCCAAAATTGTATAAGAAACGTATAGAGAAAGAGGATTAAGAAGATATGCCTATTAGCGAGAATAAGCTGTTCCAAATAAGTTTTGGGAGACTTAAAAGAAGAGTTTAAGGTCACAACAGGATTTGGCATGTAAGAGGGGTACTCATTCTAAGCATGTGGGTGAAATTTGCATTGAAATCCGATGTGTGGTTCTCAAGATATGAGCATGTAAAGTTGTCACATTTTCAACAAAAAGTGAACTTGAAGCAAGCACAAATGACATCACATCCCCACATTAGTGCACATTCTTTTGTTTTTCTTTAAACTTCAGACTCGATTTTCTCCTCAACAATCACACATTATAAAAATGTGCACCCCAGCTCTCTGCGAGTTGCATAACTGAAGATATTTGCATTTAACTGAAAAAGTTCGAGATTTTCTGCACAGTGAAGAATCGCTGTGGTTCTTTTAGGCTTGAATGGTCGGCATGTTCCCATATGCGGTAGGCGGTGAGAAGCGGGTCAGGGGGGAGGGGGCTGACCCCAATACTTTTGTATGAGATTTTTGGGGAACATGGCCCCTCAATAACTGCCCAGCAAGCAAGCCTGGTTGGGCCCCAAGTGGGTTTTTTTTGGGAAGCTTGGGCTTAGTTGGGCTTGGGGTGAGGTTGGTATTGTCATCAGGTCCCAATTGGGCCCCAACTGGGCTTGCCAGAAAGATGGGGCAGATGTTGTAAACCCTTTGGGGCCAAGTTGGGACCCAGTGGGGCTTAATTGGGCTAAGTTAGCCCAATTGGGGCCTAATGAGAGCCCACTGACAAAACTGATTGGGCCCCAATCGGGAGCCCAATTTGGCCCCAAATGGGACCAATATGGTGGGCTGGAAGGGTGAATGTCGAAAAATATATTTTTTAAAAGAGCAATAAGCCTATTTGGGAATTAACGCGTTTTAAGTTTAGTATCATTTTGTGTTATTAATTTTCAGAGCGCAAAAGTTGCAAAGCTTCCGGGGGCTTTGTCCCCTGGACCCCCACATTAAAGATAACATGTAGAAGAGTTTACTTTTGCCTGTCAAACAGTTAAAACAAAACTTTTTGCAAGCTATCTTTCTTTTTCAAACTGTCTTTGTTCTTCTCAAATCAGGGTCTTTTAAACATAGGCCTACTGCACGAGGGGCATGTCCCCAGTCCACTTATTGGCCCCAATGACACACATTTGCCCCAGTAATAATGTCCCTTTTTAGGATCATTAGTAATACCTATACAAAGGCACTTTTTTTGCTCCCACTTAAGTCCCTTAAAAAGCCTATAATTTCAGAGCTTCCAGGGGTCCTGTTATGGGCCATGGACCCCACGCATATTACCTCCCGATTTTAAATAGAACTCCCTATTGATAAAATGCCCCAAAGCACTTTGACTCTCTCAAAAATGCTCTGTCTCAAATTATCAATCATATGTTCAATTTGGAGTAGGCCTATATAGCTTCAACATTTTGGCTTTGCCCCCTAAAATTACTGTAAAGTATGTTTCTCCTAATCAAATGCCAGAGCACTTTCCGCTTCCATTTTCATCCCACTCCTGAATAAAATTCATAGTTTAAAATCCTTAATTTGAATATGATTCTCGACCATTTTGGAGCCTCTCAAAACACTAAAATCGCTGAGCTTACGGGGACTTCGCCCCCTGCACCCCCTACCGGGGCTTTGCCCCTGGACCCCACCAAGGAGCGGGCCTCTGCACCCCACACCGATGGGGTGTTGCGCTTCGCGCAAAACTGGACGCCTTGTGTCATCATTATGTCGGCTGCCGAAAACTTGTGGCCCCTCAATAACAAACATCTTCCGCCGCCTATATTTTTGGAATGTCTGGATCGGCGCATGATGAAGGAAGTAAGATGGGTTGGATGGAAGTTAGTCATGAAAATACCTGGCCAATGAAATCAAAGGCAGTGTAATCTTTATTGAGTCGTTAGCTCATACTTTCCGCTTCAGGAAACACGAAAATTTGGTCATTTTTTTCTCAGCGTTACCTAAATACTATAAATACCCACATTGTGTGTATATGATGACTGCCTGTTATACAGTGTAAAACGCCATCAAAGTGACAAACGTACGTGCGCTAATTGAATACTGTATGTATGAACCTGTGCGAATACATACACGTTCTCAGCTTGAGATCAAGCCTGCCACTGTATTATAATGCGACGTACGTACGGCGGACGTACGTAGAACTGGAGTAGTGCAGTTAAGTCACCACCTAGTACAGTCCGGTCTACGTTAGAGCATATATGCATGCGCATGTATCATATCAAGTAGTGGCCGACAAAGAAACCAACTGCCGTGTACGCCTGGAAAGACGGTTGCAAAATTTTGGAATAAATCGCAAAAATGGGGACGAATTTGGATTAGATGACAATGGAGACCTCTTAACTGGAAATTTAAACCATCGTTGCCGAATCGGGGGAAAGAATATACCTAACGGATTTATTTTTACGCTTCTGGCTTTTGAAGTGATAAGACTGCAAGAGAGAGAGAGAGAGTGTGTGTGACACCAGGAGCAAAAACGTCTGCTGCATGAGCTTCTGAACTTTAATAATAGGCTAGGCTGTATGTAGCAGCAGTAACTTGGCCTAAGCTAAGTTTCCAGTCTATTTTGTGTGCACCTATCTGCACACTCCATCAAGTTCAACCCAAGCTAGGCTACGGCTAGCGAGCATCTTCGCGAAAAGTATAAGCTTTTAACTAACAAAGAAGCATCATGGCAAGATTAAATGATATTTTGTGCGTCTTGTGGACCGTTTTCACAGTGGGAATAAATTTAGCAACTGCCTTAACAGGAAGAAGTGCTTGCTTTGATGTGAGGATAGCATACGGTGCCAAGGGGGACCTAAATACCAACGACGTACCTCAACATGCCATCCCAGGTAAGTTAAAGGAGAAACAATAGATTTCCACATTACACAGTCTTTTGAGACGGATTGTTAACCCAAGCTACATAATTGTAAACAAGGAACAGGCCCGAACCACAACATTCCAAAAAAGGGGGCCAGACTGGAAAGTACAGGTTGCCATATGCCAAAGAATCACACCAAGGTAGATGTGTATGGAATTATACGCCACACCAATTGTTGCAATTTTATGCCAACTGTTGTTATTTCCCTGTAGCAGCCTGGTACGCCATATGCCAAAGTTTTGGCATACATTCCTGCCCCAAAGATCTTTCAGTGAAAGGCCCTACTTTCCAGTATGGGAGCGGGGGGCAGGCTGACTAAAGAAAAAGGGGCTGTTAGTTTCCGCCTTGGTTGTTTCCACCCGTTACTTTCCATCCCTAAAAATCTTGGGGCGGAAAGTGATGTTTGAAGGTACATGTGTTAAAAATAACTTTTAACTGCAAATTTCAAATCCAAGTACAAGACATTGAAATTTGTAGATAGGTGTAAAACTCTTTCACATCCTCATCAAAAAGAATGAATTGTATGACCTTTTTCTAAACTTCAAGTAAAATCATGGATTTATGTTTTTTAATGTATAAATAATCTGTGTGTCTATAGGTAGGCATATGCCGAATGCGTGAACAATTGTTCACAGCACTGAATATCCTACCTGTACGTAAGTACATATAAGTATACTAAAGTTTACAATGAGAATGTTGCTTTGAAAGACGTCAGCAAGGCAATAACGAGCGTTGCACTGAATAGAGAAAGACATTGATGAAGTTTGAAACATTAGGAAAAGGTTATGAAATCTTCATTTGACACAAGTACCATTGATATCAAATTCCATTCCATCATCCCCCCCAAAAGGTGTTTTCTGCTAGAAATGAAAGGGACGGAAAATGCTGTTTTGAGTGGCGGAAAGAAGTGAGGGCAGAAACTAATGGTAACCAAGAAAAAACAGGGGTGTGAGGATGTTGCACTGCTAAGTAATATCCCATAGTCTATATATCACTACATCTCCCAGCACGAGGTCCTTACAGTGACGTCATTTTGTTGTGGCCCTGGCATTAGTTTTTTGTTAATGGAGGTGAGACCATTTCATTGTACATTTCTAAATAGGCCTAGCCCATTTTTGATTGTTGATGTGGTCATAAGGGAGGGCCAAGGCTGTAGAAGCCCCTCCATGGATCTGCCTCTGAGGAAGGCTGTTCGTGCTGTGATCATGTCATGAATCATGATGTAGTGAAGTCACATATTTAATGTAAGGCCAAGTTACAGTAGGTCTACATTAATATTACATAATATTTTTTCTCAGGGTTCACCAATGTCGGTTGTTTTGTTCCTCTTGAAAACTCATTGTTTAGTGTGCCACCATGTTCTTTCTTTTAGGGACATTTGTACCCTAAACCTAATGATTTTGGTGTCCTTCACAGTTACAAAGGCTCTTAATGAAACAGAACATGTTTAAGGGCAAAGAGGACTTAGGCCTCAGAAGATGCCAGTGGTTCAAACCCTAAAAGCAAAGGGCTAATCTGGTACCTGCTGAAACCAGCCCAGTGCAATAAGCCCGCCCCCCATAGTTGTCAATAATATTACCCACAAAGCGTTACTCAGGTATGTGTTCAACTGAGATGAAATCTGAGGCATTATTGTTGCTTGTGGGTAAACTGATTTTGTTTCGTGATTGAAATAAGTCGGACCTTTTTTATGGTGTTTCATGTGTTTCTGTTTCTCCTTTAAAAACCAGATAAATAATTTAAGGACAAAGTGGCCAATACGTGGGGTAAAACAACTTCCACTTTGGTGCGAAACAACTGCTTGGGGGGCTAAATTGCAAGGGGAAACCAACAGCTACTCTTTGTACTAGTTTTAATGTGACTTCCTGCAACTAAAAACTTCCTGACTTGTGCTAGAAAACATTCCAGTTCTCAGACCAGTTTAGTCCTACATTTGAACATGGTTAGCCCTAGCATCCTCAAGGAAGCTATTGTTAAATGTCAGAAAGATATTTGTTGATGAATCAATAAAAAATGTTCGCAAAAATGTTAATTATGGTGAATTTTGGATAATTAATTCTATCAGGATTGCAAGTGAAGGTGGGTTTAATTCCCTAGTGGATTAGTCAGCTCTGACAAGATGTGGTGATTGCTTGTTTGCTCATTAGTTGGTTCTAGGTATGCATTCACTTCATTTGCTTTTGAATCATCTTAAAGATGTGTCAGTGGCAGGCTTGGGGCTATTACATCTTAATGTAATCAATTGCGATTGCGATTACTTCATATTTTATAATTGCGATTATGATTACGATTACAGCTTAAATTGAAAGTAATTGATAACAGTTGCTATTTCAAATGTTGCAATGTAATCATTTTGCATTTTGCATTTTACTTTCACAAAAGTAATCAGTTGCGATTACAACTAATTCAAAATAAGTAATTGATTGCAATCGATTACAATGGTAATCGACTGCAATCAATTACTTATATTGAATTAGTCTGCACATCAGCCAGGAGTGGACAAAAAGCTTTTTTTGAGAGTATTCTCAGTTTTTGCAACTTGTAAGTAAATATTTTAGATCCCAGCACTACTAAGCACTTGCAGTGTGCTTTTTTAAACAGTAGGCTCTACTGGTTTATTATGAAGGGTTGTTTTTAAAGGTAAGTACTCTTTTTCAAACATCCTAGAATTTTTTAATGTCTAATGAACTGGTCTCTTGAATCTATGCAAACAGGCAAGATGTTGGAAAAGATATGTGTTAAATGTAAAAATTTTTCAATTTTTTTTAAAATTAGGTAAATATGTGGCCAATAAATTGCAATTCTATTCTTAGTCGTGTTCAGACATCTTGGTCTTTTCTTTTGGTATGTATTATATCAAGTTAGATGATCTTCGAAGGGAAGGAAGTTGTACAGCATGTTCACTCAATGATCATCAATGATTGCTTCCTGAACTGTGTATCAGTTTTCTGAAAAAATGTCCTGCCTGTTGTCTTTCTTTATTTTCAGAGGGTTGAAAACTTGACTCAGGAAATTCACATTTCACTTTGATTGGAGTACTTCATATGATTTGTGGTGGTTGCAAGTGGCACCTTTTATTTTAAGATGTATGGTTCCAGCCTGAATTTTCTACTATGTGCTTTCAAAGAACTTGGTCTTCATACATTTAGGAGCATAGAGTTCTATGGGTCTTAGTAATGTCAACCTTTTTCAATAGAAACTGGGCCATAAAACTTTTACTGACTAACTCAACCTTTTTGTAAATTTTAACCTTTTCCAAATTTTATTGGTATTGTAAGCTCTGCTAATGTATCAGGATCATAGTGATCTGTGTATACACGTGTCCTTGAAATTTCCTTCAAAGGTTCCATATGAGCTGTATGGCCTATTGTATGAAGGTCTGCACAACACTTCTTCTTTCATTAGTTGTCTTGTACATTATGGATGATTTTTCATAATGATTGTCTATTTGTGTTTCCTTTAACAGGGTCAGGAATGTTGGAACCAAGGTCCAAGATGTACCCTGGGGTCCACTTTGTGAAATTTTGCAAAATTCATTTCCATTTATCAATTTTGAAAGAGTTGTCAGCCTGATTAAATGTTAGTGGTCTGTTTACAGTATTCTGAAAGTTTTGTTTAAAGGTTCTATCCTGCATAGTTCATTTTATAATATCTGCAAAATGTCATACACCCCTACAAATTTTCTTGTGTAATGTTGATGGTCAGGGTGATACTCAGTGGTGCCTTTGGGGTACAGTATATGATGCACAAATTTTACTAAACACAGAACATTTTGGTAACATTCTGAATTTTACCTTCAGGGTGTTGGAGATTTGAGGTCATTTAACAAATATGGCACATGTTCTAAGAGTAAAGACAACATACATACCATAGTTGCAGATATGAGCTTTTGCCCCATTGGTGCTCTAGTTGTTCATTGGCTGTCCAGTAGTTTAGTTCTGGTAGAAAAAGTGACTTAAAGCAGTGCTTGGATCTTCTGCTGATATTGAGTCTAACTAAGAACTGAAATTTATCATGATTGATAATTAATATCAGTTGTAATATTGGTACAGTGTGAAGCGCTCTATGTGCACATTCTTAACATGGTATCCCATTGTGTGATAGGAATTAGTTATGATTTAAAGGATGAGATTAGTCAGTGGGTGAGTGGTGACTCATTTACATTCAGCTTAAAATAACAACTTTTCTGGTATGAATCTGTCTGTACTTTACTAGGATATAATGCACACAGTTGGAATTTCACAACAAACATGTAGGCCCAAGTATTGACCAGTCTCGACTTCTCAGGGGCTGATAACTTGTCATGTATAAAGTTAACCACTGGTGGTAACTTTATGATGTAACAAGCCATTTCCTGCCAAATCACATTTTTGAAGTAAAAAATTAGTCAGTTAAATTAGCCACGCAAAGCTGATAGGGAAGCAGAGCTCAGCTGCAGTTGGATATAATATTGCAAATTATTCCCAGTCCTATGCAATTCAAAATGTTTATGATCAGCTTCATATAGGGTTAGGTTTTAAGGCCTTAAAGACCCAGTTCTCTCACCCCAAACTACATTTCTTGTAGGGGGTTAAAGAAAGCCTCAATTGACTTAGTTTCTTGATTGACAGCTAATTCAAACAATGCAGAGTACCAAAGCTTGTTTTATGTACACAACATGAACTGTTCTGAGAGTGTATGGAGCTTTTCTATACTCACTCTGAAGCAATATAAACTGACATTGTGTCAGGATGAAGATGAATTTCAGACAATGGTGGGACCGTGGGAGGGGCTAAAGTAAGAAGGTCAGGAGAATTAGTACTGTTTGGGGTAGGAGAATTGGGCCTTAAAATGGAAAGATCAGTCTATCAAAATGAAGTAGTCAGTCCTTCCTAAATGGCTCTTGGAAAATATGTTGTGTTTACAACAATATTTTTTCACTGAATGGTGAAACTTAGGGGATAACTCATTGCTTAACATGGTATTAGATGTACAATATTAATTTAAACTCTTTCAAAGAAAGAAGTGTTATTGGAAATGGGCAGAAATAAGTGTGGATTTTTCTGATTCATTGCTCTCTCAAACCAAGTTAGGCCAACCACTCTAGCACTTTGAAGGACTAATCCTCTTACCCAAAACTACATTACAATTTCTGTAGTACAGTAGTCCACAGAAAATCTCCATTGGCACGGCTGTGTGATGGACAGCTTGTTCAAATAATGCATCAGTACCAAATCTCATATTACGTAGCAGGTATTGTACTGAGAGCCATTTTGATCACACATTGGTGTCTTGTATAATCCCTGAAGCAATATTAAAAAATGCAATTGTGTCAGGATGAAGATGAATTTTTGGGAGCAGTATGGGAGGAGCTTAATTGAGTCAGTTAAGAGAATTGCAACTATTTGGAATGAGAGGATCGGCATTTAACAACTTCAGCAAGAACCGAAAGTGACAGCTAGCCTAGGCAGTATCATTGCATTTCTCTGTCTCTGTCTCACAATAAATTAGAAATATTAAAATATATTTTCTATATTCGATTAGCACATACTGAAAGAAGCCGAAGTACCTTTTTAATATTGAACCTTTACATTTTATCAAAGAATCACAGTTATGTAGTTAATGTTATCATTGTGAAATTGTAGTAATTAAAAATGGAAAAAGTGACAAAAACATGCATGCATGACTTATGCAAAATGGTTAAAAAAAAATGTGTTATTCAAAATTCACAGGCTTGGCATACTGGAGTTTTAAAAAGATGTACAGTGTATGCCCTTTAAGGGAAACGAAACGTTTGGCTGTCCAAAGGAAAACCATTTAGCAATAAAAGTGGATATTTCTCACAAGAAATTTGGCAGTCCGGCTGATTTTTCAGAAGTGCTAGATTTTTCAGAAATTATACTTAATTGCACACTTAATTTGAAAACAAATTCAACTGCATGTACTGTGATTACAACTGGCCTTTTTTGAAATGTATGAACAACAAGTTAAATTTATCTTCTTGAATGCAGTAAAGTACATTAGATGCCCTCAAAATTTTTATGAAGTCCAAACAGCAACAGTCTTTCTTGTAATATTTGGTAGTCCACCAGAAATTGAAGTGGTTTTAGATGCTGAAATGCCTGTTGAAATCCTACACTGACTCACTGAGTTAGTATACTGTGGGTATAGTAGTTCTTTTTTTCTATATTTTGTTAAACATGCTTTTGTTGTGATGGCATACAATATTGGGTTAAGACAAGCTAGATCAGATTTCAGATGTGGTTTGGTATTGGAGTAGTCTTTCACAACTGAACAGTGAACACCTATTTGTCTAGGAGCAACTCAGACTTGTAGAAGGAAGTTAACCCCTTTGCAAGACCCCATTTCACCTTGTTCTCTCTCAGTTTCTCTTTAGACAACATTTGGGGTACAATATTCAAACCCCACAGAAGGTTTGCAATTACTCATTTAACAGTTCTAGATTAAATCCAACAGACTTTCCCCATAGTAGTAGCTCCTTGTCTGTTTTCTGCCCCTTTCCCACAAAGCCAATGAAAGGTGAATAAAAGTGCATATTTTCCCTCTCACTGTTCCTTAAGCAAATCCTAGGTCTACTCAAAGAGGTTCAATCCAGAAGATTGCAATTTGTCTACCCCAGTTGGTGATAATTGGTAGAAAGTGTAGAACTGGTCAAATACCTTAATTCTTAAAACCCTCATTCCAGTTCGCAGTATGTGGTCTGTTACTGTATGGTCTATTCTAAGATACTGCTTATTCCTGACTCCAAGATTTAAAGCTTGTCCCATTCATGAGTAACTTCCCTTTTGATGAAGAGTTCTGCTGGCAGCTATTAGTTTTGTTCATTCAATAAGGGGAAACCAAAATACAAGTCACTGACAAATCTTCCTCATTTTGCTTCTATCTATTCAAAGTCTTTGAGGTCAAACTTTCAGTAGTCCACTTGTTGATCTAATTTACCTCTTTCACAGAGTAACTGAGGTCTTATCTGTAGCAAGTATGTTTCTAAGAATGTGGTTTTTACCCATTAGATACTTAACAGTAACTGTAGATACTGATTAGTCAAACTTTTATTGGGGGCCTTTGTGATGTCATTAAGACCAATTCAAGGACATATCTAGATCTACTACAGAAAAATTGCACTCCCACACAAACTGGACCATGTGAAAGGCAGAAAAACATGTAAAGGTGATATGACAATAGTCAACCTAATTGCTATTTTTCCATTGAGTCCTTTAGGAAATGCCGTTTATCTCTTTGCCTGCAAGTTTCTACTTGTCTGGAAGCATCATCACTATGGTTCTGTTCACCACACTCTGGCTGAGATAGCACTTAGTATCAGTGGTAGGGTTTCTCTCCCTGTGAAGGAATGTCCACTCCCCTGTTAGTCATCCACCTCAAAGAAGCTGTACAGACAAGAGCAGCAATTATTATCATCAAGGGTTGTTGTTGCCACATGTAGAGGTTTTATGTTGATTCTGCCCAATGTTATCAATGGACATTTTTGGAATTGAAGCTGCCAGAAAAAAGACCAGGTGATTGATGAAATGCCTGCATTTTTCTGTAAAAGGCTATGATGTGGTTGTGGGGGTAAAAACCAGAAAGGGTATTTGCTAATTTAGTGTAATAGCTTGGAAAAAGTCCATATACTACATTGGCACAACAAAGAACCTGCAGAAGCTGTTAGTCCTGATAGTTTTGAATTTTGAACAGGAAGTATAAAGTCAGTTTGTAACTCATCACCCATCCCCCATCTTCAAGGGTAGGGGTATGAAAGAGAGCACTGCCAGGGGCGGTTAGATTTTATATCAGTATTGTTCACACCTTCATAATAATGGTTCAACAGAACAGATGAGTTAAATGAACTGGATATTTTTTTAGATTTTTGTGGCCAGCTTCGCAAAGTGGACTTGGATTTTAAGATGCATGCATGATTTCTTGCCAACCATATTGTGATTCATTGTGGTGGAGTTTGTTGATGTCTTGCAGTTGTAGGCTCATAAAATTCTTTGAATAATATTGGTTGCAACATCGGACACAAATACGGAAGTTCTGCAAGAGGGGTGGTATATGGTGTTCACAAACCTCCTTAGGCCTGCGTTTTACAGCTTTGACCCATATTTGAAAATTCAAACCTGCCAACCCACTGAACCCTTTCTGGACAGACTGCATGGTCAAGTGGTTAGGGCATCTGGATCTAGCCTGTAGTCAGGAGGTCTGTAGTTCGAGTCCTGGCGAGGTCATACCAAAGACTTAAAAAAATGAAACCAACTGCCATTGTGCTTGGTGCTGAGCATACTAAAAGGCCCAATTCTCTCACCCCAAACAGAACCAATTCCCCCAACCTCCTTACTTAACGGGTCAAACCTCTCACCCCAAACTACAGTTTTGATACCCGGGTACTGAAATTCTCAATTGGCTCAGCTCTTTGATTGACAGCTAATTTAAACAAGAGTGCCGAAGCTTATATTACATAGCATGAACCATACTGAGAGTGTTTTGATTATAAATTTGAGTTTTTCTATACTCACCCTGAAGCAATAAACTGATATTGTGTCTGGATGAGGATTAATTTCAGACAGTTGTGGGAGGGGCTTCAGTAAGAAGGTTAGGAGAAGTGGTACTGTTTGGGGTGAGAGAACTGGCCCTTTAAGCCCCTCCCACAATTGTCTGTAACCCCCTTTAAGAACTGCAGTTTGGGGTGAGAGTAATGGCCCTTCAAACGATGGAGTAGGGAAAGTAATACAGTGAACCACAAGTGGAACGAAGGCCAACTGGACTTGAACCACTTGGTTAGAAACTGGTCCATGAAACTCTGTCTAACTAACCAAACTCTTTTAAAAGTCTGGATTTCAAATGTCTGTGATCTAGAATCCCATTACAAAACCCTGCCCTTTGAAGTGTACCTCCCATCCAACCCACAAATATAGCAAATTACATCGTAGTGCATTCAGCTGCCTGTCATGCCCAAGGCACACTTGTTACATTGACTGTTGCAACATAGCTAAGCTGCTTAGCAGGTTTCAGAAATATCCTACTGAAAGCAGTCAAGAAGTGAATGCATGGTGTGGGGCTTGAGCCAAAATCAAATGCCTTGTTGTTCAGGTTACAGGCAGGGCTTGTCTCAGAAATTTCAACCCAATGAATAAAGGGAAGGTTTGAGCATACTTTATCATAACCTCTCTGTTGGTCTATCATTTGCAAAAATTACCTTTGCATTGTCAGGGCTGCTTGAATGTTTCATTCAACTGAACTCATCTTTTGGTAATTGTAATATTTTGAAAAAAATAAATCGTTCTCAAAACATTCCCCTTATAGAAAATGTGTGCTGCTGTTTCTGTGTGAATTAACCATGGGCTGCTTCCATTGGGATATCACTTAGCAGCTCAGTGTCATTAATTTAACAATGAACACCCTACACGATTCTTGACCTGTGCTGCATTAGAAATTAAGGGTAACGAACATTCATGAATGAGTGCTATCATTTAGAGAGGTTCAAATTTTGTAAGTTTGTGAATACCATTGCAGGTATTTTTGGCAGCAATTGAAACTATGTTGGTTGATTTGCCCAAAAGTGCTTTCATTTAATGTGTAGACACCTCTTAACTTCAAAAAAATTTTAAATGGAGAAGTGGACCCCCATGTTCTTATGCTCCAACCCCCAGGACCATGATACACCAACCGACAAGTTAGAGGTGGACCTGCATCTGGCTTCTTGGAACTTGAGAGCTATGTGATGGGGTTACCACAGCCTCTTGCCCAGAGTTATGACTATTGCATGAAAAATAATGAGAGATAATTTGGCAATATTAATTGTAGTCTTAATTCCTTTGCTATACACGGTTGCACTGCAAAATTGTGTTTTGAACATGGAATCAGTTTAAGGAGGAGATACTTTATATGTATGCATCCTCTTGGAGTGTAGCAAGGGCAAATATGAAGGCATCTATACAAAAACTTACTATTTCCCGGAATAAGTACATGTATCAAAGTTAAAGTAAGTCTCCCTTCACTCCCTAGCAAAAGGATGTAATAGAATGTGAACCCCATAAATTGTGGACTGCTCTAGAGTATTACTTTACTGATTTATGAGATCTAGTTCATCTCAAATAGCATCTAATGTGGGTCCTCATTCTTGTAACTACCAGTTACTATTTGTTTTATATTATTACATGGTGTAGAATAGGCCTATCAAATAACCAAAGTGTGAGAGATCAAGTCCCTATGTATATGGGTTGAAATTACATATCTTTTATGAGATGATATATCATACCAGTCAGGGCACCATCCAAGTAATATCCGCTTATTACTATTTTACATGTAGAATATCATATTCATATAATTAGTTATTCAAGTATTAAGTCTGAAATTTTGTATGTGCTACAGTACCACCTTGAGCTTGGTATTCTGATGACCAGGGGTACCATCTTGTTGGTATCTTGTTAAATTTGTGTCTTGAACCTGGAACGTGTGATGTGGATTTGGTTAGCAAAAGAGCCCATCTTCTTCACTGGTAATGTTACACTGTCTTTGGGGTTGGTAAATGTCAGAACTAGAGACTGCCCAGTTAAATTCCTTTTTGATTTAAAACTTGTAAGTCTGTCTCACTGCTTGTCATCTCATACCTAGGGGTTGGGTTCAGGTGTAGACAATTGTAGTTTAGAGGGTCCCTAACTGATCAGACTGAGAAAGACTCATGAGAGTCTGATGCTATACAGTTAAATAATGACTTGCTAACTGCAATGAAGGATCAAGCTGATCCTGTAGGCATACAGTATTCTAATTTAACTTCAGTGACAGTGTGGGTCCTAAGGTTTGGGATTCCCACAGTCAATTCCCAGGCCTTCTGTGTTTGTCTACATACATGAGATGTACAATTGTAGCGAGATCTTATGATTGGTCTACTATATGTTCTATCTGAAATTTCCCCCAAAATTTTTGAACAGCTTGATAATTTTCTCCTCTAATTTTGAGCCTCAGTGCCAACTGCCAACACTTGTCAGTGTCATGCTCCATATTCCATTTCCAATGTGATTTTCAGCAAGAAATTATCAGGGTCTTATTAGTTAAAAAGTGTAGAGTTTAAGGTAACAAAAGAGGGGTTCTCATATTAAGCATTTTGGTGAAATTTGCATTGAAATCTGACGTGTGGTTCTCAAGGTATGGAGCATGTAAAGTTTTCCTATTTTGAACAAAAAGTTAAAGCAAGCACATATGACATGATATCCTCACATTAGTGCACAGTCTTTTCTTTTTCTTTAAAACTTATAGTCAATTTTCTCCTCAACACTTCCATATTATTAAAATATGATTGCATAAGTAGCATGGGAACTTGACAAACTTAGCATCCCCCACAGGGGAGTCCTATTCTTATTAATGTCAAGGTCAACACATCAGTCTGATAAAGCAAAGAGAAACAAAAACATTCCCTGTCAATGTGAGGAATTGCTGCCCTTAAATTCACATTGAAACACAAATCTACTGACTTATTTACTCATATCTCGAGAAATACATGTACGATTTGAATGGAACCTTCACCATACTGTCCCCTTTAAATGTATTTACTGGAGAGTCATTCAGCAATAAGGTTGCACTTGACTCTAAAAGTGGAACCTACTGTACTGTCTTTGATCTTGTTACTCTGCAAAATCAATAAAAAAAGGGACTCCAGTTGTAAACCGAGTTGTAAAACCTCATCTTACTAACTTCACTTGACTTGTGATTAGTCATAACTATTTAGCCTAGCTAGTTGATCACTTCACCATAGGCTCATGTGGATGATCACTTCACCATAGTGATGTATGCTACTGCTGACTGAAATTCCATGTTTAAAATGGAAGATAATAATGGGACATTCATTCAGGCATACAGGAAAGTAGAAATGGTAACCTTTTGAAGTTTGTGCTGAAAATTATCTTTTGGGCAGGAAAGGCATTGTTCTGAGGTGCTTTTTGTCATACCCAGGGTGGAAGTAACTTAAATATTAGCTGTTACTGAACTTGAATATCCAAATACATGGTGGGAGACATGGACAGTGTTACTACTGTAACAACCAGTGGTACAGTTAATATTCAACTACTTGTATTATATGAAGTATCTCATGGTAGTTATAGTTGTGTAAACACACCTTTTATTTACCCTCAATTCGTAGTAAGTACAGGTAAAGCTTCAATTACCATTTGGCAGGTTGATCAAAGAATAATCCCGACTGCTAAATGACCAAAAGTTATGAAGTGGTAAAAATTGATTTTGTCGGCATCTTTGAAATTCTCAATGCATAGGGTGATATTTTGGTAACAGGTTAGTAATATTTGCATTGTGCACACTTTTCAAGGTAATTTTTCCTCATGTGAGGAGTAAAGACATAATTGGATCTACTTGGAATCTCTGGTCTCTTCTGCTATAGTTAGTGTGCCTCAGCTTGAAACCACTGTCTTTCTCACAAGCATGGTAAAACTGAAATCTCAACTGGATTATGTGTGCGCAATGAATAAAGTTTTCTCTTTTCAACATAGATTTGGACATTTTGGTTCTTGCTTTAGTGGAAAGGAACTGAGTACAGTAGTCAGGTTGGCCTGTGTGTATGTGTATATAGTGCGTGTATCTGTAAGGCCAGCTTGTGCCAAACCCAACAAAGGAAAGTGGAATTTTTATGAAACTCATTGTAACTGCCATACTGTGCCTTTGCACTTTTGGTAGAGGTTAAAGGTCATTTGGGGTCACTAGAGGTGAGAAACTGTAAAGATTCTACAGACAGTTTCTCTATGTAGGAAACTCGGATATATTTTGTAGGAAGATGTTATGGGTGCAAAGATAAGCTGGGATGGATTTCATACTTGGTATGTTGATGTGTTATGTTTGGAAGATAAATCCTGATATAGTTGGTAGAGGTGGAGGGTCATTTGATGTTACCATGGGTCAAACACTCAACTGTGTCAAAATAATGTTTCAAGGTAGGAAGCTTGGATAAATTTAAAATTCAGGATATAGAAGTGTAATGGTAAGAAGAGAAACTGTTGGTTTTGTCGGAGGTCAGAGGTCATTGATTTAGGGTCACCTTAGGTCAAACATTTAAAACATTGTTAACATAACATCCCAGGTTAGAACACTCAGATAGAATTCATGTTTAATATGTGGAAGTGTTATGGCTGGAAGAAAAGTAGTAGTTCTTTGGTGGGGATCAACTTCAAGGTCATTGGGAGTCACTGGAGGTCCAAATGATGAGAACATTGAAAACAAGATATCCAAGATTGAAATTTTTGTATGTCCACACTCAATGTCAACAATTTTGAAGGTCATGTAGAGGTCACTAGAGTACATATGAACTTTGCATAATTAGCTAGATGGAGTAATTGCTCAGTTCAACACATTCAGCAAGGAATCACACTTGCCCATCCCTTGTCCATTGTTGTATTCTCCCTCTTATCCATCCTGGAAAAAGGCTTCCCATTTTGAAGACAATTAAGATGGACAAAATTTCAGATGCTTGTCCAAGTCGTCATTTAATTTACTTGATGTGTTCATTTTTCACACTAGTTCTTAAGAGTGTAGATACTCTCTACCAGCACATTTTACAACCCAACTGATGCTGTGCAGATTTTATCAGTATTTAATATCAGATGTGAAAGGAAGTACTGTTGGAGTTTGTGACACTTATTGGCTTATGTTTTGTAAATCAAGGACTTGTTCCACTTATTTTAATTGGTGATTGACCTGATTTTGTTAAACAACAAAAGGTATCAGCAGTCATAGAAGGACAACTTACAAGTTAAAAAAAGAGCCACAGCTATAAATACTATTGGAAAAGTGGATGATGAGAATTTGTGGGTTTTTGTAGTAATTTTTTGCACATTTTTTCCAAATGGTATGATTGCATTAGTTGTAACATCAAACAACTTTTCATCTATGCATTAGAACAGGATAATACACCCTTGGCGATTTCTGCTATTGGTGGATTCACTCTGGCTGCGCCCTCTTGCATCACTTGCGTTAAAGGTCAACATCAGTACCCCCATTTGCTTACTTTGAAGTAACAGCTAAATATCGCAATTTTTGTGTTATTTCTCCTCAAAGTATCTTCTGTCATATTTTATAACTTCAATATTGCATATATGCAAGGTATATTAAACAGTTACTTCTTTTAAATTTCGCATTTGAGGAGAAAAAAAAATGTCACATGACTCTCAATGGCCAATCATGAAACTGGACAGTCTACTACACTTCTTCAAGTTGGGGTAACTGCTCTTGCCCTTTAATCCTTGAATATGCATCACCCGACATGAATGCACGGTCCTTTGTTGTCGAATCTTTGATTAAAATGTATCAGCATTGGTTGTATACAGTTACCTCCAATATGAAGTTGTTAACCGAAGTAGATACTCTTTATCTCCCTGTTGCCCTAAAGAGGAAAACTTTGTAAAATTGAAATTGTGGGTATTTTTAGCAGCATCACTTTGGAACCTCTCTCTTCTGTATGGCTATTTATGGTAGAGAAAAATATCAGCAGGAGGAAATAAACCATGCTTTAGCTAGTACTGTAGTGCTTTGGTCCTGTGTGTTTGGGTGTATAACTTAATTTATAGGATTATAGGAGTGATTTCACCTAGGTCAGGTTGTTCATGTAATGTTATGTTTTAAGGAATTTGACAACTTTGTGATGTGTGATAAGTTAGATTGTATCACAAAGTGGCTTTTGCCTCTGTGTGTTCTTCCTTCCATATGCCATTGCATGTTTGTACTTGCTCTTTTCTTTAGTACAAAAAGAGAAGTTTCCTCTATTGTAAATATTCTTTACCCTCATTACACAAAGAACAACTCACTAAACCTGTTTGCTTTTCATCTCAGTTTAGGACTAATGCTAACAAGCTTAGTGGTCAAACTGCCACAACACTAAAATATGTCCTCTTCCCCTAATCCTCAGATCATCATCACTCCCCCACATTGTCCATGTAAAATCAGATTTGACTGAAGATACCACTGGGGTCTTATCCTGTAATTATCTGATAATAACAGTTGGGGGTACAAAACCTATTATCCATCCCTCATTTCAGGAAATTAGTTTTTATTTCTTTTCTTTGAGGCTCCTATCCCCTTCTGTGGGAGATCAATACATGAGTGTTCAGTGACTTGATTGATTAGGAGGATTGTTAAAGCCTTGTCTGTTTAAGCAAGGTATAATCACAGGAGTGCCCTCTTTGACATGGGCCATTAAATTTAAAACTTGAAAAACTTCATCAACTATTTATATCATGAGAGTCGTGCCTTTGATTGGAGTTGTTGCAACCAGTTAATGTTGTAGAGTAGATAAAGTCTATACTGTCAGCAATTTATCATTCATGAGGAATTCCAACTTACATAATTATTTTACTGAAAAGTGGTTAACTTTAAAGGTGACTTGATTCTGTTCTTACTGTTTAACAAATGTTTTATTTAGGAGGAAGGAATACTGATTGAAGATAGTAACATGTCAAGTGTTAACCCTGATAATTAATTAAATTTCCTCTGAGACTCTTGATCTAGTGAAATGATTATCATAATGGGGGATACTTATGGTGAAGATAATTTCTTGACCTCTTTTAATAAAGTTTGCCAAGATTAGGAAATTTTGGAATTTTAAAGTAAAAAAATGTGATGCAATTCATCAGGTATTTAATATCAATTAAATGTGAATTGATTAAATATATTGAATAGATTGTCATCTATTGTAGGCCTTATCAGACTCTACTTTAAACTTTTTAAATGATCATACAATGTCATCATTTTCTTTACAGTTGCTTTTCAATAAGTGAAACCAGAATGAAAAATTGATAGTTATGTGCCTGGAAATGCAATTTACTATCATTGAATAGATTTTGCAGGTTCGTAATCAAGATGATGTCAGTAATATTTATGGGATATACTTCGCAAAACCACCATTGTTTCAGTAAATTAACCTGAACTATATTTGGTGAGCACTGCATGCTGTACAGCTACTTCCACATTTACCATGGCATCTTTTAGTACATTTGGTTAAAAATCAATGTGATTACATTGAAAGCAGAGCTAGAAGACTTTTGAACAGGTACTCCTTAACCTTGGACTGTGGTCAGGTCAAATTTGAAGTGACTGTTTTGTGTGCAGTAATATTGCAAAACATGACATGTATTTTGTGAAAAATTATTACACTTCACCAAAAGTTTGTTAATGTGCACATGAACTAGATGCAACCTTAGTATAGTAATTCTTTAACCATAAAACATGAACCTACATTGCCAGTTGCTGACCTCTGATTATGCAGTCACAACTCTTTGCAACTACACAGGTTCAAGTTGAAATTGAAAGTCGAAGATTGAAAATCTTGGGACCTTGGGCTTCTCAGTATTTTAGTGGAGAGGATCATCATTGCCTTCTAGATGTTTAATATTCCAGGGCAAGCTTTCCTTTTCCTTAATCTTTCTATTTTCAGTAATTTTTTACTCACAAAGTTTTTATAAAATTGCCTAGAATTTATTTTACCCAAACTGTCTGCAATAATTAGCACAATGTCTTTACTGTCAAATAATTTACCTTTGAAAATCTGGCCAATGAATATGATCATTGCACAGTAGCATATATGCATTGCCTGAAATATTTCTCTTCAGCTTTCAGTCTTCTTATTTTGCCCCCTAGATCTTTTGAGCCAGGAACACATTTGGCTCCCAGATGATATTCCAATGTTGATTTGAACACTGTTTGTCATTCTGTCCTTATTGCAGAGTGCCTTTGTTTGTGGGTCAAACTTTCAGTTTCATTACAACCCTTGTATTGAAAGCGAATTGTTTAATTTAAGTGAATTGAAACTTGCCAATGAAAGAGAGGACTTCTCTCAATGTCCTTTTAAAATACAACATGCTGCAAAGTATTGAATTCATATTGCAGAATATCCTCAGCTTCATCAATTTTGCTCAAAATAAAATATCTTTAGCACACATCTCCAGTTTCTTAGATTGTTGGACAAAAATTGCAAACATGATAAGTGACTGTCATTGCCATGTTCTACACTCCACTGTGGTTATCATGACTGGACCATGGTAGCAGTTTTACATTTAATAACTTTTTCAGTATAGTTCCATAATTATTAACCCCACTAGGAAGTTGAGGGGAACTAGGTGACAGTTGTCCAAAAACTGTCCTAAGCTACCATCGTCTTCCCCACAATTTATAATTTCTACCATGTGCAAACTCTGCATATTTGTTAATGCAGGGATGTTAAGAAGCCAAAAATCTTTCTCTTTCACCCACCCAACCCTTTGCCCACCCGCCCACCTCCAACCTCCAACCTCCAACCCTAACCACTCCTGTCCTAACCCATAACCAACTGAAGGAAGGTTTTGTCAATGCATGCAGTGTAGGAATTGAGCAGGGACCATCATTGACAATGGCAGTCAATGGCAGTTAAGCTGTCCAGAACTTTGTAGTAATAGGCATTGTGAAACTTAACTTTAAAGTTTATAGTCCATTCCCTTACAAGGCACATTTTAGGCATAAGCTTTAATTGATTTCCTTTTAGCCAATAATTTTTAACAAGTGATATATATTGTAGGCTGCCATGCAAATTAAAGCACACAAGATAGGGAGTCAAGTATTTTATGTCTATAGCTGCAATCAGCTGGTTGTTAAACACTGACTTTTGCACATTATATGCCCTAGTAAAGATCAGAATCTAAGAACTAGCCATTTGAAAGAAACATATCTGGAGGTCTTTACAAGTCTTAAATTTGTAAATGGTAAAGGGAAAGTTTTAAACTCACGTATGGTGCCTGCAGGAGGAAGAGAAGGCTTCCTATAAACAAACTTTCTCAAGAAGCACTTTTGGAAAGTTGCAGTGTGATTGCTAAGTTACAATAAGTGACTAGGAAGTACGGTTTTGACAATCTTCATTGTGCATGAAATTTTGGGATATAAAGAAACATAAACAACCCCCTACTTATGACATGAAATATTCACACAGTTTGACAGGCAAATATATATTTTTTTACACCAACAAGATGCTGTTCAATAGTGGAACTGGAGAAAACACTTTTCTATTAAATCTAAAAAAGGTATGATCTTGGATATCTTTTCAAGTAAACTGTAGCTGTCGGCCCATGTTGGAGCTGTTTCATTCTTTATCTCCATAGTTTCAGAATCTGTGCTGGAGCAGTTGAGATTGTGTAAAAGATGCGAACCTCATAAAACAAGTTTCCTTGAGGGAGGAATCTCAGTCAAGAAACCCTACTGACAAATTTATACAATCCCTTATAATGTCACCATGTAAGTAGTATAAGTGAAAATAACAAGACCAGATTTCTCACAGGTAGAGAAATTTCCACATGGTCTGGCTTCCTTCTGGAAAAAAAAAGAGACCATCATGCCTTTGACATACTGTCTGTGCCACATTTTACATTGGGCAAAATGAAGACACCCTACGTTTACTCTCTAATCAGGAAAATTAAAATTCGTTTTGACAAAACAATGGACAACTGGTGTGAAACGTTCCATTGACCCCCTAGTTAATGCCTGGGATATCAGGAAAAATATTTACCAGCGGCTGAATGCTACTGACCCTATAATGCACTGCCTTGGGCTAGCCAAGGCGACTCACACCATGAGATGGAAGGCAAGAAAATTCAATTATAAGGACACAAGCTGCGTTTCTGTTAGTAACATGAAATAAAATAAATTGAGTGCTGCATGGAATATTGAATAGAGTACTCCTCAAGGTATTTTGTGCCCTGCTTTGGGCCTCTTAGTGAGATCAAACCACTCTGACGTAGTTACACAAATCCATGGAGAAAATTATTGATCCTTGTAAGGACATGTAAAAACCATTGTAACAACATGTCTTTGACCAGATAATGTACATTGGATACATGTTTACAAATTTTGCTTTCACTTGCAATGTAGTTGAATGGTAGTTGCCTAGTTGGGTACATAAACAGTACAAAACAGATGAAGCAGAAGGGATGGATTAGTCTGTTTCATGACATTACCTCCTAAAGAGATTTGTTCTGAGATACAGGCTGAATCAGTGCAATTTCAAGTAGCTGCTTGCTGGAACCTTTTTTTGTTGAGACACCTGTAGTTGAGGGTGGTGTTGATGGTGTGGTTTGTTAATACCAGAGAAACTGGTGAAAGTTAACAGTAATAGGAATGACCCAAGGTCTCAACTGGGTTTGTTTCTCTTGAACTTAAAATCTTGAGCGAGCTGTGAAAATTTAGTTCACGGATGAACACAAATGTTCAGTGAGAATAAGTGAGCATGTATATAGAAAGAATGTGCTAATGTAATGCAAAATGTGAGTTTCAAACTTAACTATGAACCACACTTTCAAGAAGTCATTCGCAAAAACGTATTCATTCTATACAATCATATCACAATTCAAGGATATCAGGCTTTAAAAATACACAGTTCTGTAAACAGAACATAGTTTTGTAAGGACTGAAAGGTAACTTATGATGGTTGCCATGCTTGTGGGTGATGTTTACAGTGAGCTGCCATAGTGCAATTTTGACACAATTGCTTGTCATATATGTTTGTGGGACAAATGGTAAAAGAGGGTTTTATTTTTTCCCATATTCGATCATTGCACAGCTCCACAAAACTTAAATTTCCAGTGATTCCATTTTTCTTGTACTGAATGCATTGACCCAATGTATAATTTCTTAGTGGAAACAGTATTTCAGGGTAAGATTATATTATTCACATCAACTCTTAAGCATAATGATAAGTGTGACCATGGTTACAGATTGGGCTTATCAATGTCTGCACCAGCTACCAGGAATTAGTTTTGGGCCTCCGTGAATTGGTCGCAAGTTTTCATGCTGCAACTTCTGCAAAAACCCTACTGCTACTTCTGTAGGTGATGTCAGTGAACAGATTGTTATTTTAGTAGATTTCAAACATAAAAGTCTGTCATAATGTTCATTATTTTTACGTAATTGACATGTTCCTGCAAGAAGTCAAACTCTTTAAAGCCAGTATGAACAAGGTATAACAAAACAAAAACAAAATAAAACAAAGAAACGTGATATGCAATGAGAAGTATAAAACTGTCTGTATAGCCTACCTGCACTTCTTCATTTTAACCATCATTTTTAATGAATTTGAAAGAAATAAATGAGATGTTGTATCAAATATACCTACTGGCAGTACTCACAGTACTAAACCATTTTTCAAAAAGTAGAGTGTAACGAAAGGTTCTCAATCTGTTGATGTAACAAGGTCTGGTGTACTATGTGAAAAGCTCTGAAAGCTTGATGCCTGTCTTGATGGTAGGTGTGAGGATGCCTCTTCACTGTGGTATTAGTTTACAGGGTTAGTTGTGGGTAAGTGGGTTGCATAGGCAAATAGGATGTAGGTATGGTGGCTCATAGATTCCCAATCCACACAGTTTGGGGAATTAATCGACATACACAAAGGTTAAAAGTATGCTGTACCCTCTCTTTAATAAAAATGACAAAGGTTAGATGATTAATGAATGAACATGGAAGACGGTACCAACTTTTTTACTACCAAGCAACTGGTTTGAAATTTAGTCTTGTTAGACTCTGGAGCCTTTACTCATGTTACACTGAATTTCAAAAGGAAAAAAAAAAGAAAGTGAGTAAACTTTAAATTTGCAGGAGTGGTGGAAATGACCTTTGTGACTCCTCTGGTAAACATTGTCTTGCTAACAAAAGTAAAAGATGCTGTGAATTTGTGTTTCAAATTTTCAGTGCAACTTGGACCATCTTCAGCAATGGACTGCAATGTTAAAATATTGTGTTGATCTATGCATGATAGTGTATTGTTGAAAGTAGCCTAGGGCACAGGGAGTAAAATGAAATTCAGAGTTTTCTTTGTTTTTGCAAGCATGACACTGTTTGTTTTGAGAAGGGAACTGCTGGTTGTGGGAAAGGCTAAATCTGCTTCTGGGACGTTTATGTATTGAATGTTTGATATTTCATTGTGTAGTATTGTATATATGCCTATTTTGTGAAGTGCACTGTGGACAAGCGTTGGTTTTTAGCTGTACTTCCTTTCACTTTCATGTTAAGTTAAACTATGTCATTGTATGAACTTGAGTGATGGAACAAATAAATGAAAAATGAAATAAGTAAAAATGTTTACAATGTAGAGCTGGAATGGTTATTTTTACAACTGGAATCTCCTTAGTGACTTTATCCCGAGTCAACAGAATTCTTTGGTGTTCTGACTTTTAAAACTTAATAGTTATTTAAATTCAGTGTCAATGAATTATTACCAGGTAATTGTTGGTTCCATATTTGCTTATTTGTGGAGTATGAAAGTAACTGGTTTAAATGCTGACTTGGCTTTTAAGCCCATTGAAAACTGCATTCAACAAGATGCAGTATTTTTAGACAAAATAAAATATGTCCAGCTTAAAACCCACTTGTCTGCTAGTGAATTTTCATTTACCAATCAGGAAATAGATCTTCCATTTTGGTATATCACATGACTATTCAGGCATTGAACATCACTACTGTATTTGAAAAATAAGTCACCTGCAGTGTGGTATGCCTGCAGTGACATTTTTATCGACAGTTTGTAGGGCTCACTTTAATGAAGGGGATTTGTGTCGAACTAGGCTAGCCTACTTTCTTCAACTTTATTTATCTTTAAAAATGGTTCAATTGAGATGAGGCCCACTTATCTTCATTGGAGCTAGACAGCATGGTACATGTTAGCTATTACCTGCATGGATATGTCAAGCTCAGCTTCAATTTCTAGTATTAGAGTGCAGTTGTTCAGTAACTGGGTCATTCACTGTGGCAAGGAACTCTTTGCCTAAGATGTCTCAAAAGGACCATTAAAAATTTGGGGTGAAGTCTTTCCAAATTTGCAGTAGAATGTAAGTTTTGAAGTGTTGTTAATGGCTATGTTTGTGACACCTTCAGGACATGATAATGGGGCTTATACATTGAACAAATGGTGGAAAACTTGCAGATTCTGTGTTTTAAGATGTTGGAAATTTTGTGATTGTGTTGAAAAAAGATCTATTCCCCTTGAATTTGTGTCCACTTGTATGAAGTACTCGGTGTACAGCAGGAAAGACAGATCCAAAGTAATTTTATGCAAACATGTGGGAGATGGCCACAAGGGGTTTTTTATTGGTTTCGATGATAAGAGAAACCAATGCAATCATGATGGCGTGTGCGTGTATGTATGTGTGTGTGTGTGTATGTGTGTGCAGGGAGCAATTTGTTTTTGAAATTTTGATTAGCAGTTTTGCTACTCATTATTCAAAATTGATTAGCAATCCCCCAAAAATGATAAGCAATTTTTTATATTGACATTTTCCAGTTGTCTGTGCTTTTACTGCAGCTGAGCAGCTTTTAAAAACTACAAATCAAAGACTGAAGGGTAGGTCTGATATTACAGGTAATGAAACACCATGCATCATGCCTCCATAAGAACCTTATCACGTATGCAGTATGAGTACACTCAGGCCAAAAATACCCCTACATGTCTCCATGGCAATTTCTGTAAAAAAAAAAATGTTGTGGAGACAGCAGCTCTCGACGATATTTTATGGGATCTCGTCAGCATTTTCCCCAATGTTTTGCTTTGCTACCTTTCATTTGAAAATTATGTTTGCTTGTCAATGACACTTCATTAATAGCAATGTAATCTACCCCTTGGATTGGTTTGTACCCACTCACTTATGAAAGCCTAACAAATGCACCACCCCCTTTATCCCATTCATAATCCTGCCAATTGCCATTTTACTCGGTACGAACAGGGGTAGTAGTATGAACATATGAAAGCAAACAATTTGAGAACAGTAACATTTTTATTGACATTCATCAGATGCAACCATCCTTAATCCTCATCATCATAGGTTGTCATGCAGCGTCATTAATTAAGTAGATTCCAAAACTTATGATAATCAGCAAGTTTTGAGGCTTCTTAAAGCCTTTACAAAGTTGTCAAAAACGTGAACGTATGATCTCCTCAGAGTCCCTTACAATTTGACTTCAAGATAGTGCACTAGTATGCCTACATTCTACTGTGCAGCTTTTTCCAAAAGTTCTCAGGGTAGCCAGCCCAAAACGTAAAACCTGATCGACAGGCATACAGAATTACCTAGATGACATTCACTTCATTAAAAAGTTTCAGGGCATGTGTAAAATACTCAAACTAAGCCCTGCCTAACATTTTTAAAAACTTTACTTCAGCAATTTCCTTGTACGATACGTTTTCCTTATGAGTTACTTGCTTTGGTTACTTTGCTATCCTAACAAGATTTTACATTAAAATTTCTGAGCCTAGCCTAGTCTCATGGGCAAACTTGCATTGATAGGCAGTTGCCGATTTGGAATGAGGTGTGGCTTGGCGCTAGGTTGCTTTGCATGCAGTAGAACCGTACAGCATGGAATCGTGAGTAATGCAACATGAACAAAAGCATGAAATATTTACGCAGTAATCTATAATTTCGAAGCATATTTAAGGCCTAAAATATACACCCTTTTAAGGAGTTTAAAACTGGCAGTGTGATTTGAGAATGGAGAGAATGCTTGACTGAGAATAACGCAAAAAATCAACGGCTAAAATATGCTGTCGTTACCAGAATAATCAACGGCAAAACCAACGGCTTTTGGCGGCTTTAGCCGTCGATGCCGTGGATTATTTTTCCCCTGTAACACTACGTCTCTTAATACAGATTCTGTGTATTTAGTAGTAGTAAACAACGCATCTCCTGCGAAGCGAGTTCATGTATTAGACCTCTTGAAAGCGGAGAATTTCCGTGGTTTTATTTAGAAACAAACATAGTTATCGGAGTAGGCATGGGGCCGATTTTTTTGTTTTGCGTGATTTTCATGACTTCCAGTTTCTGATTTTATGTTCCCCTAACATAATTTCATTCTGTGAACATTCAAAATGGCACAAGACCAGCTGCAGTTTTGCATCGCAAGCCTGCGATTCAAGATGGAATGATGTATCGCAATTATCAAATTTTCCTCATTTTTGCATCGCAAATTGCGATGCGAACCCGAACAAATTGCTCCCTGGTGTGTGTTTGTGACACTTTGCTTGTTAACACGATATCTCAAGATAGGAATGTATGACAGTTTTCAAACTTGGTGCATAGATGCAACATATTGAGAGGAAGAACCCTATTGTTCTTGGTGGAGGTCAAATGTCACCTGGGGTCACCACGGGTCAAAGTCTGAAAACCTTGTTAACACAATATCTCAAGGTAGGAAGCTTGGATAGATTTCATATTTGGTATGTGGATGCAATATAGTCAGTAGATGGTCCCTATTGTTTTTCGAGTAGTTCAAAGGTCATCTGGGGTCACCAGGTGTCAAGGTCTGAAAATTTCGTTTACACGATATCTAAAGGAAGAAAGCTTGAATAGATTTCATATTTAGCCTTTGGATCTGTTATGGTTAGGAGATGATTCCTATCCTTTTTGGTGGAGGTCAAAGGTCATCTAGGGTAACCATGGGTCAAAGGATGGAAGCCTTGTTAACAGTATATCCCAAGGTAGGAAACTTGGATAGATTTTATATTTGGTATGTGGATGCATTATAGTCAGTAGATGGTCCCTGTTGTTTTTGGCGGGGGTCAAAGGTCATCTGGGGTCACCTTTAGTCACCTGGGGTCAAAGTCTGAAAATCTCGTTAACACAATATCTCAAGATAGAAAGCTTGGATAGATTCCATATCTGGTATGTGGACCAGGTATAGTCAATAGATGGTCCCTATTGTTTTAGGGGTAGGTCAAAGGTCATCTGGTATCACCAGGGGTCAAAGTTTGAAAACCTTGTTTATGTGATATCTCAGGTTAAGTAGCTTTGATAGATTTCATATTTGTTATGTGGATGGGTGATGGTCAGGAAATGGTACATAATGTTTTTGATGGAGGTCAAATTTTGTTAACACAATATCTCAGGATAGAGAGCTTGGATGGATTTCATACATGGTAAGTGGATGCATTATAGTCACTTGGTGGTTCCTTTAGTTTGTGGGGTAGGTCAAAGGTCATCTGTGGGCACCAGGGGTCAACGTCTGAAAATCTCATTAACACGATATCTCCAAGTAGAAAGCTTGAATAGATTTCATATTTAGTATGTGGATGTGTTATGGTCAGGAGGTGGTCCCTATTGTTTTTGGTGGAGGTCAAAGGTCATCTGGGGTCACTAGGGGTCAAAGTTTGAAAACCTTGTTTATGTGATATCTCAGGTTAAGTAGCTTTGATAGATTTCATATTTGTTATGTGGATGGGTGATGGTCAGGAAATGGTACATAATATTTTTGATGGAGGTCATAGGGGATCACTGCTGGTCCAAGTCTGAAAATCCTGCTTATGCAATATCTCAAGATGGGAAACTTGGATAGATTTCATGTTTGGGTATGTGGATGCATTGTGGTCAGAAGATGGTCCCCATAGATTTTGGCAGAGATGAAAGGTCATCTGGGGTCTCCAGGGGTCAAAGCCTGAAAACCTTTTTAAGTGTGATCTCTCAAGATAGCTGTTTAACCATTTGTCTGTCTGTTGTTTGTCATTCTAGCTATGTATTGCTTTTATGGAGGTCAAAAGGTCATCTGGAATGACAAAATTATTTTTTGAATATGCTAGTGTTACATTTTAATGAGAAGATAATGGTGCATAATGGCACTCTTTGAAACAGAACATTTATGTATCATCGAAACCTCAATGCATTTTTGCATTCTGGTTAAAGTTGGTTAAAACAGCAGCTATTTTGATATTTCAAACAAGTTTTCTTCAAACAGTTTTCTTTGTTTTCTATGTGAAATATTTATATTCTTCTTATTTTGGAAATACACCAGTTGACTTCAGAATTTTACACAGTAAATTTTCACAGAAGTGGTGTACCCCCCACCCCACCCCACATACACATAAACACTTTTGAGTACAAATTGACACCCATTTATAGAAGAATAGTCCCTAGCTAGTAATAAATTGTCTATTAGAGTAACCAATATGTTTGACTCATTGAAAAATAGCAGGTTTGTTACATCAATATTATCAATGTTGTGAATCCAGTGTACTTAGAACTATACAGATGATATTCTTTTTTGATTTGTTGTTACTTGTATGATGGACTGCTGGAATTTGTAACCTGAGCACAATCATACAATATGTAAACATGAACTGTAACATTTTATACCAAATATTTCTACTAGAAAATAGTCACTACCTTTCAATACCCACTTGGTGTGGATATTTTTTTATCAACCATTTAGGGCAGGAAAAAATGACAAGCTTGGATGATCAAATTAACTCAGAGAATTTCAATATAAGCAAACAATGGAAGTGTCTTAACTTCATTCCAAGAAACTGCAAGCATTGTGGTGACTTTTCTAGGTTTCTCACACCCAGAGGCTTAACCCTGTAATATGTGAAAGTTATCCTAATTACCTTAAAAATGAATCAGATTATAATTGCTGTGTGTACATCATGGTCAGTTGAATGGCTTTTCAATACTCCCATTAAGTCATTCTAATCACTGTTTATTTAAAAACACTGATGTACTTTTCTAAGAACCTTTAGTGCATTCACTAGGCTTCTTCTTCATGCTAAAGATATGGTTAGTAAGAGTAAATCCTTGGCTTTGAATTCAACAGAGGTCAAGGAGGCTTTGTATTACTTCTGTGCAACCATCAATGTGTGACTCATTCATTTGTCACTATCATCTGTAGGAACAGGCAGTAGTCAGGGATGGCTTTGTCCAACATGCTTTTACTTCAGTTCACAAATTGAGGGGAATTGAGGTGAAAAGTTGAAAACCTCTTTAAAAGTGCAAGAGATTTCGCTGTTTCTGTTGGCAACTTGTGTCACGAGAGCAAGTGCTGTCTTAATGTGCCAGTGTGTGCAAGGTCAATCATTCTGTTCCCACAACTGCCAAAATGCCTTAATTAGTTTTATTTGTACTGTATTTACCACACAGTTATATTGCTATTAGTCGTTCAAGGCTAGCAAGGAAACAAAATTTTTTGAAAGGCTCATAATTTTCCTACATTTGAAAGCTGCATTTCAGTTTGAAAACTGTTTTACTATGGTTTGATAGAATTCAACTGGCTCCTTTCACAGGAGAATTGGTTTCATTGTACTTTTGATTTTTCATTTTTAAATTGAAAAAGGTTTAGGAACATGTCAGATAAAGTATCTTTATAGAGTTTGGTACCTGGGACCGGAATAGTTGCCAATGGGAAACTATGCATGACTCATATATTGGTTTCAGTGATGTCGTAACTGCCACATACTCATGAAAACAGAATACAAAACAGAGAGTGAATGTTAAGTGCATGGCTACAATTTAGCTCAAAAAAATAAATGTAAAACATGTCAGTAAAACATGTCAGAAATATGATTCAAACATTTAACATGATATTTGTTTTAAATAGGTTGTACTGTACATCAAGATTTAATTCACTCTATTTAGCAGGGTTAAACACAGGAAGAAATTTGATGAGCCCATTAAGTTCACATAGATGACTGGTTCCTAAACACACCTTTATACTCAACTTGCTAGCACATCTGAGAAAAAATCAGATATTTAATGCCTTTATCAAGCTCACACCTTAAATTCTCAAGATATGAACAAATTCCATATTAACACCATAGATGCAAGGTGAATCATGTTTAAAATCATCTTTTGACACCAGTAGATTGGATTGAATAAAAATAGTTCAAGTGCATGCTAAAAGCTAAGGAGACCACTTAAACCAGGTTGCATTTTTAAAGGGATTTAAGTAAGTCATTTGCAGTGGTTGAGCTGTACTTGTAATGTTAATGTTAGTCTTTACAGTATATTGTGATTGGTCATTTCTAGACTAACCTATACAATCAATTTAGTTACTAGATGCTTGCAGTCAAGCTTTACAAATAATTAGTGCAAACCTGTATTCACACTAGTTCTCAAAATTTGAAGGAGAGAGAGAGAGAGGGGAGATTCCTGCCTTTGAAAAATTTTGGTAGGTCATGTTAGTTTAAAAGGAGAGAATTTGAATAAGTTACAACTTGTAGAAAGTTGAAAGAAGAAACTCTTTCCCATCAGGACCATCAGATATGTTATATTCCCATATGTGATTCTAAAACTTGAGGGTATTGTTGCAAAAATTGCAAAATTTGTGAAAAATTCATGGAATAAATATGGAGGGTTTTTGTGTTTAGTATCCCACTCTGTTACTCCTTTTTCCTATTCAGTGTGTCACAAATAGAAAACTTCCAAGATAATCATTCAAGAAGCATAACATGAAGTAAAGAATTAAAGGGAGAAATACTGGACAAATAATGAGATGAATGAATGCTGAAAAAGGATCAGTTGTGAATAAATAGTCATTACAGAATGTACACATCAGCTGCAATTTGGGTCAAATATTGCATCTTTTGCTCAAATTGAAAGAATTTTATGATGTGGAATGGAATTTTAAAAATATGCTATCAAATTCTGTTATGGAAAATAAAATTGATGCTTTACCCCAACTCAAAGCATGCATTACTAAGCCATGAGGCCCAACACTCTATTAAGGTATTAAAGCAACCATGACAGGATACATAATGCATAGGATACTGGATTGTACTTTGACTTACATTCACTTTATATCTAGGTACTCATTCCAGTTTAAATTTGTTCATAATTATTAACTTGCAGTCATGTTTACATTTATAGGACGCTGTATATAAATATTGACTTGACATTGGTTAAGACACGGACTTTCATTTCCACTTTGTTTTACAAGGTTCTTACCAAAACATTTTGTTTGAAAATGTGTTGATGTTTTGACAGGTTTCTTGACAACATAGTTTGGCTAAGAATTTCACTGTTCAAAGAAACCACTGAACTATAATGTCAAGTGTCAATTAATGTTGTCAATCATCCAGCATTATTGCAAATGTCAATAATGAGATAAATGGAAAATTGTAAGCTATTGAAATTTTGTTTTAAGTGTTGTTGTTATCATTTATAGTTTTCTTAGCATTCAAAGTACACATAACAACCATATGTAGGGTTATAATCAGGATTGGGATAGAGGAGAGGGGCTGGGGATGTGAAATGGCTGCAGAATCCATTCTGTGAATGGATCCTTTCCCAAATAGCTTTTTTGTAGGCAACATGTTTTAAAACCTACATCCTTCAATATGTTGTAATTGCTATTTGGAGAAGGGTCTGTTGGTAATTACAATGGATCATTGGATTAAACATGAAGTGCAACTAGCTTTACCAATCCAGTATGTTCCCACTTGTGCTTCTTTTTATTGGGTAGGCCTGTACAGTACTTCACGTGAACTGTTTCATTCAAGATGGCAAATCTGGTTATTAGATCAAAGAGATTGAGGGCCTCTAGTTGGAAAAATTAAGCTTGGTGACCGATGCATTTTTCCTTTGGTGTTTTTTTTGTTTGTCATTTACAATCTAGTAATCTATGGCAGTGCCCCACTCCTTCTTACCTCCTGTTTACATTATGGTATTCTATCCACTGTAATAATGTTTTCTCCATATGCTACACATTGAAATTGTTTTTTTTTTTTTTTGTAATCCATGCACTTTCAGAGCATTTTAACTACTGAGCAAAATAATTCCGGTCTATTATTCATCGAATAAGGATGGGATTAGCATTTTATCACAATGTAGATGACTTAAATGAGATGTTTAATGTTACAAGCATAGCCATTAGTAAAGTTTAATACCACACTAGCCTCTCATCAATGGTCATTAAGACCTTTGTTTACAAGGAAAAGAAAAAGAATTTTGAAGGAACTCTGGGACAAAGAAGGCAATGCATTCCATTTCAAGTCCATTGTGCTGTTTTGATGCTTGGAAGAACCCAACATGCTACTCAACTATTCTGCCATGAGTCATATACAATGCCCGAAGCCATTGGCTACTAGATTGACAGAATAACTAAGAACTGTGAACTCAATCTGTTTTATTGATCCATCAGTGATTAAACGTGCCAACTTAAAGAGGCATTCTATGCAAATTAAACTGGAGCATAGTACTTCATCATCACTTTTAGTGTGAGAATTTCAAAAGTTATATATTTTTATACTGCAGTTTATGGATTCCTATGTGTCTTTACAATAGAATGATTATTATCAAGTGCTTAGTATTTAGCTTTGTGCCTTTTAACTCTGTCCTCACTTTCTCCTTCCATCTCCCTCTTTATTTTTGTGTCTTCCTTGTTTCCTATTCTTTCCATATGACTTCTCTGTCTATCGCTTATAATTTGTTGTCAGTGTAGCTTTTGTGTTTTTTCTCTTCCTTTCTCTCTCTCTATCTTTTTTTTTTTTGGCATAAGGTGGCCCAGCCTCAATAAGCGTTGCTTCTGCTGGGTCTGCTTTAATTCATCTTGTATATAATTTATGGGATGTTATTATGTTTTATATGATGTTGCAGTGGAAATGAAGAGTTCAAACAAACAAACATTTTCTTTTGTAAAAGATGAAGGATAAAGAGATCGTTTCATGGGCATTAACCATGGCTGGAAAAAACCAGCAATTTGGGAATGTCATTGCAGGGAAATTTTGGTATTTGGAGGGAAATTTGACTACTTTTGTATGTAAATGTGTGAAGTCTTTGGGAAATTTTGATTTGATTGCTGGGAAATTTGAATGCGCTTGCAGGGGAATAAACATTTTTTCCAGCCCTGGGAATAAAGTAATATGTGTTAATTTCACTCTCATGCCCACTTTATCTTTTCCTACTTTTATGCCTGACTGTAAATACCTATTAAATTATGTTTTTGACTCTGTTTATGCACATTGAAATACATCCTTTTATACATATTGGTATTTTAACTATGACTTTATTCAGCTATTCAGTACTTTATTACCTGTGTTCTTGAGCATACAGTGTTATCAAAATGCCAGAACCCTTGTACATTGTATGAAATGTGGGTCAACATGATAGTAATTACACAATATTGTTGCAATATATAACGATCTGCTAAGCTTATCTTTAGCAGTAGATTGATGTTAAAATTATAAACAACCCATGAAATTAGAATTTATGTTTAGGTTATTTCAACCAATTTTAATAATTTTCGAAAATTTCACTTTCACTTTGATTAGTGCACATAGTAGCTCAGTGAGGTAGTAGTGCAACAATTGTAGTGTGCAATTATTAGCATCACAGACATGCATTCTCATATTTGAAGTGCTGTGTATCCCTTTAAGTCTAGGCTGGCCTCCTCCTCTGCAATCAGGAGAGGAGGATTATTCATGTTGATGTTATATATTCATATTAGGTATATAGATGTAGTTTGCAGTCCTGTACACAGTATACTGCAGTAGCTGGTTTTCACATGTTGCAAAGTGCAGTATTTGTAAAGCAGGATGACTGTATTTTCAGACATAATTGATTACTTCAGTGCATGCTCAAAGATTTGTAGACATTATTAGTTTTTTTTTTTTGTGGCAAATATCGATTCATGTTTGGCAAGCTATCCATCAAACTGAGCAAAATGGTTTAATTCAATGTGATGATACATTGAGGGGACATATATTTTTGACATCCATTGAACTTTCATCAACTACCAAAGTACTCAATGCATTAACCTATTGCATTAACACAAAGTGTATAGGTTGTAATGAGCTATTTATTCAATGATGAAGTAGTTCTGCATGGCATGCAGGTTGCAATGATTTGTCATTGTTCAATATTCTTCAAAGTAAACTTAAAAATATCCTTGTGAAATGAAAGTATAAAATCTTGTAAAATTACATCTGGTACCCCCTAAGGGATCTATCAAGTTCACTGGTCACTACTTTGATGTGTTCAAGGTTTTGCTGTTGAGCTTTTCAGAGTTTACTCTGCGAAAATTCATCTTTATGACTATGAACAGTTTTATGAACATGTAGTGCCATATAACCATGTCATAGTTCCATCAAGGACAATAAACAGAAACCCTTTTCAAAATAGGATGTGTACTAGTGGCAGAGATGATTTTGCAGAGTCAGTGAAAGTGATATTGTACTTCCTATTTTTATGCCCCCAAAAGCAAGATGGAGGTGATCATCTTTGAAAATTTTGAATGCTTTAAAAAAATTTTGTTTTTTCTTATTTCTTTTCAGGCAATGACTTGAGGATATGTAGCAATACTTTCTCATGTTGTACTCCAAGAATGGAGAGCAGACTGGCTTCAATAGCTGTAGAGGATTTTGAAGAAAAAATATTTGATAAGACCAGTTTGCTTAGAGATTTTTTTGTCAGAAGGACTCAGAAGTTTGATGGTAAGTTGGTTCTGAATCTAAGTTTGGATTAAAAAAAAAGAAAAAGAAATATGAAACCAAGGTGGGTACAAGGATAACTATGTAGCTTTCAACTTACCTATGAGTTTCATATAATTGAAATACTCGGGTGCAATTTTTGGGTGAGGCTTTGACATCAAAGTGTCCCTTTGCAACCAAGGGCCTAACTGTAACTGAACTTAAAATTTAAAATGCAGCAACAAGTCAGTTTGACTCACACATTGGATGGGAAATTTTTAAGGAGATATTCACTTCTCAGGCTGTATCCTTACTACTTGTAGGCATCGTATTGCCAAGTTAGATGCAGTTTTACGGCCCAGTTTCCAACCTATTGGTTCAAGTGGAGCTGGCCACGGGCTTTTTCCCTACTCCATTGCTTATGCAGAGTTTCCCGCACAATGGCAGCAGGGTCCATTTCTAGAGTCTTTGGTATTACTCCACCTAGGAATCAAACACAGACTTTCCATATGGAAGGTGGAAGCTCTACCAAAAGACCAAACACGTGGTTTTTAACTTCCTTTATATGTGAACACATACTGTAGGTTGGTTTGCTATCATGTTGATGCAAAACCCAGCATTCCTAACAGAAACTTTATGGCAGGATATCATTGAGTTTCTACACAAACATGCATACATATAAAAATTTTGCCTTGCTCCATTTCATTAGAAGTTCCCATACATTCATTGTTCAAATGATGGCAAAAGGCTGGTGCAGGGACGGCACTCTGAAATGTTGGTAACAGGTTATACTACCCCTCAAAACGGCTGTGTCCCCAAAAGGGCTTTACCCCTTACTCTCTCCACCCCCCACCCCGCCCCCCCCCCCAAAGTGCTGTTCAACCGAACCTGGTGAAGGGTTATAGTTAGACTGCCATTCTATATTTGGATTATAAGTTTGACGCATCAACACTATCAACTTCATCTTAAAAATTAAGGGGGGGCAATATGACTACCTGTTGTAAAGCTTAGGCTAGGTTTACAGTTTTTTGACCCTTGGACCCTTGTTGTAAGGTATACCAGATCACCTACTATGATATTTTTGAAGTTAAGTTGGTGTAGTGTTCATGTGATAATTGCAAATAGCAATCAATTGAAGGGAAAACTAGCATTGATTCAATGAAGAAAAAGAGTTGGGGTGACATTTTTGGCACTACTATAAAAATGATCTCAGACACTTGCTTTTAGCGATAACATGACCCTTGAGTCTCAGGCATGAGCAGTATGTCAGGTTGCCTTCCTAAGCCTTTTTGCTATCCCATAATATCAATCAAAATGTTATCTTTCAGGAAATCATTGGTAACAACTGTTAGTTCAAAGATAGAGAGAGAAAAGAAATACAACTCTACAGAAAGTGCACCCAGTTTTGTAACCTCATGCCTTGACTGAATTTCCTCTAACCATAAAGATTGTCATATGTTTTTATGGAAAAAGAATTGATCTACCTTATGAAAGATTTATGTTGGTTCAAACTTTGAATTTAGCTGTTGTTTAACTCAGACTCATGATTTTCCTTTGCAGGATGATATGGACAAGTCGTGTGCTTACTAGTCATTGACCTAGATTATAGAATCCTGAATTGGAATAATCAAAGCCCTTCATTGTTGGTGTTAGGCTATGGAAGTGTGTTGCCTCAAACCCTGCCAAAATAGCATGTTTGCATGAAATCCAAAAGAAGGCTTGTATTGTTTGAATTCATGAGTAAGATAGTGTTACGGGGGTGAGGGGGGGGGGAGAATGAGCAGGGGAGGGTGGAAAAGGAGCGGAAGATTCTCAAAAGGGGGAAAAGGAATGGAAGAGAGGGAAAAGGAATGGAAGAGAGGGAAACACTGGTTCAAAAACTGAGTTCTAAATTATAACACCAAAGAAAGATTGATGTCAGCTGGAAATGATATATTGATGCTTCAAGTAATGCATGAATGCACATCCACACTTTGTGCATAGTCTGTTCAATGAGGACAAGTTACTTGTCAATCAGGGTAACATGGGAGTGTGGTATTTTAACCAGTGAATGGTGCAATATAACTAATTTTGCATTGCATGCCACCTGCTGCAGCAGTTGCTTGTTAACACACTTGCAAGTGGGGTGAGGGAGGGAGAGTGAACCAATTTAGAATGTGAATGGTGGTACATATTTTTTTCTTGAATAGTTTGGACACTGCTTTGCTACCCTCATTCCCTCACTCTTACCTCTGTAGAGAGTGGTATTAGAATGAGTTCAGTTAGATGGAGCTTAACAGCTCAGTTTTTAACTAGTTTGATTTAAGTCGAGCCAGCCATAGCCTTTTTCCCTACTCGTAGCTCACTGGTGTGTTTTCCCTACTCCATTGTTTATGCTGAGCATCACGCACAATGGCATTAGTTCCATTTTTTCAAGTCTTTGGTCTTAGGCATGACCTGGCTAGGACTGGAACTGCGGACCTCTCTATTGCAAGTGTGAGTGTCTTTAAGATGTTTATACAAATGTTAAAACCATGCCTGTGGGCTGTATGCATCACACATCACAAGGGCATCCTATGCAGACTTCATCGGTTCTTAAGATCGACTGGGTTAGTCACTGCTACGCCTTATTGTTATCAGTTTATATGTTCTGTTAGTGCAGCTAGGCTAGTTAAGTTGTAGAGAGCTGCTAAGGTACAGCAAAAGAAACAGCAAATATCCCAGTGTGTACAGCAACGGACAAAGTAGATCATTTTTTTTACGATCTCATTTTTATGCTACCTACCTATTTGCTTCATAAATTTGGAAAGAACTGTTTCCTATTCATTCTTGAAATGATTTTCATAAGTATAAGTAATGAAAACATGAGCAATGTGTTGTTCTTGTGAACATTGTCAACTTTTACACAGTCAAGTCAATGGGACTTCTCCATTGAGTAAACTGTATAGGGAATTCCCAAAATTACATCGTTCCAACGACACTTTTGCTAGCATGCAGTCCGTGGCTAACCCTAATATGTCATGATGAGTATTTACACAGATACCAATGCCCTATGAATTTTGTTATTCTGAACAGGTCTATTCCAAATATTTTCAAAGTTTTCTACAATAATTCTAATTGTAAGGCATTCAAACAGTTTTGAAGCATATGTGGTAATCATTTTATGTGCTAATTTAACACCTTGGTTACAATCAAATTCAATGAAAAATTATGCTGTTGTGATCAAAAATGAAGTTTTATTCCATTAGTGTTCCCCATTTGCTTAGAATTCACAATAACCTGAGTGTTCATGAGTGTTCTTGTTCCTGATTGGTGAACCAAACTTTTTTTGGTTTGTGGAGACACTTTTGTCTCTGTTTGGTCCCTGACGTCAAGGTGTATAAGCTAGGCAGGGTCACCTCGACAGAAGGGTTACCCTGACTAAATTTGTTCTGGCTACTATGATTTCATGAGTGTGTAGGTGACCAACAATGAGCTAGCTACTGTAGTTGAATCTTTTTAGCAATGTGCTAAGGAGTTTGTTTGTAAGAGCAGTCTTACAATCGTTTCACAGAAATAGTTTGCTACTGGGTTTTTGTGTTCAACCTGTACAGCACAGTGACTGACTGTGTGTCAGTCAGTATCTTGAGTAGGTCACTACATAGCAGGGGTAAAAATAGTCCACAGCATCAATGGCAGAAGCTATGTAAAGCAGGTGGTTTTGCTGTTGATTATACTTGAAGTGAGTGTCCTTCAAATAATTTTGTATGCCTATCAGATTTATGTTTTGAATTGTCTACCCTTGGAAGGAAATACTTGTACAGTAGAATGTGCTAGTGGAATGAGCTAGTGCACTGTCCTGAAGTCAAAATTTAAGGACACTTTGAGATCATACCGTATATTCTGTAATAAACGCCCCGGGGGGCGTTACATTTTTGAAAAGGGGGGCGTTTATTTGAGGGTATATTGTAATAAAAATTAACTTATCGGCATCGGTAAAATTCTGCCATTCAACCCATCATTACCACCGATTATTTGTAAACTGGAAAAAGGGCACAAATATACTTGAAACTTGCTCTTAATTTCGTTAACATTCCTGTGAATACCGTACTCAATCCTTCCCGCCAAAACGGAATGCATTGATAAGCACAAACGTATAAATTATTCCCCTGCCATGAGCGTGATCGTTGGTTATTTTCCCCATAACAATGTAGTATAACCTGGAATTGTATTCCTTGCAGTCTGGAAAAAGTGCCGCGTAAGTTGCTGTGCAACTTGTTCTGTACAAAAGCACAAGTACAGACTATCTGAGCTGCAGTGTTTGGCTGTATTTCCAAGTCCCAAAGCTTACCATGTATATCTGTGCACGTTTTGTACACGTAGCACCTAGAATCTTTGGAAGTTTGGTGGTTATTATCCTGCATAAAGTAAGCCATTTCTAGCATTCCTTCCATAATGTTATTTGCAGTAGGACTTATGAAATGTGAACGTCATCGCCGACGAAAACAGTGATGCACGTGGTCTCATGCAGGCTACTTCTTTGCCAACGCACTTACGTGCGTGTCCGTTTTTACCGCCAAACAAGGCATCATGTTTTGCTCGGTGACATCATATGCATACGACCCATTGCAAAATTTAAATTGCCCCTGCATCGTGATTGGTTCAAATGCGATGATTCTAGCCAGCCAATCACAACTCGCGCCATCGCCTATGTGATTTAATGTGTGAAAATACTAAGCCTCGAGACGAATTTTTCTGTTGAGTTTTTATGAGTTACGACGATCACATTTCCTATGCTGATATAACCAGCTAGCGCAGCCGGGCGAGCCCCATGCTAAATTCCATAAGAACATCACAAATCTCTGCGTACTTGGATTTTTCGGGGATCTCACTTGCGTGCATTTCAATTGCAGATTATTTTCAAACAAGACATAAGTTTTGGACAAGAACTGCTAAAAATTTACGGGGATATTTATATCCGTAAGGAACCATAGGATACGTTAATCGGGTGCAATTGTTTTGCTGCCCCAGAACCGCTAAGATTATTATGATTGCGTATTTCTACATGGCCTCATTAAAGCGAGATTCTACAGTACATTAACGCAACGATTCTACAGTACATTAACGCAACTACAAGTACAGTAAAATACTGCAAATGTTCTGACATGATTGGGGGATGAAAACTAAACAGAGCGTGATGTTTGTCTAAGAGCTAAATTATCAAAGGGTATGTGACATTGACTGAAAACAATCCTACTGTATTAACGATTGGTTTATATCTCCACATTTGAAAAGAAAATATTAGGCCTACAAAAATGTATTCCATTCTAAAAACAAACGGAACTATTCCCAATATTTTCCAACTTGAGCGATATGCACAAAGCAAGGGGCGCATACTTTAGGGACAAACACGTGTCTTCCCTCTTTCGAATAATCGGTAATCGGCATCGGGCCGTTTGCTCAATTAAATAATGATTATGCATAACCGGTCAAACACTAGCTTTATCGGTGGTTTGGGCCTGTAGTGCGGGAGGCCTTGGCCTACGTAGTTGTTAAAAATTTTGAGAGGGGCGTTTATTACAGGGGGAGCGTTTATTACAGAATATACGGTAGGTTCACATTTTGGACGACTTTGTAAAGACTTTAAAGGGCCAATCCTCTCATCCCAAACTACACTTCTTGTACAGGGGTACGAAACTCTCCATTGGCCCAGCTTTTTGATTGACTGTTAATTCAAACAATGCAGATCACCAAAGCTTATATCACATAGCATGAACTGTATTGAGAGAGTTTTGATTAAACACAATGAGCTTTTCCTTTCTTTTCTGAAGCAATAAACTAAGATTGTGACTGGATAAGGATAAATTTCAGACAGTTGTGGGAGGGGCTTAGTTAAGAAGGTTAGGAGAAATTGTACTGTTTGAGATTAGAGAACTGGGCATTTAAGCAGCATCAAAACTTGCTGATTATCACAGCTATTACATTGATGAGACCTACCACCTCTATTTTCTTAGTTGTATCAGTTTAAAGGGGGTTAATGTTTTGGGACAATTTGGGGTAAATCTCTGTCCTACAGGCATAGGATGAGATTCATTCTGCACATCGGCAGCTGCTCTGCTTGGTTGTACGGTGTATGGAGCTTTAATTCAAAAAATATAATGGGTAGGCTAATTGGAAGGCAGTATGTTATTGCAAGTGAGTGGCCTAATTTTGATAGAGGGAAATCAGCAAAAACAGAGAACTGGTCACTGAGTGACAATCTTGGACAGTGATGAGAAGGATTAAGGATGGCTGCATCTGAGGAATGTTAATAAAAGATAGTACTGTTCTCAAATTGGTTGCTTTCATATGTCATAATGCTGCACGTGATCGTTGAGTAAAATGGCAATTGGCTGGACTGAATGGGATAAAGGGGATGCATTTTGTTAGGCTAAGTGTGGATACAAACCAATCTAATGAGGGGGCTGCACATTGCTATTAATGAAGAGTGGTACACAATTTATTTTAATAGCTTTATCTGGTCATTGAATTGACAAACATTATTTTCTAATGAAGGGGATCAAAGCAAAACAGGGAAAATGCTAATGAGATCCCATAAAGTGCTGTCAAGAGTTGCTGTAGCCTTTCTCCACAGCTTTTTTTGCAGAGGTTGCCTTGGAGACATCGAGGGGAAATTTTTGGCCTGCATATATTAGGTATGGTGCCACACACAAGATGTGCAACACTTCGTTGACCAACTCATGATAACACAATGGTAGTAGCCTACAATCGTTGCACAGCAACCTGCCATGAGGATCTAACATACAGCCATGCAGTGTATGAAAGCTGAAAAATAGAGGTGTTGTGTAACATCACAGTGTTTGTTGATGTTATACCCATGGAGTTCAGATGATAGCAATATTTTTTTAGCCAACACCTTACTCATAGTTAGAAGCTTGGATGCATTTCTTACATACTGTGTTGCTTTATGAAACACTGTCTATTTAAGGAGAAAAAAAACAGGTTTACAATAATTGTAACAGCAAGGAATCACTAAGCCTTTTGGCTTTCTGGTTATTTAAAGAAAATTATTGTTCCCTATGCATCAGTATGACACAGAAAGCGAAAATAACTCTGCTCTTTATAAAACCATGCAGTCATAAGACAATTAAATTTTGCATTGTCATTTGCCACTATTATGCAAAGCAGCTGTAAATGTTTTACCCATTAAATGTCTGAAAGTTGTTTTAATCGGGGTAGCAACTATCTTAGAAAGCAGTGTCAAGGGTTATAGGTAAAATCCTTTCTCTTGAAAATAACACACAGGTCTTGATATCTAAAATATCTAGGGATTCCATGAGAAATTCAAAAGGGAGGGTGGAAGGAGATTTATAACTTCCAAACCTCATGTTCAAATTTGTTCTGCCTGTGGTCATGGTTGCAGGTAGGTTCAGGATTCAGGGGGACAAAGCTTGCTTCAATGTCACTTAGGTACAAGTTGAATTGTTGTAAGGGCTATTTATTTAATGTAACTTTGAAAATTGCTGCAAAGGTGTCCTCGTCTTAAACAAGAAACCAAGATGCTAACATTTCTTTTCCTTTTTTATAGAAATTTAGAGGGAGGATATTATATTTTATTCTCCTTCTAGAAGGGAGAGGTAGTAAATCCCCTCTTTACCCCTCCCCTCCTTCTTGACAGAAACCCAGGTACTTCTCTTTCTGTATGTGTATACATTTTAAACCATGTTTCAGTTTTAATATGAGGGACCTTTTTGCACTGTTAACATGGTGTTTACTGTGAGCTATTGGAAAGTGAAATGGGTTAGTTAAATAAAATTTAATGACACACCAAAACGATGCAAGTCCTCCCATCAAGTTGCCTCTTATGATTGGGGCATGACCGGGGGGGGGGGGGATATCATGGGCATATTCTACCATCTCCAGCCCACAGGGGGTGACAGTGAAATGGGAGTTGGGGAGGGCTTAGCTTTTGTTGGAGTTAAGGGAAGCTTGTCTGCATGTCAGCCTCCCAAAGGAATACACAAAAGTACATTTTACATATTCACTGGTAACCCCAAGTTGTGTTTGGTTTATTGGATACTTCTGGATATCAGTGTATGAGGTTATTGGAGGTTACTGCGTGAGAGCGCAGAGTTATCACTGTGGAGGTTGTTTGGGGTCATGAATGACTTCTTTAGAGGAAGTACTTTGATTATAGGGTATCGGATTGGAGTTAAAGTGTGAACTCTGAAAGTGCCAATTCTGTTGAAATATTTGTGTGGAATGTGCCATGCATGTTGCATTTAATCTGTGGAGTTACCACCACCACCAGTTAGCTCATCATTTGTTCAACCCTCGCCTATTATAAACATGCTTGATATTTGCCACATGGTTTCTGCAAACGAGTTCAGCCAAGAGGAGAGACCTGTCCTATGTTGTAAGTTTAATTTCAATCAGGCTGTCATTCTCTTCTTGCTTTGATGATACGTAATGAATGTTTTATTTAGTACTGGGTTTTCATGATGCAGTTGAAGGTTTTTCTATTATTCCCTTCAACATACTTACTTCATGCATGGCTATGACATTGTTTGGTCTCTTTTTCATTTCTTGCAGATTATATGAAAGAATTGATACTTATTTCTCAGCAAGATCTGAACGAAATGTTTTTAACCACCTACGGGGTAATGTACAGAGATAATGATGACTTATTCATGGACCTTTTTTCGGATTTGCGCCAGTATTACTATGGGGTGGATATTGACCTGGACCAGGTCATGGATGATTTCTTTTTCCTTCTCTTCCAAAAGATGTTTGAATTGTTGAACCCAGCCTATGAATACACGCCTAACTTTTGGACTTGTGCTGGGAATTACATGGAAGAGTTGCGGCCATTTGGAGATATTCCCCAAAAGTTGACCGTTCAGGTCAGAAGATCAATTACAGCTGCTAGGACATTTGTTCAGGGTCTTGGATTTGGCAGGGATGTCATTTCAACTGTCTCTAAGGTAGGTTTGGATTTGAGACAAGGGATACTGAAACTCCTTTCTTTCTCCTTTGTCATCATGAACTTTGTTGGAATGTTTATTCAAGGCTGATTATCTATTCACATTGCTCACATGTACTTACCCCTTGCTACATCTAAATTGCATATTACTCGCACACAGTGTGCTACTTGGAGGAGTTTTAGCGCCACCGCCCCCTCCCCGTCTCACTTCTCTTCCGTCAACTTGTAGATGATCTTCCTTGTTACTCTTTTGCAGTTTTACACAAGTCTAGACTGCTTCAAAGGTTCAATGAGTCTGGGAAATTCCAGCTCTTTCCAGTGACTTTCCATCCAGGAATGTCAGCTTGGTGACATTTACTTCATTTAATTGCCTTGTGAATACACTCACCAGGAAGTGTGAGTGGGGTTTCGGGGAGGGGGGAGTATCAGCCAGTTTTCTTCATTGTTGGTACATTGTTTCATCTCCCCTGAAAAGTGACACTTTTCCTCTTGAGAGAAACTAAAATTGATCAAAATATCAAGACGAAGCAAAACCAGAAGTGTAACAGTGATCTTGGCTTCATCCAATCAGGGCATGGGAGCTCTTGGGGAGGGGATCTGTCATTCACCCATGAAGGAATTTGGAATCATTGTAGAATTATATTCTTTCACCTGTTTGGTGTCAGTGGGGGGGGGGGGCGAGAGGAGGGGGAGATGAGGCCACAACAAAGTTGCAGGGCTTGATCCCTCTTAGCTTAGCTATACTGTCTCCTGTGAGGGGGGATTAACTTCCCAATGAAAAGTATTCTAAAGAGACTCATTAAACCTATGATGAATCCCACATGGAAGCAGGGCTGCTTTGGTTTCTTAATTGTTCTGCACAAACCCTTTCAGCAAAGGTTTATCATTTTCTCAGTATCTTTGTATTGACTTGTGCAAAACAAAGAAAGAGAGTATGTGGTCTGCATCAGTCTCCACATCAATGTTTGGTAAGGAGTGAACCACAGCTATTTGGTAGCAATGTCTATGATTTAAGTAACATTTTCATTCTACACTATTTACGGATTCCTCTCTGTACACATCAATTGTTTTGTGTATCCTTATACTGAAAGTCTGATACTAAGTACAAGCTCATTCCAAATTTTGTACTATTCTTATATGTAGATGTCCATTGCACTTGGACCTTTGCACTGCTAACCAAAGTCAGAGAGGATTTTTGAATCCCAATACAAGTGCCAAAGAGTATTAAATAAATAAAGCGGGGAATTCTTCAAGATAAAGAGATGGAATGAATGGGGAATGTGCATGTTTTTTTTTACTGAAGTTTCAAGTGTGCACTAGAAACCTGCTTTCACTAAGTGGCTGGACATTTTTCTTTGTTTTATCTGTCATATTTAAAGAAGTTGTGAATTTTGGTGATGAAATTTCGAAAATTGTGGCTGTGATCAAATTATTAATTATTTGGGCCTAAGAAGCAGATAACCTTTCGACGTCCCAAGTTGTCCTTTATTTTGAGAGTAATAAAAACATTCATCCAAGATGCGAGTAACAGGAGCATACATGCATCTGCCTATGTTGTCAAGTAAAAGTTCTGACATATCAGTTAGTTTCTTTTATACAGTCCATACTCCATTAAACTTGTGTAAAAGGTTGTCTTCCTGTGACACGGTGGTTTTAGTGAGATGTAATTTGGAAAAAAAAAAAGAAAGAAAAATGGAGCAGTTGCACACATCTTTACTGACTTACTAAAAATCTGTGGAGGCATTTTACTTCTTTAATTTCTAGTGAGGGCTCTATTTATTGCAGTAAAGTAGTTCCAGAAATGAGTTACATACCCTAGTTCAATATTACATTTCCTGTCACACATATTTGAGTACTCTAATGACCATTCCCCAGAGAAGTGGTCTTTGTCTCGGCCTTCGTTTAAAGACAATCTGTTTTTTTTTTCTACTGCTTACATGAACCTCCTAAACGTGAAACTAAAACAACATGAGGGTATTATTTTCTCTGAATAAAATCCAGCAAATATGACAAAATATGTCAAAAAATATTCATTCTTCTTGATTATGGCAGCTGGGTTGTCGTTTCCAATAACTCAGTCTTGTCTCCAATAGCGGCTCCTCTTACCAAAGCAGAGAGATTTTTTGCAATTGCTCTTGAATCATGGAAATAATTGCCTGTGCCTTGGTATTGGTTCAGCAGTAGTCAGGAATGAGTAATCTTTCCATCTCAGTTGAATAATTTTTTTGATTTAAGAAATATTTCACCATTAGAAAGAACCACTATATGTCTTTAAAGGAATAGGATGAGTGGGAATAGATTACGTACTATATCTACTTTAACATAGTATGTAGACCTATGTTTGTGAAGGAATAATTCTGTTAGTTTTTGAGGAATCTCATTGGATGTTAAAGTACAAGGCAAATTTTACTTTATAAGCATTTATTATATATTTATCACTGAGATTTATTATGTTCATTCATCACTGAGATGGCGTATTAGGAAATGTTGCAGTCCATCTTTGGGGTTGCTTGAAATGCTTCAAATGTTGCCCTTGTCCATTTTGAATTGTCAGAATCTAGTCTTATACAATTTATTATTTATTCAATGTGTCTCATTTCACTTCATGATCCCATATCAGGCGATAAATGAAAAATGTTTGGATCCTAGATGATTAGGTTTTGAAGCTCCTGAAACTTGAGAGAAGGAAAGCATTGTTATCTGAAACTTTGAGACCATATAGAAATCAAACCCCTTCTATACAGTTTATGAAATTGTAAGAAAATGGGCTAACTATGCCATCAAAACTCCAAAAGTGATTATTCACATGCTTGTACCACAGGACTACTAGAAGCATGTTTAATCTCAAATAGGGCATTTACATGGTCAAAGTACTACCATAGTATATAATTTTAAAAGGCTACTATACTTCTTTAATAAATGCCATTCCAGGTTGAGACTATTCGCAGTTGGTGTTCTTGGCCCTCTGTGACTTTTTGAGGTCTATTTACTGGTCTCTGAGATTAAAGGTCATATCCCAGTGGGGTGGGATGACTTTCTGATGAGAAATTCTACTGCTTGCAGGCAGCATGTTAAATACATTTACACAGTGTTTGAAGTAGGAAATGACTGTGTGTTGCATGAGTTGTGGAGTCTTCCAAAAGGTGTTTCTAATGAGAGCAAGCTAGTTTAAATTGAAATGGTATCTTCTTGTTCTCCTCAGTGTTGATGAGGGTATTGTCACAGATTGCTGGTTTGGCATTCCAGTCATAGGCCTGTCTGGCCTTTCACACAGTGACAGCATCCTGTAGTCCAGGGAGACACAATTGTTGTGGTTTTGTCAGTAAAATTTTTGTGGTATTTCCATCCAATTGCTTCCATGGTGTGCTGTGTTGTATTACATTGTACAAGAAAGGGGCCTTAATCAGCATCAAGTTCTAGTACATCACTAGTGCTGTGATATTTTTAAGAATTTTTGCTAAATATTAGGTAATTTATCACTGTTTTAGGTAGTATTAGTTTGGACATTGTCTGTACAGTCAGAGGACTGCTCATACTGTTGAAATGACCTACATAACACATGTTGATACTTACAGTCAAAAATGTTTGTATGATATTTACCAGATTATATTGCAGATCCCCCCCTTTTTATGTTATTTCCCCTCCCCCCCCCAAAAAAAAAAAAAAAAAAAAAAAAAATTAGAAAAATAGTGGCAATAACCTTATCTACTCACATGCTGAAAAAGAGTAGTTTTTGCAGTTAAATGTTTGTTTTAATTCCAACTAGTTTTCTATAATGTTTTTGATGAAATTTCGGGCATTAAATGGTTGTACGACAAGGACAAGAGACAAAAGAATGGGTGCTATTCAAACACCTCCTATTTATGGACAGAGATCATTGGAATAAACTGATCGCTCTCATTTGAACCAAAAAAATGTGTACCAAGATGAGTTCATTGACACAACACATAGTATGGTCAACCAGCAGTAGATGCTGTGCAGGCTGAGATAATCTTAGTATCTTCATTGCCTCCTATATCTCCACAGTGGAGTTTTAATCATTATACAATTTTGCACTGCGTTGCTAAGGATGTTCACAGACATGTTCATGTAAGAGGCTGACTACCAAGCTAATTAGTGCCAAGCAGAGGGGTGCTGTTTTCAAAGAGATGAATCCTGGTAATCTTCCCTGATGAGAAGGAGACGTAGCTGTCAATTATTGGTTCTTTCTCTAAATCTCAATGATTCAGTCTAGCCATGTGCATTTGAGAAAACTGTGTCAGTCTTCTGTCTTTATTTCACAAGATTGGAATATATGAAAGCTTTAACAGACAGATTCAGATTATAGGTATTGTAAGATCTAAATTTGTCTGACAGAGAATTGTGTCAACTGATAGGCATGTGTAATTGTGTTAGTAATGGCTTTCATTATTAGTGTTTAACTATGAGGAGGTTACTTTGCAAATATTTTAGATCTTGGCCCAGAGTTTTGTTGAATGCATTTCACAAAAACTTGCTAGATTCTAGATAAGGAGTCTCCACAATTCTCGATTCTATGATGCAGAAGTATCCAGTTTTGATAATGGTATTTTTAAACTGTTATTAAATTAGTCTAATAGATGAGTTTGAAATTTACATCTGTGCATGCGTGCCTGACCTTACTGTTCAGGAACTGGTAACAAAACATTTGAGTGCTGTGCTGTCTGTGCATAGTACACTGGTTTTTACATGTGTTTGAATCCTGCCATCAGCTTAAACACATGCAAAAAGTTTACCCATTGACCTTTGATCTGTTGTGCAATACTGCTCTTTGAAGAAACTTGGAATTCACTTTGCTGGCTACTTACCACTTGCTACATCTTATTTGCATTACATTCCCACCAAGATGTACGTATCCTGTATTCAGCCTATTACTGGGGAAATAGGTGGAAAAAATTTCTGTGTTATACTCAAAGAAAAAATTTTAACCTTGTGTAGTGTCACGCTCTCTTAACCTCTTATGTTACTGCACTTGGGCTTGGAGCCGGTACAAAAACGAGGGTGCTGCACAGTTCTTTTGATTGTTCTTTCGGTGGCTAAATATGAGTAAAGTAATACATAGGCTACAGGTAAAAGCAAATGAAACCAAGATGTAAATTTTACAACAAACATTTCAACTTTGTCATGTAATCCTCTCTCGCAAAAACATATGTAACATTTATGCACAATGTGCTTGTTTGATATATTAATCATAAGAACAAAGGTCAAACGTACTAATTTACTGGTAACTAGGGAATTAAAGTTACAGAGAGCAGCTAGTCTAGCCACTTCTCACAATACAATAGGGATGGCACAGTATGCCCTTCAAGTGCACTTTAATTCATCTTCCCTCCTTTCATAATAGAATTTGCTATAAACAAACTGTCAGGCTTTCGTGAATATGACCACTCTGAGCCTCAAACACTTCTCTGCATTTTCTGTCCACTACATCTAGCCCGCATACTTCCACCCTGTAACACAAATATGTCAATTACAGAAATAACAAATTTCCCATCTGAATTGGACTGCACAAACTAGCACTGTAGCTCTTATCACCTGTTTCATCTTTGTGACCACTGGACGGGTTAAAAGGCCACCAAAAGTTTCGCCTCTAACACAACTACTCTGCCTTGGTGTCTCCTGATTACCCATATCTTAAAGGCTGAACCAGCATGACCCCTACCTTAGAACAGGTTAAGCATAGATCATAAATTATCTTAGATGAGAGATTCCTTAATACTTAATGAGCATATGTTAGCAATACGTATGTGTAAATACAATGCATGACATAACCATCAGATTATCCAAATTCTCCCAAAATGATTCATTCAATTGGACTACAAAGTAATAAATAATACCATGGGTTTACACTGCATTCATCACATAAAATCAACAAGTTTTGTATTAAAATATTAGAGCGAAATTCGATAACGAAGATTATTATTTGCCACTCACCTGGCTGAAGTACTAACAACTACAAGCATGCTATCTGAAACTATGACCGCATAACAATGTCGTGAAATATCGAGGCACATTTCAATTTAGTTATGTAAACGACTTTAATAATGATTAAATCAAAGCACAACTTAGTCAGGTACGGTGGCTCTTGAAGACAAAGTCTACATTTGACAAAGATGCTGAAAATACACTGCAAAATTTCAATACATTAAACAGGAGCGCAAGTTACATGTTGCTCACGAGCTTATTCAAAGAGCAGTGTCGAATAACTGCCATTCGACCCACCTCACGGAATCGGCCTCATCAGCAAAATAGGGCGGTTCAGATAAGCTACGGAAAAGAGGATGTGCTTTGACCCCTGGCGTCGCTAACATCTTATTTACACTTGTCATCCCACCTACCTGCAATTAGACCCTGTGAACTAATAACAAACCTGGAGACTGTCCCCACTCGGTGGGCACCATCCCACATAATCTCCTGCTTTACCATCCAACCTTTTGTCATCAAAACAGCCCATACAAGTTTGCAAAACCATTGCTTTAATTTTTTTAAAAATGCATTTCATATGAGATGTATTCTTTCTTCAAGTAAGATGTTTCAGGCAAAGTATTAAAGTCACTCACTAAATAGTTGTTCTCAACAGTATTTTTGCTGAACAGCTGAACCAGTTTTCTGTTGAAAGACAACCAACGTGCAGCTTTTGATTATTGTCTGTATTTTTGTTGGTCCCACCCAAATCCTGGCAAGTTGCTAAAAAGTACCACGTGGAACACCCCATGTGATCTTGGCATTAACTGTTTCCTTCTGCTTCAAGATGGAAGTTATTTTGTTGGATTGACCTTATGAAGGTCAGCTTAAGGACAGTTATACATCCTTAACAAACAATCATGCTGGCTAGCTTATCCAAAAATACTGCCACTGACATTCCATTTCTGAACTCAAGTCTCCAGATTTTGAGGACTTTTTATTCAGCAATTTTGGTTGGCAATCTCATAACCAAGTGTAAACATTTTGATCTGGAAAAACAAAACATTGAAAACCTTTTGTTTGTCCCTCCCTGTCATGCTATGGTCCCCTTGTGAGGTCACTAAGTGATTGATAGAATAGGGTTTAGTCAGTTTTACAGGGTATGGAAGTTTTGCCACACATGTCAGTTATTGGTTTGTGTTGTCAAAGTATTATTCAGTATTCAGCCATAAATAAGTGTTGTATACCCAGGCATAGCAATGGTTATTTCATGGTATGTCAGGTGCTGCAAAGTTTGGCACCATGGGTGGTAGAGATCCTTGTTTTAGCTTCAATCGGTATCCTACACCATGGAGCTACTACTGGCAAGGCTGTATACAAATAGCAATGCATACCATCAGGTGGCAGCTTAACATGGCGTAGAGATCAACATAAGCCTTTTGTAGTATGCTATTGGCCTATGTGGTACATTCTTATAGGGTGAAAACCAAATGAGTGTTATATTCCCCCTTGCAGGCACATATACACTGTATAAGTGTTAACTAATCTGAATGGTCAAGTGATGGTCACATCTAGCAAGTCAGTAGCTAGATGTTAGTAGGATGAGATTTAACAACACACCAACACACGTGTTATAAAGTGTCATCCAACTGGATAAAAAAGTTCAAAGTTAACATTCATTGTACTGTCCATGGCGTCATGGACAGTACCTTAGGCATGCTTCTCATTTTTTAGGGACAATTATTTCGTTCAATGTTTCTGGATTCTCAGTAAGTGGTTTGCTTTATAATCGAGCTCATAATGTAGAGTGAGTCATGTAGACATGGATGAGACGTAATGGTCACTTTTGGTTGGTTATGATATGGCCTAAAATGATCGGGTTTTATATTGGCATTTATGTATTTTTATTGTTTTGTAAAAGAATACTTGAGTAAGTCAAATTTGTATACAGTATACTTGCTCATTACACAACGGCCGCATTGTACCTGTAGTATATCGCGTACAGGTATTGTCACTAAACGCTAACAAGCTAAAGAGCGGTAGTATTGTGGCACACACACTGTACTGTTGTATCTCGCAAGTAGTTTGCCCCCGGAGAACAGCCATTATGTACACATAGGCCTAGGTTTAATCTTAGAATTTGACGTTAGCTCTCTTGTTATATTTCTCTTTTGGAAGCAGTTACGTAAGGCTTAACTAAGAACTTATTCTTCCCTACGCACAAAACCATAGCAGGCAACCATCTTGCTACGCACACATACGGTAGCCACAATCTAGGCATAGGACGTTAGTGCAGTCTGCTCTGTCAATGTATGTAGTAGGTCTGAGTTTTGGGTCAAGCCAGGGAGGCAGTTGGTCTAGCCTACAGCTCCCTGGTCTAGCAGTCGGTGACATCTTGCTACGTCTTTTGGTTCGAATGGTGGCGACCAATTTTCCCATGATCTTCTGTCCATGTTTATATAGGAAGCCCGTGGGCATAACGTAGGCCCAAATGCCCACCGCTGCTTGTGTATATTATCATTACCATAGGCCTATTTATTTTCTCGCAAGGAAGACGTGCATTGCCACCCCGGTGGTTACGATTTTGGTATCACATTTTCTAGTTTTCAAGTATGATTCAAGTTCAAGTCTGGTTTCCCCTTTAGTCGCCTCTTACCACAGGAGGGAAATACCGTGGTCATATTCTACAACCCCAGCCCACAGGGGGCAGCAAGTCAGCCTTAATCTTACTAGTTCATTTGTTTACCTGTGTGGTGGATGGTTGAACACTAAACCCTTCCCCCTCTGCCTTTATTCACTGAATTGGAAGGTTTAGAATTGCATGAAGTGTTGTTTTATGGTACTGTAGATAATTGGTACTGTTGATAATTGATACCGTACAGAAAGTACTGCCACAAATGTGTCTTCTTTTCATACATGTTGAAGTGCTTGTTTTAAAAGGCATTGTAGGACTATACTGTCTATTCTTTGCAAAATTCATGCAGCAATGGACTACATGAAATTTCAGCGTTGTTAAAACATATACTGCTGACTTAGGTGGTGTGTTTGTCATGACTTGCTTGATTAATTGGAAAGAAAAGGGAATCACTGAGAAAGTAAATGGCCTGGCCATGTGTCATTTGTCCATGGATTGCTTTTTGTACCGTGTACTGAAGCTCTCAATGGAGATGTTGCCCATTATGCAGAATCATTGTTACTGTTCATTGGTGTTTCACCAACGACTTTGACCATTTTTGTATCATTTGCTAATGTCCACCCCCCACCCACCCCTCATTATATTGGACTTCATGATTGGCCAAAAATGCAACATCAATTGCTTTTTCCCCTTCTCATTCTCCTCATTGTGTATATATTGGAAGATGAGGTAATCATTGAATATTTTTATGTGAAAGCAAAGTGCCAAAGATGTTGAGATTGCCAGTATAATTATGAAATAAAACCTGATGGTATGTCATGTACTTGAAGAATTTATAGAAACTAAACAGGAAAGACCTTGAGGGCTAGGGATGTAACTCATTATTACCATGGCAACAGCATGCTTTGTGATGAATTCTACTAGTGTTTTTATGCTCCTTGGTCTGTTTCATATGACAATTTATCTCAGGTTTAGGTGATACAAAGGTTTAATGAAATATAATTGTGATCTATGTTAATGTTTGTAGTTGGAAGAGTTATTTTCCTCCTAAAATTTACATCTCAAGATACAAGAGGGCAAAAAAGCCTTAGAATTTGAGAGGAGTAACACTGAAGATAAATTCAACTTGACTTGAACTTTTATTGCTCACTACCATATAAACTTCTGAAGATGTTCAGTAAAAGCTTTAAAGAAAATAATGTACATCGCCCCTCTAATTACCTCCTATTCACATATAATCCCTACTTGCCCCCAGCTTTGAATATAAACATGTCATTCTGCATGCATGTCAACACTATTAAGATAGGAAAGTGAAGGGATGCAATTCTCTGAAATTGACCAAAGTCAATTTGTGCTATAATTTAGTTCATTTCAGTTAATATGCTGTCTGAATTAGAATTATTATCATATTTGGTGAAACAATAATACATCCTTTACAGTGCTCACCTTGAAGCAGTTTTAATTCACTTATCATGGAAAATCACCCATGATAGTGATGACCTTTTCCACCATGACCCAGTCATTGAGTTATGACATCATCTTATGAGGTGTCCAACCCTATTTTACAAGTTGCAATCCAGTTCACATATGATATACATTTTGAAATAGAGCTTGAAGATGAATATTGTCTATGGTTTAAAAATTAATAGTTATTAATAGTTTGATGTGGCTGCATGACTTAATTTTTAGGTCACTAGAGGTTGTGCTTTTAATGAAAATGTCTGTACCTGGTTAAATACTGATAGTGTTCCAATTTGTCAATAGGTAAGGTTGCAATTTACAAAAAGCAATGCACAGTCTTGAGTTAGAAAATGAAAGACAAGAGTTGAAAAGAAAATAGAAAATAAAGATCAATGATTTTTTATGTCACTGAAGGCCAAATCTTGAATTTGTAAGGAACTTAATTTTCATGCCCCTGTCACACTATTCTGCAGTGGGCAGGCTACACAAGCTTGTGGGGGGCAAAGATTTTGTTGCACACAGAAAAATTTGTGCAGGCAGGTCAAGATTTGGGAGGGTTACGCATAGGACATGCATTTTTGATGCTTGAATGGTACTTGGGTGGGTATGCATGTTCTCTGCCTGACATGCTGGCTACAGGCGTTAGAGTTCTGCATTAACTCAGGGATTAATTTTAGGACTGCGAGTTGCCTGTGTGCCAGTTATGTGTCACCTGCATCAGAGTTGCATGTAAGGAGACAATTACTTGCCTGCAACATGCCCTCATTTTCCTCTCTCCATACCAGCAGAACTGGCATTCTTAACCCAAGTTGGCAGTACCAACATTGTTCCTTGCCTGCAAAATGCATGCTATATGCCTGCATCTGACACATGCTGGTGCGAAATAGCTAAATGGTCCAATAAGTTCTTCAAATGGGTTAAATGCTGGTAACCTGCTGCCCCTACGGGCCTCCTGTGGGTGTTCTGTAGGAATCTCTAGCAGAACACCCGGAACAAGTTTTGAGCATGTTCAGAATTTGACTCCACGCAACTTTCTCTTTTGTGCACAACTGCTGGCAAGATCCGGGTGAGATGTGGTTAGGTCCATGCTATATGGAGCTGTGGGCAGCAAAAAATTGTTACCCACAAGTTGCTTGCAGTGCTTGCCTGGAATAGTGTGACGGGGCTTTAGGAACCATATAAATTGTAGTAAGGTAAAGTTGTGAAGTTAAGGTCAAGTCTCTAGAAATCATTTCCATCTTTTCTAACTCTACCAAGGATTTTTGTGGAAGTTGGCAACTTGTTGTAACTAGCACAGTCCTACAAAGATGTGAATCAAAATATTCTCAAAGATTTATTTACATTTGTGGTATATTTTGGCCTGATGTAAAAGTGGTTCTTATTTACCCCCCTGCTTACCTCACCTATGCCACAAGTGTACTGTGAAATAAAAAGCAAAAATGATGCTTAATTCTACCCTAGTAATACTAAGGTGAAATAAGCCCATCAACTTTAAATTGCCTTTTGCTTTACCTTTTCTTTCATTGAATTTCATTTGCATTGTCCTCGGCCCATTTTGATAAAAGGTTGTTTTGGATACTGTAGTTATAAATTGCTGTGTTGTGAACAGAATTCTACCAACATTTCTGAACAGATACAGTCCTGTAATTCTCAGCTGGTGGGTGTCTCACACACTACCACACATAATGGCAGTAAGTTGTAAATGTACCTGCATATTGTAGCCAAAAAGCTGACAATACAATAAATTCCTCCATTCCTCTTTGTACTGATACTGATAACTTCTCATTGCATTGCCAACCAATTGATGTAAAATCAGCAAACACATCTTGCTAGTGTGATAACTCTTGTTCTGAATGATACTTGATGATAGTTACGGCTCAGTTTGATGATATTTATGGCTCAGTTTGAAATTAGTCTGGATCTACTGTAGTCCTACCATAAAACTATCCAAGTTTAATATGATCCTCACTTATTCCTCAAGAATGTGTGCAGTCTGAATCAAAATTGTAAATCATATTCTAGTTATTCTGCTGGAGATGTTTTCAGCTTTGCCTGTGGGTGTGAGCGTACTGTGATCTTTCAGCATGTAGAGACATCACATTAAGAAAACCTCCTGATGTTTTCTATTTAACCTGAGATCTGTTTTCTTGCAAATTGAATCTCAGTGGCTGCAGTATCGCAAAAGGGCATGGACAGTGTGTATTTTGGATTATGAACAGCAGATCTGTAGATGGATGCAACATTAAAATGCAAGGGTTTAACAGTGGATACAATGTATACATACTGTGTCTGTTTTCTTAGAATATTGTAACTACATGTATAAATATTTGTTTCAGAAATATTAAAATTCTGCATTGATTCTGAATTTCTTTCCATTACTTAAATCTTGAATTGTTCCTCCATAGAATGTGCTGTATTACAGCAATCAAATTGGCAAACTGTGTAAATCACAGGTATGTATGTATATTAAAGTGCATTACTGTGTTTAAATTCAAAATAATGTAGATGAGCGTGATATGTTGTATCATCACCAATGCACTGTACTCTCCACAGTTTTCAAGTCTCCCTCAGAGGGAAATTGATTTAATCAGAGACAACCTTCGGCGGTGTCGAAATGATGGAACAATTTAACGGGACATTTAAGATTGCAATTCCCCCATGTTCACTTTCTTATTTTTTTCTTGGTCTGATAGCCTGATATGCTCTAGGAGTAATGACATGCACGGATCTGTGAGGGTGCTACAGTCTCCCAGTACAAAGTGTATCACACACTCAAAAATGTTTGGTATGCAATCATCGCATTGGTGAACAGCTCATTATGCTTAGCTTAAAGGATTGATTTGCTGGCTAATTGCGATCTCTAACAAGCCTAGTGACAAATTAAAACCTTCCTGGTAGGTTGGGTGGTTAATAAAAATGAGGTTGATCTCGACGAGGGACATTTGGAAAAGATTTGTGACAAAGTTGTGTATATGAATGGAAGATCTAATTATCATGATGAGCTATTTGATTCGTGAAATGAGTTTTCTGCAGTAAATTGAAAATAATAGCAAATGCTGTGATAGTTGAATAGCTCTTTTTCAAGATTTTAGGAACAGTGCTTTCATTTCAACAGTGGTAGCTATGTGGGAGGGGGGGGGGGAGTCACATGCACTGCTTTCAATGTTGCAAGGAATATGCCGTGAGGCTGTTCAAAGCAGAACATATGGATTTTTAAGTTGGAAGTGTATATGGCTGGATGAGGTAGGGAATGTCATGGTTGTATCACCCATAAAATTGAGCTGTAAGAATATGCCTACATTAAACCACTTTGCTTCTTGGCTTTCATGTTTACTGCATCTCTCTTGAATAGAGCTATGTTCTTATTTTGCAGAAGTATGAAGATTTTACCTCAAAAGCAAAACAAGAATATGGAGTCAGTGTACTGTCACAATCACTTTCTTCACAGGAAGTGAATAAAGCTTATTTCCTCAGCTCACTGCTCCAAAGAACTGTCAGCAGCAGTGTTTATCCTAAGCTGCTATGACACAATTTTGACACAATGACTTGTGAATTTGACACACTGATGTTTGTAGTAAAAATGAAAAAAGAGAATTTAATTTTCCTCACATCTGATGTGTGTACAATTCCACAAAACTGAAATTTCCAACAAGTCAAATTTTCTCTTACTGAGTATATTAACCCAGTGTATAATTTCTTAGAGAAAACAGTGGTCAGCAGCAGGCCCTCATGGGGTGATGCATGAAGAATGGCTACACCAAATTGTGGGAAAACCTCATATGAAGGTTCGGCTTTAGTGTGTAAAGAAGGGAGGCTATATCACTCAGAATATTGTCAAATCATTCTCTACACAAAAATTCATGTCATGTTTCAAGGTCGGTATCATGTTACAGTATAGGTTTTCCCTTTCAGGCAAATCAAAATCTTGTACGAGATAGTTTACAATGCTTTAAAGTTTGATGACGCAAGAGGAAGACCAGACAGATCTCTATAAATCTATTTGCTCTTAATTTTGGTGGTTAGATATTTCATGAGAGAGATAAAAACATGTGAATGAGCCTATCAAAAACCAATCAGTGATTAATTGTTCTTTGGGAACAATAATAAATAGACCTGAGGATTGTTTATGTACAGTAAAATTTAATACAGGCAGGGTAAAGACAACAAAAACTTTGGAATTTGAACTCAGAGCATAAAATTTTTCATCCACAGGAAAAATGTTTGTAGAACATCCATAAAGCATACACTACACAGTTACAAAAGATATAGTGGTGATTAGTTCCTTAAATGAAACCATGTCTTGAAGTTATCAGTAACCTCTTTTTACTGTGTTTGAACAGTTATTTTCAGATTTTTCTGATGCTTGTCTCATCTAACTCACATGGCAGACGTACTTACCACTTGCCTTAGGGCTTAATTTTTGTGGTTGTTGAATTGTCCGGGACATGTAAAATTCCGTATGGACAACGAAACAGTAAAAGTTAGTTGTCCAATGGACAGCCCTTTTTTCACGGAATGAATAAAAAAGCATCTGTCTATTATCTGATTAAAAAAGTATACTGCTGAGGGATCAACTTTTTCCATCATGCAGCACAATATTTCAGACTTAAGTGTGTTTGCCTCCAAACACCACATCTTTATATTCTTCAAGACTAATAATACATGAACACACCCACTGTTTCATGCAAAAATATGTTTTGGACAACCAACTTTCCTTGCAGTAAACTAAAATTAGCGCAATGGTTGCCCAAAAGGCAACCATAAATTTTCCTGAAAATGGAGGCATGTTGCTTTATATTATTGCATACTTGTGTAGTTCATACAGCATACCACCTAGAGTAATTTAAGCACTGTGCCCTCATGTCACTTCCATTGACTCATCCTCATTTCTTTTCTTGTGCAAAGCTGGGAAATCTTTCCCATTCCAGGCTTTTCAACCTGGTTTTATCTTTTTTCCTTTTTTTAACATAGTTCCCATCTCATGAGGTTCCGTTTTGATGTCTTGCTTAGATCTAACTACTCAGTTGATCGGAATGACTTGCATGGATTAATGATCCTGGTACATTTCATATTGTGATTCTCCACAGGCTATTTGAATTCTAAAATGTGAACAAAACATGAGAAAACATTTAGACCTACTGTGCATGTACAGACAGTTGTGGGAAATTGTGTAATGCCTAATGTTGTCGATTTTGGCCACTGTTGATTGTACAAGCTGTTATCAGTTTCAGTTTGGTCTTCTATTGGCCCTCCCCCTTCCCAGGATCAAAATCTGGCCATCATATGTGCATCTGATCAGCACTTCATATTTGATCTCAAGTTATGGATCTGCCTATGTGCAGATGATAAGATCATATCACAGATATATACTGATTCTTGGGTACATCTTAATTGCATATCTTGTGTGCTAACCCAGAAGAGGTTTTACACATGCCCAAGGAAAGCCCTTCCACTACCTGCACCTTGATCAAAGTTATTATACCCCTATGTTGGAGCTTATGCAGTGAAAGAGTATTGAGGATGAATTTCTAATTATGTTGGGCAATGTGAGGGCATGGTGCTTAAACTAGAATACAATTCACAAGTTTTGCCCCATTTAGATGTATCAGGGGTGTAGTTATAGTCACTTGTCAACATACCTACCAGGAAGATGTTCACACCTGCTCACCTCATTTTTTTCACAACTTCTATTGCATTCAGGGATTCTGCCAGAAACACAAAAAGGATGAGGGGAATAAATTACTGCTAAACCCCAAGTCCAAATTGATGCTATCCTGTACAAGTGGGTTCAGAGGGGCAAAAGCTTGCTTTAAGGTCTAGGGCTGTTAGGTGTAATTTGAAGGGTTTTATAGGCCATTTAAGTTCAAACATTGCTGCAAAAGTGTCCTCTTTCTATGTAAAAATGAAAAGGGAGGGATTTCACTGACCTTCGTCTGGGAAGTGAGAGGACAATCTCCTTCCCCTTGATGGAAATCCAACCATTCTCTGCAAAATAGTGGCTGGCAATGACTGACATAGGTGGCTCTTTACCTGATTGATATGTAATAGCGCCTGTACACATGTAAACGGGGAGAGTCCAAAACAAGCATCCTGTGGGGATTTTGTGTTGCTACAGTCATATGATTCTAGACATAGAGCACTATAAGATCATGGTAACAGATGCATGTCAGTAACTCCTTATTGTGTTTGGTGTTAACTTTTGCAAAATTGATACCATTTGGCATTTGCTACACATTGCAGACATGGGAAACTTGTTTATGTGTCACAAATCCCTCTTCAGATGATAATATCAGTCTGTATAACTGTGAGTGCATTTGTAATATGTGGCAGATTTTTTACATTTTGCTTGCCAAGTTGAAGTGGCTAAATGTTTTCTTTGGGAAGACAATAAAAATAGTTTCCTCTAAGAATTAAGTACTGAAGGAAAAAGCACTTAATAGACATAACAACCCAGTCTAGGTCCCCATGAACTAGTTTGTGACCTAAGAGCATTTGTTGGTTATTCAACTGTGAATGCTGGTTTGAGTAGGCCAACCTGTTGAAAAATTTGAACACTTCAGTCTGAGGAACATTGGTATCTAAAGAAAAATCAGACAAAGTGCTGTATTTACATCTCTGTGGCCCCTCCCTGACCTCCTATTTACACTTGTAATCCCCATTTTCCTGCAACTAAATGGGGAGTATTTTCCTGAACCTTTTAATTTGGTAGAGAGAGCAGAGAGCTGCTACTTGCAGCTCACTGGATGGCAGTAAGGGGTGGGAGCAACAAGTTGTGACAGCTACCGCCCATAGTACCAAGAGTTGATCCTCTACTGTAGTAACATGTCTGTAAATAAAATGGAACAGCAGTAGTTGGTAAAATATATACAATTGGTAACTTTTTTGTTTCCTGTTTCAAGTATTCTCAGGTTTCTATCAGTACTTATTTGTAGTTGAAACATTTAAAGGTGATTCAGCATATGGGTTTTGGTTGCATGTTGTTTTTGCAAGCCTCTAAGACCTTGGCTTCCATTTCCAGAAGTCATAAATTACTATTCTCCTCCTTCACCCTTGTAGGCTTGGTTTGCTTGTATATATGCTGCTTGCCATGGTAATGTGTGGAGTGTTTTACAGGTTCAAGTGCCATGTCAAATCAATAAGGATTGTTATTCCATGTATAAAAGAGGCCTTCAGTTTTGTGATTTAAAATAACTCAGTCTTGCATTAACTGGTGAGTGTGGTTGCTGTACCTTTAGACAAAACTAATTTTGTTTATATCCAGATGATTGTCCAGGCTGGATGTAGTGTCTGGGTATGTTTGCATGTGAAATTTATTACCTTCACTGACTGACTTGTGGCAGACGGGTGTGAAGTCATCACTTCAGCACAAAAGTACATTAGAAAGCTATTTGATTTTCTTAACACCATTTCATTTTCTGAAATACCTTTCATACAGTGCATCAAACAATTAGATGATGACACATAGTCATCTTGTTGGTTCCTTTAGTGCAAACGGTGTATAAGGGTTAGTACACGATACCCAAAGCAGGGAGTTATGGGATTGTACCTGATGTCCTTTGGAAAATGTCAAAGTGCAGTAATATGTGATGAATCACCAGAACTGCGTTGATACACTCTGTTTTGGTTTGGAGCCTTTGTCCACTGGGGAAGGAATCTCTCCATTGTTCTTTCTCATACAGTAACACAGCTTTTGTCTTAGCTTCAATTATTTTGTGGTACCATCCTGAAACCATTCAATTTTATCGTTCTCCAAGCTGCAGTTAATTGAATTTTGTAGACATATAATTCCAGCTTTACCAATTTGATTTATATATATATATATGTATAATTTTTTTTTTAGCCTTTTTAGGCATCATAGCTTTGAAGTGGTGATAATAATGTCTACAGAGACTACCTCAGAATTCCTTAGAAAATGTCATTCACTGGTGAGGCAACATAGTGGTACCCTCAGTTCGAAGTCTGTTAAGCTTTTGAGTGTCCATAGAGCATCATCAGTAATAGTTTCATCTGAGGCTCATTTTAGAGTGGTTGCAGGTGGTTTTTAAGAGAGAAGTCTTCTTATGAAAAAAAAAGGCAGACAGAGTTGTTGCAAAAAACAAAACAAAAATCCCAAACCCAGTTGTTGCCCTGTTGGCCTTGTAATATGCACATGAGTGTGATTCTAGAACTGGCCTTAATGTAATAAGTGTTGGCATGACTTACAAGTAATAAACATGTTGGAAACTTGAATGTGCAAATCTGAAGTTCTCTGTTGTCATGTTTGTGAGTAGCCATAAAGTCATGAAAGAGTCTTGCCAAGTACAGACCTTTGGGCTAAATGTAGCTTCCTATGGGTATCATATGTTTGCATGTTAGGTATCTCAGGCAAAGAAATGATGTTCATAGCATTACTTTTGTTAGGAATACTGTTGTTATGGAAACCAATTCCTTTGTCACAATTCTTCAAATTTGGCTTGAGGATGTCTAAAGATTCTTTTGGCATATTTGCTTTAAAATTTGAAGAGACAACTTTTGATGATTGGTTTGTTTCTGGGGTTCCTGGGAAATCTGGTCCATAAAGTGATGTTGCTTCTGTGCTGAGTAATGCTCAAGGACTTGAAAAATGTTTGATTGTCAAATAGGTGTTTTTGAAGAGAATTTGCAAGAGCATTCAATCAATGAACTTAGAGTTTTGCAGCCCAGTTTCCAACCTATTGGTTCAGGCTAGGGTTTCACGGTACCACTGATAACTGGTACCGTCGGTACCGCCACAAATGGTACCGGTATTACCGTAGTACCGGTACCAGAAGAGTAAAAAAGTAGGAATTTTATCACATGCAAAATATCCGTAAAAATACCATGCATTGACATAAGTGAAGTCTTCTGATAATCCCTGCCTCCCGTTTCAGTATTTTTTATAACATTTAGTCACCCCACACTAAACAAATCGGTAAACAAAAAAAGAAATAACCTCTCTGCAAATTTAGCGTCCGATAATTTCGGGACACACAATAAATCAGCGCCGCACGTCCGCACCGGAGCTAGACCCCACAAGATGACAAGAGCACTCAGGATTGTAATGAAGATTGCAAAAATAATTTCTGAAAATAATAAGAACCCCCCTCCTAAAGTATAACCAAAAGTTATGAAGTAGAACTTTACAAAAATATTTCCATAAAAGACTGATTCATCAAGCTTTCTTCCCGCCGAGTTATCGCTATCAAAACTAAATCAAAGTGCTTCAAGATTGAATTTACGAATGCATCGCGCAGCAATCCGTTGTACAATAACACTATACTGTTCTTCAGTACTGTACGTAGAGCAATACAACAAAGCAAGTGAGTTGATCAGTTGAACTGAACATGCGAGCCAATGATTTAAGCGGGATTTACTGTGTGTTCTGTCCCATTGCTTCACCGTGTTACACTAATTTCTGAAAGAACGTTCGTTGCATTCGTACGAAAGTTTTTCTCCCACAGACATAGACAGTGGACGTTGTGGAACGGTCCCACTGAATCACTGCGTTAAAATCAGAAATCGTCTATGCAACGTTCATGTCAGAGCTTGCAATGCTATGATTCTTTGTCTGCTTGCAACGAATTTCGCACTCGTATAATGTTGTGTGCCATCGTAATCAAAGTGAATTTTATCAATCAACGCATGGTATCTATTCGCAATACACCATGTGAAAGCATTTGCTGATGAGCAGCGATCGTTCGGGGGTTGCGCAGAATGTCAAAAGAAAACAAGGGCCCTGTTAGTGTGGAAGGTACTAGTTCTGCGAAAGTAACGTTAAACAGCACTTTCCGAAATTCGTAGGGGGATTTGTGACTGAAATAGCGCAAAACGATTATCAAGTGAATGTTCCCTCTTTGGATTGCAATCCTTAGAGACACGGCGCTTTTATCAAATGGGTTTTTGTTTCATTCAAGTATCATTCAAATTCAATGCTTTATTTTTGAGAAAAGATTTTCACCGCAAAGTTGACTAATCGTGTCCGTCTAAATACACAATGTGAAGGCACGGGCGAAGCTAGCGCTGGCAGGGATCGTTCGGAGATTGCGCAGAATGTCGATAGAAAGCAAGTTCCTTTTTAGTGTGGATGGTGCTAGTTCTGCGAAAGTAACGTTAAACGGCAATTTCCGAAATTCTTAGGGGGGATTTGTGACTGAAATGGTGCGAAATGATTATCAAGTGACTATTCCCTGTTTATATTATAATGTTTAGAGACACGGGGCATTCATCAAATGGACGTTTGTTACATTTAAGTATCATTCTAATTTAAATGCTCTAATTTTGAGAAAAGATTTTCACCTTACAGTTGAGTAACGAGTCTCCACAATACTTCTGTACCTTTAGGTTGGTGGTACCGTACCGTACCAGTACCGGTACATACCGGTACTTACGGAAATACCGGTATACCGTGAAACCTTAGTTCAGGTGGAGCCAGCCACAGCCTTTTTTCCAGTTGTTACTCACTGGTTTGTTTTCCCTACTCCATTGCTTCTGTGGAGCATCACATACAACAGCAGTAGGTTCCATTTTTAAAGTCTTTGGTATGACTCAAACTGTGAATAGAGCCTGGGCCTTTCGTGTGAGAGATGAATGCTCTTACCATTAGACCAACTACACTGTCCTTTCAATCAGTGAAGTCATCATGTAACTGTATGTTGTTATTAATTTTAAATAGTTTTTTGCTGGACAAATAGCAATTATTCTTCATCATCTCTCCTAGATCATTAAATTGGTCCTAGCAAATCTAGGGATTGCTGGGGATTTAATATCTCTCTTAAATCACAAATTTGCCTTTTTGCTGTGAAATATTATTGATGAAAACTTCAGGGAAGAGCAAGCAATGTACAGACCTCTCTCTGACCTTCTTTGTACAGATACAGCCCTCCAGTACATGTATTACTTACATGGGAAGTCTTGATCACACAGGCCATGGGACCCACTTGATCCCCTTTTGCTGATCGCCCCAAGCTCTGTCAGCTGGAAAATTTTGTGACCAACGGCATCAGTGTTCCTATTTGATCTCCTGCACGAGATCTGATCCCCTCCTCCTGTTCAAGTCACAGGAAGTTGTTTCATTGAAATTATGTGCACAGGTCAGGTTTGTTTACTCAAGGCTGTGTGGTGTGGAGGGGTGCGCTGAAGTACATCATTGATCTCGGGTCACCTTGATCCCGTTTTTGTTCCTACATGTGTGCGGTCTGATCCTCCCTGAAGGGGCGATCAAGCTCTCGGGATTTGATCCTTTGAATGAGAGCGTTCCCACTTCTGAATTAATCTCCTGCGTGGGGTCTGAACCGGATCTGATTGCCTGGTCATTCTCAAGTGGGAACACACTCAGAGTGGAAGAGGCCAGTCTGTGATAGCCTTGTGAGTAGCCTAGCTTGCCTTGTCACAACAGAAAATGTAACAGCTAGTCCACCCTCTCTTTCAGAGGCTGATCTCTTCCTCTGTGATCAAGAGTTTCTGGGACCTTAGGGGAAAGTAGGGGTTACAGTTACAAGGTAAGAGAGGGGCTTATAGATCCACAAACAAGGAAGTTTAAAGGATTGTGTTTGTATGTATGAATATCTGTATAGGACATAAAGGTTGTGCCTTTTCTGTTGGGGTTAAATAGATCTATTCTCTTTTGGGGTGTACTGATGTCATCCAGTACACCAATATTTGTACAGAAATTGTTGACAATTGAAAGTAGTTGAGCATACACTTGGTTTTCATACAAGTTAACATACCTACCCAAGTTAAGGGAAACTGCAATCATCCCTATTTGGAATTAGTACCATTAACTATCTTATTTTATGAGTAGCTCTTGAGAATCCTGTGACATTTTTTTCTCACACAGTCGTGAATTTCACAAGCTGCCACTAATTTTATGACCCTGGATAAGCACACTAAAATATTATGAATGATACTTAGAAGAGCAATAGGAAATTATGAGATTAAGATGTTGTTTTGAAATAACTCTAGGACAGCTGCTTTTACCATTAAGTTGGCAGACCCAGGTGTGTCAATTCATAGTGAAGTAAATATAGCTGCCATCAAGATATACTGGTTTTAATACTCTGTGGTGAATGTTTTTGTTTCAAGTCACAATAGGAAGGAGTCGGTTAATTGTTGTGTATATTTTTTTTTCCGTTCACTGAGTCAGTTTTAACAACCAAAGAAGCTTGGAAAGCTTTTATGGCTTGCTTAGTCCTTTGTAATTTCCTGCTTTCCCAATTTAGAAATAGCTACAACTTGGTACTTTCAGTAACATCTAGATTTTTCATTTTTAATTTATCCTTGTACTTAAGTAACAAAGTGCAGAATTCAGTGTTTGAAGGGATATTTTAAAGCATCATTGGTTGCATCATGCCTGGCTGGTTTCCGTAGCAGGCTCAGATTTGATGTCTCCAAGCCATCTGCACAAGATTTGCTGCAATGGTAAAAAAGGTAAATTAATTGATGAATTTTCACCTCATCATTGGATACTGTTGCTCTGTTAAAACAGTTAACATTCCGTGATTCTACTACTTCCAGGAATTTGCCAACAGCAGAGACTCTTATTAGTTTTGTTTGTCTTGGAGAGAGAGGGTGGATGGGAAGGAGGATGGGAAGAAGAAATAATCAGTTTATAGAAAGTCTTCCCTTTGGTGCAAGAAGTTCATTTCTTCCTCACTTTTCTCAGTTTGCATGTAACTTTGGACTTATAAAACCAATAAAGTGCTGGTGGCATTCTTAGCTTCGAAAACTGGATGCAAATTGTCGCCAGAAATGAGATCATGAATAAAAACTCTTTTTAAGTTCTAGGCCTAAATTCTTTGTTTTGATGTTAGATTATTAGAAAGGGAAAGAGAATGGGTAATAAAGTTTCTGCTTTCGGGAAAGGAATCTTTGTGGTTCTCAGAGTAGTTTCATAGCTAGAGGTACCCCTCAAGGACCCCACTTAGTTTTGACTTTCAGGTGAGAATTACGTTGTCCCAACAATTTTTCAGGAGACTGCTGACACATTGACCTTCTTGTTCCACTGTTTATATTCCAATCTTGTTGAATGGGCTCATTGTAGAATTTAGGTCAGCATGGATTAATATTACTTATATAGGTGGTGTGGTACGTCTTGGTGGAGTGACCTAATCAGCCACTATTTTAGTTTCTTAACTTCAGTGGTAAAGCTTTAAGTCTGTTTGAAGGGGCACTAGGGACTCAGTCAATTACTCTGGAATGGAATTTTGAAAGGGAAGTGGCTGTAAAAATTTCATTCACTTTACTTTGTCAAAATTAGTGTAATGATACCAGGAGTAAATATATTTTGATATTTTGGGCATGTGTGATGGTAAAAGCTGATTCTACCCTGGATCACTACACAGAGGACACTTCCCATTCATTGTTTCCAATCATTATATAGCTGGCACTCACATCACATTGACCCACATTTGTGAAAACTTTAACATAAATCCTGATGTTTAGGAAAGTATATAGAATGAAGCTAAGTTTGAACTACTTTATTTAGCAACAAAGAATTGTAACCATTAATTGAATAAATATCATAATATCCCCTTCTCATTTTCTATTAGAAACCCCAAACTGCCAAATTGGTGTAGAGCATTATCAAAACTTTCTTCACACCAGAGACCAGTCAAATGGAAATTTATAGAAAGAGCAAAAGTTGTGGTTGATGAAGGTCCTGTATCTTGCCTTTTTATTTAACCTACATTTCCCCCATTTGAAAGTCTTGTCAGTCTTTTTTACTCCTTACTGCCTTTTTACCTCAGTTTTAATCATAATGTGCATTCTTCCTGTTATGCCATCAGTAGACCTTTGTGTAGTTCCATGGAAGGAGGGAGTATCTGGGGAAATTGTCCATTCCTGTACACCTGTATCATGGTGGGGTGAAGTATTCCTCAAGTTATTGGTCATAACTTCTTGGTATTTATTGGTCAGTCAAGTTGGGTTCCATTCAGTAAGGTGGGGAACACAAGCTAAGGAAATGTGTTAGACTGTATCTTCCTGTTGTAATTGGGTTTTGTTTTACTTGCTGTGCTCAATGCCAAATTAGTTTGGAAAGAATGAAGTCCTTGGTTCCTGTTTGCTCTGGTGAGTCAGAGATGTTGACCTAAACAAGGACAGAATGCTCTTCAATGAACTCATTGAATGGGCACTCTAAGTTAGAGTCTGCATACCTAGTTACACCATGTGGGGGAGGTGGCTACACTGTGGAAGCATGGCTGTTCTACTTCTGATTCGTGATGGAAGTACTGGCTACCTTTGCTTTGAACAAGTCATATGTTGTTGATGGATTCAGCACTATAAGAGGAAGCTTATACTTCTTCTAGGTGCAGGTGTTAGTAAGGTTTCACGGTATACCGGTATTTCCGTAAGTACCGGTAAGTACCGGTACGGTACGGTACCACCAACCTAAAGGTACTGAAGTATCGTGGAGACTCGGTACTCAACTGTAAGGTGAAAATCTTTTCTCAAAATTATAGCATTTAAATTAGAATGATACTAAAATGTAACAAACCTCCATTTGATAAATGCCCCGTGTCTCTTAACATTATAATATAAACAGGGAATAGTCACTTGATAATCATTTCACACCATTTCAGTCACAAATCCCCCCTAAGAATTTCGGAAATTGCCGTTTAACGTTACTTTCGCAGAACTAGCACCATCCACACTAAAAAGGAACTTGCTTTCTATCGACATTCTGTGCAATCTCACAACGATCCCTGCCAGAGCTGGCTTCGCCACGCCTTCACATTGTGTATTTAGACGGACACGAATAGTCAACTTTGAGGTGAAAATCTTTTCTCAAAAATAAAGCATTGAATTAAAATGATACTTGAATGAAACAAAAACACATTTGATAAATGCGCCGTGTCTCTAAGGATTGCAATACAAACAGGGAACATTCACTTGATAATCGTTTTGCACTATTTCAGTCACAAATCCCCCTAAGAATTTCGGAAAGTGCCGTTTAACGTTACTTTCGCAGAACTAGTACCTTCCACACTAACAGGGCCCTTGCTTTCTTTTGACATTCAGTGCAACCCCCGAACGATCGCTGCTCATCAGCAAATGCTTTCACATGGTGTATTGAGAATAGATACCATGCGTTGATTGATAAAACTCACTTTGATTACGATAGCACACAACATTATACGAGAGCGAAATTCGTTGTAAGCAGACAAAGAATCATAGCATTGCAAGCTCTGACATGAATGTTGGGATTTCTGATTTTAACACAGTGATTCAATTGGGCTGTTAATGCTCACAATCTATGTCTGTGGAAGAAAAACTTTTGTACGAACGCAACAAACGTTCTTTCAGAAATTACTGTAACACAGTGAAGCAATGGGACTGAACACACAGTAAATCTGGCTTTCATTATTGGCTCGCATGTTCAGTTCAACTGATCAACTCACTTGCTTTGTTGCATTGCTCTACGTACTGAAGAACAGTAATGTTTTAGTGTACAACGGATTGCTGCGCGATGCATTCGTAAATTCAATCATGAAGCACTTTGATATAGTTTTGATAGCGATAACTCGGCGGGAAGAAAGCTTGATGAATCAGTCTTTTATGGAAATATTTTTGTAAAGTTCTACTTAATAACTTTTGGTTATACTTTAGGAGGGGGGTTGTCATTATTTGCAGAAATTATTTTTGCAATCTTCATTACAATCCTGAGTGCTCTTGTCATCTTGTGAGGTCTAGCTCCGGTGCGGACCTGCGGCGCTGATTTATTGTCTGTCCCGAAATTATCGGACACTAAATTTGCAGCGAGGTTATTTCTTTTTTTTTGTTTACCGATTTGTTTAGTGTGGGGTGACTAAATGTTATAAAAAATACTGAAACGGGAGGCAGGGATTATCAAAAGACTTCACTTATGTCAATGCATGGTATTTTTACGGATATTTTGCATGTGATAAAAATCCTACTTTTTTACTCTTCTGATACCGGTACTACGGTAATACCGGTACCAATTATCAGTGGTACCGTGAAACCCTAGGTGTTAGTTGACATCCATCAGAGAAGAACTAGTATACCCTTATTTTTCTGGTCTTGCATCAGCTGTGAAGGCTATTTGGCTGTGTGATATTGATTTAAAGCCATTTACTGTAGAAATATCGGAAATAAATAAGAAACCCAGATGGTGTATCTGGAGCACTCCTGAGAAAATAAGAAAAAAAACTTTTGCATTATTCATTCGAAAACCCAACCAACCTCACCCCATACCCATTCAACCAACAAATCACCAGTTCACCCACAAATCCACCTGCCCCAACCCTAATCCTTACATTCAGGATACCCAACCTGATGCCCAGCTGTCCACGTATTACCAGATGGTCCAACAGCAGTAAAAAATATTACTATGTTAGTATTTAGTTGAACAGTTAAAAAAAAAATTGAAATTTCATAAAAAGAAAAATGTGAACTACACTTTGTAGTTTTGTCTTAGAGTATCTACTAGTCATCTGGACACACCAATCTCAAGATACATTTCTATAGCTCAAACTTACCGGACAGTCTGTGTACTGTCTTTGTCATGTGGTGTACAGTGCACAGAAATTTGCTAACTGTGCCTACTGTACTACTGTTCTAGTCATCAGGTATTTAGAAAAACTTTTTAGATCCTGTGAATTTCAAAATTTTGAAGCAGTTATTGCATGAGCCATTTTACAGGGGAGCAAAGGTCAGGAACATTGCTAACTTTCATCAGGCTTTATGATCAGTATTTGTGGTGATTGGTCATATGGAACAGGTGCATAGTATGTCAGAAGAATTCTGACATCTACCTTTCACAAGTATTTGGCTGAACAAATATGAATCCATGCCATCAAATTTAATTGTAAACGCTTATGTTCAATGGAGAATGTTTGTGGCCCAATTGTAGATGTGAATTGTGACCTCATTTTATGATGCATTCTTGCATGGGTGGCATAGATTACAATATGAAATATCTTTGACATGAAATACAGTAAATTATTATTCATTGTTGGCTGGGTTAGGTAGGATGTTCAGAGTTGGTGTGACCCATCCTTACATTCTGCTGTGCTCATGAGAATCAGGACAGGAAGCTTTGTGGTGGGTCCCCCTAAACAGGCAAAACCAAAGTAGTAGGTGTTAAAGAATATTGGAAATGTAATACAATACCCTTTTAACCTGAGCAGATACTTTCAAAAGGTAGTGTATCAACACTACAAGTGTGTATTCCAAGATGGTGGAAGGGGGTGTCAGAACCTCTCTGATTAGCATGCAGTGTGCAAGAATAATGCAGTTTAAAGATGTAGCAAGGAGTAGGTGTAGGTCTATTTTGCTCATCCTATTTTCATATGTGTTTCCCTTATTTGGAGGTAAGGCAGAGCATAATAGACTCTAGATACAAAACTTAATGGTTTATGAGTTTATGAGCCACGATAGTTACCTTCTATTTACATCCCTTCTCCTGACTCCGCTTGGACTTCAAGCAGATACGTGGAGCACGTGTCTTTTGTCCCTCCACACACTCACTACTAACATAACATACCACATCACTGGAACCACCAAACACATTATCCATTTTCTTCCAAGGTGAGTGATGGTTTTTAGTTGCGGTGCCTGCCTTGCAGGCAGCACCGCAACTAATGCAGTTACTCTCGCGATGTCAATTTCTGACTTTTCCGGCACTTTATTTCTATCTTCTTGTAGATGCTTTGTGGTATCGAAATACGGTTTAGTGCAATTTGTAGGGATGGTACTTCTCTTTCGTGTTTTTAAGTTTTGGTGGAAATATGACTTTCGTGAGAGTGTAAAATTGGGGGTTTTTTCATGTAAAATTTGGAAACGTGTTCTATTTTTAGTAACAATCTTGCGGAAAAACCAGGTCCGTATGTACTCTGGGGAAAAGGTTGTTTGTTAATTTAACACAGCGCCATCATTTTTTTTTTTTTTTTTGGTAATTCATTACAGATTGGTGTTAAGTGAATTTTGAGTATTTATATGAGGATTTCTTTGTAGGGATTTATTCTTTTCAAGTGGCATGGTCGGGGTTGCGGTGAAGCAAAAAGTTTGATAGTTTAGAGGAGCTTTGTTCACTGTTTTTGTGACTCTAAAGGGCTGCGTGAATTCCTCTCACTAACGACAATATTCACAAAGTAAGTAAACTTTCTGTTGGAGGAAAACATTGTTACTGGTATGTAAATATTATTTGTATGAGTTGGCGAGTATTAATATTTGTGTTATATATCAAGGTGTCTGGTTATGGTAAATTTGTTATTTTAAAGTTTAAAATTATGTGGAGAATATTACAGTGCCTAAGAAGGGCCGTTCAGAGATTTTTAATTTAGAAAGGAAAGGTTGGCAACAAAGAAAAAGAAAGTATGGGGGTGAATTTCAAGATAAAAGTTATAAAGAGGAGAAAAATGATGATATCAGAGTTGGGAACAAACCCCCCAAAAAGTTCTAGTGAATATGAAAAAAGTCAGAGGTGTGATGATGGGGAAAGAAGGGAACATGACGATCGTGAGGTATTATTTATACGTTCCGAAAGATCTACATGTACATTTAATTTTTCGTTGTTGATTGCTGTTGGAGGGAAAAAACGTTTAGGAAGCTTGTGCTGATAGATTCAAACATGGTTTTGTGAAAACTGGGGAGTTTGATTTGCCGTCTATTGAAATAGGAAAATGTGTTTCAGTTGAGAGTAGGCCGATTCGTGTGAAAAGTACGTGGGGATGGTAATTTTTTTTTCGGTGTTTGGCATTACTGGTTACAGGGGTAGAAGATAATCATTTTTATTTAAGACAAGTCATTGTAAGTTCATTGTGTAGGAGTGAGTTGCCGGTACCAATAAAGACTAAGGAAGAATATGTTACTTCTACTGGAATGGATAGGGATGGTGTATGGTCTACAGAGGTTGAAATATTTGCAGCTGCAAGACTTTTGGAAACTGATATATATATACTTTTATAGAACATAATGGTACATGGAATTGTGTACGTTATCCTCAAAGTGGTATTTTAAGTAGCGTAGTTAATCGGGAAAAACGTGCCATTTATTTAGTCAATACAGGTGGAGTACATTATGATGACGTAGTGTTGGAAATAGAAGATAATGAGTCTGTACATGAGAGCAGCGTTATAGAGAATTGGTTGAAGAGTTGTGTTAATGAACATAGTGAAGAATTTTTCGGTGTTAAATGTAACATATTGAAAAGAGGAGACATTTTATTTGAAGAGGAGCGTTATCAAATGTCAGTGCAAAGTTATGTGAAGAGAGCAGATGTTTGTTTAAATGAGGGGAGTAATCATATATTAGTGAAAGGGTCTATGGTAGTGACTGCCCAGCCAACATGCCCAGCTGGGCCCATCTGGGTTTCAGCTAGGCTACTTGCTGGGCCCTAGCTGGGACTCATTCGTGTTTGTCAGGTGTTCCCACGTGGGGCCCAACTGGGCTAGCCTTCCCGAGCTGATGCCCAGATGAAGCCCAGCTGGGCCCAGCTTCAATAACTAAAGCCTAGCTGGGCTTCAGCTGGGAAAGTCTAGCCCAGTTGGGCCCCACGTAGAAACACCTGACAAACACGAATGGGTCCCAGCTGGGACCCAGCAAGTAGCCCAGCTGAAACCCAGTTGGGGTCCAGCTGGGCATGTTGGCTGGGTGAAGATAGGTATAAATGTTGGGAAAATAAAGGTTTTGTGATAAAACGTAGTGTGGGTATTGCAAGTGATAGTACTAAAATGATGGTTAGAGAACAAATACGTAAGTGTCAATTTAGAAAAGAAGAGGAAAGTCCAATTAGAGAATTGCAACATCGCTTTTGGAATAAAATTATGGAAGGGCCTACATATGTTTGCTTTTATTGTGAGCAGTTATGGTATAAAGAATGTGCACTGTGGGTGAATTTAGTTAGATTTAGTGGAAATACTAGTATTTGTAAGCAGGAAAAAGGTATAGATAAAGGATGGGTCTGTAAAACCTGTTTAAAATATATAAAAGAAGGCAGAGTTCCGTTATTAAGTCGAGATAATAAGATGAAAATGTATGAGATACCAGAAGAATTGAAATTACATCGTCTTGAAGAAAGGTTGGTCGCTTTGCGAACACCTTTTATGCAGTTGCGTGAGATTCCTCAAGGAGGGCAATTTAGTATTAAGGGAAATGTTGTTAATGCCCCGTCTGATGTGGTGACAACAATTAAAACTTTACCTATAAGACTTGAAGAGAGCCAAGTAATTCCTGTCAAATTTAAGAGGAAATTAAGTTATAAAACGGCTGTTTTTTTCTGAAAATGTTAGGCCTAGAAGTGTTGTTCTTGCCAGTGATCGCTGGCTGATAGGAAATGAGGATATCAAGATACACAACAATGACTTAGGAAAGGAAGACCCGTTTTGAAAAGGATGAACAACTTCTGGTAAGTGGGTCTGCTGCCCCTCTTTTACTAACACCACCATTACTTGCTTACACGATGTTGAGTTCGCGCTAGAAGGGCCTGTATAATAAAGTAGTCAGGTTCCTATTTTTGACTCATTCAAAATGCCGTTTTGCATCGCGGAGGGATATATTACAAAAAATGCCTGAAATACCTTCAATTTTCTTTGAATGATTACTTCAACTACTTTCCTACCACATAGAGATCACAAATTGAACACATCTCTTCACTAACATGGTCTAATCTCCCCCCCCCCCAAAAAAAAAAGTTTTTCTAGGGTGTTAAATTCTTAGGGTAACCTGCTTCGCCGGGATTCCCCTTGAATTAGTGGTGTGCTACCTTTTGTCTTCACTGCAATGTCATACATATCACTCCGTGTCCGTGAAAAACCATGGGGGTCGTCCCATAGTTGTATTGACAGAAGAACTATATTCAAAAAAGGTCACAGCAGGGAGCTGCCTTCAGAAGCAGCTCCCTGGTATTAGTCCCGTTCATATACGTCACTAGTATCCCTTCCCCAATTATTTCTAAGTTCAGCATTTAATGAAACGTGAACGATATTGTCTTACACAAATCAGAGTGTCGAGCCATCCAGTAATCAATCATAAAGATACATTGCATCATTTTTACGTCCTATAATGAAACGTGAATACCAAAATGTCGATGTTTATAATTTATAGCTATTGGCTGCGATTTGTCTGTCATCACACGATTAACCAGACACGTTTCTTATTACATTCTATAGCAAGAACTTTTTGTCGCTTCTTTGACGATGTCCTTTTACTACGGAAGAAAATATTGTCATTGTAGTAAGTTTATGTATGGCCATGACTCGCAATTGATGAAACGATTACCTAAAATATGTAAAAGCAATAAGTAAGACAGTTCTATGAATACGAATAAACTGTCGAGTAAAAGATTCCGTAGAAGACGAATTTCATCATTCCAACACCCGTCTGCAATACAATTGTAGTTTGGGGTGAAAAGTTTGGCCCTTTAATACGGGAAGTTGCAACTTTCTGCTTACTATAAGTTGACCCTTATCAGCTTATGTTATGTGACGTAGACACTAAAATTAGACCGTGCACAGAGGGTACAATTGTTGGTTTACGGACGAAGATTTGAACATTTCAAGACATTTCGTAACTGTAAATTTCTAGCTAAGTGGCTCGTTCGTTTCATCTCTTTGCCCTTTTCGGAAATGGAAAGTTCGCAAGATATTTATGAGCTAATTATTCTCTATTTTGTTATAATTATGTCAGGGAGTTGTGGTGTTATCAGGAAAACGTTTAACTTATTCATCATAAAGTCCATTTTTCTCTTTAAATTGATTTGTTCAACTATTGCAACTATTGCCAAATACGGGCAATGGTTATGAGAATCGGGTAATCTGATTTTCGATAATTTAATGATGTAGGGTGAGAATGTCTTCCCGTAAGTCTGCTTGAAAATTCAATTCAACACACCGTGTAACGTGACAATTCTGTCAATAAGTGTTACTAATAGAAGAAAAATCATCTACTTCATTTCATCCAATGGTAGTGGTACATTTTATCTGATTCTTCTGATCAAAATAGCGACTGCTATAAGATCCCCACAGGCCTTAATTTTTTCAAAAGTAAAATCATATATAGTAGGAAGTTGGGGCACACAATTTTTTCAATATATATTGAATTTAGCCAAGAGTCGCAAGACTAAAATTCATTAGCATGTTTTCAATTCCGGTTTGTAGTTTCCCCGAAATGATGCGGGATTCATCGATTTGCAGTGATACATTTTATCTGGTAATTTTCTGATCAAATAGCGACTGCTTAGATCCCCCTATAAGTCTGGGAAATGTCATTTTCGACTGTCTCATGGGTCCGATTTTTCAAAATTTTCTGTTCCCTTCGCGCCAACCAGCGGTGAAGTTCCGCGCAGATAGTCTTCCTAGCAGCATTTTAGTTTCAAATGAACAATTTTTGTGCAAACAGACCCTCGAATTAGTCACTTCCCCCTATAAGCAAAGGTTTTGACTGTCTGAAGTGGTCAGGTTTTTCAAAATTTCCTGCACGCTTCGTCCCAACTTATGGTGGTGCTCCACTTACACCGCTTCATAGCAGAATTTAAGTTTCAAGTGATCATTTTTTACAAAAAGAAACTCAAAATAGCGAATGCTTAGATCCCCATATAAGCCCGGGAAATGCCATTTTCAACTGTCTGAGCAGTCGGATATTTGAAAATGTTTTGTACGCTTCGCGCCAACTAATGGTGGCGCTCCGCTTAGTCTTTCTGGCTGAATTTTAGTTTGGAACGAATGTACGTTTATCTGCAATTGAAACTTAAAAAGGCGACTGCTTGGATCCCCTTTTCAAGCCTGGGAAATGTCATTTTTGACTGTCTGAGGGGTACGAATTTTCAAATTTTCTAGACGCTCCGCCCCAACCAGTGGTGGCGCTTCGCTTTGGCTGTCCTACAGGCAGAATTACACATCTCGGGCAAAAATCTTGTGCCCCAAAAGTGAAATGCTCCCCTACGCCCCTGGAAATACTTCACTCAGGAGTGCACTGGAACAGCTGCTTGCAACATTCAGCAGGATTACGGATTTGCGATCCTAGGATACATAGTTCAGTGGAGTAATGAACTGAGCTAATCAGTATCTCAAAAGGGTGTTTTAATCTTAGAAAAATAAAAAACTTTCTCACCAGAATTAGAGACAAATTAATCTGGCAAATGCCATTTCTAGCCATCTGGGAGGTTTAAAAATCCAAAATTTTCTTTGTACCCTCCGCGCCAACTGGTGGCGGCGCTACGCTTAGATAGTAAAGTCCAGCCACCCCCTACAAAAGTACCCAGCCCTCCATGGACCCCTACAAGGGTTTTGTCGCCTGAACCCCACCAGGGGCCCTTAAAGCGGCCCCCTGGACCCCAGGCTGATTGGGCCAACAGTCTAAACCCTGTACAAACATGGGCCGATTTTCCTAAATTTTTAGCCAAATCGTTCGTTCATCTCTTTGCCTGGAATTAACCATTGATTTAATTAACTATGCACCGATCTAAACAATGGTCAAACCATTGACCTCCAACTTTGGTCAAAATTTACTTATTTATGGTCAAATTTAACCACTAATTGGACACTTTTTGACCATACGTTTGAGTCGGTGCATAGTTCACCATATTGTTTTTAGAGTGCACTCTGTGGTATTGAGTTGGATTCAACCTCTCTGAAAGAAGGATGATTATTCTAAACAGTGCGCCACCATAGGTTGGCGCGAATTGTACAGAAAATGAAGTAGCCCACGAAGGGAAACCTCCTTGAATATCCGTTTAAAAAGGCAAATATACTTCTTTGTTACAGTAGTAGAGTCCATGCCCAAAGTCCAAGAGCTATTACTAGCAAACAGTCATCAAATCACCTTAAAAGTATAAGACGACTTGGTTTGTCGGCACCGCAACTCGTCTAGACGTTCGTCTTGTTATTCCTCCTTTTGTTTAGGGTATGTGTGTCCCCTCTATGGTTTTTCGGTGGATGTATTTTGTCACTAGATGTCTAACCTTTGTACCTATTGCACCTCCTATTCGTGGTTTCTTGGTTAGTGTGGCCGGGCTCCAAGTGGGCAATAGAAGGAATGAGCGGGAGAGATAGTGAAAAGGGCAAGGGTGCCACCTGTGCTAAGTGTCTGCCAGACGGGTATTGTTTGGCAGTAAGTAAAGGAAATACATATGAAAATACTAGGTAAGTATCGTCGCTGATAGACTCTTAAACCATTTAGCTTTGAAGATTGCTGCGAATACATCTACCAGGAAGGTGGGTTGATTACATCTTTGTTCCTCAGGAGGATGGAATTTTTAATTGAGTAAAAGGACCATCATGAGAACTTGCATTATTAAACAGAAGGATAGACTCATGCATGTATTCCGTTTGAAATAAGCTATGGTTTGCCTCTTATGAAGTACTCTCTCTCAGTGTAACTTACATTCTTTGAAATGATCAAGCTGTAATTTGGATGTTCTCTCTGTTTCCGTCACTGTATATACAACATTTAAACTATCAGTTTCATGTACAGAGAAGAAGAGATACATTGAATGTGGAAGAGAGGCGTTTAGTAGGGCCTTAGTGTTAGGGTTGCTAAAGGTGGTCTATCGGTTCATGTACTGACCACTATTTCACATCTTCTTCTCATTTCACATTAGTTTTTAGAGCCCTGTAAAATATTTTTGAAACAATTGCTCACAAAATGGCTCCTAAGATCATTTCTTCAACAGAAATATCTGAAACTCCTAATTCTACATTGATTTCACAGAATTGCTTTTAAATCTACAAATTCCCAAACCAGGGAGTTCGGGGATTTCAAAGGCATTGTATTGGTATGCTTTGTACAATTGCAATGATTTGTAACAGCCAGCTGGTGGAATGGTGAAGTTCACATTGAAAGCAACATTGTATTAAAAGCAAAGTACCACACATTAGTGAAAGAAGTATCGGAATGCAACAGCTTACTACTTGGGTGGGGGGGGGGGGTTGGGAGAGAGTGCTTCCCAAGTTCATGACTGTAGACGTTGGGCAGGGATTACACCTAAACTTATATCAAAGTTTTCAATTGAGAATTTCTCGCTGATATTGTCATATCAGCTTCAGAAATAGTTTTTCAGAAAACTCATGAAAGGGTGTTCTGGTGAAATCTTTTTTTTACCCCCATTGTCATCACCCTCACTGAATTACTTAGCAACTTAACTGTATTGGAAGGAAAGTTTATTGCAGGCATATTAGGTATCTCATATCCTATTCACACCTTATGAGGTCCAATTTACATGTAATCCCCCACTAGTCATCTGTGTAATTCAGTGGTAAGGAGTCTTCTGAAAGATACCATTTTTGAGAGCAATATTTAGTATTTAGTATGCATCATTTATGATCAAGCAGCATGTAAATATTGTAAGGTCACCTTTTTCAGTTGAAATATACTGCTCCATTAGAAAAAAATTCAAGGTCAAAGTTGGAATTTTGAATAAAATGTCAGGACAGGAGGAATGTTGTACAGCAATATACCAGGTAATACCTGTCAGCAAAGACAACAATGCTGCCTGCATCTGATGTTTAATATTTCAAGGTCTAGTATTGCCCTGTCAGGGGTGTAGACATGGGGTGGTTTTGGGGGTTAGAACCCTTGCATGACCCGAACCTTGGAATGCAAAAACATCTAAAATAGCGGTTTTTTCTCTCTATCCGCAGACTTTCCCTCATGTCGTGCCCCTAACCAACCAACCCCCAAGACACAAAAACCTTCCCCATGACACAATCCTGGCTATGTGCCTGTACCCTATTCCTCCTTTCGGAGGATACCAAATGTAGTATTCACTTTTAGTCTGTACACAGAGATGTCATATATTTGTTGCCATGCAGTACTATTTCAGCTCTCAAGATCAGCCATGTTTACTTCAAAAACATGAACTTACCCCATGCCATACCTCTTTCTTTGTTTTAAAACGGACCGAGGGAGTCCCATTCATGAAGGGACAAGTTTATGTGGCTCAAGTTACCAGGGAGGTGCTCAGAGTAGCAGCTCCTTGATTTTGCAGACACGGATACATGATAAAGATGAGAAAATCTGGCTACTACATGTGAATACAGATAGTTGCAGTGTTCTCCACAGGTCCAAATTTTGCCCGTGTGCATGAACTGGCAGATGCTACAGATGGTCATCATGAGAAGTCCTCTCTCTCATTTGAAAAATATTTTTGCTACACCTGATGGTTAATTTGAACTGAATGATTCAAACCTTTCCAAAGCAATGTTATTTGTCCTTATGATGAAGGTTTTGTGCTTGCGGCAACATTGGCACCAACGCACGCCCTTCAGAGTTTGTCCATGCGGTGCATCGGGATGAAACAGCTGGTGGACAAGACTGAGATGTTCCAACACTACTTACAATATTATGGATATCCTTTGTATAAAAGTTGGGGAGGAGGGGGGGGGGGGAGAGAAGACCTCAATTTTGTATTGTTTGTGTACAGGTATGGTGTACATGATGTCACAGAGCAGAAAGTATCCTTTCCTTTGGGGGCAGAACAAACTAACACAGATAAATGCAGACAGATAGCTGATTTGCAACCAGCTGAATACATGCATAGTCTGCTGCAGATGTAGGGCAAATTTTTATGCGTGTGGCCACATGTTCCATTGTTGTGCCCAAAGGATGACATCAGTGTATTTTCAGTGCACTAGGTCTATAGCTATGCATCCAGCACCATACTGCATTTGTTGACCCTAAGCTGAGTTTTGGGGAACAGTACCTTCCCATCGCATATGTAATCATCTATATCAGCCAATAAATAGTTACCAACTTGGCAAAAGTCAAATGTTGTAACATTTTCTTTACAAATATTTTGAAATTTTTAAGAAATGCAGTGGTATGAACATTACAATTGAACATAACCCTCCCTCCCATAAAAAAAAGATGAGTTTCTTGACCCTTTTCAGAGATTTAAACGTCACGTAAATTCTAGTCTCAGATGCAAAAAACTGAAAAGTATAGTTACATATGTGTACCTTTTACTGTGCCACTATTTTGTCATGGTTGACTCAGTGTTGGCACTAATGAGCATGATTTCAAAATTTCCTCACTCATTTCTAAAAGTCCACACAGAAAATATTTACCTGCATGCAATTCTTGCACTGTTTCCTATGTACTCTCTAAAATCTATTTAAAAGAATTGATGGTATGGAATAGAGGAATTTCCTGCATATAGTTTGAACCTTGATTGGTAGACACTCCAAGGAGTTCATCTGAATCTATGCCTAGAAAACAAATTTTTTAAGAAGTGTTTTCAAAACTTGAGCAATGATTTACAAAAAACAAAGATATTTTAACCGTAACAACTGACAAATTGCAAATCACCAATTACTAAAAATTGTTACCTAATTTATTTTTGATTTTTTACCTGAAAACATTTTGAATGTTGCATCAAGTGAACTGTTTGTTTTTAAAGGAGGAAAAATACTGCTCATTTGTTGTTATCTTTCTTCAAAATTTTTTGTTATCTTTCTTCAAAATAAGCACCATCTTTTGATGATGCAACAACCTGACTGTAAATTGACTTATTAGAGTGGAACCTCACAAAGTGCATCATTACACACTCAGTGTTGAAGTGTGCAGGCCTACATGTTGTGCTGATTATACTGTATACGCTTACATTTACTGTAATTAGAGAAGACATTAGGTCTATTCACTCCTCTGCAGAAACCTACCATGCACTGTTCAACAATTGCAACCTTACAAGTCATCAAAAACAATAATTAAATGAAAAGTATCTTGTGAGTCGCTGATGTTTTGTGCGGAAGAGAAAAAGTGCAAGTTGTGATACAAAAAAAAAAAAAAATGATTGTCACTATTTATAGGTGATGAAGAAATTGGAAATTTAAATTACCTCTTTTTGACTTGAAAGGTAAATGGTGAATGCATTTTCTCCCATTTTTGGTTGTTAACATAATCAGAATAAATTATTAACGTCAGAAGTGTGAGTCAACTATACATGCAAAACAAAAGACTACTAGATAATTTCCAGGGTCTCTTGGGTGAAGTAAATCAGTTGAGCAATGTTCATATCACTGAGTTAATGGGTTTGATTTCCAGCTTGTAAAGAACTATTTCAGTGAATAGTGCCAGCAAATTGTCAGCAAAGGTGGTTGATATACATGTAGTATATAGTTACTAAGATGTCAGTAAAGAAGGTAACCTAGGGAAAAATTTTTGTCGCTGTTCTAAAAAAAAAACAGCAAGCATTTGGTTAAATTTGTAAATTATGGCCATAAAATGTAAAAAATTGCTGGTGAATCAGGTTACACTTTATTTAAGATAAGTTTATAGTGTGTCACTTGAACACATCCAAGTTCATAAGAGTCATATCGTAAATTTGTAAGGCAAATGACACATATTAATGCACACAAGCAGGGCATTTCAAAATAGAAAAGAAAAAGATGGCTAAAAAAGGAGTGAAAAATGTCTGAATTTGTAATCTTATGTAAGACCTGGGGCAAAATTGTATCAATGTATGTAACTCCCAGTAATATTGTTTCTATGCTGATTTTTTATATGATTTATGACTTGAGAGTTGCTTTTGTTTCACATGTATTGACCTTACATGAAGTTTTATCAGTACATATTAAATGATAGTTTCTACCAATGAGAAGGGGGGGGGGGGGACTTGAAATTGTAATGAGATAAAAGGAATGTGGGGAGAGGCACAGATCTGGGGACCTATAGACATTTGGGAATATAGTGCTCAATGGAAAATCCAAGAGCGTGAAAAATGTAGTAGACAGTTGTTGTAACATATTAGTTTTAGAGATATGTTTGTTTTACTAAATTGTATTCTTTGCCTTTCTTTCAGGTTACTCCCACTCCATCCTGTGAAGAAGCTGTGACCAGGATGGCACAGTGTGGTACATGTAATGGACACACTGATGTTCTTCCGTGTTATTCATTCTGTCAGAATGTCATGAGGGGTTGTTTAGCCAGCGTTGCTGAACTACAAAAGGAATGGAGCAAATATGTTGGTAAGATTCTTAAAAAGGCTTGATATGATGCCATATTATTAGAGTATGGAAATTTAGAAGTAATAAGCAGTCTCTCACTAGGCTGGGATGTCATAAGAGGTTGTAGTGCAATTCAATAACTGACCAATTGTGAAAATAAATCATGATTTTGTTAGATCACATCAGACATTATTTTCTCTTTCATATTTCTGTAGTTTATGTCAGGTCATGTGGAGGCATTACACTTTGAGTCCCCCCTGCCCTCCTTTCCTCCAGAGAATGTAAAACTTACTTGATGACCCTCACAGTACCTGTTTCCCATACATACCCTTTTCTGGTTGTTGATAAAGGTTAAAACCATTGACCTCTGTCTTCCTACACACCCAAACAAAGGTAAGACCCTCATAAACACACATGCTGAAAAATATCCTGGGAAACACATTGTACCTCCCAAGGGGGTATCCTGAATCAGACATGAAATATTAGGAACAACCAGATGGCAGTGGTTTCATGTTCATTCCTTGACACCATCCTTTTACATTAACCTCTCATATTGTTAAAAGAAGGAAGTTGTAGTTATGCATTGTAGGATTTTCACATGACTATGACTGCCTTGGTATAGTACTAACTAACAAAGGAGTCATTACAAATAGACCAGCGTTATGTATGAATCTCTCTCACTCCTCCTCATCTCATATTTACATTTTATTTAATTCCTCTACTTGCCTGCAAGTCCATCCGGCATAAGATCCCTTAGCAACAGGATAAAGCCGGCTCTCTTCCATCTACCTCCATCTTACCCTGCTGTCAAAAAACTATCAAAATGAGTGCAATGTATTTGTCCATACTGGATATTTGTCCTTACTGATTACACTAAATTATGCACCCAAGTACCCCCCCCCCCTTCTTCTCTCCCCTTTTCAACCAACACTGCACATGTAGTGTCAATAATAGATGATTTCTTAGGTCTATTTCCTCATATCACTCCTTACTGTTAGAGCATTGACTTGCAGTCAGGAGGCCTGGAGTTCAAGTCCTGGATGGGTCATATGGAAGACTTTAAAAAAGAACCTACTGCAATTGTGCTTGGTGCCCAGCAAATTAAAGCAATGGAGTAGGGAAAACAAGCCAGTGAGCCACAACTGGAAAAAAGGTCATGACTGTCTCAACTTAAACCAATTGGTTAGAAACTGGGCTCTAAAACTGCACTGAACTATGTGGTGTTCGACCGATTATGCTATAATCGGTAAAACCTGATTACCGATTATTTAATTTAACAATCGGCCAGAGAGGGAAGTCACATGTTTGTCACTTTAGTACGTGCCCCTTGCTTCGTGCATATCGTATAACCATAACCAGTTCAGGATGGAAAATTTTGGGAATAATTCTGTTTGTTTCACGAACGGGATATCATTTTTGTAGGCCAAATATTTTCACTTCAAAAGTGGAGATACAAATCAACCCTTAATTCTGTACAATTGTTTGCAGTCGATGTCACATATGCCCTTTGATAATTTAGTTCTAAGGCCAACATCATGCTCTGTCTAGTTTTCATCCCCCAATCATGTCAGAATATTGCATTTTTTTACTTTACTGGGTTGTAGTTGCGTTACTCTCCCGCTTTAACGAACCCCATGTAAAGCAATCATCACAATCTTAGCAGTTCTGGGCACCTGTATAACGTATCTTATGGTTCCTTTCCAATATAAATATCCCCGTATATTTTTTCTTAGTTCTCATCCAAAACTTCCATCTTGTTTAAAAAGAATCTGCAACTGAAATGCACGTAAGTCCGATCCCTGAAAAATCCATGTACGCAGAGATTTGTGATGCCGTCTCTAGGTGAATTTAGCACGGGGCTCGCTCGGCTTCGCTAGCCGGCATTACAAGCGCGATCGTCGTAACACAAACTCAATGGGAAAATTTGTCTCGAGACCGAGTATTTTCACACACTAAATCACATAGGCGAAGGCGCGTGTTTTGATTGGCTGCCTAGAATCAACGCAATTGAACCAATCACGAAGCAGGGGCCAATTTAAATTTTGCAATGGATCTTTTGCATATGATGTCACCAAGCAAAATATGATGCCTTGTTTGGCGGTAAAAACGGACGCACGCAAGTCTAGTGCATGCGTGGGCCAAGAAGTTTGCTGCTAGAGACCACGTGCAATACTGTTTTTGTTTGCAATGACGTCGTATGCTGAAGTCCTACCGTAAATAACATTACGGAAGGAATGCTGGGAATGACTTAATTTATGCAAGGTAATAACCACCGAACTTCACAAGATTCTAAGTGCTACGTGTACAAAACGTGCACAGATATGTATGCAAAGCTTGGTGATTTGAAAAAACGGCGAAACACTGCAGCTAGATAGTCCGTACTATGTGTTTTGTGCAGAACAGTTGGTACAGCAACTTACGCAGCGCTTTCTGCGAGACAGCTAGAATACACCTTGAATGCACTTCTAAATCAAATTCCAAGTAATACTACCGGGTAATAGCGGAAAACATCAAACGTTCATTCCCTTGGCAGGGGTAAAATGTATACATTTGTGGTTATCAAAGCATCCCGTTTTGGTGGGAAGTTAAAGGATTGAGTATTTAGGGGAATTTTAACAAAATTAAGAGCAAGTTTCAAGTATATTTAGCCCCTTTTTCCAGTTTGCAAATAAGTGGTGGTAGTGATCGGTTGGATGGCAGAATTTTACCAATGCCGATTATTTACCGATAACGTAATAATCGGCCCGATGCCGATTACCTAACAGATGATCGGTAGAACACTAAAACTATGTTACTTTTCAGGAGGTGGCAGGATTGATTTGTAGATGTAGGATTGATTTCACAGATAAACCTACTTCTTAATAACCAATATGTTAGAAATTTGGAGCAATTTAGAAATTTGGAGCAATTAACAAGTCTGTTCTGGGTGCAGGGTGTGAAATAGTTGTTGCATGGGGTATGCATAGATATTCTTAGGTGAGCACACCAGTAACAGGTCTGGGAGGGGGAATGAACACACAGTAAATCATTTGATATTGAACTGACTGAAATTGTCATTAACTTGCCGAGTAACCCACATGTTAACATTGTGAAGTGAAGCCAAGTGAAAGCATTAACTACATACATGATGTTTACCCTGAAGCAGAGAACTCTTTATTTATTTAAAAGAGGTCACTAACCTAGAGTTCACTGTTAAAGTGTAATGGTTTGTAACATTTCAGCAAGCATGCATGGAATGTAATGTAAAAGTTTCTTTCAATTTTTTGTGAGAGGATAACATGCCCCCTGCTAGTATTGCATTTTTGGCATCATTTTTGGTCACTTTGATTGTCTTCAACAATTTTAGAAGTGCTCACATCTCTTTCCAAGTTCATCAGTACCAAGATTTTGATATGAATGTTTGTGGTCTAGTGGGAAAGTATTGTCTGGGTCAATAATTTAGACATGTTATTGTTGGTCAGAATTGTATTTACACTTTCACCCACAAATCAGTGGTCAGTATTTTTGCTTTAAGAATAACTAGAAGATGTCCATGCTGCTTCCTTCATTGAACTGTTAAGAAAATGACTTCCTATCCCTCTTCTTTGGTATGTTTTGCTCTTACAAAGTGACTCAACCACCCACCACTGCAATGATTTCAAGGAGAAGCAAGTAAAATTTCCTGTATAAAGTACACAACTTCATCATACTGTACCAGTATTGAAATATGTCACCATCTGACTTTTCCAAAAGGGCCAACAAGTTTAAGAGCATAGAATTTAGTGCCCCAAATCATCAGCATTTTTTTACAGTTTGCCTGTCACTTAAAAATTGATTCAGTTATGTCTTTAATTTGGATGCTATGAAATTGGTGTTCGATGCTTTCAAGAGTCAGTAAATTTTTAGGTTTTTATGGGAAAATGATGTAAAGAAACAATGCAATCACTAGTTTCTTATTAAACCCACTCTTAGTCTTTAAGGTGATCACATTTATAGTATATGTACATTTTTCTGTCCATACATCTTATCCATCTTTGTAATTCCCACTTGCCTTCAGTTAAGGGTAATAAACTAATATGGCAGTGGAGTGAGGGTGCCCTCGCACCGAAGTATTCAGTCAGCCTCTCTAGTTTTCTTCTCACTACCACCAGTCTGTTTAGACTTTTCAATCGCAATGGAAAAATTTTGTTACTGATTTTTTTGTCAAGAGGAGAAGAGGGTCTATATTGCCCATCCTCACCTCTGGGCTTGTAAATGATGAAGAACAAGAAGACAAATTTGCATAGTAAAAGATTTTCTTAATTGAAGATCATCAAAATGGAAAAACTATTTTAGTTTGCAAATTTGCAAGATCCAAATATTTTTAGCATTTGATGCACAGAATGTGTGCATTTATTGAATTCTGGATCTTTCTACGAAAATCATTGAATTTCCTTCTTTTTTTTCCACAGAGGCAATGTCAAACCTTGCTTTAAGATTAGAGGAACCATTTAATGTACATGCTGTACTCACAAATATTGACTTGGAGATTTCAAATGCTATTATGACTATGCAGGATAATGCACCAAGCATCAGTCCAAAGGTAAGGTATTAGAGACTCCCTGCATCACATCACACTGTATTCTTTAAAATATTACATGTTGCTACATCTTAATTGTTTGGTCTATCTTGCTCCCCACCACCCCCTATTTTCACTTGTGCACCAACCATTATCTGGGGTAGTTTTAACACTGTCCCCCCTTGCACCCAGAGATTGAAGTCCAAGGGTATATGAGGGGGGGTGAAGATATGGATATGAGAAGAGGCATTTCTTATCTGAATGTATGGCTTGCATTTTGATTTTATGAAGAAGTTTTCAGCAAATATACAGAGTCTTGGTGAGTTTCTGCCTATGTGTAACAAAAAATGTTAGGGAATCAGCATGGGAGACAAAGGTTGTCATGTAGCTAGCTGTGAGGAGAGATCAAAATACCATTGATGTCAAGTTCAAAAATACTGAGTGTCTATAGAATCTATGATACCAGTACTTTTAATGTAAACAGATCAAAATTCATCCTACATTGTACATGTCAACTCATGTTCTGTACTATTTTGTTAAGGTCACCATGCGATTAGCAAATGTAGTGAACCTTCCTGTTAATTGACTTCTAAATGATGGTAGTGGGAAGTGAGGTGGGAAATCAGGTCAATAATTACCTTATCATGTATCCAAACTGTATGCATAGCAGAAATAGAGGAATGTGCATCTGGAAATTTAGGAGTTGATTGAACAGTTGAAGACGGCTTGGTTGTTATTGCCTCGAAGTGCTGTGCTAAAAATGTCACTGGCATATGGGATATGACCTTTTCCTAGGGGGTGGGGGTGGGAGGTGGGGACTGAGTTTTCTCCCAAATCTCTGATTTTTTTTTAAAAGGCATATTTCCTGTTTTTGCATAGATTGTGCCGGAATTTGGGGATTCCCTAAAAGGTATCGGAAAAGGCACATTAGCCCTGCCCTCCCCACCGCCTCACATTTATGATGAGTGTTCTGTAAGATAAGATTCTAGCTCTAGTGAGAAGGCAATTACAAAAATCCATATTTGTATCATAAATTTTAAGTAATAAACTTTTGAAGATAATCATTGATTGGAGTGAAGTAGTTCAGTAATTGCACAATATTTAATGGTTCAGTAAGGTGCCATTACTTCCTCCCTTCACAATCACACCTTGTAACTACAGTATCAAAAAAGAAAAAGTTCTTTATTACCTAATGTTGGCCTTATTCTTAAGTCTGAACTCTGTCTTAGCTTTACCTCTGTTTGTTTGCTTCAGAAAAATCTCTCTGCATACAAAGATAAATTTGCCTCACATATTGTCAATTTTCATATGATATTTGGTATGTACCAGTGCTAAATCTTTGCTTTCTTTTTATATCCAAGAAATTATGTTTTTCAATGTTGTATGTGATTAGATTTGTCAGAACAAAGAGTTCCCAAACTCTTACGTTGCTGACGATAGTTGATAACCCCCAGGGTGCCACATTCATTTGTCATGAGCAACCTACATTCAGTCCCGTGACCTATTTTGGTTGTCCTGTCAAATGTGCTAGTTAGCCAAGCATACAACATATTCTTCCAATTTAAATCATATGACTTTCTCAAATTTGTATAAATTTCACTGGTGTCATGTTGAAATATTTAAGTGCACATTCAGTCAGTATTTAATGCTGTGGAATTTTGTAGTTTGGGGGGAAATTGGAAATTGTGGTAGAAAGCATTATGACCAAATTTTGTTGTGTATTAAGTTTCTTGTATGAAGTGTTTCCTGGGAAAGTCTGTTAGACTGTAGGCCTATATTGTGGAGTGCAGTGGGTGAGAAGGGTTGAGCGATGACTGATCCCTCACAAAGGTCTTCCCATCTAGAGTGTGGAGGGTGAACCATGTTACTGCATTTTACAAGTTACAACATGTCCATTCATAGGGTCATTCACCTCAAATACAATGTGGAAGATTTATTTGCTAGAGAGCAAAATAACTTTTTTAAAGCTGTTTCATTTTATGTTTGTCTCTTACTCCTCTTTGTCTGATCTGAAAATTTACAAGTAACTGAAAGCTAGACAGGTAAAAGGGAAATGTGGTCATTCTTTGTGGTTTGTAAGGTAAATATCTGTGGTTTTTACACTGGTAAAACCTATGAAGGTAGTTTTAAAATAATGGACACCTTTCTTGGTTTTTACACACAAGAAAAAAAGTTGCTACTGCCAGTTGATAATTTAAGGAAGTATTTATGTTGTGGTCATCTGGCTGGATCAAAAAAAAAATAACAAAAAAAAAAATCTTTTGAGTCAAATCTTCCTCATATCTAACAAATTAACCATCTTTTTATGTCTGCAGTATATTTCGCATGTGTCTGATTGTACAGTAGATTTGCATGTGAAAATCTTTAAATATTACAGTAGTTCATTCAGTTTTGCTTCTCTTACTTCCTTAACATTTTGATAACACACACATTGCTGCATTGCCAAAAGAAAACTTTGTCAATGCTGGGACTTGTCAGTCTATTTTGATTGTGTTAAAATGATGAATCAACCTATCGGTGGGTTTACCAGTCATCCTTTGTCAAAACGTTTGACTTGTTTTGTATCCTGATAGTTCAGATTGATAAGTGACACAAGTTCTGCTTTGTTCAGATAACCTGTTCATACATTAAATCATATATCTGGACTGAATATCGCACAAAAATTGCTAGTCTTGCAACCTAAAATGAGAAAAAATCAAAGACGATTATTACCAGCTTCCACAGTGCCCATTTTGGAGCATGGGTATGTGTATGCAGCTTTGCCTTGCTTATTGGTCAGTCCATACAATGAGCCTGTCCTAGCCAAAAAAACCCATTTTAATAATAGGTCTAGAGCCTGTCCTCAAAAGCCATGTGAGAAGTGCATACTGCATGAACAAGTTACCAACCTTTGTACTTCTGGGTAACAGTATTGCAACCTTGGCCTTAAAGTGGCTCATTGAGTTGGTTCATGATATTCAACAACTTTTTTCCAAACTTGACATCACATCCTCACGTTAATGGACAGTCTTTTGTTTTTCTTTAAACTCTACAGTCAATTTCCTCAACAATCCCATATTTATTGTAATGTTATTGCACAAGTGGCATGAGAACATGATAAACTTTGTATTCCCCTTAAGGAGGTTTTATTCCTTTTAACTTCAAGTTCAGTGCAACAGTCTGAAAGAACATAAAGGGGATGAAAGCCTAACAAAGAGAAGCAATGCATTCTTTGTCTATCTGAGGAAGTGATATAGTCTCAGCTCTCCTCAAATTCACTTTAGAACAAATGTAGTGAGTCTATTTCACTCCACACCTACCTCCTATCACCAATTGTATACCCGCAAAATGAAGTAGGAAGATAGAGGGCGCCCAGCACCCTCAGCGCCCTCAGCTGGTAGGGTTGGTACGGTGTTATTAGTTTGCCAGATGGTAAGTATGGGAATAAATGGTATACAATAGGTGATAGGAGGTAGGTATCGTCCCTCATAGACTCCCTAACCAGGGAGTTTTGAGGATTTTATTTGCTGATATCTCAAGAAATACACTGACTTTAATGGAAGTCTTACTTTACTTGCTAGATTTGGTTCCTCTTGCACATGTGAAAGTAAATTTTTGCTTAAATTTTCTTTGTTTAGAGAATGCTAAAGTGACATACATGTATACTGTATTTAGTGATTCATGAATCTTTGTATAAGTCTGTGCATATTACGATGACTTATTAGATCACCAAAATTTTGAATTTGTAGCAGTCTATGGACTCTTAAAAATTGTGCAGATCTGAATGCAGTTTCAGCAATCCTGTGATTTGCTTTATATTGTGAAAAGATTGAATTAAGTGTGTGCACAATACAAGCTCTTTTACCACATGCAACATCTGTGAACCAGTAGTGTGTTTAAAGGAGGGGGAACAGGCCCCCCCACCTTCGAATTCAGTCGGGGAGGGGGAAATCACTCAGTTGGGGGATTTACGGGGTTAAGGAAGGGGAAAAGTTTGAAGAGACACACTGACCATTTAAACCTTAACCACACACCAGACAGAAAATGGCTGTTAAAGCAAAAAAAAAAAGGATCTAATTTTAGGTTATGAGGTGTTCTCAACTTTTTTTTGAAAGTGACCACTTCTTCTGAGAATTGTGTACTCTTGTGCAGGAGTGTCGTCTTTAGAGTAAGTCAGCTGTTTCCCCAAACAAACAAATAAAAGCAAGTAAACAAACAAACATATCTCTGGTAAACAAATTGTATTTCTTACCCTGAAGTTAATTATACTGTTCCATCCCACGTGTTGCTTTTTACAATGATAAAAATAAAATGGTAGAAAAGAAAATAAAAGGAAAAGAACATTTTTTTTTTTTTGTTCCACAAAGGATGTGAGCTATTGAACTCATTTCATGATAAGAAAAAGTTACTAGAGTCACCCCATTGTGAGTTAATTAGCTAGTTCACACTAAATCAGTAAAATAGTGGGCATTTGCTTCCTTCCCCCAGTTTTGTATTTGTTTTAGTTTAAGTGGTAGGATGGTTGGCATCATTGCCATAGAATAGATGCTATTCTTGTCCATCCTTTCCTTTTTCTTTGTAAATTGTATTAAACCATAATCTTTCCTTTTAGCAATGCTCAAATACTGTATCATTCAAAAGTCTTTTACAAAAAGGTCGAGGACTAGCAGTCTGTGGCACTGAGACATTTCGCAGTATTAACAATCATCGAGATTTGAAAATTAGGCCTTACTATTGTGGTTGTTGACCTCAGTTGACCTTCATTGCCCAAAGTGTGAGAAAACTTAAATTCTGGGACAGTAAATCACTAAGGAATTGGCCAATGCTTTTATCTACCCATCTGTAGTAGTAATGACATTGTACTGAAGGTTATGAACCCTCTTGTTAGTACATATAAATATTCACCAATATATGGGAATGATAATTTTGCCTTTGTCCTCAGAAGGAGTGAGATTTTATTCCTCCAGAATAAAAAAGGTGCATCTTTTGAACACATCATTCAGTTTCTTAGAAAAACCTTGATTTTAGAAATGCTTTGGTATTTGCAATGGAAGGTTTGTGTACATTTAGGTTTAAAGGATTTATAAAAGCCAATGAGAGATGTTGTATTCAAGTGATTTAATAGTGGCTGCAAGGGTTCAGTGCTAGGTCAAAAGATTCTGAAATGTGGCCTATTGGTCAAATTCTGAGACTCGGCTGGCAGTTAAATTATAGGAACATTTTAGCAGTAAAATCTGTCTTTAGTATGAATAGTACTTTGAGTCTATGCCAATTTTGAGCAAAGTTGTATTGAACATTTGAAGAAAGCAAAAATGTATTAATTTTCTTTTCTTTCTTGTTTGTAATAATGTTAAAATGGAGTTCTGTTTTAAAAGTTAAATTTGTGTGTTATCAGAAATTTGGATCTAGTAGGCATGTCAGGTATAAGCATGTACTCTTGGTTTTTGGTGGTTTCCATTATTTATATTTGCATTTTCATTTTTAAAGTCAGTGACATAAGTAATGAATTCTTTAATGGAAGTTGCAAAAGATAAATTGCTTGTTTAACTATTTCCAACTGTAGCTTGTACAAGAAGTGTTTTTTTTTTATTAGCAAAATTTCTTAAGTTTTTAGCATGAACATTCATGTTCATCATTCTAACATACTTTTTTTTTAAACTCCTAAACTGAGGTGGTCCTAGGAAACATAATCTTTCTCTTCTTTGCAATCTTGGTAAATGTTATGTTGTCTGACTATGTTGCTTCCAGTAAATATAAGAATGCAGGCTATATGTAAATTGTAGTGAAAGAATACTTCACATCTCAGTACATGTAATATGACCACATTTTTGGGAACCAAGAAGGGCTCCTTCAACAGTGTGTGCTTCACTTTTCCTTCCTTTTGACTTGCTGTGCCTGTGTCATAAATATTGCCTCACTTTGAGTAACGTCTGAATCCATTCTAGTTTGTGCTACATTGATTTCATGTCATCATGCCAAGTTGTTGAAATCTTTGCTGTCTCTCACCTAGTATCTGAGTAGAAGATTGAACGTTTGCTCTTCAGTCATTCTCTACAACCTTTCAGCATTCTCTCCGCAAGCTAGCTTCATTATGCCTGTCGGCTCTGAGCATCGTATCGGCTCTCCTTTGCATACTATATGTCTTCATACATATTTCTGGTTGGTGAATGCTAAGATATTTTTGTGCTTTGGATGAATGGAAACAGGTTGCCATGGCAGATACAGCTGGTTGAGAGAACTTTGAATTCATGGTTTTAAATTTAGCATCAGAGCATGGAGAACTGACATCATTATGCATGGGTTACATACAAACAGTCACCACAAACTTGATTCTATTAAATTTCTGAGAATCCTGAAATGGACAAGTCATTGGGTGTCATTGTAGGCATACACATTAATGTGAAACTGAATGAATTTTGTAAGATCGTGGAACTGCATTTTAAAACACAGTAGTACTAAACATTGAAGCAAAATGTGGAGGTGAAAACAATAAGCAATGTATTTTTCAGACAGGTTGGATCCAGTGCCATTAAAAATTCTCATGAAGTCTGTAAAAATATTCAATTTATACTTATATCTAAATTGCCCCTCTCCTACCCTTTATTTACCATTGTAATCCTCACTTACTGCAGCTTATCCTGGTAAATAGATAGCATAGTGCAGAGAGAGGGAGGACTCCCTCATACCTTGACTTGAGAAGTACACAGTTTCCATGCTTTGCATCATGTACACCCAGGGCGGGGGGGTCACCTATTTAGTGAAGCCCCTTCCAATGTTGTCAATATAGTGATGAAGCGTGGCACAATAATGGCAGATGGATGAATTAAAATGGTTACCTTTTCAGATTATTTCAGCCTTCCAAGGAGCTGTTTTGTATAGTTTGTGTATGGCTCTTAAAAATCTAGACTTAAGATGTTTAGTATCGTTTAGATTATATTGGACAAACATATTCATTAGACAATCTATAATAATCCTGCCATTAAAATTCGTAACTTGAAAAATTCTTTTGGTTTTGTTTTATTTGGGTATATTTTAAAGGATTACAATTTTGCAGACTGGACAACTCTTTCTGAATAAACTTGATATAAAAATATTGCAATGACACACATTATCATGAATGTTTGATGCAGAGCAGAAATATCTTTGTAATGGTTTACTGGAAATTTAAAGTTTGTAAAAAAGTAAGTAAGTAAATTTGTTCAGAAACAATTGTTGAGAAGAGGGTGAAAAGAAGATGGGAGGGGATGAATAAGGAGAAAAAGAGTGTACAGAGAGGTACGTGTTTCTTCATGGAAAGTATAAAATCTGGTGTGTTACTTTTGATATTGCTTTTACTAAAGATATTAAATATATTTGACAATCCAGAAAGCCATTGTCACTTTTATTTCTCAGGAAATTACTTGTAATATCACTCCTTGAAAGTGAATATTACATCTGTACACCCCATGGATCTCACAGACCAAACCTGCTGCTGACATTGATTACAGTATGAAGTCTTGTGGTAGTCTCAAGTTAAAGGGGTAGTGCCTCACAAGAAGCACACAGTCTGATCGTATTAAAGTCATGGGCTTTAATTGGTTATTTGGTGAACAAACAAGTTCTTTTGTTTGTCTGCAGCATGAAAAGTCCTAATGTTCCTGTTTAAATTTCCTGATAAACTTACCTACTACCTGAAAATTGGCACTTGATGACCGTGATTGGAGGAAGTGAAAAAATAAACTTCAAGAGGAAGCACTTGAGAGGAGTGTTTTCTAACCCTGAGCCAACAATCATTTTAATGTCAAGGACCCCCAAAAAGGAATTTCATCCATCTTACAAATGTACAAAAAAATGTATCATGCATTGTTTCCTTAAAAGTGCTATCATTTATCATGAATCATTGAACCCACAATTGATCAAATCATCAAAAGTGTGATTTCTTTAGAATAATTGAAATCATTGATCCCTTGATTAATAAAAGCAGTGTAAAAGAAACATTATTTTGGGATGTGCTGTTGGCTGTTATTCATCTAACTCCGAATGTCAGGTGCGAAGAAATGAATAAACAATAAATTGACACGTTCTAGTCAGCCTGTCTGGCTTGGTTCATCATAAATTTTGTGAAATGGATGTACTGCAAGTTTTGTTTCAAGTGTTGTTTGAACCGTTCTAAGGAACACTTCAAATTCCTACAATGACAATTTTAAAAACAGATTTTTAAGGTTTCATTTTAGTCTGTATTGGAAAAGGAGATTAATGAAATTTAATCAGTCTTATACTACTCATATGTTAAAGTTGTGTGTTAATTTTTCTTAGAATGATACCAATTTATCAATTTATCAAAAAATTATGACATTAAAAATGTTTTGTAGGATATGTAGCAATGAAGAGACCAATTCTGAACTTCTACATAGGGTGGAAAAAAAAAAATACGTAAAAAATAAAATTGGCCCTAATGTCTAAACATATAACTAACAATATTTCAATTGCCAGCTATCTCTTCATATTAACAGGTAGGTGTTTGTAAATTTGACAACATTGAAGTAATTGTTTCTAGTTTGTTCATTTCTCATCATGCAGCTCATTTTTTCTCTATGTTGTTTTCTTCAAAAACCATTCCTTCTTTGATGAGAGTCTATATTCTATCTTGGAGCGGTATACAATTCACGATCAAATTTACTTACTACAATACTTTCGACGTACACTTTCTAACTTTTGATCTGCCAACTTCGACTCACTATGTATTTATTTATAAATGTAAGAAACAACAAATGGCAAAAAATATACTTTTATTTCCAACTCTGTACGTCTACATGTATGATATGGGCAAATTATAAACATAAATTTTTGAGCGATATGTATGTATATGAGAGAGAATACAAAAAAATATGCAATAAAGTGCATAACTGGTTGATTTATATTATGCTCTTTATTGCATATTTTTATGTACTTTATTTTTACCTTGGAGTATACATGCAACTTTTCTGTTTTAAAACATACTTCCATTTTTTTATTTCAATATTCAGGGAGAAATCCATCATTTAATCTATCCAGATTAAATGGAACAGTATTCAGGGATGGGTATTTTTGAAAGGACAGCATCAGTGTTAATGGATTGTAGTAGTTTGCAAGTTGTCAGTTATTATCTTCCTGTTGCTAGGGAGAGATAGTTGCCTCGAGTAGACAGTGCTGTACTCTAAAAATATTGTGGTTTCTTCAGTAGCAACATGCCTACATTGTATTTTCTTCATTAGAGATATAGCTGGTAGGCTTATATGTTCTCTTTAAAGTTGGACTTCATCCCAAAGGAATGCAGCAATTCTCTGTTCCTCTGGTGTAGGAAGGCAACTAAATTGAAATACTGTTCTCTGGAGAAGGTCACAGACCAGTGTATTTCATCACAGTGCATTGGAGATCTATTGTTAGCTGGAAGTGTGGATGTGGGAAGTTTACCTTAGATTACATCTGCAGGAAGTGACAAGCTTATATCACTAATAAGATTCCCAAGAGAGAAACATGGATCAGTTTGATAAGCTAGGCTAGTTTTTACAGTAGTAGTACAGTACTGAGTGCAGCCTGTTAACAGGTAATGGCAGGATCAGTATTGATGAGTTGCTGCAGCCTGTTTCATTTGATAGAAGCCATGACAATTTCGAATTTCTTTTGAAAGTCACTGCATCAATGCTATTTGGAGTAAATAGCATAAATATTTTAGAATAATGATAAGTTGAATAAATTCAGGGGTCTATTTTGCTGTATGTTTATATAAGTGTACATAAACAACGATTTAGTATAGTTTATAAAATTCCCTTTAAAATTTATGGCCAGAAATGAGTGATCAAATTATGATGGGTCATGTGTAAATGCACTTTCTGTTTACATATTCTTTAAAAATTGTTCCCATATTTGGAGAAAACTGAACTCTATACAATCCTTGAATATTATGTTGATTGTTATAGCAGTTAGGCCTACATGATGTAATGGTGCTTAATTTTAACGTTATTTGAGAAGTGCAAGTATTTTAATACAGAGCTACAGAGTTGCTACGTAGTCTATGAACATACATTGATTGATACATATTTTAGACTGAATGTGTGCAGTGTTGGAAGAGGATATTGATAGCACAGAAAATTCTTTTCACAGACATATATACCAACACCCGTATTGTTGTATCTAGTCTGCTGGAAAAGGACGAGAGCTTTTGTGAAAAAGGGACTTTGAAATAATTTGCATACTACTCTCTTCATCTAAGTTATATTAATGTTGTGTACTATCCAGTTAATATGTCGATCCACCAGAAGTTTGGGTGGGAAAGGGGTAGGAGTAGTTTGGGAGGGAGAGGGGTAGGAGTAGTTTGGGAGGGAAAGAGGTAGGAGTAGTTTGGGAGGGAGAGGGGTAGTAGTAGTTTGGGTGGGAGAGGGGTAGGAGTAGTTTGGGAGGGAGAGAGGTAGGAGTAGTTTGGGAGGGAGAGGGGTAGGAGTAGTTTGGGTGGAAGAGGGGTAGGAGTAGTTTGGGAGGGAGAGAGGTAGGAGTAGTTTGGGTGGGAAAGGGGTAGGAGTAGTTTGGGAGGGAGAGGGGTACGAGTAGTTTGGGAGGGAGAGGGGTACGAGTAGTTTGGGAGGGAGAGGGGTAGGAGTAGTTTGGTAGGGATTGTCTAATTTCCTGAATTTGAAGACAGTACGTAAACATGGCTGCATGAGCTTGAGTCACAGGTGATTTGAAAACAAACAGGGTTTCTAGACGTGGTTAGTATTGTCTGCATACAAGTAGGGAAGATATATTATGGATTGTGGTCCAGAAATCTATGGTCCTATCGGAGCCATACAGGCTGTCAATTTTGAGGTGTGCATGTGTCATCTTTCACCATCACTCACCTCAAAACACTGTGAGGAGTGTCATCTTTTGTACACCTAGATGAAGTATGGGAGCTCATATTAATCTGTTTCAAGTTTCATGAAACAGCACACATACTACACTCCTCACTTTACTGAGGAGTGTAATTTTGAGCTCACCTGGAAAACTGAAACTCGAGGCCTGTCCATATGATCAGTTAATGTGATGGGGATAGGAAGAGAAAATGTACCGCTCAGTCAAGTTGGTCAAGTATGTCCAAGAGTTTTTTACTTGGTCAAGTATGTCCAAGAGTTTTTTGGTGAAGAATTCTTTCTGCATTTACTGAATTGTTTTTGTTTTTCAATAACAGATTCAGATCAAAGCAATTGTCTATCAAAAACACCAAGGCTGTGTTTATGTCTAAAAAAATGACCATGTAAAATTGATGTAACTCTTTCTGGCAACCAGCACTATGGCATTCAATAACCTTGAAACTGAACACAGTCAAGTATATTGTATGCAACAGAAAGTACATTCACCAAAGGGTAAATTGCTAAATGAGAAAAAGAGGGCGGTATTATGTTTTCTTTGCAAAGAATCTGTAAGGACAGGTTTTGTAGTTCTGTGTCTCAAAGGGTTTCTGGTAAGCTGATGATCCGTGATACCATTTAAAATACATTCCATATGTTTTAATTTCATTTTAAAACCATTGTTTATGTTGCAGTTATACTAATCTATCAAAGACTTAACAGAATAGGTGGCCGATACAGCTACTTTGACTCCAATGAAAAACAGTATCATGCTAATAAATTCATCCTACCAATCAACCAGGAAAATGAAAATGGGCAGTCTTGATTTTTCTAAATGTATGTTTCATGCAGTTAAAATGTCAGTGCTTCATCAGAAATATCACCCCATTTTTGAAGTATGGGGTTTTTGCTTTTTTGTTCTTAATCAGTTGTTGTAGGTGCCATACTTAGTAAATTTTTATTTCTTACATGATTGCTTAGAACCATAGCATGAGATGAATGATCATGATGTGAAGAAGAATTGATTGTTTGAAAGCATCAAAATTTTAAAATGAGCATTTGATTTAGGATGTAATTTGCTCAGCCAAGATTTTGTCACTAAAATTGAGCTCAATAACAGTACAATGTACTTCTTGGAACTGAACCTTAAATTGGACTTTGATCTAACCCTTATCTGGCATTTACAACTTTTGTGACAAATTTAACCTCTGCATTAATCATTGACTGATTTAGTGTCAGTTTCAAGTCCTACAAGTAGGCCTACATAGTTGACAGAGAATTGGAATTGTTTTAGGAGAGAGACAGAATTAGATAATTGAATCTACCTGTCAATAGAATGAATAATTCATATAGGCCTATCTGATGTAATTACCCCTTGCTACATCTGAGTTGCACCACATGCTACCCACGGAAGTTTCAGAACTGCACACTCATGTTGGTCTAATAGGGGAATTGCAGTGGTTTTAGGGGAGAGAAGGAATTAGATAATTGAATTGACCTGTCAATAGAATTAATAATGTATTGTCTAATGTGAAAGCAAAAATTGCTTAGACTGGCTTAAATTTTACTTGTATTCCCCAATCCTTAAAAAATCACTTGCAAATAAAACCCGAATTAAAAACCAACTTAAACAGTAGTAAAAGAAAAGTTTTGCCATTTTCACTTCTCAGATATTGCCTAAATCTTATTCTGTTGCTTTGTAATTGTTTCACTGCTAACTATTTTATTGCTAGCTTTTGGGGAAAATTTTAACAGTTGTTGTGACTCCTTTCTGAGAAATTTGGAATGGGGAAAACAAGCCAGTGAGCCACAGCTAGAAAAAGAGCTGTTACCAGGCTGACTTAAACCAGTCACTTAGAAACTGAGCTGTAAAACCTCCTAACTAACTGAGAAAGAAACTTGGTTTGTTTGAAAGGAAATAAATCCAAGAAGTTTGTAATTTAAAGTCCTTACATATAACAGGTAGCCATTTCTCTCCAAAAAGTGTTAATGAGAGGTGGAAAACCTTACAGTAGTACTTGATTTTATGAGTTCTCAAATAATCCAAAACTGATGTTTGAAGATGAAAAGGGTATTAAATATGTGGCCTAAATCGTTTGATTGATAGGTGGCAAATATAATCTTGAAATTGATGTTCTGATCATGATTAGTATCCTATATGAGCTATTCTTGACCTGCCTTCAACCTGCATAACTGCCTATACAGCATGGTTTCCCAACCTTGAAGTCACACCCCAATGAAGTTCACAATTTCAAGGTCAGTCCAGAATTAGCTCTAAATATTAAGGAATTTGTCACTCCCTAATTATAGAAATAAATACTGTTTATCCAGCAAAAATATATTGCTACAGTTAGCAGACTTCCCTGTCAATACAAGTACTTAAAGGGGAAGTTAAAGCATCAATTTAATTTTCATAAGCAAAGAGGAACCTAATCTCTTCAGTGTGGTGAAACCCATTCAATTCGAATGTATTTTTTTAGATATCAGTAAATAATGTCACTAGATTGATGTTCCAAGATAACTCTAGTGCAGCAGAGCATTTATAACTTTCTCATATTGACAAGGAATGCTTTGTTCCCCTTTGTTATTTCAGACTGCTGTGTTGATCTTGATGTTAATAGGGGTTATGCAAAGTCTGGGGGAATGCAAAGTCTATGTCACCTCTCTACTTACCTCACGCTACTAATGAAGTTAGATTCTGATAGCATGGGATTGTTGAGGCAAAAAAATTGTAAGGTTTGAAGAAAAAAGACTGTCCATTTATATGAGAATATGATGTCATATGTACTTGCTTTAAGTTCCCTTTTTGTTGAAAATTTGACAACTTTACCTGCTTATATCTTGAGAACTACACATCAGATTTCAATACAAATTTCACCTCAGTGCCAAAAATAAGTGTCCCTATAACATATCAAAACTTGATGTGAACTTAAACTCCTCTTTTAACAGTGTCATCTGCACAACTCTTGCTGTCGTTAGGAACAGTAAGTGTAGAGGTGAATTAGCGATTGTTTGGGGTTTGATCTGATGCTGTGATCTGGATTAGGGTTGTTTAAAGGATTACAACTTACTAGATTCTTATTGCATTTTTTTTTTTTTTTTTTTTGGAGGGGGGGGGGGCAAGCACAGTACTGTTATTTAAAGCAATGATGGAAGTAAATTCATACTCTTGGTAATGGCACTGGTGCCCTTTGAAAAACTTTTCAAGACCATTTGCCCTTCACTTTCTAATACAACTAAGCAGCAAATATACCACATCACACGAAATGTTTTGAGTTAGTTTGGTACCTAAAGGAATGCATGAATTTGCACTTAAATAACTTGGCCTGATGATTTCACCATTTCCAGTCTTGTCCTGTAATGAGTATGGTCTTGTTACCTGATGCTGAATTCAATGTTGGTTTTGTTAAGATTTACTTTATTCAACAACATAGCCTTTGGATTCTCCATGTTAATCTAGATTGCCCATCTACTTTCCTCCTAATCACACATGTAATCCCTCTTACCCGCAGCTTACCCTTGTAAACCAATAGCAACAAGAGAGAAGGTGCCCTTGCTCCACACATGAGGAGCAAGGATGCCATGTATCATCCTCCATCATGGAAGTAGTTTTGGGGAATTTATTTGATCATTCATCAATGGTTAAAAAGCAAGAGCAATCACCACAAACTTGTTTTGAAGCAATGTTCAGCTAAATTTCACAATTAACATTGCTGACATTTACTTACCCCTTGCTACGTTTTAATTGCGTATTACTCGCGCACCGCCCTCTACTTAGTCAATTGTGAGTGATATTTGCAATTTAGTGGCAGCAAGTGGTAAGTATACAGTTGCTCGTAAATACGTCCACCAGGAAGGCGGGGGGGGGGGAGAATTTCCTCTTATTTCTCTTCAAAAATATTGTAGGACTTTAATGTTGCACATTCTAGGCAAAAAAAGCTATTGTCACATGACTTCTAAGAGCCAGTCATGAGAGAGGACAGTAACTTCAAGTTGGCTGACTGCATATCACCTTGAAATAACATTTTGGACTTAATCCTAGACTTCTGCCTTGGACCTTCTTAGGTTTAGAACCTCCTTGAATAGAGTACCTGAAGTGACTGACATGACTGTATACATTAAGTCTAGAGACCTTTATTGACTAACCCCTAACCCCTTGTGCAGTGAAGGATCAGATAGGAGGCATTCATCATGTTATTGGTTCCTTGCAGTGGCAAAAGGAACCTATGTAGTCAGGTTGGCGTGTGTGTGTGTGTGTGTGCCTGTGACGCTAGCTTGGGTACGCTGTAACTCAACAAGGGAAAGTTGGATTAAATTGAAACTTGGTATATAGAAGTGCCATAGTTTGAAGGTGTGCCCTATCGTTTTTGGTGGAGGTCAAAGGTCATTTGGGGTCACCAGAGGTCAAAAACTAAAAACCTTCTCAACACGATGTTTCAAGGTAGGAAACTTGGATAGATGTCATATGTGGTGTGTGGATGTGTTATGGTGTAAGAATGAAATCTGATATGTTTGGTGAAGGTCAAGGGGTCATCTGGGGTCACCAGGGGTCAAACACTGAAAAACTTTTTAACACAGTATTTTAAGGACAGATTTCAGATCAATCTGTGTTTGGTTAAGGTCAAAGGTCATCAAGGTCACTGGAGGTCAACCACTGGAAATGTTATGTAGAAAAACTTGTAAGCTAGATAAAGATAGGTTGAATAGAGTTTTTACCTTCACCTGGTTTTGCATGCTTACACACCCAAACACCTTAGAAATTTGGCCTTTATGTTCGTTTAGTAATGATTCCTTCAGGTTGTACACAGATTTTCGATCATTCAAAGTTTTAAGAGGGCAATAACTGAAATCTGTAGATATCAATGAGCACAGGTCACACTGCATTAAACTGGTAAACTGGTACAAGTTGAATGTAAGTAAGGCCACAAATATTTAATCATTGATTTCATGTAATATTAGAACCAAAATACCCCTTTTGAAGATGTTACAAACATGGAGTATGAGCTTTTGCTTAGCTCTATTTTGGAGACAGGCTGTACAGTTCTTAAAATGTCCAGCAAGGAACCACAGTGCCCATTGGGCTCTTGTTCAATAGATTCATTCCTGTCCCACATTTGTCCCTTTATCTCCCAATATTGTGTATGACCAGGGATTTGCAGATATGAAATGATTGGGTTTAAAGAAAACACAACCCTCATGGTCTGAAAATAACATACCGATCCGGTAACAAGTGAGAACAAAAACTATGTTTGATTTTATCTTTTACCAAATTCTGATAGAGTAATGTTCTCTACAACGTTGTTTTTCCTAAGGGAAGGTTAATTCATGTTCAAAAAAAGTGTCAAAAACAATGTGTGGTGTATGACAGGAGTTGAGATACATTAAAATGTTACCCAGTAGTTATTTATTGCAAAAATTACTGACAAAAAATTAGATTGTTCTATACAAGATACCATAAAATTTTATAGACGTTGAAACAAGGATATCAATGCAGTTAAATATTTTCACCGTCACATAGATCAGTTTTTGAGGTTAGATGGAGTTTCACGGCACAGTTTCCAACCAATTGGTTCAAGTCTAGCTGGCTACAGCCTTTTTTCCAGAAATTTGTGGCTCGCTGGCTTGTTTTCTTTAGCACCAAGCATGATAGCATTAGGTTCATTATGACTCCCAGCCATGACTTGAACTCCTTACTTCCGCATCTCGGTGGTCTATGAGAGATGGAGAGTGTTACCATGTCCTTCTAAATGTAAGCTGTTGTTTCTGTACTCTTTCTTCACCGGCCATGGTTTGTTGGAAGGTTCTGTTTCTGTCTTCATATTTGATGCAAGTGATTTGTGTGGAGGTCTGTTTTCTAACCATCTGGAGCAGTTAGAAGAATCATGATATCCACAGGAAGTTTCTGGCTCTTTATTGGAATTTGTTACACTTGTGTTTAACTGCAAGTGTGTGAGATATATGTCTGAATGAATTATGTGGTATATAGCACCCAGTTATAAATGCCATGCATATGTATCTTGGTTTAAAAGTCACAGAAGAGTGATCTTTGTCGCCCACATAAGAATAATCCATCTAGGATGTAAATAAAGAGACATTCCCAGTCTACAGTAATTGTGGGATGAAGCTTCATCAAGTTCTCCTTTTTAGTTACTTTTGATGGAACCCATGTTAGCTCATGCCATAAATTAAGAACTCCAGTGCAATATGCTGCATAATAAATCATCCAGTGCTACCAGTGAAGTGTTTATCTGGGAAAACTGAAGGGAAGACAAACATTCCAGAGACTGATAGTAGACTGTTCCTACAGTAAAGATGTCATCTATTTATAACAAATTTAACTTTGGACACCCTTCAAAAGTAGTCAGGGGGACTGCAGAAGATCTTACCCTACAGCAATAGCTAATAGCACAGTCTCTCTCTCTCTATGTACAAAGTACAGGATGTCTTCAGAAATTCTCAGCATGCCAGTTGTTATTATTTTTGAATTTTTGGTATGAGGCTGTTTATTTTCTGTCTCACTGCATTTGATCTTACGAAGCTAACAGCTCACCTCAGGAAAAAAACATGCTTCCATAGAAATTAGCATATATTCAATTCTTAACGTATCTCCTGTGTTCTCCAAGGAGTTGAATTATATGGTATGCCACCGGGGGGGGGGGGGATTTGATTCAACAGAGAAGGAAAAGTTGAAAATTTGACATCAAGCACACTACCATATCAGAGGGAGGTTTCATGTGTGCAAAGGTCAAGTGTTGTGGAAGACCAACAATGTGCTCAGATGCTAGTTAATGTTCATTAAAAACAATAATCTTGGTAGTATGAGAGGTGCAAGTGTCCACTAAAACATGATACACTTCCATGGACTTTGACCTTTGGTGCAAACTCTTGATTGTTGAACCAGACTTTCATGAGACTGTAAGAATTGCCATACAGTAGATGATGATTTTTTCAGACATGTCCTTATTGTGGCTCCATATTCAAGCTTATGTTATTGCATGCTCTGGGTTATCCACAATTTTATGCCTACCAGTATGTACTAGAAGAAACAGATATTTAACTTTTTGAAATTTATTATTCTGCTGCAGCTGTGCCTATAGCCAGTAAATATCAGTATGATTTGTAACCATTCATGGGAATTCATGTCAATTTAAGTGAATGAGATTATTGCTATTGTCATTTTTATTGATCAGATGGCTTTTAAAACATTAAATTGCAATATACTGGAAGCAGAGATCCAGCTCACAAAGTATATTAAAAGGGCCATTTTATATACTATAGGAGACACTTCTGGCAACAATATTACTATTGTACTAATCAATTTTCCCTCCATTAGGCCATAGTAGCAAATGTCTTCATGCAGAGTAACAAGTGTGATGGGAAGTCAGCTTTTCTTGATCTACAGTTCATGCTGGACTAAGGAATTGATAAAGTTTTACATATGGCACATTTCCTTAAAAGCACCATTTGACAGTGGTGTACTTATTGTCCACCATTTCTCATAATGTGGTTTTTATGGTTACTGATGGCCTTTTTGGTTTCCCGAAAGAGAAAACCTATGGACTCATGCAGACAAGGCTTTTGCAAAACCTGTAGGATCGTGCATTTTAGTGCTGGCGTATACTATGGCTCATCGACTTCCTTAACATTGGTGCACAAGTACTACTCAACTACATTATTGTTAACTGTCTTAAGTCAAAGACCGGCTTTATCGAAAACTGGTTTTGATGACTCAGCCAGACGAGACCATTTATAACGTGGGCAATTGTGTGCTCCTCTTCCAAAGTCCTCCCGACCCTCTGGCAAAGGGCCATTTGGCAAAACCAAACTTGAACTGCATTCCGAAGAAGCTATACATCCACTTAAGGACAACACTTCAATTGAAGAAAAAACCCGAACACTTTTTATTCTGTATGAATGCATATTATGAAATCAGTTTTACACTTCATAGTTTAAACTTTTAGGAACAGCAACTTTTGAGGAGAGAAATATTTTTACCTCCTTTGAAATGTTTCAAACCTTCACTGGGCATTGAGTTATGTAATAGGTATCTATTGAGGTTCAAATAAGATTTAGAACATATGGAAGCCGAGAGAAAGCTTACAGAAGAAAAGCATATGCGTTAGCACTTTGGGGGAAGGCATCTTTCCCTCGGCAGTTCCAGCCTTCTGGTGGCTTTTCACTGGGGTTTTGTAAAGAAAAAGGAGACAAAAATATTCCACACCGTGTCCTTGACACCCTGTTGCAATTCCTTTTCCCAGCTCAACATATCTCATTTTAAAGATTGGTAATTTTTGTTAAAGAATACTGCTTCTCTTCAACAAAACCACAAAAAGTTATGTAATGTGAGTGCATTGTCTCTCATTCATTTTGTCTTTCTGTATAAGTTTAAGTCCTTTTGTCCTTGAAATTTTGTGGGAAAGTTTAAATATCTTTGCCTGTAGTAGATCAAGCATTACCTTTCACCATATATTAAGTATAACCACCACTGTTGGTTATAACCACGACTGTTGGTTAATATTCCCTGCAGAGGCATCAAAATTATAAATAAATTGAATATAACATCAAATTAATGAGCTTCGAAGACATCACAGATTTACATGATGTTCCAAATCAAAAGAAAAAAGTCGCATTAATTTATAAATTTGTATCTCAGTCCCAATGCTAAATGCTATTCAGATGAAGTTTTCGCCTCCTAAAAAAGACAATTTTTCTGCATATCTTGAAGTTAATAAATTTTGTGTACCAGAATATGCCTTTAATTATCCTTTGGGGAAACGTTTCACAATTCAGTTTTGATTTATATTAGCTGTGAAATGTTATTTTGTAGGTCATGCAAACTTTATCAGATGACAATAGGTACAGTATAGTGATCATTTAAAGTATTTGTGGCCTTCTTGGAGATGGGGGAATTAAAGTTCAAATGGTATTCAAGATGTGTATTTACATTGAACTCAGTCAACCCAGCAGTGTAAAGATGCAAAATGTTGTGTAATATTTATGTTATTGAAGGCCCAATTCTCTCATCCCAAACAGTACCAAGTCTCCTAACCTGCTTACTTAAGCCCCACCCACAATTGTCTAAAATTCATCCTCATCCAGACACAACCTCAGTTTATTGCCTCAGGGTGAGTACAAAAAAGCTCAATGTGTACAATCAAAACACTCTCAGTACAGTTCATGTTGTGTAATATAAGCTTTGGTACTCTGCATTGTTTGAATTAGCTGTCAATCAAAGAGCTCAGCCAATTGAGAATTTTGGTAAACCCCTACAGGAACTGTAGTTTTGGGTGAGAGGATTGGTGCTCAATTTTTCAGGAAAGTATTTTAATTTATCTGGGATACATATTTTCTCATGTTAGTGGTATCATGTATAAATACTACTGCCAAGATTACAGGAACTTCACCTCACTTGACGTGGTCTCAATTAAATGCAAAATTAACAACATAAAAGACATTTGGGTTTACCTCAGCTTAAAGGACATGGCAACAAGATTCTGCAATTGATATTGTATGTTATGCTGCCCAAGATAGTTATAGTACTTTCACAGCATCTGCTTAGAAATCCTTCCACTCCCCCCCCCCCCCAAAAAAAAAAAAAAAAAAAAACAGAATAAAGAAACATAATTTATGAAAATTAAGTAACAAAATGCAGGACATAGCAGCAGGCTTCCAAGGCCAGGGGAACTTTCTCGTCATTAAATTCGTTTATACAACAAAACCAAGCAGTTATGACCATTGTCTGCAGTATGCCCACAATGCACCAATTGGTGCTTTTTGAAGGACAAATGCCAGTCTGACTATGTGTGTTGTCTGTGTTTATAACACAAGTATACGGTAGGTGGACATTGTAAATTCAGTAGAATATAGCTTTGCCTTTTCATGAGGAGTAAATTTCTTTAGAATTCTTGTCCTATTAATGCCAGAGGCTGATGGTAGAAAACCTTGGTTCCTTTTATAGCTGGGAAGCCTCCCTTCCTTCCTTCCTTCAGCCATTTCAAGGAGGATTAGCTACAGAGGTATGGCCGGGAGATATTTTCTGTTCAAACAATGTCTCTACCTGGTTGAAAAGTTTGGCTGTTGTAGACACGTACACAAAAAGTGAAGTAATGGGGCTATTAAGCTTGGCCCTTGATCTGAGCGGGGAACGGGATGAAAAGACTTGTCTTGCTTTGAACTGGTTAAGGTGTCATTACCCTGTAAGCACTCCCAATAATTTGAAACACAACTGGAAATGCGATCACGAGGGATACCTCGATATGTCCTGGTCCGATTTTTATTATTACATCCTTCCTTAATCCTAGTGTTTTTTTGTTCACATGATTTTTTTGAATTTTTTTTTTTAAAGAAAAAATTCTCATATGAATACAAACAAGAATGTTAAACATTTGTCATATGATAGTCTGTCAGTGATTGACAGGTATAAAGATGTTGGTGTATACATTCTAGTGAAGGTGTAAGAAAATAAGAATAATCCTGTTTTTCTTGAAGTTTGAACAGTTTCCTCAGGTGCCATGTGACTCCTTTCCCATGGCATAAAATATGAGCTAAGGATGTTTTACAAAATGGATGATGGATCATTCATTTGGCATGAAACTGTGTTACGTTACTACTTTGAAAACTGACGTCTTCCTATATTAAAACACAAGAGTTCAGTATTTTTGTTTGTCTTAAATAATTGATTTCACATGTCTCACACCTGGGATGATGTCAAAAGAAACTGACTATGAAGGCCATACCTATATATTGTATTTAAAGTGAGTCAGGGATGATTCACAGGTTTGGAGGATAATGCTTCTTACGTTGAGATTTTACACTTATTTGATTGAGCTTATAGTGTTCAAACTGGGCAGACTATGTTTGCCTAGTTCCTAATTTACGCTTCCCAAACCAACTGTTAATAATGTGAACAGATCAAATAGTTAAAGTGGCATTCAGAGTGTTTTTATAATTATGCCCACAACATTAATCCTGCATAACATTTGTGCATTGACATAAAACTAACACAAAATGATCTGTCATCATGGTCTAATGTGGTGACTGGTTAAAGTGTGTACTGGAGTAGGTCTAGTTTTGCATTTGTGAGGAAAAATGAGGAATTTTGTTATCTAAAACAATTCAGAAATTTTCATTCAACTTTAATTCACCCAAAATTACATTCCTTCCAGCTTGACAGATGTGGTCAATGCTTCTGTATTTACTGTATTTTTAAAGTAAACAATCTGTACAGAAAGGGTTAATAAGGTGCTGGAACTAAAACCTCTTTCAATTGTGAGTAGTTTAGGAACATACTGTACAGCCTGCTGTACACCTTTTGAACTTGTGAGACCAATTTCAGATCAATTCCACAGTCTATTTCTTTCCTCACCTACCTGTGATTTTCTCAAAATTTGTAGTAAATTTGCCCAAACCTCTTGTTTTTTTGCTCAAAAACTTGGTGGAGATGGTACCTCGTGTTCCATCTTCCCATATGCCTATAAATGTAGTTGAAGCATTGCTATGCTGGAGTTGCTTATTCTGTCTACTGTACCTGTCAGTACTTTAGTAAACAATTCCTTGATATGTTTTGCAGGTGACAGTTTCATGCCTTAAGACTTTATTGATTGTAGAATAGAAGGAAAAACGTGGTAAATTCACTCCACCCGTCATACTTAAAACAGACCTTTTGTATCACCCCATTTTGCCCATGTGTTATATTTTCTATTTTCATGTGTTGAAGAATTTTGTTCCATCTTGGTCAGAGGCAAAATGCATGCCAGACAACTTAAGTATTTGCTTGTCTGTAAATGTAATGTAGCTGTTTAATGCCTGAAGTATTTACCTAATATTCCTTCTGATTCCCAATGTAAAACTACTTGTAAGCAGAAAATAGCTTGTCAACTTTCTTGCTGCACAGAGCTTCTTACAGTATAAAAAAGCCCCTATGGACCCACAGTCTATGGAGCAGCTGTTATGTGCAACATTCAAACATTTCTTGGGTCAAGATAGAGAGGGGAATTTCATTATAGTAATTACATTACCACCTTGCCTCCCTAGAGGTTACATTCTTCGCATTGTAGTAGGGACATTGATCATATCCTAAGGGGTAACTGTTTTCTCAGATAGTGTCCTCCTACAAAGATCTGTTTCGATTAAAGGTTACCTATGGGGGAAACTCGCCTGAAAAATCTGTGCCCTTTGTTTTGTTAAAAAGTTCGCGTGACCTTAGAGTTCTAATTAAAGAATATGTTGTAGCAAATGCTATTATGATCTGTCTGGCTATGTTTACCTAAGTTTGGATGTGGGGTTGAAAATGTCAAATTTAAACCAGTCTTGACTATTCCTGACTGTAAAATAGTGTCATCCACTGGGAACTGTTCTTGTTGACCCCATGGGGCACCATAATTGTCACTTTTTTGGTGGGTGTTTTATAGAAAATTTGTGACATATCACTAGGCAACAGACCTTCAGGTCTATAGGTAGGAATGCTGGAGTTACCCACTTATGTTAGAAACATTTGTCATGAAACTTGATAACGATGTGGGGGACTTGGCAGGTAAAAGGGACTTGTTTACCCATTTCTGTTTGAACCTCAGGATAGTGAAAAATATGAAATACACCATGTTTTTGATGATAACATTTCTCTATTTGCCAAAGGAGCTTATAATGCCATATTTACTCACCATTTCACTGTGACAGGTGCCACTCATGTAATCAAGTTAGAATAATGACTGCTCTTATATTTACCTTACATTAATTTTTAAGGGGAGATTCATTTATCCAACTGGCCAATATGGGCGGTTGGGTACAGGAAGTGATTTGGAAATAACTGCCACTTAGGTAAATGACTCTGCCCAAATGCGTATATCCTCAGCTTGGATTCTCTGCAATAGATGACAGTACTTGCTCAGAAAATCCATTTATTTGCATCTCTCTTGTATCGCATTGTTTACTGCCCTCACTAAATGTTCTCCTTTCAACCTTCCAGGACCATGACTTCTCTATCCTTAAAGGCATATTTTCATCATCCCAAACAGTTCCAATTCTCCCAACCTACTTAATTCTAGCCCCTCCCACATTTATCTAAAACTCATCTTAATCCAGACATAATCCTAGTTTATTGCTTCATGGCTTGTCCCAGTGGCCATTTAAGTCCATAATGTGTAATCAAGATACTCTCAGTGCCCATGCTGTGTAATTTAGCTATGGTGCATTGTTTGAATGTGATGCCAATCAAAGAGCTGTACCAATTGAGAGTTTTGATGTATGTATACTGAAACTGTAGTTTAGGGTGACGAATGACTGCCTTTAAGATAATCCACCTTTGTACAGTGGGGTACTAAATATGGGCATGGGATTCCCGTCTTCATTGTCTATAAGAAATCACCTTCCTTTAGACAAATGCAGACATCAAGTGATGCTCTAATTTTAGTCGGCCATAACTAGGGTCTATCACCTTTTGATCTTTCAGTTTCCTTGCTTACCTTTACCATGAACGGTTGTACTCTGAAATACCTCTTGATTCTCTCAATTAATTTCACTGTATAATAGGTTTGAAAATACATTTAGACAATAAATGAAAAGGGTTTAAAGGAAAAGGCAGGCAACTCAACTTGAAAAAATATAGCAGACTGTCCTGTTTTGTGATTGGCTCCTGAGAGTCATATGACATTATTTCTCCTCAAACGTGATATTAACTAAGAGTGACTGCTTGGTTTACCTTGAATACAGAATATTGACATCCTAAAACATAATGAAAGATACTTTGAATTGAAATAAGAAAATTGTGAGATTTAGTTCTTGCCCTTTAATCCTACTGGACCCCACCAATGGCTGGCTGCAGTTATTATAAACTAGCACTGCATGGATGTGTGTCTTAAGGTTTTACGGTATAACGGTATTTCCGTAAGTACCGGTACAGTATGGTACCACCAACCTAAAGGTATCGAAGTATCGTGGAGACTGGTACTCAACTGTAAGGTGAAAATCTTTTCTCAAAATAATAGCATTTAAATTAGAATGATACTAAAATGTAACAAAAATCCATTGATAAATGCCCTGTGTCTCTAAACATTAGAATATAAACAGGGAATAGTCACTTGATAATCATTTTGCACCATTTCAGTCACAAATCCCCCCAAGAATTTCGGAAATTGAAGTTTAACGTTACGTTCACAGAACTAGTACCCTCCACACTAAAAGGCAACTTGCTTTCTTTCGACATTCTGCGCAATCTCAGAACGATCCCTTCACATTGTGTATTTAGAATTAGACGGACACAATTAGTCAACTTTGAGGTGAAAATCTTTTCTCAAAAACAAAGCATTTAAATCAGAATGATACTTGAATGAAACAAAAACCCATTTGATAAATGCGCCATGTCTCTAAGCATTGCAATGCAAACAGGGAACATTCACTTGATAATCGTTTTGCACTATTTCAGTCACAAATCCCCCTAAGAATTTCAGAAAGTGCCCTTTAACGTTACTTTCGCAGAACTAGTACCTTCCACACTAACAGGGCCCTTGCTTTCTTTCGACATTCTGCGCAACCCCCGAACGATCGCTGCTCATCAGCAAATGCTTTCACATGGTGTATTAAGAATAGATACCATGCGTTGATTGATAGAATTCACTTTGATTATGATAGCACACAACATTATACGAGTGAGAAATTCCTTGTAAGCAGACAAAGGATCATAGCATTGCAAACTCTGACATGAACTTTGCATCGACGATTTCTGATTCTAACACAGTGATGTAATGGGACTGCCCCATAACGCTCACTGTCTATGTCTGTGGAAGAAACACTTTCGAACGCAACGAACGTTCTTTCAGAAATTAACACAGTGAAGCAATGGGACTGAACACACAGTAAATCCCACTTAAAACATTTGCTCGCATGTTCAGTTCACCTGATCAACTCACTTGCTTTGTTGTATTGATAGCTACGTACTGAAGAACAGTATAGTGTTATTGTACAACGGATTGCTACGCGATGCATTCGTAAATTCAATCATTAAGCACTTTGATTTAGTTTTGATAGTGATAACTCGGCGGGAAGAAAGCTTGATGAATCAGTCTTTTATGGAAATATTTTTGTAAAGTTCTACTTAATAACTTTTGGTTATACTTTAGGAGGGGGATTGTCATTATTTAGAGAAATTATTGTTGCAATCTTCATTACAATCCTGAGTGCTCTTGTCATCTTGTGGGGTCTAGCTCCGGTGTGGACGTGCGGCGCTGCTTTATTGTCCGTCCTGTATTTATCGGATGCTAAATTTGCAGTGAGGTTATTTCTTTTTTCGTTTACCGATTTATTGAGTGTTGGGTGACTAAATGTTATAAAAAATACTGAAACGGGAGGCAGGGATTATCAGAAGACTTCACTTATGTCAATGCATGGTATTTGTACAGATATTTTGCATGTGATAAAAATCCTACTTTTTTACTCTTGTGGTACCGGTACTACGGTATTACCGGTACCATTTGTGGCGGTACCGACGGTACCAATTATCAGTGGTACCATGAAACCCTAGTGTGTCTATAGAGAAATGTGAAAACAACATCTTTATTTGTTCTAAAATATTGTGCATTTATTAGCTTGCATATTGTTTGGTTACATTTTTGATGCATACCCCCATTTTGGATTCTTTGTAGTAGACTGCACAACCTGCTCTGTGAAGACATAAACTCCTTGCATCTCTATTGTATCACACTGTTTACTGCCCTCACTGAGTGTCCTCCTTTAAGGTGAATACAGTGATTTGAGGTTCAGTGCAAGTTGTGAGAGTTGTTATTAATCACATAAACCACTGCATTTTTGATCGGTGGGAGGTATAACTTTGATTTTGTAGTTTTGTGTGCAGGTCTTTTAGCAGGTCAGGCTTGGGGAAAAGTCAATGATTCACTTTGTAATTTGCAACTCATATTCAAAATTTTGAATTTCAATCTTTAAATCATGTCATCATGGAAAACTTGCAATGTCATACTATGTCATTTAGAGCCTCCTAAAGAAAAAAGAATTCCATAATCCCTCCCCTCTAATTTACTATTTACTTCTGTAATCTCCACTCACCCATAAAGAGCCAAACCTCTCACCCCAAACTACAATTTTGGTACGGGGGTATTTTCAATTGGCTCAGCTCTTTGATTGACAGCTAATTCAAACAATGCCGAGTAATAAAGCTTTTGTTACACAGCATGAACGGTGCTTAGAGTCTTTTGATTATATAAATTGAGTTTTCCTATACTCACCTTGAAGCAATAAACTGAGGTTGTATCTGGATGAGGATGAATTTCAGACAATTGTGGGAGGGGCTAAAGTAGGACGGTTAGGAGAATTGGTACTGTTTGGGGTGAGAGAACTGGTCCTTTATATCTAGCAAATGAAAGATAGCAGTAGCTTAGTGGAAGCGACCTCTACAGAATACAGATGCAAACTCATTCTTAAAGTAGTAATGGAAAATCTTTATCACCTTTCCTTCCTTACCTTTTATTTACACTGTGTAACCCCACTTGCCCTTGGTAACCCTTTAGCAAGTCAGCAATGTAATGGGATGGACATAGAGCCTGTAGGACAAAACTGCAGGCAGACCATAACAAGTATGTTAGAAATATTCACTGTAAATAATGACAGAGGATATATATAATCACAATCAAAACTGCAATCATGATGGTGGCCCATCATACTTGATCCTGACAAAATCAGCAGAAGCGGATATTTATGTAAGAATCTCTGCCACTTGTGTGGGACGAAAGCTATACTATCCATTTCGTTGTGTGCATAAAATAAGAGGAAGAGTAACCATTTTATTTTTCTCTGTCTGCAGGTGATGGATGGATGCGGACCTCTGCAGATAAAGCGACAAAAAAGGGCAAGTAGAGGACAATCTGGAAGTTCAAAGAAGTCCAAGTTTAGGTCATCTTATCCTTCATCACCATCTGTTGATCTGGTGAAACTTTTGAAGGATGTTCGTAAAAAGTTAAAGGAATGGGATCGGATTTGGCAGATGTTGCCATACAGTGTTTGTGACGATGGAAATGTTGCAGCTGATATTTCTGATACTGAACATTGTTGGAATGGCATCTCAATTGGACGGTAAGTATTTCCTGTTTGAAGACCCAAGAATGTAGAATGAAGTGTCTATTTTCCCTCCTCGAGAAGCATAAAAATGATGAGAAAACAGAATTTTGCCAGAAGATTTTACACACGTTAGCATCATGGGGCCAAAATGAAGAAGGAAGGGAAGTAGTTGGCATATCTAGTTGTGTTGAGCTGATAACAGAGGTATTGGAACTTGCAGAAGATGGATAAGTCAAATATAATATTGGCCACAAAAAAAAATTAAGAGGAATCTTCCATAACCACAACATGTGATTGTTACCATTTTAAAATTATAAGTTCAACACTGCTGCGCCTTGAAATTATTTGGATTAAGTCAGCATGTTTCCATTTCTTTGTCTTACAGAAAATTTTGCTTGTTTCTGACAAAAGATTTAAAGCAAGCAATCCAGATGCAGTTGATGTAATCCATATTATTTTACTTTATAAAATGATCAAGTGCTTGTTGTTATTGGTTGCCTTTATCAGAGATGGCCTTAATTTGTGCCAACAATGCTGTTATCGGCCGATATGGATAATACGTATCAGTTCTCATCTCAACACTAGTATCTGGCTTCCTCTATGGGTAGGGGTTACCATGGTGCTATTAGCATATTTGCCAACTGTTTTGTTTTAAGCAGAACCATCCTGCTCTCTGATCTTTGAAACACATTTAAAATCATAATGTTACCTTTTCTCAGCTTGTAGTATTACCAATAATTTATCTAACACTAAAAGTGGAGAATGCTGCGTTGTGTTGTTAACCTGGTATTATGGATCACCTGTTAGATGTTCCGTTTTCTGGGATGGTAAGACTGGCAAGTGTGGGTTAGTTTTTGGCCAGGCAGTTATTAATGATATACATAAGTAAATAGGAGGTAGGTATTGGAGGTCATACCCAAACCAGGGAGTTCGAAGGATTTTAGAGTCGGTATCACTCTTTCTGTCATGAAATTCCCTAACTGTCTGTAATTTATATAGTCCAAAAACTCTTATCACAAATGGCACCCTGTTATATGCTAAAGCTGTCCAACCAAGGTTCTTTTGTAGAAATTGTTTGGAAATCCATTTTTGGCAATACCCCATGATTTATGCAGTGCTATAACAATGTTATCATACTTGCCAACCGTTTCGTTTTCTGAGCTTTAAAACCTGTAAAAATCAGAATGTTCCGTTTTCTGACTCTTAGAATTAGAAATCTACTGATAGTAAAAAGATCAGTAAAATTGTGAAGCAACAAAATGAAGTCATTCTTTGCAAACAACTAAGGGATTTCCACATAAATTGTGAACATTTAGAGAGGAAAAGAGGTGTTTCACTCCCTGGACCCCACCCATTGAGGTTAAGCATGTGTGCACTTGCTGTGCACAGTGGATCATCTGCTACATATGTTCCGTTTTCTGAGATGACAATGTTGGCCAGTGTGTGTTATTTCTCAGTACCACCGTATGGTATACTATCACTTGCGGTATTGTCAGTGATGTTCTTGGATGTTAATAGACTTGAAGTACATAAGATTTACCGCAATTTCAGCATTTTACCGCATGGTCAAGTTTACATTCATAATTGTCAAGGACTCACCATTGTCAAGCCTTACCTCCTATTTACAAATTACTATTATGTAACTTACCTGCCATTATCCAAAATCAGGGAGTTTGGGGGAATCTGATATGATCTGTATCCTTTTGTCAATAAACATCCTGGTCTGGATTGTATTTTTCAATTTTAAAAATCCAAAGTAATTATTTAAGTCTTGCAACAAGGGGACTATCAACCCATTACAAAATAGAAGTTGTTAGCAGAAACCGGGAAAAAGCAATGTAACTGTACCAAAAAAGTAATGAAAATAGCATAATTGACAACAATGGAACTGGTCATCTTTTTGGCCATAGCAGACGAAACGTTCTGATACCTAACTTTTAGGGATGATATTTTAGGCATGGGCAAAATGAAGGAGGAAGTTACATATCTGTTCTTTTCATCCAGTATAGAATGGAGCCATACATGACAGACCAATAATGTAAATGGTCTGAGGGCCGTGAGGGTCACATATTGTCCTTCAGTGGACATAATAGCTTCTTCCTGAAGCAGTGAAAGTTTTGGTTGCGCTGAATGGCCCTTTGCCACAGGGTCGGGAGGACTTTAGAAAAAGTTACATTGTGTATGGTGTCCTTTCCTCATAGGGTTAATGTGGTTTATTAGTTTGTCTGACAGTTAGTATGGGTGTAAATGGTAAACATAGGGTGATAGGAGGTAGGTATAATTCCTCGGGGGCTCCCAAACTAGGGAGTTCTTAGGATGTTGAAAAATATTGTTACATGACTCCCAAGAGCCTTTGATGAAACTATACTAACCCAAATTTTGGTGACTATATTTCCCATTGTATAAAAATATACCAATACTAAAAATGATCAGAAGAATTACAAAGTAAGAGCAGACACAGTGGGACCACTCTTTGTATGTATGTATGTACATGAGTGACTATCCTTATATTTTGTGAACATTTAGAGAGTAGAGAGGAAAAGATGAGTAAAAGCCTATCTATTCTATTGGACCCCAGGTATTGTTGCTAGCACTTGTGTTCTCTATTAGCTGGTGCATTTACCAACACCCTACAGGTAGACTGGTGGCCTTACCAGCACCTTATTGACTGACAACGCTGGCAAGTATGAAATGAAAAAATGAAAAATTACAAGATGTTTTATACTATTGTGCCTGTTTGTGTTAATGTGCCCTTACTGTTTTTTTGTTTTTTTTTATGATAGATATCCTCATGATTTGGTTGGACATGGGGTCGCCAGTCAGTCTCAGAACCCTGAGTTATCCGTTAACTTGTCTAAACCAAGTTATGCTGTGCGTAAAGAAATTGCCCAGCTTAGAACAATTACACATCAAGTCAACAATGCTGTTGATGGAAGAGCGGCAGATTATCTTGACATTGGTAAGTACAATTAAAGCAGAAAGATTTGTCATCAAGTTTTGTTATTCTGAAAGAATCACATATTGTTCGTCATATTATCATTGTTATTCTGACTGGAGAGTTTTTATCCTCATTTGGCTGGAGTTTTGGTCGACAGGGAGAGAGGGGCATTAGTTTCAAATATTGGCTTATAACCCCACTCCAAATGCAACATATAGCTCAACAAAAGTAGTTAGAGGTCCTTAAAATTTTGCAGAAATCCATGACATTTTAGGCAAAGACCCTTTATCAGGTGGCAAATGTGTAACTGAAACATTAAAGTTAAATGGTTTAACAAATGCACTTCACATTACCCTGGGTAAATGGGTGCAGTAATCAACATCACCCCCTCTTTATCTCCCATATGTGTTATGTAATGATACCAACCTGTGGTAATGCTTTGGCAAGTTATCAGCATGATGAGATGGAGGGGGGGGGGAGGGGCTGAAGGGTGTCACCTCAGTCTTGACAAGTAGGAATGATGTAATGTCTTCAGGCTTTTTATATGTCCATTCTGTCACTCTACTGCAGACTTCTGAAAGTATTACCACAGGTAAGTAGGGTTACACAGAGATGCCAACTCTCCCGGATCCTGTGGGAGACTCCCGTATTTTGCAGTCATCTTGCGACCTCCCGTATTACCCCCAAAACTCCCAGATTAGAGATAAAATGTTATGAAAAATATTTGAAATTGCAATTGCTTTTGTGTTGATGAAATAAAGGCCTATCTTGTGTTGTCTCCACTTTATTTCACACATTCAGTATTACATATTAGTCCCATTCATACGATACTGCTTATCATAATGTTATTCTGCTTTTTTTATTTCTACGTGTGAACTGCCGTTGTAACCGGCACATCCGAACAAAATGGGTCACATGGACGTGTACCTCTCATACCATACACTATGTATCGTATACTGCATACAGTACAGAAATAGAAATGGCCCACACTGTATTCTAATATGTGTAGCACAAGACATAAGGGTTGTGGTTTGTTTTTCCTCACCAAGCAAAATAACTTTGTGTTATATATGAAATACTAGGATGTGACTACCAACTCTAAAAATGTTTGGGAAAAATAAAGATCTAAGCAAAATTTTATTATCTTGTTTGCACCAAAATGGTACTGTTTACCCACGTAAGATGGAGAAGTTTCTTTCCGACAGGAATTTAAAGGGTGTCCTAAACTCAATGGCAGGATTTTATGAATGAAATATGTAGAACTCCTAGGTATGCGACCATTATACTTGATGTACGGTGTGTCGAATTCAGTTAGTATGGCTTGTACTTAGAAAGATTAAGGTTAGTCGCGGCTCATCCAGTTTAAAAAGTGTAAGTGAAGGTTGCAAGTTGGTTTTGTAATCACATGAAAATTAGCAGAGAATGTACTACTTAGTAATTGTGCAACCATTTTGCATTTCAAGGCATTTATATTTTGAACCCCTTCCCCAGGACATCAAATCCCCCCCGGGTTTTCGTTCCTCAATGTTGGTATCTCTGGTTACATCATGTAAATAGGAGGTGAGTTTTAAGATTTATAGATCCCGAAACTGGTCAATGAGTCGTGAGGAAACCCAGAACACACTAAAATGGAGCTTGGACGAATAAGTAATGAAGCACAAAGAAAAGGACATTTCTCCATAAAATGAGTGAAATGGTTGAAGGACCAAAAAAAAAAAAAGAGTTAAGAAAGAAAGGAAAAATGTGAAGAGCAAGCTATTTGTTTACACTTTTTGGAGAGATGGTTCAGATCTTCATAGTTTTTGGGCAGACAGGCAGTTATGGTTAAAATCTTGACAAATTATGACTGGTAATGGCCAAGTTCTGTATTGAACAATGCATGGTTAGACAACCCTCAGTCTCTTCCACATGCAATAATACACAGACTAAATGTTGCCTTACATACCAAGTCACTGTCACATGTTACATCCATCAAATAAAATGTCGAAAGCTACCCCAGTGGTTGCACAGTTTTATCCACCTTCATGGCCATGACATGTTTAAAGCTGATAGCAATTGTGCAGGTACATTAAAACCTTTAGTTCAAATGACTCACAGGACTTGAAAATTGTATGTGCAGTGTGTTAATTTCCTGAAAGTTTACCATTTAATGACATGGTTTTATTTCCCAATTTCACAAATAATAATAGTAAAACATTTTTCCTTTAAGCATAGTAATTAATGTAGAGTTATCTTTTGTCTTTCAGAATACAGTGGTTCAGGAAGTGGAGAAGGGAGTGGTGGCTCAGGTGATCAACCAAGTGAATTCCCCCCAGTTGTGGATCCCAAGTACAGACCAACTCTTACTCCTCCAGATAATGGTGGCGCTATCACAGTGACTTCATGGACATGTATTTTGGCATTGTTATTAGCAGCAATAGTCCTAAGGTGGTAGGTGTTCACAAAGGGTTTTAATTAATTGTCATATTAAACAACAGGGAACATTTAATATAGGATATCTTTGTGAAATAGGATCCAATGCAGACAGTGACATATCATGCATTATGTTATACAGAATGGTGGAGTAATAGTAATGGCCACTGAACATACAATGATACCCTATGTGACCAGCAAAAGCACAGAGGGAATCACTCAGATGCATGTTTCCTTTGGAAAGAGCAACAAAGGTTTTCTCATATAGGATGAGCAGTGCTCAAAGCATTCTTACCCATAAAAACTGGCCTCAAAAATGTAAAGAAATTTGGGGAGTGATGGGCATCACTCAAAGCATTCTTATCATAAAAACTGGCCACAATAATGTAAAGATTAATTGAGGGAGTGATGGGTAGCACTCAGAGCATTCTTACCATAAAGACTGGCCACAATAATGTAAAGATAATTAAGGTAGTGTGTTTCAGATATACTTTAAGAAGTCTTAAGCAGAATTTATACTGCTTATATTATATACATTTTTATCATTTGTTGTCTGTTTGAACCATATAAAGCAAATTCTCTCACTGGAAAAGAAAATGTAAACTTGGAAAGTTAAATATTATTTGATCAAGTTAAGAGTAAAATAGTAGAGGTTTTATCTTTGTAGTGTCTCATGAATTTTTATTTAAACACTGCCAAGATGACTTACACTCAAGTGTAATGAATAGAAAACACCAGAACTACCTAAGAAATTGGACATTATATAAAATCTGTCTTGAATTCTCTGGATTTAACAGTATTACAAGTCAGTGGGAATATATCCCTAGCCCCCCCCCCCCCTGTCCACCACCCCTCACCCCCCTTCTTTTTGATGTTAATAATTACTACCACTGGAAATTCAACATTTCTGGCATTAAATCTGAGAGGTAATAGGCCTGTTAGGTATTACTGAAGTATGGTAGGATTTGGCATTTTCAAACACTGATTAACTGAAAGTTGTATAAATATCTGTAATCTTTTTTCTGATACTATTGTATTTGTTCACACAGTGTGGTAATTTGTTTGTAAAATACAATATCCTTTACTTCATCATGGTAAATATGACAAGAAATAACAAAAGACTTCAATATTTAATAATAATATCAAAAGAACAAAAATAGTGGTTTTTACTTAGATTAATTTAATGAAGTTTCATATAATTTGTAGACAGAGAGTATCAGCCAGCAATCAAAATTTAACATACTGTGTGGTATTGAAAGTGTCTATTAAAGAGCATGAACACATCCAAAGCATTGTAAAGATATTGGTCTGTGTTGTACAATGCTCTACTGTTTTGTGTTAGTGATATCTCATTCTCAATAGCCAAAAGCACAGGACAAAATGTGTTAAATATGTATGAATGGTTTTGTACCAAATATATGTTGTCTTTGTACACTTATGTAGTATGAAATGGGGTTGACGATGTTGTGTTATCATTTTTAATCCATAGTTCCTCAATGAATGATGTCGTACTGCAAACAACATAAATGGTTTTGTATTTAATGAGGAAGCAATTTTGTAACATTGCTTTTAATTAAATCTGTCGCGGTGTAGAAAGTTGCCAGATGTTTGAGTACTGTTTTCAAATGTTTATTTTAATAATTTTTATTTATTATTTTTGTCTTATTTTCTAAGGAAGTAGGTTGTCCTGTGGTCATGACCTTGCATGTGAATGTGTGTTCCACTTGTTATGACATAGAAACTTTTGTAAGGATACCTTTTTAGCTGTCTGTAAAATTTGTAACAGGCATTGTTCATGATTTTCGTATTTCTGCGTGGTACATGACATTTTTTTTTGAAGGGGGGGAAGGACAGCAGATTTCTAGCCTTTAATAATGGGAGCGGGTAGAGTTAAAAAGAGACTTGTGACTGATGTCCAAAGATTCTATTAAGACCTTAAACAATGCATTGGATATTTAAAGATTGGTGTGATAGACACTGTTTACTTGATTTGGAACTTTTACTTCTCTCAACAACAAGTAACTTGACATTGAAAGTCCTATGCCTACTCATATTTTTATGGTTTGCATATCTCAACTTTTTTATAAAAATGTGTGTTTTACCTCAGTATTGTGTGATCCCACCGCTGATTTCTCCCATAATAGGAAGGTACTTAAGGTTTCTAATGTTGCTCCCCTTGAAAATGAAAATGTAATGCAAATTGAGCATAAAGATCTTTTTCTATACCTTTAAAACCAACTCTGTGATCAGTTCTCTTTTATATTGGGAGACAAGATCCTGCTGGTTTTTATTTTGAAGTTAAGTTACTCATAAAGAGGCATGTATTGTGCTTGATTTCTTTTGATCAGAGAAACTTTTCATTGTGCTGCACTGATAGTGAAGTACAGTTACGTTCATCCCAACATTAATCATATGCCAACATGTTAGTGGATATATATTATCAGTTTTATTTGGCTTTCTGTAAGGTTTTAACTTTTCCCATAAGAAAAGGAAAGTTTATATATTATGAAGTTACTCTCAAACTGACCATATTGATGTGATACAAAAATGGACTTGCACAATGGACCCATAATGTTCTGTTGCAACGGAGCTTGAAGCCAACCATACTCAGGAAGGACAGTACTTTAAACTGAGTGGATCCAATGTGGTGCAGTGGAAGTGGCCATGGACCTTGTAGTCCAAACCTTTCCTTTTCTTTTTGACTAATGAGAATGTAAATAATCAAGTCCTCTTGTTTGGGGTTATTGGGTAGCAATGCTGGCCTAGCCTAGGGACATCAAAGAGAAGTGATTTCCAAAGCTGTCTGTAGCTGCTATGTCTCACCAGGGTAACATAATGTAGCAGCTACAGTGACTATCCTCTACATTTCTGTTTCTAAAGAGTTACAGGAGCAGAAATATTAATTCATTTTGACAACATCTTACCTAAAACTCATCACGATGTTAAATGCAATAACTGCTGCAGTTTGTTCTTATTTAGATATTTTCCTGTGAAGAGTTAAGTTCTTTGCTGTGCTGTAGAGGAGACACGAGATGCAAACAAGTGTCTTTTTGAACGAGTCCTTATGATGCACTCAATACTGCATCCACATGTAGGTTTCCCTTAGTTTGTATGGTTCATTCTTACTATTTAAGACAGTACTCTATTCTAAGTTTCATCTTATTATTCAGCTCTAACAAGGGATCTCTTTATAATTCACAGTAAGAAGTCAGTATGTGTTGTCATCTCATCTTCACCAATTGGTTTTTTTGCTTAAGAATGAATGTTTTTGTAGGGGCAAGTACCAGCAGCCAGAGTTGTGGTAATTTCTGTTCAAGGTTAATAAACATTATCATTAATCATAATCATTTTAACATTGGTTTTATGAGAAAACATCAGGCTGAGGAAACATACTAAGTTTTATTTGAATTTTTTATCAACATTTAAATTGTTTTATAATAGTGTGTTACGAGTTCCTCTTGGAATTATTTTGAGCAAAATCTGATAATGGAGATATTTTAATCCTTTAACTTACACAAAGAAGTCTTGAAATTTGTCTCTAACAATTGTGTTGTGGTTTTAGTTTAACTAATTTAATTCAAGTTTTAGTTTGAATTCCCTAGTAAATTATTTAGATCACATTGAGCCAGTGACTAAAAGAAATGGGATATTTTAGCATTAGGGATTATACACAATGTTGTGCTAATCATTTAAACACACAATGCCCTTTGACATTCTGGTTTTGCTTTAGGGCCATCACTGCCAAGCCCTCCCAGAATATTTGTACCTAGATGGGAAAGAGATTTTTGAAATGTTATCCCCAAAGAAAGATAATGTGGGAACATGATGTGAAATACATAAATATATCAAGTAGACAAAGACTCCTTCAGGGAGGGAGCATGACCCACAGAGAGTACTGTTTGGTTTTCAATGTGTAATCCAGTTTAAGGGGCTTAATATTAGAAGTATGTATGAAGACACTTCATGACAAGAAACGGTGGATGGAGTGTTGCATCTTTACTTTTGGGGAGGGGGGTGGTGTGTAAAAGTACTACTTTATGGATAAATGGAGCTTAAATAGTTGTTTATAGTAAGGACTAAGATCAGAAGTAGGAATAGAGGGGTTCAGAGATGGGGTAAGTTATTGGATTACGAGGGAAAAATAATAAGGAGGTTATGGAACTTGTTCCAACAAGTAATCAATATGAAATTTTATGTACTATTAGTTTCCGTGTTGTGCAGAATTTGTGTGCATTTGTGTAAATAAGAAAACAGGTTGTAGTTCAGGAATTCCTGTGTTGTACCAAAAGTACTCAAAATGTTTGTAACAAGACATGTAATTAATTCTGTCTTAACTTTGTACAAACATTTTTCTTCCTTTTCATATTATTAAGTAAGCTTCTATGGTTATAACATTTACTATAAAAAATATTTGTTTTTAAAATAAAGTATTTGCTTCCTACATTTCGTCACAGAATCTGTTTTTGGTAATGCAACCCCTCTTTTGGTGGAACTGTGTTAACTGCAATTTACTTGTCTGTTATGCAGCTCTGATTTTCATTTTCTTTTTCAACATTTTTCCCAAGTAACTGGATGACACATAGTCTTAAAGATATCTTGTAAAATGAAAAGCAAGCATTGTAAAAGCAGATATCACTGACAGTCTTGTCTACTATTGGTCTGGTTTTAGAGAAGTCTCTTTGTGTATAGATGCTGCAGACAGTTATAATAATCCAAAGAAAAAGACAAGAGGAGAATAAAACATTTGCTTGTCATATTTCTTGGTGTTTGTTTGTTTTCTGCTTTAATTCTGTATTCCCCAATGAGTATAATATTATACAAATAATACTAAATTAAAATCTGTTTGTGGCTTTATGTTTCCTGCACATTAAACACCTAAATGACATTCTGCTTCCAAGTAACATTCTATGGCAGAATGACTGTAATTGGTCTAAACCTTAACTTGGCAAAAAGCACATGGACAAAATCCCCAAGGGAGCTACTTTAAAACTCTCCCAGGTCATTAAATTTTACTGATGGGTGGGCCTTTGACCTCTTCCGTATTTCCCGCTTGTTGTAAGAGGCAACTAATGGGAAGCCAAACTTGAACTTTAACCATACTTGAAAATAAATTTAAACTGAAATAACACATTTGTGATGGTGTGTTGTTAAATCGCATCTAACAAACAAAATTCAGACCTCTACATGGGTCTGTTATGAAGTTGAAACTCCAGACATCTAAGGTTTTTTTAAGAAATGTCCTGTTCTAGACTTAACTGAAAAGAACAGTTACTGCACAAGGTCTTGTCTGAGAAGCAACAAAATCAGTTACTATGTGAATAGCAACCAGGGTCCAGTCAGTTCATATGAAAGACTTTAAAAACAGAACCCTCTGCCATTGGTCTTGGTGCTCAGCAAAAGCAATGGAGCAGGGCAAAAAGGTTGTGGCCAGTTTAACCCTTTACCGTTGTTTGGGTCCTTTTGGACCCATGCGGCGAGCTCGGCTGTCACCCATCTTTACTGTTTCACGCGGAGCTCGAAACTGTGAGTAGCTACCTGAAAATTCGGCCACAACAGCGAGAGAGACAATAGTTTAAGGTCACGGGATCAATGGCCTACGGAAGCCGACGCGGGGCGGACTACGTCCGCTTTTCCGCCCACTCCCGAGGCGCGCAAATATGCCCCGATCGGAGCACAACGGTAAAGGGTTAACTTGAACCAATTACTTGCTAACTGGGCCATAAAACTCCATATAACTAACTAATCAGGATAGGAGAGGCTAATTTGTGCATGCTGGAACACCGAATCATCAATCAATCAATTCGCTGTTTATATATTACATGGTTCATCGACTTTTCAAAGGGGATGATGACTTTTCGTTAGAAATAGCATTCAACTTGTACACTTGACACAGTAAGCAAAACCTCTATACATGAAAATTTTATTTGAAATACAGTACAAAACCTTTATCATATCCTAACATTTACACATTTTAATTTTAATATTAACATTCTTCTATCCACTGAAGTTGTAATGACACCGGTAACAATGAAGTTCAATCCTCCATTGGCCACAGTATCAACTTTGTTGATTTCATAGGTTCACAAGGCAGAAAGTCTCACAACAGGTACTTAGAGCCTAACATTGCAATATAGGGTTGTCTTTCATTCATCACTCCCATTAAAAGTGTTGTAGTTTCCAATAGGTAGTCCTTATGGTTGACTGCATGCATTCCAAAGAAACCACAAAGTGTTAGTATAATGAAAAAAAAAAGTATCACAAACTGAACTTTTCAGTCATAAGTATGGACATTCATCTTTTACATTAAGAAGGTAGCAACAGACACCTGTTGTATTTGACTTCGAAGTATTAACTGTGGTTTGCAAGAAACATTACTACATACAAAGATGCACATGTTGATTGAAGGATGGAAATGTTGGCATTCTACACAAATATCAATTCTTGAAAACAACACTGTTCCTGTCATACCTGACTTGAGTAAGTGAAGAGTCTATGTATACCTAGAGCCACCAAAACCAAAATCTGCTTTCAATAATAGTATAAAAGTAGAGTTAGTTTTAGGAAACAGAAAAGCTGATACTTCATTTAAAGGTTAAAACCATCCATTGTCAGCTATAGCCTTACAAAATGCTTCTTTTAATTCCTGATAAAAATATGTACATCTGACTGAACATTCAATGGAACTTTTCTTCAGTATTTACTGAGTTTGAATGCCAAAGGAGTGAATTAACTTTGTACATAGAATGTCTTAAGGTGGTGGCAAATCCATTTCTCCCCCCACCCATTCCCCAGTCAACCACGAAAAAGGTCAATTAACAAGTGCTTTCACCTTCTAAACTTTCTATGAATGTTTTGACTGAGAAGAACCAGCTTCTTTCAGAAAATGAACAAAATATTCCTAGTAAACACAACAACAGCATGTTACAGCTGGGAATTTTACACATAATTTGGATTTACACATCATTGATACAAATCTTGCCTTTACAATGTTTCCATAGATGTTATACATTCAAGTCATGTAACCTAAGTTTGGAGGCAAGCAATAAGGCATGCTTTACCCAAGTATTTGTAAACATGCATAGTAGACTTAAACCCATCCCCCCCAGTACACAAATCAGATCTGAACATTTGGTGGCTGCAACAATATTGCTTGCCACCATTGGAGAGGCACCTTTTGTCCTGTGCATTACATGCATATTCAATAGGTCTAAACTACATGTACTACAACAGAATGTTTTAACTTGACATCACAACTGGGCAAAAATCAACAGTGTTAAAGTGCAACAGTCATATAAAGGTCATCAGTTGCTTCTCAGCTAGCTTCACTGTTGAGTATGCAAGACCATTTTTTGCCCGTCAAAAGGGTTGGGGCTTGTGCTGTAAGTGAAAGTACCCTATATACATGATAAAGTACAAGTACTAGCTTAAACAGGTGTTCTTGCAGGTGTGTAACAAAAGAACAGGTGCAAATTTAGAGTATTACCGTGGCTGCTTATTTTGCTATGAGACGCAACCAGCAGCTCTTCCCAGGTGCACTATAAAATGAAAAATTGTAAGACTGTTCTGCTTGCAAGCCTAAAGTGAAAAGGTACTAGCAATACCATATTTTGTATTTTACATTTGAATTACAAGATTCCTGACCAAACTGGGAGCTGAGTATTTTCCTTGGCAAATCCTTTTAAAATAGTTCAGAACAAAGCTCCAACTTTGTATCCCAGTGTAACCTGTATTAGGTATTTGCTTTGGACTTGAGTCAAGTCTTTTCAAATGAACTGTGTCTTGTTTTCTTCAACACTTATGTGAAGGATGAATTTGTTTGTAGAGCCATAAGGATTAACATTCTATGCCGAGTCATGGTTTCTTTGATTTCAATGCTACCTCTCCTGAGATGTTCATTTTACAAATCATTCTTGAAATGACCCAAAGGCATAAGAAATCCAAGTTAAATTAATTCACTATTACCCACAGAAGTTTGCCAAATGTTACAAACAAAGAGATATAAACTTTCATAAATGAAAAAGTAACAAAGCCCTGAAGCCATATTGTTGGGAGTAGACAACAGTGTGTCCTATCTAGTACACTGCTCTTGGAGGTAATATAAACAGCAGAATGACTGGGTTCTAAAATGGACAAACAGATTTGAGCCCTTTATTGTAGACTTGGAAAAGGGGTTATACAGAACATTTACTTCTTTTATGTAGGATTCCAAACCAAGACTAAGTATGATGCATACTGAACAATGAGTCTTCTGCTCTAATAGTATAATTTTGATCCAAAAAATCTGTCACCATGGTAATATGGAGGTTTCATGGAACATCAGATTTGTAATTGTCATGATGGCCATCACAGATCATGCACAGATGGTGTGTGAAGCCATGCAGTAAGACCTCAAGTAAAACTGATATGTTGATCTTTCACTGTAAAATGTCAGTCTTTGAGAGAGATGTGCTGGCACTAATGTGACACTGATGATGACATCAAAGCAGATATTCATCGACCCAGACACTTCCAATGCTACCAACATACCTACTTCTAGCCTATCACAGCAACTATGCATTTTTTTAAATTGATGCCAATGAAAGAGTTGTGCAAAGTAAAATTTTTGGTAGACTCTGAGTAAAATTGTAGTTTGGGATGCAAAAATGACAGGTGGTAAGTTATTTTGTTAATATCAGTATGGGACAGTTTGATGTCTTGACCTATCAACTGATATACTTTAAACAACAATAATGTAATACCTTACAAACTTGACTTTATCAAACTTCAATCATTTTACCATGAGGACTATAATAACTTGTAAGAGAACTTGAAATAAATTTTGCAAAATTTCAAAATGTACACCTCTTACTGATCCCACAATACTTTCAAGTCACAAGGACTGCAGTGCTCACATCAAGCAATTTAATTTGGGCAGGAATCCCTCCTCTCCCCAAAAATGAGAGGGATTTTGAAAATCAGGACTAGACCTCATTCCCTTCCATGGTTTTTTGTTGAGAAGAATTTTGATCACACCCATAGGTAGTGTGCTCCAGATGTGTGTCAGCTGTATTTATTTGGATCAGACGTCAAGTTAAAAGCCACTTATGAAAAGGATTTTATTCATTACTGCCTTAACTGTACAGTAACTTCAGATGCACGGCGAAATGTGCAATACTTTCCTGCATAGCATTTTCGACTGGGCGGGATTCTTACAAAATTAGTGTTATTCCCAAAGTGTGAACACTGATGAACTGTGAAAATTTTGAGTTTATTTCTATTGAAATACAATGTTCTTCAACTTGACCATCTTTTAAGGGCAAGAAAAAAGAAATTGAAATGTCATCTTCACAAGTTATCTTTCCCCTCCCTAACAGAGAAATATAAAAAATCAGTTGTTTAAATATAAGACCTCTTCTAAATATAATAAGTCCATAGCTATGTTACAGGTTTATTTCCGTCTTGCCCTAATAATGTCATTTCCTATTCTTCTTTTCTTTACACCTTATGCCTGGCTACTATCCTCCGCATGACTGAGATATCCATCCATCATTTCACAACCTTCAACGCATCAATGGTTGCTCTGATGCTTTTTCCAGTTTTTCAAAATGTTTTCGTGCATTCTTAATGTTTATCAGTGTTGTTGCAGATGCTGAAGAAAGAAAACATCAAAAAGTGTCTGATTATTATAAAATAAAAATTCATGAAAATGTCAACTCCTCGCCCACATATGGCACTCTTATATGAAGATACATTATCAAATATGCACCGATAGATAGGAATTAATTACAGTACATATGTAAAATTTCTCTTTACTGTGCTAAAATTTTGAAACTTCAAGGCTTGACAAAAAGAATCTTAACGGTCTAACTCACAGCGGCCTCTGAGCTGAGATATAAACTGTTGAAGTTTTGCTAGCCAGAATCGATGGTGGACTGCACAATTTAATGGTACATTGCACAACTGAAAGGCATATTACAGAATTATATGTGATTTGCAAGCTACTGTCTTTGGAAACTACAGCACCTTGTGTGAAAATGTGATCAAATTCTAACATCTATAGGGCGGCTGAATACACAAGTCAAGTCTTGGTAAACATGCTGTGCAATAAAGTAGAATGCCTTCCAAGGTCATGAAAACATCTCGATGTTAAAGCAAACAAATAAGATGAGTTGTACAAGGAGGACATTACAAATTATGGTGCAATGGACCATTGCAATGAAGCATTTTAGATCTCAGTGACAAAGCAATGACACTGAAAGTTTCTTGAAAATTATTCATTTTCCAACCTTAAAGTACACATGCTTGTAATTTCAGGCATTCAAACGTTCCTGTCTTGGGATATTGTGTTAATGACTTAAATGTAAAGTGTTTCAAGTTTTTGACCCATGTGACCCCAGATGACCTTGGAGTTACAACAAAAAACAATAGGATTCTTCCTTTTTATATGGGACATCTATGTACCAAGTTTGAAAACACACACATGCATGAACACAGCACATATCTATACTCAATGCCTTACAGGGTACAGAGGACAGTGCCCCATAAGGAAATCATCGAATTTCCCTTTAGCTGATAAAGTCATGCAGCATGTGAATGCCGTGATCGAGGGCCGAACCTTGCATATCAGATGACAAAGTTCATTGCAGTGTCCGAATTTTCAGGTAGCAACGCCAGTTACGAGCTCTGCGTGAGCAAGGAAAACATGCGCGGCTTGAGCTTGTGAGTGACCTGTACCAGCTAAGGTATCGTTTAAGGGTACACACACACGAACGCCATCATGATTGCATTGAATTTTCTTTTAATCAAAACCAAAAAGCAGTTTTCAAGTCAGACACAGTTCTGCACAATATTTATGGGGAATTTTCTTGTTGGAAATGTGGTTCTCCCATACACTAGTTTGGCTTCATGTAACAATGGACTAAAATTGGCTGGCTTTAAAAATTTTTCAGCCAGGACAGTTGCCTACACATGAGGCTGTACAAAATATTGCAGGACCAAATAAGCAGCCATGGAATATATCTGCTACGTTAATATCCAGACACAAATGGTCCTGACTGTCTATGGGACATTTCCTTTTTCCAAAAGATATTCCTTCTTTGAAGACATCTTCAACTCAGATGTATCAAGATGCTACTCGACTGAGCAATAAATGCTGTTGGAATATTTAGATATACAGAAAAATGGTCAAAGGTCATGATTACTTTGGCCAAAGCTCACAGCTACAGCCAGTGATGTATGCTACCTTTTGGCTTTCATATAAAGCCTTACCATATAGTGTGTATTCACATGACATCATAATTTGGAAAAAAAAATCAGCAGTCATCATATTGGTGGTCATCAGTTGCTTCTCAGCTAGCTTAAGGAAGAGTCATTTATCTTACCGGCCAGTATTGGAGAGTGGGCAAAGGAAATACAGAAATGACTTGGCCATAACTGCAGTTAGGTAAATGACTCTGCCCTTATAAGTACTACACTACAGTGTTTGCCTGGATGTCAAAAAGAGGCCTGCGATATCAGTGAAAACACTCTATACATGCCTGTGAATCACCCAAGCAAGAGGTTTAAGAAACATGCCGGCCAATCACAAAGATGCTCTACAAATATACCATAATAGATTGAAAGTAATGTATAACTTCACCTCAAAATATATGATAGTGTACTCTTTTTGATTGAAAATGTTGTGGCATCAAGATGAAGACAAAAAACTAGCAACTTTATACATTGCCATAACTCAAAATCATTTTCATATTTTCATCCCAAGAAACCATAAATTATATCAAATTAAAATCAAATGGGCATTGCCTTTTGCATAATTCCAAACAAAACACAACCCATTTTTATGACAATTGCTTCCAAGCAATAACAAATCTACCACAAAGATTTCATGTGCCACACACCAGCTTCTTAATTTCGAATCAATCATCATGACAAAATTAATGAGCCCGTGTTTTCAGAAGTCATAGAAATACTAAAAACATTTTTTCCTCCTTTCATTTTCTACTTTAGATCTGTAAATTACCCATGTTGGAGCATCTAGCACTAATTTGCTCTGACTCACCAAAGCTACAATCACATTCTTGATGAAAGTATAAATAAACAAATGCAAATGAGTAACAAGAACATTGGTAAACTTACGGATTGATGGATCAGACATTATGACCATAACATATGTGTTAGATGTGAAAACATCTATAAATGCTGCAAAACTGGAATTTCTAACTTCCATACTTTGGAATGATGCTGCAAATTTACTGCAAAATGAAACAAAAACAGCTGGATAATTGCATACTGGAGTGAGATAAATTTCAAGTACATTAATATAAGTGTCAAAAACCCTATTAATGTTGTTTTACAAATAATAATAATATCTGGTTATAGTCAGCACCTTTTCACTACTAAGATGGTGTTCAAAGTACTTCACAAAAATGTTACCCTTGGTCTGCAGTGCCCCATCCTTAACACAATCCCTCAAATAGAGAGTTGCCTCACAGTTACCCATCTAATTCCTGGATGGAGAGATGCAATGAAGATATTAAAGCATCTTTGCCCTACAACTATACAATGAGTCCTGAAGGACTAGATTTAGTTAAATGGATATTCTACAACCCAGTCTGAAACCAATTGGTTTGAGCCAAGCAGGCCACCTTTTTTCCAGTTGTGGCTCACTGGCTTGTCTTCCCTATTCCCTACTTCATTGTTAATAATGAGCACCAAGCACAATGGCAGTAGGTTCCATTTTTAAAGTCTTCAATATGACTCGACCAGGACTCAAGCTCCCAACCTCCCCCCAGGGAAAGTTGGATGCTCTAACCAGTTGACCATGCAGTTGGTCTCTGAATGACTAGAACCAGCATCCCTTGGATCACAAGTGGAATGCATCAGGCAACAGCTCAACATCTCTCTAACAAATAAAGCAAGGCACATACAAGGCACTAAGGAGTAAAGCAAGGCATGCAGTCCAATACTTCAGGAACATCTTCTCCTTTCACCCTTCCAATTATTCACACAGGCATTTATCCTAAGTATCACCACTTAGAAACGAGAAACCAGAAAGCCAAAAGGCTTAGTGATTCCTTGCCGCTGAAATGTAAGGCCTTTTTTCACATTGACATTGCTTGGCAATGTTTTTCAATTAACAGGGCTCCATAATGTGCCCACAAAGAACACATGCAAGGCATCCAATCGTCCTACATTGAGATCCCCCTTGCTCGTTGTGAACCCAAATGACATTTGACCTCCACCAAAAACTTCTGGAACCATGTATTCACTATGTGCCATCTACAGGACAAGTTACAGGACCCTACCAGTGACATTTCTTGAAAGACTGTAGAGGAAAGCTTGTCAGGCTTTGAACATGCTGACTCCAAATAAACTTTGACCTTTGGGAAAATCAATAGGGATCATCTGCTAAATATGACCAATCCACACACTAAATATGAGCACAGTCACATGTACCGTTCTCGAGATATCGTGTTTACGAAGTTTTGACCTTTCCACCTCTCGTGACCCCAAATGACCTTTGATCTCCACCAAAAACAATAGGGATCATCTACTCAATATGGCCAATGCACACACCAAATATGAGCATAGTCACACTTACCCTTCTTGAGATACCGTGTTTACAAGCAATTTCTAAGGAATTTACCCATTGACCTCTCGTGACCCCAAATGACCTTTGACCTCCAAGAAAATCGATAGGGATCATCTACTCAATATGACCAATCCACACACCAAATATGAGCATAGTCACATGTACCGTTCTCCAGATATCATGTTTACAAGATTTTGACCTTTTGACCTCTCGTGACCCCAAGTGACCTTTGACGTCCACCAAAAACAATAGGGATTATCTACTCAATATGACCCACCCACACACCAAATATGAGCATAGTCACATGTACCATTCTCGAGATACCGTGTTTATGAAGTTTTGACCTTTTGACCTCTCGTGACCCCAAATGACCTTTGACCTCCACCAAAAATAAAAGGGATCATCTACTCAATATGACCAACCCACACACCAAATATGAGTATAATCACATGTACCATTCTCGAGATACCGTGTTTATGAAGTTTTGACCTTTTGACCTCTCGTGACCCCAAATGACCTTTGACCTCCACCAAAAATAAAAGGGATCATCTACTCAATATGACCAACCCACACACCAAATATGAGTATAATCACATGTACCATTCTCGAGATACCGTGTTTATGAAGTTTTGACCTTTTGACCTCTCGTGACCCCAAATGACCTTTGACCTCCACCAAAAATAAAAGGGATCATCTACTCAATATGACCAACCCACACACCAAATATGAGTATAATCACATGTACCGTTCTCGAGATATCGTGTTTACGAAGTTTTGACCTTTTGACCTCTCGTGACCCCAAATGACCTTTGACCTCCACGAAAATCGACAGGGATCATCTACTTAATATGACCAACCCACACACCAAATATGAGCATAGTCACATGTACCATTCTCGAGATAGCGTGTTTATGAAGTTTTGACCTTTTGACCTCTCGTGACCCCAAATGACCTTTGCCCTCCACCAAAAACACTATGGATCATCTCCTCGATATGACCAACCTACACACCAAATATGAGTATGGTCACATGTACCGTTCTCCAGATATCGTGTTTACGAAGTTTTGACCTTTTGACCTCTCGTGACCCCAAATGACCTTTGACCTCCACCAAAAATAAAAGGGATCATCTACTCAATATGACCAACCCACACACCAAATATGAGTATAATCACATGTACCGTTCTCGAGATATCGTGTTTACGAAGTTTTGACCTTTTGACCTCTCGTGACCCCAAATGACCTTTGACCTCCACGAAAATCGACAGGGATTATCTACTTAATATGACCAACCCACACACCAAATATGAGCATAGTCACATGTACCATTCTCGAGATATCGTGTTTATGAAGTTTTGACCTTTTGACCTCTCGTGACCCCAAATGACCTTTGACCTCCACCAAAAACAATATGGATCATCTCCTCGATATGACCAACCTACACACCAAATATGAGTATGGTCACATGTACCGTTCTCCAGATATCGTGTTTACGAAGTTTTGACCTTTTGACCTCTCGTGACCCCAAATGACCTTTGACCTCCACCAAAAACGATAGGGATCATCTACTCAATATGGCCAACCTACACACCAAATATGAGTATAGTCACATGTACTGTCCTCGAGATATCGTGTTTATGAAGTTTTGACCTTTTGACCTCTCGTGACCCCAAATGACCTTTGACCTCCACCAAAAACAATAGGGATCATCTACTCAATACGGGTAATCCACATGCCAAGTATGAGATCCCTCGGACTTACCCTTCTTGAGATATCGTGTTTACAAGCCAAAGCGTCACATACGCACACACACACACACACACACACATACACACGACATCACCATCGCATAGATTCCTTGCCTGCCTACGGCAAGGAATCAAAAAACAAACTATACAAAACTAGGGTACTCATCTTGGCAAGCTAGAAGAAAATGCAGACTTTTGTTCACAAGTACAAGCACACCCTTTTGAACACAGAACATTTTTGCTGTTGGACAACTGCTTTTCAAAATCTAAACACATGGTCACAGGAATGAGTACAAGTACATGGACAAAAGAATAGCTATCAGAAAATCTATAAAAGGACTATCTCAGAGCCATGGTATACCGTTCAAGGCACTCAAACAATCTGTACAATACCATGCTACTTCCAGGGTGAAATTAGCATTTATTATTTTGCTTCTCTCTATGTATGTAAGACACAAACAGCAGGTTAAAAAATCCCACAAGTTTTCATAAGTGATTTCTTTTTTCTACTTTTCCAGACTTTTCACAACCTAATTATGGGATACTTACCATCACTTACTGCTCTCCTTCCCTTAAAGGACAGTATGTTCAGTCTACATTTACACATTAGGCTGGTAGTTGACACTTTTTTAGAGCATAATTTGAGCATATATGATGTAGTGTTAGTCTTCTGTGCAATTCAGTGATCAGTGTCCTCATTTTCCACACATTTAAACAAACAACACAACCAAATGCACTTTAAAAGTTTTACCCAGGACAGATTCTCAACCAGTGTTGTAACCAATGATGCCATGGGAACCCAACTCCAAAAATGCTGGAGATACTCAAGCCAAACAGAGACCATGACTTACCTACAACTTAACTTGAACTGTTTAATGATGTTACTAATTTTTTCAAAGCGGTGGACATCTTTGTGCTGCCTTAACTGACAATGGGAAATTACCTAGAAGAAAGAGAAAAGAAATTTCAATTTGACTGACAGCACCCGGATGCAGTGCACTGTTCACTATTTAAATAGATGCCAGGATATTACATCTGAGACATTCCTCATGTACAAGCAAAAATAACAATCTCCTTGGCAAAAGTGAAACCAGAGAGACTTCCACAAAACTAAAAAGAAAACATTTCTTAGATTTTCCTTTTTGATATATTGTTTTCCCAGGGTTCTGTATGGTTCAGAATGTATTGTTGGTAAGTAACATACCAAAATTATCTTGTTTTATTTCAAGGAAATATAAACTGTAACAAAACAAAGTGTAAGGGGATTATGGGATGACCTTCATTAAAGTGGAAAAATCCACTAAACCATAACCATAGTGACATAAACAGTTTCACAAGTTTTATCTCTGTAATTATATGAAATGTCCTTAAAATGATTTGGTTTCAATTGATTTTTTTATGAAAGAGTATCAAATCTAACAGTACTCACAGATTTAAAGGCCATTATTCATGACTTCAGACAGTTCTAATTCTCCCAACCTAATTATTTCTAGTTGCACACCTATCCTAAACTTATCCTCAATCCCAATTTATTTCATCAAGATGAGCATACAAGCACATACAGCAAATACTGTTTAATATGGGCTACAGTACTCTGCATTTTTATAATTTGCTGTCCATAAAAGAGCTGTGCCAATTGAAAATTTGTGTAGATTACTGCTACAATTGTAGTTTGTGGAGAGAATTGACTGCCTTTAAACATAAAACCAAACAAAACTGAAAATAATATAAAACCAAGGTTGGTTGGTAAAACCATTCAAACAGTTATGTGCTGGAGGTAATCATGCACTCAATTACTTTTTTGATTCCCTTACTGGTTAAATAAAGTAACAAAAGTTACTCATGTCATTTTCCTGGGTAGCATGGATGTATACACACATGACATGGCAGGACATTTCTCTGTGCTGCCGAAGGCTAAATAATAATCCTCTACAGAGCTCAACCACAAAAAAAGGTTTCTCAACAAAAGGAACCAAGATGCCTACCTTTTGTTTTAAAGTCTTTATTGGTGTAATGTTTTTTATACAAGTGCAATTCTAATTGCAGAGTTAGGCACTTGAATTTTCTCCATACCCCTAATCACTAGTGTTATAGTACTTGTTTGTACTCATACTCAAGTTAAACATTAAATACCCCTACTACTACCCATACTCCTGAAATGGACTCAAATCTGTACCTACATTTATGGTCCTGTTTTCACAGTACAATTTTGCTAATAACCCACTTACCCCACCGCCCCTCCCCCAACACACACAGCACTACCTACCACCAACCCTGACAAAAAAAAAGAAAAACAAAGTACAATACAAATCATGCACCACAACAATTGACTAAAAAAGTAAAAAAAAAGTAAGATTTCAACAATGCCTTCATTGCAAAATCTTTAGATAATCAACACCACCTAGCTGATTCTTGAAAGTGAGAAAGATTCTTACCACAGACACTCTTAGAGCCAAAGAATCTTCCTATCACTAATACCAATAAAAATTAAAGGAGGCCTTGAATTTAATATTCTTCAGGTGCACTAAATATCACATTCCTCAGAAAATTAAGGCCTGAGGTAGGTGTGCTGATTAATTAAAATTTAACAGATTTCTACCACCTCCAAATGTTAATATCAGCGTTCCAAAAAATGCACTCTCAAAAAGACCTGCCATGACTAACGGTGTGCAAACACACTCACCAGCCTCAAAATTCAAGGCCTGCCAAAGACACAAATTACTTACCAAAAAAGTTGCCCTTTCAAAAAGTAAAACTTCATCTGCATCTATGATATTTGCAAAATGTTTTAAATTTGTCTCAAGTTGTTGCACATTTGGTATGAGGAGGTACACTATTGATGACCAAGCATGGTACAGTGTCTCGTCCCAGATAGATGTTCTGAAACAGGTGCAATCCAGAGGTTTGGAGAGTCTTTTAAGGTCATCCTCACGTTGCCTGAAAATCTGCGAATAGTTGGAAAAATTGGAAGAGTCGGTAATGTGGAGTTTTGAAGTTTACTTTAAGTTACTCCTTGTACAATCTCCCAACACAACTGTAATTCATCTTTGCAAATGCAGTACAGAAAAGGACAAGAGACATGAAGGTTTAGCCATTTACTCCATTTGAACTCCCAAAATATTACATAATAAAAACAAGTTTGATGAGATTATTGACTGTACTTCTTAAGTGCTAATCAAAGGACAGTCATAAGCCACCAATGCACACTGTTGCACAGGGCAATGTCATATGTCAGTTAAATAAGATAATAGACAGGCAAAAGGCAAATATGAAAGTTAATACACCATACTAAGGGGAGAGTCACTTATCTAAATGACCAGTTTTGGCAGGTGGGCAAAGGAAATACATATCTGACTTGGTCATGACAGATAACAACAGATAAAAGACTCTGCCCGATTATTCTTTTTAGATTTATGTGAACTTGACCATAGTTTCTTTCTTTCACCCACAACAGTGACAACACTACAACTGCCATTTTACTCTTGTCCAAACAACACAGCATACAACAATTGTAGTGCTAGACTTCCGTGGTTGGGTAACCCAAGCTAAATTAAAGCAAGGAGATGTCTTAATAACATTTATATAACAGTCTGTAAGAGCCCAGCTTGTTAAATGTGAATGTACGGAAGTACTTGACAAGCTTTCCTATATGCCTTGTCATCTGGCCAAAAAAAGTGTCCATGATCCCTTTGTTCAGTGGTTCTCATTTTCATGGTTAAGGAGTAGTTGCATCATTATCATAAAACTGCAGTGTAACAGATGCTTCACAATAAAACAAATCCATCTTTTCCTAAAACAAGTCACTACGTCCTTTCTCTTTCACCTTTTCAACTCACATCCACATAAGGCCTTTTTGCATTTTTGGTCCGTCATTTTTGTACAGCCATATGTAGCTGTTCAATACTACCAAACTCAAACCACTGCAAAAAGCTGAAATGGTTTTATATTTTGTTGAAAACCATGAGGCGAACCAAAGCTTAAGCTGAGCAGATTACGTCAGTGTTTCAAACAGTGAGGCTTCATTCGGGTTTGTTAGTTAGATGGAGTTTTACGGCGCAGTTTCCAACCTATTGGTTCAAGTCGCGCCGGCCACAGCCTTTTCTCCAGTTGTGGCTCACTGGCTTGTTTTCTCTACTCTGTTGCTTATGCTGAGCTTCACGCACAACCACATTAGGTTCCTTTTTCTTTGGTATGACTCCACCTGGGAAGCATACCAGCCTTCCGCGTGAGAGGAGGATGCTCTACAGATAGACCAAACATGCCGTCCGCTTTATTTGGGAGATTTATTGCCCTTGCAACTTCTTGGTAATTTTAGTAAGTAATCATGAGCCTACCACTGTCTTCTAAATGCTAGTAAAGCTTGTAGGTGCAATGTGATTGCAAAGTTAGAATAACCAGAGATGTAATTCTTCAAACGACATCAAAATGAATTATTTGTTTGAAAAAACAAAAATATTATTCATTGCCAGATTATCAAGTTTTGGCAAAAATATGAACTAAAAATTTGCAAAATGGTGACCAAAATGTAGTTGATGAGATTCTAATTAAGAGTTTTGATATGAAAGACCCCATTGCTTTGATTATTTGAAAAAAAAACCACTGGCAATATTAGGGTAATTTATAGGATTTTATTTGCTTGTTTTATGACGTGATTGAATGAAAGTTTCTTCACAAGCAATACTACATGTACTGCCACCTCCATTTTAACATTCATTTTCTATGAATTCCTCAATCAAAACAACACCAAAATAGACCACAACAAGAAAGAGATATGACAAAATATTACTGTCAAGTTTCATTGATTTTTGTAAATATTTTCATATTTTTATGGTCATAATGTTTGTAAAGTAATTCTGATTCACTCACAATTAGTGCAGTATATTATATTTATAGTCATAGTATGGAATGAAAGATGCTGGGAATAATTCAGCATTCAAATTTTGCGTAGCAGTTTTGAAGATTTTTTAGGTCTTTCACACATTGTTTGTAAAAATGTAGGGGTTTTGTAAACAAAAAATTGCCACACAATTTTTTATTTGTGTAGCAACTTGGCCCGTTTGTTTGCCAAATTGCGATGCGATACTGGATAAATTATTCCCTAGACGCAGCAACAGCTTTCGTTTCTTCTGAAATGCCCCTACAATCCTAGAACCTGAGACTATAAAAGTGAAAGTTCAAGTTACTTGTAAACATGTTTCCTTCTTCTCTGACTTATTCAGGTAAACTTTTGATGAACAACAGGAGTATCTCAAGACTACATGATTTCTTGCCAACAGGATGTATTTTCAGAAAAGGCTGAGTCCGACGGCAAAACCTTAGAACTGAGTAGCCATTCTTATGTACCCGAAAGTTAACAAGTACCCAAGGCATGACCCACCTCTGTGGTATGAACTTGACTTGGTTTTATAAGAGGGTCACTGTCTTTTCATTTGCCTATTATGCTTAACTTAGGATCCATAGGATTGAGAAAACTGGTTTATATCAATTAAACACGATTGTATAACAGCATTTCATTGAAACTTTGGGCATGGCAAGGTTTTTATTGAATATCAAAGATGTACAGATTCTATGCAACAGTTAGTGAATTTATTTTGCAAGCTGTATTAAGTTAATTAAGTGAATATTCCATCTGTTGATAACCTTTTCTTTTTTCATAAAGGGAGGGGGGAAGGGGAGAGCAGATCTCCATCTACTAGGGCAGACAGGACTTTTACTAAGAATTTTAAAGTCACGATGAAGGTTCCATAGTGCAGTCGTTAACTAAGGGGGCTACATAGGGCTAGCAAGAAGGATATTGTGATGTGGGGTAAAGGTACATCACTGTTAGATTATAAACATGTGCTCAAGGCTGATTACTTTAAAATAAGCCAAATTTTGTACCATACACATTGAAAATAACAACATTTCATGACTTCTCTGTAACATTCAAGAACCATTGACTGATATTTCCAGGACCATTACAAACAGTCAGATCCCGTATTTTCATTTTTTATCCACAAGATAATGTTACTATGAAATGAGAAATTTTGAACGATAAGGTGACTTCCTAAAATTCCCAGACTTTTCTAAGACTTTTTAAAAAAAAAATTACTTTTCCCCCTGAATTTCCAGGTCTGGAAATTCAAATTTGATTTTTCCCGGACTGTCCACAATTTTCAGGACCTGTACAAAACCCTGAGAAAGAATCCTGCTTAAAGATTCTTACAATTCCCTCTACCCCCTAACATTATTGCACCTATGCCACCACCACTTTTATATAACAGGCAAACATCCTATTTGCAGATTGACATACTGCTACTGCACACGGTATGATTCATAACGGAAAGTCCAGTTTTTTTTTGCAAAACAGTTGACTTGTGACAAGTTTAGTTTTACAATTTATTTTACACCTTTGTCTAGATTTTGAATGCTTTGTTTCACTTTTACTCTCAACAAGAGAAAAATAAAAAGTGCCTGTTTGCACTAGATTTAAAACTTTCAGACACTCTTTGTTTTTGATCCTTTTGTTTTTTTTTGTATGGTAACTTAATCACCTAAGGGAAAAGTACCTTGTAAAAAAAAGCTTTAAAAGAAAGCAAATCTTGACATAAAACCACTTACTTCAAATTTACCTGAAACCTACTTTGTTCTGTGAACCTTTAAGCTCTTCTTACCCCACCTATTGAACAGTCCATCTAATGAATGTGGAATGATCACAGGTGGTGAAACCCTAATACCTGATGGCACTATGTTACATTCTGCTGCAACCTATCCCAACTCGACCTTGTGTCATCACCAGCGGAATGGTCTACATCATTGCTTATCTGTTTTTTGCACCAGTGATCATTCTGTGATAGATGGACTGTAAGTAGGAGGGTAATAGGTTAACCTGTTTAAGAAATTGAACCTCTTATGATTCTCATAATGATATTGTGTCAACAACTATTCAAAGTTTGAATAAAGAGCTTTGACACAGGGAGTTCCTTTGCTTCTGTGTTACTAAAGTGAATCCTTCTCCTTCAGTTCAATGCTTACTTGCTCTCTTTGGTCTTCTTGTACCAAGTCCATCTTGTGGATGAGGCAGAATATTTTGGCTTCAGAGGAATTTTTAAGGATAGCATCCAGACAACTCTGATAGTAATGCATATCTTTCTCCAGTTCTCTACTCTCCACATCAAAAACATAAATAAGCACCTCAACATTTCGAAAGATGTTATCTCTTTGACTGGCAAAATAGTTTTCCATAAAAGCCTCTTGTCTGAAAAAAGAAAAAGGCAGTTTAGTCTGGTGACATTCGGTTCATCAACAAACAAACAGCTTTATTCCTATAATTTTACCAACCACACTTCATTCCAGCTAACTAAAAAATTAAAATGATGCAAAGAGGAGGTTCAGTTCAATTGAGGGTCAGTACATGCTTGGCTGAGGGCAACATGAAAGCACACCAGGATAGGAGACTGAATTCTCATTTTGGGAGAGTGACCCCTTATTTTAGATATTCTAAAGCCTCATTGATGGCAAACAACAGCAAAGTTACAATTTTTCAAGGAACACAATCACTAAGAGAAAAATCTAAAACTTCAGAGAGCTCTACTAAACAAACCCATGATAAGACTCACCATAGGTCAGGCTAAGACCAGAATATTTTAAGCACTACAGATTGCAAAAGATCAGATCCCAAATTACAGTGTGCACCTAGCATGCATTTGTCACTATCACCGTTTTAATGTAATTCAGGCTCAGGTTGGTTATGCAATGTTTAGTTTAAGGAACTTCTCTAGAATGGATGAAGCCCCTACCATGGTGACTTAGTACCTACTGCATTGGCAAATTCAACAACACAAATTATTAAACTTGTGAGCAGAAAGGCACACAACAGGAAGAAGGCCAAAAGGGGAAAGGAACTTTTATATGATTGAATGATTCTATTTCTATGTCTTAGCTATGAAATCATCAAGAAAAACTTGCCAGATGCTATGCTAATTATATTTGATTTAGTTCCCTGCGAATTTTGAAAGAGACATTTATCGGTGATCAATGCATATTGAAAACCTTTTTTTGAACTGAACAATCAATCACTCCACACATCTACAAGATTTCAGAGACTGTACTTCCCTACCACCATTGTCATTTCTCCTAATGTCCTGAAGAACCAGTACTTCTAATCACCTGACAACACATGATTAGCAATGACATGTTACACAAACAAAATTCTCAATCTAGGCTGACATCTTCTGATTATTTATGTGACTATTGACTGTTATGTGATTAGATTTCCAAACAGCATTTTGGGCAACAGTCTGGGCATACATCAACCTAGCCCAGGATGCCTTGGCCTAGTTATCACATACACTTTGCTCCCTGAACTACTTGTAGGCCCGTGATTTTGACATACAGACTATTTCCTGCAACCTTACTGTGAGAGCCAAGTTTAATAACGTGGATGAGTTGGTATAGTGACTGTTGCAAAATACATTCATGCCTGTACAGCAAACATATGAAAGGGACTGCATGTACGAGGCCGAAGGTGTGCAAAGGACTACATCTGCTCCAATAAAAACAATTGAGAATTAAGACTGGGGTTTTTTAAGTAAGCCATCTACAAATAAGTCTTGCTGAATACATAACATGAGATGACTTCTTGGCTGAAGCATAAAGTGACGTTTATTAGAGCACTTCCTAAATAATTGACTAAATGCTCTCATTGATAAGTAAGCCTGGCCTTGTGTCTTGCCTACTTTTTGAATTATCCGTACATTTCCTTCAAATGAAATGAGATGTACACAATCTGCATAACATATATACTCAATATGTCATTAGGGTTTTTGCCCTAAAAGTATGCCAATGCAAAAAAGTATCATACTTCAAGAATCTGAGTGATTCAAATTGTTAATAACCCATTTCTTACCATTCATACCAATTTTTACAAAAATCCAGCCACTACTTTTCAAAACATACCCGATTTTTGGTGTCCATAACCCTACTGTTTACTCTGAATTGCTGTATTCTTCAGTGTTTCATCCTGCATGCAAAAGTTGGTCAAAACTAACTGCCTTCTAAGATGCTTTGATCATGCATACATAACACAGTAATGAACACAACTATATTGGCAGGAAATCCCATGTTGCTTAGATGTACAACGGGTCCATACCTAAACATGGGACCAAAAAACACTTTTTGACTGCGGAGTTGCAACAATGCTTAGAAGTGATCATTAGAAATTGCAAAGTACAGAAACTGCAAAGTAGTTTTCCTCCTTTTTGTTTTAAAGCTTATCTGATGAAATATTAAAGTAGGAAAGTGTCCTAGGTGTACAAATTTTACTTTGTAGGCAAAATTTTGAATGGTGGAAATTCAGTTTTCAGACATGCTGTTTTAGCGACTCAGTGTGTTTGCATGTGAGTAGTTCCATGATGATTTTAGAGAAACATTCCATGGGGCAACCCTAATATCATGCTGACTGAAGTTGAGGGCACTAACTAACAATCTAGTCAAGTGTCACAATGATCTACAAAGTAAGTCTAGAAGGCCAATTGGGGGGGGGGGGGGAGAGTGCATTTTTGGGGATAAGGGTACATCAGTTTGAATATTGCTATTTTGAGAAGCCTTCAAAGTAACATAAGTCCACTATGGGATGAAAAGGGTTGACGTAATACGAAGACACTTTCAATCAGTCAGTTTGATTATTTGTATGCCAATGGAATTATGGGATATACACCAAGTAAATGACCTAAGCTCAGCTCACAATTCCTTAATCTCTTGCCATTGCAACTTTTTGAAGTGTATACTCATATCATGAAAAGTGGATACTATTCCAATTGCCCAGACCTACTTGTGTCTAGCCCTCCATAGCTGTCTAAAACTCATCCTCATCTGGAAACAACCCCAATCTACTGCTTTTTGGCATGCCCTTATGAGCAAACAAGGCCCAAATATGTAATCAAAATTCTCTCTCAGTGCATGCTGTGTAATATAAACTGGGCCTATGCATACTCTGCATTTTTTCAATTTGATGGTAGACTCCAGGTTCAATTGCAGTTTGAGGTGATGAAGGACTGCCTTTAAAGCTTTTATCTATTGGCAGTCACCCTACGTACAAAAAAGTGTAAGTCTCCATCCTACTAACAAATAAGAGTAGTCAGTTAGACAGAGTTTTACAGCACCCTTTTCAACCTGTTGGTTCAAGTCGAGCTGGCCACAGCCTTTTGTCCAGTTGTGGCTCACTGGTTTGTTTTCCCTACTCCACTGCTTAGGCTGAGCACCAAGCACAAAGGCAGTGGGTTCCTGTTTTTTAGTGTTTTTTTTTTAATCTTTGGTATGACCTGGCCAGGACTCAAACTCCCAACCCAAGAACTGCAAGTCTGATGCTCTAACCACTGGACCCTAGACCTATTTCCAAATAGTAATTACAATGAATTGCAATTACAATGAATTGTGGGAAAGACCAAATGTGAAATTCCATCTTACATTGGTGAAGAATTTTAAAAAAAGAAGACGCAACAAATTTCTCAAGTAAACTGTTATGTTTTGTTTATCCCGGAGTGAACACATGCAAAAAAGCAGTCCAATTAATGCTTTTCAATGTTTACAGTTTGTACTTTCTGCCATTGTGCCTGATGCTCCACAAAAGAAATGGAATACACAAAACAATCTAGCGCCCAACAATTGGAAAAAAGGGCATGGGTTTTGCTGGTTTAAACGAGAAAATAAGATAAAGATGTGAAACTCTATCCAAATAGGATTTATACTTACCCACCACAGTCCCACAGGTTCAAGACAAGATTGCCAAGGAATCTGACATGTGAATGCTCAACATCAACTACAAATAAAAAAAAAAGTCATTCATTCATCAGTAAAAAATATTGCTTTGAGGTTACTCTAAACTATGCAGAGAAAGATAAAACCTGGAACTATATATTCATGCAATCTAAAAAGCAGTGTTTAAACTAGGGTTCAAAATTTGTGTGAAAAACTTGTCCTCGCCACAAGGTTTTAAACTGGTTTTCAGATGGTAGGCTGTTAGAAATCAGTGCTTGCATGTCCCACATACAAATTTTTTTTTTGAGGGACTTATGAATTGGGTGCAGGAATTCCACAATCTCGTACCTTTGGGTGAAAACTGGTACCAGCAAAGCCACTGAGACACAACAAATCTCTGAAACACTTCCTTCGTTAATTGCAGCAGAATGAAAACTACCGATGTGTTTGCACATTTTTGTAAACAGGTGGCAGTTTTTCATTTTTCTAGGTCACTCTTATGCCCAACTGTCACACAAACAGTGATAACAAATTTAATATCATAGTGATTTTAGCATAAAAAATAGGTATATTGCAATTTCAACCTAGTGGTCAGTCCCAATAAATGATTCTGTGAATGTCCAGGTGTGATAGCAACATTAACTTTTTTTTATGTTGAAACTCACTGTTGTTGCTTGCTATGACCCCATTCATCTTATTGGTAAAATAAACTAGTTTCTCCCAAAATCTGGCAAGTAAGATATACAATATAGACACTACAATTTGTTGCCATTTCACACACAATTTTGGGCCTGGCCATAATGGCCAGACCTGCTGTAAAATCTCACATAACTGTTGGTCTGGCAATAAGGGCCTGCTGTAAAGACCAACAATGGTAAAAAGGAGACTAAATAAGTTGGTTTGTTAGCACACTATATACATACAGTTAGGTTACCTGTCATTGGAATAACTTCAATTCATTTTTTTAACAGATTCACTGTTTCAATGCAGGACAGAGGATATGCAGAAAATACCCTACATTAACACAAGTTTAGACACTTTTTGCTCATATCTGAAAAAAAATACCTTAATACTTTTGAAAAGGATGTCAGAATTTTGTCAAACTATTATTAATTAGCAGACTTCATTCATTCTGTGCAACATACTTGATTAAAACAAGATGAAAAGACCACACATTCATGAAACATTTTAGCACTTCTTAATGACAAAAACATGAAGTTTATCTTCTTTCACATTTATTTGTTTTTGATTTCAAGAGGGCAGGTTTTCATAACTGACAGGTTCTATTGTATTTGTCTTTGTATAAATTCCAGTGTCAAGGCAAGTAGTATTGACACTGAAAACTATGATAAGATACTATAAATTGTGAAAACATGAAAACCCTAAGTACCACCTGATACTAGGAGATCTGTTACTATAGTGATAACAAAGTGCTAATCTGTTCTATGAGTACTACGTGACTAAAATATCTTACCAGTTTTAGATGTAACTAAGCTGACACACCTCCACAGCTCACTTGAAAGTAAATCTCTTACAATGCACATATGCTGTACTTTCAATTTAAATTTTACAGTTAACCTTAATCTTCACCCTTCATTTTAAGAACATTTTTCTAAGAATGAAAATAAATTGTTTCTAAAGTTGTATAAAAATTACAAATTGATGAATCCTCCTGATATCACTCTATTAGTACACCAATTTTTTTTCCTATTTTTTTTTTTATTGAAAGTGGCACTACACAGTGTAGTTAGTTAGATGGAGTTTTAAGGTCCAGACCAGTTTTCAACCAAGAGTAAGACAAGCCGGCCACAGCCTTTTTTCCAGTTGTGGCCCATTGGCTTGTTTTTCCTTCTCAATTGCTCATGCTCAGCACCAAGCACAATGGCAGAAGCAGGGTTCGCGTTTTAGTGCGTCTGCGCGTCATAGACGCAAGGTTTTGTCTCTGGACGCGCAGTTTATAAATTAGGCTTCTTCCCGCGCGTCCCGAGAAGTAAGCTTGGACGCAAAGAAATTTGGCTTCAGCCAGCATGGATATTCCCTGTTACGAAAAATTCTATGGGCTGATGCACGAGACTTCCTTTTTGAAAGTTCTGGTTTCAATTCAATCTTTTACTAAAGACGGTTTGGCTCTGCGATATCCCTACAAAAACACATAAAAACACTGTGCAGTGTGCACATATATACACATGGTCTCATGCCCCATATCAGCACGGAGTTCTCTGACAGCCAGAACCAAACGCTATGACCCCAGCGTAACCTGATACGGAACTGTATTGATGTTATACTACAAAGAAGGCAACCTGCAAAAAATATCGCTTGTTGCGCTGTGAAGGGGCGGGGCTAATTGCTTCATTCACAGTGCACCGTTCGAACGAAGGCTCTCTCAGAAAACACATTGACTTAACTGTGTGGTTTTATCGCTTCAGATCCCTGTACAAAACTCACGTACTTTAACGAAATGACTGACCACGTGTTGTAAACACTTTCCGTGACAGACGAAAATGTACTTAAATCGAAGAACGATCCCTACCCCTGCAATGGGAATGTGTTTGATATTTTCCGCCACAACGCGGTAGTATTAAATGAATGAAATTTGATTTAGAAGAGCACTCAAGGTATATTCCTTGCTGTCTCGCAGAAGGAGCCACGTAAGGTGCTGTACAAACTGTTCTGCACAAAACACATAGTACAGACTATCTAGATCTAGCTGCAGTGTTTCGCCGATTTTTCAACTCCCCAAGCTTTGCATACATATCTGTGCACGTTTTGTACACAAATCACCTAGAATCTTGTGTAGTTCGGTGGTTATTATCTTACATAAATTAAGTCTTTCCCAGCATTCCTTCTGTAATACAGGACTAAAGCAATGTTGTCATATGACGTCATTGCAAACGAAAACAGTAATGCACGTGGTCTCTTGCAGCAAACTTCTTAGCACACGCATGCACTAGGCTTACGTTTTTACCGCCAAACAAAGCATCATGTTTTAATGAGTGACATCATATGCATAAGATCCCATTGCAAAATTTAAATTAACCCCGGCATCGTGATTGGTTAAATTTTGCTGATTCTAGGCAGCCAATCACATCTCGCGCCTTCGCCTATGTGATTTGGTGTGTGAAAATACTCAGTCTCGAGACAAGTTTTCACGTTGAGTTTGTGTTATATACGACGATCGCGCTTGTAATGCCGGCCGGCTAGTAAAGCCGGACAAGCCCCACGCTAAATCCAACTAGAAACGGCATCACAAATCTCTGCATGCGTGGATTTTTCGAGGATCGGACTTACGTGCATTCCAGTTGCAGATTCTTTTTAAAGAAGACGTAAGTTTTGGACGAGAACTGCTTAAAATATCCGGGGATATTTATATCGGAAAAAAACCATAAGATACGTTATACAGGTGCCCAGAACTGATAAGATTACTTTGATTGCTTTACATGGGGTTCGTTAAAGTGGGAGAGTAGCAGCTGCTGTACACTATATTAACACAAATACAACCCAGTACAGTAAAAGAATGCAATGTTCTGACATGATTGGGGGATGAAAACTAGACAGAGCATGATGTTGGCATTTGAACTAAATTATCAAAGGGCATGTGACATGGACTGCAAACAAATGTACTGTATTAAGGGTTGATTTGTATCTCCAATTTTGAAGTGAAACTATTTCGCCTACAAAAATGATACCCCGTTCGTGAAACGAACGGAACTATTCCCAGTATTTTCTACGGTAATACGATATGCATGAAGCAAGGGCGGGCGCGTACTAAAGTGACAAACGTGATTTCCCTCTTTTTAATAATCTGTTATAGGTAATCGGCATCGGGAGGATTGTCTAATTAAAAAATCGGTAATCGGGTATTAACTATTAGGCTATAGAATAATCGGTCGATACTACAAAAAAAAAAAAAAAAAAAATGAAATTTGTGGAATCAGCACCCTTCACTCTACAGTATTACCAGGAAAGCAAACAGAAGCATTGATGTCACATATTTTTTCTCTGAGATTGTTGTATTCACTCTTACTTAGCACTATGGACTAAACTTTTAGCACCTAAACATTGTAGTATTTAACTCAAGTACCTACAGGGGAGAATAGGGTTGAACATGAGGAAAAGTATAGACGGCAGGGAATTGGACCCTTTAAAATTCCTGGTGGACCCCTTAAATTTAATGTTTCATACTTTTAAGGGGTCCAAAAACCAAGGCTGGGACCCACTAACTTCGGAGCTCAGCGCTACCCCTGGGCAGAAGGGTTCCGTTTTTATAGACACTACACAGTATAGGACTGCTACAAAATTACTACACGGTAGAGGACTGCTTTAAAGTCACTACACAGTATAGCAATGCTATAGTGGCACAGTAAAGAACTACTGTGAGCAATTCAAGATGCAAGTAACATGCAAGATTTATATGCAAATTAGATCTAGCAAGGGGCATCACCTTACAAACAGGCAGCTCAGGTCTTGCTCTGGATTTATCATTCAAAGGTTAGTTTGAACCCAAATTCAGTTTTGATGTGTTGATTTATGATACACTATGATATATTAACCATATCATTAATTTATCATAATTCTTCCCTCCTCCCCCCCTCCCACCCCTTCTAAATGATTTACAGTATGATATAAGTAGAGAAAGAATTGGTTTCAAAACTAGTCAAGTTAAAATCACATAATTATATGGAATTCATTTCATTACTTGTAGCTGCTAGTCTCCGTGTATCCCTGGCAATGTAGTTGGCAAAGATAATGGACCTCATACTGGTCTTTCCAGACCCACTCTTTCCCATTAGTAAAACCTGAAAAAGAAAATAATTCAAAATTAACAAAATTACAATAAAAGATGCCTTAAATGTTATCCCATATTTAACAATAAGAATCACAATTTAGATACTTCCACATTAAGGATAAGATAAAAAACACTTTGAATATCATATAAAATAGGATCAAATTAGTATGAAAAAGCCAAGGGAACTTTATAAAAGTCTACAAGTGGTCAAAAATTATCACAACATATAACATAAAATATCTTGACCATTACAAAAGTTGCTCCACTTCTTCACAAGGGCAGTGATTTGTACTCAATTTTGGGGGCATTGCCAAGTCCCCCCCCCCCCAAAAAAAAAAAATACTATGAAAAAAATCAGAGTCAATGGGCATTTCTCAAATATGGGGGATGTCACTTACCCTGTCTCTCTATTTCCCCCCCTCCCAGATCACATACTTCATCAGCATAATTCTCTAGACCATGAACTGATCTGTTGTCCATAAGTACTTTTCTTCTCAGATGCACTACTAACCCCAAAATTCTTCACAATGTACCAATATCATTTCAATACATGTGTTACCTCTCCATCCAACAACTCTTGACAGGGCAATGGAAATAAATACTCATTGACCTTCCAATATGACCAATCAGAGCTTCATACAAACAGAGCTTGCTCTACCTTCCTTTCATGTTAAACAAAAGTAAAGAGACCTGAGAAGAGTATTTTTACAGGGTATCTGAATGAAGAGTTTCTGGTTACAAGTCCAAATGAACAGAGATTTGAAATATCTGCTTTGACACTGCTACATAAAGCCCCCAGGTATTCCCATACTGAGTGGTACCATATCTGCACAGTGTGCACCCTTCACTCAAACCCCAAATGGAATATTTTTGTGAACCTGACAAACATGTTACCAGGATTTTTTGGAAAATATTCCATTAGTTATAGAAAACTGGCTAAAGCACTAAACAAAAGATTCTCACCTAGAGGTTGAACACTTAATTGTTTGTCTAATAATACTGCAAACCTAAATTGCAAAAATCTTTAAATGGTACTGTAATAATTTACTTCTTGAATGGTGACTTCTTTAGTAATTTGACTGTGAACATGAACAAATGTTCCTTGTAAGCATGTTACCTTAGAACTCAATTTAATCTCCAGTAAAGTAAAACAAACCATACAAATTTATTTTTTGTACGGTCATGCATTACTCCTAGATTTTAAAAAATTGCTTTCTCTGCAAATTATGATATTAATACAGTGACTACAGCACTTTCAATTCAGGAGGAATTCTTTGGTGGCTCTATAACATGTGCATCACAGTTACAGTAAAATACAGGTAAAAACTCATCAAACCAACAGAAAAAAGTTTTCTACGAATGAAAGAGCTCTGTCACTTGAAACACTTATGAAACAAATTTTTTTCATAGAATGAGACCTGAAATATAGCTGAGAGTGAAAGATTTTACTATTATTATACCAATAGATGTTGCAAAACTGGTGACAACTGAAGATTAAAAGTGTTCTTACTTTTAAGGAAAATTGGCTAGGGTGTGTGTGATATTTTTGAAGTCTGATATTCATGACCTTATTTAATGTGACTTTGAAGCCGTGACTTTTATTTGTTACTGGTTTCAATAAGTTAAAATCAGTAAATGCCACGACTAAGAACTGTCATTTTAAGTTGCAAATAATTGATAGCACTTAAGTATGTCACAAGGATTTGCAATTTGTTCAGTATGGGCTGTAACTAAGTTTTTATTTGGAATATATCTATTTTATAGTGGACAACTGAAAATATTTGGTTGTAATTCAATACAATTCCTGTCATAACCTACTACTGTTATGTGAAACTTGAACAACTTAAGTTGGGACATAAAAATATACAGGATTTGAAATACATATAAATGCAAGATAGCGGGTGAGATTTTATTACACTTTCTGTTGCTTTTTGGTTGTTTTACACTTAAATCTTACAGTAACTGTGGCTGCTGCATTGCATGCAATCTGTGGTTCTAAGAAAATGCTGGTTTTGATGTTAAATGTAAATCCTATATGAAATTACTTTTATTTTCAAGAAAAACTTGAAATTTATTTGGTATGGTGGGAGCTAATGATTTACCCCTATAGTACCTTAGAGAAAATACTGAATCCAGAAAGGTACTGCGATATTAAGAAAAGAGATTTATTCGTCTCTACATTACCTGCAATAAATAGTCACTTTACAAAAGTATTTGCACCCTGTTCTGGAGAATGTTGGGTTAGTTACTCAATTAGATGCAGGTTAAATGATACACCAAGGTAGTGTAATCCAGGGTACGTAAGTTAAATGTCTTAAAGTTTATGCAATGTGCAAGTTCTGCCCTAAGCTTAAAGTCACCTCTTACTTCAGTCAGGGGAATAGTGTAAACATATTCTGTAACCCCCAGTTCAAAGGGGAGTTCAAAGGAGACTAATGGGGGATTTCAATATGTATATGGAAGGTGACACACATCCTAAAATATTTTGATAAAGGAGTTTTGCATTTTTGATGTGCCTAAAACACCATGCTTAAGTCCCGCAGAGCCCTGCAATCTGGATTGATCAATATTAAAACACAGACCCTAAAGTGCATTATGACATTGCTCAAGTTAGTTGTAAGACAGTGATATCCCCAGTGCAGGATATGCGAGACCACAGTTTAGCAGTACATCTGGCAACATGTACCGATTTTACAACTGGTTGGAGAGGGGCAATTGAGATAATGTATATTGCCCAAGGACACATTGTAATGACCATGGTGATAGTTGAAGTGGCAATCCTTGAATCACAATTCCACAGGTTCTCAAGTCTGCCTTCAGTGCTCACCTGAGGCCACTTTTTTTATGCCTTCTTCCATGTGGCAAGGCATTGTATTCTGTCTCAGCCTAATACATCTGGCCCCACCTCACCTCAGACATTTGGACAAAAAACATCACTTCCTCACAAATTTTGACAAAGTTATTTTTGGGAGTTCTGATGTTTCAACCACATGAAAAATCACAATCTCTGTCAAAGCTGTCCTCTAGTTGTTGCAATTAATCCCAGAGGCAACATATGTTAAATCTTCTAGCAACCATGGACAAATTTTCTGCCACAGTGGATCAAAACAACTATAATGTGCCTACATTAGGTGACTAACTTGCCTGAAACATGCCATACCTAATACTGAAGTACTCCCTCACTGAAGATTTTTAAACTAACACAGACCTTCACTTCACATGTTCAAACCATCTTTGATATTCCATAGAACAACATTTTACATTACCTTTTTTCGTCTGACTTTACAAGGATGTGAACTAGAGCCAGACTTCCTCTTTTTACGAGAATGGAACTCTTCATGAGTATTATGAGACATAGTTTACAAATCAGCTGATAATCTTCTCTGTGTGCCAAGAAAATTCTTTAAAAACAAATCCCTTTAGAATGATAAAATGACAGTTCTGTATCTGTTTCTTGTCAACAAATTTGTTTTCCCCACAGAATAATCATGGATCTGTCATTATTCTTGTGCTTCATGGCAATTTCCCATTAGTAGGCATGCTTCTTGTATCTTGTGCCTTTTGAAAGTCACTATTGCAATGAAAGACCACACTAATATCAAAACTTATCTCCCAAAGGAAACCAAAAGTCTAGAGCAACACAACATCAACAAACCACTTTAAAACCGAGTCAAATGACAGTAAAATCATACACACTGCAGATTAACATACTGAGTACTGACTATTTTTATACAATATGAACTATAAAAATCTGCTTTTATCTAGGCTTTGGACTTGTGACCAAAATGGTAAATAAACTATGATTATAAAGTCATTTTAAGTTTTTTCTTGTCACTAAGATATCAATGAGATGGTACAAAGTTCAGTTGCTATAATTAATTACTAACAAAACCCTGAAGTAGGTTAGTTACACTGCCTGAAATATATGACAAATAGTTATAAGGTTATTAAATCTTTAAGAACTGGAATCATATTTAAGAAATCCTAAGCGGTAATACCCCATCCAAAGGGAAAAATTTCAACAATTGGTTGTTGTCTGGTAAATTTGACCTAAGAGGGTACACTTAGTACAGACATCAATTGAAATGAAGTAACTTTGCATACATGCTGCTGTACTGGCAAATGATAACAAGTAACAAGAACATCAGCATCCATAAATGAAGTGTTGGAAAGAATTGAGGGCAGTATTTCACATCAAGAAAAAACTATTACATGACAATGGGGCTTTAGCAATACCATCACTTACACCAAGGAGGTTCTACAAGGAGGGGGTTCCTTGTAGAACCTCCTTGCTTGCACAGTGCTGTACTTCAGAGTAAATCAAGAACAGAAACAGATACTCGGGAGGAAATGACAACATTTTTAACCATCTGTGATATATAGAAATAAACACTTAACGAGAGAAAGAACAAGGTACAAGAACAATTGTAAAACTTCATACTAAATGAGAAAACGCAATAATAGAAAAATGGAATTTCACACAGTTCTACCCTTAGATCCTTCAAAATGTCACCAAAACTGTGGACGTTTGAGATAGATCTGCTTTCCCTGGTCGCTACACTAAATGATAAGGAAAATGACTTAAAAGACATAAACATCAATTGATTGCCAAGATACATAAAGCTGAAAAACCCTTCAGAATCTTTACAATCAAAACATTTTTGGAACCTCATGACTTGTAAAACGTCGAGTTTGTGATCTGCTAGACAAACCAAAGTGCTGCTTACACTGTATGTTCTACTGGATAGCAGAATTCAATCAATTGCAGAGCAATTTAAATAAGAACACATAGATTGTAAAGCCTTACTAATTAAATTACACAGTATATTCATACACCACATTCAGCACTGGATAACACTGAAATAGCGAAACCACATGTAAGTAAGGCTCCTTTCGTAAAACCCTGTAGTATCTCCTTGGCTTGCTGATAGTAAAGCAAGCAGGAACTTAAGACATTCAACCACACTTTCATAGAGAAAATTCAACAGAAATTACAATCAAAGTCAAAACTGAAGGCAACCACAGAACACCATTAGCTTCAAAGTTAAGCAAACTATGATGTCAACCATTCCCTGGCGATGAAACGAAGGTTGAATCAGGCTAGCTTTAAGCCGAAGGTGGCATAGCACCACCAGTTTCATTGCCAATAATCATTCCAATGGACTGCATAATAATATAGTAATAAGTAGGAGAGTCAATTTGCTCCGGTTTGCATAGCAATTTGCGAGGCAAAAATGAAAAAAATTTGATAATTGTGACACATCATTCCGATCTTGAATCACAGACTTGTAATGCAAAATTGCAGGTCTTGTTTCACTTTGAATGTCCACAGAATGAAGTAATGTAAGGGGAAAATAAGAACAGAAACTGGAAGTCATGAAAATCATGCTAATAAAAAAAAAATCTGCCCCATGCTTACTACCAAAACTATGTTTATAAATAAAGCAACTGACATTGCCCACTTTCAAGGGTTTTAACATATGGACTCACTTCGCAGGAGTTCCCACAGGAGTTCCATTGTTTATGACGACAGCAGAGTTTTGCCTTCGATCAATCTTTACACTTTTGTCAGTCAAGCATTCTCTTCATTCTCAAATCACCATATTTTCAACTCCTAAAAAGGGTGTCATTGAAGGGTGAAATTGACAAACAAGTATCATTTGATTCTGTAGTTTTTACAAGCTGAGGTAAAAATTTAGACAACTAAAAAATTTCAATAACAAAATTTGCTAATTGTTTTGGGGGGATTGCTATAAATCAATTTTGAATGAGTGATAAAACTGCTAATCAAAATTTCAAAAACAAATTGCTCCTGATATGTAGGTATAGTTTTATTTCCAAATTCCAACGTTTTAAAAAGTGGCCTCAGCCCCTTCATAGCATGGTTAATGTCCTGTAGTATGGTGCACTCTCCATGACCTTTAGCAGATGCCATCTTGTTGTTTACGAGCAACGCTTCCTTCCTTTTGTTCTACATTCCCAGGGCCCTTCCTGTTTCCTGTCACATGTTACCGCTGGACGTCACATATTTCATCGCTGTAGTTCCACGTGCCCACTGTAACCCATATTTTCAAGGTGTGGCCAATTTCCCCCTTTGCAGCCTCCTCATTGGTCATTTATATCATAATACTTATTTATATGGGTGCGTCATAACTTTTGACCAGTCAGGGAACTGCAGGTGTTCGGAGCTCGCACGATTCAGAAGACAGGGCCCACTTGCTAGACACTCGTGCAACAGACCTTGAAGCAGATGCATGTAGTCACCGTGTACATATATGATTTAAACAATCTTTTTTTGGCTGGCCATTGATTGAAGCTGAACTGAATAAAGATCATTAATCATGCTGAAATAGAACTGAAATCTTTACTCTTCCTGTCTGTGCGTCTATCCCATCTTGTATCGCCATACTCAGCTAGATCCCCTACCTATTGGCCCATTATCTCACGTGTTGGAGGAGCGGGCTCGTCGACATCTTACTTATCTCACATGGTGGAGGAGTGGACTTTCACAATCATCCGATTGAGGAGCGGACTTTCCCATTTCTCCGATTGAGGGAGCGGACTTTCACATTTATCTGATTGAGGAGCGGGATCGACAACAACTCAATATTACTTAACATGTTAGTCTAGTGGAGGCCGGTTTTCCGAGAGATGCTCAAACAACACTTTCATCATCTGTTCAATGACCTGATACATCAGTTGGACCTTCATTTTAACTGTTAATGGCTTACCTGACTGAATTCCTGGAGGATTGCGGTCAATTTCATCATCTATCCGTTTGGCGTATCCTACTGAGGGACGATCTGTCCGGCTTGGCCTACCAATGGATGGGCGAGTTTGCCTTGCGTTTCCTGAACAGTACATTGTTCAACACATTAAACCAGCCTAACTTAGCCGATGGCCCACTAATTTCCGCCCACCTTTTCACCCTGGTGGCCTGTAGATGCTGCGCAATATTCGACGACGTTCACAGATTTATTCACCCACCGTTTCAACGGGCAGTCTGGCCAGCAACTCGCTATTTTCTACCGTTACCACCCGTAGGTTTTATTTTCCCCAACGTTTGGACCTCCTGTTAGCCAACGACTAATTATTTCTACCCACCCAGTGTTAGACGTGATGTCAGCTACCGTTACTATATCTGTACTAGCTTGGCCAAGGATTTACCACTTCGACATTCAAGACGACATTTCCGGTCATGTTTACAGATATTTTAAAGGTGAGTGTGAGGCAATCCCCTGAACCCTTGGGCCCCTTTCCCCCTGAAGTTATGTTCAATCCAATGTATTCATGCTGTCAGTTTGATAATGTGTGAAATTTACTTCTTGTATAAGAGCCTAGCCTAGATTGTAGTACAAAGCCCAGTGTATTCGCCTGAGAAGAAAAGTATTTTATTGCTCATGCTGGCATTGAAAATTTGCACACACATACAAGTTAAATTATTTATATCCTGACCAGGTTTCGCCTGTATCTTTAATTCTATTCTACCTAATGTTCTATGTTGTGTAGGCTTAGCCTGAGGTACATAGTGGGAAACAAAAGTGAACGTTAGTGATGTGAAAGTATGCAAAGTTTACATTTCGTGGCTGTAAAATTTGTTAAACTTAATTGTTCGTGCGATTTTATTGTAACTCAGGTTCAGCAGCGTAACATTTGTGAAAGGCTCACTTGTTGTGAAGTGTTTTGCCATCTCAGTAAACAGCAATTTGCACTTGTTCCTGTCGTTGCCGTAGATCACTTAAGAATAGTAAAATTCAGAATTCCTTCTTTTGTGAAAGGCAGCCATTGTATGTTGTTTTGGTGAGCTGACTTGCAATGCCAGAATTACGAAATGCTTCACAGAAGAATCTTTTATGACATGTAATTGATATTTTGCCACGTGAGCCTAGCCCTAGGCCCGTCTTTTGACCCAGAGAGTTAAGTGTATTTGCTTTACAACACCATTTATACTGTATGCTTACATAGGTAGTTTGTCGTACAAGTTGATATTTGCAAGAACGATGCCATTCATTTGTAGTTTTCATGATCCTATTGCACATAGTATTTTGTGCTGTATGTCTAGTACATTGGTACGTTATACGCAGCACAAAGGAGTCGCCTCATTATGCAGAGTTTGTGAATACTGTAAATTCCATTCCATAGGTGTAATCGAAGGTGTGTCAACTTTTAGCCAATCAGAAAGTTTGTTTACTTTTGTACTTGAGGTGAATGAATTAGTATGTCAAGGCAAAGAGTAATAACACCGTGTGAAACAATTTGATGTGAACCAATTGCGATGTAATCATTAGACCCAGTCATGCTTGTATATATTTTTTTCGTTTGTGGCAAGAGTTGCTAAGTAACCATACAGGAAGTCCTTACGCTTCGGCGGTTTTTTAATGCTTTTCTTGGGAATTAGCCAGCCCAAGTTAAAGTTTCAGGAGCTGTCCTCCAATTTTTTAACCAAATTTTGCTCTCGGTAATTAATCCCTTGCTTATGAAATGCAGGTACGAGATAGCATATAGTTGGTTTTAATTTACAAGTTTGTCCAGTCCGTATGTTGCTTAAGGGGGCGCGACCATTAAGTTTTTTTCATTGTGTATGAAGTGAGAGTTCGCAGTAGCCACTGGGGTTTTTGAAAATTTGCCACTGCAAGGAATTGCGTCATTGTCCATATACCTTTACATAATTGGGTCTACCCTTTTCACATTTGTATATGAACAAAGAAGGATGAGGATACTTCAAATTTCATATGTATTTGTTGACATAATTAATTTAAATGAATTTTAGGAATGGTAATGAGCTCAATGTGGTTTTTTCAGAGAAAAGTGAATTTTTGAATATCAATGTTTCAATGACAATATTTAACATGACAACAGTGATGTTTGATTGTAAGTAGCCTCTTGACGATCTAATACCAGAATGGTCGGTTAGGTTTAATGATGTGCTTTGTGGAAAGTCATATAAAGTTATGTCAGGATAGTGATTTGTTTTGCAATACATGTCAATATAGCAGAAAGTATTTACATATTCTGTTAAGACAGTACAGTACATATTTCGAAATGGATGAATGTATGCATGTTTTCAGATGAACCGTTTTGAAATGAACCTTGGGTTGTCTCCCTCTCCAGGTGACCCTACCCTCCCTGTGTTTGCCTCACACGATCCTGTCATTTGTAACAGAATTGAATGTATTCGTAATATTTTGTTTTAGTAGGCACTTCTCGTATGCATGAATGCTCATGGAGTAAAATTTTTCACTGTGTTCAAAATTTTAAAAAATGCAAAGGGGATGTTGTGTAGTATGGTGCACTCTCTATGACCTTTAGCAGACGCCATCTTGTTGTTTACAAGCAACGCTTCCTTCCTTTTGTTCTAGATTCCCAGGGCCCTTCCCGTTTCCTGTCACGTGTTACCGGTGAACGTCACATATTTCATCGCTGTAGTTCCACGTGCCCACTGTAACCCATATTTTCAAGGTGTGGCCAATTTCCCCCTTTGCAGCCTCCTCATTGGTCATTTATATCATAATAATTATTTATATGGGTGCATCATAACTTTTGACCAGTCAGGGAACTGCAGGTGTTCGGAGCTCGCAAGATTCACAAGACCGAGCCCGCTCGCTAGACATTCGTGCAACAGACCTTGAAGCAGAAGCATGTAGTCACCGTGTACATATATGATTTAAACAATCTTTTTTTTGGCTGGCCTTCGATTGAAGCTGAACTGAATAAAGATCATTAATCATGCTGAAATAGAACTGAAATCTTTACTCTTCCTGTCTGTGCGTCTATCCCATCTCGTATCGCCATACTTAGCTAGGTCCCCTACCTAAGCCTTTGTTATACGACTGGCCCATTATCTTACATGTTGGAGGAGCGGGCTTGCTGACAACTAACTTATCTCTCATTAATCTGTGCATTACTCCTGTCAGGTTTGAGAACCAATTCCTTGACAAAGGAAGTATGTAAAAATTGAAACTACCTAACAGGGATATTTCAAACCCAAATTATGAGAGTTCAGTATACCATAAAAAAAATGATGGATCTAACCTTCCTCACCAGATACTGTATGTACACCAGTATGTTCTAAACAAAGCCATGCCTTGAGTTTTAGATTTTCCAGGTGTGCTACAAATTGCAACTCTCAGGAGATTAAGGGGTGTGGTAGATGTGCTGTTTTGTTGAACATTAACAGATTTATATAAGCTGCCATCTTCATCACCACGGTGGGCAAAAAATCACACCCATCATAGTGATTTGACGAGAGTGGTGGTGTGCTAGCCTCAAAATTCAAGGCTTGCAGAGTATTTCATTTTTGACTTTGACGTCATATCATTAGGTAGTCAATTATTATTACCTTTTTCAATCTGATAAAAAATTCCATAGCAGTTGTTTTATAATTCAAAATTTTCAAGTGCACTATAAAAAGATTCAGTATAGGAACTTACAGTATAACTGGTTATGCCTTGCTTTCAAGTCCAGGCTAATCACAGACAACATTCAGAGTTCAACTTTTACAGCTTTTTGGCCACATACTGAAGTACAATGTAAATCATGCATTGCACACCTTTCTGTTAGGATTTATCTAAAGAAGCTTCCTCACACCATTCAACAATATTTTACTGGTTAACAGTACCTCAAAATAAAGCTGTTCTTGCAAGGTCTACACATCATCTGATGATACTCTTAACCTTAAATATCAACTGAATTCATCAGACTCCAGAGCTTATTATTATTACACACTTTGCTTTCTACCAATGGACCAAGAATCCCCACAAGAATGAGTTAGCATAACATTTCATTGTACTTAGAACAAGATTGTAAATCCCTCCCATTGTGTTATTCTCTGGATGAGGTGATATCCTTCTTTTTTTTTTTTATGTTAGAATTTGTCATAATTAGAACTGAAACCTTTCATGGATCATATTTATGCCCTATCCCACATTGAAATTCACATGTTTACAAATCATCATGATCAGAAATTAACTATGTGGATATTAATATTTTCAAAGTTAACTGTTTTGCACTTTCTTTTAAGTCCAAACCATGGAAATGATTCAATCTCTGTTACACAACTCAGGTCACCCAAAGGCTATTTTCAGGGATTTATTAGAAGATAAAACCATTAAACAACTAGAAAATGTGGTTACGTACCATAACCACAATGGACATGACATTGTGCTAAGTCTCTGGTTTCCTGTAGGGGAAGGATGGACTGCCTGGTCAATCCGACAGACGACAGGGACATAGAACTGGTACTATGTGGATTGGGGGACAACAATTTTCCAACAGACTGTTGAACCCTGCATCATGTCCAGGACCATAATCATCTATAAGCAATCCACCATATGAAAGCGAGTGCACACGTAAGCCTACATACACACAACCAGACACACCCACACACTCACATTGACATTCACATACACTCAAAGTGATGTTTTCTGGAAGCCCCCTCCCCCCCCATATCCCAAAATGTTATTACATTTTGGTTATTGTGCTTGTAGTTTTTTTTTTTTGCTTTTTTTACATCTGTCCCGTCCCCCTTATATCCATTTGTGTTGCAATTCCCTACCTGCCACCGAGGACTGACAAACCTGTCCGAAAAAAGTGCAGCAAGTGTGTAGTAGCTAAATTTAGCTCTAATTGCTTAAACTGCGAATGTACATGCCATTTGACTTCAGCTGGCCTATGCCAATTTAAAATCTAATGGTTTATACATATGGTAAAATACGAGATTTGCATAGAACTTGAGGTTTGATTGCATTTGGCCTTCTGTATGACATTATGTGAAGTTCTTTTAAATACTAACATTTACCTTAAACATGTTAGAAACCTTTGTTCAATCAGTCACATTGCTTGCATACCATCGCAATGGAGCGTACATACTGACATTTTACTGCTGAACGCTGCATCAAACCCGGCACTTGCACTATATATACGCCACTACTGTACACATTTTGTACATTCCTAAACTGTGTGCAGTTCAAACCGAGACATCGTAGCATGCTGCTACGCCGAAATTCCAGGAAATTTCCAGAAGAAAATTACACGAATGTTTTCAAATTTATACAGTTGTCTTTACAATCACTTCCTAAATTAAATGCACAATAAATTTGGTGACCAAACAGTTCTAAATAAATTGCTGTTGAAAATACAAACCAAAGTAGGACAGCATCCCTTGTACATGACTGAGTCATATGTAAAGTACCAGGCATATTAGCCTACTTAATATTATAATTAGCCTACTTAATATTTAAATGTAGAGCATTTGAGGAAAAACGTACCCCACTTCGTAATTAGCGACATTTTTCACATAATCTTGTCACATACCCGTCTCCTTTGCTGTACAAATCTTTTCCCAAAAGATCGGTTTGTTTCTGAGTGGGAGTTGTCCAATAAACTGAACTAAAGAAATGTGGTCATGTGATCATCAAAAAATGCGACCAACCACAATTATGGACATTCTGCCGTGTCCATTAATTATGACTGTTTTACTACCACAAGGAATTCAAAGATAAACCAGAATGCAAAAGTGCACTGAGGTTTCAATGGTCAGTTCTATTCTATTACCATTAATGTCATGATGTTCCATGCCTCCTCTGTCAAATGTTAAGCTAAAATCATTTTGAGTTACCCTAGATGACCTCTGACCTCTACCAGTAAAGGGAAAGGACCATCTCAGAATTGCAACATATACCCAAATATGAACTACATTCAAGTTTCCTACCTTGAGATATTGTGTTAACAATGTTTTCAGTCTTTGAACCCTCTTGACCCCTGATGACCTTTGACCTCCACCAAAACATTTGAGGACCCTCTTCTTGCCATGATTCACCCACATACCAACAAAAGATATCCAAGTTTCCTACCTTGTAATATTGTGTAAACAAGATTTTCAGACTTTGAACCCACATGACCCCTGATGACCTTTGACCTCCACCAAAACATTTAAGGTCCCTCTTCTCACCATGATTCAACCACATACCAAAAAAGAAATAAACAGCTATCAGTTTCCTACCTTGAGATATTGTGTAAACAAGGTTTTCAGATTTCGACCCATGGTGATCCCAAATCACCTTTGACCTTCACCAAAAATGATTTGCACCATCCTGTCACTACACATTTACCTACCAAATATGAAATCCATCCAAGTTTTCTATTTAGAGATTTTCACCAAAAACAATAGGAGTCTTCCCTATTAACATGGGGCATCTATGTATCAAGTATAAAAACTGTCAGACATTCCTATCTTGAGATATAGTGTGAACAAGCAAAGCATTACTAACACACACAAACACAGTATACAGTACTAAAAGCCTTCCGAGGTACAGAGAACAGTTCATTGTAAGGAAATCATCACAATTCCCCTTTAGGTGGTTATGTCATGGAGCACAGGAGTGCCATGAGTGAAGACGGGCTCTTGCATATCACATGACGGCGCTCATTGCAGAGTCCAAATTTCTGGGTAGCTACGCCAGTTAACCCTTTACCGTTGTTTGGGTCCTTTTGGACCCATGCGGAAGTCTCGGCTATCACCCATCTTTACTGTTTCACGCGGAGCTTGAAACTGCGAGTAGCTACCCGAAAATTCGGCCACAACAAGGAGAGAGACAATAGTTTAAGGTCACGTGGTCAATGGCCTACGAAAGCCGATGCGGGGCGGGCTACGTCCGCTTTTCCGCCCACTCCCGAGGCGCGCAGACATGCCCCGATCGGAGCACAACCGTAAAGGGTTAATCTAAAATATCTGCACCACTCCACTAAAAGGTTACGTGCACACACGTAGAGACAGTGGCATCAGCTTTGCAGTAAGCACACTCCACAGGCTTATTTTAACCCTTTACCATTGTTTGGGTCCTTTTGGACCCATGCGGCGAGCTCAGCTGTCACCCATCTTTACTGTTTCATGCGGAGCTCGAAACTGCGAGTAGCTACCCGAAAATTTGGCCACAACAACGAGAGAGACAATAGTTTAAGGTCATGGGGTCAATGGCCTACGGAAGCCGATGCGGGGCGGGCTACGTCCGCTTTTCCGCCCACTCCCGAGGCATGCAGACATGCCCCGATCGGAGCACAACTGTAAAGGGTTAAGAGTTCCAGGTGAGTGAGGAAAGACGTGCAAGGCTTGAGCTCTTGTGAGTGCCCTGTACCCGCCACGGTATTGTTTACAGATGCACACATACCCACATATGCCACCATGAATGCATTGGTTTCTCCTATTGTTGCTACAGAATATAATTCAGCATACTTACTCTGGCCAGTACATTTTGAACATAAATTCTACAATCAATTTTGAGAGATGCACTTCACAAATGTCACCAATTTAAGCAATTTAAGCATGAAGAAAACACAAAACAGGTAGAGGTTGACACGGCAGAATGGCTTCCAGATTTGAGTGCATTTACAGGAATTTACATTTACCAATGTCTTTATGTGAACAAACTCTCTCTCTCTCTTTACTTTGTAGTCTCTAGCAAACAAAAATATGTACATACAATTTTAGGTCACCTTCTGGGGCAAAATGTTACAGAACACTTACTTAGAGACTTAGAGAGATCTCTTTCAGCAGCAGCCATTTTGTTGTTTTGAGAAATGATGGCGCTACACATACTTCCACATCAGTGGACAAGTTACATTTATGGCAATTCCTCCAATAAATATCATGAAATCTGTTATATATTTCTAAAACTCAAAAGGAAAGATGTAAATTCCATCCAATATATCAATAAAATTCTTTTATATGCTTTCCAGAATTTTATGTATAGCTAAATTTAATTTTTTCAAAATTTTCTGTAAATAAGGTCATTTTAAAAAGTAGAGATGAATGTCTTCTGTAACATCATAAAGTGTAGTCAGGCTAACCCTTCCATACTTACACTACAGTTACAGGCATTTGTGGATTGTATAACTTACTTTGTGATAAAGTCGATTTTTAATTCCAAATTGCACCAACTATATACCCAGCGTTTGAAGAATAACAGTTTGACAAGCCTAGATGTTTTGTTAAAGATCATTTATGGCAAGTATGGTTACTATGTGCACTTCTGAAGCTGTGAGGCAGTTGTAGAATTACGCGGCAAGCTCTGCCAATGAACCTCTTGATTTGGGGAAGGCGCATGGGCAAGGACCATGTATGGAGTAGGTCCTACCATTGAGCATAGTACACGGTCCTGTTCAAGTACTAAAGATCAACATGACGATTTGTTTTTAGGCATCCAGGGAGGAAGCAAAGTCCTCAATTATCGACACGAGTTGTGTTTCACAACTATGAGACTTGCAAAAGGCATGTTGGGTGGGAGAGAGCAGGTTTTATGTTTCAAAATGGTTCATAAGATTAGAAGCATGAATATGTTCACACTTGGGCCTAGCCTAACAATTTACAGCACACACAAGTAAGAGAAACAGGCCTAGGCTAGGCTAGGCCTAATTTAATTACAAGGTAGGGAACTGTCACCTTTTTTGAAAATAGGGCAAACATGCCTGGGTCTAACCTTAACAATATTGGCCCAGGCCCAGAGAGTATAGTACAATAGCCTTGCAACGGCAAAGCCTAAATGTAAAGCCTAACATTACTATTATTGCTACAGTAGGTAGAGGGGTTCTGCGAAGAACCATACAAAAGATCGCTGATAGTTCACGGAAATGAAATTCTACCAAACTTACTTGGGATGTTTAACCAACTAATGTGCTTTAAGTTGTAAGGTTTGGATTTCTTTTTTAGCTTTTCTTACATATAGTAATTTGAATGGACTTCAAGTAGTGGATTTTGTAGTTACAACGTTTGGGATTGAGTTTTGCAGAAAAAATGGTGGTATTTATTTTACCTTCTCAACATGAAAATGATTACATTTGTCATGCATGATCCATAATATGATGTTAAAGTCATATTCAAGTAATGTAAGATGCATTTCGTATCATTTTTACTTCAAATATTGGCCAGATAGGCAAAAAACTTGATATGTACCATAATGTTGTCAATGTATTGTACCAGTTCAGCGAAATTATGATTACATTGCTAGAGCTAAGCTAGTTAGCCTATAAACAGATAATTATATTCACAGCCTTTTTGAAAGAAATGTGGTTGGCTAACCAGATATGAAATTGAAAGATTTAAAATGCCTGGGCATTGTTATAAAATGATCCTTGGACAGGTTTGTGTTTCACTTTCAGAGTACGTATGTTGGTTTGGTATTAGAACCTTACAGTGACTACTGCAGATCAGTTTGTTAGTTAGTTAGTAGATAGGTACAGTATTTGAGATGAACTTTGTTACATTGCAGTGTGCATTACAAGTATTCAATTTCTATTTACTGTCTTCCACAGGTGCAGAAGAGTCAAAATCCCAACATGCCAACAAATGGCTACCCACTACTTTTGCTTTGGTTTTCATCAAGAGCTTTTTATTTCACCTTACAAATAGGAAGACCAGAACCCTCCATTGTTTCTCTTAGAAAGATTTTCTAATCTTGTTCAATAACAGATGTTTTACATTTGTTTCAAAGTGCATGCATTTTATTTACTGTACTCACTTATTAACCCTTTGAACTAATATTACACTACATTTTAACACTGCTGTTTGTAGTTTTCTTATAATGGGGAGCAGACCGAGCTAAATAATTTAAACCCAGATTGGGAGGGGTGAGCAAGCCATTCTTAAATCCAAAATTCAAAATTTTAACTGCCCTTTTTTCGTGACAATGTTACCTCAGTAAATTTAAAGGTTTCCTAATTTTTTTTTTTCTAACCTAATTTTGATGGTTGAGTTATGCTTTTCTTAGATTGCACATTGTATAGGATGCCAGTGAACTCCTCTTCAGAAAGCTGTACTGTGAGACTGTGGCTAGACAGGGAAGCATGCACTGTGATACTTATCTACAATTGTTACAGTACAGTTCTTTGATAAATAGGTTGGTCAGTGGGATGTGAGAATTATTTTCTCTTGACTATATCAACCCTGAAGGTGCTATGGAGAGCATCCAGCTTATTTTTCTCCTGCACGTCATTATCATACCACTTGGAAAGAGATTGTTGTACAAACTTAACCATTTTAACTACTGCAAGAAGGGAATACAAGGGCCCAGCACTAAAATTTGTTCAATGCAATTGACTGGCAAACAAGCAGGCAACCCATGCCTGGATTTGGCTCACTTCATGGAATTAACACAAGCATTAATTTAACAATGAACCAGACTTAATGTCAATTTGAAGCGATCCCCCTACATACGTGTATTCTCTCAAATCATGTTTTGTGTTATTTTAGTGGTATTTGTTTATTACTTGCCTTTTAGTCTGCATTGCTATATTTACTATAATATTATGCCTCCTAATTCTTCTGATCTACCTTCCCCTCTTTATTTTAATTTTTTTATTGTGTGGAAAAGTGGGGGTTGGGGACAAGCTCCCCAAGCCCGTATTCCTGTCAATGCATGTTACTTCTGCTTCTATCATTGATAGAGCATAGAAATGTAGGTGGTTCTGTCTGTAACTGTGACTGAGCACTGTCATCTTGTAAAATCTTTGGAAAAGTATTCAAAAGGAAGTACATAACCTGCAGCTAAAACTAGAAGAACTTACCTTAACCTGTCACTTGAATTGCACACAACACAAGAATAAAGCAACTCCACTGGAGAAATATAAATATAATAAAAATTTTCAAATAATGACCTGAAAACAAGTGGCTTTGAAAGTTGTCTTACATTTAGCCAGGGAATAATTTATCCAGTATTGCATTGCAAGTTGCTACACAAACAGGCCAAGTTGCTACACAAATGTTAAATTGTGTAGCAATTTTCTGCATGCATAACCCTTGCATTTTCACAAACAATGTGTTAAAGACCTTCAAAATTTTCAAAACAGCTATGCAAAATTTGAACGCTAAATTATTCCTTGCTGGGCGCAAAACTTTCACTTAGTGCAGTTTGACTGAGTGGCTAGGGTGTCTCATTCCTCACAGTGACAACTGTAAGTGAGAGTTCAATAAAAGGTGGGGGGATTTCGAGCCTAACCCTATAAATTCGAGCCCACAAAGTCGCCCACACAAAATCACCCCCTGACAAAGTCTCCCCTGACAACTCCAAACCCAGGTCATACCAGCCCTGCGACTTCAAATACCTTTATGAATGACAAGTGAATTGAGGTGCACTCCATAGGTAGGGGCGTTGAATTATGAAGTCAATAAACCACGCAACATAATCAACTCTTCTTCAGAAATATGGTTGAATATTTTACCGTCCAACTGAAGAGGCCTGCAGTTGTTTAATAGTACTAGCTGAATGCTGATGCTTCATTGTGGTCAACAAACTGTATATGGCACAGTGGCCAGGCTAGGGGGGCAATTCAGTCACTCAAGTATCCCCCGACAAAGTCTCCCTGACAAAGTCGCCTGCTTGGCCAACAAAGCCCCCTGTAACAAAGTTGTCCCTAACAAAATCAACTCCTGACAAAGTAGACGGAAGGGCAGTCTACTTTGTCAGGAGATGATTTTGTTAGGGATAACTTTGTTACCAGAAGCTTTGTTAGGCAAACGGGCGACTTTGTCAGGGCTGGTGTCTTTTTTGGGGGGAGGGAGGGACTTTGGTGACTGCATTTCCCCCGGCCCCACTGTGCCATAACGGTTACAAAAACGTGCCATCAAACATAGGTAGTAAACCTTCATGGTTACCTTATGGGTAAGGCCCCCTGTGAGCTTCTGGGGTTGTTAAATATGCCCACTGTATTCCCTACCTGTCATCATAGGTGCCAACGGGAGGACTTGTACTGAATTTTACCTATACCACACTATATATTTATAACACATTCATGCTGGTGTGTTGTTAAATCTAGCCACTAACTAACCCTTATGGGTGAGCATACCAATGTGGGCATTTACCAAATTGATAAGGGGCAACATGGGTAACTCACATGCACAGCGGATATGAAAGGGTTTAAGTTGACCCATATTCTCCCACACACTATCAGGTGTTTGAATGATCCTCAGTTTCCTATATGGGTCATTTGGATTGACTTAAGAAGCCGCCCATGGGCCTCTTATCATATAATCCTAGGACGAGGTGCAAAACCATGTGGACCAGCAAGGGTTGTGAAATGGGTCCCATAAGATTCCCTTATGAAAAATGGTTATTCTTTTGGGATGTGTAAGCTGTCTTTGGGAGGCACAGAACAGTATAATCTTGTAGGGCTGTGCATTTTCGGTTAATTCACTATCCCTTTAACCCATTTTATCAACAGGCGGTTAACCGTTTAACCGAAAATGACGTAATGTTCACCACAACAACAAAAACTCAACATTTCCAAAGAGCGCCATCACTTTTGAACAGGAAAGCACAAGTCTAAAAATGGCGTCGTAAGTCATGTTCGCCGATGTAAGCATGTGGCAAAAATGTTGGTATTTTGGGCGGAGTTAATATTATCTTTTCATAGTAAAAGCCCATCCTGCATTTACTGAAGCTTTCTTCAGCCCATGTGCACTTCTTAACATTCTACCAACTGTTGTATTTTCCCGCCAGGTCCTATGTAATATCGTCAGTTACTTCATGAAACACTCTGACACCGATGTTTTGATGCAGCTTGCTTGCGATGCAGTGTTCAATACATGTACAGCGCTCATGTGTTTGTCATAGTAGCGATCTGTACAATAGCACTGTAAACAGCCCACCAGCCGCAAACAGCACAACCAACCCCTATTATCTTGCATAAATTAAGGAATTCCCTGCATTCCTACCGTAAAGTTATTTACAGTAGGACTTATGGAATGTTATCACATGACGTCATTACGAACAAAAACGATGCATGTGGTCTCATGCATGCAGTAGACTTGCGTGCATATCCGTTTTTACAACTAAACAACGGACCATGTTTTGCTCGGTGACATCATATGCATACGATCTATTGCAAAATTTGAATTGCCTCTGCATTGTGATTGGTTCAAATACATTGATTCTGAGCCAGCCAATCACAACTCGCGCCATCGCCTATGGGATTTAGTGTGTGAAAATACCAGACCTCGCAACGAATTTCCCCATTGAGTTTGCGTTATAACGATCGCACTTCGGAGGTTTACATAGCTGGCATGTGCAGCAAGCCAAGCCCCGTGCTAAATTCACCAAGCAACGGCATCACAAATCTCTGCGTACGCGGATTTTTCGGGGATCTGACTTAAGTGCATTTTTCATTTGCTGATTATTTTTAAACAAGAAGGAAGGTTTGAACAAGAAGTGGCAAAAAAAAACGGGGGTATTTATATCAGAAAGGAACCATAAGATATGTTAATCGAGTCCATTTTTTTTTTGCTGTCCAGAAACGCTAAAATTAGATAGTTGAGTATTTTTTACCTGCATCGTAGGGTGGACTTCTACAGTACAGTACATTATGGCAACTACAACCCAGTCGATTCAACAAACTGCGTATGCTTCTTCATAACAAGAGCCCAATGGGCACTGTGGTTCCTTGCTGGATATTATAAAAACTAGTGCACAGCCAGTCTTCGAAATAGAGATAAGCGACAGCTCATACTCAATGTTTGTAACATCTTCACAAGGGGTATTTTAGTACTTATATTACATGATATCAATGATTAAATTTTTGTGGCCTTACTTGCAGTACATTCAACTTGTATAATGCTTGGTGATCCTTCAAAAACATTTCCTCATTTCCATGTATTTTTGCTCGTAATCAAACTTGATATTATCACCAATAAACAATACACAATGTGGTTAGAGAGAGAAAAACACCCCTTGTACTTTTCTCATAAGTTATTTTTACTTGCTCTCAAATAAAACTTGCTATTACTTTAAAACAATCTACCATTTGTCCTGTTTGCTATATCTACAGAGAAAACAGGGTTTATTCAGCAGTTAAGCCTAAAGCAAGTGATTAATGGGGTGTGATAATAGAATGAGGATTAGGTTACCCCACAGAGCACAGCAGTATTAAAGAGACATACTGTATAACCCATGCATTGCTTCCACTGGCAGAGAGACCAGTTTAATAATAATAATAATAATAATATAACAGTTCTTATATAGCGCCTTACACAAGAAGTCTCAAAGCGCTAAAACTATACAACATGCGGTCAATAAGACAAAGTAAACAAATGAGTTTTCAAGTTAGTTTTAAATTGTCCAACAGTGGAAGAGTTCTTGACAAAAGATGGAAGGTCATTCCACAGTTTCGCAGATACTGTTGAAAAAGCACGATCACCATAAGAATGGGTAACAGATGCAGTGTGACCTGTGCTCATTGAAATCTAGAGATTTCAGTTATTGCCCTCTTACAACTTTGAATGATCCAAAATCTGTGTACAACCCGAAGTAATCATTACTGAACGAATGGAAAGGCCAAACTTCTAAGGTGTATGGGTGTGTAAGCATGCAAAACCAGGTGAGATAAAAAATCTATTGAACCTATCTTTATCTAGCTTACAGCATTTTCTAAATAACATTTCCAGTGGCTGACCTCCAGTGACCTTGATGACCTTTGACTTTAACCAAACACAGATTGATTTGAAATCTGTCCTTTTTACCTTAAAATACTATGTTAAAACGTTTTTCAGTGTTTGACCCCTGGTGACCCCAGATGACCCCTTAAACTTCACCAAACATATCAGATTTCATCCTTACACAATAACACATCCACACACTACGTATGACATCTATCCAAGTTTCCTACCTTGAAATATCATGCTGAGGTTTTTAGTTTTTGACCTCTGGTGACCCCAAATGACCTTTGACCTCCACCAAAAACGATAGGGCACACCTTCAAACTACGGCACTTCTATATACCAAGTTTCAATTTAATCCAACTTTCCCTTGTTGAGTTACAGGGTACCCAAGCTAGCATCACAGACACACACACACACATACACACGCACACACACACACGCCAACCTGACTACATAGGTTCCTTTTGCTAACGCAAGGAACCAAAAATCAACATGGAATGTTCCATTTTATATGATATTGGGCAAACAACAAAATGGCAGGAATTATCTGGCGCTTACGATCGTATTTTTATGGGTTAAATTTTTTCCAAATACTGCTACTAACAATGAAAAATAATGAAATTTACGGAGGTGCAGCATGATAAAATGTTTCCATTAGCTAGAGTGGGGAGATTAATTCAAATATACTTTTGTGCCCTAATCATGGTCTTGTGGAGGTTTTATTGCCACAGAAGTACAGAGCTTGGTAACTTTTGTTACAGCTCACTGCTTGTCTCATGGCTTTCTTCTCGCTTGGTAATCTCTCAAACATGCCGGTTATTTCTAAAGTTGTGCTTGGGTGTAGCTATTGAAGGGATTAGGAGACGGGCACACGAAGTTCTGCCAACGAAAGTAACAATGGGTGCGCCACTTGTCACTCATCATTATGTACTTAATTCAGGGAGCTGCCGCGGAATTACTCCGTTCAATCGAACAGCCGATTTTAAAACTCTTTTTAGAGTTATTGTTCGAGCGATAATTTGTAAGAAACTGACACTGTTTGTTGCGCGATTTTGTGTAACAATTGTGTTTGTGTAACAATCGTGTTTGTGTAACAATTTACTAACAAAGCCACGCCGCGGCAACTGAGTAATTGGCAATACAAAAACGGTTAATCTATGAAGAGGAATAACGCACGAGTAACCGACCGGTCGGTCGGTTAACCGATTAACCGTCACAGCCCTATAATCTTGTAAGGGGCAACAGACTTAGCCTCTTGGAAATCTTGCTTGTCCGACAGGGGGCTTTTTTTTCAAAGTCAGACTTTGTTAGGAGGCAGAACTTGTCAGGAGTGACTTTTTAAGTTGGCGTTATGCACACTGGAAAGTAGGGCCTTTCACAGAGAGATCTTTGGCATACGGAAATGTACCCCAATAAATTTGGCATGTGGCGTACCCGGTTGCTACAGGGAAAATCACAACAGTTGGCATACAATTGCAACAATTGAAGTGGCATATGATTCCAAACACATCCACCTTGGCGTGATTCTTTGGCATATGGCAAATGTACTTTCCCGTATGGGGCATTATAGTTTGTTACTAGGGAGACTGTGTAGAGGAAACTTCAGTTGTGGGCAACTTTGCTAGGGTGGCTTGTAAAAGCATGAACTTGAAGTATACTCCCATTTAGTAGGCTTGCCGTGAAACCAGTGCAGGCGTCAATGTTTTTAACTGCATAAACCTGCAATTAAATCTGTTGCTGCATAAATGAAACTGAGAGCAGCACATGATCTCTGCATTTCTGTTGTCTTCAATTTACACTGCATACAATATGCAAGTTTCTGTCAGAAAACCAAAAAAATTTGCTGGGTTTAAAGCAGGCTCGGGGTAATCGTAATCAGTAATCGTAATCGATTGCAGTCGATTACACATTTTGAAGTAGTTGTAATCGCAATTGATTACTTTTGTGAAAATCGCAAAGTAATTGCAATCGTAATCGATTACAATGGCAAAGTAATCGCAATCGTGGTTTCATTTTTGATTACATTGAAGTTGAATCGAACAAAGAAGTTAAGTTACTAAACAATTTTTTCAGTGCTTGGTTCTTCTGTTGGAAGGACAAAATTTAATTGTTCCTCTTTCTTGGATGTTCCAGCTTAAAATGAGTGAGATGTGCATGGGTTCAATAATCTCTACTTTGGGAGGACTTGGCTCTGTCCGGGCTTATCTAGAACAATGTCCATGGCCTTTTCTCCAGTTGTAGGCACTGGATTGTTTTACCTACTCCATTGTTATGTGGAAAGAAAATGTAATCACAATTGCAATCATGATTACATTGCAATGTAATCGCAATCGTAATCAATTACTTTCAATTTTAGCTATAATCGTAATCATAATCGCAATCGTAAAATAGGAAGTAATTGCAATCGTAATCGATTACATTGAGATGTAATCGCCCCAAGCCTGGTTTAAAGTTTGTCTGTCACTCACTTAGTGCACATAAGGCTATACAAATAAAGTGAAGTTTGTGCTGTGACTAAACGTTTTTGCCACCTGCAAAATGGCCACTGCTAGACTTCCAGTTACTTCACTTTGTCAATAGGTAGTTACGTGCACGCCTTACTTCCAGGTATGTAGATCAGTGATGCCACTGTGTGGTATTCCATTGCAGAAATGGAATGTGGCGAACAGGTGCTCATCAAAATAAGTAAATTGAAAGTTACCTAATCAGGCTAATCATAGGCAAAAAGGGTTGATATCAAGGTTCAAAGAGTGGAAATTTGGTTCAACCAGGCTTTGAAAAATTCTTTTTTTATTACTAGTCCATTGGGCTAGGGATTCCCAGAGTCTACTTGTCCGCATGAATATGCACTGAGTCCATATATAATTATCTAATACTAGCCATTGAATTCCTATATGAACATGACTTCTGTGCTGCTTGCCTGGCTGGCTACAGTATTGACCAGTTCACTTGTTCAAGTCATTTTTTACTTGTCCCTGACTGTCGGGCGGGGGATTTGTCGAAGTCTGGTTCAAGAAGACGTTTGTATGTAAAACTGGTAACCCTATTGGGGATTGTATTTGAATAACTAGAAAGCCAACAGGCTTAGTGATTCCTTGCCATATGATCATAGCAAACATGGAAACAAACATGACATGCATGCAATCCCATACAATTATCCTACTTAACTGAGATATCATACTAGTAAGGCCAAAACTTTTTGACCTCATGTGACCCCAAATGACCTTTCAACCCCATTTAAAACAATAGTGACCACCTCGCCAACACGTCCATCAACACAAGCAATTCAAAAGCTCAGTACAGTATGAGTATGGAAGTACTACCTTCATGGTTGAGATCCCTCACAGTTATCCCCTTAACTTAAAAGTATCATGTCTACAAGGTTTGTTCTTTTGTCACCCCAAAACTTTGATCTCCACAAACAAGAGGAATTTCTCACACAGCTTAACTATGTTTTGTCTCATTACTTGATAAAGCAGTACTTTTAAACCATTTAATCAAAAGTTTGGTCAATGGGGACAGCTCTCCATTCTGAAGTATCTATGTTCTGATGCCTCTGTTTCAAAAAGTCTGCATTGAGGTTAGTGTTAAAACAAGTCCTCATCCAAACACTCTCCTACATGCATTGGTTCAAAGAGACATCTGAACAGAGATGTGTATTAGCTATTAGTGGCAGCAATTTTTGCTTTATGGGGGAAATGCCCCACCCATTGTCTATGATATCCTTGCAAATTAACAAAAGCTGATATCCCTATTAATCCATAATTTAACAAGACTTCTAATTTGCCTTTTGTCTACTTATACTGTAGGTACAGCATAACACACAGCACAAGTTTTCCTTGTTTGATACACAGTACACAACATTATGCTTGCTCTTATTATCTAAACTACTTTTAAACGACAGCAGCAATGCAAAAAAAACATCTTACTACTTTTGAAAAGTGTCATTAAGGGTAATCTTGAAGCAATGGTTCTATGCATTAAGCTTTATGGTACACTTTTTGTTTGTTTGTTTGTTTGTTTTTTTTTTGGGTGTGTAGTGACATGGATAAAAATGAAATGTGAGACAAAACTTCCCACTAGGTGATGATATTTGACATAACTATAATCCTTCATACAGGGGTTACCTTTTTGGTGCAGTTATCCAGATATTTGCAGAGATGAGGCAAGCAGTATGCTGATATATTTTATGATATCAAAAATTTAAAACAACAAATTCTAGAATGAAACTAAGTGATAAATAATCACTGTAGAGCACATTGAAACTGTAAAGCAGAAGCACCAATCTAGATAGACACCAATGTTTAAAGTTGTGTTCAACAAAAATTTTAATACATACACACTATTTGTTCAATTCTACCAGCTTCTATGTAAGGACACTATTTCTAAAGGGTGTCAAGCTACAGTACAGCTAAGATGACTTATAGTTTAGAAACTTGATCAAGTGTACATGAACTGGTTCTCCATCTCCAGACAATGGCTAGGCAAACAACTTTTATTAGTGGTCAGATGAGACAAGATAATGTGGAGTTTTTTAAATGCTTGATTTAGCAGAGGTGTGACCTTAATGGAGGTCTGACATTTGGACCACAAATTGAAATAGAGTACTTACTTACTGAATGCCTGCAGGGAATGGTAGGAATAGCAGCATATACAAACAATGGGCTGTCATGGTTGTTATGTACTGCGATAACATAAGCTTTCTTCAGAGGGTTCATAAGAGTCAATTAACACCACTTATATAGTAAAAAGCTTAAGTCAATTGAGCTGTATGTTTGTATGAGGTAATCCTTCAGGACACTGTGGGGATAACTGGCAGTCAACTGTTAAAATTTATGCCAGATAACTGTGATCAAATGGCAAAGAATGTGTCAAAAATGGAATTGGCCCTTAGTTTTAAGCCTTACCATGGGCAGTGCATTGACAGTACAGTCAAGTGTACAATAGCAATAGTGCTTTGTAACGCACCATCAAGTATGTACATACAGTACAACATCAGTTCACTTTTAACAGGGATCTTATTCAGAAGAAGGACATTTTCAACGTGGCACTCATACAGAAGCAGAATACTTTTGAAAGAAAAATATTTCTTTTTAGTGGCATCAATGAATTAAACAGTGAACGGAATAGATTAAAGATAAATTGAATGTCATGGCATCGCCTAAAATTGGTCTGACAAAGGAGCGGATAAGGTAAAAACGAAAAGAGAGTGGAAAAATTGTCACACCAACAACACGCAATTGACTGTCCAACATGTTTGATAGCAAAAACGGTTGTTTTAGATTCAATCCTTTTCATCCGCTGAATAATGTATTTTCAAACACCTCATTTAAATGGAATATTTATTCACTGTTCGATGCAAAATAATTGTCAGTTTTACCATACCATATGGAGCGATAATCATTTCCTAATGGTGTTTTTACTTGAAGAAAATACTGTCTTACGACTGATATATGAATGATTTTAAAGGCATATTTTCACCATCCCAAACAGTTCCAGTTCTCCCAACCTATTACTTCTAGCCCCTCCCACATTTATCTAAAACTCATCTTTATCCAGACACAATCCTAACGTTAGTTTATTGCTTGATGGCTTGTCCCAGTGGCCATACAAGTCCATAATGTGTAATCAAGACACCCTCAGTGCCCATGCTGTGTAATTAAGCTATGAAGTATTGTTTGAATGTGATGCCAATCAAAGAGCTGTACCCAGGGCTCGATTTTCGTGGTTGTCCGATTGTCCGGGACAACTAAAATTCTGCACGGACAACCAAAAGTTGGAACTTGGTTGTCCAATGGCCAACCATTTTTCTCTCACAGTGAATTATTTTCAAGCAACTTCCTTTTTAGTTGATTGAAGGAGTATACTGCTGGCTAATCAACTCTTTCAACTTTTTTAATCATACAAATTGAGACTTCTTTCTGTTTTGCAAAAGTCATATCTTTTATACTTTGAGACCAATAATACGTAAACCCAATTACTGTTTTGTACAGTAGGCCTAACTGTGCACAAAAATGTTTCGGACAACCAAATTTTCTGTCGGACTGTTAAAAATACTGAATGGTTGCCCGAAGGACAACCATAAATTTTTCTGAAAATCGAGGCCTGTGTACCAATTAAGAGTTTTGATATATGCATACTGAAACTGTAGTTTAGGGTGACGAATAACTGCCTTTAATTAGCCTATAGGCCTACTGGAGTAATGTGGTTGGTTTTAAGTTCGAACGGGTTCTTAATTCGAACACCTCATTTAAATGGAATATTTATTCACAGATCGATGCAAAATAATTGTCAATTTTTACTACACCATATGGAGCCATAATTATTTCTTCATGGTGTTTCAAGTAATTGAAGAAAATACTGTCTTATGACTGATATATGAATGATTTTAATTTGGCGTTCGAATTAAGAACCTGTTCGAACTTTGAACCAACCATTAATTATACTGGCTAGGTGTTCCAATTCAGAACCTGTTAGAACTTTGAACCAACCATTATATATCCACCAAATTTTCAGAGTAGTAACCTGGCTGGTTGACATTTATATTTGCTGAAAGAAAAATGATTCTATTGTGTATCTCCGAAGTTAAAAGCATAAATCGCAAAAAATCCACGCAGAAATCACTACTAGTCGCGAAAACCCTCTACCTACTGTAGGCTAGGCCTAATTTAACGTTAGGCCTAACATAAAAGTTGCACTGAATGAATTCACAGTGGCGAAGCATTGTCACCACACATTAGCACCTCGAGGAATAGGCTAGAAGGCAATCACTTATTGAGTAATTCCTCGTACACCGTTCTGGTGACAACACGAACCTTTTTCTTCATGATTTTGTCCAAATGGATCCCGAAATGTGCTAATATGCTGTCTTCTTTCCTTCCTTCTTCGAGTTTTGGAACGCAAAGTCAAACAGAAATGGCTCGTTTCGTTTTCAACTTCACCGGGCAGCGCCGTATTGTGCATCAACACTACATATATACTCGCGTCAGCTAGGACTTCGGTAAATTCAGAATGCGGATTGCATTTTCTGTCGCAGTGCATGACATGCACACGCGTATGACTCATTGTCAATTGCGTAGCCAACTATTCGATTAATATACCTGTTTACTCGCGTGAAGGTGGAGGTATTGTAAGTGAAGTTTTATTTTATGCATTGCCTCATCGTGAAAGGTGGAAGCTTCAGGCCAGGGTGGTCTAGGGGGGGGGAGGGAAATATCAGCACGGGAGCAGAAGATATTTTGCCACCTTGTCATCATTTGTACATCTACGAAAACACATTCTGATATATAAGCCCTAGTAACCATAGTACCCTATTGAGGTTTTTATTTTCTTTCAAAGATCAAAAACGGAAAACTAGTATTGTTGTGATGTACATGTGGGTGGTCTTCATACTGTAAAAACTTGTAAACATTGTTGTTACTTTCATCTTTTGCTTTGCATATGATAACAGGATGATCATAAACAAAGTTCTTCCTTTAGAGAAAAAGGAGAAGATTTTTGCCCGAAAATGTTCAGTATCTTGTCCGAAAGACTATATAACTATTACCGAGCGCTATCTTTACCTAGGCGCGGCTAGGCGCGTCCACAAAATTTTAACAAAGTGCGACTGCGAACCAGCTTTCACAGCCAGATATGACATATCTTCGGCTTGTGCATAGAGTATAAGCCTGTAGATATTTTGATATTTCGTTTGCAGAATAATCCGGTTTCATTTCAATAGCTACCGTACCTGCTAAATGATCGAAAAATTACCAAATAAAATAGTGTACCAGTACCACTATCAATAAATAGAATGGTCTTGTTCTATTCAGGCTGGGAAACCGTCTCCAAAGAAATTGAAACACGCTAATGTTTTGGCTCTATCGAGACTTTTGGCTGAATTCAATTGCAATGTCCACTTAATTGATGATGTTTTATTATGTGTCCGCCCGAGCTCCCGACTATCATGATTTTACTTAAACACTTTTAGAAATTATATGTCACTGCACACGGTGGACCGTTGATGACAAACTTGGGGCTGCTTGTAAATTGCTAATTGAAAAAATCCCAGCCTTTCAACTTTCGCCCTACTTTACCACCATTTCGGTTAAAATTTTGCAAGACTACAGCGTCAATGAAGTGAGCTTGAGAAGGAAATCCCACACATCGTTTTTGTTTTTCGGGCAGCGGTTTTTAAGTCCAGATCGGTCACTATTTTGCACGTGGCAAGATTTAAATTCGGGATGAGGAATGAATACTTTCAAGCCATTTGACTTCCCGAATGTGACGTGATCTTTTTCAAGTTTCCTTGAAAATCTTAAAGACTAAAGTTTTAATTTGCGGGCAAATATTTGAAAGGAATCGGACATTCAACTTTTTCTAACATTATTTGCACAAGACTAAAGCTCACGAATGACAGCTCTTTTTGAGCTGCCCGAATGAGATCTAGCAATTCTTTTGTAATCTTGTTGATTTTTCATAAAAAATATTTTGACTAGGATGTTTTCCCTTAGTTTACGGCTCTCTTTTTAGGATTTCGTGGACGCTTAAGAGTTTTATGAGTTATTCTTATTCCATGCAACTTTAAAACATAAATGACTGCCAGAATTTTCCCAGACTTCTGCCCGAATTAGAAATCTTGCGTAAATTTGGGGCACTGTCTGCCCACTGTCCCGCCTAGTATGTCTATGATAAGTAAGAATATTGTCACAAGTCAAATATTTAGGACAGTTCGTTGCTCTGATTGGTTTACTAATACTACAACCACAAGAAGCAATAACACTTAAGAAGCGATGTATGTTTCCATAGGTCAACAGTCAATTTTCCATGACTTAACCGTATATGAAGCGTGAAGAGATGTCGGTTAAGATGTTCGTAAAATGATTATAAAAAGTTCAAAAGTTCCAGTGGGTAACCTATAGATTACCCCCCAAACCCACCCTTGTGGTAACATAAAGTATTGACATTCCAATGAAAATACTTTATGCATATATCATTATTTACAAAAGACAAGTTATGTATTACTTCAAATACAAAATCATTTTTATGAAGAGACACGCCTCCCCTTTTATTCGGAGGATGACTGTCCGCTGTTGTGGAAATGTTTGTTAATAGGAGGACAAAGATTTGATTTTTTTTTTTTATCCTAATTAAGAACCATTTTGAAGCATATTTATACAAACACGATGGTACTAGGTAATACGCTCATGTTGCTTGGTCAGACCGTTTCCGAATGATAATTCCACCGGACCAGACGATCTTCCCCCAATTTCTTCCATGAAAGGAAACAGGACCATGGTGGGACCATCGTCCTGTCCCTTCCCCGTTGCGCACGTCAATGATTTTTTCCTTTTACACTTTTCTTTTGCCCAGAAAAGTACAACATTTTCAGCAGAAAGAACAAACGTGCTATTCAAAATTGCAAAGGGAAAATTATATCAACATGAAAATATAGGGCCCCTGGGCCAAAACTGGGCCAAAACACAACAAAAAGATCACTAATTATACACCAAACGCAAATACTGTATATCATCAGATATGCTTTACTTCAACTGGAGAACGGGTGGACAACTTTGCCATATTTCAAGATATTCCATGCAAGGCATCTCTTGGATATTAGACCCAACAGATCTTTAATCCTTAAAATTGCCTCTTGAAGTATAATAATGATTAACCGTTCATATCATACATAAATTGAAGGAGAAAAGGCATTTTGCAGAATTTTATAAAATACATTTCACACAGGACTATGGAAAAACTTCCTGAATACCATACACAAATTGTTTATCAAACATAATTGTAAAGGTCGTTATACACGAGCAACATTTGCAAAACATTCCCAAAACATTTCCAAAACATCCACTGCATGGCAACAAATCCAAAACATGCTTATTTGTTGCACAGTGTAGACAGGGTATACAGCATGTTTTGAAAATGTTTTGGAAATGTTGCAAAAGAAATATCCTGTCAATTGTTTTCAAAACATTCTCAAAACATTTTCAAAATGTTTTCAAATTGTTTTTACTCTGTCTACACTGTGCAACAAACCGAAAACAAGCATGTTTTGGGTTTGTTGCAGGTGAAGTGTTTTGAGAATGTTTAAGAAATGTTGCTCGTGTATACAGGCCTTAAAGGGCAAGAGCAGTCACCCCAACTTGAAGGAAGAAGTGTAGTAGACCGTCCTGTTTCATGATTGGCTGTTGAAAGTCATGTAACAGCATTTTTCTCCTCAAATGGGATATTTAGTAGGAGTAATTGTTTGGTGTACCTTGAGTATGCAATACTGCAGTCATAGAGTATTATGAAAGATAGTTTGAAGAGAAATAAGAAGAAAATTGTGATATTTAGCAGTGCTTTAAAATAAGTTTGGGGGGACTGCTCCTTACCTTTAAGACAGGCCGTCAACTCCCACAACAGTGATTGGGAGACAGCGGTAAGAATTTCGCAATATTTTACAAGATGAACGACACATTTCACATTGGACCGTGGATAAAACGTTTGAGAAACACCTTGAATGGACCACAAAGACAGTTTCATCGGGGTTAGTCATCACCTTGCACATGAGAATCTATAGGAGGAGAACCATATTGCACAATTACATAAAGCGGACCCACATCGGGTTTTTAACCGATAATCTCTGAAAACTCCAAATGGTTCACTACCAAGAAAAATTATGTCCATATGTCAAAAGAATCCATGAAAGCATACGGGAGGAGAAGTCGATTTGCATAATTGTGGACAGATGAGATGGATCGCTAGATAGGTTCATAGAACGTGTGTCTTGTCATGACAATTTCTCACACCACCGTGCTGGTATAAATTTAAACTGGAGCTTTATTATTGGGTCTGTAAATCCAGTCTAATTGCATAAACAAAGGGAACCAAAATTTTTGCCAATCATGACTTCATATTACTCAACAAACTGTCGTCTCTCTTTATGGTTCCCCTCACTTGCAGGGCTATCTTCTGTTAAGCGAGTATTATGCCACTAAGACTATCGACAAGCTAGAAAACTTATTTTGACCATACATCGTATGGGATGACCAAGACGATTTCTTTTATGATTTTCTCCACAAATAGTCTGAGATCATTGTAAATTGCTGGGTAGGTGTAACATGTCATCTTCAAACTGTGGCTAACACAGGATTTCTCTTAAGGGGCAGTATGCTAAGTGATCGCTTTCCTGGGAACAGAGTCTAAGGTGGTTTCCTTACCTTTGATTTATTTTTCAAATTTGGTGTCTTTTATATGCAATCTGACGGTGCTACGTATTCTACCTTTCAAGTAAAATTTGTTATGATATTTGTGTAATTTAGGAGCTTATAATAAAATAGTATCATGTGATTGTCGGCTTGGGTTAAGGGTATAAGGTTACACCCCCTCCCCTTTTAACTTTTTTTGAAAAGTTTGGTGTCCTTAAATAAATCTGGTTCAAAATAATGCTACCTAAAATTTGGAGTTTTATAAAATTTGCGTATTTTAGGAACTGAAAAAGACTGGCATTAGTGAAGGACCCTTGGGGATACAATCCCTCCTCTTTGAAAATTTTTGAGAAATTCGGTGTCCCTATATGCAATCTGGTGCCTCATATGCTACCTATTGAAACAAAATTTGTGCTGCTAAATTATGCATTTTTATGATCTAACGAATGGCGTCCTTAAGGGGATGGGCATGGCGTAATGGCCCTCTGCGTCCGCCACTTTCTTCAAATCAAAATCGCAAAGTTCATGAATGTTCACCAGTGTTGTAAATGTATGTAATTATATATTAGTTATAAATTCTGTACATAATTATCAGCTATAAATCACAAATGTAAGAAATAACAACAAAAATTGTTTCTTCTAATTTACAGTTTCTTCCATATTTTCGTCTACATTATTCAAGGACCTAGTTAGGCCCCAAATTGTTCCTGACCGAAAGTAGCCCACGGAGTGGACGAAGTCTTTTCGTTCAGCTCATCGCAACGTAAAACCAACCTAATGGGGCGACAGCCACAGAGGTGCAAAGCATTTAGACCAAAAGGTCTAGTCCCTATGTGTCCCTATGTGAAATCTGGTGCCTCATATGCTACCTATTGAAACAAAATTTGTGTTGCTAAATTATGCATTTTTATAATCTAACAAATGGCGTCCTTAAGGGGATGCATAGGCGTACGAGGCGAGGGGGCAGGGGACAGACTGCCCCCCCCCCAAATTTTCTCAAGACCTAAAATTCGGGCATGGATCTGGAAAAATTCGGGCAGCCATTTGAGTCATAAAACCTGGTTTGTTTCTACTTACACAAAAAAATCCCTAGGCGCGCCCGAATTCCTTCAAACACTTGGCCGAAAAAATAATAAAAAGCATCATAGTGACGGTACAATTTTCATGAAAACTCTAAAAGATACCAAAATTCGGGACACATGCGGGCAGCTTATGAAAAAACAATTTTTCGTTAGCCTCACTTCATATTCTTGCGCAAACCTTTGCCCGAAATGACACAATATTCGGGCAAAAGTTGCAAAAAAGTTCTGGGATATTTTTAATTGCCAGATTACAAAGGGAGAGAGGATGTATACAGTCCCCAAAATTTTGCCCGAACAAATCAATCAAAAGCTATCTTGTGACGCACCATATTACTTCATGACAATCACCAATAGTCACCAGAAGGCTGAAACGTACTTGGTCGAGAGGTATTTGGGCAGCATATGAATGAGATGACGATTTTGCACTTTTCAAAATGATCCTCTTAAAATTGTGCGAAACTTTTTAACCTGCAGTGCTGTGGAACCGAAATTCGGGCAATGGTAAACAAATCAGTGTAGCTTGTTTGCTCACTCATTCGAATTTAGTCTGCCCACAAATTCATGTAAAAATATCTAGCAACGTGACAAGCCGGGTTTTTCTCAAACGGCGTGAGTAGAAAAATCATTTATATGTAGTCTGGGGTTTCGGGGACGAGTTGTATAGACAGTTGCATCAATTCAGTGGAACTGGAATTCGGGCAAGAGTCGCAACAGAGTCACAGACATACGGTACTCATGTTTTTAATTCCGTTCTACAGTTTTCCCTGGAAAGATACAAGACCAGGTAATGTTTTATACATTCCCACAGTGGCGTAGCCATGGGGAGGGGGAGGCTGGGGGGCCTAGGCCCTCCACATTTTCCCCAGCCCCCAGATTTTTTGCGTCCTGATAAAGTAATTGAAAAAAATAAAATTTTTGAACGGAAATAAAATTTGAAGTATTTCCTTCAAAACAGTAAATATAAATAAAATGTGTAAAAATTAAAAAAAAAAAACATGGATGAATGTGTGTAAAACACATTTTGTTCGCACGTATGAAATCAAGTAATAACTTCCAAATGCTTACTTTCACTAAATTAGATACCGTTTGTGATCTGCACTGTAGTTTATTGCATTTCACATAGAAGATGAAACGAAAGTCTCGACGACAAACCTAAATGTGACTTTGTTAGGTCAAAACCCTTTCTGCCTTTTGGATGACTGATTGATTTACTGAAAATAAAGCAATCGTACACTGGAGAGCACTTTTACATGACCATTCCTATACTTTGCCATACACAAAATATGCCGTAAACAGGTAAGGGTAAGGTATTGCCTTCGAATAATTCTTCCCTTCCATCCTTAACAAGTAGGTCTATAGGCCTATGTCGTGCCTCACTCCTGCCCATGCGAAGTGTGCCACTGTAGGACGATTTTTTCGACAAGTCCTTGTTTTACTAGTTAGCACTGACGTCCGGGGATTTTTAAAATGTCCACAAAGTCCTGATTTCATGTGTTTCCCACATGATGCATACTTCTGCTTTGCGGCTCTACTATTTTGAGAGTTTTATTCGTAGTATTTTAATTTTGACTATGTAGTATACCGATGGACAAATACTGCACCATTTTGCACTTGTTCCTTTGCGAGTATGTATGCCTCTTGTAAAATCTCTACAAAAACTAAAAATATTTTTATTTTTTTCATGCTCCCCAAAAAGGGAAAATTCTAAAACTTAGGCCTATAATCAGTTTAAAAGTTTTGCCAAACATAGCACCATTTTGCATCTAGGAAATCTAACGCAAAGAAAGTTTCTCACAGGGGGACACAACTACTTTTGGTTTTCCTGTTAAAGGGTAAGGTACTGCCTAAGGTTAGCTGAAATCCATTCAAATATTGCCGCATTTGCGGCTGAGTATATTCAGTTTAAAACACGTGGGAAGTGCTGTTTCCGGCCATCTGGGCGGGGGGGGGGGGTTAAAGCCCAAAATTTTCTTCTGCGCTCCGCGCCAACTGATGGTGGCGCTCCGCTTAGATTCAAATATTGCCGCATTTGCGATCTACATCCTTCTGAAGTTTACAATTTTTTTCAAGGGAAAGGGAGATACCGCTTCCCTTTAGTTTCATCCCCAGGCCACAGATCAGATGTGCCCAGTTTTGGTGTCCCTAAAAAGTATATGTATTACCATTTTTCATAGATTTCGCAGACATGAGATTCGTATTTCTAGGCTGGGTACATCCAGCTTAAAACACGTGGGAAGAGCCGTTCCCGGCCATCTGGAGGGGTTTTAAAGCCCAAAATTTTCTTGTACGATCCGCGCCAACTGATGGTGGCCCTCCACTTAGATAATCTTATCCATGCCTGACCTTCGGAGGTACCAGGCCCCCACTTGTTTCCTAGGCCCCCCAAAAATCCCATCCTGGCTACGCCACTGCATTCCCACGTGCGGTATATCATTATATTATGTTTTTTCAAGTCTCAAATGTTTTTAAGGACGAACCTCAGTTACCGATCGCTGGATCGCGGAAGAATGTATTGTAACACCAAATCTGTGTGTCCTTCCGGCGGCACTAGTACAATTTACTTAGAGGAGAACCGAGGTATAGGGCGTCCTAACAAATGCCTAACCGCATTTCAATATGAATAGTGCCTTGTCAACGCCTTTTCCTCTTCCTTTCTTTCTGATTACACAACTCTGGGGTAATACATCTCACCGTACTGATTCAACTTTCTGAGTTGTGGGAACTCTTAAATTGCCTTAGAAGTGCCATTTCCAGCGATCTTGGAGGCGTGTTGGGCCAAAATTTTGGGACGTTCCGGGCCAAGCCATGGTGGCGCGGAGTGCTGAGAGTCTGTCAATCACCCTCCATGACAATGCCTTGGGATTTTCGAGGGTTTCTGAAGTTTTTCAATTTTCAAAATTATATTGATGATAATCTCGTGCTGTATGACGTAAAACAGTTTGTAGAACGTCCAAAGTCATCCAATAGTAGTGGTACATTTCATCTGGGAGTTTTGTGATCTTTCTGTAGATTGGCTCATTTTTGGTGAAAATTTTATTGCAAACTAAAGTTCAAAATATCGACGGCTTTGATTCTGCTTATAAGCATGGAAAAGGCCATTTCCGGCTGTCTGAGGGGTTGCGATTTTTAAATTTTTTCTTTACGCTCCGCGCCAACCGATGGTGGCGCTCCGCTTAGATAGTGTTTCGGGCAGAATTACATTTTTCGGGCAGAGAATCCTCTGCCCCCCCCCCAAACTGAAATGCTCCCGTGCGCCTATGAGGGGATGGGCATGGCGTAATGGCCCCTGCGTCAGCCACTTTCTTCAAATCAAAATCGTGAATGTTCACCAGTGTTGTAAATGTATGTAATTATATATTAGTTACAAATTCTGTACATAATTATCAGCTACAAATCACAAATGTAAGAAATAACAACAAAAATTGTTTCTTCTAATTTACACTTTCTTCCACATTTTCGTCTATATTATTCAAGGACCTAGTTAGGCCCCAAATTGTTCCTGACAGAAAGTAGCCCGCGGAGCGGACGAAGTCTTTTCGTTCAGCTCATCGCACCGTAAAACCAAACTTATGGGGCGACAGCCACAGAGGTACAAGGCAAGCTAGACCAAAAGATGCCAGCAAGAATTACTCCCTATCCCTTACGTATAATAATGTATCCATGACAGCAAAATATGTCGTGGCAGTCATGCTTTGTTTTCTGGATTTATAAAATGCTGTGTCGTCATGCACACTTTATTTTGCTTACTGAAAATACTACTGTTACTTGCACAGAATGGTTATTACGACATTTTTGTGGCCCGTTTTTCAGGTGCGCATCTAGTGCTAGTTGCAACTGATACACAGAGTTTCCCGGGCTTTATACAAGGTCATTCATACCACATATTCAGCTCCTGGTATGTAGACATTTCGAGAGGCTTGCAAAGGAGCGACATTGCAAAAATAATTTTTACCCCATAAAATAAAAAATAGCATTGCATCAATGCATTTTGACATACCTAACTCTCCCAAACACTACTCGACCTTACGTGCATCCCACTCGGAACTAGTGCCCTTTTGGTGCCTTTAAGTGCCTTGTGTTTTGACTTTCGGTTGGGCCCTGAAATGGGCTCCTGAGTGCAGCTCTCTGTGTCTGGTGATCCTTTTGAAGGCCCCTGGATCTAACTCTGTTTTTGTTGATATACTTTCTGCATTAATTGAGCTTCTTCAATTGTCCGTCCGAAACTAAGATTTAAAATGAAAATATATTGTTTTAGAAAGGAGGAAGGGGGGCCTACCGCCAATTTGAAAGTATCAGTGAGTTAATATTATAATTGAAATATTCTCTATTTGCAATCTTATTCAACTTTGTGAAAATGATTTACTGCACAGGAAAAACGATTAAGAGTTATCGTACTTCATTCAGGTTCGGATCCAAGGGTCCAGAGGGGTGGATCTCAACCACTGCTCTTGCCTTGCTCAAGTTGGCCACCAAAGGTTTTGAAACGCCAATTCTAAAAATGTGCATCACGGGGGCAGTTATCCTTACAAGTCAGGTGTGGATTTTCATCCAACTAAATTAACTATTTAACCAAATGAACTATATATGTCTGTAAGTGGCTCAAAAATAGATACAACTCTCTGAAGAAAAGAAGTCCCAAAGGGCACTGTCAACTTTACGTCATCTTTTAAGAATGGACTGCTCGTGTTAGGATAATTACTTATGGCTGACTTTTCGTGGATATAACCAGTAGTTGTCAAATATTTCAAGGGCGTACGAGGCGGGGATGCGGGGGGGGGGGGTGACACGGCGACCTCCTTACTCGGGCACAATTACTTGGTCCATTCGCATAAAACATGACCAAAACATGATACCGTAAATGGTGCCATTATTCAGGCAAAGGTTTCTCTTGGGCCTTCGCAAAAAGTTACCCCCATGCACCTATGGATATGAAAGAGGAAGTGGTGGAGGAAGTAGTGTCCTTCCATATTCTGACAAATAGACTGATTTCATTCGGAGCGAGCGCCTCCACTTTCATAGTCAAACGCCTTTCGGGGAGCATATCCCAAGTACAAGGTGTATTAATGCGTCCAGAGTCCATACAAGGAGCACTTTTTTGATGTTAGCTGGGGTTTTCTGTATTTTTTTTCGGGGGGATGGGGGGAGTATACTAAATGAAGTACCATTGGTGAAAAAATTGGTTCAATCGAAGCAATTTTGTGGAAATTATGGGCCTTAGAAATTGGCGGAGGCATACCGAGTTTTTAGTGGAAAACAAGACTCGGAAAAGGTGGTTTGAACTTTGAGGTGAAACAGCAAAAAATGTTAGCTGGGGTTTTCTGTATTTTTTTTCGGGGGGATGGGGGGAGTATACTAAATGAAGTACCATTGGTGAAAAAATTGGTTCAATCGAAGCAATTTTGTGGAAATTATGGGCCTTAGAAATTGGCGGAGGCATACCGAGTTTTTAGTGGAAAACAAGACTCGGAAAAGGTGGTTTGAACTTTGAGGTGAAATAGCAAAAAATCTTCACGGTCATGATGTAGTAAATTGAAAGTGCCATGAATGACCAACTTGTCAGCTTTCATATGAGGGGTAGCCTGACCCTGGCGAAAACTTCGACAAGCTTTCAGAGGCCCGTTTACTTTTTGGATTTAGTGTGTAAGTCAATGGGGAAATTAATGGGGATATGCTACCTTCGAACTGACCTGTTAGGATAACGTGGGATCCTATACCCTAGAATTGAAGTGCTGTAAACAGTTTATTGCCTAGGTTCTCAACCTTTTTCATCCCCGAACACCTTAGGATGTTCCATATTTTGAGGGGTTCTCTATCGGGGCAAAGAAAATCTCTCGACTTAGTTTTGTGTTTCTATTCCTTTTGTCGCTTTTTCTGTTTGTTTTTAAGGGACGTCAACACCCACAAGCTCCTAGGGGCTTTTAGTTGCCACTCCTCAGTCTCTTACTTTGTTTTGTTATGTAAAGTAATTTTTTGTGGGGTGTTTGGCATGATTTCTTACATACCGTAATTTCGTTACCTTTACCTCTCTCAAAATGTTGTTATGTATTTTACATTATGGTAAGAGATTGGAATAAATGTCTTACTGAACTGAACTGAACTCTCGACTTAGTTATGCGTTATGGGAAACGAATGGTCCGTTTCTCAAATTATAAGAAATATAAATTGAAATTGAATTGAAAACAGAAATTGCAAGGCAGATTTATACCAGGGGGTGTTACTAGACACCTCCCTCTAATAACACCTCCATGTTAATACAACCACTGAATGACTACTGTATGGCTATTGCTGAAAGTATTACCTCCTCATCAACGTATGAAACTGTGCAAAATGGGGTTCTGTGTGCTTGTATGGCCAGAAAGTTGTAAGATGGTCTCTAACAGCTATCTGGTCTGACTTAGCATTTTCACGGGGATGAAAGACCATATTGTACATCCTGTGACTGTACTTTCCTCGTCAAGTGCGAGTCACACATTACAACGATATCAGAACGGATTACTCTCCGTTTTAGGTAAGTTTTGCTTATAATTCATCTTTGGCAAAGAAGAAACAAAAATTTGCCAAGGTTGTGGAAATCATATGATTTTTATCGTACACTCTAAAAACAGTTGGGTAAACTTTTACCCATGGTTGGGTCCATATGCCACCACCTAAACTGTTGGCTAAAAAAATTCCCAACGTTGGTCACAAGGTATCCATGTTGGATGGATTTTTCCGAAGAAAAAGTTGATTGTGTAACCAACTTGGGTAGTTTTTTACCCAACAATTTAGGTATAGTGGCGTACGGACCCAACCATGGGTAAACGTTTACCCAACTGTTTTTAGAGTGTAGGACTACGAAAACCGAAATTATTTCGATCATTCCGTGACTTCACATCCGCAGACAGGTTTTAACGGACTGATAAGTAGGTCTAGTCCAATAAAAGCTATTTGTCAACGAGACGAGAAAGAGTTTACATTTCATTTTGGAAGTCACAAATAATGTATTTACATAGGATGACACATGTTTGGTTCTTTCTGACAATGAAAGGAGGAGATTTTATCTAAAACTAACAAAAAATGGATCGTAAAACGATCCGATATGTCCCAAGTGGTGTGCTCCGCGCTTCAGTCACATTCTCGTTCACTGCCCTCTACAAATACTGGCATATTCGCCAAAAATAATAAAAGCCCTACTCGACCTAAGCGCTCAATTTTGTACAGACAGATTCTTACCTTATTGTAGACTTTCTCAATTAAATTAAACTTTGCAGAAATTTTTGACATGACCCCTCCATTTGCAAAACGTTTTAGTGAAAATTGACCCCACTTTAACCTTTAACCATGTAATTTTACCCAAAAAGTGTACCTTTTTCTTTTCAATAGCTGACACTATATAGCACATTCGTGTTGGTGTATCGTTCAGTTTTATGTAACTAACTGACAAATATTAAAGAGAAGCACAGAACCAAACAGAACAAAATAAATTAAAAGTTGTGTAACATTGTTTTCCTGTGCCTTTGTCCTTTGTGTTTTGGCGGTGTTAAAACTGACTTAAATGCTAATTTGTACAAGTAAACTGAGCTCTTAAACTCTATAGTCGAAGTTTCCTCAGGTACAAACTACCCTGTACAAAAGCTGATAGGTTCTCTATCCTTTTTAAATCGATTTATTGTCTGATTGTAGTCATGAACCCAGGGAAGTCTTTCCAGGGGAACTCAAAGTTTCCACACGGTACCGGTGCCCATGTCATGCTTTTATCTGTTCTCAAAGGCTGATATACGGTCATCAGCTTTCACAGTCCATACATTCCCTTTAAATTGCTTCAATTAACCCATATTTTGGCTCAAGATATACTTCATCTAGTCTACTTTTATATCGAATTTACAAAAGGCCCCATCCTATTCGATAGCATATATCAAAAGTAGTCCTAAAACATGTCCCATTTTCATTGTATTTTTTTAATATGAGGGGTGGATACAATTAAGAAAACAAAGCCTTATTGACAGGAGCAAATGAGAAAAAAGTTTGGAACACAAAGGAGTCAATAGAATCCCGGAAGAATGAAGTCCAGAAGAATAAAGACCCCCCATCCCTCCAAAATAAAAAGCAACCTTAACACAGCGACATTTCCATATGAGAAACATTGGAAACAGCAATAACATATTTGGAAGCAAAACCGTACCTTCTTATCGCATATTCTTACAAATTGTTGTGCAAATGAATGAAATCATTGTTGAATGCAAAGATAACACTTTTCCTTTTCTACTGGAGGGGTGTAAAGAAAGGTTTAATTTCTCTTCCTAAAACGGGATAGGCTTGTACTCGGCGCAATTTATTTTGGTATTAAAACAACTGAATAAAATATCTCAAAGTATTTTAATTCGATTCATTCGACTTAAATTCACTCATTTTTAACTTACGACAATGTGGGAAATCAGTTGAAATATGTTTTAACTTGTAATATGTCCTTAGTGTACAGTGTAAAGATGATAGACGTAATTTGAAGTTGCGGAGGAAGGGACATAGGGTAACTTGAGCAAAAGTCCCTCTTCATCCTCATCGTCAAATATTGGTACCGTATTTTATACAGTCGAAAACCGTGAGCCCAAATGACATTATTGCGATGCTTGAATGTTCCCCGTTTTCCCATTATTTTTTTCGCAAGGCCTGTATATGTTTCTAATTTAGAATTTTTACGAAATCAAAAGAGGTACAGGAAACAGGAAGTCGTGACTTTTTTAGCTACAATTTTTCAATTTCTTTCAAAGAAATATAATGTGTACGATTTTTCAAAGAAATATATTATGTACGATAAAATGTGTAATCTCACTAGGATAGTAACTGGGGTCACTGGGGTAGTCACTGGGGGTAGTAAGAGGATTTGTTCGTGAGGTTGCCAAGCTTTACAATGTATGACTGAATGGTTTTCAATAGTCAAATCAAATATTTTTCTCAGGAATTTATTGTAGGATATGTCGAGGCGGCAGGCAGTTCATTTGTGTTCTTTATATTTTTATCGTTTTCCATTATATTTAAAAGTTTAACATTTGCCTCTTCTTTGTCTCGAAAACACAAATAATTCAATGCCGACCATCAAAGTTGTCGGAATTATTACTACCTGTAGTTAGCAGATCCCTTATTCAAGTATTCTTATTCCAAAAACATTGACTGAGAAATGAGGTGCTTTGAACAGTTTATTGGATGTTGTTTCTTCTTACTGTGTCACTTATTTACAAAATATGATTCTTTTTCCTTGTGGATTTTGAAGGAATAAGGTTAAAATACAGACTTTAAGACAATTCGACCAGTTTCGACCTGAAGGTAAAACCCGCTACGACTTCTTTTCAAAGAATTATTCAAGTTGCTGAATTTAAGGAAGCCAGCCTCCAATAGAACCTTCCAATTTTCCCTCTTTAGAAATGGGGGCGGGGTTTTGGAATGGGGGTGAGAAAAGTGTTATTTCAATCATCCGATAACATTTACTATTCCTATACATGGATGAATATATAACTGTAATTAAAGTTACTACATTAAATATTTAACAGTTCTTAAATTCGACGCATTCGAATCTAATTCACTCAGTTCGGCTTACCACAATGTGGGTATCAATTAAATATTCGTACCTCCAAAAATATTGACTGAGATTGTGTTTCTGTGTTGCTCACGTAAAAAAATATCCTTTTTGTAACGGAGTTTGTAGTATCTGAGTTGCAATTCCATCATTTTCATTGCATGCTAATGTTTGATTGTACCCCATTGCATGATGCGCACCTTTAGTGTTAAGGGGAGCAGAGGAAAACAATGCTCCCGCGCTACAAATTTCAAAGGTTGTGATATAGCAATTTGAGAGTGTCAAATGATCCCAAGGTTCGAGTTTAAACAACAGTGACAGCATGTCAGGGTATGGGCGTCGAATTGGGGGGGGGGGGGACAGGGGGACATGCCCCCACTTTTTTGAGTGAAGGGGACACTAACGTAAAAGCTCCCCCACACTTTTGTGACCTGAAACTTAAAAGCTAGGTTTTACCAAAAGACTATACATGTTAGTTATTAAAAGGTGTCTTTCACCGATTCCCGATCGATTTTCTGTATCAGCAATTCCACATGTCTTTGCAAATCCCCAAAATTTTCACGCTCTCCGCGCGCTTGCAGTCTCATTGATGTTCTTTTTCAGTTGCATATCAAATATACTCACATTATCAATCGTTCTCTATGATTATGTCAATTGTTTGTGTGCATAGACCAGCAGGTGTGGTTAATGCAAAATTTCGGCACGCGCACATCACACATTCCTATAACGATCCGACCATTTCGCATTTATAGACCGTTATCGGAGAAGTAAAATCACACTTACGTTTGCCAAATAAGAGACTTCAACCTGGAATTAAAGGTACATCTCCATCCTCTGTCTGCAGATAGTGTATGATGAGGTATCGTTCGTGAGGATGTATTTCAATGTTTTTTTGTATCAACAACCTTATACACCGGTGGGCCTATGGAACGGTGTCGCAGTAGCACCAGTGGGTACCGCCCCCATTCCCACTCCCTGGGTTTTTCCCGCAGTAGACTGAAGTGTGCTTTTGATCCATTCATGAATTTATTTTACCATTTTCATTACAAATGGTTCCCACCTATTAGAACTTTTGCATAAATATGTCGCAAACTATCACAATTTTCGTTGTGGTTTTAATTAAAGTGTACAACCGGTATTTATATTCACATTGACCGTAGTCCGTTAAGTAATTACTCACACTTTCAAGACCATGTTCTGAAACTTTGGAGTTTTCCTAGTGACTCAAAATGTTGAAACATTTGGCACCATTTTGCATCTGGCCCCCTTCTCTCAGACACCCAGTGGCATAGTTACAGGGGCAGACGTCTCCGAAAGATGAATAATTCGGAAATTTGCCATTTGTGAAACCAGTCTACTGTGCGGTTTTGACAAATGAAATTCCGAATTCTTTCCAGCAAAAGCTCCACATTCGTCATATGACAAAATTGGACATTTGCTATATGTGACACCAGATCATAAAGCGACACCGGTAACTACATGTGCTGTCTTCATAAATTTTCTGTCATAAAATTCCAAATTTTCCCCAATATTAGCTCCTGACTCCAAACTTTTCGTCCAAGGGCCTCATTTCGCAAGCGCTGGATAACATTATGTAGCAACAACGATATTTGGTGGCAGTTCAATCTCAGATTTGTTAGTAGGAAATGCAAATTCTTCAGTAATCCCCCAACTTTTCAAATTTCCTCACAGGAAACCCAGAGTTCAAACTTTTCTGCAATACAAGCTCTGCATTTTCAAATACTTGAAAAGGTTTAAAGTTTCAGCCGCAATTGGCGTCCCTAGTACAGTAGTGTTTACACTTTAAAAATCGTAAAATCTGGATGATCGCCCCCCTCCCCCCTCCTTTACGCAGGAATGTCTAGCTAGGCCACTGTAGACAACTTACTAGGACAGGAGCAAAAATTTAGACCAGATGCCCCCACTTTGAAAAACAAATTGACGACCCTGTGTCCGGGTTAAAAACTTATGGAAGTGCTAGGGGTGTTTAAGTATGGCCTGGTTTGGCAGTTGGTGCATACCACATGTCAGTAAGGTATTATTAGAGATGAGTTAACCTGTACCAAAGGTTTCGAAATTGTTAAAGTTGTTAACTCTAGTGCTTTTGACTGAAGCATATGACATATCAGTTGAGGTGGGACTGAAGCTAACATTTCTCCTGCACTGCCTTGATAATTGATACTACAATTCACAATTATCATCATGGATAGACTATTTTGCTTCGGTGTTTGAATGTTTCTAAATCCTCCTGTTGATGTTTATCATTTTTCCTATTGATTTTAGGTATTGGCCAGTCTGTCTTGTCAATAAACATCGCGAGATCTATATGCGTTTGGGAGTCTCAGCGCTCAGTGTCATTTAACCGTCGCACATATTTTTCTTTCAAATGTTTCTTTTTTCTTTTCGTGAGACTTTTTTTAAGGATATTAAAGGTACGATAAAATGTAATCCCGGAGACGTTACTAGGTAGGCCTAAGGCTCGACCGATAGGAGTGCAAGCTCCTTGTCGCTCAAGACGGCCGACTGCAGCACCAACAAGAGAAACGGTTTGACGAAAGTATATCGATAGCAGAAGTCATTTCGTTGCGCATTTTGAACCTCGGTACCCTACAAACTGACAAAGAAAGCGCACTACTAATTAAATGCCTCATTGGCTACTTTCAGGCTTCCTTCGTACATGTAAGACTTCTCATCCCTGACGTGTAATCATGATTATAAAAGCTCAAATCATGGAAGTTCCGAGAAAGTACTTCCATGCTCAAATTTGGGGTCTTATGGCGCTCTGAAATTTACAGACCATGATTATTGATATTTTGCTTGAAAAGAAGGTACGTATTTCCAGTTGTGTTTGATATTCAAAGACGGCACATCACAGAGCGGAGTATAGTTCATGATTAAAAAATGAAAGCCTCGTGTAGAAAGCAAGGAGCAGAAAGAAATTTGGAATGTCAAGAAGTCGATAAAAAGTATAAGAAAGGAGAAATAAGAGCAAAAGTAAAACAGCTGGAAAAATCAGCAGTTCTATATTAAAATCACTGTGCAAAGCACAAAGATATAACTGTTTTTTGTTTTATCATGTACATTTTTAACATTTTTACACTTCTGAAAGATACTTAATATCAGTAACTAAATTACACTAAACCTTAATATTACAACAAACCACTCACTCACGGTTCATTCATTTCTTTTTGGAGGGTGGGGTGTTAATTGGTGGGGAAAGAAAAATAATATTTCCATCATCCTTAAACAATGGCTACACTTTGATTCTAATGGTTTGGTTAGTTAGTTAGTTAGTTAGTTAGTTAGATAGATAGAGTTTAACGAACGACCCAGTTTCCAACCTATTGGTTCAAGTCGAGCCGACCACAGCCTTTTTGCCAGTTGTGGCTCACTGTTCTTTCCCTAATCCATTGTTTATGCGGAGTCTTAGGTATGTATGACTCGACCTGGGAAGCGACCAAGGGCCTTTCGGGTGAGAGGCTGATGTTCTTTCGGTTAGATCAAACACGCGGTCACTAATGCTTTGATAAGCAGGACGTAAATTAATTACCTAGAGGTATTTTGAGTTGGACTCGTTCGTCTAAAATTTGCTAAAATCGACTTACTGCGGTGTTAAAAATCAGTTCAATGGAACCCGAAACGTAAAACTAATCTATATTTCTATGTTTCACATGATTTAGAAGTTTGAAATAGTTCATGATTACAAAACGAAAGCCTCAGGCGAAAATAAGAAACAGGAAGAAATTTGGAATCCCAATGAGTCGATAAAATATAGAAGAAGGAAGTAATAAAAGCAAAGAGTAAAACCGTTATAAAATCGACATTTCTATATTAAAATTACTGGACACAGCAAAAACACATTTTGAAGAAATAACTGTTTTTTGTTTTATCATGAACATTTTCAACATTTTACAGTACTAAAAAATAGTCATATCAGTAAAAAATAGCTGGAAACCTTAATATTACAACAAACCACTCTTTCACGGTTGATTCATTTCTTCTTGAAGGGGGTGTTAATCTGTTGGGAAAGAAAAAATATTTTCATCATCCTTAATCAATGGGTACACTTGAATTCTAATGCTTTGGTAAGCAGGACATGAAATTAACTAGAGGTATTTTAAGTTGAACTCGTTCGTCTAAAATGTGCTTAAATCGACTTACTGCAGTGCTAGAAATCAGTTACCTGGAACCCTAAATCTAAAACTATCTGTACGATGTAGAAGTGAAAGTGCTGAGCTGTCGAAATTTTGTCGAGAGAGACGTTTTAGGCCTACCTGGTACTTTTTTACTTAATCCAGCAAAATTTAAATATTGCAGAATTTGTCGAGGCGCCGCATTTAATTGTCGGTGTCCGTCACATATTTTTTGTTTTTCGACAAAATCCATCTAACTTAACCTAACCTAACCTCAATGTAGCAGATGACATTGGTTCTCCAAAAAATATTGCTTGTCAAGTAAAGTGCCTTAAAAATAATTTTGCACGTTGTTTCTGAATTGGCAACTTATTCAGCAGGATCGATCTTTATCAAATGTTCTTTGTAGAAAATGAGCTGAAATGCAGACTCTGCAACATTCAGGGCACCGTACTTTGACGAATTTCATTGTCATTTGTCGATTACGGTAGGCCCACATAACTCCGCTGTGTGATGATGCATCCTTTGGGCTTCGTACGTTCGTTCCAAACTAAAATTCAGCCAGAAAAAATAAGCGGAGCGCCTGCATTGGTTGGCGCAAAGGGTACAAAACATTGTGAAATATCCGATCCCTTAGACAGTTAAAAATGGAATTTCCCGGGCTTATATGGGGATCTTAGCAGTTGCTATTTTGAGTTTTTCTTTGTAAAAAAATGTTCATTTGACACTTAAATTCTGCTATGAAGCGGTCTAAGTGGAGCACCACCATATAAGTTGGGGCGAAACGTACAGGAAATTTTGAAAAATCTCAACTTTCAGACAATCAAAAATGTCATTTCTATGCTTATAAGGGGTCTTAGAAGTCGTTAATTGGAGTTTCTGTTTGCACAAAAAATGTTCACTTGAAACTAAAATTTTGCTAGGAAGACTATTAACGCGGAGCTTTACCACTGGTTGGCGCGAAGCGAACAGAAAATTTTGAAAAATGGGACCCCTGAGACAGTCGAAAAGACATTTCCCATGGCTTATGGGGGATCTAAGCAGTCGCTATTTGATTAGAAAATTACCAGATAGAATGTATCACTACCAATCGATGAAATGGTCCAGCATATTTTCGGGGGAAAACTACAAAACGGAATTGAAAACATGCTAATGAATTTTACTCTATTGCGACTCTTGGCTAAATTCAATATATATTGAAAAATTGTGTGCCCGAAGTTCCAACTATATGATTTTACTTTTGAAAAAAGTATGCCTAGTGGGGATCTTAGCAGTCACTATTTTGATCAGAAGATAAAATGTACTACTACCATTGGATGAAATGAAGTAAATGATTTTTCTTCTATTAGTAACACTTATTGGCAGAATCGTCACATTACCAGGTGTGTTTAAATGAATTTTCAAGCAGACTTATGACAGTATGGGAAGACATTCTCACCCTGCATCATTTAAGTATCGAAAAACGAAGTACCCGATTTTCATAACCACTGCCCATGTTTGGCTGTAGAGCAGGATAGATGGCAAACTTTGGGGGCACCCTCCTGTATATCCGTTGAATTAATCTGGCAATTGAAAACGTCCCAGCATTTGTTTTTAACCTTCGCCCGAATATTTGACAATTTCGGGCAAATTTTTGCAAGACAGTGGGAAGTTGGGATGATGAAAACCTTTTCTTCACATTCTACCCAAATGTGTGGCAGATCTTTTTTATTTTCCTTGAAAAATTGTACTTTAAATACAGCGCTTTCTGTTTTCGCCAAAGATTTAAAGCTATTAAAATAATCGGCAATTTCGGGTATTGTGTTACACAAGATTTAAAAATAGGCTTAAGAATAATTGTTTCTTTTAAGCCACAGGCTTCCTAAATGTGTCGCCTTTTTTTATCTCTTTAATACTTCGTAACTATCCTACCCTTACTATGATACTTTTCCATTTTCGGGCAAAATGCTTGAAAGAATTTGGATATTCGACAATTTCGGGTACTGTGTTGTGATTATCTGTGAAGTAAATTAAGGTCACGAATAATAGTTTTTTGAGCTATCCGAAGGTGTAGCGACTTTTTGGAATCTTGACTTGGTTTTTCATGAAAATTTTATTGTCACTACATGACGTTTCTTTCCCTTTTTTCGGTATACCTTTTTGAGATTTCGGCCACATTTAGGAATTTTCTAAAAACCATCTCACTTTTTCAAAATTTAAGGGCTGTCCGAATTTTCCCCTAAATTCCTTCCCGAATTTAGATTTTGCGGGAATTTGGGGGCAGTCTTCGCCGTGTCCCGTCTCGTACGCCACTGAGTATGTCCACTTCAGCTGAGAGCTAAGTGAGGTCCTGTGAGGTAATAGTGGTAAGTTTGCGACCCTTGAAACGGCACTGACTCAACATGGGTTTGGTGGTTGCACTGGCCAATGAATGGCAGCAATGGCCGTGCAAATTCCTTCCAAAAATAATAGACCCAAATATTCTACCCACCACACCAAGTATGATTTTGGAACGATTTTGTGCATCCCCAGGAATTGAAAAAAATCCCTACAGGAGGAAGAAACATCGAAGATGCTAGGAGCACACTTTAATCCACACCAAGGTAGCCAATTTTAGCCACTCCAAATCTCTTAGAAAATTATCCATCCAGAAACCCGACGAATAAAAAGTCAAGAGATTCCGAAGATATGAAGCTTGTCACAGTCTACCTGAATTTATTCCGAAATTCAGAGTAGGGCACAATTGCAGAAGTGAAAATAAACTCTCCTATAGGTTATCGTTAGGTAATGTGGAGATGCACGGGGCGAAGCCCCCGGAAGCTTTGCAACTTTTGCACTCTGAAAAGTAATATTTCAGCCAAAGAATAGCTGAAAAGGTAATAAAAGAAACTTAAATTTGTTTAATTACTTTTGAAAAATTTAATTAGCGACATTTAGTTGTGGGGGGGGGGATGCCCGCACAAAATCTAATAAAACTTTTTTGTTTATGAGAAAAACAAAACGAAACGAAAAACAAAACATCGGCGGCTTCCGTCGCCGATGGTGATATAGTGTGTAAGTCAAAGAGAAATTTAATAAGTGTTGCAATAATTCTTATTTTATCATCACTTCTTTTGCCTATGTTACTGTCATATATTTCAAAAAAAAAAAATCAGTTGCAAAGACCAAATCCAAGTATATACTTCAATTAATGAGGGACTAATGGCTGCTTTATGGTCTACCTGAAGATTAAAATTGTCCCGACTTCTTTCAAAAGACATTTCCGAATACTTAAGGTAGCCAACTTGGCGAAAAATCTTCAACGAGTAACACTCAAATTTGAATAATTTAAATGACCTCTAAAACACTCGTCAAAGTTTCACCAGGCAGCTCCCTGGTTTCACAGCGTCTTAGCCACCCGATAAGAAAATCCTGACAGGTTATCCATTCATACCAATTCGATTTACCTTAACCAAGTTCCGAGAGAAGTTTTGCTAGTGGAGCTTAATTGAGCTTTTTCACCCTTATCAAGTTTTAAGTTTATTTATTTAAAAACACATACAACAAAAACAGATTATGTTATAATATTATTAAAGGGCCAAACCTCTCACCCCAAACTACAATTTTGGAACCCGGGTACAGAAATTCTCAATTGGCTCAGTTCTTTGATTGACAGCTAATTCAAACAATGCAGGGTGCCAAAGCTTATATTACACAGCATGAACAGTACTGAGAGTGAGTTTGATAACATAAATTGAGTATTTCTATACTCACCCTGAAGCAATAAACTGAGATTGTGTCTGGAGGAGGATAAATTTAAGACAATTGTGGGAGGGGCTTCAGTAAGAAGGTTAGGAGAATTGGTACTGTTTGGGGTGAGAGAAATGGGCCTTTAAGAATCGAACAATAGAACATTATGGAGAAGTCGAAATACTTTGTAATACTTTGAAAAACTTTGAAGATGACTTAAACAGGTTATACAGTTTACAGTACTAAACGTTAGATGTTATCCATGCCTATTTTGCTCACAATCAAAGACTGATATATACCCATCAGTTTGTAATCCCCAAATTTTCTCAAAATTGCTTTCATTGAGCTACATTTTAGCATTAGAGACACTTCAGCCAGTCAACTTTTATGTTATAGTGACAAAAACTCCCATGATCCTATTTAGTAACATATTGGAAAAGTTGTCCTAATGTACCCTCTTGATGGCATTCTGTTGGATACATTGAGATGGCAATGAACACACCTTGGGAAGACCTGTTCGAGTCTAGAGGAACCACCGTCTCTGTCAGAAATCAGAAAACCATGCAACGAGGTGCTTGAGCCTTCCCCTAAGAGATTAAATCAATAGTTACAATAGAAAAAAGCTTTTTGGCAGTCGACAAGTTATGAATATTCATTCCAGAAGGCTTTCCACTTAAATCGAGAGTCGATTTTGGCCTCAATATGACCATATGATCACATTGAGGCCTTTCCAATCAACTGCTAGTATACATTCAAAAAGGAATAGTATTTATCTTAGAACGGGAAATCATTTGAAAGATTATTCTCAATTATCAACCAAAACACTTTGTGGAAGGGGGGGGGGGGGGGTCGGTAAAGTTGACCGAGCTTACCATGTGGACTATGTGTATCAGCGTCTATATTTCACATGATTTAGAAGTTTGAAGTAGTTCATGATCACAAAAGGAAGGTCTCGTGTAGAGAACAAGGAGGGTAGGACGTTAGTCTGCATCCGGTTGTGGAGTTTGTTTAAACGTGGGAACAATGATGTTACCCTTTGTCACAACTGCCTCCGGGGCACCCTCGGGAAAGGTGTACCTGTATATTTGCCCTGTGCTTTTTAAGTGCTGTTGCCTTCGGGCGTGTTGTTATTGCCTTTGGGCGTTGCCTTTGGGGAGGTGTTGCCTCCGGGCGTGGGGTGGCCATGGAGGGTGGTGTGGGATGATCTTGTTTTTTGTCTTGGGGGTTGGTGTGGGGTTGGTGTTGAGGGCGGTTTTGGATGAGTTGGGTGTTGGGGTGGGGTTGGAGTGTCTTTTTCGTTTGTTACAGACCTTTGGTTCCCTGTCTTGTGCGTGGATGGTTTAATGGTTAGAGTTTGTGCTCTTTGTCCGGCCGGTTTGAGTTGTCTATTTGTTACAACGTGCCCGTTTCTAAGTACGTTTTAAAAAGAAAAAGAAGCGGGAAGAAAGCTGGAATCCCAAGTAGTCGATAAAATGTAGAAGAAGAAATTAATATAAGGAAAAGTAAAACAGTTATAAAAATCGATATTTCTATATTAAAATCACTGGACACAACAAATAATTTAAAAGTTCGAAGTAATACAACCAAGAAGTGACTCTACAATTGATTAAATTTGCTTTGAATCTTCTGCAGTCCATATTCCAATTTATTTTTTTGCAAATCCAATCCGATATTGAAAATAGATGGTGTTTTACAAGTAATATATACAGTAAGAAAAATACAAAACTTTTAAGGGATTTCATTTGTCGGTACATATGCACGTGACATGTAGTCCACAGGCCAGCAACACTGAAGAGCTATAATTAATCACATTTCAAGTATGTTCCGTACCTACATTCTAGAATTATTATACTTTTAAAACCAGGATTATATAATGGTGGGCCAGCGGTGGCGCCAGAATTTGCCCAACAGGGGGCCAAGCTCCTTGACAGTGGGCCAGAATTTCAAGGCCCCGAAAAAGGCAATGTTATGTCCCAGTTGAACGTGACTTCGCAGAATTTGAGGCGAAATTTTGGGCTTCCTTTTCAACAAACACTTAAAAATGTGGAGTTTAATAAAGTAAAAATTAAAACTTATGGAAGAAGTTTGGCTTTTACTGGTACTATAAAAATTTTTGGGTGTTTATTGAAGAATCTGTCATTCATAAGGGAAAAATAAAAAACGTTGCATGGGCAACAGCTGAAATTCTTTTGGGGTTACGCATTGAATCGTACCAGACCTACGAACTAAGGCTTCGAGACGAGACTAGAAGTTTGTCCGGAAAGTTTTTCCCTTTTTTGAACGAATCATTCAAAATTAAGAGCTTATCATGATGGAGAAATTTTGGATTTTAATGAAAGAAAATTTGTTTTTTTGGTAAGGTTATAATGAAAAATTTGGTTTCTTTTATTAAGTGATATGCCTTTCAGGAGCAAAATTAGATAGTATGCCGGGTGATTACCAGAGTTGGCTTTGGTTATTTATTGTACGGAGTATCCATCGAAATTGGAAAATTTTGTTTTTTTAACAATCTCAAGCTAATATTGGAGAAAATTTGTAATTTTATGATAGTTTTGAGGTTTTATGGAGGAATGTAACGTTCTCATGAGGAAAATCAAGTAGGGGTGATCTGTAGTTTTGTTTAGGTTTCTGAATATCACCATGCAGATTTAGGCCCTCGGAACATATTAAAGTATTCTCCCGAGGAAAAATTTGACTTCGCATATTTCTGAAGTTTTATATTTTATTTATTGTTTGTCGTAGGCGTACGGGGGCGTGTCAGCTGAGTTTGGGAAGGGGCAAAATTGTTCTGTTGTCCGAAAAATGTAATCCTGCTCGAAAGATTATCTAAGTCGAGCACACAGATTCTTTTGAAAAATGGGGAGTCCCCGGTCAGCAGGTAATGGCATTTCCCGGGCTCGTAACTAGAAAGAAACAAGTCCTTACTTTCAGATTTCTTTCGCAATAAAAATATTTTCACTTCATAATACTCTCCAAAACGAAGAGTAATTTACAAACACGCATTGTTCTGTTCAGTTATCTGTTCGACTAAAACATCATCTATGCGAAGGGCACCAATCAGTAAGTGCGGAGCCGTACAGAAAATTGTTAAGAAATCTAACACCTAAGATAGCCGGAATGACATTTCCCAGACTTGTAACTAGAAATGAAGCAATCGTTATTTTGAGCTTTCCTTTAAAAGAAAGTTTCACTAAATTCACTTCAATAGAGAAAAAACCAACTCGCTAATGATCAGAAAAGTGCCAGATAAAAGGTACTGCTGCAATTAGATGTAATGGTCCTGCCTCTTTTCGGGGGGGGGGGGGGGGGGGCTATGCAACGGAATTGAAAACATACTAAAATACTTTTGACTGTGTTAAGAATCTTCGTTGAATTCAATTGCAGGGTCCACTAAATAGATAAAATTTTTAATGTGACTGCCCGAACTCAAGACTATAAATGGATTTGCCCCCAACGTTGTTTGAAAATATGGCGTGTTACAATGTGCCTTCAAATAAATTTTCAGTCACACTTATGGGGAGACTTTCTCACACCACTGTTTATCATTATTTCTAGCTGAAAACGCCATGGCCGATATTCATTACCTTTGTGAGAATTCGGCTGTCCAGGCAGGCCAGATGGCAGACCATTTGGTACTGCAAGCACATGAACAACCCTAGTCCGTTTTTGTAAGGAGAATTCGGAATTGTGAGTTTCCTTGAAGAATATGGTCTTATAGTAAGCAAGATCAAAAAGGTTGTCCAAGTGACTACAGACTCACATCTTTTATCGTAGATCTGTAGATGAAATCTCCCCGACGAAATTGGATTTTTTCAACAACAGGGGTGGGTAGCCCGCCCCCGACGGAGGCATGACCTTGCGCGCACGGATTGAAGATGGGATGAGGGATAGGAGAGCTAGTAACAAGTGATACAAAACGGTTTAGATATGCATTAAAATAGCGTTACAAAAGAAAAAATACTTCAAAAAAAAAAAAAAAAAATCATGGTCATCCATCCAGTAACTTCAGTCCTTTACGTTTTTCATGTTTAGGCCTCCCCGAAAAATTGTCGTCCTTCCCCGACGGGGGAAGAGCTTAGAACAAGGTACATAGAATGGGATTAAACAGAGTTATACAAATGTACTCCAGCACAATGTTTACACTTGCATTTACAATTTGAAAGTATGCTTTAAAGCTTCATACTCCTTTGAACCTTTATGGTTACTAAAGTGTACATAATTACTTACTTAAAGTGGATTGAATGAGGAGCAGCATTTCAAAACAAAAAATATGTTCTAGATCGCCCATCCAGTAACCAGTCCATTCTATATGGGGCTTATTATTATTTTTTTACTATTTTTTTTTTATTTTTTTAGGCCTCCCCGACGAAACCGCCGACCTTCCACAACGGGGGGGGGGGGGGGGGGGGGGGCAGGGTTCCCCGACGGGGGGCCATGGCTCCGCCCCCCGCTGGCGCAACCCCTGTGTTGGGTGTTTTTTTTTCAAGTATCTTCTGCATGTCGTGATTTTCTACTGGATTAGTCTTGCCCTAATAGGAACAGAGACGAAATTCCCTTTGCTTCTCAGTGGCAGGTTCACTATAGCATCATCAAATATATTTACTAAATTTACGATGTTAAAATGGGATGCAAAACAAAATCCTGAAAAAAGTCAATGCCAAAACAACCAAACGGAACCAAACCGTTTCAGGGCGTCACTCGGCTGGCAAATGAAGTACCATTTCTGTCTAATGTGCTCAATTTTTCAAAAATTTTCAGCTATACTTTCATAGTCTTTCGGGAAGAATTAGGTTTTGGGGCAAAAAATCTTCTGCCACCCCACAAAAAACTGGCGGAATGCTCACCTACGGCCCGTTTTGACGCCCCTCTGTGGCCTTGATCGAGGAGTTGCAAGGAAGTTGAAACCCTTCACATAGCTTTGACTTTAGCCTGCGTAGCGCCCCTGTGATTACATTGACTCACGGAAAATCCAGCCAAAACTGCGCACGCGTACACTAGAAAAAGTTGAGAATGCTTGCTAAAAGGTACGGTATAGCGTACGTACCTGCTTCATTCCAGGGTTCGTGTACCGTAATGTTTTTACAGAAGATGCGGTATGAAATGTACAATTTGGTATGTCTTAACATTTAAAATTGCCAATTAACAATCAAATCCCCAAAGAAAAGATGTGAAGACTTATTTATGATAATTTTTCCACGCAGCAAACATTTTATAGATCATATCATTTTTCTTACTACATTGGCAACTCTAGTATTACTACATAAAATGGCGACTACCTAGGGTATGCTAGTGGGAGGTCTTACTGCAAACTTCCTGAAGTTTAGTGTGCTTTGAACTCATTTCTTTAACTGAAAGTGGAATTTACATCAATTGAAAATGAGTAACGCCAACAGGCAATCAAGACAGCGGGATTTTGCCCGACTCCGAGGCTCCGTTCAAGAAGCAAAGGCGGCAGCCGTGAGAGAAAAGGTTTCAATAGCTGTTCGAGACAGTACCATACAGGTAAGATACCCGTGTGTCCCACTGAAGTCCTGTGCACTTCACTAACTTAATGCGTAGTCTACCCTATACCATCTTGTGTACAATATGACTGAGACATAATGTACTGATCTAGCCTAGCCTAACGTTAGTACCAAATAATGTGTGAACTGTGTGTGTGTACTTTTCGCATACAACGTTGTAAAACAATGCCAAATTGTATCATATTCAATTGCTTCTTTCACCTATCGTTTCATGCACAGCCTTTTACCGAAATCATTTTCAGAATTCTTCACCAAAAATTCTTCAGTTCACAACTATTTTACTCGTCAGTCTCTTCTCCTGCATACCATTGTTACCCGTACCTCATCCTCACAGTTGACCCTAAGCTACAAAGCTATAAAACTGTGGAACTCATTACCTAATTCATTAATTAACAGGCCAAGTATAAATTCTTTTCGAAGAGGTTTCACCCAATACTTCATAGCTTTGTACTAATTCTTTAGTTGTCTTCATCATCATTTTTTATAAGGTTAAAACTTCATGGTTGACTTTTCAAACTGTTCAAGTGCATGCATCATACATGTTTTTGTCACTTTGCGCATTTTGTTTGTGGGAATCCTAGGGCTTTCATGGGTGGGAGGGGGGCCGGGTTGTTAAGAGGGGTTTTTGTAAGGGTTAGTTCTGGTCTTGTATTCTTATTCATTACCTTTCCCTTTAGTTTTTTTTTAATTTTCTGTCCTTTTTTCATTTCTTTTTGCTTATTTGTGTTTGCTACACAACTACTTAAGGTAACTTTGTTGTTTTGGGGAGTAGAACTCTCGACAAGCCTCTCAGGGTTTTTTAGTTTTACTTCCATCTACTTCAGTGTTATGTATGTGCTGTATTCATAACGTTTGTGTATCCATACATTTTGATGATGTAGAAAAACCAATAAACGAAACGAAACGAAACCTTCACTGCAGTATGAACTAACCTAACAGGCTATATAGCCTATCCTATGTGCCCCCTTCTTGGGTAAACTTGGCTCTAATAAGGCTAGGAATAACGTTAGTTAGGCCTAGGGCCAAGGCCAGGCGGCCCATACTGGAAAGTAGGGCCTTTCACAGAAAGATCTTTGGCCAAGTAAAGGTCCAATGGTCACAATGCCAAAGTCAAAACTGTATATCCTTTTTAGCATGCAGCACTAAAGTTAAATTGTCAATTGGTCTTTGGGCTGGTACCACCTCACACAACTAGGCCTATAGGCCTAATCCAGGGAAATCTTGCAGTAGCCTTCTTGTCAGTTAGCTAATGTAAACTGTGCATATTTGTGTGTTGACTTAACATTTGGCCCTGTGCTGGTAACGCAGTAACAGAGGCCCTTTGCACAGTCACAAGTACTAGCTATAGGCCTAACTTACTGTAACCTAAAGCTAGGCTTGTATTAAAAAGTATAATAATAGGCAGGGTTGTCACCAAACTGGGTGGTGCCAGGCAGTGATACCCAGATCTTAAAATCTCTGCCTGGTACTCACCATAAATTTCAGCATCACCACCTGGCACAAATCTCTTACCCTAGCTGAATGAAATTCTTAGATTTGAGTGATAATTCCTTGTTTTTTTGTAAGCACTCCCAAATCTGCAGTAATTTGTCAAAAGGGAGGGGGGACTCTCTGCCCCTAAGACTGGGTCCCCAGGATGGTGATCACAATTTACCTGGCTCTCAATATGGTCTGGTGACACTGACAACCCTGATCATAGAGCAGTATTAAAATAAAGTTCATGGCAAATGAGTAGAAACAAGGACAAGATTGAGCAGAGCAGTTTCTAAAGGGGGGAGGGGCACACAAGACCTGCAGTGAAGGATTTCAACAGGGATCTCAGTGACTGAGCAAACTAGAAGTTCTGCCTGATTGCTAACTATTCCCAAAACTGTTTAGACAGTTATTCTGTAGACTTCCCAAAGTTTTGAGTTTAATCAGTGTCATCTCCATGAAATGTACTATTCCCTGACCAATTAAAATTAAACTATTTCATCCAGGTCCCATGCTGCTATCCTGACTGTGTCTTCCCCCATAGTTGGATCAGAGACCCATCTACAAATGCTTGGGTCATCACTTAGTCATTTTTGGTTCCTTGTGTAACAAAGGAACCTATGCAGTCACCTTGGCGTATGTATGTGTGTGTGTGTGTGTATGTGTGTGTGTGTGTGTATGTGACGGATTGGAATGCGAGGTATGTGGTGCGATAACTCAATAACCGAGTGATCAATTTTTTCCAAATTTGGTATGTATGTAGATGTTGTGGAGTAGATGTGCCCTATCGTTTTTGGTGGAGTTCAAAGGTCACTGGTGATCACCAGAGGCCAAAAACTGAATTTCTGTTAGTAGCTGTAACTCAGTATCCGTTGTTCAAGCAGTGGCATCATTTTAGGATAAGTTAGATTGGTAGGAGGTGAAAACGTTGGTACATTAACCAAAATAATTGGAAAGGGTCAAAAGGTCAAAAAGTAATGTTTTATTGATATCTTGCCACTGAAACATTTTAGAGGGGTGGTGTAATGGAGATTTGTGTTCGTCTAAGTGAAATGCACATGATGACCCCCCTTGACCTCACTTGACCTCATTTGACCTTTTGACCTTTGTGACTTTTTTGTGACGTCAAGATTTGTCTTGATCAGACGAACCAAAAAGGCTATTACGCTACCCTCCTACAATGTTCGTTACTTGAGTTACTGACATTTAAATGACAGGCTAGTGTGTACATGTAGGTCATGTGTAGGCCTATTGCAATATCAGGTATGCGGTGCAATTACTCAATAACCAAGTAACACAGTGGAAATAATGGAAAGTCGTGTTCGTCTAAGTAAAGTGCACATGAAGACTCTTTGGGTCTTTGTTCAATTGGTTTAAAAGTCCAGCTGAAGTTTAATGCCTTTAGACAAATGCAATGTATAAAAGAAAAGAAGAATTATAACCCCCTCTCAGTCTAAAAGCAGTTTAGTTAACAATCAGGACAGTAATGCAATTATTATTAAAAACAACCTTTTCCTCACATACAGTATTGAATAAAGTTATTCACAGTGCAAGCTAAGATTCCAATTTCAATAGTAAAATATGAAAGCAGTTTCTCTTCTTTACCTCTGCTTTTACCCTAGGGACTACAATGCTGTTTCTAACACCCTCTTTAGGTTAAAAGGTCAAGTTGAAAGTCATTTATTAGATTCTACAGAGCTATGTTTGTTTCTTGGTCTTCTAGCCAAATTGTGAAGAAGAAATTGGTGGTAATAAATCACTATCGGGCTGCCTTTAGTAGCAGAATTGTGGGCTTTTCCTTATTTTTGCTTTTCAGGCAAACACATTGGGTAGTCTAAAGGACAACCATGACATAATTTCTAGTCATCCATCATAAATTTTGGTGGTCAGGAATGACCAGATGACTGTTAAATTTCTTTGGTGCAGAAGAGACTGTGTTTATTTAAAATCAGTTTTGATCTACTTTGACTGTATTTGACCTTTGTGACTTCTTTTTAAGGTCTGGATTTGAATTGTTGAGATTGACCAAAAAGGCAATTAACTAACCTGCTATACTACCCCAAACTCAAGTAAATGACATTTTAGTGAAAGGTGATGAATGTATTTGTCGCATGGAAGTGGGCAGTGTGCAGTGTGATAATTTGAAAAGTTTAGTGTTCCATTTCTCTCAAACGGCAAGTGCTTGTATGATTTTGAAATTTAATGTGCCCCTATGTTTTTGGGTGATGGCCAAAAGTCATTGGGGTTAAAGGTGCAAATTATGCCTTACCTTGGGACTACCTTAATACAATATCATCTTTAATGCAAGGAACCATAGTGCCCTTGGGCTCTTGTTTAGGAACCTTGTTGTTTGTGTTTTCTTGTACCTGTTGCTTTGTGGTTTTGGTTGTGCAGTTGATTTTGTATCAATTAAGTCTCAGCAGCACTCTTTGTTTTGATTGTGTTTCCCTTGTTTTCTTCTTAACATCTAACTACAGTATTCAATGGTTGCTCTTTGGACAACCGTTTTATTTCCTTAAAGGCATGCATTGACCTGTCTTTGACCAAACATTCAAAGACTAAGTTATCCGCAAAGTCCAATGAACAAAAAAAATCTGAGATACCTTTTTGAAGGCCCTTCAAAATTAGTGCAATCTTGAGCACTATAACCTATTAGCACCTAAATGGAAGTCACCACAGTTTTTGAGTAAGAATTCCATTTAGAAACATGTTATCATTTACAATTTTACATTGTTTGTTAGAGCCTAAGAGATGTAGAAAAAGTGAGGGAAACAAATGGTACACAATATTGAAAGGGGTGGAAGTGTGTCCCTCAATCCCCACATGTTGACACAATGCAACTAAATGTGGCTGCAGGATATTACTTCTTAAGAAAGTACACACATTTAGCTATAATTTTAAGAAAAAGGTAATCCATTCAGGGACCATGAAGATGGAGGGGGGGGGGGAGGCTGGGGGCTTTAGCTTATACTTTTTCTGCAGTAGAGTAGACATTTTGTGATTTTGGGCCCCTTATTGCTACTGCATTTTTGGACATATTGGGCTGCTTTGGTGATTATCCCCCACTCCAAAGTTTGCTCTGCAACCCCTGGTAGTGTTTCAATTGGAGGGCATGTCTCTTCAATGTCACCCTTTCACAGTAGTTTAAAGTAGTACAGTAAGAGCAAAAGGCAGAGTAGTGTAACATCAAATACTGCAATTTCTATGTAGATTCATCATGTGGAGAAGAAGAAACATATTTTATTGGGGGGAGTCCAAAGGTTATTTAAGGTAACAGGAAGTTAAAGTTCAAAAACCTTGTAATTACAGTACCAGGGACAGTTCTAATGACATACACTCTTCATTTTGGTGTATTGTGATGTTCCATATTTAGAGAAACATCCTATTGTTTGTCAGATGTCAAAGGTCATTTGATGTCACAGATGTAATAGTCCAAAAACCTTTTTTGGTTAATTTAACTCACTCAAAAAAAGGCTTTCACTTCATAGGCAAGGCATCATCAAGCCCTTTGGTTTTGTTGTTTGAGCATTACAGTACAAATGTTATAGCTCATCATAAAATCATAAATTTGTTACTTATCCTAAACATTGAAAGAACAAATTGCAAATAATGATCATGTCCACATATTTTCTTCAACAGTATTAAACTAGCTTTTTCCGTCAAGAGAGAAGGAAGGGGGGAGGACCCATAGAGTTTTGCTCCGAATCTGTTCAAGGAGAATCAAAGCTCCAATTGATATTGACTGAACAAGGAACATGCCATACTGTAGACATTTGGACTTAGTTTATAATATATTTTGATTTTTGAATGGGAAAATGATAATCATTGATCCATCTAATGGTTAATGTTGGTTGCTCACTTATAACCATCTTTAGCAGATGTGTGGGGTCTTTTAGCAACAAAAGCTTCTGAATACTTCCATTGCTAGCCTCTGAGTACCATATTGTATCTCCAGGTCTATCAAATTGTAACTGAAATCTTCCTTCTGTGCCAAGTTGCTAAAATTCTGAAACTATTGCCAATTGCAAATTGCATCCTGCCCTGTTAAGTGAAAAGTGGGTGGGATTGCTAATCCCCTTATTACAATTTTTATCAGTTGGTATCTTACCCAAGATTGTCCTTTAAACAAGGCTCCATAAACTGACAACAGATGAGTCAGAGTCTGGCAGCATTCTAGCATTTTCAAACCATTTTCCTGCCAGTAGAGTTACCCTCCTACACTAGATAAATGCAAACTAAAACATTAAGTAGATGGAGTATTCCATTTAGTTTAGGTAGAATAGACATTTTGAAGATCCATGTACTCTGAATAATTAAAAGGAACTGATGAATAGGAAAATGCAATAAAACCATTTATGAAGGCTTATCAATTAGCATGGTTATTTATTTAAGTGCTTATTAGAGTTTTATTACTACTTAAAGACACTTTGTGACAACTTCATTGGAGACTTTAATGTCTTTCTCTTTATTCCCAATAGCTCTACTGTAAAAAATGTGTGAACTATCTGTTGAATTACTGCTCACCAATAACATGCTGTAATCTGTTGATTTGAATTGTTTATAGTGCCATTGGACATGTGCAGTTTTTATGCCTTCTGAGGCAGATACAGTAGGTCTGGAACTGTGTTCCCACTTGATCCAGCAAGATGGATCTTGATTTACCGAGGTAGATCAACATTAATTGCCTTGATACAGAGTTGTGTTCCCATTTGAGTGAGAGAGGTAGATCAACTTGCTATGTGAACACAATGCGGAAGTGTGAAAATGTCATTACATAATAATAAATAAATGAATAAACAAGAGATCCAGGTCACTTGATCTACCGATTGTGTTCTCATAACAAACTTTGATCCAGTAAGGGTGATCTGATCTGCTCCGGTGCATCCATTAAAATCAGTGGATCTTGATCTTGAGTGAGTGATTTTGATCCCATTAGATTTTAATATGTGTAGTGCAGATCAAGATGCACCCCCTGGATCAAGTGGGAACAAAACTTAGGTGATCACATCTAAAAATGAGATTTTTCGTATTGAGTGCTTAAGTTTGTATTGTGTACAAAATTTTGCTGTCAGCAGTATATAAGTTGTAGTTCTCATTGAATGATCCACTTGTTTCATATTGGGAAAAACAACATATTTTGTTTAAGTTTGTATACAAACCAAATAAAAGGCTGTACTGTTTTCTAGGACTGTACTGTGCAGTTCAGTGCCTAATATAGTACAACACCAGCACTTTGTCCTTACTATTGTACAGAACAAATTTGACCCTTCTTATATTTCCATTAGTTTCAATGGAGGGCACTTGTCCAAGATAATGCTTCCTGTGTGTGCTAGTTGTATTGTTATGGCAGCACAGTTGAAAGGGTGCATTTAATTTCTGGTTTTCTTGATTTGTAGGTATGGCAGTTTAACCATGAACCATTGTAGTGTAAAGTTGGCTATGACTTGGATTCACACTCAGACTACAGGCATCCTTAATTTATTACTGTATTTGCCTGTGACAGGGCCCACTGTTTGAGAAAAGCTTACAAGTAGAAGCCAGGATGTTGTCTGTGCAGTGACCTAGCTGTCAGGTATTCTTTGCCAATTTAATAACAATAATTAGTCTGGTAGAGTGCTGAATCCAAAGTTAAACGATGGTTTAAAGAGTAGGTGCAGATTACAAACAGAAAGAGAAACAGAAAACATTGAGAGAGAAGGAAGTTTGGAGATATCATTTAAATTTGTCAAAAGAAACCAGTGCCATGATATTCATAGGAAGAGAATCCCAAAGACAGGTTGCAAGGTGGTGCAATGTGACTTTTTGCCCCCATTGCACAGGTTGGTGGGTCAATCACAGCACTTTTACACTGTACTGGGAATGCACTCTGGGTCCTATATCCAGATATATGGGTAAATCTCCAAGCAACATTGTACAGATTCACAATACACAATGTGATCCAGTGGAAGAAGGCACTATTGCAACTTCAAATAATTTTTGGTTGTCCAATATAGCTTGATTATTGCTGGAATGAAAGAAAAAAGAAAGTATGCTCAATGCATAATTATTAAAATATTTCTGTTGCTCTCTGGAATGACAACCATCAAAGCTAACCTTTGAGAGTTTCATCTGAACAGGATGTGTGGGTATGCAGAATATTGTACAGTGTTATTAGCTGCAGACCTGACTTAGCATTGACATGAAAATTTGTCTGCACTGTAAGTACAAGTGGTTTAGCCCCAGACTTAATGTTAAGTGCCTGGTTGGGAATAATCTGCTGTGCAATTTTGAATTTTTATTGCCCGAGTCAGTAGATAAGGTGCCCTTGGTCACCTGTGCACCCTATTTTTCAAGCCCTGCTAAAGGAGCACATTATTTGAATGACTAATGAAGAGGTTTCATTGAGAAATCTATTTTCACGAAATGAATATATGGAAGAAATCTGCTAAGTAGTTATTACCCTAATGTATACCACAATTTTTCTTCTTGTAGTCATATCATACTGTAGTCAGATCTGTTTTTCACATATTTTCAGAATAAACAAATGCAGAGGGCATACATGATGATTAAGGTAAGATGGTTCAATTTGTGTGGTTCTTATTGTCATCCTTGCTTCTGCATTTATTGTTGGAAAGCAAAAGTTTTTCACCCCATTTAAGTTTGATTACCAGCTGTATGTTATTTATTTTTGACAACCTTTTGTGTAATTTATAAGAAATTTCCAGCAACTGTGTGTTAACATTTCTTAAAATTATAAAAATATTTCAAAGCAAAATGTTTGCTCCTTAAGCTCCATCCTTTCTTGGTCATTGCAAACTTTGCTTTGTATGAAACTGATGACAGAAAACTGTTCACATGCTATTCAATTTTCATTACAAGTTCTCATGCACTTTAGCCTGCTTTGCTGGCTGCATAGCCTTTGCACACTGTAGGCAAAAGCTTTTGAAGCCAGGATTGAATTTTCACACACCATCATTTTATTTTAAAAGACACACATATGCACAACACCTTGCAGTATGATTACTCAAAGAACTTCCGAGTTCCGAGTTTAAATAACTTCAAAGTTTTTAAATGTAGAGTAACAATGGACTAGAATAGTTTCCATCATGCTTACATTCAACACTGCATTTGTCAAGGTGAAAAGTGAGGATTTGTAGGGGATGGGGTGGGGTTGGAGCAAGGGGTGTGTGGGCACTGGAGATGGGAGAAGGGAAAATGGATAGGGGAAGGCAGGTTGTGGGCAGTTTTGTCAGTGCTTAAATGCATGCCCCTTCTGTGCCTTTGACCCTTCATCCTGGGACAAGGTTATTGATACAGAATGGCAGGTAGGGACATAAGAATCATAACAGGAGGTATAGGTGCTACTTATATGACTCTCCAACCACAGTATAATGGCAACAACAAACTATGCTTCAGCATTCTTATGAAGAGGAAATTTAGTCCCTAACTTACAGTAGATAGATTCCTTTTGTGATTGCAACTGACATTTACCCATAACAAATCTGATATGAAGTGAAAATCACTGTAATTTGTAGCTTCACCACCAGTTAAGTCAAGTGCAAAAAATGTTTTCATATTTACAAGACCTTCATAGCTATCTAAAAGAATTCCCAGGTTTTCTTTTCTTTCTGCTTTGTTGCAGTGCAATAGCTTTCCTTGGGGTCATGACCTTGCAGTGTGAACTTTATTGTAAAAGGTGGCAAGGCAGACATTAAACTTTTAAAGCCAAAGGTTGCTATCAATGTGTTTTTGGCTAGTTACACACAGATTGGTGTAAAACAACTTTGTACAGAAAATATTGAACTCTTTGGTACTGAGAGGGCCTTATCAAGGGATTCCTCTTTCTAATGTTTTAATTGCTTTTCCTCTCACAGTTTTATTGCATTCATATTCAAGAGCTTATACACGTTTAATTGGAGTTGTATAAATGTTTATCCTATTGTGTCATCTACTTTATCCAGTTTATTTTTCACTCTTGATCTATAGCTATGTACTGTAGAGCTACTGTATGTACAGTACTATGGGTATGTTCAAATATGTAAAGATTTATATGGTGTGAGTGAAATGAGTGAGCAAGTCCTCATGTAAGATGTGGAAAAACAGAGTTCAGTAAAACTATAGATCCCTTGGTTTCTGTGATCATTACCTGTGAAGATGCAGTGTCTGAAATGTTCCCTGGGAAATATTCATTGTTTTAAACAGATGACCACAGTATGCATTCTTAGGTATTGAATTCTAGATTTCCAGGTGTGCTAGTGCTACAAGTCACACTCCTCAGAAATTAAGGAGAGTGTTGTAACTTTTGATGGATGCTGTATCAGCTTTTAATCTCCCTCTTAATCCTTTACCATTGTTTGGGTCCATTTCATTTGGACCTAAGCTTTCACGGTATTCCAAAAAAAGATAACCGGTATAATCGGACGTCTAATAATCGTACTTCGATTATAACCGGTTTTTTCCCCGCACATATTACATTAAGTTCCTAAGTTGACATATTTGCTGTAGCAAGCAAGTTACGTACATCTTTGTATCCGTAAGCCAGCGGAACTGGATGCCTCAGTTGCGGTACTTGACTGCTAATTATACTACAATTTATCAAAAGCAAAGAACCCTTTTTATTTATGCTCTCGGGCTCAGCTATATAAACTTCACACAATGTTCATGAAATATTTGCCCGCAATGTATGGAAATCAGGAACGGAAACTGAATTTTTTGTTTATAATCTCCGCCCTGGCCCTCCCGCTGGCTAGCTCTCCATCAGTGCTTAACCTGCCAACAATCCGACTGCGCTTATTGTCCGTGTTTTTCCCCTACGTGCGCAGGTCTGCTCTACTACAAACTGAGCCCTAAAATTTTTTGCTTGGCTAATAAAACAAAAGCATTGAACTTTTACGGTAGAACCTGCTGTACACCAAAGTGTTATATCCCTTCATTATTTGTTTGTAGTCCTAAAATTATGCTTGCTTTCATTCAACGATCATTCTAAAACTTTTCAATGAGAGTTACATGGACCATCGGGATTTACACGGGTCGCCCGATTTCAACATCAGGGATCGACGAAACTACGCATGTCCGTAGGGACGGTAGTATAAGCCATATTAAAATAACGCAAGTGGTGCACTCCAGTTAGCCACGAATGTAATGCAAATAAGTACGTACATTTATGTACAGCTTGCGGCAACTTCCTGTATAAAGTACTACCGTAAGCCACACATTCACCCTCGATCTTTTCGCGAAGCTGTCGCGAGCGATTATGAGAGGTGTTGTGTACATACTACCGTTTATAAATGAGGATTGCTACCGAACAGAGAATACAATTGCACTTGTGTTCTGATTGGTTAATTGCGTGTCAGTTGATGTGACGTCTTTACACTGAGCGTTCTTCTAGGCGATCGATGTAGGGATTCCCAAATCTTTGTCCTTTTTATAAATATCAGAATTTTGTTAATGAAACAGCCCGATGCGCTTCCTTAATAAATAAATGGCGGGGACTTTAAGGTAGAATACATATGTTAAAATCAATCAAATTACTGTGATATGCCCGATGGTATTTGAGTTACAACGAATTAGAAAAAGCATTACGTATGGATAATTTCGAGACGGCTTGTTGACAGAAACTTCGGCTGTACCAGCGAACCAAAATGACTGAGCCCCGAAAAATACTGTACGATAAAATAGCCAATACATGCAGGCAGTAGATTTTGGAGGACCCTATCTGCACAGTACAGATCACTTGACCGAAAACTTGGAAGCTGCGCATTACAGCTCATATTGTGTAAATTGTATTAGTATTTGCACGGGTACAAAAATAGAAACTAGGTACCTAATCGCCATACCCGGTGTTATGGTGACTAAAACATGACAACATTTTGTTAGGCATGTTCCATAGTACATCCATGATATTTTCCGAGATCACATTCACAAGTTCAATAATACTTCACATGTCACAAGGTTGTATCGTCTCTTTTGTTTCAAATAAAAAATGACAATCTTAACAGAAAAGAGTCACTACAGCCAAGTAAGAAAATTCTACTCTCCAATGCCTATATCACTAAACGGCTATTAACGTTCTTATGCAGCTAGTCTCGTGTTGACATCCTGGCATGCTGACATAGCTTTCATTCGTAAAATTCGTAGTATGCACGAATGCCACTCTGGGTCTACCAAACGTGTATGTAATGGCCTGTCCAAAAAATCGTGAATATTTTCGGTGTCATTACAGTGATATCTTAGTACTTTACATATAGCGGCAAAGTGTTGATATGGGTACAAGTGACACCCTTAATCATTGTGTAATTTTCGAGTTGTGTTTTTTTTTTTTGTCATTTTACTCGAGGTTGCATACCATATGAAATGAAAGACCGCACACATGCTAGGCTCAGTTTACGTTCCGAACGTTACGGGCACTGTCTTTGCAAGCTGGGCGGGGTGATATCTGCAAGTTTCTGCGTAAGACGTTACTATTAATCACTGTCAGACAGCTTGCGTGCAAGAAGTGATTTACATATTGCTGCGAACACACATGTGAGCAGTATTGCAGCACACTACATGGCGATAGCAAATTCGGGCCGCACGCTGATGAAAATTTCAACTTCAGAAAACGAAGTGCAAACAACTCTCCAACTTAAACATAATTTCTAAGGACTCTCTTCATTCTCAGACTAGGAGAACGCTTAACAAATTGGCCAAAAATATTAGTCCATTATCGGGGGAATCATGTAAATGAAGTGATTCTTTTTGCATGCGATATTTTCAAAGAGATTTGGGACAGGTAATATGATGGCGCGCGATCACACCGGTGACCCTGCAAAACACATCGTAAATGATCTATACTCTCATGGAAACACAAAGGATCCCGCCGCCGATGAGTTGTACTGTCAACTAGGACAAGATAGTGCTGTAACTTACATTTTTACGATTATTTCACAATTATTCACGATTATTTTCGATTCCTACGATATTACCGATTTTTTCGATTTTTCGATTATTCTTCAAGGCAATAATCGAACCGAACCGTAACCGGTTATTACCGGTATCGGTAATATAACCGGTTTACCGTGAAAGCTTATTTGGACCCATGGGGAGAGCTCGGCTGTCACCCATCTTTACTGTTTCACGCGGAGCTTGAAACTGCGAGTAGCTGCCCGAAAATTCGGCTACAGCAACGAGAGAGACAATAGTTTAAGGTCACAGGGTCAATGGCCTACGGAAGCCGATGCGTGGCGGGCTACATCCGCTTTTCCGGCCACTCCCGAGGTGCGCAAATATGCCCTGGTCCGAGCACAATGGTAACAGGTTAATCTAAAATATCTGCACCAGTCGGCTAAAGGGTTACGTGCACACACGCAGAGACAGTGGCATCAGCTTTGCAGTAAACACACTCCACAGGCTTATTGTAACCCTTTACCGTTGTTTGGGTCCTTTTGGACCCATGCTGAGAGCTCGGCTGTCACCCATCTTTACTGTTTCACGCGGAGCTCGAAACTGCCAGTACCTACCCGAAAATTCGGCCACAGCAATGACAGAGACAATAGTTTAAGGTCACGGGGTCAATGGCCTACGGAAGCCGATGCGGGGCGGGCTACGTCCGCTTTTCCGCCCACTCCCGAGGCGCGCAAATATGCCCCGATTGGAGCACAATGGTAAAGGGTTAAATGTGCAACATATCACTTTCCTCACAGAGAGAGATATGAAGTGAGTGATGGTGTGCTATTGCACTCAAACACCTTACAATTCAAGACCAGCATTCTCTTTCATACAAACTAGAAAGAAATATTTTCCAGCATTTCTGCCACTTATTCATATCTTTCAATAAACACAAACCATTCACTTTTTATTAAATGTCAATAAATTCAGCACAGTATCAATAATAATGTTACACTGTTTTCAATTTTGACTCTATGAAAGTTTTGCCTTTTTTTGACTACTATCTCGCTATTTAAAGTGTAAATTTTAAAATCACCATTGCTACAATAATCAATTTTAGTACAGCCAAGTATTGTTTTCTGCCTCTCATGTTCCAAAAGAAATCATCGCAAAGCACTACTTACTGTACATTCAATGAAAAACCACTGTACTTTCAATATAACAAGGATGCAATCATGATTTTAATTGCTGTAGTATTTTAGTCATATATGTATTTATTAATAAGTCTGCAATCTTTTCATATCATGCAGACCTGCTTTTGCTTAATTTCATTGCTTTTCAATTCTATACATTAAATACAGGGTTTACACAGGTCCTGGAAATACTGGAAAGTCAGTGAAAACTTAAATAATAAATTTTCAGGTCTGAAAAGTCAGGGAAAATGATCAATTCAATTGCAAAAGGTCCTGAAAGAGTCTGGGAATTTAAAGAGTTAGATGTATTATTCTGATTTTCCAGATATTTTCTTGCAATACAAATTTATTAAGAGCATCCAATCGTGAATTCATTCACAGTCAGATTTGTATCATATAGCTGTGGAGAATGTTTGGTTTGTTTTTGTGTTCTCTTAACAGGATGAAATTTTTTTGTTTTGTTCATTTATACAAATCCACTGCTTTTCCCCAAGTTTGCAACAATAGGTGGATATTGTCTTGTCATCGTATATTGTTTTGTTTAATCCTTTCCTCTGCCTCTATCCTCCACTTTATGAAGTCATGATTGCTCTTATTTGGTTTAAGGTTTAAGGAGAGTTCAAACATACATTTAATGCAGCTTGGTATCTTAAAGAGGAAAAATAAAAGGTGAATTTTTATCTGTGAAGTAGGAACTAAATCTACATAAGTTGGTGAAACATCCATTCAAATTAGAGACATTTATTTCTCAAGAAATCATCAAGTGAAGTTAGTAGATTAGTGTTCCAAAGTGAGCTTGAGTGCAGCAGAGGTTATTTCCTGACATTGACAAGGAATGCTTTGTTTCTTTTGGTTTTTTTCAGTTTGTTGTTTAACTCCTGCAGACCTTGAAGTTAAAAGGGATATATGACCTTGCCACAGATAATGCAAAGTTTTTTTTAAGAATTTATGTCACATACTCAACACATGCATCGGATTAACATTGGAATATTGTCGGAGAGTAAATTGGTTGTAAAGTTTGAAGAAAAAACAAAAGACTGCCTATTAATTGGAGGATATGATATCATACATGCCTGCCTCAAGTTCACTTTTTTGCTGAAAGTATGAGAAATTTACCTGCTCGTCTTGAGAGCCAATTTCATCGCAAATTACACCAGACTAAATAGAATAAGTACCCCTCTAATGTATTAAAACTTGATTTGACCGTGGATCCTCCTTTTAAGTTGCACACTTGACAAGAAACTTTAATGATATTCATACTCTGCACCAAAAGTTGTTCAGATTTTCAGATTACCAAATTGATATCATCTATTCTAGATAGGGTTTCACGGTACCACTGATAATTGGTACCGTCGGTACCGCCACAAATGGTACCGGTATTACCGTAGTACCGGTACCAGAAGAGTAAAAAAGTAGGATTTTTATCACATGCAAAATATCCGTAAAAATACCATGCATTGACATAAGTGAAGGCTTCTGATAATCCCTGCCTCCCGTTTCAGTATTTTTTAAAGCATTTAGTCACCCCACACTAAAAAAATCGGTAAACAAAAAAAAAAAGAAGAAATAACCTCTCTGCAAATTTAGCGTCCGATAATTTCGGGACACACAATAAATCAGCGCCGCACGTCCGCACCGGAGCTAGACCCCACAAGATGACAAGAGCACTCAGGATTGTAATGAAGATTGCAAAAATAATTTCTGCAAATAATAACAACCCCCCTCCTAAAGTATAACCAAAAGTTATTAAGTAGAACTTTACAAAAATATTTCCATAAAAGACTGATTCCTCAAGCTTTCTTCCCGCCGAGTTATCGCTATCAAAACTAAATCAAAGTGCTTCAAGATTGAATTTACGAATGCATCGCGCAGCAATCCGTTGTACAATAACACTATACTGTTCTTCAGTACGTAGAGCAATACAACAAAGCGAGTTGATCAGTTGAACTGAACACGCGAGCCAATGGTTTAAGCGGGATTTACTGTGTGTTCCGTCCCATTGCTTCACCGTGTTACAGTAATTTCTGAAAGAACGTTCGTTGCGTTCGTACGAAAGTTTTTCTCCCACAGACATAGACAGTGGACGTTATGGAACAGTCCCACTGAATCACTGTGTTAAAATCAGAAATCGTCGATGCAACGTTCATGTCAGAGCTTGCAATGCTATGATTCTTTGTCTGCTTACAACAAATTTCGCACTCGTATAATGTTGTGTGCTATCGTAATCAAAGTGAATTTTATCAATCAACGCATGGTATCTATTCGCAATACACCATGTGAAAGCATTTGCTGATGAGCAGCGATCGTTCGGGGGTTGCGCAGAATGTCAAAAGAAAGCAAGGGCCCTGTTAGTGTGGAAGGTACTAGTTCTGCGAAAGTAACGTTAAACAGCACTTTCCGAAATTTGTAGGGGGATTTGTGACTGAAACAGGGCAAAACGATTATCAAGTGAATGTTCCCTGTTTGTATTGCAATCCTTAGAGACACGGCGCATTTATCAAATGGGTTTTTGTTTCATTCAAGTATCATTCAAATTCAATGCTTTATTTTTGAGAAAAGATTTTCACCGCAAAGTTGACTAATCGTGTCCGTCTAAATACACAATGTGAAGGCGCGGGCGAAGCTAGCGCTGGCAGGGATCGTTCTGAGATTGCGCAGAATGTCGATAGAAAGCAAGTTCCTTTTTAGTGTGGATGGTGCTAGTTCTGCGAAAGTAACGTTAAACGGCAATTTCCGAAATTCTTAGGGGGGATTTGTGACCGAAATGGTGCAAAATGATTATCAAGTGACTATTCCCTGTTTATATTATAATGTTTAGAGACACGGGGCATTTATCAAATGGACGTTTGTTACATTTTAGTATCATTCTAATTTAAATGCTATAATTTTGAGAAAAGATTTTCACCTTACAGTTGAGTACCGAGTCTCCACGATACTTCGGTACCTTTAGGTTGGTGGTACCGTACCGGTACCGGTACGTACCGGTACTTATGGAAATACCGGTATACCGTGAAACCTTAATTCTAGATGTTAAAATTGTTCCCTCAATAGTTCCCTATTTTTCTGTATTGAAGAGAGGTTATGAGGGCATACAATATTACATGGTATATTAAACACTGATGTTAGAAGAGAAAGTCTGATGGTTTCAGTACAATTGTTTAAACATCAATACCTTCAAAACTGTCTTTTTTTTTCAACTGAACCTGTACTATTCTTATATTGCTTGTTTCAGTTTGTTGCCTATTGAACAGACAAGTAGCTCCCTACACATTACCAAATAACAAGAGTTTTGCAAAATTTTATTGGAGGCTTTGTCTTTAATCAAGCTGCTATGAGTTTGCTTTGATTGTATTTAAAAGACTATAAGTGTCTGGCTGTGCTTGATAATAAAACAATTACTGAAGAAGTTCATACTATTAATATACATTCTCCATTGATAAACCAACCTTTAACATAACCAGTCATTGTATGTTTGTTAATGATGCATATATAATGGATGTGTAAACTTTGGTTAAAAATTATTTGTTCAAGTCATAGACAGAAGATGATTGGCTAGGATTGTACAGCATGTGTGAGAAATTTGTCTCTTGACAAGTGTGATGGTGGTGTGTTTGTTGAAAAATGGTAAGTTATGAAGTTGGTTTTGTAGTAAAGATTGATGGAGGTCAAATATCCTTCAAATGAGACCATGCACAAAGTAATGTAACTTGCTGGATGAAAAATCATTATTTTGGTGATAGCAGTGGTATACAGTATATTAAGGAACTTGAGAGTTGAATAACATTATTATTGGACTGCTTTGAGGAGGCTAGTAGTACTTTGCATCAATGACTTTTGTCATAAAATAGATCTTGTATAAAATTATGTTAGATATAGTATGGTCCCAGGAAAGGATGTTGTGTAAATTAAATTGGACTTCAGTTGTTTGGCACACCTTATGTAAGAAGCTTTCACATGTTTTGCATTGTTACCATGTTGATATTTTTTTCTAACAAAATGAAGAATTTGATTGGCAGCATTTTATGGCAGTTCAATTCCTTGTCATGTGGAGAACATAGAGCTGGTATGTTATTGTTATTTCGCATTTTAATTTTTTTTGTACATACAAAGGATGTGATCATTTCACATTGATGTTCTTATTACCCTTGGGAACAGATGCATGTTGATTCAAATTTGTTTGAAATACAGTAATTTCATCAGTGCATTTTCAAATGCTCAGGGACAAGCAGAACCCTACAGTAGGTGATTTGTAAAACAATTTTGAGAGAGAAGGGAAGACTACTGTTGCTCTGTCTCTGTTACTATTTTGCAAACTGTTTCATACTGTATTAGTTGTAAAGGATTAGCATAATTTACATGGGCAATTTAAAGAGGAAATGCCAGTCACACCAATTTTCAGTAGTGTGGTAGACTGACCTGATTCAATTGGTTCTTGACAGTCATCTGACATTTTTTCCCTCAAATGTAAAATTTACTAGGAGTAGTCACTTGTGTACCTTGAGTGCAATATTTATTAAAGTCCTAAAATAGGATGGAAGATGTACTTCAAAGAGAAGCAAGAAGAAAGTTGTGAGATTTTGCTGTTCAAAATAAGTTCTAGGGACTGCTCTTGACCTTTATTAAGGTCTCTTATCTCAAAGTCATTTGAAAACAGGGAGACCCAGCATGCTTGGGAAGTAGGTATTTTTGTGTGCCATTCTGCAAACTATTATTAGACTGTGCCCTTCCTTAACCATGCTAGAGGCCTCATCTGCATGCCGCTACATCAAGCATTTTTTGTGTACAGTTTATAGATATGTGCGAGGGAAACTCAGACATAATTACAGTTATGACTAATGGCCACTTGCACATTTACTGCAGTGTGTGTGTGGTTGACTTGTGGTACAGTTCATGTGATGTGTGGTGATTATTGAACACAAGGCAGCTTTCTAGTACTCTGCCCCCCTGAAGATGCTGATGCACACTCTTACTGTAGGGAAACATTTGTACATTTCATGATTTGGGAAAAGCTGAAAGATGTACACACTTGTTTGGCATTGGGATCCAAATGATTATTGGGTCTCTATGAATTTGAAAACTGCAAATCAAATATTCTATGGTGATACTGTTCTTTCAGTTCAACTACCAACATCATTCAATTAAAAAGCATAAACCCCTTTTACCCTCGTTGTGTGTGATTGTGGAAAATCTTCCCAATTTAGAAAGGGAAAGTCTCTTTTGACTTTATATTTCTCCTATTAATGTAGATCATAAATTAATTCATTTTCATTCTGTATTCCTTCCGTATACTAGGATAGTGACCTGTATTTTCATGTACCGTGAAGCCATCCTCCAATATTTAGTAAATCTTCACACCGTAGTACATAGGCCTACCTAATACTAAATTTAGAGAGAAAGCATGAAAATGGGGACTGCAGTACATACAAGTATCTAGAGCCATGCTATGAATGGAACTGAAGAACAATGTTTCTTTTTTAGTGCACACTAACTACTAGGATAGGCTAGGGGTGTCTATGTGGTAGGAAGGGTCACATTTGTTCCCTTATATTATCAAGTGTTTGCTACTTTTTCAGCCATGAAACTGGTGAAGAAAAATGTGTGTTGGAAGTGTTAGGTTCACTGTACAGCAACAGCCTAGAAAACTTTTGATGTGCTGTAGTCCCCCTTACCCTTCTTTGTTTTCAAGGGTTGCTATTCCAATCTGTCATTAACCAAATTTGAGGGACAACTGAGACCTATGCTCCTCTGAAGGGACTCTGCTAACTGCAACCTGCATGTAGAAGTGTCCCCCATCTTCATTCCAGCAAAGCCTAGTACTACCATTGACTTAAAAACACAGCTTTTAGACAGTTTTTACCTGGTTATCAGGGTCACCCTCTTGCCCCCACCCCCCCCTCCCTGTCTACAACAATTAAAGGGCAGTACCATCATTCTTAGCCATCCCAAACTAAATAATTATACTCAAAATCCAAGTTAGTGAATGACCTTTGTTTATCCATGTAATGATATCTTAGGAAATCATTTTACAGTATCCTCCTTAATTAACCTTGAAGGTGAAATGTTTATTTTCTCAGAAAGTTTTGAAAGATAAGCCGTGTTCCCATTTGATCCAGGGAGGTGGATCTTGATCTACCGAGGTGGATCAAACACTAATGGGAACGCAGATCAACAACACTCACTCAAGATCAAGATCCACCGATTTTGATCGACCGTTCGGGGTAGATCAAGATCCACCACGCTGGATCAAAGTTTGTAATGGGAACACATCGGTAGATCAAGTGACCCTGGATCTCCGGTTACACTCATGTTAGTTTTTGTGATACATCGATACGAAATGCATGGCAGGCCGACTTGTAAACATTGGTGACCTTTTCGCGCTTGCGCAATGTGTTCATAAAACACGTTTGATCTACCGCGCTCCCTCAAATGGGAACGCGGATCTCGATCAAGGTACTGATGTTGATCCACTTCGGTAGATCAAGATCCACCTCCCTGGATCAAATGGGAACACGGCTATATATGCTAGGGAGGAAGAGGATTTTTTTCAAGCCTATGTTGCAAAATAAGTTTGGTGCTACTGCCATTTTCTACTATCATGGTACGTGCAAAGTTTTGCATTGATGCTGTTCAAAGAAGCTTACTTTACAGTAATTTACTTTTCAGTATTTGTGAATCAGTCACAGGAGGTCTGTAGTAGTTATAAGAACCTTAAAGGTGAAAACATTTTAGAATTATTTGTAGTGTTTCCTTCTGTATTGTAGCAGAAAATCCTGCTTCTGTGGACATACATGCCATACTAAGTGAAAACTTATAGTAGGGTCACCTGTCATCCTCAGTTTGGTGATTATACTGTTGTTGTTGAGAGAGGTCCATTGAATTTAGCTACAATGGTGGAATGACGCTTGATTTACCCTGAGCTGAAGTCAAATAGGGTAGACATTACACAGTGGTATAATGTCTGTATAATGTCTGTATAATGTCTGTTACCAGGTTTTAATGTTACATAATGTATTGATAATACAGTAAATTTATCATTGTTTGATGTTTCACCATGGAAGTACTATGTACAGTACTTTTTCTTGTCTTGTTTATAATTTTGATTTTTGGAAATTGCAGCTGTCTGGAAATTCTATCACTGAGGGTGTCCATAGTTGATTACATGGTATCCTTCTATAGAATGAATATTGTCAATTGCAGGGAGCTACAACTTTACTGGGTGGTATCAATTTTTGAGGAGAAGATAGTAACTGAGGTCCAAGCTTGTAGAAGAACTGTGATACATGCACTTCCTGGATTGAATATTCAATATTTGCATTCTGCATTGAAACATTTAAAGTAGCACTATCCACAAGACCTGAGTTGGGTACATGACCAAGCATGCATAGGTAGTTACTTGAATATAACACTATTTTATTAAAGGGGTAATCAGAGTTTGACAGATAATATTAAGCTTTTGTTCCAAAACCTTGTTTCTTCCCTTCTGATTGATTACCAGTGGTTAGGTTATGTTTGGTTTCAAATGCAGTTTAAATACTTGCAAGTCCTTTCCTTGAGTCACCTCTTATGGCAAACAAGAAATACCATTAGCTAGGTGTACAGCTATGGTGGAAAGCCCCGGGTGGCCACACTCAGCACTTGATATCTCTACCTCAAACTCCAGGCAAACTCATGTCTTCCAGGTCACCACATGTCTTGCTATCAAGATCCAAAACTAGCCCTGAATTTACAAGTTTCCTAAAGTAAAATGAGGAGAAAATGAAAAACTAATGGCTAAAAAAATGGGTTAGATGCTCTAGTTACTTACTCCAAATCAGAAAATTACCCAGCACTCAAATTTGGTAAAGTTGGATCTCTTCTGTGGGCATATTACATAACCCCCAGTCTGTAGGGGAAACTAAGTGTGGGATGATTCTGAACCACTGCAGTGGTACTGAAAATACTGGCTGACTACTTGCTACATGTGTAGGGCATGTTTAGTCTTTAGACTATTGGTTGATCATACAATTTAATACTTCGAGATAAAAATGTACACATTTCTGTTGCATGGAATGTATGTTCAAAGCTATGTGCCTCAGCCATAGAACTGCAAAATCTGAATCATGTGGATCATAAGTTAATCATTTGTTCCTTAAAAGCAAATTCTCACCAACCTAGGAAAGAAAATATATAATTATGACATTGTTGTGTTAAAATCTGGCATTAGAGTATTTTTAGTTGGTGAAGAGACTTGTGGCAAACATTGTACAGACCTCAGGGTTTGTACATTTTAAAAATAAAGCAGACTGAGCAGTATTTATAGCTTTACACAAATGGAGAACCTTGGTGGTGCCTCACTGTGAGAAGACAACATCATGTTTTAGAAGTAGAGAGTTTGACTTTAGCGACATCTTGCTACCCAATCCTCAGAATGACAGAACATCTCAGGATTTGGTTCCAGTGACATTAAAAACAGAAGATCTTATGTGCAACAAAGTATAATGTAGGATCATGAAAATATTTTGCTCTGTTTCATTGAAATTGGTGAAACAGGCATCAGGATGCAAGTTAAAAAAACCCCAAAAAGGTGTGATTATAAAACGTGTTTTTTTTTTTTATGATTATTGGATGAGAAGATCTGTATGAGAGGAATTATTCAGCCAACTGCAAAAATAGCCCGCAGAGTTGACGAAGACTTGTTTCAGCTCATCACTACGAAAAATCAATGTCAGCTGGTGTTGGAGACAAAATCATTTCAACTTGCGTAGAAATCAGGACTACGGAAACTTCATTTACATAGCTGTAGATTGGTTGAAGCATTTTGTTTATTTAACAGGCTAACACAGGTACCATTGTACAACAGTAAAAGGAGTCATGGCGGACGATGTTATTTGACACTGGTATTGTGTGGTGCCATGCAAGCATACACATTAGGCTTGGTCTCACGTAGCCCGTGACACTCAGTGTTACCTCGTGTTTACAATCAAGCAAAACCGCAATTTAACCCTGTGTTTTCTAGTTTGTGTTTTCAGGTACCCAGTGTATGTTGATTGGGTAGTGTTACTATATACAGTAGTAACAAGGTCAAATATTTCACACACCGATTACTGTAAAATGTAAGATAATACCTTTCATCAGTGCCATAAACACCTGTGAACTTGCTTGATTAAAACATACAAGGTTTTTATAACTGCTTGTAACCCTGCGATTTAAGGTGGATCGAAATTTAAATACCAACCACACGTTAACCAGCAGTCCCACGTTACTCGGGCGCGAGGTAACACCGTGTTACCTCGAGTGCGGGGTACATGATGACCACAGTAATTCAGTAACAGTAGAGAGATTAATAAAAAACAACCGATCACACAGAAAAGAAAAGACAGTTTGATACTTTTCAACAAAAGATTACTGTTGTTCAAATCAAATCTGTGATGAAAGTTGTTATTATTTGAAAGAGGTCTTGATCAAGACTTCCATCTAAATTAAAAGCTATAGCATACGTTTTTGTTTGGTTTAAACTTCTTTGTGTTCAACGTAGCATTGCAAAGATTTAGTTGTTGGGCACCACCTTCCTCAGGAATAGACCAGTTGTGGTGAATGCTCATGAATGTTAAGACAATCAACTTTTGGGCTTATTGAAAGGAATTTCTGACCATTGTAGGCAGGCTCTGAGGGGCGACAGCCTAAAGGGAACTGCAGCCACAGAGGTGCTACACAGGCTTCTGCAATAATGACTATAATCCTTAGATGGGATGTGTGCACAGAGTATTCTTGCACTTTAAGCTTTAAACATTATTTCAATGTGCCAAAGGTGAGGTTGAAGACAAAAGCCCTCCCCAGTAAAGCTTTCAATTTCATTGGAAAGTGAGGTGGTTACACTTTGGAAGTTGTCAACCATTCATGGATTATGTTATGATTGAATTGAAACAATAAAAATAAGGTAGTATATTAAATAGCACGTTCTAATGTATCAATGGCTTGAGGATTAGTATTACATTGCCTGAGTTGTCAAGGTTTATGGTCTAAATACAGTGTTTGTTTTCATGGTTGTTATTAAAAACATGTACTGAAAGTAGTAGGGATGGTTAAAATGTTATGTCCGCTTTCAATGGGTTAAAATTTTAACAACAAAACAATTTATTTAAGTGGAATAGGATTTGTACCCTGGAATAAAACTGCTTTTGCACTTGTTTTTGATTTTTACAAAAAGAAAAGGAAAAATAAATAGGACTGCTTGTTACACATTCATTTTAGTATATGTTGGACTTCATCTGTGGCTGTCTCTTTGAGGTACTATAGTTTTAATAATGATAGATCTCTAACAGGTTTAAATTGAAAAAAAAAAAGGTTCATAAAATCTATCACACATGTTGGATTTCTAGCTGTACACATTGCTCAAAACAGAGAGCTTAACCGTTTTCGAATTTCAGTGAAATGAAAACTCTCTTTGATCCGACACATCATGGACAGGTTTGTCAAGGATTTTGTGAGAGCTAAATTTAGTTTCAGCTGAGAGGATCAGTGAATCTTACGAATATTTCAGCGTCTCTTTGAGAAGGGCATCCTCAGTCTGCATTTGGTGACGTTGGCAGTGGGAAAGTGATAATGAGATTGGCAGTTCTGGAGTTGGAAATGTATGATATTTCTCAAGTTGCCACCTTTATATGATTTATAATTCATCAGGAGAGAGACTAAAGGATGTTATTCAGCACCTGAGGTTAGCAGGAGAACTTCATAGCCATGGTCTGTTTGAAGATCTGATAAATGTTGGTAGACAGCTGCCTATTGAACATGAAAAGGACAAAGTGACCAGATTTGGTTAGATTTGTGGAAAAGCTTTGCTTTCCTTCCAGTTTTTACACCTTTGGACAAACCTTTACAAGGATAACAACAAATTTTAATTCACAATTTTGATTAAATGTTGTATTATTTAATATGATGAGAGTGCATGCAGCAAGTATTTTTGGGGAGTAAAACCAAGCGATGAAGAAGACTTCAAAATAAACTAGTTTTGTAGAATTCACTGGAGAGTCAATTTGTATCCATTAATTGGTGTTTGACCTGTGTGAAAGTGCAAGTCTCCAGAGAAGGTTTCACTTTTGGCATCACTTATGAAAATCATGTAAATTGAAATTGACAGATGAGAGGAGAAGCTGCCTTAAATTTAAACTTTTTTGACATGATATTGTGCACTGTAGAATTGTAAAGTTAGAAGTATTTTCCTGTCACAAGCTGTGGTGTTTCCAGTGTATACCATGTAAAGGATGTAAGATGAAATGTTCCTGACGTTATCAGAAAAGCAAATTATTTTATCGAACAAATCAGATGGAAGTTTTTTAACCCATTTGCATTAATATGATATTGTGGAAGTTAGTATGCATCTTCTGTACTGTGTAACATGATAACCGAAGCAGTGTACATAGTCTGCTAGCTGTTGTTAATGTTTTGAATGTGAGGATGAGGTAATATTTACAGCAAGTTGACTTTGTAGTGCACTGCTAAAATTGTCGAGTTATTCATTCCTGTGGAATTTATCAGTGAGGAGTATCTGATGGGAGATGTACTGGACTTTGCCTTGCCTGTGTAGCACTTTTGTTTTAAGAGGCAGCTATATGGACATCCCACTCAGTACATGAACATTAATAGCTCTATATTGGATGTGTTGGGAATAGAGGTTGTGAAAGCTAAATTTTGTTTTTTGTTGCAATTTCTCAGGAATCTGCATGAAAGATGGAAATACAAATGGTACAATAATGCCATTATCTTTTATAAAGTCAGCTCGCATGTATTGTGGCCATGACTTATGCACGGACTTTTCCAGCCAGTATTAACTAATTGAGAAAGGTGATGGTAGCATGTGCAGAACTCTCTCTGTTTCAGGCACATAATTGCAAGGTTTTGTCATGCTATATATAGTGTGGCATCCTTTTTCTCAGGCAGCTTCTAGTATTGCGTTTATATCCCAGGTGTGAGAATTATTGATGTATGTGATATATGTTTTATATTCTGTGTTCTTTGTGGAGGAAAGGTGATACTCAGTTCCCAGTTGATGCAGGATATTTTATTCAGCATCAGGGGAAGTTCTCCATCTTCATCCAGAGACAGATGTCATTGGAATTACTTTGTGTTGGTCATTCAGAATTTGCTTTCCAAGGAGTCATGTAAAGAAAATATTCTGTTGCATCTCTGAATTCATTTCACGAAAATATATGCTGCTGTCTACCAATGTGTACAATCATGTATACAACTGAAATCTCTGGAATCATGTTTAGTTAACAGTTTAATGATATGTAAAGGTACTCTGAGATTCATGTTGCATCCCTTATAACACAGCTTTAAAGCTCTGCCGAAAGGGGTAAAACCTGACAGCATGATGTCACCTCTGGTATTATAAGGTGACACATTTATGATGAAATACCAAAAGTCTTATCTTCAGAAGCAAAAGAATTCAGTATTTCAAAAACATTCCCTACTGAGTCCTAGTCTTTCACATACAAGTACTAGGTATTGTATGATGAACAGTGTAGGCTTTCAATCACAGAGGATCAAGTACCATAGGATACTAATATAATACCAATACCAAGTACCAAAATGTCATTCAGCAGGCGAGATCAGACACAGTTTGGTGATCAAGTACAGTGTGATGATGATGGCAAACTACAGTTAGAAATTATATGGGTAAGATTTGAATATTTGAGTTTTGGGGTGCATTTCCATAATTGACCACAGGAAAACTTTTTTTAAATTTGTAATTGTCAAAGATGTGTTTGGTATGCTCCAAGTGTCAGGTCAAACGCTGTCTGTCCATCTTGGAATAAGCGTTCAAGGGATGGGCACCTGGGGAACAAGCATAGTATTAAAGACTAGGCAAATTGCCTTTCATTCTGGGGTAGAGGTCCAAGGGAGGAGGGGTGGTTGGGGGTTGGGAAGGTAAGGGGGATCCAAGTGGGGTGGTTGGGGAGGAAAGAAAGAGTAAGTTTTAGAGAACAGGCATATTACTTTCATGTTGGGGTAGAGTCCCAACGGGGGTGGGTGGGAAAGGAGGATCGTGGGAAAACAAGTAAAAATTCAAGATTATCCCTCGATGGCAGCGCCAAGCATGGTTCAGAATTTTGAATTATAATTCAAGTTTAGAATATTTGGTGTTGTTCTGGGAAGCATGGTCCTTCCTGCTGAAGGGTTGGTTCTTCTCTGATTATGTTGTGCTTGCTGGCTGTTGACAGCAGCTGAATTGAGTGGTGTAGAATATATGAGCTTGTTGGTTTACCAGTACTGGCTGATATCTCCTGTTTTCATCCTTCCATCATTGAAAAATTTACCCCAAATTTAAACTCTACATTTCAGATATTTGATCCTGTAATTGATCAAAATATCACTATAGAGTAGATAAGATTTTACAATATTTGGCTGTTGGATCCCATATTTTACCTCATGAAAAATGATATGTACATCAGGAATTGTGCTCATGGTTTGCTGATAGCAGTGAACTCATTTCTTAAACTTTGGAAGGGAAGGATGGCATTGGTACTGGCAGACATTGGAAATCAGGGGCGCAAATCTCTGTTTGAGAGTGGGGGGGCGAAAATGCTTATGATGTGCCCATGAGTACTAAACTGTGCACGCTTGGCGGTCACCGCGAGCACGAAGTGTGAAGCCCCAAAGGACTCCTGGTGGGATCCAGGGGCAAATCCCCTGTGGGGGTCCAGGGGGCGAAGCCCCTGGAAGCTCTTGTGTTCTGGCGTTTCCAAAGCTTCAGAAAAACTGTTTTCGAATGAAAAAAAAACGAAAAAAGGTGACCATATTTTTAGGTCTACTCAAATTTTTGGGGGGCCAAATTACGATTTGGCCCCCCCACTTTTTCACTTGAGGGGCGAAGGTCCCCCTTGCCCCCCCGGGATTTGCGCCCATGTTGGAAATAATGTACAGTATAGAACTATCTGTGTTGGTAATATGTTCTACTTTTAACATTACTATAACACTAAGGGTTTGTATGTATAGTACAGTATGAGTATCAAGGTGGATTGCCATCAAGCATATAAACAAGGGTACAGAGCCCCATAGAGTTGCAACTATAGTATAGTCTGTGACTGGATTTTTTCTGTGGCTCGTTCCCACTACATTTCAGTCCCACAGTCAGTCATGGAAATTGGCCCTACAGTACATGTACAGTACTGTAGTCACTAGTCAGTGTGTTTTAACCTTAATTAAGTACAGTACCAAAAGTCTGAGAGAATAATGGACAGGAGTTGACATTGTCAATGTTTGCTGTAGCACCATGGAGTCACCCGACAAAGTAGGACCAATGGCAGAGTTAGAAATAGAAAATGAAATGTGTTCAGTTGTGCAATTGACAGTTGGAATTGTTCAGTTGAACTCCCTCCCCTATAGAAATTTCACACAGAAAAGTAGAAAGAGCTAATTGGTATGCACCTCTGCAGGCTCTGTGTGCAAGAGATTTAGAACACCAGTGGGCTATAAGACTATTGAGTTGTATTGCAGAGCCTACAACCAGGTCAATGATATACTTCCATATGCTATTCCTGAGCTGTCTTAAAGTGATTTGTTTGAAAACTTCCTTTATGACAAGGTTGGAACTTTATTGAAACAATTAATCTTTGTCTTTTTTATTTTATGATTTGTAAGGTCAGAAAAGTTGATTTAACCTTTGTTTTAATAAGTGTGTTGATTGATGGATAAGGATGAAAAAAAAATGGTATTCTGTGTTTGTAGACTAAAGTTTAATTTTTTGAAACATTAGCCTAAAACTTAATAAGAACTAAAACCTGCTACAGGAATGTTCATTTGAAACATTTTGTTATCAAATCAAATATTAAAGAGAAATATTGCATTTGTTTTGCAGAAAAATGTCTCTGTTTTAAAATACTATGTATTGACACCAAAGGACAGATATTCAAAGAAGGCAGTATGATTGCATTCTTTTCAAAAAACAGCTTAATTCCTCGCAGATAAAAATTCAGTTATTTTTTGCTTAAGAACAATTTGTTTGCCCAAACTTGCCTAAATTCAAATGATGCATTATCCATAAACCATCACATTCATATTTTGAATAGATATGCCGTGAATGGGGTTTAAAGGTCAAGAGCAGTCCCCCAAAACTTATTTTGAAGGAATAGCTAAATATCATAATATTCCTCTTAGTTCATTTAGAAGTATCCTTTGTTTTATAACTTAAAGGGCCAAACCTCTCACCCCAAAGTACAATTTTGGTACCCGCGTACCAAAATTCTCAATTGGCTCAGCTCTTTGATTGACAGCTAATTCAAACAATGCAGATTGCCAAAGCTTATATTACACAGCATTAACGGTACTGTGAAGTGTTTTGATTATAAAAATTGAGTTTTTCTATACTCACCCTGAAGCAAGAGAGTGAGATTATTTCTGGATGAGGATGAATTTCAGGCAATTGTGGGAGGGGCTTCAGTAAGAAGGTTAGGAGAATTGGTACCGTTTGGGGGAGAGAACGGGGCCTTTAAATATTGTATATTCAATGTAAAACAAGCACTTACTGCTAGTAAATTTCACATTTGAGGAGAGAAATTCTTGTTACATGTCATCATAACATCTAATAATGAAACAGGACAGTCTTCTACACAACTTCAAGTTGGCATGACTGCTTTTGCCCTTTAAGTAAGATTGAATGATGTAATGATTGCAGTTATTTTCTTTGCATGCCATGTTGGTGCATTTGAAACACATTTCCCTTTAATGGGCTAGTCGTCTCCTCCAAAAATACAATCTTTGTAGTAGTCTACAGAAATTTTCTATTGGTTCAGCTCTTTGATTGGCAGCTAGTTCAAACAATGCAGAGTACCAAAGCAGGCCTTGATTTTCAGAAAATTTGTGGTTGTCCTTGGGCAACCAATTCCATACTTTTAGTTGTCCTAAAGAAAATTTGGGTGTCCAAAACATTTTGTGTCCAAAACATTTTTTGACCAATTACAGCACAAAACAGTTATTGCGTTTACGTATAATTGGTCTGGAAGAATGAAAAGATAAAATTTTTGCAAGACAAAGGCACTTGAAGTGTGAAACTGTGATGGAAAATTTTGCAACGAGTTGATCAGTCAGCATATACATACAGCATACTTCTTCATTCAGAGAAAAGCAAGCTGCTGGAATATAATTCTTTGTGAGAGAACAATGGTTGTCCATCGGACAACCAACTTCCACCTTTTGGTTGTCCCTATGGAATTTTAGTTGTCCCGGACAATCGGACAACCAAGAAAATCGAGCCGTGACCAAAGCTTTCATTACACCACATGAACTGTGCTGAGAGTGTTTTAATAGTACAGACATTGGGCTTTTCTATATCCACCCTGAAGCTGTACACTGAGATTGTGGTTGGATAAGTTTGAGTTTTAAACAATTGTGGGAGGGGCTTAAGTAAAAAGACTAGGAGGATTATTACTGCTTGGATGAGAGAAAAATGCCTCTAAGGGATAAATATCTGTGAATATTTTGATAATTCCATTAAATTCAGGGTTGCATTTGATGTGGTAAAAATATTGGATTGGAGATAGATTCAAAGTCTAATGTATGAGCTCTTGAAATTAATTTTTTCCTACACAGTTATGGAGCAATATTTCCTGCCACACTTTTTGAAGGGTCTTGGAAAATAAATATACCCATATGAGCTTAACACACATTCAATTTGTACTTTGCCTATGGGGGTTCATGAGCTCAGTACAATTTATGATATGCATGTATGTGTTGAAACACTTGAACCCTTTCAATCTGTAATTAAGTACCACAGCCACATCAGAGTACGGACCATGGATTGCATTGCACATTAAAATATGAATAATGACAGTGTGGGCCTCCATCTCATGGGGATGATAATGCATTTCTCTGTGAGCTACTTTGAAGTACAGTAATGTACCTGCATTGTATTGTATATCTAAACTGTATTCTGTGTCCACATGGCCTGCAACTGGGTTTCCTTGTATAAATTACTCTGACACAAAACAGATCCATATTGTTCTTTTGTGTACAGTCTGTACCATAACATACATTATTTTGATATCAACCAGCACTTTGTGTGTGGAGCTGTCATACTACACCAATACACAGTATTAACTTTACACTGATGTTGAAGGAAGTAGAATATTTGTTACAGAGTTTTGTTGTAACATAATCATTCGTAGCTTTATCTTGAACAAGTACCAGATCAGTCACACTGTGATGTGCTTGGAACTTAGACATATTTCTGACCCTTTACAAATTTTGAAAAAGGAGGTCTTAATCTTTTTAAAACATGATTTTAGAAGGTGATTATTTTTATGTCTGAAGTATGCATAATACAAGGAAGTATAGGCTATATGCATGACAAAAGTGTTTTTGGAAAGTAGATCAATATTTGTTCTGTGTTTATATACTGTACATAGATTTGTTGCAATATGAGAAAGGCATGAGTGGGGGATCCTTGATCCAGATAGGTTCTATGCCCCAAAATTTAGTAGAATTTCACTCCATCTTTTATCTTCCCCCCCTTTTGTTTTTGTTAATTTTACCTTTCCTTTGCTTTTTCTCACAAGTAAACATTGTTGTGTAATTGTGCCCATCCTTACTATCCCAGTGGGTTGGAGGCTGTTGAGTATGTCCATGGTATTCTCTGCCTGTCATAAGAAGCAAGTAAGCTTGAACTTCATTTTTACCATATTTGAATCTGATAAACTAAACTTTAAACTGCATTTGATTGTACATTTTATCTAGCTGACTATATCAACCATTCACATTGGTGTGTTGTTACGTCCCATTTAACTAAGTAGCATGTGGCATTGCATATTCCCAACTTTATAGAAATCATTGCACCTGGCGAAAATTGAACTTGATAGTAAAAATAACCTTTGGTCCATTGTACTACACAGTACCATGGAAGTGTACCACTGTAGTAAGACTTTTGGTTTCATCATGTGTAGTACTGTGTACAAACCAACAGGACACATGTTATTGGGATGGAGTCATGGAGTACATGTTTACAGTGCTCATTAATATTTAAATGTGACTGGTACTGATGTAATAGTCACACTGAATATTGACGTGCAATTTTAAGTGCGGTCTTAATTTTGTTGGGTCCATTTTCTAGGCAGCACTTTGTCCTCTGAAGGTAAAGTTACTGTCTGACTTTTACTACGGTGAGGCACTGACATATTATTCAGAACAAGCTTTGTGGCAGGTGAAGTGAGATGCGATCTGAATTTGGGTGCACAAGCATACCAAATTAGTCTGATCGATTGATTGGTTGGTGCTTTATTTGTTGATGAAGTACATATTCATCATTAAAATGTATGTTTAAAATTGCCTATCACAAGTTGGCATTCTTTTAGTTGAAATACCAGTGGACATGTTTATTTTGTGGTATGGTACTTTAGTTCTAATAATAGCCTTTTTTAAAGTTATTTATGATCTGAAGGATACTGTAGCACAAAAATTGGGGTTGGCAGTTACCATACGATAATGAAAAGTAGGAAGTTACTGCAAAGTAGTCTCATTGTTGTTGTTACACATGAATTCAAGTTTCAGTACTTTTCTTTCTATTGTATTGAGCATGTTTTGCTTGTTGGCATTATTTTGTTTTCCATACGTGAAATATACTGTGTACAGGAGTTGCACATGTTTGTGTGCTTCCAAAGTACACAACTTAAGTAGGGACAGTATGTTCTCTTTCAGGTAAAAAGGTTGACGTAGCAAAACACTTGAGAGGAATGGCTGCATGATTGAGTTCCTGTAATGTACAGTTCATTGTTGAAATGTTCATTCAAGCAAGTTAAGTAACTTTGCTGTATATACTGTGCACATTCTTTTAGTACCTGGGTATGAGACTAATTAAAGAGGAAGTTTAAGCAAAAATTTGATTTTCATATGTGAAAGAGGAACAAAATCTGCACAGTGTGGTGAAAGTCCCATTCAAATCAGACATGTATTTCTTGAGACATCAGTAATTGAAATCAGTAGATTTGTGTTCCAAAGTGGGTTTGAGGGCAGCAGAGCTTATATCACTTCCTCACATTGACAAGGAATGCTTTGTTTCCCTTTGTTTTATCAGACTGTTGTGTTGACCTTGACGTTGGTAGGAATAGGACCTCCCTGACAGGGATGCAAAGTTTGTTAAGTTCTCATGCCATTTATGCAATTACATTTTAATAATATGGGATTGTTGAGGAGAAAATTGACTCTAAAATTTAAAGAAAAACAAAAGACTGTGCACTAATGTGGAGATATGATGTCATAAGCTTGCTTAAAGTTCTTTTTGTTGAAAATGTGAAAACTTTACATGCTCATATCTTGAGAACTGCGCATAGGATTTCAATGCAAATTTCACCAAAATGCTTAGAATAAGTACCCCTCTAACATACCAAATCCTGTTGTGACCTAAACCCTTCTTTTAAGTACTTGGGAAGGGGGAAAAAGCAGTAAAAAGTACCTTCCATTTTTGCAAACCCATCCTGTATTGAGCATGAATACAGTACTGTCAATTTTTGGCAAGAGATTGCACTTCACAGTGCTGTACAATATGACTCTTCATCTACACAGAGAGAAAATACTACCACCATGTAAAGTTTTTAAGCTACATGTGTAAGGCATTCAAAATACATAGTTAAATAATATGCTTCCTAGGCTTCTCGATATAGGTTGGGCAGTGCCACTGTTCTTGGTAAGGTTTATAGCAGCTCAGCTCACCATGGATGTGGGAGATATTACTGTAAGGATGCAGCATTTTCTCTTATTTGTCCAACTCACACACTATTGAAAACCTTTTTGGCCATAGAGTGAATCTGGTGTCCCTTGGCGGGTGACCTTGGGAGTTAACAGTGAACAGATGTGAGCTGTGACCATGACTTGGCCTCTGTTCTATAATTCATCTCACATGCTTTGCAATATTAAGTAGAATCCACAGATCCATTACCTTTAACAGTGTTTCATCATTATTGCATTGATTTTCAACAATACTAAAGTAGGCACAGCTGTGACAAATCAAAAAGACACATTTTGCAAAAATAATAATTTGCCATTATTGATGCCACTGTATTTTAATATTTGATATGTACTTGTGGCACAGTAGGATGTATCGTAATTTTGTTATGACCAGCAGGGATTTATCTGGATCAGCCATCAGATAAGTTTTATTCCAGAGTGCATGTAGTTCAGTACCAATTGGTTTATATGTTGTTTATCCAAGTTCAACTACAGCAGTGTCTTGTCATTCATTTTACTCTAGACTCTAGAGGAACACAACTTGCCATTACTGTATCCATCTTTTACAGTATTCTGCATTTTTATGCTCTGTCTATAATTTAATGCACTTTGGTATCTTTTCAGTAACTTGTGAGTGGTATTTTTGTGAGGAAGCCATGATATGTATTCAAAGAGATTTTTCATTCTGACTGTGCAAAAATTTTTTGCAGTATGTGGTTGTGAATCTCTTTATCCAGATAAAGAAATGAAGAATTAAGAAATTATTCAGCTACTGCAATTTGACTGTGTCCCGGGAGTGGGATCACATTATAGCACAGATGCGGTATCCTGTGTGATTTACTTTATGAAGATCAATACAGTATATTATTTTCTAAGCCCTTTCATTGCTTTGGAAGTTGTGATGAAAATGGAATTGTTTGGTGTTTCTTTTGATTTGGAACTTTTCCACATATACTGTAGATTTTGCTCATGCAACAGCATTTTCCATGTCATTTAGCCTGTTTTTTCTTCAGAAAACCAAATCTTCTTTTGCCATTTAATGGATGAATAACAGGTTTGAAAGCCTTCATTCTATGAAGGACCTTCCATTTGAAAGTGGCATTAATAATGGAAATTGTCATCACAAAATGTTACAAGTTGAGGAAAGTCTTCTATTGCTTTGATAATTCATGGGGTTTTATTATGAATTAGTTAATAGTGTGGCCATAGAAGCTTCCATATATCTTGTCTTTTCATTAGAAGAGCATTATTAGTAACCTCCCGAGACTGAATACCAAAGGATAGGTATGCAGCAATAACTTCATAGTAAACAAAGAAACAGCTTAGTATTTTGGGATATCAACCTTCATGAGCTATTTTGCAGATGTTGCTATTTAACATTCAGTAAGTCTGTTACATATTCCCTGATTGAGACTATTTCTATTATATTTACTGTTCATTCAGTGATCCAATTATTGTGATTTAGTGTTTAGTCTGTGGCTACACCCATGTGTTACTCTGTACATTGGTAACTATATCAGTCCCTCTGTGGAATGACTCATGGTTAACCATTGAAAGGAGAGCTGAACTTTTATAGCCAGCTCTCCTGGATTTATGGGCTGTCCAAATTTTAGAAAGCTTTCAGATGTCCGTGTGTCAGAAACTGATGGTATGGTTTCAATTTCTTCGGAAATAAATATGTATGGACTGAACAAAGGCACAGTCCAGGAAACATGAGGGTAAAGGATTCAAACATTTTTTGAATATTCTTTAGATCATGAAAGTAGAAGAGTATCCCAAATTGTTTATATAACTGAAAAAACATTTTCTTAAACAAGTTTTGATGACTTAAAATTTGAATGAATGGTCTTCTAGAAAACAATGTGCTGTAACTTGGAAGGATAGCTACTAATTGTTAGGAACATATTGGACTTAAAAGTATATGATGATTATGTAAACTGATATTTGCATGTCAACTCATCCATTGGTGTGAATGAATGCGGTACATATTCAGTGAGAGTGGTTTTAGTTTTAGTGACTGAGGTCAGAAATTGTTTCACTCCTTCAAGAATTTTAATGACCAGGCTATTTACATCAAGTTCTTTCATCGCCTACAGGACCTAGAAGTTTTATTAGCTGTATGTACACAGTCCAGGCCTAATAACCTCCAGTGACATGTCCTATAGTGAGTTTGTGTTGCTTAGTAGTAATTGGTTCTTACAGTGGTCTTTCAAACCTCCCATGTAAACATAACACAGAATGAGATGTAATGTATCTGCATAGCCTATCTTATAGGGGCTTCCCTCCCATTGTGGTGTAAATCTGGTCAGAATTCTTTACTATTTTTAAAGGCTAAGGATGTTGGAACCTTCCCACAATGGCAAGGATGTAAAAACAACCCTCAAATCTGTCATCCATAACTCTTAGCTAGTGTGCAAGCAAGGGTTTATTTAAGCACTGGGCCAGAACAGTTGAAATATCCAGGCAGTGTTTTGTGGTGTGGACAGTTTATCTCGAGCATACTGTTGATTGAGGTCCATGGTGTTTTTTGGCATCAAGGTGGAAGATTCAGGGTTGGAAGATTCAATAGGAAGAAAGTGGAGTTTGAAAACTGACATATTTCATTGAGGAAGCTATTTTATGATCTCAGAACTTATGATAATTTGTTATGATAAATTGTCCATCATATTCAGTGTGAATTTTTCTATGTAGAGAAAGCAAAAATGCAGGTTGTTAAAAACTTTGCAAATGTTGTGGGAAAGAAAGTGAACCAAACAAACTCTGTGCCAGCAAAGAAGAGTTTCACATGTGAAATGTTGGAGGTAAGAATTTATGGTGAAATGCTTTTTCAAACCCTGTGTATCCATGTAATAAGGGTTTAAGTATAATTTGTTGTCTCAAGGTGTTATTTCATTCAAGTTAATATTCAAGATTGGTTGTGGCACTTTGTGAGGACATAAGGTGGCATTGACCCCCTCAGATTTTGTCCTTTCCCCAGTTGTTCCCTTTCCCAAGTTAGGTTAGTAAGGAGCTATAGGTCAACCAAAAATATAAATGGTATACCTCTTGTGAGACTTAAAATTCCACCCAGAGATATGCCTCAGGGCTTCCAAAGACATTGCCCTCCTGGACATCCACCTGGGCTTTGCACTAGGACCCAACCCACAGTAGCATGTGCTTCATACTCACTTTCTCTCTAAGCTAAAAATTTTTTGTCCCCTAACATTTTCCTTTGCCAATAGTTTTCCCCTTATTGTTTACATTCTGGGGCATCCAATGCACTAGATGTTTTCAGTGCCGTACCTGGTGTTAGTATTGCTACAGTATAACAATATGACATCCTTCTCAAACACTATCTTTTGCAATGTCTGGGAATGGGGTAATGGTGGCATCATGTTTATACTGTAAAGTGTGTGGTAAAGCAATCCCCCAAAACTTCATTGACAAATTCACACTCTTGCAAACCTCTTATTTGCCAAGGGGGGATTTAACTCCCTCCCCCCATTTTCTGCTGTGAACATTAGTGGACCATGGGAACTGGGAATTTTATTTTCTTAAAACATTAGGCAGCTTGGATGATTTCCCTCCCCACTTGGAAATTGGCTCCACGGTTCCTGCTATGGATTTAAAAATTCACTTACAAAATAATATTGTCACATAATGAAAATGTTGATAGGTGGACGGTGTATGCTAATTCTGATCTGGATGACTGTGCTTTTCTCCTTAGACGGTGTGATAGTGCATATATGTTTTAGAGGTGTACAGCTTGTGAAATCATCAACTTCATAAATTTTGTATAAACTATAAGATGAGATTGTCCTTTAGGGGACCTGTACGGAAGAGTTAAATACTTTCGGTAAATTATGTGAATCTTTAATCAAACAATTACCAGAAACCTCATCACCTATCACATACTTGGGACAATACATCCATCACAAAGTTCTGGCAATGTTTTGACGGCTGCCAGATTGTGCCCTCACCATGTGCTTCTCTCAAGACATACCATATGCTTTTTTGCATGCTAAACATTCTGAAAGCATTGTATTTTTAGCATACTTTTCTGAATTTCCTTTATACTTTCTCTGTTTTGGCATTATTTTGAGAATTGCATAAGTTTTGATAATTTTGGGGTTCCTTTATTGTTGTTCATACTTTAAACATTTTTTAGCTTGGCTGGTAGGGTTTATGTTGGATTTTGTTCGAAATTTATTGATTTTGATTCATTTCTACTGAGTTTGGCCCTCTTTCACAACTTTCCCATTGGTTTTGTAAGGATCCATGAGCAGCGTTCAACAGTTGTGGTCAATGTTTGTGCAGTATGGTCTACCTATTCAATTCATTTCTCATATGTATACTTTTCACATCCACAAGATATTGTTCAACAAACTTTATATATATGATGGACACAAGAAAAAAACATTACTGTTCATCAAAGCCAGTGACCATAGGACAATCGAAACAACAAAAAACATCTCATTTCAACATCTCTGTTAGTCATTTAATTCTGTCGGTCTAAGGAACGTTACATCCAGTGCGAAGAGTCAATCACATGACGTGTTGGAGTGAAACAGTTGTTGTGGCACGTACAGTACAGCAACAGTGCAAACTAATAGGTTTATTGTGTAACTGTACCTTGTTAACAGCGTATAATCTTTTTTTACTTGTGGATAATGATCGATTTTTATTGAACTATCCAGCTTTTAAGATCAGATAGTCTTACGAGAACTTTTCCCAGTGGGAATTCACTGTTTCCTTTACAAGGTGGCCTGTGAATGCAGTGGCCAGTCTCGCGCAATAGGCCTACCCCGCTAAGAATGGGTTTCTTGCCGTTCGTAAGTGAGTGTTTTGCACACAAGCACCCAATATTTTCGCATTTGCCGGACGATTTTTACATTCCGAGATTTCTATTCAACCTTGGTCTCAAGAAACTTTGCCAGTTAGGTCCACAATCATGTATCTTGAGACTCTGGCAATAGCATACGTGTACTGCACTCATTGCCAGACTATCGTTGTTTTCACTCCAGTTGAAATTTTCATGACCCAGGTCATGCAAATGCCCAGATGTTGGACCGACAGAATACTGCATTTATGGTTTACTATGGTTTTTATGTCAGTAACATATTACATGCATTGTTAACAGGGTAAGAGCTGTCACCCCAAACTTGCTTTGAGGATCACACAAGTTTCTTCTTTTTTCTTCAGATTTTCTTTTGTGATGTTTTAGGACTACAAAAGTACATACAGTATTCAAAGTAAACCAAGCAAATACTCCTTTTCAAAATGGAGGAGTAAAAATATTGTCACATGATTCTCAAGAGCCAATCATGCATATAAATGGACAGTTTACTAAACACTGATTCATACTGGGGTGACTGCATTTTGCCTTTAATTATTCTTTAACTCTTCTCAAATGTTGACATTTGTTCTTCCTATTTTGAAACAAATTGTACACGCTCACTAAAATTTGTCTGTACATTTCAGTTTCATAGCCGTGTCACATTTAGCAAAATAGTTCCATGTTTCCTGATAAGCATGGAGCCACTTTTATAAAACATGTTGTACTTCAACATTTAACTTACATTAAAATTAGATATGCACAATAACATGAAGCAGGTACAGTATGTCAGTTCAAGTCTTTTTCTGGGAAGAGAAGGCTGCATAACCTAAACAATTGTCTTTAGTTTTTTGAATCATTTCATTTAATGAAAAACAATGATGTTTAAATTGATGCACTTATTTATAAGGGAGGATGATGTTAGTACAAATCACAGAGCATTGTTTACATTCCCACACTTACCTTGAATGGTAGAGCAAACAGAACCTTGAAAGCACTTGAGATCTGTTACAGAAAAAAAAGTAAAATATATTGCCTGGCAACAGCATGAAGACAAAATTGCAGGAAGTGCTTGTGGTTGCTACTTAAATTTGTTAACTCTGTTACATGATAGGGTGACACCGTGATACAGTGCCACACTTGCTAGCCTTTGCACAAACAGCTTCATGGTAGGAGGAAAATCTTTCTTTAATATGATGAGTCTGCAATAATATAACCTGAAAATTGTGTGTGAGGCTTCTAGTACATCATCAATCCATGGGGTGAGGTGGGCACTTAAAGCGGTTCATTGAGTTGAATCATGAATATAAACAATATTTTCCAAACCTGTTAAATTTTCTTCACATATCAATGACAAATGGTCCAACTGGTATATATTTTTCACTGTTTCATTTTCAAGTGGTGGTTGGAAGACTAGTGAGTTAGAGTTTTACAGCCCAGTTTCCAACCTATTGGTTCAAGTTGAGCCACGGCCACAGCCTTTTTCTTTTCCAGTTGTGGCTCACTGGCTTGTTTTCCCTACTCCATTGCTTCTGTGGAGCATCAAGTACAACAGCAGTAGATTCCATTATTAGAGTCTTTGGTATGACTCGACTTGGAGATCAAACCCGGGTCTTCCACATGAGAGGTGGATGCTCTACTGTTTGACCAAACAAGTGGTTGAGAAGGCTAGTGAGAGATTTATTCATGAGCATACCCCTTGGCAGTACCACTGCTGTGCTAAGTTTGCTACTATTGTGCTAAGTCTACCCTAAGAATTGTTGTCTTGCCAAACAAACTTGTCTGCTCACTGGATACACTTTACTACTTTCTGAGAGGTCTCTCATTTAGGCCCTGGGTGTCTCTTCTTCCACATTTTAATTAAGCACCCCTCTCTGTATTCTGCTGCCAGCATTGGCAAACCCCTCTGAACAAATCTAAAAGGAAATAGGCCATATGAATTTAATGGTCTAAAGCATTGGTTATTTCAGCTAAAAGGAAAAAAATGAGTCCAATAAAGGTGGTTCCACTGGACCCATCATAATACTGAGCTTAACTTCAAAAATTGTGGTACGAAAAAAGTAGCATGCAGAAATCAACCTACAAGAGAGACTGCAGCTAGCTTCATTTAAAGATTTTAAAATAGATGTTTTGTACAGTGTATAAAATGTAATTAAAATAATAACCAATTGAAATGGAAAGTACCTTAGAAGTTCCATTAAAAGAATCAACTAGGTTTGATTGCTTGCTGTCCTTAGAAAGGGGTGGAAGGGGGTGCCCTCACCCCTTAGGAAATTTTTCCTTTTGAGAAGGTGCTGAGTTGCAACAATGGTGCTAATTTTGAAACATTGTGAAGCATATTTAAACCACACGCAGCCAATGGGAGGTGGGCTTCTGTTGCTCAATAGGTCAGACTGCTTCCAAGTCTTTTCCTTAAAGGCAGTCATTCGTCACCCTAAACTAAAGTTTCAGTATACATATCAAAACTTTCAATTGGTACAGCTCTTTGATTGGCATCACATTCAAACAATGCATCATAGCTAAATTACACAGCATGGGCACAGAGAGTGTCTTGATTACACATTTTGGACTTGTATGGCCACTGGGACAAGCCATGAAGCAATAAACAAGGATTGTGTCTGGATAAAGATGAGTTTTAGATAAATGTGGGAGGGGCTAGAAGTAAGTACAGTACTGGCGCCCTATCTGTCACGCTTTCAACTCACCAATGCTAGTTTGACGATGGTTGACCAACTGCAGTTGATCAACTACTTTTTTCATTGTTAATTTCAATAGGACCATGGTAACATGTCAATCATGTCTGCCGAGTCTGGCCCCTAATCCTCAACTAGTCGATTCATTCATCAGTGTGTCTAGTCTCCTTTGTGTCCAGCAGAGGAAGTCCTATTGTATCGTAAAAGGATTTTTAACTTAAAAGTCAAGTTTATTTGAGCAAGAAAGGTGTGTGGATAAGTGAAGACAGAACAATAAACTATCTGCCGTACGATCGATAAAGTATTAGCAAGTAGTATATTCCTACATATACTGTACGTACGATACTGTACGTACGATACTGGGCAAGTCTGCTTGAGCTTACTGTCAGTGCCGTAGGTGATCATGTTGAAAAAAAAATGGTAACCTCCTGACTGGAAAATTATGATCTTGCAGGGAGTTTCTTCAGTGTGAAAGAGGAAATAAATCAGCCATAGAGATATGGAACTTTTCCAAACATGAAGACTCATAGATTTTCTAGTTGAAAATATGACAGGTCGCCCTTGCTGTTACTGTTTTTAGAGTCTGTACACAGTGTAATAGGACAAGCTGAGTGTCACTGGAAAATGAGCACAGTGACCTTACTCCAGTTTCGGTCAAGAGAGGGCGTGATAATAAATGAAAAAAAAATTATTTCATTTTTCCTTCTTCCAATAAAGCTAAACAGAAAAGTCAGCTACGTAGGTTTGCATTTGGAAGCTGGGCTAACCTCGGCCTCCGGATCGTTACTCCATCTTGCGCCGTGTGAAAGCACACTTTGACGAAAGGTTAATTAACTAAAAGTTTTGTCACTGTAGTAGGCGCCCCTTGCTTCGTGTGTATCGTATTACCATAACCAGTTCAGGATGGAAATTGTAAGGAATAGTTCGTTCGTTTTACGAACGGAATATCGTAATATTTTCTTTCCAAAAGTGAAGATACAACCATTAATACTGTAGAATTGTTTGCAGTCGATGTCACATGGCCCTTTGATAATTTATTTCTTAGGCCAACATCGTGTTCTGTCTAGTTTTCATCCCCTAATCATGTCGGAACATTTGCATTACTTTACTAGACTGGGTTGTAGTTGCGTAAATGTACTGTAGCTACTATCCTGCTTCAACGAACCCGATGCAGAAAAATCATGACCATCTTAGCAGTTCTGGGCAGCAAAACAATTGCACCTGATTAACGTTTCTTATGGTTCTTTTCTGATATAAATATCCCCATACAATTTTTGCAGTTCTTGTCCAGAAATTATGTCTCGTTTGAAAAGAATCTGCAACTGAAATGCACTTAAGTCAGATCCCCCAAAAATCCACGTTCGCAGAGATTTGTGATGTCATTTCTTGGTGAATTTAGCACGGGGCTCGCCCGGCTGCGCTAGCCGGCTATATAAGCTTGTGAAGTGCGATCATCTTAACACAAACTCAATGGGAAAATCTGTCTCGAGACCGAGTATTTTCACACACTAAATCCCATAGGCGAAGGCGCGAGTTCTGATTGGTTGGCTAGAATCAACGCAATTGAACCAATCACGATGCACAAGCCAATTTAAATTTTGCAATGGATCGTATCGATATGATGTCACCGAGAAAAATACGACGCCTTGTTTGGCGGTAAAAACGGACACGCACGTAAGTCTACTGCATGCGTGGGCCTAGAAGTTTGCTGCCGGAGACCACGTGCATCGTTCTTTACGTTTGCAATGACGTAGTATGACAACATTGCAGAAGTCCCACTGTATATAACATTACGAAAGGAATGCTGGGAATGGCTTAATTTATGCAAAAAATAACCACCGAAATACACAAGATTCTAGGTGCTGCGTGCACAAAACGTGCACGGATAATATGCTAAGCTGGGGGATCTGCAAAAACAGCGAAACACTGTGACTCGATAGTCTGTACTATGTGTTTTGTGCAGCAAAGCTTGTACAGCAGCTTACGCGGTGCTTTCTGCGAGACTGCAAGGAATACATCTTCAATGCAATTCTAAATATAATGGCAGGTAAAACTACAGGGTTTTAGCAGAAAATATCAAACGATTACTCCCATGGCGGGGGTAAAATTTTTACGTTTTTAATTATTAATGTATCCCGTTTTGGCGGGAAGTTGAAGGATTGAGTAATTACGGGAATTTTTCACGACACCAAGAGCAAGTTTCGAGTATATTTTAGCCCCTTTTTCCAGTTTGCATATTATCGGTGGTAATGGCCAGCTGATGAGCAGAATTTTACCAATGCCGATTATTAACCGACAATGGAATAATCGGCCCTATGCCGATTACTTAACAGGTGATCGGTCGAACACTAGATTAAATGTAATTTTACAGTGAGGGACTTTCTATTCCTAAAAGTTGTTCATAGTTATATTGCTGTATGAAGCCCTCTGTAGTATCAGTGCTGTAGCGCACTGTGCACATTCATGACTGCTTTTTGGTTCCTTGCGGTAGCAAAGGAACCTATGTAGTCAGGTTGGCGTGTGTGTGTGTGTGTGTGTGTGTGTGTGTGTGTGTGTGACACTTGCTTCGGTACGCTCTAACTCAACAAGGGAAGGTTGGATGGAACTTGGATTTGGTACATAGATGCATCATAGGGAGAAGGTGTGCCCTATCGTTTTTGGTGGAGGTCAAAGGTCATTTGGGGTCACCAGAGGTCAAAAACTAAAAACCTTCTCAACAGGATATTTCTAGTTAGGAAACTTGGATAGATGTCATACTTGGTGTGTGGATGTGTTATGGTGTAAGGATGAAATTGGATATGTTCTGTGAAGGTCAAGGGTCATCTGAGGTCACCAGGGGTCAAACACCGAAAAACGTTTTAACACAGTATTTTAAGGTAGAATGGACAGATTTCAAATCAATCTGTGTTTGGTTAAGGTCAAAGGTCATCAAGGTCACTGGAGGTCAACTGCTGGAAATGTTATTTAGAAAATCTTGTAAGCTAGATAAAGATAGTTTCAATAGATTTTTTATCTCACCTGGTTTTGCATGCTTACACACCCAAACACCGTAGAAATTTGTCCTTTATGTTCGTTCAGTAATGATTCCTTTGGGTTGTACACATATTTTGGATCATTCAAAGTTTTAAGAGGGCAATAACTGAAATCTGTAGATTTCACTGAGCACAGGTCACTCTGCATTAAACTGGTCTCTCTGCCAGTGAAAGCAATGCATGGATTCTACAATATATCTCTTTAATACTGCTTTGCTCTGTGGGGGTAACCTTATCCTCATTCTATTATCACACTTCATTAATCACTTGCTTTCTGCTTGACTGCTGAATAAACCCTGTTTTCTGTGTAGAGGTAGCAAACAGGACAAGTGGTAGATTGTTTTAAAGTAACAGCAAGTTTTATTTGAGAGCCGGTAAAAATAACTTGTGAGAGAAATACAAGGGGTGTTTTTCTCTCTCTGACAACATTGTGTATCATTTATTGGTGATAATATCAAATTTGATTACAAGCATAAATACATATGGAAATGAGGTAGTGTTTTTGAAGGATAACCAAGCATTACAAAAGTTGAATTTCAGTAAGGCCACAGAAATTTAATCTTTGATTTCATGTAAAATTAGTTCTAAAATACCACTTGTGAAGATGTTACAAACATTGAGTACAGTATGAACTTTTGCTTAGCTCTATTTCACAGACTCGCTGTACAGTTCTTATAATATCCAGCAAGGAACCACAGTGCCCATTGGGCTCTTGTTGTTTCTGTACGGACAGGAATCACTCATGAAACAATGTTCCGCACTCAACTGTACACAGCAGTACACTGTGCAACTAGATACTATTTTCAATGAAGGACTGATAACCCCCTCGCTATCGATCGGCCAGCCTCCCTATTGAAATTTCCCAGTGCTTTGTGCCTCAATGTTGTACGTGAAAAGAGAGTGCAACGTTGACTAACAATGGGCGGAACTTCAAAGAAAATATCAGGAAGGAGGAGGGGTCGTTGATTCGAGTTGACTCCAAGTTGACACGGAAAAGATTCGACTAGTTGATCAACGTCCGCCAAGTTGAAAGTCAACTTGGGGTGTGACAGATACAGCGCCGGTACTGTAGGTTATGAGAATTGGAACTGTTTGGGATGATGAAAATATGCCTTTAATATTATATGATTTTGACACTATCACTTATTATGAGGGGGTGGTTCACTGCCCTCCCATTGCACACACAACTGTAGGAAATAAATTATGTATCTTTATTTAGTTAGTTATCGAGGAAAGTTGAAGGAATTAAAATTATTTAAAAAAAAAAGAAACATTCATGACTAATGGATAAAACCAAAAAGAGTCAAAATGCAGTAGTTGGGTTTGCTTACAAACTACCATGCCAAATAGGCCTATGTATCTATTTTGCCTCACATAGTTAGGCCCTGGAAGTTTGGGTGAAATAGATTGTTTGACATTAGTAAAGGCCAGTATGGCATGAAACGTGGTTATCGTGAACTGGATGTAAAACCTTTGATTTACAATCAAAGCTGGCAAAGGTCAATCTTGTACCAACAAAAGAGAGACTTTTTCATTTCAGACTGGTCATTTAGAAACTGAAACTGTATGTTCATCCCATTTGTTGTACATTCAAAAATATTTTGTAAAAATAATCATTTCTGGAAAATTGACCTATCAGTTGGTAATTTGGTATGGTAAACTCTGTTTGGTTAGGATTCACTGATACAGCCCATGAAGTTATCGCATCTTTTACTGAAAGTCAACTTGAGGCAACCAAGTTTGATGTTAAATGTATTTTGTCCTTTTGCTTTGACAGTGGATTTATTGGGGTTTGCTATCCTGCATAGGCATATTAAGTTTTGAAAATATCATTGGTCAGGGTACAGTACATAAGGGTATAAATATCATAATTTCTGTATTTTGTAAAAAATTGGTCGTAAATTTTAAAGGAAGGAAAGGCATTGGCTTTCACTCTGAAGTCATGACATCAGACCTGTTTGTTTTAAAATCACTTCTGGTACAGTAGAAAATGCACCAACTTCACTTAGCTTAAAGGGACAATCCTCTCACCCGAAACTTCACTTCTAGTATAGGGTAACAGAAACTCTCAATTGGCTCAGCCTTTTGATTGACTGCTAATTCAAACAATGCAGAGTACCAAAACTTATATTACACAGCACAAACTGTTCTGATAGTGTTTTGATTATTCATATCGAGCTTTCTATATTCACCCTGAAGCAATAAAATGAGATTGTGTCTGGAGGAGGGTGAATTTCAGACCATTGTGGGAGGTGCTTAATTAAGAAGGTTAGGAGAATTGGTACTGTTTGGGATGAGAAAATAGGGCCTTTAAGTCTCGAAAACTGAACATGAGAAATGAATGCGTTTTTCACAGAATGTCTAGTAGCCTCAGCCAACCTGTAGCAGTTGTAGCCATGCTTTGTTACTCTATGGAAAGCAGACTTTTATTACTGATTGTAATGTGCACAGCATCAAAGTATAACTGAGGTAGCTGCAGCTAACCCAAGGCAGATACAGACTTTTTGTTACTCTATGGAAAGCAGACTTTTATTACTGATTGTAATGTGCACAGCATCAAAGTATAACTGAGGTAGCTGCAGTTAATCCAAAGCAGATGCAGACTCTGGTTTTGACATTGTGAATATGTTGCCAGTAACATATGAAACATGCATTTGAGTTTGAACTATTTTAAATAGCGGTATTTCTTTTATTTCAAGTTTCAAGTAATGCCAGTCAAATGAAAACTGACACTATAAGTTTGTTAATTATGCACTTACCTGACTAAGATTGTTATTTGTGCAAAAAGTGTTGTAAACAGTATCTCACAAAGTTTGTAGTAAAAATTTACATTTTTTTTTTTGGTGGGGGAGGGGGGGGAGAGGAGGGAAGCAGGAGGGAGCTCATGGGGGAGCTCATGGGGGAGCTCATGGGGGAGCTCATGGGGGAGCTCATGGGGGAGCTCATGAACTCTGATATGGATCAAACCATAAGCAGCCAAAAATGAAATTGTCACAATAATCTTTTCAGCTCATAATTAATTGACACTGTAGCATGACTGATGTATGTTAATGAAATTTCTTTGAAGATGCTTCTCAGATTACAGTTAATGTGCTTATTCAGGAAGTAACATGCACACATCACTTCCAATGAAAAAGATTTCCTGGCCAACCACACCTAGTGATGTATACATTCACTGCATATAGCAACAAAGGAAGTCAACACTAGCTGTACAGCAATGTATAACAATTTTTGGTTTACTTTAATCGTACTGTTTTTAAGAACAATTCTGTGCAGGTTTTCCATGGTACAAAATGTTACTGCGAAAGAAGGAAAGGCAAAAACTGGCACTAATTCTAACTTATGAAGTATAAATTACAGGAGAGGCTTGTTTTTCAACTTTTGAAAAATAATTGAAAGTTTCCTTTCATAGTATACAGTAGAGTCTGATTTAGTTATGGCATATATATGAAACTGACTGTAAGCAGTAGGAATTGAATAAATAGACACTAGGATTAGAAATTGTTTACACTTTACAGTAAGTGTTCCATCTGGCTATTTAAGTTTACCAGGGTTAGGTTGGGGGGATATAAGTAGGAGGGAAGTAGTATCAGGAGGGATCATGGATTTCCAATTCTGGAAGATTTGGGGTGTTATTTCACCCCTTCCAACCCACTTAGTGAAATCAATATTGTATGCAATTATTGCATTAGAGTGTACCTATAGTAAAAAAATTAAATATGTATTAAACAGCTTGAAAAATGAATGATTTTTAACAGTCCAATTCCCATCTTCATAGGACATTCTTGAGCCAAGATGTAAAATGTTGCAGTGTATTCACTTAAAATTAAAAGAATAGTCCAAATGCTTATGGAAAATATTTCAGAAAGTTTAAAATATTTTTAAACGACATTAGGTTCAAAATGTTTTGACCTCAAAGAACTCTAAATAAAAACTTTGAATTATTTTTGAGTAGACCAATGAGTGTATTACATCATGGATTCACTTTCTCTGACTGATAATTACTAGCCAGATTGGCAGTTACATAAATCACAGGGATTGAGCATATGAAAAGTTAGGCTAGGCCTAAGCTAAACAGTGACGTTAGCCTTTGTGTGGTATTGATATATGCTGTCATTACAAATGAAGTGAAATGAAGAATTTTTAATGTTTCTTTTGCACTTTCATAAGCCGCATACCTCACAGCACTGCCAGATTATCATATCTGAAGCAACTCATCAAAGTGATCCTAACAAATGACATGGCTATTGCTGTATTTGTAGGAAGCAAAGCTTTATTTGTCTGTGCTGATTAAATGAAGCCATGCCCTGTATCTTGATGGTGCCATCTGAGGATGTAGTATAGTAAAGAACTCCTTTCAGATGATTTTGAAGGCTTGTTTGAACAGATGTAACTTCGTAAGCTTGGCACATACAACTTGCAGCTAGGAAGAGGATGTCACCTTACTTCGTTTTCTATTTTGGGCATATTGTGTAATGTAAAGTAATTGTTTGGTAGCTGGCCACTAGTTATATGTCCCATTGAATTTTACACACTAAATAATAGACTGAGAAGGAGGACATGCCACCCCTCTAATTGAAGCAGCTTTTTGTTGTCAGTCATGGCAAACTCTGCTGCTACAGTAAATATATACTTAAAGTGACACATTGAGTTGGTTCATGAAATTCACCAAGTTTTTCCAAACCCGTATTTTCTTGACAATCCCTTTATCCTACATACGAATAAATATTTGTGACTAAACACTTAATTATGCCCAAAACAATTTTAAGTCAGGGTAAAAACAAATTCAAAATTTAATTTTTTTTTGTTCTACTTAGGGATATGAACCTTGACTAGTTTAATATGCTTATAGTAAAGCAATTGTCATTGGTAGCATTAAGAGTAGGTGGTGCACCCTCTCACCTTACATGACAGCTGTTGAACCCCCCCCATTTTTAGGAAAAGCCTGTCATATGTGTGACTTATTGGAAAGAAAAATAAGGCTTTACAAATTTTCTGGTTTGGCTGGTAGATATAAATGCATTTTTAGTTAAGCAAAGTTTAAAAAATTAGTCTGATTCTTATGACACTGTTGCTGAGTATTGATATTATCAACTTGGTACTGTATATTAAGCATCTAATTTCAAAAATGTGTGTTGCAAATCTTGAAAAAATAAGGTCCACATTGTTTAACCCCCATTTTCACATGACATTTGCTATCTGATTTTTAAAATGTTGAAGTCCATTAACTCTGTTAAAAATGGTAAATTAATTGGGCAAATGCATTTAATTTTACAAGTTATGCAATTAATTGTGATGTCATACTTTCACTGTACTCAAATTACTGTCTCTTTTCATCCATCCTGAAAGCAACTGGTGCAAAAATGTGATAACTTCCTGTTCTGTTGTCTATAGGGTGAATATTCTTTAGAGGTAGCACTTCCACTACTGTAACAAGACGAACGTCTAGACGAGTTGCGGTGCCGACAAACCAAGTCGTCTTGTACAGTACTTTAAATGTGATTTTATATTTTAGGGGGACAAAAATACCATTCCAAAATACTTGTATTGTGTTTTCCCAATAGCAGCTAAGTTAAGTTCCACACTTGTAATCCAGGAACATTGTTCATTCACTTTAGAAATGTGGTTGAGGTGGAACGTGTAACACACCAAAGAAATACTCGATTGCCGGTATAATGAGGTTTGCTCATTTTGAACTCATAGTTGACAGAAAATCAGGAAAAGATGATTCAGCAGTTGCTTTAGAACTGTAGAAAGAGCAAAATGTCACATCAGATAACATTTCAAACGTTCTTTACAAGCTGTTTCTTGTGCATTCAATATAAGGTATCCCTAATGTCCCGGCTCCTTAGTAACTCCTTGTACAGCATGAGGGTTTCTGATAAAAGATGGTAAAGCGCCAAAGGCTCAAGACAGACCATTCGACCAAACAGACGTTAGTCAAAATTGTATTTTAAGTAGTGCAGTTAATAAGGAAAAACATGCCATTTGTTTAGCTGTTCATTGAATACAGGTGGAGTACACTGTTATGACGTAATGTTGGAAACGATAATGAGTCTGTATGACAGTAACGTTGTAGTTACTTGGTTGAAGATGGATTTATGTTAATGAACAAAAGGAAAAAAATTCCAATGTTGAACATAAAGAATATTTAAAGATTAATGGTTTTTATAAAGTTCTGTACGCTCCGCACCAAGTTTACTCTCAGCTTTCCTAATAAAAAATTGTTGTAAGTAACATGTAATAACAAGTTAACGAGAATCAAAAGAAATGTCGATATCTCAGATTTACCATAATCTTTACAAATGATGAAATAAAATTAAAAAAAAAATATAAAACAGCAAAGTAAAACTTCCTTTGTCAGCGTTACTTTCACCTACATTCCCTCAACATAAATGTTAACATGATGATATTTCACTCAAGCCTTAGGCCTATTGTCACTGTTTCTCCAATTTATATTAATCCCGCACACATACGTCACTACTAACCCTACGCCGGTAACTTCTTAGTTCAGTAATGTATAGACACTTGAACGACGTTGAACTCCACAAATCAGAGAACCGAATAAATCACTTACAAATCATAAAAGGTAAATTGCAACATCTATACGTCCCTTCATGAAACCCGAATACCAAAAATATCGATGGCCCTAGTTTATAACTATTAGCGGCGATTCGTCTGTCATCACATCATTAAACAGTCTCGCTTCTTCCTACACTCTATATCAAGAACTTGTTGTCGCCTTTCTGACAGTGACTTCTTACCACGGAACAAAACTGTTGCCATTGCAAAATATATAAAAATTGTTTTAATAATTTCCATGCATTTCTTTTTCTAATAAAAATAATAATATAGCAAGTTTATGTATGGCCACGACCCGCAACTGATCAAGCGATAACCTAAAATATGTAAAAGCAATAAGAAAGCCAGGTCTATGAATAAGACTGCACTGTCCAGTAAAAAAACTCCGTAAAAGACAAATTTCATCATTCCAACCACCCATATGCAATAGCTCAACAAATCACTTTCAAAGAAAAAACGGACTTCATGAAAAATAAACGTTTCGCTGATAACACCACAGCCAGTGACATAACAAAAAAGAGCATAACTAGCTTATTAATTAGTGTCTTGCTACTTTACCATTTACGAAACGCACCACCTGGCTAAAAATTTACAATTGCGAATTTTCGTTGTGTAAGCCAACAATCTAAACCCTCTACAAACGGTCCAAATTTAATGTTTACGTTCGTTTAACATAAATATAAAAAATGGTAAGGCCATCATTTTTAATTGTTTTACAGTGACGTATATCCCGGAGAAGGCAAGGGATGTCTTTGCTTCCTCAAGTAAAAAAAGGAAAGCCAAACTGTCATATGGCCCCCTCAAAATTTTAAATAACCATTTCAAAATCAAGACATTTTTGACAAGAGATGAACTATCCATGGCCTTTAAAAAGATGCCCCCAACAGAAGACCCAAAAGCAGTCCCTGAATGATTGTGCAAAACCTTCATTCATGCAGACCTCTTCCCAATATCTCAAACAGATCACCGCCCAGCGTAATAAAAAATGGTTGCTCTCATCACATACAAATATAAAACAAGATATGAATGAACATGTTAAAACCCTACCGTGACTACTCTTTACATTAAACTATTTGTTCATGTTAACACTTCTTCATCTTATGATGTGCTCTTCTCCCTAAATGTATAAATATCCCCAAGAACATTTCCCCTGAATTTGGTTTTTAAGTATTCTTCTTTAGTGGAGCTTCTGAACAATGGCAACTCGTGGTGTAAATATGTGGAGGGGTACATAATGAACTTACAATGACATGTCTTAAATAAAGATGATCATCTTCCCTGTAACCAATAATGCCAAACACCGAGAAAAACAATTACCACCCACAACAACGAAAAAATGAAATGTACATGTAGATCTTTCGGAACGTATAAATAATACATTACGATCGTCATGTTCCCTACTTTCTCCATCATCACACCTCTGACTATTTTCATATCCACTGGAGCCTTTTTTTGTTTGATCCCAACTCTGAAATCATCATTTTTCTCCCCTTCATAACTTTTATCTTGAAATTCACCCCCATACTTTCTTTTTCTTTGTTGCCAACCTTTCCTTTCTACAAAAAAAAAAAAAAATTGAACGGCCCTTCCTGGGCATTGTTATATTCTCCACATAGTTTTAAACTTTAAAATAACAAATTTACCATAACCAGACACCTTGATATAACACAAATATTAATACTCGCCATCTCATACAAATAATATTTACCTACCAATAACAATGTTTCGCTCCAACAGAAACTTTCTTTATGAATAAACAGTGAAGAAAACTCCTCTAAACTATCAAACTTTTTACTCCACAGCAACCCCGACCATGTCACTTGAAAAGAATAAATCTCTACAAAGAAATCCTCATATAAATACTCAAAATTCACTAAACACCTCGATGAATTAAAAAACAACCAAAATGATGGCGCCGTGTTAAATTAAACAACATATTATTCCCCAGAGTACACACGGACCTGGTTTTTCCGCAAGATTGTTACTAAAAATAGAACACGTTTGCAAATTTTACGTGAAAAAACCCCAATTTTACACTCTCACGAAAATCATATTTCCACCAAAACTTAAAAACACGAAAGAGAAGTACCATCCCTACAAATTGCACTAAACCGTATTTCGATATAACAAAGCATCTAGAAGGAGATAGAAATAAAGTGCCGGAAAAGTCAGAAATTGACATCTCGATAGTAACTGCATTAGTTGCGGTTGCCTGCAAGGCAGGCACCGCAACTAAAAACCCTCTCTCTACAACATGCAATCTGAGGAAGCAGGAAGGTTTTCAGGGTCATAAACATTTTTTTTAAAAGGAAGCACTAGGAGATGATAAAGTAGGACATGTTTCACTCTGGGCTATTTCAAAGAAGCAAATAAATTACAACATTTTATATCTCAGCACTTGAGTAATCTATAACATGGGAGATGGTTATTTACCAATGCTTTGTAATGTATGTTCTTGTAATTCCAGACTTTGGTTGTAGTGTCAGCTTGATCAAAAAGAAAGAAGTAAAGTTCAACTTTGGTTTCAAGTGTGCTACAAGTTCATGGTCAGTTTCAAATATGGTTCAGTTCCATTTGTCAATTCTTCTCCCATTGTTACCTCTTGCAACAAGCAGGAAGTACAGTTATATTTTAAACCCTAGCCCACATCACTTTGGGCACATCATAAAGGTTATGGCATCCCCCTATCCAATGAGTTGTTAGCGACTCCTTGGCCATAGTTAAGGACTAGCCATACAGTTGAAAGTGCTGTTTATGATTGCACATTGTCATTCATTCAAACAGGGAGCTGTTGGGGTTTAAGGAAGCATTTGGTACTTAGTAAATTCTCTTTTTATTGTAAAGCGCCTCAGAAAACCTTTGGTTCTGGAATGCGCTATATTAAGTATTATTTACATTACATTACATTGGGGTGGAATCACCCTGAATCAAACAATACAGCTCTTCTAGTTTGGTTGGTACACAGCCCTGAGCAAATTGAGCTGAGTAAAGCAGGCTTTGTGCTATTTTCGGTCTAGCAGGGTAAGGGACCACAAAAGCAGGGGTCCAGGGTGGCTATAGTCCCTGCTCTTTTTCTGCTAGGGGCGTTTCGAGTTGCATTTACCTGGAAACTGGGGCTTTTGTTTCCCTTTTCTTCTAGGTAGTTGCTTTAAAAATTTGGGAGTCAAATATAGACCCTTCATAACATTTCATTGGAAGAAATGGTCCTCCATTGTCATGGAGAGGGGAATTGTAGAAAGAATTTTTAGTGGAATATTTGGCTGTGTATTTGAGCAAGGAATGCTGCAATATGGTTGTATATGGTTAGACTATGGGACAAGGTTTTATTAAATCTGATGTGGTCTTACTGTGAGTTCCAGTCAATAAAACTAGGCCACTACTCAGCATCTCTAGCACAAGGCCTGGTGTTGTCAGTGTTGAAAATAAAAACAGGGGTTAGGGAAATAATGGTAATGGAGGAAATATGTTATTAATAAGATATGAATATGAAAATATCTTTTAAAGATATTCAAAAGTAGAGAATTTGTTAGGTTTTACTTCTTCTGTGGAATGTAACTCAAAGGTGTGTACAAGAAAGCAGCGACTGAATGATTGAAACATGAAACAACAAAATATGGAAAAATTACCAAAATTTGAGTAAATTTGCATAATATTGTTTGAAAGTCATTTTGGATAAAGCAGTGAATGTGCAGTATAAGGTCTCATTTGAAAGAATTTTGAAGCCTTTTAACTTTTGTGTCATCAATTCTTCATCAAACAACTTTATGTTTGAGTAGTTTAACTTTGAAAGAAGGCTTTTGAAATGAGGACGACTAGCAGGATTAGTGACATGGACTACATGTAATATTTGCGTTAAAAATGGAATGATCGATAATTGTACAGAACTCCCAAGTTTTGATTGGTTCAAGTCATGTGATAAAGTTTGGTAACAGCTGTGTATCTTAGATGAATTAAAGGTGCTGGTTACATAAGACAGACAAGGGAACCACTTATGCATGCAGTGGTTTAATCACGAAAGTAGGTTTAATATAAGCATCGTTTGTCATTTATTCTGTACTCCTTGTAGATGTAGAAGATAATGTGTGCTTTACAGCTGATTCTTTTCCTTTCCTAATGTGCATGTGTAGCTTTTGTGTTTCCTGTTGTGACAAAAGTTTGATAGAAACCAAATCATTTGTAAACTTGATTTTGTTTACAGTTAACAATCTTACCCTTAAGTTAGTAGGGATATGGAGGTTATTATATTTACACAACTTACAAATGTTATGGAACTTAAGGAGGGACTTTACCTTCTTATACCGGTTTTCAAAGGTTAAAGTACTTATAATGCTGTATAGAGGGTGCCTGCAGTAAGTAAATATTCATGAAGTATATAGGTGGTGCTAGTGCTAGACTGTACTGTATGATGTGGTGTACTGTATCGTGTCATGATCACCTAGCCTTGTCTCTTTATAATATCAAACCAGGAGACTGCTCGCATTTATTTCATGAACCAGGGGGTTGCTAGCAACTCCCTGATCAAACCAAGGGTTGGTTGCTACTGTGACCATGCACTCCTTGATAAGCTGTCAAATTTGCACTAGTGTAGTAATATTCTTACTCCTGTACACCATATTACTGTGGTCTCACATACAGATAACACTGTGTTACTTCGAACTGGAGTAATATGAAAAGGCAGGTCTATTTTGGTCCTAGCCTACCTAGGACCATACGTACTCCATTTACACCTGTACTTACCATGTGGCAAACTAGTAACACTGTGGTAACCCTACTAGCAGGTGGCATCTTAGGCCTCTTACACCCGATACCAGGAGGGCGGTTTCGTCCCTCTTAACTTCCAAAACAGGGAGTTCTGGGGATTACCAATGGTCAGTGTTTTAAAGAGGCTCATTGAGTTGGTTCATGAAATTCAACAAATTTTAAGTTTTCTTCACATACCAATGACAGATGGTCCGTCTTAGACAATCCTTATACCCTACATACAGATAACTATTTTATGAGTGAGTTCTTAATGGTTCAAGTCGGTTTTCAAAAATTTGTGACCAGACACTTTTTCAAATGATGTACAAAACTGTTACAAATCAGGACACTGAAACGTTTTCTGTGAATTTTGGAATTGAAACTTGACTTGTCATGCTAACTATAAGCATTGTTATGTGATGGTAACCCTTTGAGATTCTCATTAAGTTATTGATATCAACTCAATGAGCCTCTTTAAATTTTCATCCACCTCAGGTCACAAGGTTCTATGGTTAAAGGGCAGGAGCAGTCATCCCAAATTGAAGAAGTGTAGTAGACTGTCAAGTTTCATGATTGGCTGTTAGGAATCATGTGTCAATGTTTTTTCTCTTCAATTGTGAAATTTGCCAGAAATAACTGCTTGGTTTACCTTGAATATGCAATAATACAGTAAAGTCATAAAATGTAATGAAAGATACTTTGAAGAGAAATAAGATGCAAATTGTGTTATTTAGCTTTTTCTTCAAAATAAGTTTTGGGGGACTGCTCTTTACCTTTAAGCATCTTACACTCGATACCAGGAGGTCGGTTTCGTCCCTCTTAACTTCCAAAATGGGGAGTTCTGGGGATTACCAAGGGTCAGTGTTTAAAATTTTTATCCACCTCAGATCGCAAGGTTCTACATTTAAAGGCCCTGTTCTCTCACCCCAAACAGTACCAATTCTCCTAACCAAGCCCCTCCCACAATTGTCTGAAATTCATCCTCATCAAGACACAATCTCAGTTTATTGCTTCAGGCTGAGTATAGAAAAACTCTATATACTAATCAAAACACTCTCAGTACTGTTCATGTTATGTAATATAAGCTTTGGCACTCTGCATTGTTTGAATTAACTGTCAATCAAAGAGCTGAGCCAATTGAGAATTTTGGTACCCGGGTTCCCAAACTGTAGTTTGGGGTGAGAGGTTTGGCCCTTTAAAACACAGTGTTTGTGGTAATCAATCAAGGTAATAGGCGTTGATGGTACTGATAACCCGTATTTACTTTACCCTTGGGGCAGATGTTTATTATGAATCTTTCCCAGTTTCATGGAGTAAACATTCCATTTTTCAGGTTGATTTCTCTTGATCAGCAATTTTCTGATGGTAGATTAAATGTATTTTATTTGTAAATATCTCCAAGCTTGTGACAGTTGTGTTTAGATTATAAGCTGAATACTTATCAATAAAAGTGAAGCAGTGACTCTGGTATTTATTGGATCCCCTGGTGCTCTTAGATAATGTTACACAAAATATCTTGTTCTGCAATTATACATACTGTAGATCCTGATACCAATTGTTTCTTTTATTCTGTTCATTAGAGTGTATATACATGTCGGGAATATGAGCCATGTTACAGTACATTAATTGGAGAGGAAGTTAATATTACTCAGGGTGCTAGAAGACAGGTAGATACTGAAATACCACCGTGACTCAAGATCCCCTTACGTCTAATGTAATTTTCTCTGGATTAGCTCACGGCGGGGTAAGGGTCATAATTATGGGTTCATTTCTTAGAGTGAAGGTGAAATGTTCATCAGCATTCTTTGCAGCTTGCATTAAGCAAAGTCATTGCTGACAAGAGCTGTGAAACTGATCTAATGCAAGGATTAAGAGCTGCTTAATTTTCCAGAAAATTACCTTGGAGCTTGAATGGAAACCAATCCTACTACAAAATAAATGTTAGGGTACAGACAAAGGTTTGGGAGCTTGAACAAAATTTGTATGAAGAGAGCAGTAGACCAACAAAATAAGAAAAGAACAGTCGCCATAATGTGGAAATTTATCAAGAAATTGAAATGAAGGTTTTATGAAGACAGGAGTACTCTCGCTTTAGACCGAGGGATAATATTTATTGTCTGGGGCAGGTAACATGAAGAACATTAGTCGAGCAGTCTTATAGCAAGGGTTTTTGTCTGAGAGGAGCTGGATTTATGGAAGAAAAGAGTGCAGCTGCACCGCCTGTCTTTTTGTTATCCTTAATATTTTTATTTTTTAAGGAAAATTTATCACTAATGTTTTAATATTGGAACAGTTGGAATTTTCATGAAAACATGCATCCTGACCCTTATTTGGCAGCTGCTTGTCATTTTTTTGTCTGAATCTGAAGTGGCTTGAAGAAAACAAGGACAAGCAGAATGCCCTTCCTTTTGTGATAGAAGGGGGAAGGGGAATCCATTTTCTCAAAAGTCCATCAACTCTTGATTCCAGGGATTTCCGTCTTGCAAAGATGTTTTGGGACCAGAGTTGAATGGTCAATGCTCCTGACATTGTAAATGGACTGCATTCTTCTCTTCAACCCATATAATTACTTCAGATCAGCTCTGTAAGGCCCTAGATAAACAAGGGATGGCCATATGCAACACACACCTTTATAACCTATAAAAAATTTGGTACTTACTGTGGATATGGTATGAACTAGTCTCAGTAATTGCTATTCAGATTGCAAGGGCCTGAAAAACTATGACATAGTCTCAATGTCCATATGTCTGTCTCTATTTACAGTCAATGAAAGACAAATTTTTCCTTGTACATGGAAAATTCTTGGCACAGAAACACTAGGTACCCACATTATTTTCATGTTTTCCCCTTGTGCTGATATCAACAAAAGTGCCTTGTCAATAGCCTTTTTCTATGAACTGAGTTTCTGGGAGGATATTTTTACTTAACACATTTCTTTCCTTATTATTCTAACAAACCCTGTACAGTTTCATACTCTCTTTTTATTTTTTGTGAATCCCAGACTTAATATAATCAAGTTCAGCTGATATTTTGTTGAGATTTCATGCACTGTGCAAATCAATGGGTAGGAAGGCATACAGTAAATGCCTTTCAAAGTTCTATCAACTATCATTGACATTCTTGTAAACTTCCTGTATAATAGTTATTCAATGTTGATCTGTTCCATTCATTGATTCCTATTGTACATCACCATAAACTTTTTATATTGGAAAGCTGCAGAATTTCATGAGGTTGCAATAAAATATATTCTTCTATAATCAGCATGCAGTGTATCTCCATTTCATGAAGGTAGCCTTGTATTTGAGCTTTTGCAGTCACTGTAAAATGTCTGTGGTACAATACACATGTTAAGTACCCACAGTGCAGTAGGTGTGATATTATCAGCTGGGTTGTCCCAATTCCCCTAGCAGCAGTTAATCTTGAATGATGCCCTTGGCCTACTTATAGAAACACATGCTCAGTGTATGTACCTTAAAGGATATAACTATGTATACTACACCCTAATTGAATCATCAAATTTATAATCCTTTCAATCCTCTCTGGTATTTTAATTGTTTCCTTTTGAACTTTTGACCCTTTTCTTGCATCATTGAAGATTAGGTCTTCTCAACTCCACAGAAGGTTCTTTCTTATTTAAGAGAGTTCAGCCTGCCTAACTGGTAATGTAGTCCCATATGGCTGAGCTTTTCCATATGACATCAGATTTGTGCTTTTCATGGTTCCAGTCATTGTTTTTATAGTGGAAGATGCATAAAGGGCTTTAACTTATTGACATTTTTAATACATCATGTCCATGGATTGTGATCACATCTCCCTTCTTGCAATGCTTGGGGTAATCCTGGTCAGCTTGGAAATATCCTGTAAAAATGAGGTCATTTCTGATCCATGTAACATACAGTAACATATTATAAAATTTTGGATGTTAGGCTTCAAGAGTCATACAGTACTTGAAGCAATCTAGAAAGAAACATTTTTTTATCATTAGCAAGTTTCAGCCCCAGAGCTGTGGGTTGCGAAATTTTTATTGTCAATCAGCTAAGAATGAACAGATGTGTTACATCACTCATAATTTGTATGGCACTATGGAGGAATTTTCATCTTTGTTGTTAAGTCTATGAATTACTGTGCTCCTTCCATTTGATCTTGATGTTCAAGCTGTTTTAGATCAGTGATGAGAGAAGATGAAGTGTGTAAGTAGCATGTGCCTTTCTCCCCTCTTTTTTGTTCTCACTATGTTTGCTTTGTTTTGTAGAAAATTGATGTGTGTTTTTCAGGGTTTAGTCCACTGTTCAGGCTGTTATTTTCTCGTTTTTGGGGGATGCGAAATCAAGGGAAAGCTTCAAGTCCTTGGTAATGATGAGCATCTCCACATTCTCCAGGCTTGTCAGATGGTGTCAAAAGCATTAAAAGACCGTCATCATCATCTTTTGCTTATTAGACACAATTGGTATAAAACAAACTGAATTTCCAGGAGCCAGGAAGCAGTTTTTAGGTGGTGAAGCAATTAATGTTAGCCAAATGCCATCTGTTACTCAGGCTTGTGATATAGGTTTACTTTCAAAATGAGGAAAAAGAGGAATTGAAGAATGTGTAGGATATAATGATGTGTAAACTCAACCTCCAGAGGATGGGTACACTTTAATTTGTCGTCAGTACTGTTTTAAGGGAAATTGTGCAAAGTCCTGGAATAGTCATGGAAGTTTTTACAAAGTGACATTTTCTCATTTTCACTCACCAATCATCATCATATGTAATATTACAATTTACGTCACCCCTCTACTTACCTCCTATTCACATATGTAGTCCCCACTTACTGGCAACTTACCCTGGTAAACTAATAGCATCCAGAGTAATATTAAAAGGAAATAATATTAAAATGTAGTAATATTAAAATGTACTTGTAATGTCAAATGGAAGAACAAGAGAAAGAGCAATCATGGAAAATCGTTATTTTGTCCTGCTAAAGTCATGGAAAAGTTGTGAAAATTTAGTCAGTTTTCTATCCAATTGACTTATCATCATGTGTTTGTTATTCATAACTTGTTTAGTCCATTCCTTACCTTTCATCAGCCAAAGAATATTGATGTATCATGTGACAAGTCCCAAAAGTTTGTAGCATCAAAATATTCACATCTGAAAACATCCACCAAGGTGCTTGGAATGGGGAGGATATAGCACAGTGTGCAAAATTCTCTCAGTGGAAGGCAAAAGTATGAGTTGTTAAAACACATTGTTTTCATCAGTGCAATGTATCAGGTATGAAGCTATCAGAACTTGAAAATGAAATGCATGGACTAATATGTTTACCATTTAAAGAGACAACAAAGAGTTTTAATTCTTGATAGTTATCTTCTGAGATATTTTTTTTCTTTCAGAAATATTTCAGGGTGTTGGCCTCTGTAGGTCCAGATGAGTGTGATTAGTTTGTGGCCATTTTGGGAACCTTAAAGTGTTTTGTAGTACTTACCATTTATACCCATGCCTGTGGCTTTAAAGGAAAGTTCATTGATCTTCAGAATTTGCAATCTGCACCTTTTTCTTGCAGACTTGTTCTCATGAGAACACAGTTTAATTTAGCCAAGTGAAGAAAAAGAGGGGGACTGGGGAAGAACTAGATGAATTTATAGATAAAGTGAAGGGAAGGCGATAAAAATACATTTTTTCATCTTAAAAGTTCATATTAGATTCCAGGCTGTTGTTTGTTTGCCTGATGTGGTAGCCATTTATATCATATTGTGATGCAGTTATTTAACAAACTTGTGAAGAAATGTATAGGTGTAGATGTGTTGTCCTTTTTAGGATATAGCATCCTTGGAAAGCAAATCTCCTTTGGGAATGAACATTTGGTTTCATCAAACAGCTCAGAGATTGGGATTTAAGACTTAAGAAAAATTAATGTTGGTGTGTCAGTTAAACAAAACCAGCACATCATATTAGCTGCACTAGGCATTGAGGACTGAGTTCATATAGTATGTACCATGCAAGCATTTTGTAGAGGATTTGAAATGTGTAGAAGGGCTGTTAATATTGTCAGTTCCCCTGATTTGTTTTAAAGGGGTTCTTGGAGTTGATCTGGATAACTTAATGAGAGTGTTAAGGAATCACTACCACATGAGAATGGTTATAGTAAGCATAATTGGTGAATTTTCATTTGCAGCAGTTACAGGAAAAGTTATAGGTTCAAATTTTGTGGTGTCCTGACTTGCAACGGTTTTGTGCATATTTTTAAAAAAGGTCTAGGCATGAAAACGGAATTGGACCGTTAAGTACGAACTCATAAACATTTATTTGTATGCAGGATATGGGGATTGTCTTAGTTTGACCATTTGTCATTGGTATGTGAAGAATACTTTACAGATTTGGAAAATTTGTTGAATTTCATGAACCAACTCAATGGGCTGCTTTAACTAGTACTGTTATTGTAGGTTGTCCTTTATAGTGGCACAGTTTTCTTATTGCCTTAAATAGCCACAAATGAAAATTTGTTGGCCAAATATTGGGCTAATGTGCTTCTTTACCATTTCCTTTCCCCATCCTACCGCTACATTTCTTTCATTTCTCAATGGCATTGCACCACAGCCATGTACTGTACTTACTGTACATTAAAATTTGTTTTCCCAATACATAGATACATCCCTCATACAGTATCTATAGTATGGAAGATTCCCCCACATTTCCAATCTGGAGATAAATTTTTATTTGCCTATTAAAGTTCATGTTTTTACAATATTGATGACATGGAGCCTTAGATTTGGTTATATCTTGAAGGAGATTGTGTTATCAATATGAAATGATCTCTGTCCATGCATGCCTCAGTGTGAGAGTGGAATGCTCAGGATGAGGCCATAGCATTGAAGTATGTTTAGTGGGACATTTGGCCAATTCCCAGAATTGCTGGTCATGTTGTGTGTGGTATTCATTGATACACTTGGGAGATTAGTACTATAATAACAGCCTTGGCTACTTGTAGATTATTATGCCCATTTTCCATAATGTTAGTATCAAGAGATGTATGATTTGATGCTGTTTGACTACCTTCCATCACCAGTAAGTTGCAGTCTGGGAAAAGTATCATTATTATTACATAGTTGGCACAATCTTTAGTGAAGGCACCTGCAGTTATATGGGTGTAGACTAGTGATCTGAAACACTCAATGAAATGAATGCACCGCTTTCCATAGTGTTAAACAAATATTTAATATTCAACATGTAGACAATAATGATCATACGGACTAGAAAGAGAAATCACAGAACCCTGGATGTACTGCAGCTGATCAGAGAAATAGATTTAAATATCTGACTGACCTCTTCAGAACATTAACATACTTACAGTATAATATCTGACTGCCCTGGTAATATGTTGGCTATCAAGATCATTGATACCCAAACTGAACTGGTCTCTTGAAGAAGTCTGTAGTAGATTGGTGGAAAAATTAGATGAGGTTTCTACTGCTCAGTGTTTAACCAAGGATGAAAAAGTGGAAACAGAATCAATGAATTGTGCAGGTAAAATGCTCTATATATTGTTAAAAATTGTTTTACTTGGAAGTTAAGACAAGATAAAATCTTAACTCTTAAAGCTTAATGTGAATGCAAAGTTCAAAGTTTCAGATTGACAGGAAATATTTTGTTCATTTTGAAAGCTCAAAGTGAAAAATTTGTCTCTGCGTATTTAGAGGCACTGTAAATGTCACTAGCTCAATTTTGCCATGGATAATTCTTTCATCTAAAGCAAGTTGAATTGATCAGTGTGTTTTCCGATCAAGAATTAAAATGTTGTTACCATGATCAGGAGGACACAAGTCTGTGTACTCTACAGTATGGTACCTGTGAGGTTGAGGAAGCCATATTGCCCACATTAGGAAGTCTGATCTACCTCCATATAGAGGGGGGGGGGGCAGCCTGTGAAAGAAGACTGGGTGGTTTCAATATAGAGGCTACTCAAGGAAACACTAATTTTCCTTTTCCCTTAGTTTGCTCCTCCCTCTACCCTCCACCTCCCCCCCTCCAAATTTTGACTTTCTTCTACTACCACTGTAGCCAAGCTTCATAAAGTTGAATTTGCTCAAGACTGTTAAGTATATTGACCCACAACTATGTGTGAGTTAAATTTACATACTATAGCTCCTATACTTTCCTCTTATCCACCTTTGCAAGCCTCTCTTTCCCATATTAAGATCACTAGCAAGTCTTGATCCTTTAGTAGTAGAGGCTGGTTTCAGACAGAGAGCAGTCTCTAGCATCCTCTTTCATATAATTGAGAACACAGCTGACTGTACCCATTGCTGTTGACCAACCACAATGAAACTATTTTGTTCGAATGAATGTCTATAAATACTGCAGTCATCAGCTCTTTTTCAAACTCTTTTTATTTCTTAATATGTCTGAACAAGGAGCTGCATGCAAGCAACTCTTGATTTGGTGGATGGATACCATATTCTCCTTCCAAGGTCCTTAAGAAAGTGCAATCCTACAAATCTTTTATGATCTACAATACTGACACATATAAACAGTACTTTTGCCATAGACTTAAAACTGTCATAGGCTTGTTCATTACAATTTTGTTATATTCATCAAAAGTTCAAATGTAAATATTTAAGCTGTTGCAAGCAATTCAAGTTGAATATTTTAAAAGAGAAATGTGCCATTCTGGAGCCGTAAATGTCATTCTATCTTAGGATGTCTGACCACATCCTCAGGTCGGCATATCATGTGATATCTCCATGCCTTTGTTATTCTTTATCGTAGGTTTACACAGAGATAGGATGCTATTTCTAGTCCCAATATTTTAAAACGTTAGCTCTCTCCATCCCAATCTTTTATCCTGATTTAGGTTGCCCTCGGGTGGTATTTCAAATTGTAGCAGGTGCAATTTGCTCCAGTCGCTACGCAAGAATATTTTCCTTTCATTTTTGGCTTGATCTAATATTAGCTCTAGTGCTCACTCTCAAAGGACATGTCACACTTGTCACAGTTTCTTGTTTTAAAATCCTTCCATCCACTGTTTGCTCTTTAAACAACATATACTCCTTGCAATTATTCCACTTGCATTGCTTTGTTCTTTTGCAAGCTTAATTCCTAATCATGGCAATGTGATATTTAATACAGCTTGTGAATATCTAGGGCTAAATTTCCTTTGATCCTTTTGCCCTGCATTATTTGCAGTGATACTTGTCCTGATAGCAGGAACAGATGGTATTTAACATTATATACATTTGTGGTTATTGCTCATGTTGTATAAAAATTTGACGTGTTATGACTGTAGATTGATGAAGGTTTTACTGTATGTACATACACTGCCGTCCTTTGTAATTCCAATAAGTAGGTCTTCCAGTAGTTCATTTTTCTGTATGTTTTTAGTATATGTCCTTGTGTTCATCATACCACATTTTAGTACCCGTGATGATGTTGTATATACTGTAGCTATGTACAGTGTAGCATTCCGATTTTGGTATTGATGAAATGGAATGTTTTGAACGGCCTTCAATTTTAGATCGTCCAGGTGTGCTACAAATCACAATCCTCAGGAAATACTGTAAGGAGTGTGGTAAATTGCACCATTTTTTAATTTTAAATAGATTTATATAGCTGTCATTCTTCAACTAGGTGTGCAAAAAGTCACACTTTACTCATGGTTTTAAGGGTGTGATGAGGTATAATGGCGCTTGCATGCCTCAAAATTCAAGACCTGCAGAAGTTCTTACACCACAAGGTCTACGATCGCCCAGCCAAAAGGGTGGATGTGGTGTAAGTCATGTATCTTATTTGAGAAAAATGGAAAGTTGATAGATGTTATAGAGGTAGCTATATAGTCATGAAAACATCCAACAGTGAAGATTAGGGGGATTTACTTTACATGAAAAGTTAAATTACACATCGCTTGTCAAAGATCCTTTGCAAAATGTTTTTGTGTTCAATCTGGGCATTAAGGGGCAGAGTAAATTCTTATACTGACAGTATCTTTGGAAGATTTTACTGTTTCTTTTCATCATTTGTGTAGAGCTGTACATTTTTTGCAACTGCCTCTTTAAATTCACATCTGGAAAAGCTTCATAATTTCCACAGTGTGTTATCATTTCAGCGAATGTGTGCACGTCCTTCCACTGCTTCTCATTCTATAGCTTTGATATTAGAGGAAGTATGTGTGACTACTGCCTAAGCATCTCCATCCTCAATTATAATTTCATTTTAGGTGTGCACCAGCAAATAATAGAGTTTTTCTATCTTTCTCTAAATTGAGAATAGCCCTGTTTTTGTTATATTCCTCTGTACTGTACACACATTGCATTCATGTTTTACTTGAATCAATGTGGAAGAATGATGTTTGCCTTAAGGCATATCACAGGTTGCAGTAGCTTGCCAGATAATCCTTGAAAGGTGATCTCTTTTTCCACATTTGTTAGATGACACTTTAAGCATCAGACTCAGCTTGGTATCCCCCTGTCCTTTTCTGTGACACACTTGTTCTTTACCTTTTACAAGAGCAAAAATATGTGCCAAAGTTGCAGGGTTTATTTTCTATGTTTGGATGCAGTACACAGAAGCCCACAATAGAAGCTTCATAGACTTTTATAGTATGGGTGAAAATAATCATAATCAAAATTAAAAACAAAAATGAAAAAAAGGAGAGAAAATAGCAGTGGTGGTAGCATACCTTTAAGTTAATAGGCAGACCGAGTGACAGAATTAGGGATGATGGTTGCAAAGCATTCTTGTTTGAAATGAAGGATTAAGGCTAGCCATGCTTCTCTAGTTTGAAATGATGAGTTGAGTGCTACCAGCTAGTAATGGTAATTGTCAGGGCCTTGCTTCATTATTTGGAAAGGGTGATGGCACACGATGGAAGAATTATCGATAAGTCACCTCAGACAAGCTAGTACATCTGTTTATCGAGGGTTTATAAATTTTTGGAAAGTGCAGAAGGCTGTAGAATGATTGAGTCAATTTTGAGAAAAACAAATTTCTCATTCCTAATTGCTTTGAGCCACTGAAGAGGAAGATACATGATTCTTGTTGAATGTTGTAATTTGTCAAATGTCAAGGCAGATGATGTAAGGATAGTTTGTCATTGTGACAGTATAGAGTTCAATGTATCAGTATGCTTTGCTGAAGGGAGAAGGATTAAGTTTGCCATCTTGTCCTAATGGATGAATAGAGTAAAAATGGCAGACAAAGACATGAGTAATTGTGATTAAAATTAAAATTTCATGTTGAGTTGGAAGTATTTTATTTGTCATCCTTTTCTTTCATTGAAATAAAAATATCATAATTAGATAGTTTATACAACCTCATACAAGAAAAATGTTAAGTTCTGATGGTATGCCACAAAGATATAATTTCAGCACAAACATTACCCCTGCACACTATTCAGCTGTACAGGAACAGAAGAGGAGGAGGAAGGGGGTGGAGAAGGGAAGAACAGAAGCATAGTTCCTGATGAAAAAATGTCCCTACTCTTCTTTGACAGCACCTGTTGCAGTAGTTTCAGTAAGACTGGGAGCTTTTATGTAACATTGAAAATTTGAAGTGTCTGCTGTCTCAGTTGTTGTGGTTACTAAAGTGTAATTATTTTATACTGTGAAAACACTACCATGACTATACAAAGTTAAACAGACTCAGTTTGAGCAAAGCAGGTCATATGATTGGTACAGTACTATGAGCACATTGGATTATATTGTGTGCTAAATGGCTCTCCAACATTCTTGGAGTCTCTTGTATAATTTGCTTAGTCAAGATGGGTACTTTTCAAAATATTGACACAACATCCTTTTGCTCCATGCACTGTCATGCCGTTGCAGTGTTTTGTCACCTAACATTTGTAAAACACATAAACACTGTAGGTAGCATATCACATTTGTTCCTCTATGTAAGTGGAAGATTTTTTTTTAATGAATGATGGGGGAGGGGGGGATGGGAGGGGAGGTTATTGCTCTGGAGATGTGCTTAAGTGCATAATGAATGCTTTTAAGTAACATGACAATCAAAGAACGAGCAGTAAATCAAACAGAAACTGGGACTAGTGAAAGATGTTTTTTCAAGCAATGCCCCTTCTATATTTCAGAATTGTGTTGTGAACTGAGTCAAAGATAATGAAAATACACTAAATATTTTTTTGTAATCTAGGTTAAGAGTTTATGGTAACAAGTGAGACTCCCAGTGTAATATTTGAAGTAGACTCATTTACATTCAGATCATTACTGCCCAACAGCAAAAACCTAGAAATTTGAAAATTTGTCATGTCAGGTACATGGGTCTGCATGCTCCTGCAAAATCTGTTGAGAGGGACCAAGCATTATGCTTGCTAGCCAGGCACCAAAGAAAGTCATAGTGCTAGCATAATCAGTGTATAGTAAAGTATATTAAAGTGCCTGGTTGTTCTGTTGTACTATAATTTTAATGATCATCTCTTCAAAAAAGTTGCCATGAAATGTGATTGGTCAGGGACCAAAATTCAGACTTTGTTCATGTGAAACATAATGAACTTCTAAGTAAAGCCAAAATACTGAGGATATCAGTGGATATAACATTTGACATATTGTTTACCAGAAGTTCTTGACATAGGGCACTCATTTGCCCTACCTAGGTGGGATTTGGGGTGACACCCTCCTCAGCAGTCTTCTCTTTGAACTATTGCTGAAGAGTTGGACAATCTCATAAAGCAACTGATAACCTTGGAGTAGAAAGTTGATTGATACAATAAAATTCGCTGAAGCTAAGGGGGGTTCACATGGCCTTTAACCCTTTACCGTGGTTTGGGTCCTTTTGGACCCATGCGGAGAGCTCGGCTGTCACACATCTTTACTGTTTCACGCGGAGCTCGAAACTGCGAGTAGCTACCCGAAAATTCGGCCACAAGAGCGAGAGAGACAATAGTTTAAGGTCACGGGGTCAATGGCCTACGGAAGCCGATGCGGGGCGGGCTACGTCCGCCTTTCCGCCCAGTCCCGAGGCGCGCAAATATGCCCCGATCGGAGCACAACGGTAAAGGGTTAAGCTAAAATATCTGCACCACTCGGCTAAAGGTTTACGTGCACACACGCAGAGACAGTGGCATCAGCTTTGCAGTAAACACACTCCACAGGCTTAGCTTAACCCTTTACCGTGGTTTGGGTCCTTTTGGACCCATGCGGAGAGCTCGGCTGTCACACATCTTTACTGTTTCACGCGGAGCTCGAAACTGCGAGTAGCTACCCGAAAATTCGGCCACAAGAGCGAGAGAGACAATAGTTTCAGGTCACAGGGTCAATGGCCTACGGAAGCCGATGCGGGGCGGGCTACGTCCGCTTTTCCGCCCAGTCCCGAGGCGCGCAAATATGCCCCGATCGGAGCACAACGGTAAAGGGTTAAATGCTTGAAAGTGGAGAATCACAGGTGACGTCAGTGCTGTCTCTGTGCCAGTTTGTAAACTGATCAGCCTGAGCATTTATCCGTTGAAAGACCTGGTCATTGATCAAGTTCAATATGGAAATCGATGTACTGTTTGACATGGAAGTAGTACCTCATGTACTTGATGTTATAATCACAGGTGAGCATAAATAATATCTATTATTCAAAGCAAAAACAAAAAGGTACTAGACAAAGAACACAAAAGGCACATGGATGGTGAATATTTCTCTAAGAAGTGAGTGTAATAAGGAAGGGAAGTTAAAAGAATGCAAGAAAGGTGAACCAATCATGGGACAAAAAATTTTTAATTTAATTTGTTCCTCATTACATCTTATGTATTGATACACTTTTGCTTCCAACAACTTCTATATAGCACGGAGGTGGTTAGGGGATCTAATGTTGTGCTGGAAAGTCTGGAGTTCGATTCCTGTCCAGTTGATACCAAAGAATTTAAAAATGTTACCTTCTGCCATTGCTCTTGGTGCTCAGCATTAGCGATGGAGAAGGGGAAATGGTCAAGGCAGTGAGTCACAGCTAGAAAAAGCTGTTGCTGGCTTGACTTAAACTAGTAGGTTAGAAGGTGAGTGTTAAAGCCTCATATAAATAACCCTTAGACTCCTGGCAAACCAGAGAATTTTTAGGATGCAGCTTAATTGATTGGAAAGATTCTTCAGAGATTTGGCAATAATGGCTTTCAAAATTAAGGGAAGTCTTCACTATACCAAAGCTTCACTATATTGAATGTTTACTTGACCAGAGTAGTTTTGGACACAAATCTTCTCTGGGTGAAATTAGGATAAAGATAAATTTGTTTTTGATACAGAATGTAATTGATTCCTTGCCGTAGGCAGGCAAGGAATCAATGGGATGGTGATGTCGTGTGTGTGTGTGTGTATGTGTGTGTGTTTGTGACACTTGCTTGTAAACACGATATCTTCAGATAGGAATGTCCGACACTTTTCATACTTGGTATATAGATTTGTCATGTTGAGAAGAAGAACCCTATTGTTTTTGGTAGAGGTCAAAGGTCATTTGAGGTCACCAGCGGTAAAATTGTGAAAACGCCGAAAATGGCTTGTAAACACGATATCTTCAGATAGGATTGCCCGACGATTTTCATACTTGGTATATAGATTTGTCATGTTGAGAGGAAGAACCCTATTGTTTTTGGTAGAGGTCAAAGGTCATTTGAGGTCACTAGCAGTAAAAATGCAAAAAACGCCGAAAATGGCATGTAAACATGATATCTTCAGATAGGAGTGACTGATACTCTTTATATGTGGTACATAGATTTGTCATGTTGAGAGAAAGAATTCTATTGCTTTTGGTAGTGGTCAAAGGTCATTTGAGGTCACCAGTGGTAAAATTGTGAAAATTCTGTGCCTAAAATGTAAAGAAAAACCTATCAAACACTGTCAATTTGAAAGCAGGGAAGGCATTTGATGGCAAGGAATCACTAAGCCTTTTGGCTTTCTGGTTTATGATTTGGTTTAGGGTTTTATCTTGCTCTTCATCACCTCCTTCAACTCCTTCTCACACTTATAATTCTCCTACTTGCCTGCAACTTCATATGTCATAAGTCCTTTTAGCACTAGTATGACACATCCTGCCAAGCATCAAGGGTGGTATGCTAGCACACCATTTCCTTTCACTCCAGGATTATCCTTGGGTAATTAGTGTTTGGGTATACACAAATCCAAACAGCCAAGTGATGTTCTGATTTCATTGGGCATAGGTGGGGTTCATCAGCCTTTATCTTTCAACATCCTTGTAGTTTACCTTTGTTGTGGATGACATTGCACTGAAATATGCATTGGTTTCCTTAATATCACTGAATACAAGGGTTTAGAATTGCATATAGACAATAAAATTAAGACCATGGACCCCCAATATTGATCGCCTTTGCCAGCTGCTCAAATTTGTGTATAGTTACGGTAAGGATTTAGTTACAGAATAGAAACTATGGTTTAGTGGACTGTCAATTTAGATGGCAAGCAAACTCTTTTATCTATGAACTTAGCCTTAAATTAGCCCACTGCTCTCAGTAAGGACAGTATAATTATATTAGAAGTCACTAGTTGAGAGCTTCCGTGCATGATTCCGCACCATAAACAGTTGTGACTTTTAAATGAGTTCTGCTGCCCTAGGGATTTTTGTATTTTGTTGAAGTCATTCAGTTTTTGGATTCGTTTTCCTTATTGCAAACCACTTCAGATTTCCCTTTGACAGTAATTGTTATTTGTCAGTATGCATCTATGGGCAATGCAAAATGTTAGGTGGCCCTTATTTGGAGAGAGTAAGTGTATAAAATCAAATTGTGCTAACTTTGGAAATAGAAATGAAGTGCTGGGCTTTAAAGGGAAAATCATATTTAGTTTTATTTTGAGTATCAGCTAGACTTTAATACAAAACTACTCCTGTTTCTTGTTCCTGTCAGGCATAGACAAATTCTTTTCTTTTTTACTAGTTGTTCTAGTAAGGGCCTGCTTGTCTGCATGAATATATTCTTGTCCACTTTTATTACGCATTTCAACTCCATTGTGGAGACCATACTGGCCCCACCCACCACCCCTGGCTAAGATACTGAAACAATGCTCTTGCCTTAGCAACTTTTTGCATGTCCTGGACTGTCGGGGGGTGGGAGGGGGGGTTGTTTGGTTGAAGCCTGGTCCAAGTACCCTTCATGACCTTTCAAAACAAAAATGGCAAGCAGAGGTAAATCAAGTTCATATTTTGGTTGAATTAACATTCTGTAAATTAAAATATGAATGCACAATCAGAAAAGTTATGCATAAAATGTAAGAGCAAGGTATGGTAATTCAAACTGGTGTGTCCGCATTTGCCCTTTAAAAGAAAGAACTGTGATTCAAGGCTAAACTGAAAAGCTAGTATGTAAGTCACTTCTTCAGGCACATTTATCTTTGCTTTTTGAGAGTAAATTGATATTGCCCTACAGGTTTTCATAATAATCAGTATTATTTAATATTGCAGAAGTAGAGTATGTCTATGAAGCAACATGCAGAGGTTCTCTGCTTATTTAGGGGTATGTGAGAAGTCAGCAAATGAGAGGCTTTGTGACTTTAAAATTGTTAACAGTTTGAGTTGGTCGTAGTCTTTTTATGTGTAGTTGATTGCAATCCTTTCATCTTTTTCCAGCAAACTTTTTTTGGAAGATGTGAATGAGAATGAATCTTACACCTTGCAATCGCCATAAACAAATTCCAAGTAACAACAGCAATTGAGTTTAATATTACTATGTGCTACAGATCCATAAACTGTGATACTTCTATTTTCATGTATTCAAAGAAGTTGTATAACTATGATTTATTTATGTTGTCACATGTTGGTTATTTTAAATACAACAGTATGTATCATGTGAGAATAAATGTATGTATGTAGTGTACTCCCATCGGGATGTAGCAGGAATGTACTGTATATCAGGGATGTGAATTCATACAATCATGGAGGACAAAAATAAAGATGACACACTTCTAGCTCTTTGTGAGGAGATTTATACTCTGATAAAACTACATGTACAATGCATGAATGTTATTTGTAATAACTGTATGTTAAAGAACAACTTCTCTAGAAAGCATGTATGTCAGTTTGACCTACAGTAGCTACCTCATAGGTGTGCAAATGTGAATATTCTTCTAAACACTTGGAATCATTGAGTCTTTAGTTTTATTGGGGTAAATAGGAATGTATAGAATATATTTTTGAGGAGGAGGGGGAGAATGTAGTTTTAGGTTTCTTTGACTTTGAGAGCCTGGAAATAAAGAGAACTTCTCAAATTTTTCCACTGTTCTGTCTGAGAAATTTACATGCACCCTCCTCCCACCCCTACCCTGCCTCTAACATGCCTCTGGCTAGGTTTATACTGAAACATTGTCCTAAATTTCAAATGATGCACATGTATAAATGTGGTTTACAATGTTGTCCGGTAACTACCACAAAAGTGAGAGAGAAACATTGTGCCTTTTGAAACCTGATAAAATGTAAACCTAGCATTCACTTGCCTCCTGAAAATTTTTGACCTAGGGTCTCTACTTCCGTCGGGCCTATATCCTTATTTCATTAGGCCTGATTGATCAGTTTCCGTTTTTAGCTTTGGTGATACTTGGATAGCTTCCTCATGGCTGAGAGGTGACATTATAGGTTAATAAATGCTGCAAGGTGACAATCCATGTTGACCAGAGAAATTTCATCTTCTGCAGTGAGTAAAATTTGCTCTGCTGCCCTCTATAGGAATTGTAGAAGCAAAATTTAATGATGGCAAAAATTGTTGCAGACAGTTGAAGGCAATAAAAATTTGCAGGGATATTTCTGCTTTTGAATGGATTATTTACGAAAAGATCCTCATAGAAGTAATTGTTGTGCAGTACCTTATGTCCAGGAAAATTATGCAGATATTGTAGCAAAAGTTAAGTTGTTCCCCAGTGAGCTCTTTTTTTTTTTTTAATTCTTTTTTTTTTTTTTTTTAATTTTGAAAAAACCTTAACTAGAGATAAGTTGAATAGGTGGTGACCTATATCCTAAATTACTTTTGAAACATCAGCTGACTCTTACAAGTACAAATTTTGTTCTCTTTGGTATTTCCAAAAATTTCCCAAACTCAATTTGAAATCTTTTCTGAGTTAGAAGTAGCAAGAGATATTGCAACATATATGAAAACCATTATATTGTATTAAAAGAAGGAGTTTATCATAAGCACAACAATAAAAAAAAAATAAAATAAAAAAAATAAAAAACATGTGAACCACACACAACTACACAGGATTGTGAGGAACAGTTTTGTTGTGCATCGGTTTTCAAAATGAAAAGGTACATTAAGAAAGTACTTTCTGGAAGGATTGCTCAATTATTCTTTGAGCTTTAATTCCTTGTTCCCAGAAGGAGAGTTGAGATGTATACAGTTTGTTGTGATATTATTTCAACAGCTACCATTTCAGATAAATTTAGTAAAACTGTGTGAGTGTACATTTCAAATCCTACAATACATAATACCTGGCCTGTAAAAATCTGGCAAAACATTCAGTTTTTCCCACGACCCTAATAGCTTTTTGTTGCAAATTCTGTAGCTTTTCCTTTTGACATTGCCTTTAATCTGTTTTGAAAGAGGATTTACAATAGGGAGGGTATTGGTAATACTCAATAGAGAAGTGAATGTTACAATCTGAAGGCTTGGCTTAATATCACCTAGGGGACAAAGACTTACTACTATTGGGTGTTTATTATAAATTGCCTTTTTTAACAGTAAAGTGTTAAAGCATTTGATATAACAAGTCAGTTTTGGAATGATATCTGATGTTGGATGTCAAAAGCTTTAGGTCCCTGAGGGGTAGACTTCAGTTATTAACATAGTGATTTTGGGTACACTTGTACACCTCTAACTTGGAAAGATAAGATATCCAGGACTTTCTATGGAGATCAAATGTTGATCTGTACCAGACTGCTGCTGCAGTTATAATATAAAACTTGATGATGATAGTCCTAAGTGTTGGTTGGTACCATCAATGTGAGAGTTTTGAATGTACAGATTGTCCGACTTAATGATTAGAAAACACTAATTAATCAGAGATTTTTCAAGAGTACTGGCTTAAAGAGGAGGCAATTATTTCTTTCATGAGAATAAAAATGAAAGAGAAAATAGCATTCTTATTGGTCTATATATTCCTTTATTTCACCATGAAACATGAACCATGTTCCCCTTTTTTGTTAGCTAGAAAAATTTTCATAATCTAAGAGGGCCTGACAGTGAAAATGAAGGAAGTATAGCTCTCCTGTTTGATTTTTTTTGTCATTGATGATGCCTTTGACTAAAATGAGATCACTAATGAAAAGTGTGAAGGAATTTTGTTACTGATAGAATGGTTGTGTCAATTTTAAATAAATGTTATGTTTGTTATTTTTTCCCTAAACATCTTTTCTCAAAATATCTTTAGAATGAAATGAACTTGTTTTGTATTTTTCCTGCTTGCCTGTAATCTCCGTTGTCTGTGTTCTCCGTTCTAGCTCTGTGAGAGTACCGTAATTGATGAAAGCTTAATTTATAGTTGAGAGATCTATAAATTGTGCTTTTTGTTTGTGTGCACCCCTGGTTCTCTCTGACGGCATGTCTAACATAAATCAGAAGTGAGCGTATAAATATAAGGTAGACCTGTAGGTGTAACATGACAGCAGTGTCATGTTGCCCATGGCAACCAGTATCGCCTTACCTGTGCATGCATGACGTCATAAAAAGTATGTCCTGCCAGGAGAGAAGGATACATTTATGTCTGGAGCAGATCCCATTAAACCAGTCTTAAGAGACATTGTAAAATATTTGCAAAGGATTCTGGAGGAAACAATCAGATTTAATGTCATAAGGAGGAGAGTGTGCCCTTTAGTGAATGAAAGCATGTAATTTAGGTGTTGCCATGATGAATGAATTGAATTATTGAATTAAAGGTGAGATCTGCGAGCAAGAAAAGAAGTGCTTAAGTAGTCTGTGCTTTGAAGGTTAGCGACTGTGGAACAAATTTGTTTCAATTTTATTCAGTATGTTTTGGAAATTTTCTGGATGATGTTAGTTAGGCCACCTCTTTTCACAATATTTTGATAGGCTTGCAAAAATGTCAGTGTCATAACAAATTTGCAGATTTACACTTTCCTTATGTATTTTTTCACTTTTCTAGATCCTAATTAGCATATAAGAAGGGATGACATATTTACAGATGGATGTGTATGCCCCTACCTGCAGATATTGCAGTTGCAATTCTTTGGGATGTTTTGTGATAGATGTATGACCTAGTTTTGAAGTAAGCCTATGACAGAAATATTCAGTTTATGAGATCTTTTAAAAATCTGTCTTTGTGAGTCTGTTAAGGACTAGGATCCATAGCTAATACTAGGTTTGAAGTAAACTGTGACAGAAATATCCAATTAATGAGGTCTTATAAAATAGTGTCTTTGTGAGTCTGTTAAGGACTAGAATCCATAGCTAATATACTAGTTTTGAAGTTAGCTGTGACAGAAATATTCAATTAATGAGGTCTTATAAAAATTCTGTCTTCATGAGTTTGTTAAGGGCTAGGATCCATAGCTAATAGACAGTATTTACCTCACCAGGTCCAAATGAAGGATCAAGCTCAAGGAGTTTTCTGGTCTAAACTTGAATAGTGAACAGTACTGAATTTTTTAGTTATTAGTACCCTTAGGATCATTGCATTTCCTGTGAACTGTAATAACTTATTTTAAGGTCTCTATATTCATAATAATAGAAATATATATATTATTTTAACGCCAGCCGTCCATACTACAAAGCATCCTAAAATAGCCCACCAAAATATATAGGCTGTACACATACTGTGTTGTAAAAAAATTTGTGGCTTGGAAAGTAGAACTATGGTAATATCATAAGACAGCTCTTACATTTTAATGTATGATGAAAGGTCTTTTTCATTGGATATGTAACATGTGATTGTAAGTCACTTCACAATAAACTTCGGTCATGTTTCATTCTTGGTTATCACTTCACTTTATCTTCTAATTCTCAGTCTTGTTGTTTTTTAACATAGTTAAAGAGGAGTGTGTATGACTTCTGTAGCTCAAAGAGGTGTAAAAATTCATTTGACTGTTTCTACAATTATAATTTTGATTGTTTGGAATGTCTGGCATCGGTATTATTAACATAAACATGGTTGAAACCGCATCACATCTCCTGTGTAAATCACGGTCTGAAGTGCATTAGGCATCCTGTTAGTGTACCCATCTCGTCATTGATGTTTCAGCTGTGTCGGCATGGAACATGAATCTTTGGTCATGACAGATAGGATGCAGACCTCTTAAATCTTTTTTTCTCACTCCCCTTCATTCAATCTATGGCTTTGGCTCACTTTTGATATACATTAATATGGATGCATCAGATATTGAGGCTACTCGTTGCTTACCCTAGTAGTAATACCGAAATGTTTGAAATAAATGTATGAGTGAATGGATGGATGGATGGACTCATGTCATAAACTGACATCATCCCATCTCTATGTGATAGCCATATTTGGATGTGCCCATCAACTTGGCATGTTTTCATGAATGGTAGGTTTGTTGCCTAGTGAAAGATAATTATGACCCATATAATTTACCCCTGAGTATTGGTTTGAGGTGAAGGCGGAAAGAATGAGTTCAACACCATTGAAGAAATAATGGTAAGAACATCTGCTATATGAAGCAAAGGAAGGGATTTACAGTTATAGCAGCAAATGTTTTAGGTATCTATCCATTATTGTCAAATAAAGCATTGTTTGAACTATAAACACAAAATTGTTGATACTGATAGCAATAAATTTTGATAGGAATATTTCATTATGAAAAATGGGTCAGTCCCTATTAAGACTCAAAAAAAAAAAAAAAAAATGGTGCATACCCTGTTGTATGATAGATAGAAACATCAGTTTAGTATCAAAAAGTGCAATACTGATTAAAATTGAGAATCTGTTAAATTTTTTGCTGCAGATTTCAATTTTCAGCAGTTTGTAGAAAGATGTTATTAAAAATGCAAAATGATGAGATATTTCAAGTCTTTAACAAGCAAATATGAATAGTTGTGTACAAATTAATGCTGAAGCTTTAACAGAGGTATCATCAATCATGTGTTTATCAAACACAAGTTAAAGACAGTCAGTCACTTATTATCCCACACTACAATTTTACCCCGGATATACCAAAATTCTCAATTGACTTAGCCCTTTAGTTGGCATTAAATTAATAAAAATGCAAAGTAGCTTATAATACATAACATGCCCTGAAAGTGTTCTTATTACATATTAGGGCCTTGTATACTAACAAGGGTATTACATGAAGCAATTGAAGCAATATTAAAAGTAGGGTTATGTCAAGATATGGATGAGGTTTAGACAGGTGCAAGAAGGGCTAGAATTAAGTGGGTTTGAAGAATTCAAACAGCTGTCTTGGATGATGAATACCTATCTTGAAATTTGCAATGGAAAGATTTGTTTCTGTTGCATTTTCTGGTCCATGTAAGTTACGAGTATAATTTTGAAGTAATTGTAAAAGATGTTTGGTCAAGTGAGCCTGCTATATAATCTGTACTGACTTACAGGCTGCATAGGCCCCATGTACCATAATGCCTGCCAACTCTTGGACAGCAGCTGTTTGCTTTTATTGCACAAAGGAATAGTTAGAATGGAAATCCAAACTTGAATAAAAATAAATAGTCAACTGGCATGCTCTTGGTTCTACATCAATTATGTCGTACCTGGAGAAGGTCTTAGTTGATTATCGCACTTGGCTTTGAGGTTTCAGGGGAAGTTTAAAGCTGTAGACAACTTATCACTTATCTAGTGCGAAGAGCATACTTTCAAAATTTAGGCCACAGTTCCCTAGAGATTTGATGTTTGTGTTTTAAACCTGCAGAGTTTTCCAAAGGTTGTTAAATATCCAAGTGGTGTGGTGCTTTGGAATATCTAAATCATAAAAAGAGTGTTCTAAAAGCAAGGGTTATGGGAGGGGTAAACTATTTCGTTAAAACAGACTGTTCTCAGTGAGGAAAAAGAGGTCCTAATGGAGAACATCAAAGCTTGACAGATCTTTTGCCTTGTAAACTATTGATTAGTCTTCTAATTTCAAAGTTTGTTTCTGTTGATCAATTTGTTATGAGATTTAACTGCACACCCCAAACTAGTGTATTATTTAGTGTCAGTCAACTGGATAAGAATTTCAAACGTGGTTCAAGGTCAAATTTAGTTGCGTCTTACGACAGGCTGGAAATGCCGTGGGCATGTTCTACAATTTCCATCCCACTGGGGCCAACCAGGAAGGGCCTTGCTCTGTTTTGTGGCACTGACAACCCACCACTCGTAGGATGAGTAGTAGCGTCTTTTTGTGTGCATTTTATAGACCATAGTTGGGAATAAACTACTTGCCCCTTAAATTCCTCACCCTACCTGGATGCAGTGTAACATCATAACCAGGACTGTTTTGTTGATAAAAGTACAAAGGATAAAATTTGAAGAATAATTATATTTACATTGGAAGTAATTGATACTGTTGAGTGTTACAACTCAGCAGTTTTGGGTAGTCTCTTGACACAGTTATTTGGTATAAATTGTATTATGTATATACACTTGCCTAAACAAAGCATATCCATATATCTGCATAAAAGTAACTAGCAGCCCTGGTATAACTGGCCAACATTTTTATTTGGTTTTCAGCGCTCAGCTATCATACTATAAACTAGTCAAACCAAAATAGCTCCGCTGCCAAACAAACCAATGAGGTCATATGATCAGGTAGTGTTTGCATGTTCTCCTATCAAATTAAGCTGGTGGTTCAGGCCTTGAGTTTGGAATTTTCCAGATGTGCTACATATGTGCTACAAATTACACCCCTCTGGAAACAGTTTGAAGTGTTGTAGGTGTGCTTTTTTTGGTGTAAAACTTAAAGGCTCAGTTCTGTCGCCCCAAACAGTACCAAATCTCCTAACCTTCCTACTGGATCCCCTCCCACAATTGTCTGAAATTCTTCCTCATCCATATACAATTTCAGTTTATTGCTTCAAGGTGAGTATAGAAAATCTCAATTTATATAATCAAAACAGTCTCAGTACCATTCATGCTGTGTAACATAAGCTTTGGTACTCTGCATTGTTTGAGTAAACTTCTAATCAATAAGCTGAGCCAATTGAGAATTTTGGTACCCCCAGTACCAAAATTGTAGTTTGGGATGAGAGGTTTGGCCCTTTAAATGATTTTGTCTGAGTTCCCATTCTGTATCAAGGTGTGCAAAAAACACACTCCTCACTATATTTGAGGAGAGTGGCAGTGTGCAATTGCACTGGTACTCCTCAAAATTCAAGTCAGTTGCATCAAAAGCAACTAGGTTTTAACATGCTAATTTATATATATTTATGTATAATATTTTACAAGAAGTATATTTCTGGATGCTGGCAGCATACCAGCCTTTTTTGCACCAATTACACCTTTGTTTGTGCTTGAAAATAAAAACCAAAGTATCTTTTGAGCCAAGGGAGAATTTGATAAATGGTTCAAATAGTTCATTAGGTTTTCCTTTATAATGTTGATAAAGCACATGTATCACTTTGGCACTTGATCACTGCTGTTGTTTAAATACTAAAAATAGATTGATACACATCTGTTCATGTTTGTATGCTGCTTCCATTGTCACAGATATTGTTTTTCACAAGAGCGCCCTCTCTTATGTGATACTCTGTGCTAACCAGTTCTTGTCTATGCTCTCCTATTTTCAAACTATTAGTAGACCTGCTGTGACAGTACTGTGATTATGACCACTTTACCTATGCAGCACAAAACAATTGATTCAGTCTGTATTCAACTCTTTTATTGAGCCTTTTTTTGTTTTTGTTTTGTTATTGTTTACCAGGTACTTGTAGTATTCGTAGTTTGGGAACTGCTGGTATGTAAATAACTGAGAACTCCCAAATGCTACTGAAATTTTGCTCATAAGGATGTTAAATAAAATGATATTGTTTAATCTAGCTATTTCTTCATGAGCATGATCAATATTTTGTTCCTTGACACAGATGTTATTGTGACCTTTTTAAAGTTGCATGGTGTACTATCAAAGAATTAAAATCATTCCAAAGCTTTTTTTGGTGGTCAACATTGTTCTAAGACTAAATTCGACATTATTCCTTTTACACAGTGCCTGGTTCCTATAATCTCTAAGAACTCATACATAATTTCAGAAAGTGATAAATGATTATTTTCTCAAATCATTTTCCATTTATCTGTCCAAGATCTTTTCTATATTGCTCTCTTTCAAAGAAGCACATGCAAATTTCTCCTAACAGCTTTTCCCCCATTCCCATTTGTTTATAGTATTAGCCAATGAAAATTGAAGCCTGTCAAATACTTCACTGGGAAATGTTTGGTGGTAACTGTTCATTTTGGAAAAACAAAATGTGTGCACCAGACATTTCTTTTGTTCCATCTGATGGCAACCTCTGTTGTTAAAATATGTCCCTGCAAAAGAAGGAGTTCTATCTAAAATTCATGTGATATTTCTGATCTTTGACTTCGTCCATAGAAAAAGGAAATAAAATAAAAAGAAAAAGAAAATTCCAAATTCTCTGTCTATAAACAATACAGTGAATTAAGTATCCGTTAAAATACAGATATTAATAATGCACAACATGAAAATTACTGCATGGCACTCATTGCTTCATTTATGCGTACAGTGTCTATTGCCCTTACCACTCTTGAATATTACAATGAGATAATACACACAGACCTGTGTGTGCTAATGCATGTAGCCAGTGATTACTTCATTAGTTGAATGTAGAGGTTATATTGTTTCAGTGCATGAAAGCAGGTATTACCCTGTGTGTGTTTGTGTGTGTGTGGGATTTACTAAAGACATTGTAGCAGAGTTGGACCAGTGGTATATCTGTTATCACTTTCCCTGCCTTTCTCTTCTCAGGTTTGGTAAATCCCCCTGGAGGGGTAACAAGTAATATAGTACACAAAGACTGCCCTTGTGTGTAGCGTAACATGTTTCAAATGTGTGAGTCTGAAGACACTCACCATCAGCTATAGCACATGTGTTAGTAGAATTTGTAGAGAGGTGTGTCAACTATTGAAGCTGCCTTCCAGGGTGATATTTGTCTCTTGTCTTGGATTATTATATTTTGTGCAGGATTTTTGCTAAATTTTCTGTGGATTTGTTTTGTGTAATGGGAAAAGCTTTTACAAGATAGACACAATATGTCTTTGAATTTAATAGCGATCACTTCATTTAGCTGGTTCTCATCATCGGTGAATTTTGAGCCAAGTTTGGAATGAAATAGCACACGGTCTTTTAGGTCTAAGTGGATGCTTTTTATGTTCAGGTCCCTGTGGTTGTTTTGTTCTGTTACTTGGAAGTATGTAGTGTATAATGGGAAAAACTGAGGTGCTGCAAAAAGTATAAGTTATTTTTGTCAACAGTTTTTGGAAGCAAAGAAGAGGATAATTTATCAGGATCAAGGTTATTTTATTTATGACTATTTACATTTTTTTCAGGTGGGGGGTTATTGATTTAATGAGTATCTTCATAATTAAATAACTAAATAAAAGCCAAAGCACGGTTTAACTTTAATTAATGTTTTCATATACAAAGTTGGAAAAAATAGTGGATGTAAATAGCAGGATTCAAATGTTTGTTGTCATAAGTTTTAAACTGATAAAACTAACTTAAGGTGATCTACTAGCAGAGGAATGTTGGCATTTTACTTTAGGCAGGAAAACTTGAGAAATGCATCTTTTGATTAATTACTGTAACACTAATAATCCCTGAAAAACCTGAACTCATAAAACCCATGTTTCAGCATTTCATGGCACAAGCTTAATAACAGAGTAGTCTAATTCATACGCTATAACAAAGAAACTAAAAATCTGATGAGACTTAAATTTTGCTCTAAAATAATGTAGATGATAACATACAAATCTGGATAAAATGTTATGAAAGACTTGAAATTTAATACCAGTGAAATAAACAATAAGTAGTGTGCTTGTCTTACTAATGATATGCAGAACAGAAGCAACACTGATAGAAAAGCATATAAATCATTCTGAAATAAATCTTCTTGCTTTCTCCTCAAATTGACAAGGAATGAAATATTTCACAATTTTCATCACTGGTCTTATTACAGAAGAAGAGATGGGTTGTTGCAGCTTTACAAAGAAACTTTTCTTCACGAACTGAAATAAAATCTTGGGGACCACATATTTGTTGATGGGCTGGTTGATCATAAACAGCTGGGAGTATCTTTCATAGCTTTGGTATATGCAGCGCTACATACACTGTATAACTGACTGTATGTATGCTTCCACACAAAATAAATAAGTGCATTGAAGAACATGTGCGGCTAGAGGAGGGAGATGGCAGTACTGCCTCATGTTACAGCTTTATTGCCCATCTTTCAATTCAGTCACCCAATATTTGGGACCTACTGCTTCCGGGCTTTGAGCAATAAGTCTGGCCATTTTATATTTTGTCCCTGAAAGAAAATTTAGGACTGTACTTTGTGCAGAGAATCGCTTTGAAAAAGCAAACAGAATCAATATCCTGTGTCATGCGATATTGCTCTCTCCATCTTCAGGCTTCTGATAAAGAAAAATGAGAAGAGCCCAAGAGGTGTCTGATGACTGGGTGGGGGGAGGAGGGGAGGGGCAGGAATCCCAGAAAAGAGAGATAATTACCAATCTGTTGGAAAGGACACCTGAAAAGTTTTCAATGAGAAGTGGGGAGATGGTGATAAAAGTCCCCTTTGTCTGGCTTGTCTTTCCCAGAAATGCTGGGTATTTGTTTGAGATCAATTATCAGTTTACAAAATTAATTCAAAAGACTGAGGACTTGAAATTACCAGACTTTACTTTTCATGTTTTTAATAGTGTCCTAACTATGGTGGAGAGATGTTATGTTGCTTTGACCTCCTTGTTTTTATATCTAAATCTAACACTTTAATTGTAACAAGTCAAAAGTCATTACTGCACTAATTGAATGTAGTTTCAGTCAGTGGGCCAAAGTGATAGGGTTCAAACAAGATTGGAGTTTCATGTTATAATTGCTTTCTATTGGTTTTAGGTAAAAAGAATCTGAACTCTGAAGTGAGTTTTTTTGTTTAAAAATTGAAAGTAAACTTTGGAACTAAAATTTTAGGGCAAGATGGATTTTGATTAACCTAGCTTTAAATTTTTTTAGAAAAATATTGTAAAATAAAATATATTTGTCAGGTTTTCAACGTGTTTTGAAAAAAAAATTGGATGACTTGAGCTGTGTTCAGGTTAAAATCATTGGGTTGAATGTAATTTTGACAAGTTGAAGGATTGGTGCAATAACTGTTAAACGTTGTCAGGGTTTCTGTCAGAGGTAGAAAAGGAGGATTTATCCCCCTCTCTAGAACCAAGTGTATAAAATTCCTCCTTTTCATTTGCATAAAAATTAGAAATTATCGATATCTTGGTTTGATACTTGAAGAGGACACTTTTACAGCATTATTTGAACTTACATAGATTAATGGCTTTTAAAACCTTTTAAATTGTTCTTTACAGGGGCCCTGAGACAACCTTTTGTCCCCTAAAAACTCTTAACTTCAGCCTAGGACAGCAAACATCAATTTGGACTTGAGGTTTAGCAGTAAGACCCCCCCCTTTTTGGTGTTTCTGGCCGAATCCCTGGTTTTACGTCTGTCAGTAAAGGAGGATTTATCCCCCTCTCTAGAACCAGGTGTATAAAATTCCTCCTTTTCATTTGCATAAAAATTAGAAATTATTGATATCTTGGTTTGATACTTGAAGAGGACACTTTTACAGCATTATTTGAACTTACATAGATCAATGGCTTTTAAAACCTTTTAAATTGTACTTTGCAGGGGCCCTGAGACAACCTTTTGTCCCCTAAAAACTCTCTTAACTTCAGCCTAGTACAGCAAACATCAATTTGGACTTGGGGTTTAGCAGTAAGACCCCACCCCCCCCCTTTTTGGTGTTTCTGGCGGAATCCCTGGTTTTATGTCTGTCAGTAAGTCAGCATACATTTAGCCATGAATCATTGCTCTGGTTTCATATCCACTATGAAAGATACGTCCTTGATAGTTGTTTCAGAAGTTAACATTGATATGTGATATGAATTGGTTGGATAAGTAGAACAGTCAGGAATAGCTGTAGAATGCATACAGTTTGACGTCAGTAGCCTGGAGGAAGGGATCACAGTCAGACATCTCTTTATCTGTGCAGGTTGTTCTTTACAAAGAAGAGCTCTGTCATTGTTAGTGGTGTCACTTATCCTATCAGATGCAAGGCTGGTCCATGTGTGAGCACTGAGAATGTGACGGGGGATTCCACATAGGAAGCAAACTTTTTTCTGTGATTGTGTGTGCAAACAGTGTAAATCAAAAGAAGTCAAACAGGTAGAAGGTAGTAATTCAGCCTTCCATGGAAGGTAACAATTTAGTAAAACACTTTCCACATATCAAAACAAAATGAAGAAAAAAATGAGAGTAAGGGAGCCCAAATGAACCTTTTCTTCAAGCAATTCCCTGGTCTTTCAAGTACCTTAAGTGTAAAATTTCAAAAGCACTTGAAAGTAAGCTTGAAGATATATTCAAATTTTCACACTTCCCTGTTACCACATTGTGCTGACATGTCCACCACCCAATTTTCCTTTTGAAAGGAATGAAACAATATACTGAAGAGTGTATCATCTAGTCCTGATATTATTCCATCTCAAACTATTAAACAAAAAGTAAATAATCTTTACATTACCTTACTGAATTTTAGTATCAGTGATGCTTTAAGTCACAGAACATTTTTACAGAGCTAGTCTTTCCAACAAACAAATAAAATCTTTTTCAATTTTTACATCATTTTATATACCTTACGGTACTTAATTGCGAAATTTTCCTTCAACTGCCAAAATTTTCCTCCAAATACCAACATTTCTTGGCTAGGATATTTCCAGTGTGGAGATTTTTTGCAACCATGCTCATGTATAGGTTGATTTCCCTCAATGTAAACCTCTCTCCTATGATGGCCGTTGTGATTTATGGAAAAAAAAAAAAAAAGCTGTAACCATTCTTTTACCTCCTACACTTTAAGGTCAGCTAAAAACAGTTATTTTTTAGATGCAATATGTAGTCAATGAGGAAGTGAACTGAATAGTTGAAACTTGACAAATGTATACCACAAATATTTGGAATGGCAAACAGTGAATATTGAGTGAAACATCTAAATGCTTGAGTGAAAGTGTTTTGTCTAGAAACTGATTCTATTCATTTTTGAAGCTTACATTTGATGCTTTTATTTGTACATGACTTTACCCGAACTGTAGGTCCATAGAGACTGCCTTATTTCAAGTTTCAATTTACCTACCGTTAAGCTACACAGTTAGAGAGTTTCATGCAACACTATCTTTACTGGGCAATGACAAAATGGCCGACCAGGAAATGGTTTCACTGAAATCTTTTTAGAACTGTTGGACACATATTTTATGAGAATACCGTACAGTATATGTCCATGGATTGATCATGACCCAATCATAATGACAGAAAATCATTTATTTTGATAATAAAACCTCAACTTAGGATTTTAAGCTATGGCCAACACACTTTAATAACAATCAAAACAAATTATGAAAACAATGTCACATCATGTTTGAACAATTCTAAATGAATGTCTGTTAAAGTATGTTAAAGTAATTCCAGTTTTATGATTTAACTTTTTCCATATGATAATGAATTCATTGAACCCCCTTTCCATCCCCCACTTAAAATTGGATCCATATTAAAGTACATACAGTTCCAACATTGTCAGCAGAACTGATGATAATACATGCATACTGATTTAAATATTTAAATGTTTATTGAGGTTATGGCTATTTACCTACAACCAGGACAAATAGGAAAAGAATTACATTTTGAAATTTTTCAAAGTTTTTTGTGTATTATTTCTGACAACTCTGATAAAATTTAGCTATGTTCAGAACACATGCAAGAATATCAAACTCATTTCATTCAAATGATGAAATGAAAAACTTGGATTTATGAAACTTGCTCCCTGTTGAATTGTAGTGAAACTAACTTATTCTGTATAAGGGTTGAAAGTAAGTCTGAGAAAATTGTTGTCCACTTAAATGTTGTGTAGTGTTAGTATACATTTGTTCTCACAGAAAGAACAGGATATGAAAAGGACTTATAACATTACAATGAAACAAAAGAAAGAGTAAAATAGAGACCAGCTATTAATTGTTCTATTTGAACTAGGTTTAAATTTTAATTTTGCCGACAAGACTGTTTAAAAAGTTTACCCATCACTTTCTGTCAATTAGCTAAATTGTAGCAGACAGATATTTCTCAGAGCTGTGTCAATGTCTAGGTCATGGTATTTTAAAGGGCTAATCCTCTCACCCTAATTAACTACAATTTTTGTAGGAGTTCACAGAAATTCTCAATTGGCCCATATCTTAGATGAACAGCTAGTTCAAAAATGCAAAGTACTGAAGCTAATATTGCACAACATGTACTGTACCGAGAGTGGGATCTTGCTCTCATCCTGAAGCAATAAACTGAGATTTTGTCTGGATGAGGATGGATTTTAGACAGTTGTGGGAGGGGTGTAAGTTGGAAAGAATGAAACTGCTTGGGGTGAGAGGACTAGACATTTTAGCCCCAAAATATTACAGTAATTATCATTCTTTTTACACATGTAGATAATAGTAAGCAGAGGTTTTGATATTGCCAGCCAAACATGGCTGAGAGGAGGAATAATGCTGTACGGCGTTCAGTGTCCGATCGGCGTGACACAAGGGTCAATGTCACTCGGACAGTTAGGGGTGGACCATCCAAAGTGGCTGGTCAGAAGGTAGAAGCCACAATGAAAGCACTGATGGAAGCTTCAGAAAAAAAGAAGCCAACTAGAACAATAACTTCAAGTAGTTCAAGCCCAACCTGTGAGAACCCAGATTTGAAAGAGGAACTTCTTCTTTTGAAAAAACAAGGATTGGCTAGTGGTAGGAGTAACTCCTCTTCTAGTATCAACAGCACATCTTCATTAGATGGAACTAGGAGAGGAAATACGGCCAAAAGGAGTTCCCAAACCCTTCCATCTCAACAAACATCCAATGGTCCTCTGACAGCTTCAGGACGGAAGAGCAGTGTTCCGTCAATGAATCGTATATCTCATCCTAAATTTAAGCCTCCTGATATACCTACTAATAAAACAACTCCTCTGACTAAAGCTAATTTGACAAAGTCCAATCTTTCAAATGAAAATGGAATTAATGCTAACCTGAAAACATCTCAGGAGTCTTTAAATAGTAACAAGTCAGATCTGATGAATTCTATATTGAAAGACTGGGAGGCAAGCAAAAAGACAACTAGTGTATCTAGCCCAGGTCCTCACAAAGCAAGAATGGGCCAAATAAAACGGGAACTTTCTGATGTGAAAGCAGATCCTGCAAGAACTAAGAAGACTTCTCCTAAATCTCTTTCATCTCCAGACAGTGATAAGTCTGGAGAAAAACCTGTAAAAAATCTGTCAACTCAACCAGTCTTTTCAAAACCTAGGGAATCTGCTGCTGCGAGGGCAGCACAATTAAAACGTGAACGGGCAAGTGCAAACAAAGTAGAAACCTCAGTAGCAAAAGTAGCTACATCTAGTGTCAACTCAATTGCTAACAGGCAGGTGGTATCAAAACGAACAGATGTGAAAGTATCGAAGAAGGAGGAAATAACTAAAAAGGATGGAGGCAGCACTACACAGAAAGTGGTGTCCATACGAGGGGGTGGGGGTAAGAAATTATCTGATGCTAGTAAAAGAGAAACATGGCATGAAGGTACTAGCAAAGATAACCCTGAGAAAAAACACAAAGAAGCTATGGAGGATTTGAAGTCAAGCTTAACGAAAGCTCTTTTCTCTGATAAGAAAGATGAATTAACCAAGTCTCCAGAACCAAAGAATGCAGTTAAAATGGCTAAGGTCGGTGATAGGAAGGGAGGTCTTGCCCTATCAGATTTACAGAATCAAAATTACATTGAGTCTTGTACTTCATCTGAATCCAGTGAGTTGGAGGTAGAGAGAGGTCTAGTGAAAACAAGAATGGAGCTTCTGAAATCCAAGAAAGTAGAGGTTGCTATTGCTAAGTCTATTGAAATATCAAATGATACTGATTCCGATGGGGAAATAGGTCTCGGCATTCCGTATTCCATTTTGAAGTTACCAGGGGGAGATGAAGAAGGAACAGGGGATAAAACTGGCTCCAAAAAAGAGGAAATATTTTTCCAGCGGGGAAAGAACGGTTCAGTGAAAAGAGCCTCTCTGCTTATAGAAAAAATTCATGGTTCCAGTTCTGCTTACACCTTCCCTGATTCTAAAGATGTCAAAGGAAGTAGCGGGTCAGAGGAAGCATCCGGCGATCCAGTAGAAGTAGACTTTACGGTGGTTAGTAGTGTTACCTTTTTTTACTTGTATTGCTATGTATTGAGGTCTCATACAGTAATATTTCCTTATTAGCAAGTCCTTATTTGTATTGTAGAGCCTCTGCAAGATATACTGGTACATTTTAGTTGTTTTCAACCTTGCAACTTGATGAAAGGTCACATAGGCTGGATTTCAAAGCTAATGTATGTCACAAATAATTACCTTGCTTTCGGTAAGGGTCATAGCACATCAGTACTTCTTTTCTTATAGTTTCCTGAAGCTGCTACTAGTACTGAATGTATACTCTAATTTTTGTGAATGGATTTTGCTGCATGGAATTACTGTAGAGTTGATAAAACCAATGTGTTTCAAGGTGTCAACTAGATGATGAGGTTAAAAGTTTAAACAAGGTTTCAAATATGATTCAAGTTCCAGATCAGTTTTAAATTAATTGATATATAGCACAAGTCCTTCTCTTTAGTTGCCTCTTACAATAGGCAAGAAACACCCTGGGTATACTCTACATACCCCAGTCCACAAGAAGCTTAATAACTTGGGACACAATTTATTCATTACATTCAGAGGGAGTTGTATTTTAGTTGTTTCCATGTGGGACATTTTGATATAAATAATTCATTAGTTTCCTTCAAGATACATCACCTTTTTCTATGAAACCAATTAATAAATCTGTACATAATTAAGCTTTGTCCATTTTTAAATGGAAAAGGGAATTTTTCCTTTTCGTCCCTTAATGATTGTTCATACTTGCTCTGAGGTTCAGTGTGTTCAGTTGAGTCTGTCTGGTCAATTTGATTCTGTTTACAGTTTCACTTGCACAGACCCTTTTAACTAGTATGATTTTGTTGTATTTAGTATGATAAATTGTTGAAAATACAACCACGTGGTTTTCATCCCACAAAGCACAATTTTAATCAAAGTGAAACTTCCATTGAAAACTGTTAGCAATTTCTCACAGGGTGTGATTTCCAGCCCAAAGTGTGAACAGTAGAGGAGCTTTATTATATGTTCCTCTATTGGGCATACATTAGGGCACAAGTCTGTCTCTGTAAACAAGATGAAATGTATCACATGCTCTATGAGCAATTCATTTTAGTTGACTGAAACATGGTCGGTCACTGTGCTTTAAGCCCACATCTTATCGTGTGTATGTACATATCTCCACATTAGAATCTGGCTTTATACCAGTACCGGTACAAGAGGTACAGGTAATGAAATACCGATGATATTTGGTGTGTTACTAAAAGGTTCGTGAAAAAATACTGGTACTGGAAAAAATTACCGTTAATCATTATATTCGCCCACAAAAATTAATGTTAGGATGTGTGGATGATTTAAATATTTTCACAAACATTTATACCCAGTTAGAAACTGAAATAAAAAAATCCCCTTTTCTGTCCCGCACTATCACCATACTGTACAGTATATCACCCCATGCAATACCAAATACAGTATGAACTGTTTAACAGTGCACCCACGGGCCACAGACAGGGAATTCTTTATCACTGGGGAAATGGACAACCCTTAGTTTAAGTGATCATTCCTTTCATTTTAAGGGACTGTTCCTTATTGTGGTTTCTTTGAAAGTTCTCTGTAAAATCTAGCTGTGACTGTTTATGTTCCATACAATCATAACTCAAGGTTCCTATTTTCAAAATTATTTAAGAGTCACAACTTCCAAAGCAACTTTCCAACCCTGTGTTCTTCATATGCACAGTTTTCAGTATGCACAATGAAAATCGTGAATTGAGAGATTCGAATCTTTCTTTGCCAGACAAAAGTACAGATGCCTGAAATGCATGCTCAATAAACGTTTGACATAACATAGCAGCATGTTGCAATGTACATAATCTGCTATTTAATCTGGTGTTTGAAAGACACTGTAAGTTTTCCAAGAATAGTGAAAACAAGCCGCTATGTTGTTTGTGCAACAGAAGCATTGAAGCACTACCTCAAAGGTAGTACTTTCATGGTAGAAGCCAATGCATTGAATAGTACAGTGTAAGTTTCTGGGTGGGAAAAGACACATTGGTCTAGCTAGGTGTACATTTTCAAAACTTAAGGTGAAGGTTGTGTTAAAAAGTTGGAATCGATCAAAGTAGAAATGGATGGATTTACATTGGTTACTGTAAAGGTTGAGATGGGATACTGGAATATTAATTACCAATGTGCATGACTGTAAAGCAATGTGGTAAATGAATTCAGAGCAGAGGTTCCCACACAGTATTTAACCCAAACAAACACCCAGCTGCATTAATGTGCAGGATAACATGGGGGCCATGCATGGCTTAGGTTCCTTCCCTTCCTACTTCCCTACCCGAGAGTTGAGAACCAGTACTGCTTCAATACCAGTTCTGTGTGTTTTACAATACCAGTAGCAATATTCTCATGGTACTGCCCAACCCTACTCCACAGCATGCATTTGTACCAGGCTAGCATTAACCATTTGTGATAGTAACCCAGTTTAGATGTCGTCATAGGAAAACAAGTTTTGCAATAGAACAAACTTTAGGACACCAAACACCCATCAAGTCCCAGCATTCATGCACCTGGAAGGCTTCTTCATTGGACTGCTAAAGACTCAAACTTTCTTTAATTCCCCTTACGTTCACTTTGCAAGACTTTGGAATGATCTTCTTTTGGAATTGCAGGAAATTCAATCTGTTAATAGCTTTCCTAAAAGACTGTCCGATCATTATATATCAACTTACTAGGTCTTCCTTAGCTAGGGGAAGGGTGCACTTACTTCTCAGTGAGTGTTTGAGATCTCTGGTCTATACCCATTTACCTGGTGTCTTCACTTTGTTTGTACCAAATATGTAACGTAATGTAACGTAACGTAACGTAACGTAATGTAAAGTCATTCATCTGCCCAACAGAATTTGGATGGATGATTAAGTGCAATTCCAAGTTGAAATTGGACCTCTATACTGAGTGTGCATAGCTAGTACATGTTTAACATTAGCATAAGACCACAATTGCTGCCAAAAATAAATGAAACAAACCCTTTTCCCCCATTTCAATGTTGTTATACTCAGAACTGGTCAGTTTTTCCCAACCAACATCGAAGTGGGGGAAATGGGAGAGAGGCTACTATTTGAGATGGATAAAAGGCAATGTAACATCTGCTACAGAAGGATTTTGTTTCATTTGTTTTGGCGGTGAGTGTAGCCTTCCAATGTGAGGCGTGATGGGCTTTTAAAGGTTTAATTTATGACTTGTAGGCTATTTTGGAATGTTTATAAAAAGATGACTTTTGAGGTGAAAATGCAACTTTTTAAGTTTCAAAATTTATAGCTTTGTGATCTAGAAGTTGGCAGTCCTGCTTGTAACAAATGTTGGCCTCACTACACTATACAGTAGTTGCATGGAAAACTTCTTTGCTTCTTTTAATGATATGTGTGCAGATAGTTATTTGTATCATTTGTAGTTGTTTCAGAGGTTGACTGTTTTAAGTTGACCCACCTAGTTGGTATTCCTGCCAAGCTGTAGTTGGAATGACAACTCCCTGATATGCAGAGCAAAATCAGTAGTATCGTACCTTCACTCCATTGCAGCTCTGTGATTCCAGAAACACACCAAACCTAGGGGTGTTGGGGACCATAACTGTGGTGTGCCATCAGGGAACTCCCCTGGTGCCATTAAATTATCTTTACTAATGTTCAGTCTGTGAATCCAATTAAACACCCATGACCTCAAGTAATCCTCATCCTTCATTTTACACCAACTTGTATCATATGTCAATACATATATTTTATTACAAGGTGCTGCAGGTTCTTCCCTAAATGACTTCAGGAAGAAAGGAGAGTTTTGTCATATCAGATATGGATTAGAAGAATCCAGTTCCCAGAGGCCTAAGAGTTGATCCAATGACCTCCAACCATTAAAAATTTGGCAGGTTAATAGGATTTTGTTGTTAAAATTGATACTTTGTACTCAATTTGAGGTTTTTTACTAACTCATAAAATATTATTGAGTGTTTTAACAAGGATGTGTTGTGGTTTTAGTCATTTATGAAGACCACCAGGTGATGTAAGAAGTGTTGTAAGGTGTGCAACATCTTTATACCTTCTAGAAAGAGTTTGCAAAGAGAATTACCCTTGCATGGAAGGGGAATAGCAGATCATAATTAGGCCTAATCATAATTGTATGAATAAAATGATGTTGGTATTGGCATTGTCCATGGTAGATGCTTACTTGCACAGAGGGTTCCAGAACGGACCATATGAACAGTATCAGTGCTAGCTGTAAAGCTTGTGACAAGTATGTGAAGATGATGTTAGCTCTGTAGGGCTCTAACCTGGGCAAAAAATCCAGGTGGGGGGGGGGGGGGAAGGAGAGGGGAAGGAGAAGAGAGTTTGCACACTGCCTTTACAGAGTGCCATCGTAGCTTTAGCAGTTTGTATATGAATTGGAAAGCCCAAGGGTGTGGTTCTGCTCGTAGTTGCACCCATGGATCAAGCAGTTTGCATTGTGTAGTTTTATCTAAATCATCATCAAAGGATTGTAAATCTTAAGTAATGTGGAACTGAGATGCTTAGTCACATTCTTGTAATTAAATGGTGCAAATGAAAGGGTGGGCCCCCATCGTCCCTTTGTCTTTTTTTTGTACCCAAAACAAAAGCATGATAGTTTGTCGTCCAGAAGGACAAAGTACTGTGGTTTGTCATAATTACTTGTACTGATATGTACTTACCCCTTGCTACATTTTTTTGGCATGAATTTGCTCTTGGTGCATAGCCTGGGATAGTTTTAGCACTGTGCCGGTTGTGTCCACCATCTTGGAATAGAGTGATCTCCCTCATTTGCCTTCTGGGCAATCATCTACAGTTCGGAGGGTTTTGGAGTCCATGAAGTGCCATTGTTTTTCTACAGAAATCATCTGGTTTGTCACTATTTTACAAAGTTTTGATGAAAGATACTTCCAAGATTTATTTATTGAAGTATCTGTCAAGAGGGAAACCTTCTTGAGATAAATGATATCTACACCGCCCCTTATTACCTCCCATTTAGGAGAGGTGAAGAACACTTCCTGAGTTTGTAAAAGATATCATTACATAGGCAACTTAGATGTGGTAGGTTAAAATCATCTTATTTATACCAATATTTTATCCAGATTGACACAGTTTTGAAGGAGTACTTTAACCCATGACCTTGTACATTATCTTGGGATGAAAGTGGATAACCTACAGTAATAAAATTTTTCATCACTTGGTAAACTTTACACATTTGGTTTGAATTTGACTTTGAAAAGTGAGATTGTCCATACAAAATGACTTTGCAATTCCAGTCTCCAGTGAAAATTAGGGGGTTATGTAGATTGATAAACTCAGGGGACAGAGATTCTTTGTGGTACATGCAATCAGGAATGGAATTTTAACTTGATGTAAGAAAGGCAAAGATACACTGGGCCATCAGTACAGTAGAAAGAAGACAACTCTTTGGTGAAGATGAATGATTGAGCTGAAAGTGGTCACATCACAGGGGTCAAGGGGTTAATCAGAACTCAAACTGGACTTACATTGTCATATAATTTAGAGAAGGTATTCCTGCCAAAGATAACTTGCTTTTATAACTCTCATTGTATCACTGTATTGGTCTTTTTACTGTTGCAGTAATGTAGTAGCATCTGTTGATTCACAGCTCTTTAAAGTTTTGTGAAACATCAGTTTATTTTTACAGATCTTGAAAGCTGAAATGCAGTCACCCCAACCCAGACTTGTTAAGTTGACTGTCCTGTTTATTTTAGGCTTTTGAGAGTCATTCGACAATATTTTTTCTCCTCTAATATGAAATTTACAAGGAATAAGTGCTTGGTTTACCTTGAATATGCTATATTGTTCTGGAATATCATTGGTTGCATCTGCTCCCAAAAGCTGTAGTCTAACTACATATAGGCCTACCAAGTAGGGCCTCAGAAGAAGGTATTCAGGGGCCTTAATAGTTCTAATGACTGTTTGCATGGATGTTGCCACGTTTATAGGTAAAACAGCAGTCACTGAAAATTATTTTGAAGTAACAGCTAAATCTCACAACTTTCTTCCAATTATACACAAATCATGACAAAACATATGGGGAGACTTTTGCCTTATGAAAGTCTTATTTTAAGGGCCCCAAGGACAATCCCCATCTTTGGTTTTCTCATGATCTTTTTGTTCCTTGTGATCCTCTTCGGGGCCAGATTTTGATGACCATGCACTCGGGTTTTTAGCTTTGGCAATGAAACCCCACATTTTTTGTGCCTATAAGTTACTGGAATTGAGATAGTCCCAGTATTCCACTCATGCGACAATCAGAAAAGATCAAATCCGAAATATTCCCCACGAGTGGCGCAGAGCTCTTTTACCTCTTTAGCAATAAACTCAAGGAGGAAATGAAACCATGAGTTGGGACCCAGATTTTTGTCGTTGTGACAATTATTGTTGTATGATAAATCGACAATGATTCAACTACCATAGGATTTATCAATACATTGCGACCCAGGAACGACACATTTTCGCCATGACACAGTTTCGCGAATTCTTCCGATTGCTTGATCAGAGAGATTCCGATACAGACTCCAGCACACAGAGTTACACTGACCCAGCAACATGTGGGGTATATCACTACAATAAATTCTCACATACCATGTCGCTCTGGATGATTGGCTTAATCACCAACTTGGAAGCTTCCACTTTTCCCAAGAATTTTGGGGAGGGCTCACAGATTTTTTACAGCATATGGGGTAGGATTTTGAATCAACGGTGATCTTACGCAGGTATTCCATTACAAAATGTAGGGACATGGACGGAGGCTAACCAAATATATTTATGGCACTGCAGTGCCCGCACTTTTATCATGTATTAGAGACCGAGTAATTCAAACAGCCAGCCGTTGACAGCTGGTGGGGGCTCGTGTAATCGTCATGTGTATACATAAATTTTTTTGATTAGAAAAGGGATGTTCAATTTCATTCATGCTCTGACGGGGTCTAGATGTAGAAACTTTTGGTTAAAAGGTTGATAGCATTTTGGGTAAAGGTCCTACACCAGTGGTAATTGATGATATTTCTTCAGTCACCTGTCGGGCTACATAGGAAGGCATCTTCGCTCGTCCGAGGCAGGATTCAGTTGCAAATGTCGACCGGGCGAGTGCTAACTTTGAACACTGCTGTATGGTCCCATTTGTTTTAATAGACGTCGTTGAACAGTACCAGAATGGATACATTTTGCAACCACCTTTTAATCCAATACTTCAAGGCATTCAACTCTTACTCCAATGTAGTAGTCAACTCTTACTCCAGTGTAGTGGTCCACAGAAATTCTCAGTTGACTCAGCTCTTTGATTGACAACAAATTCAAAAAATGCACATTCTGTAGAGCATATTACTCATCATACAATGCACTGAGAGAGTTTTGATGACATGTTGGGATGTTGTATAATCACCCTGAAGCAAAAAAAAAAAAAATGTGTCTTGACGTGGATGAGTTTGAGACGGTGTGAGGTGCTTAAGTTGGGAGAATAAGAAACTGTTTGGGATAAGGGGATTAGGTCTTTCACCATAGTTGAAGTCACTTATTGCCTAACACCAATTTTAAAGTATGTTTATTCTTTTTTTTGTGTTTTCAATTTTGTAATTTTTTTCTTTTTGAGTGAATGTTAATTTGACTAATGAATACATTACTTGAAAGATGAATTTATAGGTAAGTCAGTCAGCCTGTGTTTTGGACAATGTCAGTATTATCAGAAATTAAAGGGGCATAGATTGGTAATTTTAAAAAAGGGTGTTGGCCTTCACATGACAATGCTAATTGTGAGCAATTACTTAAACTTCAGACCCAAAAGTTTAGCAAGAAGTTGGAATTTTAGATGTGTTTGTGTATTGGCTGGTAATGATTCTGATAATTTGAAAAAGTGTGTGGTCGTGAATTTTCAAACCTCAGAATTGAATTCACACTCATGAAACCTTGTATGTAGGATGTGGAGATTGTCAAAGTTTGACCATTTGTCATAAGTTTATAGAAAAATCTTACATGTTTGGAAAAAAATTGGTGAATTTCACTAATCAACTCAATGTGCCACTTTGAGTCATTTTGCTAAGCTGTGCACATGACCGTGTTAATTGAAAACAGTAATGTACATGATATATTCAAGTTTACTCATTGCAGTAAACATCAGTCGTCAACCAATGAAATTACACGTTGTAAAAACCTTTGGATTACTCCTGAGTTAATTAATGAAACCATCTTCCCATTCTGGGAATTAAGAATGAACCCTCATAGTGAATTCATGCATAAAATCAATACATGTCATTAGTGTTTACTTGCCAGCCTGATTTAATATGTAGGTCCTTCATTATTCATAGATAGTAAGGGATATTGAAGCTTTCAGAAGCAGCTTATGCTGGCAAAGCTGTGTCAAAGAGATTGTGGAGTTTGGTAGGTGTTGTAAATCTCAAATAGAGAGTGAGCCTTATAAGAGGAATGTAGAATATGGTAGAATATAGTTGGCAGAGAAAAGGAAAATATGTACATCAAGGTGGGGGGAAGCAAGAAAAGAGTTTGGGGGGAGGTAGAAAAAACTTAGATGGAATCCTAGACATTTCATTGGAAAATATTCTTCACGTCATCTATACCTGTGACGAGGGAGTTTAATGGAATATCAAAAGTACAAAATATGGGAGTTTTGTAAGCTATGTCATCTGATGTTGACTGTTAATTCATTTGATCTTTTCAAAGATTCTCTTTGTACAAATTTGTTGGACCATTCTTTTTATCTGTAAGTTTCAGTACCTGACTGGTTGTTTCAATACCATTGTGGTTGGGGGTGAATAAGGGGTTGGGGAGTGGGGAATAGTCATGTGGTAATAAAAAGTTTTTAACCAGACAACTGCTACATGGGTAATTCTGAGGGTAATTTGCGGATTTCCTAACTTTTAAAAATTAGTTTCTAGGGATGCTTCTGAACAATGTACTCCTATTTACTGTATGGGAATGTATTGTGCATTAAACCATGTAATAGACTGTTATGGTGCTAGTGCTTTTCTAAGATTGTTTTATGGTATATTATTGTCGAAAAACTGTATTATAACAAAAGTTCTCAATCTTTGAAAGGTGTTGGTATTTAGTGTAATTGTAGGCTTTTATAGAGTTAGGTGAATTGGATTCAGGTGAAACATCCCAGGGTCATCATATTCAAGCATGCTGTTGTGAGATACAGTACAGTGTGCACATATACTTTAGAGTATTGTACTTATTAGTGTGCAGGACCTGTTCCACTTGAATACCAAGCTTCATAAAAATGATGTCTGGTGGCCTACAGTAGTTGCACAGCAATGACAGAAAAATGGATTCAAGGTGGTTTTTGTGTATTGCAAAAATTTGATTTGATATTGATTTCATACAATCAAAATGAATCGGACAAATAAAAGTTTTGGAGAACAGATTGCTGTTTGTGTCACTACTCCAACAAATGAAGCAACCTTCATAAATGAATCTTTTAGGATTTCAGCCTCTTCTGTAAGTTATCTAAAGTTGCATATAGACGAAAAAATGATGATGTGCGCTGCCCTGTTTACATTGTGAAATTGATTAATTTGAACTTCTCAATGGCTGGTACCTGTATACATGTTATTTAAGTGGAAGATTCAAAAGGTATTAATATTCATGTATTTACAATATTATGTAAATAATATTTAATGCAATATTGAAGTAATCAGGAGTAAGCTTAACAAGAGACCACTCAGCATTGACATTCTGATGGTATCAAATACCTGTAGGCTGGTTTGTGTGGTTTGTATTTAATATTTGTTATGGCAGTTTGTACTGTACGTCATAGTTGTACATGTAGCATTATCACTTACAATAAAGTTTACCAGCATATTTTGCCTGTTGCATGACCATGGTTGTTGTAAGTGAGTGTACTTTTATATCTATCTCACAAGTGAAGCAGTATCAAGCATGGTTTATTCAAAGTACTGCACTGTATTTAAAAGCAATATATATGGATATTTTTAGAGCAATAAGGACTCTCCATACTTTAGATTTTATGTTAAAAACAATCCTGTGCAAAGGCAGTGATATGCAAAGATACACTTGACCTGGTTGGTTATTGGATTGAATCAGTAGTTTTGTAGGATGTTGCAAACCTTTGGATGCATCATAAGGAGCACAGTCAACTAATGACCAAGGCATTGTACCTGCAATCTAAGAAGCAAGGGTTGCTGGTTTGAGTCCTACCAGGTTCATTAGTTTATGTTCTTGTATAAGGTTCTTCTCTAGTAGGTATTTAAACTTCATGGCAGCCAATTTCAAATTGATGTGGATAAACACCAACTAATCCTATTCACTCCAGGCTGTTCGGTCTATTTATTTCTCTTTAGTTGCCTATTCACTTTAGTTCCAGTTAGCCTCACCTGAAGTACTGTATCTTTCCTGTATTTCCTTGCTCCAAATCAAAACATGTCAAATACATGTTTATTTATAATGCAGAAGTTATGAATGTAATAACCATCTTGGTAAAATGTTTGTTTAATCTGAAGAGATTCATGTTTATGTACAATGACTATAGCTGCTAAGGAAATTATTTAATACAGCAGACTGACACTGTTGTATGAATTTTAAGTATTCCTACTTTAACGTACGTCTTTCTTGTTGGTGAAGTCTATTTCGCTCCTCACCTACCTCCTATCACCCTATGTATACCATTTATACCTATACTCACCGTCTGGCAAGTGTTTACACCATAAAAGATAACATGCATATACACACATCCATTTTAGGATATGCTCTAAAAATCAGTGCCAACTGTTAAAGTAATCATGAATGGTCTAATTGGGAAAAAGAATCATCCTCTTATGTTACCTGGGTACATTATGGCCAGTGTGTGAAGTATGGCTCTTATAATGGTGTGAATCGATCATGACTTAAAATAGGCTATTTCTTTTGCTGATCAGTCCATTCACAGTAGAACCTCTTGCTGAGCAAGTATTCATTTTCACTAAGGCAGAGTCAAGCAGTAGAAATGAGATGTCTAGACTAAGAACATGGTTATCAACAGCTACAGTAGGTCCATGCTTCTACTAAGCCTTCAGTGCTATGTCTCCTAGAGTGAAGAGTCATGTGATTGTGACCATGGAAAATCTTGCCTTTTGGACTTTAACTTCTTCTGTAGACACATTGTTTCCTTCATCCTTCTACAGTTTCATTTATCTCCAAATCATATGTTAGTGTTCTCTCCCTTCCATTTTTCCTCTCCCCATTTCCTCATTTCCCTCTCCCTTCCCCCACCCCCCCATTTACAAGAAGGATCTTCCTTCCTCTGCTGCATTCTTTTTATCATTTAACCTGTCAAGTTAAAGTATATTTTTTATGGAAGGATGACAGCCAAACATGTCTTACCCTGTTTCCTCCATTGATTTATCTGCAGGAGAAGCTAGCCCTTATAGAGCCCGTCGACTATGAGAATCACCTCATCGCAAAGAAGACTCAACTCAATGCAGATCCTATGAGATTGATGCTTTTGTTTCCACATGATGATGTATCGGTGAGTATTGTTTGGATGTATCTGATGTACTCAGCTTATCACTGTTTATTTACAATGCTATCTGGAGAGTTGTGTGATAGGAGAGATGCAGTATGCTGGTACTGGGTTTTAGTGTAGTTGTAACACACCACATTTCTGTTACTGTGGGAACATCTTTGGGAGATGGTTTTGACCTCAGTTGTAGTATTATGTGAGGATACATCTTTCATCCAGTGGTTTTCCAAGGAGGCGGTTTATACTGTCATTATATAAATGGGTGAGGGGAGTGGCTAGTAGGCTTGTTCCTTGGTTCCTTGGTGGTGTTTCAAGTGGGTCTCAGTTGGTGCTTTGTCAAACTTTATCAAGTACTGATGTTACTGGTATGTAGGAGCTGCTTTTGTTGACTTCTTATATCTTGCAGACAAAAGGGGGAAAACCATACCCCAATGTTAAAGGGTAAAAAGAGGAATAGTAGGCACCCTCTCAATTCCCCAGTCTCCCCCTTTGTGATCAAGCTTAATGGTTTCACTGTGGTTGAACGATATCAATCAGAATGGGCTTAAACTTAAATTCCTGCCTGTTTTATTGTGTGAATATCATTCCTTTTCCTAGCTGATCACATATTATTGAAACTACTATTGCATGTACAGCAAGAGAACCTGGGAAATAAAATTACTGAAGTAAAAATTTTAATGGGACCTCTTGCATTCACTGTTAGGGTGAGCCGAAAAAGGGGCCACAATTTAGTGATACTGCTAACCAAGAGTCCATAATACTGCTGAGAACAAATATTTGTATACTGGTCTCAGAATGAATATGAGTGGTTTCCAGGTGCTAGGTCTGTCTGTGAAAGAATTTAAAGGAATTTTGAAAACACTCTGACATTCTTTGATAATATTATTGCTTGCAAAGTCTTTGTGATGAGCTGTGTGGCTACAACTGACCAGGGATATGCCTATTTTGTTCTGAGTGCAGGGTATTCTTAATCTGAACACATCATTAGAGAGAGGTCCCGGCCTAGGCTAAGGGGAGTGTGTCCCCCCCTCTCCTTTTGAGCCTATAATGCCATTTTGCCAAGTACAATACATTGCTCAATGAAACACATACCTATGGCTATGATCTTTCAATTAAAATTCATATTGATACTTTGAGAATACTGCTGGAAGAGATTTTGTGGTAAATTCTTTGCTGATTTATAAATGGTAAAAGTGAGAATTTGTTGTGGCATGAACTCTGAAAGCTTCATTTTAGCATGACTTCTGGTTGGTGAAAAGCAGTGTTCATTACTTCCATCTCTTGCTGACACTTGTAGCTACAACCATGGGAGCATTTCCACGAACTAAGGTACTATGTTCTGTTCATGGGATTATTCAAGACTGTACATCATTCTTGTAGTAGCAAACTGAATACTCACACAGCAGTACTATTTACAGCATAAAAGCCACGAAAACTTTTGATACTGTGTGTTGTCATTGTTGTTTTGTAGACAGCAATGTAGTACTTTCTTATGGTGATATGCATGACTATATCATAGAAAAAAGATTTACTTCAAGATCAAGTTTGTACATGTACAGTATATTTCTATTTACTTGTCATTATTTGAAATTTTGGGGATTGACTATAAACAATTTAGTGAACCAAAATATTTAAGTTTCCTAATTGCCACTGTACTAATGTACCATCATACCCATAAAACAAAGTTTGTTGATGAACAACAAATTTCAATGTTATTTAATTCTTACAAAAAAAAATTTATAACTGCGCAATAGCCTTGTAAGGCCTTCAGTGGTCTGTTTAGCAGCTCTGATTCATGTAATTTGTCTGGTATCCAACCTTGTCAAGATATTTCATGCTTGCTTTAACATGCCAGCAATATGTCAGCCTCTGTGACAAGGAGATCGTTTACTGCTTCTCACAAGCATTAGAATACCTGGTTTTAACACATTGCCAGTGGAAAACCCCCAATTTCCTATAATTTTTAAGTTAAGATAACAGAAAAGTACTCTTAACCAAATGTTTTGAATGATAAAAATAGTAAAGCTGCTGTAAATAATCAGGATGTGAAGAAATTGGCTATATTTGAAGGAGGGGAAGGAGAAGACATAATGGTGTTAGGTGAGTGGACTCAATTCGAAACATGTTACTTTCAGACATGTGTTACTCTGTGTTGTACATTATTACCAGCCTTAGATGGGTTATTCAGTTTCCATTCATGATATACTTTTCATGATTTTCTCACTCCATTCTCCTCAGTTTCAGATAGTAGACACCCAATAATAATAACCACACCTTTTACCTCCCATGAAAAACCTGACCTCACCTTTCTGATGCCTCCAAATTTTAATTTTAAGAGTACATTAACACCTCGGTCATATTGATTTCATCTGAAGCGTATCTGTTTCACATGAATATAAAAGCATACAGTCCACTTATACTGGGCCAAAAGCATCTACCTTGTTTAAAGTATTCTGGTTTTTGTTTACCTCAGAGACATTATTCATCCCTTGTAACGATCGCTGAAAGCGTACGTTGCATTGTACCACCTCATTTCATTGCACATACTACTATGTCACAAAGAGCATACAGTCAAGCCAATGGTTAATGGAAATGGAACTTGCAAAGTTAGAGAAAGCCAGCATAATTTCGTCTCTGAGATGACTCATACATCCATCACAGGATGCAGATTCGTCATAAAGTGTCAAGGAAACCGTCTCTCATGTGTGTGTTTCTGTGAGAGATTTCCAGCATTGAAATTGGTACCTTGTTGTTTCCAGCCTTGGGCCAGAGACAGTTAAAAGAAGGTTAATTAAAGTTTGTGCTTTGGATCTAAATATATTGTCAAACTTGAATGGAATTAATCCTGCATCTATGGCATAATGACTCAACTTAAGCTCTCTTTGAATAAATCTTTTGATGTTAAGTTTGACTTGGTTCACTTTTTGGGAGGAATCCAAAAACAGATTGTAGAGTTGTTTTTCGTCCTATAATTTTTGAATAATTTATTCCTGATGAAAGTTAAAAATAGTATACAATTTAGAGATAGGGATATCTGTTTGCACTGACTGTATTATGATTAATGAGGATGTCCAATAAACATAATACCAATAGCAGGTATATTCAGACACATTCTGGGCTTTATACTCAAAGCTGGCAAAAGTGTTCTATGAGCCAGAACATTGCCAGAAAATTTTGAATGATGAAAGGCAAAAATCAACTTGATATTTCTGTAGCAAAATGTTTTGTACATCTTTTTACCCTCCTCTGATTTTAACCATGGAAAATGAAAGGAACTCAATTTTTATGATTTATTGAATTCATATGTGCCAAAATTCACTCCCTGCTAGGCTGCTACCATGTATAATTCTGTACATTAAGTTTATTGTCAGGAGGGAAGATGCAAGTTTGAAATTTGTACCTGAAATTGCCATCATTGTTTTTAGCTGCAGGTCAAAAGCCTAAGCAATTTGTCTGGTGTTAAGTATAGAATTGCTTCAATTCAAATCTTCAGAAGAGGGTTGGAGGAAATACTTCTGTAGATAAATTGCACTTATGTAACATATCAAATGGCAGAACATAAAGTTTCCAGATTGGAACAAATATAAGGCCTACAAACATAGAAAGAGGCGAGTGAACATGCAATGTACAGTAAGTATGGTTCACTACTGTATGTATTGTAGAAGCTACGCCAGACCCACTAAACTGAGTGATGGTGTCCTAGTTCAAAAGCTTGCTATATATAGTTTGCAAAGGCAAACTGTCTCATTTTAAACCAAGATATTGCCATAGTTCATCAGTGCGATTTAGGTTTTAGAACTGTTGTACCAGCATACATATATATCTGTGCCAGAGCAGTCTCTAGAAAGTTAGGTTTCAACCCTCATAGATCCCCTTAATGATTTGAGTGAACAAGAAAAACAATAGAAATTTATTGTATGCATTTACAATACCTTTCCATTTGTCAAAGATATTCTTCATGAATAATTTACCTTTGAAAACTGCTGTGGACAACTATTGTTGCTTGAACTTATTCTACAACATAAAAATATGAGGCAGACACTAAATGATTCTATACTGTAAGTGTGGTGGGGTGGTGAAAATTTCGTGGCTAAGTTTACAGGGCTCAAGATGTTGCCCCAGCATCTCTTATATGTGACCCTTCTCAGTAGTCCCATCCCTCCCTCCCCCACCCTTCCCCTAGGTGAGGCATAGGCATACAACCATTTTTTGTTATCAATCCCCCAATATACTGTAAGTTTATCATCAGATACTGAGAATGAGAGATAACTACCTGGAGGTAAATTTCACACACATTTACGCCAAGGAGACACACAGACTGATCAGTCTATCTATTATTGCAGGGTTGGTATTGGATATTTTACTGCTAGAAGTATTTAAATTGGTTATTGGGCTGGAAATATTTTTTTTTCTGGAATTGTACTTCAGCAGTGATGGTCACACTCTTGACTGACTTGAACAGATACCCAAGGAGGTGAAATAGACCATAAAGGATTTAATATTGGTTCATAATATTCTTCAACAGAGGAGGAGTATATTGGTCTGTCTTCACTAGTCTGTCTTCACTGGTCTGTAGTTCTATCAATAGAGTTGTAAATGGTGTAGCAAGAGAAGATTTATTCTACCTTTTCTTTAAGTGTCTTATTGACTGCATGAACAGTATTGAGTAGGGTAAATTATTTTTTTAATCTAAGTATAAGACCTATTTTTCAAAGTTGTCTGTGGCCTGTTTTCAAGGATATAGTGAGTTTTCAGTGAAGTGTTGATGTTTGTGGAATAGCACAAAGAATCTAGTTGAAAGGAGAAATGGCAAGCAAGAAATTCATGTATTTAAAGCCATTCTCTTATTCCATTCCTTACTTACTTACTTACTTACTTTCTTACTTACTTACTTACTTACTTACTTACTTACTTACTGGAAGATTTTGCTTTTAAAAGGCTTACATGTAAATCTTTTGCCCAGGGTGATCTCATCTATTCCCACTACACATACTGTAGGTAGTAAACTGTGGTGTAATTAAGAAAGAAATAAAGTTCTGTTGTTGAAAAAAGTATCCAGTAATGTTAAATAATTGTGGTTTCTTCTTTCATCAAGACCTAGACAGAATGTCACATAATAGTATAAATAGTAATAAAAATATTGGTGGTGGTGGTGGCGGCGGCAGCGGCGGCGGCGGCAACAGCGACGGCGACGACGAGGACAAAAATAATAAAAATAATAAATTGGACTAACATAGCACAAAACAGGAACAAAAATGGAGCTGCTCTAGGCACTCGACAAAAATTCAGACAAATTACATTGAAAGGAACAAGTTAAGAAATGAGTGTTGAGATAAAACTTAGATTCAGAGATAAGCTTTCACGGTATTCCAAAAAAATATAACCGGTATAATCGGACGTCTAATAATCGTACTTCGATTATAACCGGTTTTTTCCCCGCACATATTACATTAAGTTCCTAAGTTGACATATGTGCTGTAGCAAGCAATTTACGTACATCTTTGTATCCGCAAGCCAGCGGAACTGGATGCCTCAGTTGCGGTACTTGACTGCTAATTATACTACAATTTATCAAAAGCAAAGAACCATTTTTATTTATGCTCTCGGGCTCAGCTATATAAACTTCACACAATGTTCATGAAATATGTGCCCGCAATGTATGGAAATCAGGAACGGAAACTGAATTTTTTGTTTATAATCCCCGCCCTGGCCCTCCCGCTGGCTAGCTCTCCATCAGTGCTTAACCCGCCAACAATCCGACTGCGCTTATTGTCCGTGTTTTTCCCCTACGTGAGCGGGTCTGCTCTACTACAAACTGAGCCCTAAAATTTTTTGCTTGGCTAATAAAACAAAAGCATTGAACTTTTACGGTGGAACCTGCTGTACACCAAAGTGTTATATCCCTTCATTATTCGTTTGTAGTCCTAAATTTATGCTTGCCTTCATTCAACGATCGTTCTAAAAATTTTCAATGAAAGTTACACGGGCCATCGGATGTTATACGGGTCGCCCGATTTCAACATCAGGGATCGACAAAACTACACGTCCATAGTAACAGTGGTTTAAGCCATAGTCGAATAAAGCAAGTGGTGCACACCAGTTGGTGTGTTACTGTATATCCCTTCATTATTAATTTGTAGTCCTAAAATTATGCTTGCTTTCATTCAACGATCATTCTAAAACTTTTCAGTGAGAGTTACATGGACCATCGGGATTTACACGGGTCGCCCGATTTCAACATCAGGGATCGCCGAAACTACGCATGTCCGTAGGGACGGTAGTATAAGCCATACTGAAATAACGCAAGTGGTGCACTCCAGTTAGCCACGAATGTAATGCAAATAAGTACATACATTTATGTACAGCTTGCTTCCACGTGGCTTTTGGCCACGTGGCAACTTCCTGTATAATGTACTACCGTAAGCCACACATCACCCTCGATCTTTTCGCGAAGCTATCGCACGCGATTATGAGAGATGTTGTGTACATACTACCGTTTATAGATGAGGATTGCTACCGAACAGAGAATACAATTGCACTTGTGTTCTGATTGGTTAATTTCGTGTCAGTTGATGTGACGTCTTTACACTGAGCGTTGTTCTAGGCGATCGATGTAGGGATTCCCAAATCTTTGTCCATTTTATAAATATTAGAATTTTGTTAATGATACAGCCCGATGCGCTCCCTTAATAAATAAATGGTGGGGACTTTAAGGTAGAATATATATGTTAAAATCAATCAAATTACTGTGATATGCCCGATGGTATTTGAGTTACAACGAATTAGAAAAGCATTACGTATGGATAATTTCGAGACGGCTTGTTGACAGAAACTTCGGCTGTACCAGCGAACCAAGATGACTTTGAGCCCCGAAAAATACTGTACGATAAAATAGCCAATAAATGCAGGCAGTAGATTTTGGAGGACCCTATCTGCACAGTACAGATCGCTTGACCAAAAACTTGGAAGCTGCGCATTACAGCTCATATTGTATAAATTGTATTAGTGTTTGCACGGGTACAAAAATAGGAACTAGGTACCTAATCACCATACCCGGTGTTATGGTGACTAAAACATGACAACATTTTGTTAGGCATGTTCCATAGTACATCCATGATATTTTCCGAGATCACATTCACAAGTTCAATAATACTTCACATGTCACAAGGTTGTATCGTCTCTTTTGTTTCAAATAAAAAATGACAATCTTAACAGAAAAGAGTCACTAGAGCCAAGTAAGAAAAATTCTACTCTCCAATGCCTATATCACTAAACGGCTATTAACGTTCTTACGCAGCTAGTCTCGTGTTGACATCCGGGCATGCTGACATAGCTTTCATTCGTAAAATTCGTAGTATGCACGAATGCCACTCTGGGTCTACCAAACGTGTATGTAATGACCTGTCTAAAAAATCGTGAATATTTTCGGTGTCATTACAGTGATATCTTAGTACTTTACACATAGCGGCAAAGTGTTGATTTGGGTACAAGTGACACACTTAATCATTGTGTAATTTTCGAGTTGTGTTTTTTTTTTTTTGTCATTTTACTCGAGGTTGCATACCGTATGAAATGAAAGACCGCACACATGCTAGGCTCGGTTTACGTGCCGAACGTTACGGGCACTGTCTTTGCAAGCTGGGCGGGGTGATATCTGCAAGTTTCTGCGTAAAACGTTACTATTAATCAGTGTCAGACAGCTTGCTTGCAAGAAGTGATGTACATATTGCTGCGAACACACATGTGAGCAGTATTGTAGCACACTACGTGGCGATAGCAAATTCAGGCCGCACGCCGATGAAAATTTCAACTTCAGAAAACGAAGTGCAAACAACTCTCCAACTTAAACATAGTTTCTAAGGACTCTCTTCATTCTCAGACTAGGAGAACGCTTAACAAATTGGCCAAAAATATTCGTCCATTATCGGGGGACTCATGTAAATGAAGTGATTCTTTTTGCATGTGATATTTTCAAAGATTTGGGTAGTAGATTTGGGACAGGTAATATGATGGCGCGCAATCACCCTGGTAACCCTGCAAAAAACATCGTAAATGATCTACTCTCATGGAAACACAAAGGATCCCGCCGCCGTTGAGTTGTACTGTCAACTAGGACGAGATAGTGCTGTAATTTACATTTTTACGATTATTTCACAATTATTCACGATTATTTTCGATTCCTACGATATTACCGATTTTTTCGATTTTTCGATTATTCTTCAAGGCAATAATCGAACCGAACCGTAACCGGTTATTAACGGTATCGGTAATATAACCGGTTTACCGTGAAAGCTTATTCAGAGAGGTCAGTGCGAAACTAAAGATGGTTGGATGACTTGTTCCACAAGCAGGGATCAGCATATTCAAAGTATGTGAAATCTGCTCCACTCCTTTTTTGCGACTGTTTTCATACAACACACCATCTTGTCTTAAATTGTCATGTAGAATAATTTGTTCACCCAGAGATGGCACCCATTTGCAGAGGGCTGCCCCTAACCCTATCACCATCATGTCAGGAATTCATCCCAGTTAAATATTCTACTTTGAAGTCAGTCTCATACCTTAAATATTGTCATGTAGCATGGAACATGTTTTATTGTTGGTTCATTCCAACCTGGTAGTATTTGTGATTTCCTTGGAGACATTAAGCCTCTCACAAAACTATTTTTGGAGTTTTTTTCAAAATTCATCTTAATAAGATAGCTTGGTAACTTAAATATGTATCTATTTGTGTAACCAATGTTCACATGGTTTACAGAATCAAAATGAAATGTGTTTGCACTGTGAAACTACTTCAACAGATTTTCATTTATTGTAGTCTGTCACATTGATGTCTATAAACCAGTGCACATTTGCAAATTCTCAAAATCTGCTGCTCTCAGTTTATGTTAAGAGGTAGGTTTGCCAGATGAAATATTGTCTCCAAGACAGTCTGAGGTAGATATATTTAGTAACTTGGCTATGAACTTTATGAAGTCTTGCTGTGAGGGAAATACAAATTTATGTGTGTTTTATCCCAACTTGCTATGTAAGGCTTTCTTGCTTCAGGTAATTGGACGTGCGTCATTTTTTGAGGAGAGTTACAGAATCGGATTGACTGAGAGGAAATTTAAAGGTCACTGTGCACTTTTTAAATAGGAATTACCAGTTGAGGATGAAAAAAATATAAATATAAAAATTTGGAAGTTAGCAAAATCAGTAAAATGGTACTGTTTATGACAGTACACTTTAGATATTGGTACAGTGGATTTTACAGTATGTACTGTTTTTGGTACAGTGGGTTGCATATCTGAGATGGTGAATGTATGTTAGCATTTTTAGTTTTTGTAAAAGAAAATATTTTCAGAATCATGAAAAGAAAAAAGTATTGAGGAAAGAAATTGAATAAACTTACCCAAAACAACCAGTGCATGGTTACAAAATCAACTTAACATGGTTAAAATTTTAGCGATGGCAGTTTTTGAAAGTTCTTTTCTTTGGTTCAGATAAATAAATATTACAGGTTGAAGTAATTTTAGGCCTTTTCTTCTGTTGTTATAGTCAGAGGTCATTTTTTGAAATATTTTCTTAACATAAAATTTTCACCTGTACACTTCAGAGATGAAAAAAAAAAAAAGAAAAAAATGAGGCTTTTGGCCTTGTAGCTCTCACGTTCAGCTTGTTCAGATTGCATACCTCACAACATTTTTACACTCTGTTTCCTGGTTACACTCCATTGCATCTGTGATTTGTGTTATTTTAATTGATTTTTAGGTACAAGCTTTGTGTAGTTTTGTGTGAAAAACAAGATTCATGGTTTGAGTAGATTGCTTATGATTTCAGCTGAACAGTATAAAAGTCTTTTGTAATTCATTGTTCATGTCAGATGCATGTTCAGTGCATAGTTTTTACATTGAATGTTTTTTTTTTACTTTCACACTGACTGAGAAGAAATTGTCCAAAAATATGATTTTGTTTAAACGTTGGTTACGCTTGACTTTGAAAAAAGGTTAGAATGGTGAAATTGGGATTAGGAATGGGGGATTTTACAAACTTCTTATTTGACGTCTAGTCAAAGAAATGTATTGGAAAAGCCTACAACAATTTATTGTTGGGTGCATATGTTGGATGCTGCACAATTTTATAGATTATATTTGATTAAATCTTCTCTGGCAAATACCTTTAACCCAGTCTCAAATATTAAATCATGGAAGTTTTAGTAATGCTGTCATTATGATGGCTATTCCTAGATGAGAGAAAAGGAGGGGAATGAACAAGATGGGACACCACCGTTTGTTGGTACACAGTGTGCCAGAAAATTTTGGGCTTCACCCACACCCAGGATGGCCTAAATGACTCTGTGTGTTCTAGTGTAGGCTCTGAGGTGGTGTAAAGAAGTTAGTTTTCGAGTCTCCTAACTTCACGTTGTTGGGAAGATTTGTGGAAAAATTTTCAAAATGGAGGTGTAATTAACCCTTGGCATGTTTTGAAACCAAACAGAGTGTTCAATAGCCACACCAATGGTCATGCTAACAGTCATGCTTTAGTTTTATTTCTCTGAGCTACAACTACTGCCTTTGCCATTAAACAGCACAAATTATTTTTGTTTCAGTCTGTCAAGGTTGTAGAGATGCTAAAAGTACTATTTACACTGTATTATGTATAAGTGCAATCTGCTGATGGGTGTATAAACACAGAAATGAAACAGAGTAAGGTATTAAGAAAGTTTTAAAAGAGTGGGATAAATTGTTTTAATTACTTCCTGTCTGCAGGATAAACATAAGGAGTGAACTTAATACATAGTCAAATGCATCAGACATTCAACAATGTAACATCATGTAGACAGGAAGTGTAGTGACCTTGTTTTGGATTCACTCTGGCCTAGATCCAGGTTTAACACCTGTTGGCAAGTCAGGTGAAATTTGAACACCAAAAGTCGCATGGTAACAGTAGTGCCATTGGAAGTATTAACCCTTTACCGTTGTTTGGGTCCTTTTGGACCCATGCAAAGAGCTCGGATGTCACACATCTTTACTGTTTCACGCGGAGCTCGAAACTACAAGTAGCTACGCGAAAATTCGGCCACAACAGTGAGAGAGACAATAGTTTAAGGTCACGGGGTCAATGGCCTACGGAAGCCGATGCGGGGCGGGCTACATCCGCTTTTCTGCCCACTCCCGAGGCGCGCAAATATGACCCGATCGGAGCACAACGGTAAAGGGTTAAACTCTTCTACATATGCCCCACATTGAGTATCATCCTAGGACCTCCTGCTACATGATATTGACATGCATGGGTGTCCGGAAGGGGGGGGCAAGGGGGGCACTTGCCCCCCCCTGGAAAATCAAACTTGTGAAAAAATTAATTAAAAACTAAAATAAAAAAAAATTAAAAATAGATCATCAAAATATCTTCACTCACAGCGTCAGTTTCTACTGAAATATGCAGACATTTGACCACGAATAGCAAAAGAGAAGATGGCATGCTGAATAGTGAAATCGTAATTTGGGGACCATCATTCGTGGTATCTATTGGAAATTTGTAATTGTAAAAACTGTGCCAAAATTGTACTAGTTGTCAAGTATGTAGTGTGCATGTGGCATCCAACTATTGATGAATGCGTTGGTCTTGGTTTGGTCCCGTGCTGATCTAACTGGGATATACAAGGTGAATATGGGGGGGGGGGGGTGATTCATAATTGGGTAACGGATGTAGGCCTATATAGGCTGTTTGACAGTTGTAAGTTTTATCGTGCTCAGGCGTGCGAGGCCGTGACGGAGAGGCAGATTTACCTTCAACAATATTTTTAGATTGAAAATTCTAAAAATCTAAAAATTACAGACATGAAATTCCTTTTTCAGGGCTGGGTACATGCAGCTTATAACACTCGCCAAGTGTTGTTTCTGGCCATCTGGAGGGTTTGTAAGACCCAAAATTTTCTTGTACGCTCCATGCCAACCGATGGTGGTGCTCTGCTTAGATAGTGTACACAATTCAATCATCCATGAATGACCTTGCCCCCCCTTGTAAAAATTTCTGCGGACGCCCATGTTGACATGGCATGATCTTTGGGATTCTTTTCCCTAGAGCAGATTGTACTGAGCAAACCAAACAGTTGGGATAATTTGTAACACAGCCCCCAGCAAGCAGCAAGACAATTTAGTTTGACTAGGTCTTGCACTGCATGGCTATTCTTGCCTTACCCATTCCTATTTACTTCATGGTGGTGAGACACCACATTGTATTCCATGCTATTGTGTTGTCACAGTCGCTTATGCGGTCATGAATACCCCTGTGTTTGTCAGAAGTACTGCCCTAAACCTAAAGACCTTATTTGAGCACACAGACCCCCTCTCCCATTCTGCCCTTTTTGGTTCCTTGCGGTAGCAAAGGAACCTATGTAGTCAGGTTGGCGTGTGTGTGTGTATATGTGTGTGTGTGTGTGACACTTGCTTCGGTACGCTCTAACTCAATAAGGGAAAGTTGGATGGAACTTGGATTTGGAACAAAGATTCGTCATAAGGAGAAGGTGTGCTCTATTGTTTTTGGTGGAGGTCAAAGGTCATTTGGGGTCACCAGAGGTCAAAAACTAAAAACCTCAACACAATATAGGTAGGAAACTTGGATAGATGTCATACTTGGTGTGTGGATGTGTTATGGTGCAAGAATGAAATTGGATATGTTTGGTGAAGGTCAATAGGTCATCTGGGGTCACCAGGGGTCAAACACTGAAAAATGTTTTAATACACTATTTTAAGGTAGAAAGGACAGATTCAAATCAGTCTGTCTTTGGTTAAGGTCAAAGGTCATCAAGGTCACTGGAGGTCAACGGCTGGAAATGTTATTTAGAAAATCTTGTAAGCTAGATAAAGATAGGTTCCATAGATTTTTTTATCTCACCCTGGTTTTGCATGCTTACACACCCAAACACCTTAGAAATTTTGCCTTTATGTTCATTCAGTAATGATTCCTTCGGGTTGTACACATATTTTGGATCATTTAAAGTTTTAAGAGGGCAATAACTGAAATCTGTAGATTTCACTAAGCACAGGTCACTCTGTATTAAACTGGTCTCTGTGCCAGTGGAAGCAATTGTGTGGATTATACAGCATGTCTCTTTAATGCTGCTGTGCCCTGTGGGGTAACCTAATCCTCATTCTATTATCACACCCCATTAATAACTTGCTTTCTGCTTAACTGCTGAATAAACCCAGTTGTCTGTGTAGAGATAGCAAACAGGACAAATGGTAGATTGTTTTAAAGTAATAGCAAGTTTTATTTGAGAGCAGACCTACTTACCAAAGAAATACAAGGGGTGTTTTTCTCTCTCTGACCACATTGTGTAAGGTTTATTGGCGATAGTATCAAGTTTGATTGCAAGCATAAATACATATGGAAATGAGGTAGTGTTTTTGAAGGATCACCAAGCATTATACAAGTTGAATGTAAGTAAGGCCACAAAAATTTAATCATTGATTTCATGTAATATTAGTACTAAAATACCCCTTATGAAGATGTTTATACAAACATTCAGTATGAGCATTTGCTTAGCTCTATTTCGGAGACTACCTGTAGAGTTCTTATAATATCCAGCAAGGAACCACAGTGCCCATTGGGCTCTTGTTTCTTGACATGTCTCCCACACTTGGTTTTTGTATACTTTTCTTGTAAAGAATTTTACCCCTTCCCTCAAAACTTTACTTGATTTTTAGTTAACCCTTTACCATTGTGCTCCAATTGGGGAATATTTGTGTGCCTGGGGAATGGGCGGAAAAGTGGATGTAGCACGCCCCACACCAGCTTCCGTAGGCTATTGACCCCGTGACCTTAAACTATTGTCTCTCTCGTTGTTGTGGCCGAATTTTTTGGGTAGCTACTTGCAGTTTCGAGCTCCACATGAAACAGTAAAGATGGGTGACAGCCACGCTCTCCGTCTGGGTCCAAAAGGACCCAAACAATGGCGAAGGGTTAACTGACACTATATTCAACCCATTTGTGTTGGTATGTATCTAAACTCCAGCTAACTATTAAACTAACTCAGGGTAGTACTGTCATTTTTGTGTTTTCAGTTAGTATGCATGATCTACGGTACATTTAAACCTTCATGTGAACTCTTTTGGAAGTGTTCCATCCATCTGAGGAAGCAGTTTCATGCTTTCAGTGTATGTGTGAGCTGTGCCAAAAGGACTTTTAAGGGACATTTGTTTTTCAAGTAAATTATTCAATTGTTTTGAATAAGGCACAATGTTGCACTTAAGTATAAAAATTTTTTTTGAAGTACTTGGAACAGGAAAACAAAGGCAGCAAATGAGTGCATTGATTAAACTCAGTGTGCTTTTATGTTTTTCAAAAAGGCTTTAGGGAGCATAGCTTTATCTAGTCTCTAGTAGGTGGCAGATTTACTACTGTAATCATTGTGCTGCTACTGAATATTCTGAACAGCCCAGTGACCACAAGCAATACACTGGGCAAGTTAATGAGGCAGCAGTGGGTAGAGGTACTTTATATTTCTGATCTGTCGTAAGGAACAGTTTGTATTCAACTTTCTGTAAGATGGTAGTCTTCAAAATTGGTACCCCTTAAGGAATTGTAAAGTGCAAAAATGCATGGTTTGGTCATGAATGCTCAATAAATCCACCCATTGGTTAATAATGAACACCTTGGAAAAATTCATCCTATCCTTCTGTTAATTCCAAAAACCATGTCACAGTCACTTAAAAAAAGAAAAAAAAAGGAAGCAATGAGGCCTTGCATGAGATATTTTTATTGAGGTAGTTAGAGTGACATATGTAATTTGTTTTTTCACTTTATACTTAGCTGCATTTTGATTTTAAGCCAACTGAACACAGCATTATGATGTAGTCTAAATAATTGCAGTTATTACACAACAATATGCATTGCCTGGAAAAATATCAGGAAGTATATAGCTGACCACTCAAATACAGAGAACTGTACAAATGTTTGAGTGCCTTCGTACGCACTTAGTGATCTTTTTTCTCGTGTTTTATTTCCTGTTATAAGAATTCATTTCCCTTTCTGTACTAGTGCATTGCTTAAGCCTATTATTACAGGGTATGCTTATTTGAAGCGACTGACATAAACAGGCATCCATCATTAACCAATAGAGAAATGATGCAGAACAGAGAAGGAGAACTTGTTATTATCAGAGTGTGTGGTAGATTAATGTGTAAGGGTCCATTTAACAGTCCAGTACACCCTTGCCCATGATGAGAATGGCTTTGATTAATTCATTTGATAGACTTGGACAACTAATGGCTTGAGCAGGACAAATGGTCAAACTGAAAGAGAGATTAAATATGTCCTGCAGTCTCAAGAGAAACTAATAAAATTTGACTTGTGACTGGCTTGTAGCAAGCATGCTAATATTAATGAAACAAGACCATGTAATCTCCCTGAAGTAGACTTGACAAGTAGCTCTATTTAAACTTGTCCAAAAATGCATGTCATGGCTAGTCAGTTTTTTTTTCTCTCTTTAAATGGTATACTTCTGCAAATGCTACTTGACACGTTCATCAAGTCTCTCTAAAAGTGCATAATTAGTTCTCATTTAAGTGGTAGCATATTGTTGTAAATGTGTGGAACCTTGTTATGTGTAAATTACAATAGGGACTGCATATATAGTAGCAGGAGTAAGCAGTATAAAAGCATGGACGTACTGCCATGATGAAAGTAAGTACATCCATCGTGTGGATGCTGGCAGCAAAGATGATGTCATTTAATACTATCAACACCTAGTCAGTTATGGGGGTGATTGTAGATGCTCATTAGATTTAAAGGAAGCTGTGTTGGTGACTCATTAAAAAAGAAAGTGGCATCTCTAGTCTGGATCTGGATCTGGAAAAATACTGCACAACACTCCTGGTGGAGTCAAACGTGCAGGGTTGAGTGTGTGCATGTAGTTAGTCGTCCCGTCTGAGGATCCTCAAGGCTGCGCTCTTGAATTGCTTGGGGTCCTCGAGATCTGTAATGTTCTGGGGGAGTAGGTTCCAGTCTCTGACGGTCCGAGGAAAGAAACTGTATTTGTAGCAGTCCTTATTGGTTGCTATATTTGTAAAGCTATTAGAATGGTGATGCCTAGAGGGCCGCCGGGCCGGTTGTAGGTTGTTGATTGGCAAGGCTAGGAGGGCTAGGAGTGTTTATGAGACATCAATGAAATACACTACAACATTAATAAGTTTGTGTTTGGTGTGATATCACAATTGCTTGAGTTCTGGTGTCAGTCCTGTCTGGCTTCGTTTCCACCCAATTAGTTGTAAGGCTTTGCTGGTATGGTATCAGTTGTGGCAAAGCAACTTGAAGAAAAGCTTGCTTTAATACTGTACATACTCATTGTTCATTAGGTTTTTCTCTTTGAACTTTAAGGCAAATGTGAACTGTCCAATAGAATGAAATAATGGCATGAAATTATATTAAAAACAATATATGAGAAAAGGATATGTATGGCATAATACAATGATCAATTTCAATTCTTTCAGTCCATTGATAAGAAAATGTTCCAAAGATGGTATATCCTTTGATTGAAAACATAGGGGAGTTGGTAGTAAGAATAAAGACTGATGACCTGGTATGGAGAGAGGTTCAAGAAGTTCTTTCCTTTTTGATTCCTTGCCGAAGGCAGGCAAGGAATCTATGCGATGGTGATGTCGTGTGTATGTGTGTGTGTGTGTATGTGTGTGTGTGTGTGTGTGTGTATGTGACGCTTTGGCTTGTAAACACGATATCTCAAGAAGGGTAAGTGTGACTAACCTCGTATTTGGTGTGTAGGTTGGCCATATTGAGTAGATGATCCCTATTGTTTTTGGAGGAGATCAAAGGTCATTTGGGGTCACGAGAGGTCAAACGGTCAAAACTTTGTAAACACGATATCTCGAGAACGGTACATGTGACTATGCTCATATTTGGTGTGTGCATTGGTCATATTGAGTAAATGATCCCTATGGATTTTCGTGGAGGTCAAAGGTCATTTGGGGTCACCAGAGGTCAATAGGTAAATTCCTTAGAAATTGCTTGTAAACACGGTATCTGAAGAAGGGTAAGTGTGACTAATCTCATATTTGGTGTGTGCATTGGCCATATTGAGTAGATGATCCCTATCGTTTTTGGTGGAGATCAAAGGTCATTTGGGGTCACCAGAGGTCAAAAGGTGAAAACTTCGTAAACACGATAACTCGAGAACGGTACATATGACTATGCTCATATTTGGTGTGTGGGTTGGTCATATTGAGTAGATGATCCGTATCGATTTTCGTGGAGGTTAAAGGTCATTTGGGGTCACGAGAGCTCAATAGGTAAATTCCTTAGAAATTGCTTGTAAACATGGTATCTCAAGAAGGGTAAGTGTGACTAATCTCATATTTGGTGTGTGCATTGGCCATATTGAGTAGATGATCCCTTTTGTTTTTGGTGGAGATCAAAGGTCATTTGGGGTCACCAGAGGTCAAAAGGTGAAAACTTCGTAAACACGATAACTCGAGAATGGTACATGTGACTATGCTCATATTTGGTGTGTGGGTTGGTCATATTGAGTAGATGATCCGTATCGATTTTCGTGGAGGTCAAAGGTCATTTGGGGTCATGAGAGGTCAAAAGGTGAAAACTTCGTAAACACGATAACTCGAGAACGGTACATGTGACTATGCTCATATTTGGTGTGTGGGTTGGTCATATTGAGTAGATGACCCGTATCGATTTTCGTGGAGGTCAAAGGTCATTTGGGGTCACGAGAGGTCAAAAGGTAAATTCCTTAGAAATTGCTTGTAAACACGGCATCTCAAGAAGGGTAATTGTGACTAATCTCACATTTATTGTGTGGATTGGTCATATTTAGTAGATGATCCTTATTGATTTTCCCAAAGGTCAAAGTTCGTTTGGAGTCAGCATGTTCAAAGCCTGACAAGCTTTCCTTCACAGTCTTTCAAGAAAGGTCACTTGTAGGGTCCTGTAACTTGTCATGTAGATGGCACATAGTGAATACATGGTCCCAGAAGTTTTTGGTGGAGGTCAAATGTCATTTGAGTTCACGACGGGCAACGGGGATCTCAATGTAGGAAGATTCGATGCCTTGCATGTGTACTTTGTGGGCACATTATGGAGCCCTGTTAATTGAAAAACATTGCAAAGCAATGTCAATGTGAAAAAAGGCCTTACATTTCAGCAGCAAGGAATCACTAAGCCTTTTGGCTTTCTGGTTTCAAAAGCAAACTATGAACCTTACTTTACAGGATATTTTGAAATAACCTCACAGAAGTTTGAGGGACTGTGTGTACTACAGTAGCTGATATGGTATTGGCTACATGAGTACATTATACAGTTTTTAGTAGTTTGCATAACTTGTGCATGTTGTGCATTACCCAGAACAGTTTTGGTACTAAAGGAATCAATATTTAACAGTATGTTAAAGGTAGGGTGACATGTCAGCAAAAGGCCCTGAATTTACTTGGTAATTAAGGAGCAATGTCTCCTAAGGAAGAGTCCGTTGAAATTATGTCAATATCTTTTACCGTTGTCAAGATATACCTCTTCAAAGTTTGGATGTTTCTGAAGCAACTTGTTGGTTATGCAAAAATAGTGATGCTGAGTGTTGCACAGTGTTGACATTCCTTTTGTTAACCCTATATTAATTATCTCTTAAGTACTCATCAGATTGTTTATGGTTTGGTGATTGATACTGATGAATCTACATCGCCCCTCTCTTACCTCCTATCTACAGTTGTAACCCTCACTTACCTGTAATAAGGTCCTGGCAAGTCTTGATCACACAGTAGGGGAGGCCGGCCTCCTATAGAGGGCGGCCTACAGCTTCCTCTCCCACTTGCCAGTCAGAGAAACTTTGACGTGTAATTTGGTTCTGGTCAGGATTTCTCTCAAAATGATGATTTTCAGGGACACAATTTAAACTTTCAAAATAAACCCTTCAGGATATACTTATGTTACAACTGCCCTTGAAATGAAGACTGCAAAAACAAAGGATAACATTAGCCATATATGGCGTGTCCCTCCCATGACATCACAAAATTTACATATGGAGCTCATATTTATGCATTATTAAGCGCAAATCAGAAATAAACCTGTAAAATTGCCAATTTTTAATCGATTATGATGGAAACTGCAGCAATTTTCTTGGTTTTTAGTGTTTTTTACAATTACCAGACTTTGTCAATTTGGTGTCACACTACTTTTAAGTGCAATTTTTATTCTTCATTTCATCAAATGTCTTTGTTCTCTGTAAGATTGTTTACCTGCAAATAATTTTTCTTAAATCATAGGCTTCTACTATACCACGACAGCTTCGGACTGTGAGAACAACTGTACCGGAAGGAGCCCTCAAAGAAGCACAGTACTTGTTTGTCAAAGAGGTAAATTTTTGTCACCCCTGTGTGCCACCATCTTTTTCCATATGTATGATCCCCTGTTAACCGCAGTTAGTCCCAAACGAACCCTTTGTAGCATGGTTCAGACTGGGTATCCAGCCTGACCTCTTCATCATTCCTGCTTACCTGTCCTAAGGACTGCACAGTTTGTTCACCTGGTGTTTTTATCAAGCGCAGGAGCTTTGTCTTTAACATCCTCCCTTTCTATTCTTCAACCATCAATTTTGTCTCATATTCTTGCAGTGGTTATGAAATTTTCAGTGAGCATGAAAGAAAGATCCAGCAGAAATTTTGAAGGAAGGGGTTTCTTGGTTAAAAAGGACAAAACTGGTTGAAAAACAGTCATATACTACACCCTTAACTTTGGCTGCCATGGTCCCCCCCCCCCTTCCTCCTGATATCCTATATGTACCACTTCCTTTTGCATGTTTCAGCCACATCATGCTGTCCATATGAGACACTTCTAAATCATTGGAAAGTCATAACTTTTCTATCAACTGATTACAAAGTTTATGAATAATACAACTTTGAATAAAAGTTATTTTTTTTTCCATTTTAATCATGTAAGTCATGTATACTGTACTATGTATAGTACTTTCATTGTTATAGACCCCATATGTACATTGCATTTAATATATAGTGTACCAAACCATCCAGACCATTAATACCATTCATGGTTCAATGGAGTCTTTGAAGCGATGGAGTTGTTGATTAACAGTGAACCCTGCATCAATTTTAAGGGAAGGGATTAATTTAGGGACATGTTATCTCAGCCAGTTCACCTACCTGTAAGTCCTGTTTATAACATAATATTTATTGGTATCTATTGGCTTTAATGTGATTAGATCTTACAGCAAGAAACCAGTAGAGTTGAATTAAGTTGCAAGAAACTCTTATTATTTTCACTGAAATGAAGGACAGGAAGGTATGGAAGTGGCAATGTGTCTGAGATCTAATATAGGTATATACAGAAACTGTAACAGATTGTTGCCTTGACAACATCATATCGAACAGATGCAAAAAACTTTCTTTTAATTTTTTGTAACTCTAGTAGATGTAATATTTGTATGCATACATGCTACAATATTTTTGTTATTGAATTGTCAAGTGTTTGAAGAACATAGTCTTCATGACTCTTGACATTCCTATTAAACAAAATTCTCTGAAGGGGAAAAGGAAAAATGCTGCAACTAACAAAATTTTCTTGTAGTTAGAAAAAATACAATATATTTTTCTTTACAGTGCATCAACCATTACAACTCTGAATGGAAGGTTATCAATCAGAAATATGCAGAGTATGCTGGGGACTTCCATCAACTACCTTGGTAATTAATATTGAATTTGTTATATTCATGAAAGGACATAACCTACTTGGCAGATGTGTATTATTCCTACACTTTATTGGCTTTGCTCATATTACTAACATCTGTAAACATTTGCAGGAATTCTACATCAAAGTACATAAGAACTAAATGCTTTAAATACTGAATTAATTAATGTAGTTACAACAAACAGAAATCATAAATATTCAATGAAAAATCTGATTACTGATTATTCAATGAAAAATCTGATTACTGTGCAATTCAGACAAACTTAGTCAATTGGATTTATCATGTGATTTAGTCTTGCTTTAAGCTCACTCACTGAAGGAATCATATTGACTCACAGTGTATAGGCATGTCAGTCACCAAGCTTGAAGCTTAGGTGTGAAATGAATATTCATTTATCAAAACCAATCAGCAGTGGAGATTCAATTTCAGTTTGGGCTCTTACATAGAGCAAAAATGCTGATTTGTGTCATTTTTCCGAGGTGTTACAGTATGTATGTCAAAAGAGAAGCACATATTCGACACCTGCTATGAAGGTAAATATGGATATGGTTTAAAACTCAAATTATGGCTCCTCTTCAAGTCGGACTGATCAGAAGTTCAGACTTTCAGTTGGGAGGTCTAGTGTTCAACTCTAGGGTGAGTCATACGGAAGACTTTTAAAATGGGACTTACTGCCATTGTGTTTGGTTCTCAGCATAAGCAATGGAGTAGGGAAAGCAAGTTAGTGAGCTACAATTAGAAAAAAGCCATGGCCATCACGACTTAAACCAATTTGTTACAAACTGAAAGGTAAAATTCATCTAGATAAGTAACTATCCTCTCTCGCAGTATTTGTTGTTGATGTGATGTCATCAGGCAGTTTTACTATGTAGTAGCATTTTGTACAGATCAGCATCCCAATTATCTGGATCGTCATGTTTCTGGATTGTATTCTTGTTAGTTCACCTTCCTCTAGTGACCTATTTTAATATCATTACTGTATCTCCTTGGCCCCTTCTCCTCTGCTTTAGCCTAAACCTCTTAGGCCCCCAAAGTGGCCTACCATGGAGACACATGAGAAGGTCTGTCTTAAAATGCATTCAAATAGCTTTAAAAGATATTGTTTGGTGTTTGAAAATAAGGCACGATCATTCATGTTTTAGATATTACATTTGACAACCCGCAAGTGTGTAAGCGTTACAGTAATGGAAAACATTCTTTTCTTGATAAGTCAAACAGCAGATGTTTGTATGATTACTCAAATATTAAAAAAATTCCTAGTGACATTAGTATGTATAGCTTCCTCTTAGTGGGTATAGGGCTAAGTTTTTGAACCAATCAGTCAAATTGAATTTGCCAATGATATTCTAAACTGCTGGATATTGCCCCACCAAACCTTTGAGGCTGTAGAAGCATTTTGCAAAGAACAATATGCATCAAGGCTACTAATAAAGTAACAAACAGACTACCTTTCAACCATCTTGACATAGTATTAATGTTTGTGACGTTGTGAAAAATAAAAGCAGAAAGAAAACGTGAATACAAAATCAAAATATTATTGTATCACTTTGAAGTCCTTTTCAAATAAGCAGACACCTTTGTAGAAGAATGCATTCAAAATTTGCATTATGTTTGTGTGTTTGAGAATCATTTGAGTATTTTGCATTATTTGAGAGTGGGGCCGTATAAATGAACCAAGATGACCTGGAAAGGAGTTGTAATGTACTTCTTGAAAATTGATGACAATGTACATGTTGGTTCATTTAAAGGCAGAAAATGGTAGGAATTTTGACCATAAAAAATCTCTGTGAACTTCCAAACCAAAACTCTTAACAGATTGTCGGCAACCTCCACCAGGGAATGTTGATATTTTTGGACTCTGGTCTCCCTCACGTACCCTGTGATCAATTAGCACTCTATTACCTCATGCTCGTGTAACATGGTAATGCAAGTAAACTTGGTCAGTGCTGAAATTTCTATCCACTTCAAATTGCTATGTTACACAGCTAAACACGGTTAAACATGGTTTTTGTCCGTGATGACCTGTATTTTCTAACATTTTATAGTAATTAGTATGGTATATATTTGACCTGGTTACTATGGCAGCACTATCCAATCAACCAAACTCAGGGTACGTGAGAACACAGACTGGTTAACTAGTGATTTTCATTATTGTAAACACAAGGTAACACAGAGTATCACAGGGTGTGTGAGACCAAGTCATTGATGTCTTATGACTCCTGCTAACATCCACATTTATCTTGCTCCTCCATGTCTTTTATGTGCAAAAAAATAAATAAACAAACAGACAAACAAACAAACAGACAAACAAACAAACAAAGAAGCAAGCAACAATTGCTGAATCATTTACATGTTAGGCCGGTATACGTAAAACCGAAAAATTATTTCCTTCTCAGTATATGGCCAATAGATCTTAGGTATAATTCTACACCTTCTGTCTATTCTGAAATAATGTGAACATGTTATTAAAGATACCACTCCACATTTTGACAAGTACTTAAAGTGTAAGTGTATAGTTTTAATTATAATGTTAATTAGTTTAATTAAGCTGCTTTTGAAGATGCCAGCATGAAAAGGCTTGGTGTCCTTGTATAAGTCTCAACAACCTTAATTACATTTCACATGGACAACACCTTCCACCTAGGCCTGCGGCATGTTGCTATGGAAAAATTTCATCTTAAGACCTACAGATATTTCAAGGGAGAGATGATCATCTGGAAAAACCATTTTAAAAGTAGCCTACTGTATCTTACATTTTCAGCCATACATTTGTGTGTTTCTATTGCTCGGAGCGCCATCGTTGCTGTTATGTCTGTACAGTTTCCTTTAAGAAGTGATCAGTTTCTTGGCAAATATTTGGCAATTTAAGAGAGTAATAGGAGACTTGATATATAACTCCTTACATGAAGGGACTGTGTTGTCTTGTAATTAGGTGTTTGGTATCAAACAGTAATGATTGGGGTCAACAGAGAAAGGATAGCTGATATAAATGATTCTGTCGTTGACTGTTGAGTGGAATATCTTGATTTTACAACTTGATTAGTTTCTTTCTGTGCCATGACTGTGGGATCCTATCATATCATCATGAAGAATTAAAGTATATATGTGCTTCCTTTATGGTCATAGTATGTCTTGAAAGTGAAATGAATTCAACAATTACTTCCTGTCAATTTCTAGTTATAAAACGATTTTGGTCAATGGTTTTCAGTTATGCCCTGATACAAATGTGTGTACAAGAAGTGGTACACATAGGACACAGTATGTATGTACTGGCCACACAAATTATTTGTGGGAAAATGAAGACTTGTGGGAAAATAAGTTACTTTGGGGTCAAATGTTAAACACAACAGATGTTGAGGATACATTTGAAAAATACTCTGATTTGAATGTTTTGTGCATGAAATTATGTAAAGTATTTGTTGTGTGGTTAGAAGGAATGAACCAAAATGTAGTGTGGTTCACATTATTTCCTTTTTTGATCTGTTGCCATGTTTTTCAACATCACAAATTGACTATTATTTTGTTTTGTCATACAAAATGCTTGTTCACATCATTAGGGTTGATGTATGAAAAATGGAAGAGGGTAAACATGTTAAATCCTTAGACAACCTTGTTTTGCTGTTGCAGTGCAATGTGTTTGGTTTTCATGGAAAGGTTAAAGGAAGATACAGAGGTGTTATGCCTTTTTTACAAAAGTTAATAAAGTAGTGTTTTCACATATCTGATTGTCAGTTATGTGATGAGGAATTGGTTACATGGTAGAAATCCTCTCTAAAGGAATGGTCTTTTTGGTCTTATTTGTTTTGATACAGTTACACCAGAACTGTCAAGTTACCTGATCAAAGGTATGAAGTGGATGAGGCAGAGGATGACATGCCAGAAGACTCCATGTTATCTCCATCAGGGAGCATCTTTAAACGAGGCTACCTCCTCAAAACACCATTCGGAAACAGAACTGAAATGAGATTACTAGCTGTGAGTAGGGAAAAGAACTTGTGGTGGGTTGTGGAGGTGGTGGTGGAGGGGGGTGGTGGTTTTGAGGGATAACTGTTGAGAACTATTCAGAGCACAGAGTAGATCCACATGTTGGGTATGAAAGTTTTTATACCCATTTCAGATGTCAACCCTCATTTTCATAGGAGATTTCATAAGAGATTTAGCCATGTTCCTCTCTCTGTCAGAAAACTTTTCTCCACAACAAGATGGACTTTGGTAATCATCATAAAAAGAGAAAAAAAAGAAACCTTGGGCAGATGCTGGTTAATTTGGGAACAGTGCCATGGTTTAAAGACTCTCTGGACATTTTGGGATGGAGCATGCTGCCAACCATCCATAGAATTCAGTCTTGTAGGCATGTCAGATTCCTTCTCTCATCAATTGTAATTTATTTAGACAAGGTGACATCATCTATCAAACATTTGAAAGCTTAAGAGGTGACTTGGGATAAAAACTGGAATGTAGTCATAGGCCTATTACTGGATCATTTATGATGTAGATGCAAAGACTGGAATTTTAAGCAAGTGAGATAAAATAGCTTCAAATTAGGTTTTAGCAGAGGTGAGCTCCTCGATATGATTCAGATTAGGGCAGTGTAGTTAGTAAATGAGTTTCTCATAATGTGCTTGTAAATAGACAGAATTTATGGACTTCCTCATGTAACTGTGTCAGTGTGACATGGCATAATAGATTTATTAAGTTACAAGGTAAAAGGGCAACATTTGCAATGTAGTTGATAATCAACAAAAGGATGGTAATTTTAACTTCAGTAAACTGTGTTTCTAGGGTCGTGGAAAATGTGGAACAGTCATGAGAATTGAGGGGAAAAAAATTTCAAGGCCTGGAAAAGTTTTTGAATATAGGGAAGTTGTGGGAAGTAATGGAAATTTGCAGGAAATGACATTTTTCCATATCTTCTCACAATCATTTGTGAATTGTAATGTCAAAATGTATCTCACTTGTAGTATCAAAATTTATTGTTAAACCCTCCTCTAATTTTATGTTACTTCATTGAAGAAGACAAGATGAAGTCTTGTAAATTCTTTACTTGGTCCAGGAAAGTTATGGAAAAGTAATGCAAATTGATTTTCCGCAAAGTACAAGAACACTGAATAAATTACAAAGGTTTGATGAGATAAACTGTTCTAGTTAAAGATCGATATTGAGACAAGTTTGTTGACTGACATTTTGCCCAAGAGAAAACTGAAGGAGAGAGGACTGTGTGTGTGGGGGGGGGGGAGATGTTAATTTGTTTGAAGGGAACCAAGAGAGGAAGAGGGGATATGTTTCTATTGATGGACAAAAATTATGCTGAAAGAAATGTAAAATCTTTGCTAGTATGACATGTGCCTCTGATACGTGTGCCAAGATTGGCATCAGTCACAGAAAGGGTGCAGCAAACTTTTTCCATTGTTGCCTTTTGTTATGCCAAGCTCTACAAGTGCCTTCCCTCTAAGGCTCAATCTGCAAACTGTCAGTTGGGCTCATATCGTCCTGTGAATTGAAAATGTCAGTCTCTCTCTTCAGAAGTGTCCATTAGCTGCAATTTTAGGTTGATTTGATTTTCGTTTTTAAGTACATACAACAGCTTTGCTTGCATTTAAAGTTCAGCACTGTTTAACTGCTGTGTGAAATGTGACAAATCCTTGTAAGCTCAACATGAGTTTAAGTTATGTATACAGTGGAGGCCAGTGTTAAGGGTAAGATGCAGGATTTAGAGATTTCCACTCTCCAATTCTCAAGTCCAACAAAGAAAATATTTGTCAGCCAGAAATTGCCACACTTGTTACTTATGTGCTATCAGAAATCCACTCCAAAAGCCTGTGGAAGGGGAGAAGTTCCTGCCTATATTTTGAGCCCTAGTGTAAACACTGGTGTAGACTATGATTGTGTTCAAAATAAAAACTGAACAGGGCTTTACATCAGAAAGGTTTTAACAAATCAGCAATTGTTTTATTCTAGTTGTGCCTTTTGTTGTGTAACATCATTTTTCCATTTTTTCTTCATGACAGAATTTTAAAAGAAGATGGTTCTATTTGAAACAACTTCCAGATAAATCTTTCTTGCTGGAGTACTTTAAAGATGACAAGTCAAACATATCAAAAGGGACACTCAACCTTGACTCCTTGCTGGAGGTCCAAAAGGTAGCAAGGCAATATATTTTCATGAACCTTGAGAAAACTGGATAAAAAAAAGTATTAAGGGAGAGAGATTGAGGGGAAAAAGGGAGGAAAGTGAAAGTATATGATTATGGAATTGAAAGTCTTTTGTTAAAGAGCAATTAGTGGAGGTAATGGTAATTAGTGAAGGTCACAGCAATGAGAATGCTTTCATCCGGACAGATGAAAGGTTTCATGATGGAGAGATTAAAAACAAAGTTAGTAAGGATGGCTAATGTTTACTAAAGTAGTTAATTAGCTTGTTTTTTTTTATATGAGATTGCTTATAATGCAGAGTATGGGTCATGTTATCACTTTGTGAGAACGTCAACACCTGTACAGAGTACAGCAACTATGAGTTTTGAGCTGGATAAGGATTAAAATACCTATTTGCCAAACTTAGGTTTTTATGAAAAATGTATCAGCAGGCCATTGATTCAAAACATAAAGATAAATCAAATTATTGTTAGTCTGGCATCAGACTCTGTTTTATTGCAGCATTAATAAATGTGGTATGTTGTAAATAATCATCTCTGCCTGATGGTTTTGCTTGTAAATAGTGTGATTCTACTTTTTCTTCATTCAGAGTCAGAAAACCAAGAAATTTGGAATGGAGTTACAAATGCAAGATGGTACCATTCATGTTATAGCAGCGGAATCAGAGGAGGAAATGGTAGATTGGTATGACACATTTCAGAGAGTCATTGAGCAACAGAAGATAGATTCAAACAGTGACAAGCAAAGTTTAACATCATTAGATGACCTTGATCATGGTAGGCTATTAAGCCTAGTTTCTCTACGAGTGCATTTACACTAGATCCACATTTGGTCACTTGGTGAATGTATGACTTCAACCTGGACTTTCACAATTGTCTCGAGCATTTGATTGACCTCTATGAATGATGAGTACTTCTTTGGTTGTTAATCACCTCCAAATGAGTTACATGCAGTCAGGAGGTCAGGATTTTGAGTCCTGGCCAAGTCTTACTGAAGACTTTAAAATGGAACCTACTGTCATTGTGCTTGGTGCTCAGCATAAGCAGTGGAGTTAGTTAGTTAGTTAGTTAGATGAAGTTTCACGGCTTGGTTTCTGACCTATTATTTCAAGTGGAGCCAGCCACAGCCTTTTTTCCAGTTGTGGCTCACTGGCATAAGCAGTGGAGTAGGAAAACAAGCCATTGAGCCACAACTGAAAAAAAAAAGAGTTCTTTTTGAAAATTGAACTTAAAACTCCATCCAACTAACTAACAAACCAAATGAGTTACAAAACCAAGGCACACACATGCACACCAAATTCAAATAATGAATTGAAGGGCTAATCTTCTCACCCCAAGCAGTTCCAATTCTCCAAACCTTCTTACTTAAGCCCCTCCCATAACTGTTTAAAATTCATCCCCAGCCAGACAAGATTTTTAGTTTGTTGCTTCAGAGTGAGTGTACAAGTCCCTAATTTGGAAACAAAACACTCTCAGTACAGTTTTAACTGATTAATATGAGCTTCGGTACTCTTGAATATTTTGAACTACCTGTCAGTCAAAGGGATGAGCCAATTGAGAATTTCTGTGGACTACTATAAAAATTGTAGTGTGAGATTAGCCCTTTATGAAAACACCTGACTTGTGCAGACCTATGTGAAGACAGGAAGTTGATGATTGTGTAATGTTGAATGTATCAGGGAGCATACCACAATTAATTCCTTCATTGGCTTACACACTAAATCCAAAAAGTAAACCGGCCTCTAAAAGCTTGTCAAAGTTTTCGCCAGGGTCAAGCTACCCCTTATATGATAGCTGACAAGTTGGCCATTCATGGCACTTTCAATTTACTATATCATGACCGTGAAGATTTTTTGCTATTTCACCTCCAAGTTCAAACCACCTTTTCCGAGCCTCGTTTTTCACTAAAATCTCGGTATGCCTCCGCCAGCTTCTAAGGCCCATAATTTCCACAATTTTCCCAATGGTACTTCATTTGATATACTTTCAAAAGAAACTTACAGAAAACTCCAGCTCATTCCATAACATACCAAAAAAGTGCTCCTTTTAGAGAATCTATCTGAGGGCGAACAAACGGACGCATTAATACACCTGCTAATTGGGATATGCGCCCATCATTGATCTCAGGCCACCACCATTTCTTAGAGCATTGACACTACAAATTGTAATGGCATGCATCTGCATGGTCCAGATCCTTTCCTTTTACCAGGGTACAACTGAGGGGATCAGACCTGGATTTGACTTGCATTTATACTTCAGATTTGAACTCCTGCAGGAGGTCTGATCCCGTGCATGCCCAGATCCAGATCTAGTGTAAATACACCTCATTCATCAAAGTTGTTTTGTTCTTAGTGTTTGTTTGTATTTAGTTGTGAAGTGAACATCACACAATGTTCCAATTGATAAAGCAGTACAGACAAATTTAAAAATTGGGGTTCATGGTCAGTGTTACTTGCAAATGTTGGTAGAACCTCAAGTCTGAAAGGGTTCACCTGCAGATTTTTGCATTCACATTAAATGGTTTTCAGATCTGTTGGAAGAAATAATCAGTACAAATATTACTGGCCAGATTCTCTGGCATCATCATCATCATTGCCTATTAATTTATTGTACCAGCTTACATCTAATAAGCATTGTGACTAGCCTGGCAAGTGGTAACCCACGCAGCAGACGGTGGTTTTCTCAGCTTCTTAGCTTCTAAAACCAACATCCACCAAACCGAACACGACTGCGTCCAGTTTTAGACGCAAACTTCATTACCATAATATGATTTATTCATGTACTCTCCAATGAATCATGCTATTGTTTTTGAGTGAGTGTGTGTACTCCTGTGGTCGTAAACTGGAAGTCTAGACTGAAACCTGAGATGCCCTATAACTACATCGTGTTGCATAAACACTGTGCAGTGGGTAGTACCAGGACGTGGGTATTACAATGACTTATACCAACTCTGTGGGTTTTATGGGGTTCTACACAGGACCAGATGTTAAGATAAGATGAGATAAGGCATGTAACCGTCTTGTGAATATTCACAACTGTTCAACCAGTCTCAAGGCCACATTTTTCTTCGAATATCCGAAAGAATTTTTTCGGGATTCACTTTGGCAGGCGTTAGGAATATGACTGGAAAGGTATTTTGCGTACAGCCTGCTATGCATTTAAGGCAAGTGATCACATTAACCATCTACAGCAAGCAGTTGATCTATTTCATTCACCTTTGATATGGCTGCTTCTTTTGTTTCACAGAATATGCAGATGATGTATCTCCATCTGACTCTGAAAAATCACAAAATAAAGTGAATTTTGAAAACAGCAGGCACCTGACAAGGTATGCTAAGGAGAGTGAAAGAACAAATGCCCAAAAGAGGACACATGACAGACAGAAACTGTTTAGTCTTTTCCCTCGTATGATGGTAAGAATCTTTTGAAGAATGTTACTTACTTACTCGGGGTACTTTTATCAGTGGTTTTAGGATATCCTTACTTTCTGACCTAGCTTTCAATAACAGTCTGATGAACGTCTTTGTATTATCTATGTTAATATTGTTGGTGCACCGTTACATTTACTGGCATACTGGATTTCTTTAATTGTCCACATCTTGCTGAGGTATTGCAGGCAAAGCTGGAGAGTAATTTTCCCAAAAATTTATACCCATTATTCAACTGGAAGTGAGGTTACTACATGGCAGTTCAAAGTGAGGAATAGAAGGGGAAGCCCCTTCCCTTCTTCCCCAATTCAGAAATTTTTAGAGTAAATAAATTATTATCAAGGTTAAGAAACCTATTAATTCATAGCTTGTAAGGCATGTTAGTACCATGTTTGGCAACACAGGAATAATTTGTGGCAATATCTTACATTACCCTCCAACAAGCAGTGGTACTGTGCTTTCCCTGTGACCTTATGCTGAAATATTCCTGTTAAATACCACAAATTAGCACCCTGAATTTTTTCCTTGTTTTTCTATAAATATGCCCCTTACCTTTGGAATCTAATTTGGTATTTATTGTGTCATATATTATCTTGCTTCCTTTCTACACTAGAGAAGAAGTGTCTGGACTTTTTTGAAGTTGAAAAATGATTTTTTTCCCCCCCCTTTCAAGATCCTATCTTTTTTGTTCATTCATACCCTTCTCAAAGTGCATTGGACCTTTAAGTCTTTCAGTGTACCTTACATATTTGACCATCATGGCAAGAAGGAATCACATCAGCTTGATAAGAATTTGTGTATCCTGGTATTCTAGTTTGTGAGTGGCTAGCTTTAATCATGTGCAAAAACTTCTGTCACTGAATTTTTTAATTTATGGCAAAGAATTCCTTGCTCTATGCAGTTTGTATCTAATATTTTTGAACACCTTCAGAGGTTGAATAAAGGGAGGCTTTAAAAGTTTGCTGAATTTTGCAACTAATTTGGGGGGATTGCTTTACATTCCTTGTGTATGATATTCATACATCATTGCCTAATGTGTTGTCTACTGCTTTAATTTTTCTATATAGAGGAAGGGGTGGGGAGTATGGACAAAAAGAGAATGTAGCTTAGCTTTCTACATATTTTGTAAAAGATAAAGAAAAATTGTAGAAAAATACACTAGAAAGATGTACTTTGGTTGAAAATTAATAAAAAATGAGAAACATAGGGTAATTTTCCAAGCCCTTTGTTTTTTCAGCATAGTATCATCTTAGAATTTCTGTCACAAACATGTTTATGTACATCTTTGCCACCATCAAATATTGTAAAGACCTTCAGAATTTATGATGGAGGTTAAGTAAAGTTGTGGGTAGCTGTCATTGTTTAAGTTGACTTAAAACGGTTTTGAGTATCAGTGGTTTTAACTATCATTCAGTCTCTGTCGGATAAAATACTTTGATAAAGTAAAGCACTACTGCCACAAAAGGCTATAAAACTAAAAGATAAGGTATATAATAAATTTGTTGATGAATATTTTAGACTTAGTTTGTGTATGGTTGGTGGGCTATAAAAACAAATGTGTGTTCTCATCTCCATAGGTACTACTTTGTAAGGAGATGTGTCTATTAGGGTGCACAACAATCTTGGTGAAAAACAGTGGATAACTGTTTCAGTGATGTATTTGTTGTGCTTGGTCTCTTTCTTTTTCGGTGGGAGAGGCAGGGAGGAGTCCTTGAAGAGTATCCATGAGGATAAAAGCTGAACAGAACTTGTGTCGTCAGGTTTCTCAAAATTTAGACTGTGTCATTGAAATACCCAGCAAATCTCCTTTGCTTTTAAGAAGATATCTGGGATTGTCAGCTTCCTAGGCAATGTATCAGTGTGAAAACAGGTGCCCCCCATGTATAATTAACCCTTTACCATTGTTTGGGTCCTTTTGGACCCATGTGGAGAGCTCTACTGTCACCCATCTTTACTGTTTCACGTGGAGCTTGAAACTGTGAGTAGCTACCCGAAAATTCAGCCACAACAACGAGAGGGACAATAGTTTAAGGTCACGGGGTCAATGGCCTACGGAAGCAGATGCGGGGCGGGCCACGTCCGCTTTTCTGCCCACTCCCGAGGCGGGCAAATATGCCCGATCAGAGCACAATGGTAAAGGTTAATCTAAAATATCTGCGGCACTCGGCTAAAGGGTTACGTGCACACACGCAGAGACAGTGGCATAAGCTTTGCAGTAAACACACTCCACAGGCTTATTTTAACCCTTTACTGTTGTGTGGGTCATTTTGGACCCATGTGGAGAGCTCGGCTGTCACCCATCTTTACTGTTTCATGCGGAGCTTGAAACTGCGATTAGCTACCCAAAAATTCGGCCACAACAACGAGAGAGACAATAATTTAAGGTCACAGGGTTAATGGCCTACAGAAGCTGATGTGGGGCGGGCCACGTCTGCTTTTCCGCCCACTCCTGTGGCACGCAAATATGCCCCGATCGGAGCACAATGGTAAAGGGTTAAAGAATGGTGAAAAGTAAAGTTTTCTCTGAGGACTTTAGGGAAAAAAAGGGAAAAGAAACTTCTGGGGAATAGAACTTGCATTATGTAATGTTACCAGCATCTTCCATTGATCCTTTTCTGTACTAGGTGGATTTTTTTGTGTTTTTTCTTTTATTTCAAATAGCAAACCTTTTTAAATGTCAATATTTTCCAGACTTTGTGTGTAGCTAGAGCCAGTAAGTTTTTTTTTCAGGTGGTTTTAAAAGTCAAATGAATCTTGCAGCTTTTTGGGGGTAGAACTCAGTCTCTAGCCGGTGAATCTTTGTGTAGATTTGAGCCGGACAGCTGTTTTGTTCATGCATAAATGCAAAGATTGTTTTCATTCCTTTCAATTCATTTCTGAATTCTTCAACATTTTTGCTTCTCAGATATCAGAAAAATCTCTATCCCCTCCTGAACCAAAGCCATATGAAGAAGAATTTAAAAAGCGATTCATGTTGGAACTGCAGGCTTTAAAGTTCAAACTTTGTGCAGTCTTGAATGCAGACGGAAACATCGTAGAAAACCCACCATCTGGAGCTAAACCATCCAATGTAAGCGTGGCTTTCATACTACTAGTTAAATATAAGTTTTTCTTGTTTTTTGTATGGTTTGATATGTGGCAGGGATTTTGATTCCATGGAATTTCCATGCAAAAATTTTTGTTATGAATACAAAAATGTACAGTGTTTCTGTCAAGAGTGCGTAAGGAAGAGACTTGTTCCCCATTTCCAAAAGAGAGTGGAATTTCCCCTTTTACATTTGCATAAAAATAAAAGAACCATCAGTATCTTGGTTTCCTGTTTGAGAAGAGGACACCTTTGCAGCAATGTGTGAACTTACATTAGTAGCCTTTAAAATGCTTCAGATTGTGCCTTAGAGGGGCCTTGAAAGCAAGGGTTACCCCTGTGAACCCACTTGGTACTTTGGCCAATGGCACCATCAGTTTGGACTCATGGTTGGCAGTGGTGAGTCCCTCCTTCCCCTTTTTGAGTTTCAAGCAGAATCCTTGTGTATGACAACTATTCTTTGGTGTGATTCTTTTTAGGGGGGATGGGATGATACTTTGGGGTGACTGTGAGAATTATCCTTTTCACTTACATTAATTTCATCATGTATGCTGTAGATACTGTATTTTTCTTTCCTAGGTTTTTAAGCTTCTTATCACTTTCATCCTTTGTATCTACATCTAGTTTTACCTCATTTTGCATTTTTTCTTGTTGTATTATGTACTCTTTAAATTGTTATGCGCTTTGGGTTTTTTAAGATAGACCACCCTTACAAGTGTCTTATTAATAATAATTATAATAATAATAATAATAACAACAACAACAACAAAATAATAAAAATGGGATTGCCCCCTGTTATGATAGGAAACATGGGTATCCCACTTCACAATACAGTTTGTTTTTATAAAGAACAAGAAAACTTTCCTATTGTTTTTTGCATTCAAACATATGGTTATGTCATGTCACCATGCATTGCACACACCAGTAATAAAACTGAGAAGAATACTATTTACTCAAATTCATGGTAGAGGAGGAGTACCCCTTCTCTTGCACTCTGCTGCTTCAGCTTTCATGTTTTCACCATTGATGGAAGGGTGGTCACTCCAACTTTCATGCCATGCAGAATACTTAACGATAGCTTAACTGTGACATGAGTTTGTGCACTTGCCATCTCCTGTCATCCATATGTAGTGTAGTATGTGTGCTTCATAACTCTCTGCTAAGCCTTCCATAATCAATACCTTTAGAAGTGCTCTACTCAATGTAAAATTTCTTCTTGATGCATGAATTTGAAATGCCTTCAAAAGACTGGTTGCTATGGCGACTAGTTTATTTATATTTGAAATTGCGTGATGGTGTGAATGTTAAATTATAGAAGTAATTTGGTGGATATGTTTGACATGAAACATGACTGACATTGGTTTGTGTCATGATGTGGAATACTGTATACATAATATTCAGAGATATTGATCTGGGTTTGGCACAAACAGTAGGAAACATCAGTAGAACATTATCGGCCAATTTTGTCATTACGCTATGGTTTTAAGGCCTGTGGCTATTAAGAATGTTTTTGTTAATTTCAGCTTAATCTATGATGAAGTTTGATTGAGGTGGACTTCAAATTATAAACGATGAGCTAATCTTTGACACACAAGCTATGAAGTGAAAAGGCAGTCCATATTTTTAAAATAATTTTCCCTTCTCATTTTGTCATGACTGTATTAATGAAAATTGAAAAAAAAAAATTTCAGCAAGGAATCAACTTATCTACCTACTTATCTACCTATTTTTCTCTCTCTCTAGATTGAGCCTTTCTACACCTCTCTGTCATTATTTGATGCCCAAAACAGTTGTAAAATATCTGAAGACTTCCATGTAGACATCAACACCCCACAGATGAGGAAGATGTTGGACTTTTTTAAATCCACTGTGAATGGATCTTCCTCCCCTACCCCAGAAACTGAGAAGCCGTTCACACCCAGTACCATACCAAGCCTTAAAGGTGTGGACCAGGAATGGCTCAAATACCCCTTCAAGGTACAATCCATTGACTGATTACTTTTCAAGATGGTAAGGTAGATAGGTTTAATAATGGGGTTCCGGAATTTGTTGCCACATGGAATTTTTAAGTACATTGTGGGATACACAAACTGAGCTCATCACGTAGTGTGCTGCAAGTACCTTCATACAACATTAATTGTAAATCTACAATCCTGGACAAAAATACATGGGACAGTCCCCCGCTCCCCTGTTCAATGTTGCAATTTTTGAAATTTTGAGAATATTTTGTTGAGAACAACAATGAACTAGGGGGGGAGGGGATTTTGGAAAACCAGTGAGTCTGTGTATGTGTGTTGCTACATTTGGGCAAAAAGGTCCCATCATATTTGTCCAGGATTGTAGGTGTCTATTCCAACTGAATGATAGTGTGTTTACAGGTGCATGTCTTCCTATATCTCTTTGCTAACTTCCAACTCAGAATGGATGTAAGATCTTGAATACAAAGTTGCACCTTTAATCTTTTATCCTTTGCAGGGTATTTTCTCTGTAAGGAAACCAAATTCAGAAATCTATGTTGTACTGAGGGTTGAAAAGATCCTTCAAGGTAATATTCAAAGCTGTGCGGAACCTTACATCAAACCGGGGGATATGATTAAGGTAAGATGGCTTTAAACTTCTTGGACAGATTTAGAGTTTATAGTAGGTATGCATATCTTACTTCATATGACAGTTTAAAAACCCACACTGGCTGTGTGATCTGAGATAGAAAATGGTGGTCTCTTCAAGACTTCCAGACTGTCCAGGGTAGGGATTTGAATGAAATATTAAGATGTTTGTGTTAGAGACACTCATTGTTTTTCTTTAACTAGGAAATATCATAGAGGGTGCGCAAGTAACAGATGTAAAATTTATGACTTGTTCCTGGAATAGATTACTTTTTGAGATCTCATTAAATTATAATGGTAGGTAAATGACAGCTTCTACGGTCCTTTTAGTTTTGTGAAAATGATTTTACTCAAACTTTGATTTCAGACTTGCCAGAAGGTGAACAGGCAGGCTAATATATTCTGCAGCAGGTTGACGCAATATAGGATGCCATTTGCCTGGGCAGCAAAGTAAGTGTACTATCATATTGTGTTAGAACATGGTTGTCATGGTTGTAAGAATGCTTAAGGAAGGCTCTTCCAGCAGTGGAAAAAAAATGTTTATCCCTCACCAAGCAAGGATTTATTTTGCAAGTCAAATAAATTGTCTCAGTGCTTCTTTAACATATGTTCTTAACATATGAAACTAGGTAAATTAACGACCAACTGTTTGTATTTCTGTCCAAAAACTTAAATTTAGCAGCATTGCTGATTTACTCAATGGGTGGGAAAAATCCCTGGCAACAATTACTTCTTTATGGGCATCTAGTACACAATTCACTAGCCATTGAATTACTGATTCCAGAGAGTTTTAACAATAGTAATAATAAAATATGCTCAAATTGTGTTTGGGCTGACATTTTATGTTTTCCAAATGAGTCAATTTTGGCATGTTGCAAAAACGGCTGTATGGTCTTTGCCATCATTCAATAACCAATCGTACTGTCAGTAAGCTGACCTGCACAGGTTGCCTATGGACCATTGTGCACCTTACCTGTTGGAAAGCCCTTTAACTTATTGCTTACCAATGTATTTAGATAAGTGTTAGTTTTATAGGAACTGGTTTTATTATAAAAAATAAAATAGTGCCTATAGAGTTCAGCTTCTACATATTAACTTGTAAGATTATTAAATGCTGGGTAAGGACTCTTGTTAATGAATTATTGTTTTGTTCTATTTTCAGACCTATCTTTAATGATGTAGGGGAGGTTGATTTGAAATCAGACTTTACACCCCTCTATAGACAAGACAGCTCTAAGCCATCTGATGAGGACCTACTAAAGATGTTGCAAGACTTGAAGAGAAATCCAGAGAAATTGACCAAACTTACAGAGATCCCTGGAAATGTGGAAATGAAGATCGAGCCTTGTACTCAGCAGCCCTCCAGTATGTTTTTGTCTGTCAAATTGTTATCATAAATATGATCTTTTTGTCTTTCAAGTAGTAATGAACTTATCATGGTTAACAAATATTTCATGAGTTTGTTAAGATGAGGTTTTAAACTGATAGGCAAGCGCAGATTTTGTGACATTTAAAAGCTTTTCAATTTGTTTTTTTTCTTGTGGTGACTCGATCATAGTTAATTGGAACACTCTACCATATAACTAAGTAGGTGCACACAACATATTTATGCACTGTCTGACATGTTACTAGCTTTGCCTCAAGTCTTCCTATAGAGATTATACATGTGACGTCAGGGCATTTTAATTTGGCATACTGGAGGGAACTGATCATGCACTGTTGTTGTGTTGCTGAAACACACGGAACACAACACCTCAGTAACAATTGTCGTAAAGTGGACACCTGATTGGAAAAATAGAGCAATACGAAAAGCAGTGACCTCTATTGAGCACTTCTAAGCCAATGAATTTTTGTAATACACAAACAAAAATGAATGTCTTTGTATGTAAAAGGGGGCTGGGGAAGGGGGAGGAGGGAGGGATGCTTGGGGGGGGGGAGGGAGTTGGAATGAAAGGTTGAGGGAAGGAGTGTTTCTGGCCTCAGTATAGACTAATCTGTGCAGTCTATGGAAGTCAGCCATTAGTGGGGGCTATTATCCTTAAATCTTCTCTATTTCATTGTCTACATTCATGTATAAACCCTCATTTCAGTGGATTATGAGGTATGAGGAATGTGTACTGTACAATCACCTGCAATAGAGGTGAACAAAAAAAAAAAAAAAATTAGGAAGATTAAAGGTAGTCATTTGTCACTGCAAACTACAATTTTACTGATAGTGTGCAGAAATTCTCAGTTGGCACAGCTCTTTGATTGACACATACATAAAAAGATGACTTAAGTTAATTTTGTCGGAAAAGTTTTGCAGTTTCATAGCAAAATGTTGAAGTATGAGTGAATTAATGTATTTACATAATTTCCCATGTTGCATTTCACAACAGATAGTCTAACACCTTCATTTGCACCTCTTATGCCTTGGCCGGAGAAACCACAAGATCCACCTGTTTTGGAAGTTGAAGAATTTCCTTTAGAAGTTGGCAAATTCATGCATCCACACACAGTTTACTTGAACAACCTTTATGTTTACCCTTTGTCTCTGAAATATGACAGCCAAAAAACCTATGCCAAGGTGAGTAATCAATTTAAATAATTTGTTACCAGTCAGATTAATGAGAATGGTGTTAAAAGGGAATAGACTGCCACCCCTTAAGTTGCACACAGAGGGCAAGAAAAGTATAGTTTCCCATGAAGGAGGTAAAAATATTTTCTGGGGAGAAAATAATTTTTTCCACAATTCTTTCTTGTATTAAAGGAAAATTTCCAGTTAGTTGCCAAAATTTCCCTCCAGATGCCCCATTTTTCATGAAGGAGCTCCTCAGCTTTCCCATTTTTTCCCAGTATTGGTTGCCTAGAAACATTATCAAAGTACTGCAAATCTCTTTATATTTGCATTTCAAGTATCTTTGAAGATTTTTTGGAACATACCACTTATCTCACTTACAAAAGAAAATAAATTTCCCCTAAACACTTTTCTTATATATAAAAGAAAATAAATTATAGAGTTCTTCTGAATTTCCCAAAAAGTTTACAAAATAATTCTCACAATGTTGAAAGGAGACATTCCTACATTAGTACGATGGGGTAAGCTTAGATCGAATTTGAGGGACAGCATTTTCCCTTTTAGAGTCGCTGAATTACTTACTTACTATGACACTTTTAATTCTTTTCCTCATTTCTAGGCAAGGAACATTGCCATTGTTGTTCAGTTTAAAGATTCAGATGATGAAGATGCCCATCCTCTCAAGTGCATCTATGGTAGACCTGGAGGTAACTGTATGGAACACCAGGCTAGTGTTAGTGTACTGCATCATCAACAGACTCCAGAATTTTATGAGGAGGTAAGGTTAAGAGAGAGAGAGGCAGTCCCAAGACTTTAAAAAATTACAGTAATCCACTAACTCATTATGTGCCCTACAAAAAACTACCAACACCATAGGTCATAAAGAGCTCATGGACCTGGTTTGCATAATATTTACTTGGTATCATTGGTTTCTTCACTTTTTCACCTCGATTTCAATCTTGACTTCATCATATTCTTTACAAATTTAAGTTTATGGCCTTGCTATTCTAGTACTTAGTTCAAGCCCTCCAGTTTGGGTTCAGGAGAAAGATCCACAGATATCTGTCTTCTCACCCTTACTCCAAACAGAACAAGATATTGCCAGTGATTTCTTTCATAGATAGTGTCCATGTTGTCTTTGCTTCTTCTTACAGACTGTGAAAAAGTGGTGTGTTTGATAAAATCTGTACATTTTATCATGGATAGCTAAAACTTGAAACTCCAAAATGAAGACAAAAGTTACACACTGCCAAAATTAAGCTTAAAGAGATACAATTAGCTTTGTTGAGTTTTAGTTGCCAATATGCTATTATCAATCAAAGCCCTTATTAGGAATGGAAAAAATTGCTGATTAGATATTTCTTTTGATATTCTGAATGTATGAAATGTTTTCTCTTCTCATAACTAGATTAAAATAGCTCTGCCAACACACCTTCACGAGAAGCATCACCTCCTCTTTAAATTTTACCATGTCAGCTGTGAGACTGGAAAGGGGACTGTGAAGAAAAGAGACACTGTTGACTCATTTGGTGAGTACTGGTAGTAACTTTAACCAGATGTGAAGTCATTTTGCAATGTCTTTGACTTCTCTGTAGTCATGTTGTGGAGTAAAATAACTATAAAATAGCCCATGGGTTATGTCTATTTTGAAAGTACCAACATTTATAACATTAAAATAGTTTTTTAAAAGTGGCAATCAGATTTTGTTCGATTTTTTTTTTCACAATTTAAATTTTGTGCCACATTGGTAAATTGCCTTAAAGGTAGTGTGACATGTCAGCAAAATGACCTCAGGCTCACTTCACTTGATAGTTACAGAGTAAACTTTTCTATGGGAAAGTCCATTGGAATTTTTTCAATATCTTTTACATTTCTCAATATATACATCTTCATCTTGGTTTTTGATGTTTTTTTTGCATCAAATACCCAATTTTGTCATTTCATGTCACACGACCTTTAAAACTTACAAAAAATTATCTGTGATCACAGTCTAACATTGCGATTGGTTACACGGTAATGTCAAATCTTGCATCTGTGTGGAATTTTTTACCCCACAAATACTTGTCAATTTCTTTAAGAGTAATTAGCCTAACACTACGCATTTCTTCTAGCCTGAAAGACCTATTCAATGTTTCTGTTTTCTAATAAACAGTGTTTAGGCCAAGCAGGTATGATGCAATGGCTTGTCAATTTGATGCACTGATGTCTGAGGAAAAATGAAAAAAGAGGGTTTTATTCTTTCCCACATTTCATGTGTGCACAGTTTCACAAAACTGAAATTTGGAATGAGTCAAATTTTATCATACTTAGTGTACGGACCCAATGTATAAATATTTTAGGAAACAGTGCAGTTAAACAATCGGTTTTGAAAGGGAAAACTTGATGCTGGAACAGAAGCTATGCTCTGTCAAACTCTTGTAACCCCTTAAATGAGCCAAAGAAAATTAACAAGCAGTCATGACAGTTAAAAGACAGAATGGTACAATGGTATTGTTAGTTTGAACATATCATTTGCTAATGATTCTGTAGTAAAGAATTTTACAGCACTTCTGTCACTTCAAAAGACAATTTTATCCATCTTATCTGTAAAAGATTGAAACAAGTAATATTGGAAAGTTTCAAATATTGTAGGCAATTTTACACATCTTTTAATGGTATATATTTATTGTAGGTTTCTGTTGGTATAACTAGTGCAAGTAGATGTATGTCATACTAATGTATACTGGTTATGTTTGTGTCTTGTGCAAACCGTATTTTACAAATTTAAGAGAATACTTACTGCATTGTAAGTCTTTCAACCAGACTGCCAAGTTTGTAGCAAGTAATAGCTTCTTGGAGAGGAACAAAGGTCCATTTGTCAAATATGCAAAACAAAAATTCCACAAAGGTTTGGTTATTGGAAGCATAGGTACTCTGTAACATCGTCATTCCTAAGTGACATGTAATTTCATATGATTTTGGAAAGGTAATCTGATGCTTTCAAGCAATGTGCTGGCATGTATCAGTTATGTAAGGAAAACTGGTTTTCGTTTGGGATACGCTGACGCTTATGTCAAACTTTTTCTCTGGGGTTGTGTCATAATTAGTTGTGACATTGGAATTTATAAGTTTTCTCTTGGGACTGTGTAACTACATTGTTGGTGTTATGTCTGGACATCTGCACAAGAGTCAACTATGTCAATTAGATATTATTTGCTGAGAAAAAATTATTTAGGAGATTGATGTAGATTGATTTAGTTACTTATCAATGGAGAAATTAATTGGCCTTTTTAACATTAATGTGGATGTGCAGTCATTAATAGCATGCAGCATTGGGCTGTATCTTGACATGATTTAATGGGTGCTCCATATAGGTTGGTTGGTGTCATATTTAGCATAAAATATGAATGTACTTGCAAGAATGCTGTAAATACTGTAAGTACACTTTAACAGAATATATCTTTGTCTAAAGATAGTTACAGGCTTTTATGTTAAAATATTGCATTACAGCAGCGCAAATTTTGGGACGAAAGTTATTAATATAACACACTACATGAATGCCCCTAAATATGCATGATCTATCATATTGGCAGATTTCGTATTGCTTCACATGGGAACAAAATTTTTTTAGACCAACCTTAAAGCATAATTAGTATAGGTTTAGTCAATTGCACCCCATCATGAATATGTCTTAAACCTAATATATTTTTGGAACATTTCGTTGCCATGGAAGCAGGAAACATCGCTGACTAAAAAATACAGGAATATGTATTTTAGAACCTTCATGCCTAACAAATTTTAGCAATTCCCAACCCACTGACAACAGTCTAAACATTGTCTTCCACTAATCATGTTTGATATGGTTGAAAATAACTGTGTTTTATCTCTCTTTCTCTCCCCCTCTCTCTTCTTCTTGGTCTCTCTCACTGACCCTTTATTACCTTGCCATATGTTCATGTCAATAGTTGTGGAACCCCTCCAAGGTATAGCAATTGTGTGCATAGCTTAGCATGTGGCCTTTGTTCTCTGTCCTCTTGACTAGTAATCCAGATATTTGTGCAAAAAGCATACTTGTCAGTTTCTGCTGTTTTTTTTTTTTTTTTTGTTGGATCATAAAAGTGTACCTGAAGCATTTATAAGAATATATTTGAGGGACTTAAAAATATCTATTCCCCCCTCATTATTATAGCTTGTTCCATTTTTGTGGTATAACATGTTGAGAAAGGTTTACTTTATTTCAAATAGTCCATTATGCAGTAATATGTGATATCCTTCTTGTACAACTCACATTACCTGCTTTTGTTTGTTTTGAAATCAAATTGTTTATATGACCGTAAATTGCTTCCTGTTTTCTTGCATGGCATGTGTTATACAGTACTCAGAGTGCTTGTATCACCCTGTAACATTTAAAGGTCAATAACAGGTACCCCATATGTAATTTTGAAACAACAATCAAATCCCACAGATTTCTTCATATGTTACTTCCAAGAATGGTACATAATATTGCAGGACTTCAACATTGCATTTTTAATGTAAACCAGTCAGTTACTCTGCTAAATTTCATAATTTATTGAAAAAAGAAGAGTATCACATGACTGTCAAGAACCAATCATGAAACATGACAGACTACCAATTTAATCTCAATTAGGGTAACTACATCTACTATCCACATCAGTGACGTAGCCATGGGGTGGTTTTGGGGGCTAGAACCCGGCCCTCCCATGACCCAACTTTGCAATGCAAAGAAACACCTAAAACAGTGGTTTTTTTTCTCTCTATCCTTAGACTTTTCCCTTATGTCGTGCCCCAAACCCCCCCATGACACCAAAACCCTCCCCATGACACAATCCTGGCTACGTGCCTGCTAAAAAGTAGTCACATTTTAGCATATGGCTTTGGGAAAAATAAAAAGTGAAACACAAAACTTTTACTTGAGTAAGTATGAAAGAATGATACCACAAAATATTGCTGTGAACAGATTTCAACATTTTATAACTCAGCTTAGAAATATCTTGTGAACATGAAAGATGGGCATTTTTATACATTTCAAGCTTGGTAACATATATTTTTGAAAGTACTTCAGGTGCACTTTTAATTGTAGCCTTTATTCTATTTTTATTTGTTTTGAGATGGATATTTCTTGGTTAATTTTGTTTAATTTGTTTTGATTTAATGTTTACATATGCTTAATAAGAGAGTGAATCTAACTTTAATCAACATTTTCTCAAAAGATTACACAAAATTTAAACTTGTTGCCACAACCAATCTGGTTGCCATGGAATGTAGGAAACATGGAAATGAAGGGTTGGCCCATTTCAGCAGTGAAACTATGATTTTAAAAACTTGACAAAAAACTGTAGTGTTGAGGAATGCCAAAGTGTTTTCCTATGAGTGTGCAACACTACCAGTCAGTTAATGGAGGTCTGAAATATTGAAAACGTTTTATGCTGTATGTAAAGTTTGTGAAAAATCCAGTGAAAAATCAATACTGGATTAAAGAATGAAGGAACGTACAAAGAAACAGACAAACAAATTCATATAATATAAATGGAGATAATTTAGGGCTAATGGACCCCACTCATGGCTTCCTACAGTCTCTAAACACAAGTGCTGATAAGATTTGTCTATAGACACAACTACTTGTTCATGTGAGTTGTTTGGAAACCCTTCACATGGCATATTTATCTGCTGTATAAAGTCACTTTAGAACAAATAAAATGTAAAATCCACATAGTGTTTTAGAATTGTGGTGGTTGTAAAAGACTCTATTCTATTGAAGTTACACATATACTTATGAGATAAGATAATATACTTGAAAATTGGTGGTACCTTTTAAAAATAATATTGCTCTGATGTGCGAGTGAGTATACATGCACTTTGCACAGCTTCCCTTCATCTATTGTAGTCTCTAAGTAAAGGTTCTGTTTAGAGCCACTAAGTGTTATAGTGGATGAAAAATATTGCATGTAGTAGTCCTGTTTAGTTGTTTTGTGAAGTGGTTTGTGAAGGCACATTTATTTTCCTTCAATATCAGTGTAAGTCATTACTAATATCATTTCAAGAGCTAAATACAAGTTCCAGTAAGGATACAGCAAAGTCAAGTCAAGTCAAAGGGCACTCGCAATCACAATTTTCTTTGTCGATTCTAATAGCAAAGAGTGAAAGCATGACAGGTTCTCAGAACCAGTGCTCTCTGCTATTTCAAGTTCTACCATGTTTTCTATTAATGATAGCATTTTTTGTGTAATTGACTACATTTAAGGAGAATAACCCATACAATGTTTCATCATACACAGCAAGGGCTATATTGTTGCACAATACAGTATCTCAATGTAAACTACACCTTCTGGTTCCATATACAACTATTGCCATGCTACTGTACCATGCTTTCTGGCAGTTTGCGCAATGGAGTTTAATGTTTTCACCAATGTTTGCACCATTGATGGTATTAACTTTTTAATCTTATGTACTCTAATAATCCATGAAACATGTGACATGAAATTTACATAGGTAACATTTGTCTTCTGTTTTCATGTACAATTCTCAAATTGCCATGGCAACTCCTATATCCTTACTCTCTCCATATTATTAAAATAGAAATCTACCTTAAAGGGGTAGATTGAGTTGGTCCATAGAATTCCCCAAATTTTTCCCAGCCTCCTTTTAAAAGTTGTGACCCAAAACTTTTGCAAATTTAAAATTTTAAAGTTTTGTAATACCATTGGATGTGAAACTGCTAAAAATAAGCATTGTGGTAAGTGGCCTCCTACACTCTTGTTACATTATCTGTATCAATTCCAATGTGCCTCGTTTTGCCAACTGCTTCACTTTGTTATTAACAAAATTGTCAAAGACAGCAAGAAGTGTTCCAAACTGTCTAACCTTTTACAGTAGAGTGATGTAGCCAGAATGTGCTCCTTTAAATCTGGAACATTGGTTTTGTTGGCTTGAAACCACCTGGATTAAGTGATTTTTGTGCTCATAGCTGAACTTGAAGTAAATGTGTAGGTAGTCTGTTCAAAGCATGGTTCCCTGTGCATGTGTGTGATGCTCTGTAATTTGCCTGTGTATGTTTGCACAATGCGATCTATGAGATATAACATTATTGCAGTCATGCAGTGATTACTCTAACTGTAGGAACTAGTCGTGTTTGGTCTCTATTTCAAACAGTGGTCTAACTCTGCTGCTTCTAGTTGAGATTTATTTAGGCTTGGACAGATGAAGTTGGCTAAGCTTGCAAAATCTGTTTATCGTTTATCTTCATTGTTTCAAACATTCCATGATATTGCACCTTTCCATTTTTCATAGTCAGTCGACTAAGTTACTCTTAGTTTATTTGTTCAGTTCAATTGTGGTTGGAAATTATAATTGGAATGAACTTCACCCTAAAACTGCATGAGTGTTTTTAGTTAGCTAGTTTATAGTTAGGTGAGATTTAATGACAGACCATCATGAATGTGTTCCCTTAAAAACTAAGGAAATGGTGGATAAGAAAAAAAAGTTTATATCAGTACTATTGCTGCTAAAATTGGTCCCCTTAAAAGCAGCTTTCAGACCCTTTCTTAGAAAAACATAGGAAAAAGAGTTAAAGTCACTGATTAGAAATGATACCTTTGTTAATAGTAAAGGTGTTGTTAAATAGAGAGCTGGGATGGGTGCAATCATGGAAAGTTAAATGGCCCATTAACTGCATTGCTCTCAACATTTAATCTTGTCATGTCACAATTAAATTAGTCTTCTGTACCATAGTACACTTCAACAACTAATATGCATTTGCACATTTTTATGAGACCTTGTGAGTGGTGAAACTTTACGAAAACTTATTTATTGAGAAATGTATACAAAAAATATTTGTTGCATGACTACTAAAACCATAAAATAAAATATCATTAAAGGATCTTTTTTGGATATGATTTAAATAGTGGATGTGATTTATTGAAGTACATGATGTCTATACCTAATGTTAACACTGTTATACAAGTTTAATATTTCTCAATGTACATCCCCAAACAAAGGAGTTTGGGGGAATTTGACTCAAAGAGTAACGGACACATCACAGATCAAATTTATTTTTAGAAAGTTGTTCCATTAGAGACACAATGTATTAATAAATATTCTTTCTTTAACATTTTCAGTTGGTTATGCATGGCTTCCTATTTTACAAAAAGACATGTAAGTATCATCGTTATCTAACTCATATGTAGAGTTGTACTTTTTTATTTTACAATTTTTGTCATCATCCTTTCATTTCATAGCTCAGAATAAATTGTAAAATGTGAAAAACTGGCCTATGTGTTGACAGTAAGTGTTTACCTCGATAGATTAGTTAGTAAAGATGGAGTCCTATGACTTTTGCTGAGGACCAAGCACAATTGCAGTAGGTTCCATTTTTATGACTCAGACAGGAAGAGTTGTATTCCAGACCTTCTGAATGCAAGTCAGATGCTCTAAACTCCTCAACCATGCAATATCTCTGTATAGAAACTGTCACTGTCAAAATTAATTTCATTATATTTTCTCTGTTTGGTTTGTTCATAGTGATTTTGAATAAAAGCTGTTACTCTAGGTGTAAAAAGTTTTCAGCTTTTTGTATGTGGAATCATTAATGCACAGGAAAATGCACTTCAAAATTTAGGTTCTTTATGATAGTAATGTGAGCATTGCTTTAGTATTAAGTAGTTACTCATTTCTCTTGAAAGGCCATCAGTTGGAGAGAAAGCCATTCCTGTAAGTTCAACACTACCCCCAAGATATCTGAGTGCCAAGAAGGACCAAGCCTCTGGAAAGGTTGGTTGGCTTTTCTTTCAAGAATTTAGTGATGACAAAAATCAATTAGTCTAGCAGAAATTTTTAAATTTTACCTCAGATATTTTTTGTACTTATTTAGTTACTTATTTATTTAAGTAATTCCAAGATGCAGCAAGGATATTGAAAAGATTTTCAAGTGTAAGTAAGGAAAGATAGTCATTAGAGCAGATTACAAATTGCTTACGATGAGCTTAAAGTGCATAAGCAGTCACACCAAATTTATTTTGAAGCAACTGGTAAAATCCCACCAATATTTTGAAGCAACTGATAAAATCTCACCAATTTGCTGTTATTTCTCTTCGAGCATCTTCCACAATCTCAGCAGGACAAGTATGACACATTTAAGGTAAATTAAAGGAGTTACTCCTTGTACATTTCACAGTTGAACTGAGTGAGAAAAATATTTTTACATGATTGTGAACAACCATCCATAAAATAGAATAGTTTTCTGCACAAAATTAAATTAGGGGGACTGCATTTCTCTTTAAATTTCGAGTTGAGACATAAAATAGAAAAATGTAGCAAACTGTGGTGTGAGCAGGATGAGGTTAATCTGGTAATTGTGGTTCGATCTGCGATTAGGTTTGTAATGAAGGGGTACTTATAGGGTATATTGCAACAATATAAGTAACATCAGATGTGAGCATTCACTTTTGAACAAAATCTGTGATTGTGACATCCTGTCTTTACACCTTGTTTAACAACTATTCTTACAAAGGAACCTGAATGGTTTTCCAAATAATATTATTTAAAAATTAATAATTTTACTCCTTGAAATTTGGATGTATTAATATTTTATATTGATAGGGAAGATAGCAGTACCATAAAAAAAAAACATTTATTTTTGAAACATGTTTTTATTTTCAGAGTAAACAAAGCTGGGTATGATTTCTTTTACATTTTCCTTTCACCCCTCACTCAAGTGCAAAAATACATTTCTCTGCCCGTACTGTATCCCTTCATTCTTCACCTACATTCTTTCAGCAAAGCAAAGCAAAGGGTAATTTGGGCACCTGTTCAGGATTTTTTTCATATTTCTGCAGCTATCAACACCCAATACATCTTTATTTGCCATATCATTTGAGTATGGTGTGTTTTATTTCATTGGATGGCAATTAATCACAGTTTTTAATTAGGAGTAGGATTTTTATTGCTATATGTAATTTGTAGATGCCAGGAAAAGTCTTTTTGGAGGGGGCAGTCTTTTGCCAGTTCCCCTCCATTGTGGTGGTCCCAACAAACTGATATTTTACCCACAAAATCCAATTTTCTACAAACACTCAAGCAAGAGAGTAAAAAGTGAAGTTTTTCCAGTTAGCATTTGCAATGCAATATTGGACAGAGTTGTGGGCCAGTTGTTTTTGGTCTCGGTAACACATCATCAACAAAACAGTGCATACCAAAACTCTGTGTCATGATCCTTTATAATTGCTATTTGAAAAGGTTATATTTAAGTGTTTGCTGTCAATAGTTTCAGTAGTGTGTTGCATCTCTTACTGGCTTAAAAGTACTGCTAACCAAAACATGCTCCTGGTAACAGATAGCTTATGGTTGTTGGATCACCTGTGACATCATACACTTCCTTCCCCATGCCCTTGCTCCCGGCCCAAGCAGCACATAAAAACAAAAGCTGGATACTTGGAAGCAATGCTTGTATAGCAAGATTCCCATACAAATTGCTCAATGCACACCATGAAAATACCCCTGTGTGTTTGTGTTGGTACATAGATATGTGCAAATTATTGTACCCAAAGTATGTGGGTTGTCATAAAGCTAGTTACTGGTTTGTCAGTTGCAGCTCCAGCATTAACATGAGTGTAAGAACTAACAATGTCTCATTGCTTTTAGAGTCTGTCTTGTTTTATCAAAACTATCAGATTCTAGATTTCAAGCTATTGCAATCATTGGCTCACCTGCATCTAGAGTGTAAAGCCATGTTTAGTGTGGGCGACATTTCAGGTAACATAACATGGGAAGTCTTCATAAAATAACATAATGATTACTCCATAGACTGTGTACAGTCTACCACAAGACTCTGGAGACATAGCCTCAATATATCTTTGGAGAAGGAAGTTTTGTAAGGGCCCCATAACCAGAATGGTATAGGTCACAATTTTACCTTGTATCCTGCAATTTATAACAATGTTATAGTTTCAACCAACTTTATTAGGAACCAGATAACATTTTTGCATAGAAATTGATTTACTTTATTGACCCAAATGAAAAATTAGCCATGAGGTTGTTGGGTACCAGTCTACTTGGTGGTTGTAGTATTAATTAATGTATTAAGGCACAGTAGAATTGTCTGTTAGATCAATAATTTTCTTGCAATCTGCCCCTTGGTCTGGAAAATCAACGAGGTATCAATGGCTTATTATAAGAATCTTCCTAACTGTCTATTTGGTACTGGTAAATTTAACACTCGCCACCACAAATACATCTAACCACAGTCATGAATTGATCCAAATGTGACCCTACATATTTGGTTATTTCTGACAATTCTGTTTTAATGAATAGGGTGTATGTGTATAAAAATCAATTCATATCTGTGCACTTCATTTTAAAATTCATGTTTCATCATCTCCCTTTGCATATTATCTTTCTACAAATGTAACCAATATTGTCCACAGTAGGTTTGCTGGGTTTTTACACTGGGTTTTGCACAGAACCTGAAACTGAGTTAATATTAAATAGCAAAAAGTTTCAGAAAAGTTAAAATTTCAATCTCATGTCAAGAAGAGTCATTGAGCTTCATTGACAGCAAATTCTTGTTCATTCATGTGTAAAACATCTTCTGTATTAGTCTTTTTAGGTGGGAAGGGAAACATTTGACATTTAAGACAGATCAGGGGTGACTCTAGGGTGGTATCCTGGGTAAAATCCCTAAGGGGGTAGTTCAAACACTGCCCACATATAACACCACCATTTCTTATCACATGGAGTTTTTAGCAGTTACAATTCAGAAATCTCATGGAGGGGTTTACCCACTGCAGGGAGGCTAAGACCCTGGTGGATACAGACTGCTTTTAACAATCTCGTTTACTTCATAACAGACCTCAGGCCCTGAGATCAAATGGGTGGATGGAGGCAAAGAGCTACTCAGACTGAACTTGAAGTTGAAGTCTACAATCTATACACAAGATCAGCACTTGAACAACTTCTTTGTTCAGTGTAGTACCTGGGATGGCAAAGTAGACTCAGGACTGGCTATCATACAGAGTATCAAGGTAAGAATAAAGAATAATTTAATATTATGTTTGACTTTATAGTCTGCTGTCACCATTGCTCAGAGTTCACTATTGCTTAATTTCTCAAAAGACTTCAGGCATAATATCCTCAAGAGGGCTATTGACTGATTAAATTTGCAGAGTTAAAAGAGTCGGCCAATTAAGTCAAAGTTTGAATCTGCAACACCCTCTGTTATCTTCAAAGTCTTCGAAGTTTCTGGCAAGGCAAGTGAGAAGTGGAAATGAGAGGCAGCACTTTATGGTTGGCCTTGTTCACTGTGATTAAGACTTGCCTGGTCCTTATTACCAGTAAATTAGTACTATAGATATAGGCAGGAGTTAAGAGAGGGGTGATGAAGAATTAAATTACAGGTTGTTTAGGGATTTCATTATGATGTTATCACAACATCAATCCATTGTGCAGTCACATTTGAACCAGTGGATAGCAGAGTTGTTTTGGTTATGCCACTTGTACCCAAATTTTGCACAATTACCTGTACTCATCCTGGTGAGAATGAATTTGTACTTGTTGTGCTACACACATAATTTGGAAATTGTGCATCAGGGCTAGGTTGAAAATATTATTAGAGTACACACAAAAGAGATGTATACTCATTGATGTACTGAAACCATACATTCCACTTCAACTCATACTCATTTCAATTTGCACACACAGAGTGAGACTTGTGAATCACTCATGGACGCTATATTAACAGTTAGATTTGTTCATCTGTATGTATAGTGAAGAAATAAGTTGAAATCTTGTTAAGTTTTAAAGTTTCTTAAAATGACTCTTTGGAAAATTTGACGAATATTCATTTTTTGATATTTTCTATTTTGTCCAGGCCATGCATGCAGTGGAGTCTCATATCTTCATCAACTTCCTTCCAGTCATACTCAACCAGTTGTTTCATCTCCTCTCCTTCTCGCAGATGGAAGATTTGCAGAAAAATGTGGTCAGGTAACCAATCCTTATGTCCCCATACAACCCCTTCCCTTAAAGCAAAGCAGTGGGGAAAATGAAAAATGTGGAATTTTATTATGTTATTGAAAATTCCTGAATTTTGGGTGTAATGTCTTGAAAATTTGTTATATGGTGTTGAAATTAAAACTGAACACTTTTGGTTTTTGCAGTTATGTTTAGTGTGTGTTCATGTTGCATAAATATGTAAGAATAGGGGCCATTTTGGTTTAAGATCCTTATCTTCCAGTACTAAATATTCCCATTTTGGTCTTCCAAAATGTCTGGAAAATGTCTTCAATTTCGTTATATTAAAATTTTTGCAATTTTGATAAAATACTAAAGCAAATGTTAATGGCATGGAGAGAGTTTTGTCACTGCAGAATTTGGCTGTTTGTCTTCCTTGTTATTAGCTCAACCGACAAAGTGGTGGGTAAAGCTTGTATGGTATTGTGGGTAAAATGTCTTTCTCTCTCTTCAAAAGGTTTCAGTGTTTTCAAATCACTTTATATTTGGATGTAATTTGCACAAGAGGATGGTGGTAGCTGCAGCAAAGGATGTTATGATTTTGGGGAAGATCGGTTGAGGGGATTAGTTCAGTGTCAATACTTTAAGAAAAGTGCTTCAGCTGGTGTTCCTTTTTACCTTGACAAAGATGTCGAAGTAATGTGATCTAAACAGCTGTCTTCAGAGGGGCGTTCCCAGATTTTTGCCTTTTGATTTGCAATTTCTTGGCTGTTGTAGCAGCTACAGACAGGAAATTTGCAGATGACATGAAAAAAGTAGCACAAATTGACAACATGGACAACTTGCTTATCTTTGCTGGAAATGATGGAAAACTCCATTTTGTTGTTGTAGGATGAATGTTTGCTTTCAATATTTCGTCATTACTAATCAGTGTTTTGATTTTCCTCTAGATTAATTGTCTACATCATAGATCAGGTATCAAAGGAAGGAAGAGAAGACGTACTCCACTCTTATGTCAAAGTGAGTTGTTGATATACTAAGAATATTTCTTTGTATTTTAAGTGAGGGAGTGGGGATGGTCAGTGTCTGGAGGACATTGTTTGCTACGCGATATTTGCTACAGCAAAACATATCTGGTGAAAACTTCCCTTCACTAAAAGTTAAAAACATGTATCTCCTATATAAAAATCACAACATATCCATGTCCAGTACATGAACAGCCTTTTTAGATGAGTTAAAATCTTTGTCTTGGATAAATGATGTTTAATATTTGGTAATTTGACCTTCTACAAGTCCCAGTCATGAGGTCATAACTGCTGTACGTTTTAATTGTCTGTTTCTACAGTTTGTCTTTGAGACTGAAACTAACACAAAGCGGGCTGTACATGAGGACCTGGTTACAAGTGTTGCCACATTATTGCTGCCAAGCACTGATTCTTGGATTATTAAACCATTGATGAAGGTAAGCTATAGGATACATAATTGCTTGGTTTCATCTTCCCTGCCACCTTCAGTAATTGCTGTTTGAATAATGTCTTCCTATTCCTTATGTCACTTCACTGTGAGCAGGAAGAAATTTTCAGACTCATAGAAAATTCAAACATCTAGATTAGGGTCAAATCTAGTCAAGTATAATTGGGGACCATCAGCTTTAAACTTTCAGTATCTAGCTTGTATCATGGATGATTGTGCATTGAAAACACCCCCTCCTAACTCCTTGAGTATGAGAATTTGGATTTTTATGTTGACAATAAAATTAAGAAGATAAGATTAAAGACTGATGGTCCCATTAATAGCCAACTTTACTGGCTGCTCTGGTTGCTTTTATTGTTCTCTTTAAATAAGAAATGGGCCCCTCACAGTATTCAGACTTGAACAGAAGAACACTACCACTCTATATCAGCATTGTAATGTTTCAAAGTTATTAAAATCTGACATTTGTTTTCTGTTTCTCTTCAAGCATCTCTGGTTTTTCTTTGCCATCCTCATCAAGAGCATGGCTCAACACCTCATCAAGACAGACACCCTGGGTAACCCTCGTCATAAAAGGTTTCAACCAAGCTTTGAGCAAGGAGTGAGGAATCTTGTACAAGTTCTAGGCCCACACATCTTACACAAATATAAGGAACACAGAGATGAAGCCAAAGAGGCCAACTACCATCTTGCTCATTTCATCAAGGTTTGCTTATTTTTTTTAGCATGTTTTTCTTTCTTTTTTTCACAGTTGTCTAGGTACATTTGAACCTTTCATCCCCCCCCCCCCCCCCCATTCTCCCTTCCCTCCCCAATTCTTTTTTCGTTTCAAAATCTACAGTAATTTTGAAGGTGGAGTTTTTTGTTTGGCTTATCACTGGAAAATGTTTTTGATACTTTCACCTATTGTATGTTCTTTGAGTACTCTATGTCATGTGACATAGGACTGTTGAAAAAATGTGCCACCAATGATGTAAACTGTAATAATTGAAGAACAGTTATGCTGACAAGAAGTCATTATTGAATTAAGTTTCTGTCATTGCTTACCTCCACCTTGGACAGTTGGCAAGTAATTGCCATATTTTAGGAAATACAAGATCTGCCTTGTAACTAGGAGCTGTGATTTTACTTCATTTGTTAGATTTCAGTATCCTATGTCTCTCTCTTTAGAATTGTTTCACGTACATGGACCGTGGATTTGTCTTCCGTCTGATCAACTGCTACCTAGAAAGCTTTCAAGATGTAGAATATAAGGTTAGTCAGTCTAATCCTCAAATGAAAATAAAATACGACAAAGCAACGGAGCTTGAATCATCTTTGTTTATCTCCTGTTTGATTTTCTTCTGGAGAAGAGACTGCCTCCATAGAAATTGCTGGACATCATAACCTACCTACCTACAGGGGGAAGGAAACAGCAATTTTCCCTCCAATGTTAAAAAAAAAAAATTGCTCTTCATGGGAACAAAAAGATTGTGTGCTTATTCTGTGCACTATTCATTAATACATCCTGAATAAAAACTTGACAGAGTTTTGTAGAAAAAAAACAATCCACTCATGTATAAATGTGATATATTTTTTAAAAGGACTCACCTAACCACTGTTGGATTTATATTGTATAAATTCTTGCACCATGGTGATATTTTGCACCCAACAGAATTCTTTGCATCCTCTATATCTTATTATTATGTGTGACATACAAGACGAGTTCTCAAGTATGTGAACATTTACTCCTCTTAAATATTTTTACAAAGAAATTTTTGGAGTTTTACATTTCATAAAAACAAAAGCTGCATAAACAATAGAACTGTCTTCTAAACCTTTTCCTTTATTAATGTTTCACTTTAAGTCCTCCTTAAATGAAATATGTTTCAAACAAAAAAAAAAAACACTTCCATATTTTACCTTTTCTGCTAGCCTCTCTATGAGATGAAATTTGAAATGATTCGAGTTTTGTGTCAACATGAGCATTTCATTGCCCTCAACTTGCCCCTACAGAAGAAGGGTCAGGTCAAGCATCAGTTGAAAAGTAAGTTTTCTTTTTCCCTTCTGCTGCTGTAGCAGCTTTTGTCTACTGAGTCTCTAGGTAGGTGTTAAAGAATGAAGGATCACAATGCCACATACTTTATCACAAGTAGTAACAAGTATAAAATCACCATTCCTGACCTTTGACTTCATTGTTGGTTCATTCTGTCTGTCATCTTGGTGGAAAGTGAATATTTACAAGGGTTTTGTTCAGGTTGAAGTTTTTATTAATCTTTCATTCGGATGGGATTCATTATTGGGTCCAATGTAACCATTCTGCTAATTTTTCCAATTTTTAAGGAAAAATTTTACTCAGAAAAGTAAATCCTGCACATCTTTGGACTCCTTTCTGAGAAAAGAGAAACTAAGTAATTTGTCACGGGTATATTAACTCTTTATATGAGAAAACAAGGAATGATTTGGAGCTGAAGGAGTGTGGGAATTACTAACGTAAAAGATGAATATAAGTCATAAAATTGTTCCAGACCACTTCTATGGATGTGTGTGAAGACATCCTCTTCATATCAAGTTTTCAAAGCTGCTTTCATGGAGTATCCTCATTATTTTGTATCCCGGATTCTTATTTTTTAATTTACTACTTTTTATAATTTTATCATTTTATTTGTTAAATACTTTTTTATGAGCTTTTATACTTTTGTAGACATTTTTTTTTTTGAAATTTAATTTTGATTTTATGTGGAAATTTTGTGTTCCTTGTGACTACATTGGGAATTGGCCTACTCTTTGTCAGTCTGAATGAGTTTATCCTTGTTATTTAATTGCTGTTATTCCCAGTTTGTGCCATTTAACTTAAGTTTCTTTTGATTTTCCATATAATTTATATATTGTCTGAACAATTGAGTGCAATAAACAAAACAAAAGGTGTGGGAGTTTGATCAATAAAGATCTCCCCCTCTATGCCTCTGCATCAACCATTTTTTCTCTTCCCTTATACTAAGGAGAGTGGAATTTGGCAATACCCCACATATTCGAATCTCAAAAAATGCTTGGTAACAAAAAGACAAGCTAAAAGGTTTGAAAATTCACCTGATAAAATCCTTGATGGATACAATGAGCCAGACAGGGAAAAATATCCTTGTCTTTTTAAAACCACACTAAGTTAACTACCACAGTTGATAATTTGCAGCCCTGTTGAACTCAAAGAAAAATGGTGATACTTTTTAATTTTTTGAAGTGAGAATTTAAAAACTGATCTGAAATTTTAAAATCCCACTTTAGGTTTTTCTAACAGGCAATGTTCTGTAAGGAACAAGGCAGTCACCATGAACGAATTGAGGACTACTTGCCAAACGGCAACTAGAATTTGTCCAACCATTTCAATTCGACCACCTTTCCTGTAAGATTGACGTAACAATGTTGTTTTCCTTTCAAGAAAAATTTACATAAATTATTCGCACAGTCATTTCAAAATTTGTGCAATGCTTCAGGGTTTTCACTGTTTGAACAATTTAAAACGTTAAGGTGAGCGAAGTCCAGTCCCTCCATGCTGTATCAAGTGAGATTCTCATTTGATACCTTAAACTTGTATAAAAGAGTGTGGCTCAAGTAATGGTTTCCCTTTTTTGTTTTACGTTACATTCTTTTAAAGTATGAATCCCTACCTGTCTTCTCATGATTGATTTGAAGGTTTCACACCTCTTGATGAAGCTTCACAACTGTACAGAGAAAAACTGATGTTATTTGTGTCACGTACTTCCTCATTTTGTATGTTTTCTGTTTTTTTTTTATTTTTACTGTTTGCTAATGAAAGAAAAAGAAAAACAAAAAGAAAAAGACAAAAATTCCAGCAAGAGTAAGTTGGAAGCCTGGCCTGTTTCTTCTCCTAATAACTTGTTTGCTTTTCTGTGTGGTGTATATTACCAGTTGTAGAGTTAAGGGTTGGACAACATCTCTGACACATATTAACCAACTTTATCATAATTAATGTTTATCAACACTTAGTCATAATGTTTTTTCCACTAAATGAAGAATTGAAAGAAACCCTTTTTAATTTTTTATTTTTCTTGTCTCAATGGATTAAAGGTATTTTTATGAAAAAAGACCAGTTTTGAAAAGAATTTGGGTGAAACAATTTACAGAAATGGTGGGTTAGTTTAAGGAAATTTTAGTCCTTTTGTTTTGATTGCATATGAAAAAGCCTTTAGCTGTATGTTAGCTAGAGAATTTGTTTTGTTCAGTTTTAATATGGAGCTCACAGGCCAAAAAATTTTTTGAAAGTGCAAAGAAGGTATAATGAAGTTATCACAGAAAGGAAAAACATGGAATTTTAAATTAAGATTAATAAATTAAATAAAGATTAAATTGTTGACGGCAACTGTAGCAGATTTTTTTTCGGTTTGGTTGGGGAGAAAGAGAATTATAAATTTACTCTTAAAATTTGCCCAGTGTAGTGAGGCTTGCGTTTCAAGCACGAATGGTTGGTTTAGTTAAATGAGGTTTTATAGCTCAGTTTGTAACCAGTTGGTTAAAGTTGGGCTGGCCACAGCCTTTTTCCAGTTGTAGCTCACTGGCATGTTTCCCCTACTCCATTGCTTATGCTGAGCACCAAGCACAATGATAAATGCATGCTTTGTTAATTATCGGTACAGGCTATTTCTTGGCAAGTTGGGAAATACTAGTATTTTCTGGAAAACTGAATCTCTTTTTGAAAGTGGCAGAGATTGAAATGTAAATTGACACTGAATAACTCTTGACATTTCATTGTTACAAATATTTGATGTCGTCTCAACCCTGCTAGACTTGTTCTAAGTCTTTTTCATCTTGTAGACTAACCTTTGTACATTCTGTTGCACTTTTCTCTTAAACCAGCTACTTATTCTCCTTATACTGTTGCATCCAGTGGTAGGTAACCCACAGATTGCATTGTGATCATAATACCATGACTAAAGTTGATTTTTTTATGTCACCATTTGCACCATCCTCTATTTTGTTATTCCATCAAAAAAAAAAACAGTTTTATATCACATTTCACAAGCTTGAAGATTGTTGGGAAACCTTTTTATGTTTATGTTGAATCAAAAGTACCCTTTCTTCTCCACTTAAAGGGTATTTTAATTTAACTTGAAAACAATATTCTTTGATTTTACTAGAATGTGTAGGGATAATATTTCTGAATAGGGATAATTTCTCCCTACCTACCTTCCTACACTCCACCCACCCTGCATGTATGTAGGTGATGATGATGGATAACACCTTCAGGTCAGACAGATGTTAGCTGATTCAAATGTTAAAAATGAGGCCTTCATCGTTTCTACCAAGATACTTCAGTCACCTGAAGATAGTTAGTTCTCAGTGACTAGGCATTAGCAACAGCCATGTCCAAGGGCAAGCCTTGGCATACATATGGGGGTTGCGCTCTAACATGGCCGAAATACACATTATGAATTTGGAAGATGGTTTTCTTCAAGTTTAGCCATTTCTGACAGTCCTTCTCATTCTTTGAATAATTTATAGTCTTGATGATGCAATGCAAGAGAAAGTAATGCAACTGCTACATTATCCAACTTGTACCTTACCATGCTCTAGTTATACTTGGAACAGAATTTCAATTATATCTGTAGGCAGAAGGGGGCGCAGCAAAAAGTAAAAGAAGAAAAAGCTGTTATCATTTGGTTAGCTTTGCTAATATTACAATAAAGCTCTTATAATTTTCAAAAATTGTTCAGCCAATTTCACATTACCAAGTTTTGCAGACCCCTAGCTTGCGTATATTGGTGCTCATCCTCATAGGCATATTGCAATTTAAAAAAGTGTATTATAATATTCCTCTCATCCCATCCAAAGTTGGCAAGTGCAAAACTTCTACCATTTTTTCTGCTGACAAGCATGGACAATGTAGATAGTCTGGAATAAAAGCAATATTCTTAATTCATGTCAATCGAAAGATTCTGTGGCAAATTCATGCACCATGAAAATATGTCACAAGTTAGTCTCCCCATTTGTCAAATTTATGTAATCTGCTGCTCAACAAATGGGAAGTAGAAACTGATGATGATAAAATGACATTATTACTACAGTTACCATTACAGTTGGTATTGTATACACATCCACCGTATGCAGTAGCTAAAGTAGGATTCCCACAGTTACAGGAAGGATACCAAAAAATACCTTATCACAGAAAACAAAACCTTCAAGGGAAGGGGGAGGAGGGAAGCTGGGGTAAATAAGGTACAAATTTTGAAAAACACAGAATGAACTCATCAATAAGGGATGTCAAAAGTCATGAAAAATTTCATTTCTTTTTTTGCGTACCATTGGAAAAGGTTGAAAATCTGAGTGGTTCCTTCCCACAAAATTTGGTATCATTAGCTATTGGAAAAAAAATAAAGTAAGGGAGAATCAAGCCTGCCAATATTACAAAATTGTTGTGATATCACAGATTCAGAGGTTGTATCAAAATCTCTTAAAAATTTTTTAAATGATCAACTGAAGCAGTTAGTACTTAGCTAACCTCTTCAAGGCTCTTGACATCATTTTAAAAAAGTGTGATGGGGGGGGGGGGGGGTGAAGGGGGTGTATAAAGGGTAGATAGACAGTATTTAGTTATGTAGACTTACTTTGTGCTATGTTTATTCTGTTTGTACTGACATTATGATGCATTTGTCTTATTTAGGTTTCATTTTAGCAAAATTCCATGAAGGGTTTTCACTCACATTGCTTTTAACAAATGCTGGTGCTGTATCTTGATTTGGTATTTGTATAAAACTAATGTTATTCCTTTTGACTCACCCAGTCTACTAGTAGAAGTACATGACATGTCTTAGTTTGTATCTCTGTAATATTGTAGGTTTTTAAGGGTTTTTACAATATTCCATGGAATGCTATATATTTCACACAGGTGCCTGCCTTCTGTTTTGTTATTAAAAGAAAGTATTTTGTTGGTTTGTTTTGGTGTTAGTAACACAACCATGCAACCCAAAGTTTGTAACTGTCCAAACCCTAAGTTTGTAACACATAAATTGTTTTCCTCCTAACAGCCTACTCAGGTCAAATGAGACGTTATGGTATGATCCGATGTTTTTGTCTAAATCTGTCTCTGTGTTTAACCTTCCCTTCATTGTACCCTATTTGTGTGTTCACATTTACCTGATGTGTGTGTTGTTCGGAAGAACTAAGGGCTTGAAATAGCATAAAAGAAAAGGGAGCAAGAAAAAATGGCCAGCAGCTTTGCTAGACCACCTAGCATGTATCTTGACAATGCTGGGCAATCGAAGTTTTTTTTTGGACCAGCATTCAGTGACACTAATGCTAAATTGTGAGAGTAGGTTATGTTGCCCGTTGTTATTTTGAGCCCTGATTCAACTAATCCACCTTTCATATCCTCAACTTAAATTTATGGTAAAGTGTAAGCTGAGAGGCAATTAATACACAATATTTAAAGCAATAAGTGCTGTAGCTTGCATTTATAAGGTTAGGAGATGGATAAGAGAGGGTCAAACTTAACACTGTTTAGGAAATTATCTAACCATGGGCTTCAAATTGTTTGTAAATAAGAGAAAAAAAAAGTTATATCCTCGGGCATATGGGTATTTTTTACTTTCAGCTTGCGCTTTAATTATGCCTCACGGAGTCCACACCTAACAAACAGAAACATATCACAACACAATAAAACTTTTGACTAAATCTTCTTCGTGAACATAGTCAGAATCAAGAACATGATGTGTGTACGTGTGTTTGTCTGTGTGTTTTTGTTTGTGGTTCTAATATTTTCATATTTTGCATCTTGTTTGCAACATACAGTATGTGTAGAGTATGTATATCAGTCCCACTGTTTTTGTGGTTAGTGTAAAGAATTAATTGATGTTGTTTCTGAGAAGAATGGACATTTAGAGATATTGCAAGTTGCTTTTTAATAATTATTTTTTTTGGGGGGGGGGGGGGATCGAAGAAAATTGAATGGACTTTGTATCTTTATACAAGATAGTAACAGACTTCAGAGATTGTGTGGTGGTCTGTCTGGTACTTGGTACATCATGCACTGGTTCTGAATAGTCGTAAAAATGTTGTTAGTTGCAACTTGCAGTTTGAATGTAGCGTTTTCATAAAAAAAAAACGCAAAATGTGCAATGCTGAAGAATGAAGAACAAGTGAAAAGGTTAGTGATTGATAAGGTAACAGAGGTAGGATAGCTGGGAGTTATATTTGAAGAATAGATTCTACCTTTACATCAGAAAATTTGCCTATCATTTTGCAAAACTTTGAAGAAAGGATGTCTCTTGAGCTGGTAGAGATTGGGGGGAGGGACTTAAGACAAATAGTGGAGTGAAGAAGGGGTAGGGGCTTTCAAGTTAGGGCATCAGAGGGAAGGATAATTATGTTAGTACTACTAAGATAGCACTGTCAGTAAAAAAGTGCACTATGATTGAAAATTGGGTTAAATGCCCCAAGACCTGTAATACTCAATGTCAATTTAACACAAACTGTGATACCAGGTCTGCTGTGTTTTTAGCAACAGTCTGAGAGTGCTGAAATCTAAATTTATCCATACTTGATGTGGTGAACTGATGTCACAAGGATAATTAGGGAGATGTTTGTAGTACTTCTCTGCATCTTGGTTATGAAGTATGTATAGCCCAGCATGAAGAAATGTTTGTGTATGATGGAGTGTCATAACAACACCCTTTTAAATTAATGCCTGTTGATACACATATTTCTCACCATGTTGCATTGTTACAGAATGGAATCATGGGTAATCTCACTTTAAACAATTTTCAAGTATTTATCTATAATTAACATCTTCTAATGTCTGCACTCTTCTTTGACCATACTAACTTACATGAAAAAACGAAGCTACGAGTGTGGGGCCGGGGTGTTCTGGGTGTAGGCTTATGTCTCAGACCACATGTTTTACTTCTTGAAAAACATATTGTGAAACCAAAACAAAAAAGAACACAAATAAACGTTAGACCTGGAACAACTTAATACTTTAATTACTACAGTAGACTGTATGGTATATTTTACCTCTGCTGAAATATTTACAGGGTTCGTGTTTTATTCTTTTTGCTGTCCAGTTTGTAGTTGGGCTGCCACAGTTTTAAATGTTGTTGCAGGGTAGATGGTAATTAGGTGTGGTTGTGTTAAAAGTGATCCCTGCTGTATGTTGCATGAATGCTGCTCAATTTGGAAGGTGTCATTTAATCCTCCATAGGAATATATGAAGGAGGAAGGAAGGGGTGGAGTTGGAGGTTGGAAAGAAAGGTTGGAGTTGTCATTTGGGATATGGATATAGACAATATTAGGTGACCAGATAATGAAATACACCATTGCATTTTCCAAAATCATTATTTAGGTTAAAAGATTGCACTCTTAATCTTTGTCATAGATATGAGTTTAGTTGTGTTCCTCTATCCAAGCAGAAGGTAAACTGTGAGGAAGGGTTTTGTGTAAAATAAGGGTTTGCTGGCTTGAGGATGTGTTGAAATGGAGTGGGACCTTGATTGGAGAGAAATGTGTTGTAAAAGAATATTGTGTTCAGATAGAAAAGGTGGAAAATATTACAGGAGAGGAGGGATGGGAGAGGAGTAAGAAGCATAGGAATTCTTTGTTTGTCTTTGCCATATCAGTTTGCTTGATTTGCTTGTATACATTGCAATGAGACACATGTAAACACATCAATTATCATTGATTTGCTTCATCATTTCTTTCAAACACACATGGTATATATTCATAATTTCAACATTTTTGTTTATTTATGAATCATTCGTTGTGACAGGGTAATTACCTCTCTTTCTGCAGAATGAGGGGATTGCAGCTTGCAACATGCTCATTGTATTCAATCTTTGACAAAAATGTAAAAAACAGCCTATTAAGTTTGCTACAGATTGCTCTTTGATTTCTTGCTGAAGGCGAGAAAGGAATCATTGCGATGGTGATGTCAGATGTGTGTATGAGTGTGTTTGTGACAATCAGCTTGTAAACATGATATCTCTGGTAGGAATAATGACCGACTCTTTTCATATTTGGTATAAGAAATTGACATGTTCAGAAGGAGAAATCTATTGTTTTTGGTGGAGGTCAAAGACCGTTTGAGGTCAGTAGAGTTAAAAACTGAAATTCTTGAAAATGGCAGGTAGACTTGATATCTCAAGATGGCAATAACTGCAAAACTTCATATTTGGTCCATAGATTTTTCTTGTGTAGATCATGGAGAGATCCCTTTTGGTTTTTGCCTAGTTCAATTGTCATTTGTGGTCACCAGAGGTAGAACTGCAAAAATCTGGAAAATGACTTGTAAACACAACATTTGTTGTTAGTAGTGGTTGGTATGTAGAGTCCTTATTGTTTTTGGTAGATGTCAAAAGTCACATGAGGACACCCATAGGCAAAAACTGCAAAAACTTTGTAATTGATTTCAATTTTAATTATTTTGGCTCTCTTGATAGAGTGGGGTTTGCCTGTAACATTTTTACACATTCAGACCCCCTGAAAAACTCCTTCCAGAAACATCCCCCCATACCCTGGTAGGCTACAAGTCTGTATAGTGTGTAGACAGGATATCTCTAGTTGGCAGAGATGGACACTTTTCATGTTGGGTTTTTATAGGCTTACAGTTTTGAGAGGAAGAACTCTATTGAGGGGAGGTCAACAGTTATAAGAGGTCATATGGAATAAAACATGGAAAATATCTTAAATGCCTTGTAAACACTGTTCAGGGGAAGAAAAATGTTTTCAGTATAGATTAAAGGTCGTGTCAGGTCAGTAGGGGTCAAATAGCAAAATTTCCCAAGAAGTCCCAAGATCAGCAAGGAATCACTAAGCAGTTGTGGTTTTCTGGTTATTTTTGCATTGTGGGAAATGGCATAATATCTGCATAAAATAAAATTTAGTGTCAAGGACTTTTTTCTGGGAATAATGTGATTATATTTGTATCATATCTACATGTCTACTATTGAAGATTTATTTTTGCTTTTCAAAAATTAATTTTGTTTGCCAAGTTAATGTATATTTTTAAAGTGCTTTTAACATAGATACTTCACTATCATAAAGGGTGACAAAAAGCTTTCATTTTAAATGCTTAATATTTTGTTGTCATTTTGAAAGTTCCACTAAACTTGGCTCCTTCCCAAGCATCTCCAATGAACCACAAAATTTTGTTTCTCAGGTCAATGTAGATGATATACCCACAGAAGATAAAGTCCTCATGATTTTTGAAAAGTTGTCGAGGAAAGGATTGGCTGTAATTGTGGGTTAAAAATGAAAATCGTGCAAACCTCATACTAAGGATTCTTTCTTTTTTTTGAAGCAAGTCATGACATTAAATTTAGAGGAAGTACAATTTTTTTTAGAGTGGAAGTGAAACGGTCTTTACAGCTATTGTTTCATAAAATGTTGTCACATTTCCTTGTAAAAATCTAGCTTCATTGTTTTTTTTAATCACCTGCTTTTCATCAGTTTGGTCACACTCTTACTTTTTCATTGAACCCTGCTGTTCAAATTCATAGCGAAGCAAAGATTTGAACCACATTGCGTAGAAACTTATGAAAAATCGTGGTACCCCTATGCAGATGAACATTTGAAAATTATAGTCAGTTGGCTTGCAATTAAAGGGAGAAAACCTCTCACCCCAAACAACAATTGTAGTACCCAGGTACAGAAATTCTCAATTGGCTCAGCTCTATGATGGAAGGCTAATTCAAACAATGTAGAGTGCCAAAGCTTATATTACACAGCATGAACAGTACTGAGAGTGTTTTGATTATATAAATTTAGCTTTTCTATACTCACCCTGAAGCAATTAACTGAGATTGTGTCTGGATGAGGATGAATTTCAGACAATTGTGGGAGGGGCTTCAATAAGAAGGTTAGAAGAATTGGTACTGTTTGGGGTGAGAGAACTGGGCCTTTAATGTTTTATTTTGAAGAAGATTTTATACAGGTTAGGAAGAATTACAGACTTAAAAACTCTTTTGATTGTTGATCTTTTGAATAACACTGTCAATGCTGGACAGAGATAGAGTGAGCGAAAGTCTAAAGCCAAACATGAAATCAGCCATTATGTTCCTACATATAGACAGGGGATAGAAAGGGATAGATGAGGGTCGTCGAGTGGCAGAGTGGTCTATTCCAACTGCTGCATGGGGTCAAGTCCCGCTCGATGTACGTGGGTTTTTCTCCGGGTACTCCTGCTTTCCTCCCACTTGGCATAGGCTTGCCACTAAAATCGGTTGCCCAGCCAACGAAGTCGGTTGCGTGCCGGACTGAAGCACCTTCAGGTGGACCAGTTAACTAGCCAACTTTGCTTTTAAGAGAGAGAAGGGATAGATTGCTGTGCTAGGAGATTCTCTTCATACATGATGGAGTGTTGTGGGAAAACAAAATGAGAAAAGGGTGTTTGATTAATGTTAAATGAAATCTTTTGTCTGAAATGATGTAAGTAATCAGTTTTCTGCATTAATTGTTCAGGTTATTGTTAGCAAGTGTGCAGAAAATGGTCTTCAAGGATGACTGTCATGATTGAATTTTGCATCCATAAATTAAATTTAAGCTAATGCAATAGTTGGTATTTGTTTTGAGCTACCTGAAATGTAAAGGTAAATGACCTTGAAGCATTCGTTATAACTGACTGTCTTATTAGCTGCATCTAATAATTCAAACTTGTAGATGTAAAACAGCTTTGGCTTCAAAAATGTCCTGTCCTTTTAATTAAATGTGCTTTTTTTATTTTGTTGTTATCATTTCTTGCCTGCTTTTTCTCCTGTTTGACGTTCCTTGGCTGTTTGTTGTCGTAACCAGTTCCCCTTCGTTATGGAAAAGATCAGTTCAAAGGTTTGTTTAGTTAATTGTTGTGCATTGTTTCATAATTTGTTTTCACATAGAAAAAAATAGTTTGCTGCAATTTTTGTCCATTTTCCAAAGGGGTTGGCATGTATGTAGTGGGTGTGAGCCAGCCAATTTTGTATATGTAATATTTAAAATAGGCAGGAAAAAAAGAAAAAAAATACAGAATATTGTCTCCATCTTTGGAAAAATTAAGGAGGACGTATAGTTACTTCAAATTCATTTGAAAGCAACAACTTCATGTTACCTGAACTTCCTTCAATTTACATTACAAATATCTCTCAGGATGTGTTTAAACAAAAATATTGCATATTGAAGGAAAACATGTACTCTACCGGGAATCTGAACTTTCACTGACAAAACTTCACCGCATGATTTGACAGAGTCAATCCTGAATTGGAATACTGCAATTCAGTAATGACAAATTGGGTCGACAGCATTTTCCCATTAAACATGTAACATAGGCATGCCTTACCCCTCTGGTAGGCCATGGCTGGTTTTTTGGAAATACTGCCAACCTCTTGCTTTAATACAAGACTGTTTTAGGATGTTTGTTAGTTGTTAATATAGCTTCAGTGTATGCTTCTCTCATTTGCCATAAATTGTAACTTCATAGATTATAAAGCAAATTTCCAAAATCTTAAAGCAGAACATAAAAAAACCTTCAAAAAAATATTTGCATGTCATTCTCAAACTTGACTCTCTTCATTTGCAAGAAAGATCCCTACTTCATCACAAAAAGTGCATGTATTGCTAACTTTTTTCTTTTTGATACTATCAGGTACTATTAGGTATGAAAGTAAGGAAACAAATGTTTGATTATTTTGAGATGGCCACTTTAACTAGACATATTTAAAAATTAAATTAGCCTGCTTATTTTTGTATTGTTAAGTAAAAAGAAAGTGTGAGTTTTTTATTTTGATCATGTTTGAAGTAGAGCTCTTATGTTGCTTAAATTCTCTCACACTTTGAAGAGTTTGGAAAAGATTGGGATAGAAAGGGGATACTCAAACGATCACCTCAGAAGTACTTTGGAAACCTTTGCTACACGACGCTAATTTCTTATAGTACCAACCTGGGCAATAATTTTTTCTCACAGCAATGTTACCAGTTACTTGTTTACTCTAGGCTGTTGAAGTATCAGGCATACGATCAACAGGTGATTAACAATGCAAAAGTTGTCACATGATAAAACAGCAATAATGAATATTCAAGACACAACATGATATGTAAATAGGAGTTGTGGTGGCTGTGTATGACTTCAGGAGAGACTGGTATTAAGGACGGGATATATTGGGGAAAGTTAAGATAGGACTGTTGTCAGCTTCAAGTTAACAAGGTCATAGTTGATGGTACTCTACTCAAATATAACAGATTCAAGGATCGTTCTTTTTCTAGACATTAAGTATGACTACATGCTGACAGAAGAATTCTGTAGGGAGCACTTCCTTGCTGGACTTGTTCTCAGAGAAGTTGGATTTGCCCTTCATGATGTCACAGAAGTCCGTCAGTGTGGAATCAAAGTTCTACGAAATCTTTTAGCCAAACACAGCTTTGATGATAGATATACCTCTAAGGTAGTAGCTTCTTTATAATCAATTATTTTGAGACTATCTAACTTCCCTTTAAAATTATTAAGCTGCCTGGTGCCACACATCAACTTCAATAGTTTTCTAAAATAGAACTCAGTTTTTGAATATTCAGATACATTGGTCTTTGCCTGTTGAAAAGTGTCAGGATTCCTAAACAAGAGGAAACCTTGACAGTGAGTTACCAAAGTTACCATTTTTCAATCAGGTGGAATGGTTGTACTTAATCATACAAAAAAAATGGTGCAATACCCGAAGGGTTTTCTTAAACTACAGATGCAGTTTAATGAACCTCTGTGAAAAGTAACATCAAGAAACAACTCCAATAAAAATACAAAATACTGTTGTGCCAGAAACATTCAAGAAATGTACTGGATAAAAAATACATGAAAATATGATACAAAATGTATACAAACATTATGTCTGCCAACTCAGTTCCTTTACTGAAAAAATTGCATTAAGTAAACCCTTAAAATAAACCCATGACTTCATAGTTGACACTCAAGAAATAGTAAAACCAACAAACATAAGCAAAACCTCAGAAAACAAGGCTTAACCTACCTCCTTGGACTCGCTGGGCCACACCCATGGCAGTCTCAACATGCAGAAGAAAAACTTAAATGAAGATGTATGCTCAATAATTGGAAGGCTGAAGTGTGGGAGTTGACTCAAGAATGCCTAAGAGCTGAGTGACCGGAGAATTAGAACTTTATCCAATGGTTCAAAGGAATGGCATTCCTCTGAACGAATCTCATGCATGCCCAGAAATATTTATGCAAATCCATTACACAGGAAGTGGGATAAAAGTTGTTCAAGTTAGGGAAAAAACGGGGGTTAAGTTTGACCCTGAAAAGGCAGGAGCTATCTGCTACGTTCTGTTTCATATTCAGGTAATGTTAGGAGACAATAGATTAGGAAAATGGGAAAATGTCATGAAATTTTACAAAAAAAACATGTTCATTCAAGAGTTAGGAAATCTTCCAGTTTTGAAAAGCAGGGAATGTTGATAATATGTGATAGATTTTTATGGTTAGAGAGGAGATTGAGAAAGAGGAGGAATGTTTTTTCCCCATAGTTTATTATGGCAGCCAAATGAATGTCAGTTTGATGTTCTTCTTCTGTGTCATACATGATATATATGCTTTTCATTTGACAGCAACACCAGCAGAGGATTGCGGCTCTCTACCTCCCCTTTTTGTCGATCATTTTGGGCAATGTCAGCAGATTGAGCCGAGATGGTCAGCCACCCTTGGGTCCAACGATGTCAATCAGTGGGGATCAAGAGTCAGAGCTTGATCGCAATCGACTAGGTTCGGACAGGGGACATGAGAGGAGCAACAGCATAGGCCGAAAGAGTGCCTCCTTACAACGAGATTCGAACGTACTCGATATCATCGCTGGAAGAGGTAATGAAATTCTGCTTCAGTTCTTGGTGTCAAATTTGAAAAAAGTTTTTCTCTATGTCCCTTTTGAAAAATATCGAGGTTAGATGAAGAACAGAAATGTTAAAAAGGAACTCAAGTTGGTTGGGAGGTGGGGAGGAATGGCATTTATGACATATTCCAGTGGCATAACCACCATAACACTAGGAGAACACCCACATTTTATCCCTTTTCCTTCCATGGAACCAACTCTTTGCAAGTATTACAAATGACTGTTTTACCCAGTCCATAACCCAGACTTGGTTTCTGATGAAAGATTTCAGTCTTCCATCCTTCATGAAACTCTAGTTGATATGCCATTGTAAGCCGCATCAGATAAATGTTTGCTAAATTTGTTCCTTCCTTTTTTGAACATGCACGAATGTTTATTAGATCAATATCTTATTATTATTGTTATTATGTCCAACATGATGATATTTGCCGTGTGTTTGATGGTATGCTAGATGTAGTGTTTGCTGTGAGCATACTTCTATAGCAAGCTTTGTTTGATGTGTCTCCTGCCTTTATGAATGCTAATTTTTTAATCTTTTGCATTACTGTATGTGTTGACTTTGTTTTCATTCTTAAAAATAATCTGTGATGCAATAGGTATGACGTAAATGACCTATGACCTTGATAATGATAAACTATTGTTTGGAGTGAACTAAAGAGTATATTTTCTCTCAAGAGAATGATTGCACAGTTCAAATTGCATGGAGGTCTCTGGGATGGTGTGTTCTTTCTAATATAATTTAGGGTCAAACTCTTCTTTTGGTAGCATTCACACACTTCTGCATGTATGCACTTTCGTAGAACGCAAGGCCTTTGAGACACTTTCAGGTTTCTTCACAGGAATTCTCTTTTATACACATCATAAGCATTTCTCAGAATTTAAGCTGTAGTCACACTATAACCAATGTGGATTGGAATCTGATCAGATATTTCAGTTTTTACAAAAATTTTCTCCAACTCTGGAAGGATAGGAACAAACATTTGCCTGAAATGTTGACTGTTTTTTTTTTTTGTATTTACACAGACAAACAGCTTTTGTAAGACACATGTAGTCTGATAAAAAGATGTCGATGGATGTGATGTCTCAAAAAAATTAGCATAAAATTATTTTTTGTAGGCCTGTAATACAAATCAAATATTTACACAGGTTGGAAAATTTGAGGTTCTTCCAGACCAGAGATGGTAAAGACTTTAACAAAAAGTCACCAAAATCAAATCAGAATCTGATCCAAATTCATTGTAGTTTGACTTACGTCAGTTTTATTTGTGTCATGGGAACATATCAGTAAAATTTTCAAGTAAAAACAAAAGTTAGTCACCTCAGTGATTGTTTAGGAATTTGTTTTCAACAGACCCATGGTGATGAAATTGAAAAAAAATTACATGTAACGATTAGAAAAAGTTTTATGTTGGGATATGACCGTCTGCAGTGAATGAATTATATCAATAAGATGTTTCAAAATGAACTAATTCATTGAAAACAGGAGCAGCTGCACAGATGCTAACACAAGATTTTAATTTCAAATCCTCTTAAATAAACTTCACAATTGGGTTGATGATTTACTTCACAGCATCCTCATACGCTGCATTAGATGCCCTAGACTTGGGCCATTCCGTGGTTGAAGGCCAGTTACATCGGTCCCATGGTATATTGATTCAGCACCCTTACCAAAATGTTTCATTTTCAAAAGCTAGCTTTTTTCAGCTCAAATTTCACCTACATCCCCTCACCTGTTCCTCAAATTTCCTTGCACTTCTCTTATCCGTCCTCTTTCTCATCAGTGTTCAAATTAGATGCCAGTTTGTGAAAAATTGCACAGTCAACTGCAATCATTGTGGTTGTAATTTATAAATTTTAAACAATTAAAAATGCCATTTTCAGCAATTACTCATATTGCCAAAACTTCATTTTTTGTGCTTCCATCATGAAAATTCACAGTTTGTTTGGATTACGTCACTCTTCCTTTGTCCTCTCTGCTGACTACTTGTAAATGATTGTTCTGGTCCTGCATTGCAAATGGATTAGATTTTCTATCATTTTGAAATAAAAATTTGCTACTCTGCACTTTCAAACTAGTCCTTCCTACCTCTCCCTTACACAATAAGATGGTACATGACATTTTAAAAACTAGGGAGAAAATGGGTAGAGGCTACCGGGGTGGGAATAATTGTAGATAGAAGCTGTGGGGTTAGAGGTTTATGGTTTAATGAGGGTTAAGATTATCCTCTTTAGCAAGTTCTGAAGAGGAAATGTGTTGTATTCCATCCCACACAAACAGCTCAGGTTTGTCTTTTTACATGCATATTCCAGAATGAAAGATCAAAGTTTCAGCAACTTGTGTAGTAGGATTTAAATAATTCATTCGTGTATTCCTCCTGAAATCGCCCATACAGGTATGCGGCATTCTGTCTCCAATCCAGGGGTAGCAGACCCCCTCAATCAGCGTAGGTTCAGTGCAATTCCAGGTGTGTCAAATATTTGTAGACTAATACAAATAATCATATAGTTAACCATTGCTAGAACAAGTAAGCAAAGTTTCCTTTAACTAAAGGACTTTGTTTTGCTATTCTTTTATTTAAATTGATTTTCCATTTTATGTCATTCCTTTGTAACAAATACTCCCTCAGCATCTTGATCAGTTTATGTTCATACATTGTCACTTTCTTTTGGGATATGTCTGATCTTCTGTTTGTTCTGTTGCATCAACTTTGAAATTGTTTTCTCTTTGTCCTGAATATTTTCAAGAATTTATATATCTCACAATAGCCTTCTATGTATATCTACTCCAAAAAAAGAGCATGTGTTTATTACTAAACTAGAATGGTCTTTGTCAAGAACAACTCGTTGTACCGTCTGAGGTAGATGTTTTGGTCCTTAATTTTCCTCAAATCCTATCAGTGAATCAATCATTAAACAAGAAATCACGTGATTCCTTACACTTTTTTAGCTTTTTGAATCTGGTAGATTTCTGTCCCAATCATATAATGATAATAGTCCAGTGAGAAATAGAAATATTTTAAGGTGTTAGATCATTGTCGAAACCAGTTTAAAGAAAATCGGTCTAGTGAAGATAATACCTAATTGTGTGTGAAGAAATCATGAAAATGTTTAATTCTGATGGAAGAAAAAAAAACACTCTCCCAGCTTTTTAGTACATACTGAACTCTTGAATTAATTCCTCAAGGACTTGTCATATAATGTTGTCTGGAATAGAATACTTACTAGACTCATTTTGAAGTCCATCCCTGCTTTGATATCTAAGGGCTGGGGAAGGGACTCGAAGCAAATTTTTTTAGAGGGTTGGGGTAAGAGCAGATGTGTGCTGGTTATAGTTTTCAGTTGGATGTTGAAAGGATAAATGTATGCATGCAAAACTGAAAAGAGGATGGCATTGCATCCAAGCACGTAACTAGTTACATCATCGGAAATCAATGGTAGTAATAAGTAAATAGTGATGGTGTAGTGATATCTGTTGAAACTGAGGCTCAAGAAAGACTAGCAATAAGAAAAAAAGGAAAAGTGTGAGAAGAATTGGTAAAAGAATTTTTTGAATTCAGTAGTTGTTCAGATTAGGCTTGGAGAATGAAGGAATGGCTAGGGTTTGACATTAACAGGTAGGTCATTTAAAAAAAATTGCGGCAGCTGAAGTCTGTTAGTTATTTTATGAGTAGAAGGTATTTGCTTACAGGGTAAAATTTATGAGATGAATACTATTGAAGGTAGTAGCCTAGATGGGTACATATAAATTTTTTGTAATACTTATCAGGAAATGAAGAATGCTGTCTTGAAGTTTTTTTAAGGATTGATAAATGGCTTGCTCCATAAAGTTGTTTGCTACACAGATTAGAGGGAGTCTCAAGTTGTTTTAAATGCATCCCAACTCACGTTGTTGATTAAAAGAAATTCCAATGTATATCTTAATCACACTAAGACTAGGGTTCCTGTTGTCATGGAAAATCTTGAAAAAAATAGTAGCAATGTGGATAAATTTGTCAAGGCCTGGAAAGTTTTGAAATTCAGGGAACTTGCGTGAAGTCCTGGAAGAGCCCTGGAAATTTTCACAAAGTGACATTTTTTTCAATCTCACTCACAATCATTTGTAAATCAAAACGTATTCTTACTTGTCAAAATTTATCCTTCACCTCACCTCAAATTTTGTGTTTTTATGGAAAGGTCAAAGAAAAGGTCAGGGAAATTCTTTATTTGGTTCTGGGAATAAAAAGAGTCATGAAAATTTATTCCTCAAAGAGTACAGAAACACTGTAAGCCCTTCTTCAGTTTTGATGTGAGTGGGATAAAAAACTGAGTCATTTACCTCATTGCAACTCTTAAAGAGATGATTTCAAATTAGAATACAAACCAGATGAAAACAGTCATTCCTCTCCAGAAGGTAAGCTTTATCAGCAGAAACTGGTTATAAGAAATTGATTTGAAAAAAGAAGAAAATCTGCCTTATGTTTGTCAGCTGATTTAGAACTCGTGTCCCATTATTAGTTCATACCATAGTATTTTATCATGAGAATTGCATAGTTTCAATCAGTGTAAAGGATTTGCTTAAGAAGCCAAAGGTTTTAGTATGCTCATCAAAAGCTTGGCCATAAAACTTTGCTTTATATCAGCAACTTAAATATATATTGTAGTAAAGCAGTTTCAGTTGTATTTTCATTATCATTCCTACAGGTCTTACAATGAAAATTATCCTTTTTTTTGGAGGGGAGGGGGCATGGAGGAGGGGGAATCTGTCTTTTTTGCATTTATGTGACAAGTGTGAACACAACCTAAAACACAATTTCTTACTTGTACAACAGCACCTAGGCCACCTTCAGTAGAATATTCTCAAAAGAGATTTTCTGTGGGTACCTTGACTGCAGGTTAGTTGGAATGATTTGCTCTTCGCTGGCTGATGATGGAATCTTGATTCTATTATTTCTCTGCATCATGGTGCTCTTTTGATGGAAACAGTAGCCAAATCGAACAAACACACAAAAGCCAATTGCACAGATTCTTTCTGAAGGCCTCTAAATTGCAAGAACCTAGCCAGAAAGGGGATAGGGGAACCATGTCCCTGTAACCATTGTTACGAAAAAAATTTTTAAAAAATCTGAAAGAAAAATGATCTGAAATGTGGAAGACTTTGTATTCTGCTTTGGGGCAATTGCTTTACATCTTGAAAGAAATCTTAATGTAGGTGTACACCCCTACCATAACAGGGAAGACTCTATCCAATCTTCAATTCTTGGCTGCTTTCTTGCTGTAAGGCCTGCTTCACCGGGAAATGCAAGGCTGTAACAAGGTGGTGGAACCTGGAGGGTAGCAACAGATGAAAGATTGAACTATTAGTAGTACAGTTTTCCTAAATTTTCTTTTTTAAAAGAGAAAAATTGTAAGTTGCATATATATTCCTCTTTCTATTTTGCTAACTCTTTGTTTAAACAACCATAAGGTTATCAACACAACCCATTAAAGATTTTTGTCCATTTTGATAAAATTTTATGAACTAAAAGATCTCATCATAGATAGCTAAGCTTGCAGTAATTGAAAAGAAATTAATGTAAGAGATTTTCTGAATGTTGATAGTATGAAGTATTGTTATTGTTTGTTACTTTGTAATTGGAAAAGTAAGCTTCTGTGTTTGCTATACTTTTTGACAAACTAAATTTCTTCTAGGGCTGTCATCTTGTAACATTCTGTGTTCTATGTGCCTACTCCCTTCTATGCAGGCACTAACAGTTCTTCAACAGATGTGTTATTGCGGCAGTCTCCCACCGACAGGAGAGCTGCCCATCGTCTTTCTTGGCTCAGTCTATCAGGTGTGTGGTAACTACTTGCCCTCATAAAACAAAAAAAAAACTCATGTGATGGCTTGCCCACAGTCCCAGGAATTTGCTGTGAAAAAGTTTGGAGTATCGATTAGATACAAAAAGATCAGAGATACAGTAGTTGATAATTTGACCAATTGAGCTGTTTTTATTACAGGGAGAAGGGGGGGGGTAAAGGAAAAGGCTGATAGGTTGTTTTTCAGTGGGTGTACCAATTGTTACAGATTTGGATATGTCAAACCTCATACATTTAGTGAATGAAGTAGAAAGAACAACGTTTGTGTAGTAGTGACATGACTTGAAGTTGAAGCTTAAAAAGATAGCTAATAAATAGTACTCGGTACTAAGAGAGGTCATCAGAATAACTGAAGCAGGAAGCTTTGAGTGGCATGATGTTCATGGTAATTTATATTCAGCCATGATTTGCTTACCCTTAAAGCAACAATTTTGACATTTGAGGTGAATGTTAGACTTTCTTGTTGAACACTCATAGAAAAAAGGGGAATCCACAGAAAATTTAGATGAAGAAAAGGGATACTGTATATCTAAATTGGGATTGATGGGCAAGCAACTAACCCACACATTCTGAAGCATGCATGGTACACCATTATGAAGTGTAACTAAAAATAAAACTTACTTAAAAAAGTATTCCTTATACTATTTTTCTCTGTAGATAGCCTTTTACTTGGTGCAAAATTTTTAGTTTTTAAGTTCAAATGTAAGAAAAAAAAATTATGTATGCAAAATTGGGATTTCTTTCAATCACTATTAATGCTGCTCTCTCATAATTCAAAGGGATTTTCTGTCTTTCATTTTTTACTTTTTTATCAAGAATTTATTTTCCTAAGCTAAAATTGTTTTCACAGTTTTTGTTTAAAGTTAATGAACTAACCCATTTACTTCAGCTGTTTAGGTCCTAATTGATTCACCCTTTGGAAGTAAAACAATTTAACAAGTCATACATTAGTCCCAGTCAACTAAAAATAATGAAAATATTTGTGGTGACTAACTTTCAAATAAAAATAAATTTTCAGTTGCATGCAGTATTTGTCTTTAAAAATTTAGGTAGAATATTTTGCATTGATCTGTGTATTGTGTTAATAGACAGAAGTCATCTCAAGCAGTAAAGACTATTGTCTACACTTTAATGACCATCTATCCTGATTGTCAATATCAGAACAGATGAATGGTTGTTGAGAATATTGCTGGAGGGGATGGGTAGGGTGCTGGAGAGGATGGGTAGGGTGCTGGAGGGGATGGGTAGGGTGCTGGAGGGGATGGGCAGGGTGGGGTGATAGGGTGGGAAAGAGGTGGTAGTAGTGTGGATCCCCCATCAAATATTAGAACAAGAAAGAAGCAAAAAAGTTAGTTGTGGTACAATCAACATTTGAGGATCATGTCTGTTACAATGTCTTGTCTCATTAGTAACATTGTAGAATTGTCTGTATGCTACAGAAGTGAATTTTAAACTAAACAATGAGATATCCTGTAACATTTTTGTTGCTAATACCTTTGTTCAGTTTTATCTGGATATGTAATGTAATATTTTTGCTAAAATCTGCTGTGAGTCATGTTCTTTGCAGGGTCATTAATTTAAACAGTAACTACCTTCTACCAGTTATTTAATTGTATCAATTGGTGTAAGTATTGCTCTATTCTGTTTATCACCAGTTTAACCACATGTCTGGGTTAAGCTGTGTCTTTGGTGAGATGTATAGTAATGAGTTGTGTTCAAAATTAATTGTTCTCATGTGGCGATCTGCCTTAAAGCTGCCCCACACATGACTTGTGGTCATCATTAACTGAATCCACTTAGGCAGTTGAAATTTAATGCTACACACAAGGTAGCTATTACTGCAACTAAATTAATGTCCCAGAAGCTTAAAATTAGCAATAATCTCCCTTTTGTAGTAATTCATATTTACTATCTTTTTACCTTTGAACATCTGCATGTGTTATAGAGCTACAGTATAATATTGAAAATAGTACTCCTCACCTGCAAAAATCTCATGAAAAAAATGACAGTGTACTATGTGATACAAGGAATTAATTATAACAGTTGCTCCAAGGTAGTAATTTTCTCAAGTATGAATTAAAATTTGGCAAATATTAGAATCACATGCCTTTTATACATAATCATATATTCTTCTACCATTTTTGGATGGCAAGATTATTGTCAGCCACCATTTCTTTCTCTGGCTTCTTCCTCACAAATATGTCCTCTATCTTTGTGATATGAGTTGGGATTTTAGCATATTTATCTGAGTATTTCTGAAACTTTTTGTGACATGGACTACTTATATTTACATCACCCCTCCTTACCCCCTATTTATATTAAGCCTATGGTACCCTACTTACCTGGGGTAATCCTTTGGCAAGTCAACAATGTGAAAAGAGGGAAAGCCTATTAAGGGTGCCACCTTTATTGCCATGAACAAGTGGTCTTACATGGCTTGCTCTGGCTGCCAATCTTCTCTGGGATACAGCATGAAATATTTAAGTTAATAGTGTGACACTTTTGACTAGCCTATAACTTGTCCCTTTCATTCTGTGATGTCAGTAACATTCACTGTCTCTTCCCTTATGACAACCAACTAATCTGAATGGCCATGAGCGTTCTTAAATAGTACATGTTTGGTACCTTTTCAGTCATATGATTTGAACCTTGTTTTTGTGAGACGTTCAAAACTGAAGCTCTATTTTCTAATGTTCATTACATGAAGTAGCCCTTACAAAAACTGCCCATCACTAAACAGTCTTTTAAAAACCTGACTTTTGGGCACCTAGGTTGCGTTTTTACTTGATATTCACACCTACAGTTTATAGCCACTCCAACCTTAAAATCAATAAAAAATATGGTAAAACCCTTAAAGCATGAAAGTGGCTATAAGCTGAGAATTTTGACATCAAGTAAAAAGCTGACTTATCACCCAGAAGTCAGGTTCCAAACAATTTAGTGGTAGGCAGTTTTAGTAAGAGCTACTTCATGTAATATTGTCTTAATATCTAAAGAAAAAATCTTCTGGAATAAATTCATTCATCATTCATTTGATCTGAGAATCTTTCTGGGATCCAAATTTTCAAATTTATAAAATCAGAACATTCCATTTTCCAAATTTTTATGTTAGTAAAGTTTTTTGATGATAACAGTGTATGAACAAGAATGTTGTGTAGCAATCATTTGGATAAAAAAGGATCTACATTATTCGTACACATAAACGATGGTCACATTTGTACAATGCAGGAAGACAGCTTTACTAGTGAGTGGACAGACATCTAACTAGTGAGTGGACATACCATAGACTTCTAACACATATGGAGAATATGGAAAATAACATGACAATGTTTATTGCTTCAGTGTGAACAAACTTTAGGCATACCAAGATGGCTACTGTCTACCATGAATTGCATATTTGGACAAATACAATCATAAGTGGAACAGCAATAATGTTTTCAGTCACTCTTTCAAAATCATTACAAGTTACTCCCCAAATCTGTTGATTCTGAACTACTCAAGGTTGCCTGGTAATCTGGTACAAACTAGTGATAGACCACACACGATGTAACTGCAGAATACCATGTCCATAAAAGAGGTCCTTATTAAAGTGTTGTGCAAACTTTTGGAAATCACATACACACATTAAAAAGGAGGTCGTACTTTTGCTTACTTTTGCAAACATTTTAAACAATTTGCCATTTTGGGGAAACCAAATAGAAATGTACATTCATTTCATAACATCAATTCAAGTTTTTATAGCAGTTTTGTAGAAGAATTGTTCAAAATATAGTTTCTTTTCATCAAACTTGTGTAAAGTATTTTATAGCAAACGGCAGTGGTTTTTTGAGTCAGATTAATACTCATCATCACTGCCTTTCATGCATGTATGCAAACTGTGTATCACACACAAGCTGTTGGATAAAAAAAAAAAAAAAAACATTTTGTGAGCCATTTCTATATTTCCAAGGTCATGTCGTGCATCATGTGATACAAGATAGATAAAAATTTTGTCCATTTTGCATTGAAGCAATTAGTTTTGAACAGTCAAGAATACATTTCATTAATAATTCACATTAGTTTTTGTGGATAATTTCATGTGTTTTACTCCCTTCTGCATGCATCCTTCTTGGCATCTAGCTTCAATTTTTTTTGCATTTTGCACTTTTCTCATATTTTTGCTAGTAATATGTCCTATGATGTAGTGTGTTGTTGTGACTGTGTGCATTTTTGGTATGTTTCAAGTTTCTTTCATTTTGCTTAGCAATAATATTAAACCTTCTTTTACTTTCAATTGCTGACTTGTTTCTTTAACTAACCAAACATGTTCACTAGATTGTGGGCTGTCAGTACTCAGATGGGATTCAAGATGCCAAAAAGAGGTGGATTTCCGAATGTAACAAGTGGAGAGTTTAAGTTACCAGAACAGAAAAGTAATTTTACCATCACCTCACAAAGCAAAATTCTGTAAATTATGGGATGAAATTATCTCTGGCAAACACTGAATTAGTCATGTAGTTGTCAATTGAAATTTTCACTGTTAACACATTGAGATTGGGAATCTGTTTTTGGATCTTTTTTCAAAGGTAATTCTTCACAATGTACCATGACGCTAGAAACGAATAGCAAGTTTTAGCCATCTCTAGTTGACCACTCTTAATCCAAAACTATCAGAGAACTTCCTGTTCAGGTGTCTTGAGATCAATACAGTTAATGGGGTCCGAACCCTTTTAAAAAACTGTTTGGTCAATAGAGCAAGTTCATTTGTAAAAGGGATTAACTGATACAATTATAGAGATAAGCTGCACCCGGGAAAAAGCCTTTGTCTCGGGTAATATTGGCTAAAATTACCTATTCAATTCTAGCAGCATGCACTGTACAGACTGCAGCTCATAAAATAAATCCATCTCTGTTTGTTTTGGTTATCACACGTTTTGACAGCTCCAATCTAGTGTACATTTTACTTGATGTACAGTAGCCCCCCTTTGATGTAATATGTCTTTTTACCCATAGATTCTTCAGCATTTTCTTCACCGGTGCATTCCCCTGTTTCTCCTACTTCCAGACCATTCTCATTTGCCAAATCCATGTCACCCACGCCCAAAGGTGTGTTCGGCATTGAACTTGAAAAACTTTTGGTAATGTGCAGTCTGGCAGAGTTAGCCAGAGCTGTTCATATCTTACTCAGTCCTGCTGTACTGATTGGTAATGTAAATTATTTTATAGTTGTTGCTATAGCAACTAAAACAACCACCATAGTTGATTATTGGATTTGAATGAGTGAATACTTGGACTACAGAATTTTTAAGAGGATGGTTCGGTACAAAGTATTGTGTTAAGTTTTATGTTGTTTATTTACTAAATTTGTTGTGCAGCTTTAATTTCAAAATCTGTAAAACTGCATGCTTTGCTGGCTAATTGTTAACAAAAGTTTTCTAACAGTTTTATGTTGCAGTAAAGCTTGAAAAGTTTTTGAGAGTGCATGCTAAAACATTCTGTCTTTAACTTCTGTAAAACTTGTAAATAAGCATGTGAGTTTTGACTAATTTTGCATTTCTGTATTTTGAAAAGGCATTTATTTCATAATTACATGAACATGAAAAGGAAATATTAAAAAATTTTAAGTATTTTTTGCATTGTATTCCTGTAGGAATCTTTCCTTCAATAAACATCTGACAGGATGGGTTATGACATTCATATCATACAACCCTTTATGAGATGGAGAAATTTTCAGGAAATTGGTAGAAGTATGGTTCATATAATTGACTCCTGGAGTGAAAGCTTAGAGTGTAGTGACTATGGTGACTTACCTTTATCAATGTTCTTTTTCTAACAAAGTATTTGAATAAATGGTACTCCAGGAGACTTCATTAATTCCCATATACATTTACTGGTAAACAAGATTTTCATCACGTTTTTAACAAAAGTTGAATCCCAGTTAACATATCACCATTTCCGTTGTTAATATACAGGTTCTACAGCGTTACCAAGTCTCCGTCCTTTGGGTCCCACCAATCGGTCTGGTTCAAATGGATCTATGAACAGTAGTAGCAGTAGTGAGAAGAATGTACCTAATGGGACCATTACCAATTCCCCCTCCCTTGAAATGGATCGTTCAGACCCTTCACGGACTTCCCGCAACAAAGCTGTCATGTACGACAACCTTCTTGATCATGAGATAAAGGATCTGTTGATTTCCCTGCTATACATTGTCAAGAATGTCAGCGAAGGTGATCTATTACATTGGAAATTATTTCATAACATTTTTATTTTTTAAGTTTGTGCTTCATATTAAGATGCCTTCATGAAACGATTGGTGACATTTTTGCCATTTACCTGACATTTCAGAGTGTAAAATGAGAAAGCCTTAAAGGCAGCACAGTTTCTACAACTGGAAGAAAGGTTGTGTTGACTGCCTTGATAAAACTAGAAGGTTATAAGTCGAGGTGTTAAATCATATCTAGTCTAACCTTGGAGCAGGCTTACTCAATTAAATTTTCTGAAGCACCACATTGCTAAATGTTACTGATATAATGTGCAACTGATTGCCTTCCTTGGGAAGGGGTAGGAGGGGAGGGGGCACCTGCCCTTTTGAAAATTTTTACACTTCAGAAGGGTCTTACATGCGAAATGGTGCAAAGTTTGTTCAATTTTCCCGGCAAAAATTTTTCACAAACTTTACAATTTTGGCAAGGCACTGACTCTAATGAATGTAAACAGTGACAGGGATTTTACTTTCTTGTGAGAACAAATAGGACGTTAGTATATCCTTGTTGGTATGTGAAATCAGTCTGTGGGAAGTATTAGATGTATTTACAGTACCTAGTTTTGAGACAGAACAATTCTTGTCAAAAAGTTATGAAAAGTTAAATTTTTGGATATTCTCCCAGTAAATTTTTGTGCCACTTCAAACCACAACACACACCACAAGTGGCACAAACACCGCTATTTAAGGAAGCCTGCCTTAGAGGCATTGTGGAAGATATAATATTACTGAGGTGCAGTTGAAGTAACATGAATGAAAATGTAGACATTAGAAAGATTCTGGTATTAAAGAAAGATTTAGAAACATGGATAGAACAAAAATTATAAAAAATTGAAGAGGAAAAAGTAGGAAAAGAAATACTTAATATTTTCATCGTGGAAAGCATAATGACACTTATGTCATGAAGTTCACAATCATACTGAAGAAAAAAGCTTATTCTTTATTAATACATACAGTACATAGTCTGTGTGTCTTTTAGTTCAATCCAGACAAAATTTTGCTCTTGTTTAGGTATTAAAAATCTTGGACATGGTCCATGTCACTCTTGGCTTTTATGTAGTCTAGGTTAAGTGTCTTAGAGGATTATATTTTCAGTTGTTTCAGACTCATTTTATTGATTCCTTGCCGAAGGCAGGCAAGGAATCTATGCGATGGTGATGTCGTGTGTGTGTATGTGTGTGTGTGTGTGTGTGTGTATGTGTGTGTGTGACGCCTGCTTGTAAACACGATATCTCAAGAACGGTAACCCCCAGGGATCTCAAACTTGGCATGTAGATTGTCCATATTGAGTAGATGGTCCCTATTTTTTTGGTAGAGGTCAAATGTCATTTGGGGTCACCAGAGGTCAAAATGTAAATACCTTGGAAATTGCTTGTAAACACGATATCTCCAGAAGGAAAAATGTGAGCAATCTCATACTTACCTTGCTGATTGTCCATATTGAGTAGATGGTCCCTATTGTTTTTGATGGAGGTCAAAGGTCATTTGGGGTCACCAGAGGGAAAAAGGTCAAAACCTTGTAAACACTGTATCTCAAGAAGGGTAAATGTGAGGGATCTCATACATAGCAGGTGGATTGCCCATATTAAGTAGATGATCACAATTATTTTTGGTGGAGGTCAAAGGTCATTTGGGGTCATCAGAGATGAAAAAGCTCAAAAACTTGTAAACACCATATGTCAAGAAAAGGTAACTGCCAGGAATCTCATATTTACTAAGTGGATTGTCCATACTGAGTAGGTGACCCTATTGTTTTTATTGGATGTCAAAGGTCATTTGGGGTCATCAGAGTTCAAAACATCTAAACCTTGCAAACACTATATCTCAAAAGAGTATATAACTGTTGAAGTTAATATCCATGAGCGGTTAGGGTGAAAGGGTAAGAATCATTTGGCATGTGTAATGTAATAGGCATAGGGTATATAATTTTTTGGAACAGTTTATTAACTTCACTATGTAAATTCTTTAGTGAGGTAATTTTGAAAATGCATTTGTAAAAGTACTGAAGCAAACTCATAGGAAGAAGGTCTAAGGTGCACAAAAGGCACATCACATGGTAGTTACTGTACAGTATGTTGATTCTGGCATGAAATTGTGCCCTGTTATTACATTAAGTTCCAAGTATTAATACATGAAAAAGTGGGCAGAGCAAAATATAAAATCTTAAAAGGCAAAATCTGCTCATCAGGCTGGCATACATGCTTCAATGCTCATGGGTATGCTGATTTTGCAGCCACAAGTAAATAGATTTTCATGAAACTGATGTGGAACATGTGAGTTTAAACAGTCTGTATATAAGGGTCATTTAGGGACATAGTCTGAAAATATTAGAAGATGCTTCTGTGCACACTAAGTAGATGACTGATATGGAACTTCAAAAGTATAAACTTTGAACAGGGAGTACTCTGTGTGATGCACAAGAATCTATTTTATAACATACCTACATTGCTTTTTCAATAACCTTAAAGAAAACCTGAAGAAAACATTAAATTTAGTGGCAAAAAGTGCTAATATTTGACAAACCTTGTGCCTACTGTCCTCTTGAGGACATGTGCATGCAAGCATGCATTAATTGGAAGTGGGAATTGATTAATTAGATATACCACAGTTAGTTAGTTTTACAAAAAAGAACCTAATTTACACTGATCATTTGGTATCAAATACCCTTCAGCACACATGAACTGTCATTGCCTAATAGAGTGAATCAAATTGTGACTGACCCATTCTTTGCCATTTGGTCACAGTTATCTTGCCCAATTTTTCACAGTTGACTGCCAGTTATCCCTACAGTGTCCTGAAGGATTACCTCATACAAACATACAGCTCAATTGACTTAAGCTTTTTACTGTATAAGTGGTGTTAATTGACTCTTATAAACCCTCTGAAGAAAGCTTATTTTTATCTCAGTACATAACCATGACAGCCCATTGTTTGTATATACTCCTATTTCCTGCCATTCCCTGCAGACATTCAGTACTCTTTTTGTGGTCAAAATGTCAGACTTCCATGAAAGTCACACCTCTGCTAAATCCAGCATAAAATAACTGTCCACATTATCTTGTCTCATCTGACCACAAATAAAAGTTGTTTGCCTAGCCATTGTCTGGAGATGGAGAAGTTCAGGGAGCATACCCCCATTAATTCCTCCATTGACTTACACACTAAATTCAAAAAGTAAACGGGCCTCTAAAAGCTTGTCGAAGTTTTCGCCAGGGTCAAGCTACCCCTCATATGAAAGCTGACAAGTTGGCCATTCATGGCACTTTCAATTTACCATATCATGACCGTGAAGATTTTTTGCTATTTCACCTCAAAGTTCAAACCACCTTTTCCTAGCCTTGTTTTTCACTAAAATCTCGGTATGCCTCCGCCAGCTTCTAAGGCCCATAATTTCCACAAAATTGCTTCAATTAAGCCCATTTTTTCACCAATGGTGCTTCATTTGATATACTTTCAGAAGAAACTTACAGAAAACCCCAGCTCATTCCATAACATATCAAAAAAGTGCTCCTTTTAGGGACTCTATCTGAGGGCGAACAAATGGACGCAGTAATACACCTGCTAATTGGGATATGCTCCCTTCATGTACACTGATCAAGTTTCTAAACTGAAAGTTATCTTAGAAATACTGTAGATTGACACCCTTCAGAAATTAGTGTCCTTTACATAGAAGCTGGTGGAATTGAACAAAAAGTGTGTTTGTATAAGGAATTTTGTTGAACAAACTTTAAACATTGGTGTCTGTCTAGACTGGTGTTTCTGCTTTACAGTTTCAATATGCTCTACAGTGATTATTTGTCACTTAGTTTCATTTTAGAATTTGTTTTAAATTTTTGATAGCATAAAATGTATCAGCACACTACTTGCCTCATCTCTGCTTATATCTGGATAACTGCACCAAAAAAGTAACCCCTGTGCGAAGGATTATGTAGCTATGTCAAATATCATCATCGAGTGGGAATTCTTGTCTCACATTTCATTTTTATCCATGTCACTATCCCCCCCCCCCCAAAAAAAAAAAAAAAGTGTGCCATAAAGCTTAATGCATACAGTAGAACCATTGCTTCAAGATGACCCTTTATGACACTTTTCAAAAGTATTAAGATTTTATTTTGCATTGCTGCTGTCATTTAAAAGTAGTTCAGGTAATAAGAGCAAGCATAATGTTGTATACTGTGTATCAAACAAGAAAAACTTGTACTGTATGTTATGCTGTACCTACAGTATAAGTAGACAAAAGGCGAATTAAAAGTCTTGTTAAATTATGGATTAATAGGGATATCTGCTTTTGTTAATTTGCAAAGGATACCATAGACAATGGGTGGGGCATTTCCCCCATAAAGCAAAAATTGCTGTCAGTAATAGCCAAGGTTACACATCTCTGTTCAGATGTCTCTTTAGGCTTTGTCTCACATACCCCCCAACACCCAGTGTTAAGTCGTGTTTACAATCAGACAAAACCACAGGCTAACCCCGTGTTTTCCAGTCTGTGTTCTCACGTACCCAGTGTTTCGTTGATTGGATAGTGTTACCGTAGTAACGAGACCAAATATTTCACACACCGATTACAGCAAAATGTAAGAAAATACCTGTCATCAGTGCTATAAATACCTGTGACCTTGCTTGATTAAAACAAACACGATGTTTAAAACTGCTTAACCCTGCGATTTGAGGTGGATTGAAATTTAAACACCGACCCTGCGTTAACCCGCGTTCCCACTTTACTCGAGCGTGAGGTAATACAGTGTTACCTCGAGCGCGGGGTATGTGAGAACACAGTATTTGATCCAATGCTTGTAGGAGAGTGTGTCGATGAGGGCTTGTTTAAACACTAACCTCAATGCAGACTTTTTGAAACATAGAGGCATCGGAACATAGAGACTTCAGAATGGAGAGCTGTCCCCATTGACCAAACTTTTGATAAAAATGGTTTCAAAATACCGCTTTATCAAGTAATGAGACAGTTTTCTGGAATATTAAAGCTGTGTGAGAAATTCCTCTTGTGTGTGGAGATCAAAGGTTTGAGGTGACAGTCAGATTAAACTTTGTAGACATAATATTTTTAGGGGGATAACTGTGAGGGATCTCATACCATGGTGGAAGTACTTCCATACTCATTCTGTACTAAGCTTAATTTTGAATTACTCATGTTGATGGACGTGTTGGTAAGGTGATCACTATTGTTTTTAAGGGGTCAAAAGGTCATTTTGGGTCACATGAGGTCAAAAAGTTTGGACCCTACTAGTATTATATCTCAATTAAGTAGGATAATTGTATGGGATCTCATGCATGTCATGTTTGTTTCTGAGTCCATGTTTGCTATGATATATCATACGGCAAGGAATCACTAAGCCTGTTGGCTTTCTAGTTATATTTGTGTAGATGATATTTCAAGGCTCTGTATCTCCTTAAAATAATGAAATAATGATATTTGTCATAGGTATCCATATTTGCACTGTGTTAATATTCCTATCAGTTTATCACTTGTCATGATTTATCATTATGTTACTGTTAAATTTAAGTAAATCAAATTCCTGAAATAAGGTCAACAAAACTGGATCAGTTCACACTAAAAGATTGCCTTTTTAATGATATAATTTTTGTCAGGTAATGGTCTGCCATTTCATAAGACTTGATTTGGGGCTACTAAAATTTTTTTACCCAAAGTAAGTTACCATTCATTGCATTACAATCTATTCTTGTTTACAGAGGTAATGCTGGCATGGTGGACCCAAGCCTCCGAAGAGGACCAACTGAAATTCTTTGAATTAATGGAGTAAGAGATAATTATTTCTATTTTAAAATACTTTGAATGGCCTGAAAAGTTTGTTCAGGATGCTTATAAAGGCTCTACTTTTGAGCCCTAAATATTAGTGATCTCCCTCCCCTTACAGAGAGAATTGTGGTGTTAGGATAGCAAGGACTTCCTTTTTAAGAAGTTTGATTTGATATCAATTCCTTACAGATCATACACAGCTAAATTTGTACATATTAATGTTCTATTTATCCTACCTGTGGCTGTGTATTATACTATCCTCATGATATATTCGGTAGTGTCTAGTTTATTTCATCCTGTAGCTATTCAAAGATACACATGCATATTAATTGGTTCCAAGATTATGAGTCAGTGGCATCTCCATATCATTAGTTATCTTCCATTCTTTCATTTCAGGTTAAGTTTACAACACTTCAAGTATCCTGGAAAGAAAGCAATATTTGAATCTAAGTAAGTTTGGCATTGTTTTCTTTTCATATTAACCTTTTTTAGAGTTTTTGTAAAGTGCATGAAGGTAAAGTTGGCTAAGATAAGAACTTTAAGCAGAACAGTCTCAATTTTAAGCCTTTTCTACCATCACCTCCACACTTCTTATCTGATCTTTAATTACTGTTGGACAGTCCTTTTTACCTAGAAAATATCTAGCAACATTTTTAGTAGATTTCCCCAGGCTTGAACCTTTGAATTTCAAAAGAGTGCTTGCTACAGTGGCCATTGTTTTATTGTGCAGTATCTTTTATACATAACATGGATACCCAAAATAGTTTTAGCATGTAGCAATGGTGCATGTTAACATCTTTGGTCATACCCATGTAGGGTTACTTAATCTTTTATTTAATTTCTGAAAAAGAAGACATGGATTATCACTTGGAGGGGGAGGCAGAGGGGTCTGAGGGAGTGTTCTTCACCCACCCCCCTTCGAAAGTTTTTTGGTTCTCAAGGATGTCTTGATGCAGAATAGTGCAATATTTAAAGCAAAATTAGAAAAAACCTGTCACATTATCTGAGATATACATGAAATTCAGTCATTCTAGGCATTTTTAAAATTCTTTCCAGGTACCACTGTGAACCAGTGAAAGTAGGTGGTTTCCTGGTAAATCGGGAGGTCTGGTAACCCCATAGCCTTGTACAACTGAAAGCTATTTTTTTCCTGAGTCAGGGTAATAGTGTGGGGAGCAGTAGTCATTGGATGGAATCACCTGTGTGAGAAATCTTGGTGGTTGCTAGTCATGTGGGAAATGTTGCCTCAGGAAATAATAGTAGCTATTGTACCATGTGCTGAAATCGCTTCAGGTTTTACACCATTTACTCAAGACTTATAAAAACAATTTTTTTTTGATTATTTGGGAAATGTTTATTTTTCTTTAACCAGGTTTAGGGAAAAGTCCAACATGTCAGCAGAAGAAAGAAGTAGAACTGCTCCAACTAGAGGATCAAAACAGATGTTTACTAAATCCATGGCAGATTTTGCTTCTTTTGGTAAGAAAATGTTTCAGACATCCTTTGCTCATTAAGGTGATATGCCAACGTTGTACAAGTAGTGTCTATCAAAGTGTCCTCCACTGTTTGAAGTGACACCTTGCTATAACTCCCTGTAAAATCACTTGAATATTGCATTACTATGTACTATCATTGTTATTATTTCTGAAGTTGTCCCTTTTCAAGATAAATCATTAGATTGTTATTGATTCTTTCATAATAGGTTATTCCATGAATAATATAGTAGATGTCTATGTGGTCAGCATTTTATACTATTTTGACAGATTTTGCCTTTTTTAACATCTTTTCTCCTTTCATGCTTTCAAAATTAGCTCCTGATAATGAGGCTGCCTACAGAGTACAACAAGAAGCCAACCTTGCCACAGAAGTTGGGCTTACTGTTTTAGATTTAATCGGTGCCTATTGCAGTCACTTTAAGGTACCACTTTTTTGGTTGCTTTCCCCTTCTACTCCTTTCAACTGCCAGTAGAGGTAAAATCAAGTTTGCAAAAGTATCCATTTGACTATTTCAAGTTAGATGTTGCCATCACTTCAGAACACTGAAAGATTTTAACCACATAATGGGGGCTATGTCAATATTCTCATGATTAACTTTTCCCAAATTCAATGTTCTTGGGAACATCTGTACATCTGGGAACATTGAACCAAACCTTGAAATCATCGCCAAATCATCATGATACTATGAAAATGGGGAACATGGAACCTTTTGAACATCAGGTAACCCCCACCATGGTAGGGATAGTGGACTGTCAATCCATTTATTCCATTCCAGTGAATTAAATCATTTATGTTTTGAATTTTATCAGGCTGCCCTGGACGCCAACCAGGGTGACAATCCATTAATGAAGAAGGTAACCGACATACACCTGGGCTTCCTTCGCAGTGGACAATCGGAGATTCTCCTCAAGCATGCATTTGCCTCCATCAGGGTACTTCTCAACAAGTTCCCAATCCCTATTTTCAAAGGTGCCACCACGATATGTGCGGATCTATGTTTAGCGGTGAGTGAAATGAAAACAGACATAATTTGATATCTGATATATAGCAAAACCTTCTATGTTTTTACTCTCTTCTTTTTTGACATGAAGTTTTGAAACTGTTGACAAAAAGGCTCAAATCAGGGTTTTCTGTATCAAGAAGTGCATGTTTTCATTTTGTGGTAGCACTTGCCACACCATTGTTTTCTGATATATTTCTCTGTTTTCTTCCATGCATGTTTTCATCTCTCCCATCTTGTTAATCTTCTTGTATTTGTAAGTATGTGTCTCTATAATCTGTAAACTTAAACCATTTATCATCATCAAGCAGTATGTGAAAGTTCATGTCACAAAGAGTTTTTCGTATGCAGATTCTGTCTTCTGCTTGTAAAATTGTTCATATCCCTTCTTGTGGACATTTTCAGATTCTGAAGAATATGAATTCTCGCATTCAAGGTACCAGACAGGAAGCATGTGGTGTCCTTTATCTCCTGATGAGGAATAATTTTGAGCACACTCAAAGAAGAGATTTCAACAGGGTTCATCTACAGGTAGGAATGAATAGGATATGAGACAATCTCTGCAGACTTTATTTCAAATTCAGAGTGATAAAATTCTGAAAGTGTTTCTCTTATAACCAAGAATGATTTTTAATTTATGTTGAAAATTGTTGTACTAAATTTTACTTTCTGAGGGTGCTTCTGAAGAATGCTTTGGAATTTACCTTCATTGATGTTTGTTTCAAAGTTCCTACAAAGCTAAGTAACTTGTCAAATATCACCAATTATGTGGTGTAATACCCATGGCCCTGTCTCATAAAAAAAAATTGCTCAACTGTTGGTTTAATTTCAATGGGACCATTCCTTAGCAGTGGGACCATCCCAAGGCAATGGAGTCATTCCGTAGCAATGAGGCCCATTCCAAACCTTGCCATAGCATGTTAACAGTGGGACCATCCCATTGTAGATCAAACTTGAAATAGTTCATGAAACAGGATCCTGGTGATATAATATTTTGAAATGCTTTTGCCATAATGTTTAACAATTTTCTCTCTCATCAGGTAGTGGTTGCTGTAGCAAAGTTGATCGCCGAAACCAATGGAGCCCGCTTCCAAGAATCCTTAGCAATTATAAACCAATATGCAAACACAGACAAACATATGCAGGTCAGTAATAGATCATGTGACAAATATATTACATGTGGATTACTAAGTAGGTTAACTGAACTTTTTCTCTTATATGAAGCTGTGTACATCCTTTATAACTATTCAGTATGCTTATTGCTCAAGATTCTGTTTGGTACAAAATAAGCAGGATGGGGTATTTGCTCATGACAGGAATTCCCCATTACCTACTCTTACCCGACTTGCCAATAGCAACTTGGGTAAGAAGGATTAGGCCACCTTATTGATTTGTTTGGGGGAGGGCATTCTTTTGGCCTAGCACAGCTTTTCAGTGTGTTATTCATAGGTGACTTTCAATTTGTAAGGTCTCAGAAGTCAAGAAAAGGTTCATGTCTGCCTGGAAATTGAGCTAAACAGAGTTAAGAGGATCAGTTGTGTCGGACTTTTTCTAAATTCTGGCCAATGGGCATTTCCTGTAATGCAGTGTTAAAAGTTTCTGTGTAAGGTGATGAAGTGTTTGTGGAGGGCAAGTTAAATTAATCTGGCTTTTATATGCTTGTGATTTTGTCTGTTAGCAGCTTGTCAATGATAAATGATTATTTGAAACTGTTGGTTTAAGTGTAGGATATTGTGTATGTGAGAGTGTTAGAAATACTGGATCTTTGAATGGTAAGCTGTAAGTGTATTCATTGGGATGATGAGATGCCTGCACCCCTCCTATTGCTTTGAGAGATATGATCAGTCTAATGGTTATTATGTTAGTCATTGAGGTTCTTGTATGAGGCTCAAGTATGTGGCATTGTTGAATCTTTAAACATAAAACAATGGACAGAACAGTGGTTGTGTTCAGTGATGAGACTTCTGTTAAATACATGAATGTAAAATAGGCATTTTTAGATGAAAATCTTTGAGCTAATGCCAGGCTTCAGATGAGCTCCTTACTTATGGAGAGAGATATTGTAAGTGGCACTATAGCACATCCACAACCAATTACAAATGATCCTATTGGTGCATTCTGAGTACAGACCACCCTATATCAAGTAGCAAATTTAAAAGCATGGAGGTGTGGATTTATTTAAGTTTTCAATTTTTTTCAGTTGTTCAGGTAAAGTAATATGACACCAACTAAACTCAACTCAAAACTTGCCAAGTCTGTGGTGGATTATTTTTCACAGTTTCCATTTTGTAAATATTCTGTCATGGTTTCTTTTACCCCCCAGAACACCAGCTTCCCATCTCATGTAAAGGACTTAACCAAAAAGATCCGGTCCGTCCTGATGGCTACTGCACAAATGAAAGAACATGAGAATAATCCTGAGGTGTTGGTGGACCTACAGTATAGCTTGGCCAAATCTTACTCAACTACCCCAGAACTCAGGAGAACCTGGTTAGAAAGTATGGCAAACATACATATAAACCATGGAAATTACTCAGAGGTGGGTCAAATTAACTCTTCCCTGGTAGAAAATGCGACTAGTACCTTCTTTTGAAAAAAAAAAGCGTTTCCTTGCAATATTTTATTATATGGGAACCAAAAGTGGTGAAAATGTTTGGTAGTTGCTTTCCACAACTGTTTATGGTTTCAACAATATTTTTCTGGTAAATTAGGACTGGTATATTGTTTTTTCGTTCCACATTAAGCTTTGCCAGCAGTTTGATATTGCTTGCAGGCAGCCATTCCAGAATCCTGTTGGCTGCATATAAATCTTTGTGCATCCTTATCCTAGCAGTACATTGTAACTGTTCTATATATGGTTTTTATTCTGAGAAAGAGACAAATCTGTGAGTTAGTTATATGGTAATCTATAAAAGGATATTTATAAACCGTAGCTTGTGAGCATTGTTAGTCACTGAAATCACTCAATACACACAAGAAGACATTCTGACATTGAGGATACTTTGTTGTAGCATCTGCCCATCTTATCATACCTGCTACCCAAAACGTCAGTTATTTGGAGGTGAAATGTTAGCTTGTGGGAGATACATCTCCTGGAGTTCAAGTATGTGCATAAATTTTCCTTGTTTTTATCTTATCCTATTTTTTAGTGTAAATGATAGTCATGTTTTGTTTCTTTGTATAGGCTGCCCAGTGTCACATACACAGTGCAGCACTAATTGCAGAGTACCTGAAACGCATAAACGTTTTCCCTGAGGGGGTAAAGGTTTTCAAAGATATCTCACCAAATGTAGAAGGAGATGAGAAATTCACCAAATCTGATGAAGGTTTGGAGGAGATGCAATACCAGGAGGTAAGGAACCTTCTTTCTTCTTTTTTCTTTTCTTTCTTTTATTATTTTCATTTTTAATGATTTTTCTCAACTTTTATTTTTTTTTGAGCGTCTGGAAAATTCTGATTTTTGATGCCAACTTTAATGTTTGCATTGATTGAATAAACACTTAAACTTAAACTTAACTTGTACGTAGGCAAACTTAATGGTTGTCTGCAACAATAAGGGTCATCTACTTGATGGCAGGTGCATCTTACCTGAGCTTATACATGTAAATTGTGGCGATGTATTTCGAAGACACTACAGTGAATTGGCGTAGTATGACACATAGTGGTTGCCGTACTTGAATGATTACTGCCTGAAAGTTTGTGCTACCTGGTCTTATCTCTGATTAGGCATATAACCTATATGCAATAGTTATCTTGGTTTTCTTGGCATTTAATTTTATTAGTAGGTGCTTGAATGGTGTGGAACCCCTTGCTTGACTTAATTTGATATGAGTTTGCTTTTCTTCTTTTATCAATATTTCAAAAGTTTGGTTCAAAAAGTGCGACTTGAAAATTGTCAAGAAAAAAAGGAAAAAAAGAATGAAATCAAACATTATTATGAATGGTGTGTAACAAGTAATGTATACCCAATGAAGGAAGGCAAATGATCCTATACAGTTTCATGAATAATCTCAACGTAAATAATTTACATCTTATCTATCGTAGAGTGACCTGCTAGAACAGTTAGAGAAGGCAGCAGAATTACTCTTGAAAGCTGAGAGACATGAGACTATGGATGAAGTGTACCAATTGATAAACCACTTCTATAAGAAGAATAGAGACTTTCAGGTAAGTGTTACTTTGGTTACCAAATTTGACTGATAGTTTAATTAATGCAGTTATTCATCACTCCATTAAGTTCCAATTCTTTTAACCTTCTGACTTCTAGCTCCTCCTACAACTGTCTTGAACCCATCTTATCCAGACACAATCCCAATACAATTGCTTCAGGGCATACCCCTGGTGAGCGCACAAGGTCCTATAGTGTAACTGATGCACTCTCAGTACATAATTTGTAATATGAGCTACTCTGCATTTTTTTAGTCAATGTCAATCAAAGAGCCTTAAAAGTTGAGAATTCCTGTGTAGCCTTGTGGTGAAATTGCAGTCTAGGATGAGGAATGACGACTGTCTCTTAGCAGTGCTGCTAATCTGCATGAAGTGGTCATAAATGTGTCAAGTTATATCGAATTATAAAAATATCAAATTGGCAAAAGTGTCTTTTTTGTACATAGTTTGCTTTGATTACAGTGGTCTCGAAGAGTTCCAACCAACATTGCTTTTGATTAATCAGTCTTTAACAATTAAGTTTTGGAAAGTAACATGGAAGTATATGTATGTATTACAAATTATATACTGTCATGAGCAGAAATGAAAGTTTAACTCTCTCTCTTCCATTCCACAGAAATTGGCATTTGCATATCTGACTTTAAGCAAGTCTTATGAAACTGTTTACAGGGTACAGGGTACTGGAAAAAGACTTTTAGGGTCATATTTCAGGGTAGCTTTCTTTGGTCAGGTTAGTATTTCATGAGTGTTCTTTCTAAGTGCAATCATCCAAAATGTTGCAGTTGTTTTTGAGTTCTGTAAATTTCAGGTTTGCCCCCAAGGGGCCAGTGGTTGAAGAACATGCCCATGATATATCCCACTGATTGTTGTACTAGGTGACTGAATGGGTGGAATATGAAAAATATTTAAACTGTGTTTGAGCCTGACTTTGCATCTGAACAGTATTTGAAAATGTTTTTGAAGTTTGACTATCATTACCAGCTTTACACAATAAAATGTATTTATGTTGGAGTGTGTCTAGATTCAATCAAACTGGTTTTAGCATGACTTATGTGTTATAATCTGTTCATTATTAGTTTTATTTACATGTGATTGGATCTTGTGATTATTTATACCCTTCCGTCTCATAAACTGTGGTTTAGGAACATGCTGTAATCCTCTAAGCTCATTTCTTGGACTCCTATTGAGTTTAATAGAGCAATTACAAAGTGAATAGGGTATGAAATCATTGTTTTAGGAATGTGATTGCAATTTATCCTTTCTATGTTGTCAATATTTCCAGCATTTTGATGATGATGATGGCAAAGAGTACATTTACAAGGAACCTAAGATAACCAACTTAACAACAATCTGCCAGAGACTGGAAGCCATGTACCAGGAGAAGTTTGGCAAAGACCATGTAGATATGATAAGAGATTCAGTGGAGGTAGGTTGGCAAATAATTGAAGGGAGAATTGGAAAGATTGTTCAAGATATCTGATTTTAGTTGAGAAAGGGGCTTGAAATGATGGATGATGTGGAAATGGGAAGATGTAAGTGTGGGAAGTGTATTTGTGAATTAATTGGCAATAGGGAAAGCAGTGGTAGGGGTATATGTTGAAGGATTGTGTTCTGTAGGAGGAAAGGGATGGAGGCATACCATCAGTATGGGGAATGAGGAACAATTAAAAGCAATCATGATGACAAAAGTATGGCAAGAGGTAGCCTGATATTATTTACATTGTAGTCCTTCATTTTTTGTGCATATAGTTTGCATATAGACCTTGTGCATATTTTGTCACAAAGCAGAAAGTATTTGTACATTAAGTTACAAATAATAATTAGATTCAAGACCATTTTTTTTTTTTTTTTTTAAAAAAAACTGGTAAAATGTTTTTTGTGGTTAGTCTTGACATAGGAAGTTCCTCTCAAATAGTTGTCAATGAATGGAATAGTCTGCCTCAGTGAATAGTTAAAGTCTTTTAGGTTAACAGTGGCCACATCTTTTACGACTGTTGTAAATCTAGTTGTTCCTAGCATGATTGGTGATGCTTTGGGTTCAGCTATTGATGGGGACTACAGGAATCTTGTTGGGCCGTAGTACAGCTTCTGTGCCCTTTAAACTTGTTTTTTTCTTCTTCTTTTTTATGTTTTATTGTAGGAACTGTTCCATCTATTTATCTCAAAGTGAGAGGTTGCATTTCTCATTTAACTGTTTTTATGTTAACCTTCCAAAACATACCCAAGTATTGCTAATAACATTTCAGATTGAGATCAATCTCAGATAGCCAACTAATAATTTTTTGAATCATAATTTGTGTTTTGTCCTCGCAAGACATGTACCAGTATACAAAACAAAAAATGTGAATGTCTGTTTGATATAACTTCTCCATACTTTCAGGTTAAAAGAGAAGATTTAGATCCCAAACTAGCTCACATTCAAGTCACTTATGTCAAGCCATATTTTGATGATCAAGAATTAGCTGACAGAGTAACAGAGTATGAAAGATGTACCAACATAAGACGATTTGTATTTGAGACCCCTTACACTAAGGGGGGTAAAGCAAGGGGTGTTGTTGAGGAACAGTGTAAAAGGAAGACCATCCTAACCAGTGAGTTGGACTTTATCTTTTGTTAAGATTTTGTTTCTCTTTGTAAAGACTTTCAAAAGCAAAATTGTGAGTGAAAAAGATATCAAAGAACTACAAGTCGAATAACAAGAAGTTGATGGTTGAAAACATGGTCTCCCTTCAAATTTGTATTCTGCTCAAAGATATAAGCAGTTGACCTGAATGTTGTTGAAAAAAAATCCATTTATTTTCTCCCAATGATTAATTTTACTTGGATACAGTGATTCACTTATATATAACTATTAGACATTACAGTATGAAAATTTGGACAGTCAAGTCTCCATATTGACCTACTTGGGTTTTAGTCATGGGCATAAGCAATTTGCCTCAAACTATTTTTGAATAAATAGCCAAATCTGGCAGATCTCTCATGTTTCTCTCCCACTTGTCTTTCATGATTTTTAAGAGCCATTTATAAAATAAGGTAGATTACTACACTAATCCAAGTTTAGGGTTGGGGGGGGGGGGATGCATTTTCCCTTACAACTCTTCCCATCTTTTCCTTCTTCTCTATTATAGAATAAATTGACAAAAAATTAATGACAAAAACATACAAGAATGGTAACATGTAGGAAAGGTGGCTGAAAATTTCATATTTCCTGTCTGGGAATGTACTTTTTTAATATCACTAGTTTGGACATCATATTTTTTGTGCAGTGGAAGGTTTGAACAGACCACTCCTATTGCGGTTGATATACTTTGTCTCCCTGCAGCTTCTCATACTTTCCCATATGTCAAGAAGAGGATACAGGTTATGTATCATCATAAGGTGGAGCTAAACCCCATCCAGGTCGCCATTGAAGAACTTAATCAGAAAGTAATGGATATGGAGACAGTGTTAAGTGCCGATGCCAAGGACATGAAAAAACTGCAGCTTCTACTTCAGGGAAGCGTTAGTGTGCAGGTAAGATAAGGTTGAAGTATTGCTTCACCAGTGGTTTGGAAGTAAAATAAAGGGGTGGCAGAAGGAAATTTTTAGTGCGCAGGGGAGGGGGGGTGGGGGAGGGGGATCCTTACCACCTAAGCAGCCCAGTATTTTCAACATTATGACAGTAATGTAAGGCAGCCCAAAATGCTTATGGTAGAAAAGAGGGCCCCCAGTCCACCCATCTCATCTCTGTGGTCCCTAAAGAACCTGCTGTGCTGAAAGATTAATGCCTTGATGAAAATATAGCAGGGCTTTGAGAAGGGGTTAACTGAAGGTAGTTTTTTATAGCTGTCTCTGCAGTAACATAAATTGTTGTATGCCAGCCCTAATGAAAGATTTGTTGAGTGTCTCTTCAAGGTACAAACTCTTTCTTCATGATGGGACTAAGGAGTATTTCTTTAAGTGTAATACCTACCCTTTGTCATCATAAAAGCTTGTTTTGATCCAATATGAGTGCTTCATTCATTGATCTTTCATATTGAAAAATGTTGTAAGAGTCAGTGATAGACCTCTTGGTATGGCCTTTCCTAAGAGTGACAATAAGATTTGGTAGTGCATTTTGTCACATACAGTAGATAGAAGAAATTTACCCAGATGGATATGATACTCAGTACCCTGAAGATATAGTTGTATCTGTTCATATCTGAGAATACAATATGTAAATGAATCTGTCGCAGTATTTTTAGGAATATTTCAAGGTCTTGCTCTTTCAGTGATAAATTTCATTGTTTTTTTTCTTCAGCTAAGTCCCCACACAGAGTGTTTTTACAAAAATGGATTGTTTTGTTTGTTTTCAGGTGAATGCTGGACCTCAGGCTTATGCTGCTGCCTTTTTAGGAGAAGCAAATGAGAAAAAGTGGAATAGTAAATTTATTTCAGAATTGAAACAAATATTCAGGTAATTTAAAAGTGGAACAGAAAAATATTTATTCTTTGATTCAACATTTTAAATGTCAAAATCTTTAAACTGAATGCAAAGTATGCCGTAGTGGAGCTACTTCAAGCAATGACACTGATCCATGGGCATGGTCAACAGTTCTTTTTCTGAGAACAAGACAATTTAGCATGATTTTGATTTTTTTTCCTATCAGAGCAAACCTGTAGACTGGAAAATTTGCTCATAAATCTCAAACCCTAAGGAAACACTACAGTAGTAATACAATTAATACCAAAATATTGCTGGCAACACTTTATTTGCATTGCATAGCAATGGAAATTTCAATTGATTGAAGGACATCAATGTGTCCGTATTTTGGCTGTCATGTAGATGCTTCTTTTGATCCTTTGAATTTTATATCTATGTGTTTAATTATCATAAAGCACTGACATACTTGCTGTAGGAAGCAAGTTTCATCTTTTGCACTTACTTTTTTCTTGCAGGGATTTTGTTCGAATTTGTGGCATTGCCCTTGAGGTGAATGCCACCCTCATTAAAGAGGACCAGGTGCAATACCATGAAGACATGGAGAGGAACTACAGACAAATGGTTCTCAATATAGGAGAACTGATGGGGGAGAAGGTAGGTGCCACCATCCTTTTTTATCAGCAGCAACATAATGTGAGGTGTGGATGGCTTTAAAAGGGAAGGAGGAGAGGGGAAGAATGTTAGATTAAGCAACTTGGTGTTGGGGCCAGTACTGGTCCCTTCGTTTCCAAGCTATTTTATTTCCCCATTTCCATTTGTTTGTGAGGTGAGCTGCTATTGCACCTGTCAAGTATACTTGGGGGTTGTTTGGAAAACAAGTAACATGACAAACATATTTTCTATTTTCCAAACAATGAAAAGGTTAGGGGGTGGGTGTGGATTTAAATGACTCTTTGTAGTACTCATGAAGTTACAATTTATCCTCTGCTCCTTGCTTTAGCTTCTGGATGATGAACTAGAATCTCCTGGAAAGAGACGGGCCTCAGCAACTATATTTAATGCTATAAGTGGAACACCATGAGAAGAGGAGGTTTGAAACCATCCTGCAAGGATATGGCCAATGAGAGCTGTGTCCAGCCACATCACAAACTGAAGATGATACCTTGACTGGGTTTGGTGCAGAATGACCTAAGGTCATGGACTTCATCCTCAAGTATAGTAGTGGGTTGAAGTGACCTTTGTAAACAATTGTATCACCATTTTGAGTATAGTTTGAGGACATTTTATTATCAGGAATGTGAATTGCATGCAGTGGAGAAGAAACGTTATTACTTGACAAGGTTCCGAAGAGGGTAGAGGGTTTTCTTTGAGTTGATACAGTAACCCTATGAAAAAATTGTCTTGTAGCTGATACAGTTGTACCTGCATCTTTGCCTTCTTTTGTAAGTATTCCATCAATCAGACATATTTAAGACAGTTGTTAGCTGGGTTTCAGTGAAATGGATCATGTTAATTTGAATTTTTTAAGTCCACGTTCCAGGTATTTAAGTCACTAGTTTGCAAAACACTGATTGGTGTTGTCCACCGACCACAGCATGAAAGGTTTGATGGCAAGAGTGATTCATGTAATAGTGAGAAGTACCTTCCTGTATTAATCATGTTGAGGGTAGCATTATTTAATCAGTACTGGTGGAGCCTAAAGTTACTCTCAAAGGTGTGAAAAAAAAGAAGCAAATAATGCTAATTTTAAGAAATTAGAGTGAGAAGTGACTAGTCGGACTTAGTCTGTCTTACAACTATTTTTGTATGCTATTTTTCAAACATACTACTGTGTGTATGTATTAAAAGCCTTCATCGTACTAATGTTTCAACTTTACTACCAAATGGTCTCTTAGTACTATTAAATGTCTTGTATATTTCAATCCTGTTCATTTGGAGTAGTCAACCTGTGAAGATGTGTATAAACTTTTGTAATGTATAGGCTTTGAAAGTGATATTATTATCTTGGCACAAAGTGGATGTGAAATAAAAAGTTTGCAAATATTAAAACGGTTCTTAAATAGAGAAAATATTTAACTTTGAAACTGTGTAAATGTTTTGAATGTTCATTTTGTGAAAGTTGTGCATGATTGTATATTTTAAAAGAACTTCTGCAAAGTAGATGAAAAGCTGTGTGTGGCATAAAATTGAGTTTGCTCAGCTTCGCTAAAAATCTTCAATGCATATGCAATGGCACGTCAGTATCAACAAAAGGGCCAGGAAGAGAAAAAGTCAGAATGATGGATTGGGGGAGGGGCAGCAAAAGAGAAAGTTGCTGGCATTAAAATTTGAACCATTAATCTAATTTGAGTCCAGGTTTCCAAAGCATTTAAGCAGATCATCATTCTATTTTACTTGTCAACGCTGGTTTACCTTAACTTCCTTATCATGAAACTAGGTACTTGTGATACATATATTCGAGTCGCAACAAACTTGGTAACTATTGGTACTGAACAGTTCATGTTATTTCTCAGTCTCTCATTAATTGCCAGAAATCACTCGATGATGGTGTTGTTTTATCAGTAAATAAAGTATTGTGTCAAAGGTTGTTTTAGTATATAGTTTGCTGTAGAAGAATGCCAAACTAAAGAAACAGCATTGAGTCCATAATGTTAAAGATTCAAAGAAATAGAAATTCCACAGCGTGTAAGTTATCTTATTAAGTCAAAGATCCATCTAATTATTTTGAACTTTAATTTTAACACACAAAATTATATTCTCAGCATCATAATCTGCCTAACTTGAGTATTTCAAGATACCATTTCAATTCATGATAGCAGTGTCATATAATTGTAATATTTCTGGAATAACATACTTTTTAAAGGTTATGCAGTGTGAACTTACCATAGTACATGTACCACAGTTATTGCAAAATTATTTCCTGAAGCTCCAGAAACTATCCCCCACTCAATGAATGAAATGCAAACAAAATTTTAAATTGGAGGAGGTGCCTCCATCCTGCTTAGAACCTGTTTTTCTTCTACTAACTTGTGCCAAAACAAGACAAAAATGGAGCAAAGCTATAAACCTTATGCAGATAGGCAAACCAATTCCACTTTTCTCTTTCATTTAAAAAAAAAAAGGCAATATTTTTGTTTATTTTTTTGTTGATAAGAAATTTGCCAGTCTGTAAAGTTTTTCACGTTATAAATTCATTTATCATGTTTTACAGATAACTGTCATCAAAGTATTTATCTGTGATGGGTTTAATTCATTTCTTATATTTAAAAACAACATAATTAATACCAGAACATTGATGAAGTTAACTTTATTCCCTTATCCAGCAGTTGGCATGTTTTGGAAAAAGGATATACAAAACTAGCAACCAATATGAGTTCTCAATGTTGAAAGACACATTTATACACATGTATCATACCTGGCAGAGCTTGGGGTGAGGGGAGAGGTAAAACAGATGCTCTTTAGAGTATTTTCTCCCTTGTGTATAAATGTGTCTTGGATTATGAGATTGGATACACATTATGTGTTTGTTCATGAGAGATCTGCTCTGCAATATATGTGGAAGGATCTTCAGTTATGACCATGGTAAAAAAAACTTTTTTTTAACTCCTGTACTTAAGCTCAGAAGAAAGACACCAAGTGTTAGACAAATATGAAAAATAAGTGTGCGGTTTCTTTCCATTGAATTTGCTCTTCACATGCAGAAGAAAGAAGATTGAAGGTAACTGAGTTTTTGTCCAATATAAACTTCATGTGATTTGGGTTTGAAAGCATTATGTTTCTCATTGTATGAATACCATTTTAATAATTGTCATTTATTCAAAGGGTACTTTATGGAAAAAGGATGAAAAAAAAACATTTTTAAGTTTACCCAATGATGTTATACAATGAAACATAGTAACACACTAGAATTTTTTGGTGTCATTTTTTCACTTTGTCTTGAATCACATGTAGTATGGTCATGCTGCTAGAATTGAATAGGATGTTTTAGCCAATATTACCCAAGAAAAAGGCGTTTTCTCGGGTAGAGCTTGTCTCTGTAATTGCGACAGTTAACCCCGTTTAAACCAACCTTGTTGCTCTATTGACAAAATAGTCTTTGAAGGGGCCAAACGCCTTTAACTTTATTGATCTCAAGATTTCTGAACAGGACGTTCTCTGATAGAGAAGTTGCCAGCTTGAGATGGCTAAATCTTGCTATTCGAACCTAGCGTCATGTATTTTCACCCCTTAAAGGGGCAATATAAGTTTTCCATGACTTTTTATCCTGTTATCAAACAAAGAAAAAAAGAGTTTCGCTTCACAACAATTATACATGGAGTTTAAGTATCAGAAAAATGAAAAGAAATCTGTCACTATAGTCAGATGTTGTGATTGATCACTGCATGCATAAATGAATCTGTCCAGTCTTGCATCTGTGTGGATTTTTGATACCCCTAAAATATTGCAAAATCCCCATGAAACAGTAGCTAACTAAGAATAAATGTTTCTTCTCACTTGACAGACCTTTTAAATGTTAGTTGATTCTTAAAAAAATTAGTTTGAAAAGGAAAGTTCTAGAGCAAAAAGCTAATGTTTGATGTCAAACTTTGATTGGGACAAAATGCACTGAACTGAAAATATGGAAAACCAGAGTACAAATAAACACATTTGAGTTTTCCATGATATATGCATGATCTATTCAAAATAATGCCATGATGCCCCACAATTTCTCAGTCAAACATTACATTAGCAAGTTTGGAAAATAAGTTTGTTACCCTGAATGACCTTTGACTTCCACCAACAACTGGAGGGACTATCCTCCCACTGTATCATGTCTACCAACCAAATATGGAATCCATCTATGCTTCATACCTTGAAATATTGTGTTATCAAGGTTTTCAGAGTTTGACCCTTAGTGATCCTGGATAACCTTTGACCACCAAGAATAATAATAACCATCTTATAATTCATCCACATACTAATGTGACTATCTTGAGTTACTGTGCTGATAAGGTATGCAGGGTTTGATCCCTTGTGAATCCCAGACATGTTTGACCTTCAGCAAAAACAAAAGTAACCATCCTCTCACTAACATGCATTCACATACTAAGTATGAAATTCCATCCTCCAAGTTTCACACCTTGAAATATTGTGTTGACAAGGTTTTCAAGGTCTGACGACCCCATTTGACCTTTTACCGCATGCAAATACAATAGCGACCATCTTTTTGCCATAATGCATCTACTTAACAAATTTGAAATCTATAAATTTCCTATCTTGAAATACTTTTTAAACAAGGTTTTCAGACTCCTGTTGACCCAAGATGATCTTTGATCTTCAAAATTAATAAGGTCAATCGTCTGACCATATCACATCCAGATACCAAGCATGAAATCTCTTCAAGTCTCCTACCTGGAGACCTACAGGTAACTCCAGATGATCTTTGACCTCCACCTACTGCCACTGCACTTGGTACTTAGCATCAGCTATGGAGTAGGGAAAACAAGTGGGCCAGCCACAACTGGAAAAAAGGCTGTAGCCAGCTTAACTTGAACCAACTGGTTGTGAACTGGGCCATAAAGCTTCATCTGATTAACTTGACCTCCACAAAAACAATAGGAACCATTCCATTGCATTACATTCTATTTATGATGAAAAGTAATGCTGGATCAGCATGAAAAGATGTCCAAACATTCCAACAGTATCAAATAATAGGGACAAACATATAAAGAAAAACAAGCAAGGAATCTGACACAATGTGCCCATATTACATAACTTTCTGTGGCTCTGTTGAAAAAGTAGAGTAGAGGTACCTTTTAACACAAATATTCAGGGTAACAGTTTAAAAAAGTATTCAATCATTAAAGTGAGATATCTTGAGTTAGCAAAATGTTATTGCAACAGGATTTTGAGGGCATGGTGTGGAATACTTTTGTCTTTCTTTTAAGATCCAAGTCAAAAGCCACTGGAAGATGTTATAACCTTGTGCTGTATGCCTTCTTATATATCAAAAGCAAGAAAGTTCAAATCCTGAACTTGATAAATTCATTCTTCCAAATTTTTCTAACATGGTGGTTAGCATAATGCATTCAGTGTTGAATTTCATACATGAAGCAAAGCAGATTTATTTAGAGGAAGACTACTGAAACTGTACCAGCGCATTGAGGTGACCTTAAGAACTCATTAGGAAGGAGTTTCTCTTGAAAGATATCACAGCAATCCCCCAGATTTCAAGCAACTCTTGAAGTGAACCAAGGTTTTTTATTCAAAATGTTGTGAAACACCTGAAAAAGGACTAGCAATGAACCAATGTCCATCTCTACAGGTGCCCGTTCCACAAAGAGTTACGCACAATCTTAAGTTTGATTCCCTGTACCTATTGTCAACAGTAAATCGAACTTAAGATTGAGCGTAACTCTTTGTGGAACGGGTCTCTGGACGTGTTTCTGAATTGAGATATAATATTTCACTTTTTTTCATACTATGAATGGTAGAATGGATGCAATGTATATATAATTTGTGACTATATCCTTGTACTACTGATCAGTCTTTTAAAAGGCACAAACTTTCCCCATTTTTCTCTAAGCTCTGAACCTTGAGCCAAACAGATGAAGTAGGTTGTAAGAAAGAAAGACATCAAAAAGACAAAAATTATTGCACAATTATTTGTCTCAGATAAATTTAAATGGTTTTTTTTGTCTCAGCAGTAAGCATGAAAGACACTATAACAAAACCACAGTGGAAATGAGAATCACTCTGATAGCTGTGTATAATAAACAAAGAAAAGACCAAAACAAGAAGAACAAAGTGTATTTTAATTAATAAAAGAAATTAATACATTTCAGTCATTGTGATCACATGCTGATTATTTTCAAACTCTGTTTTGCGCAAATTCACTCCATATATACCAACTGCATGTGGGAAGAGACCAGTCACTTTCCTTCATCAATGACCTTCCATTAAGCACCAATCAGTAATATTACACTTTATTGGAAAACACAATTGGTTAATAAAAGAGTCAAACTGTCAATGATATTATGTTCCATTTTAAAAAATAAATTGACACTAGAATACAAAATATATTTTTTTCTGTTCATTCAAAAAATATGTGAAATGCATTATTCCACACTTTGAGATCACAATAAGAAATAAAAGCTGAAATACTTCAGTAATGGCAGTAACAAATTTTATCACAACTTGACTGCAACAATGTTTGTTGGGCATTTCCATGGCCAAGCATTCATTTTACTTGACCTTCACTTATCCTGCTCTGGAAGGCTACAAACTATGCATATAAACCAATGCAGGGAGTCTCTACATGCAGGGGGGATCTATGACAGCTCACATGAAAGTAAGATTTATACTAATGTCATATAAAGAAGTAGCATGGATAGGTGAACTTTCATCTGCACAACCTTGAAAATTAAAAATATCCTTCAGCTGAAGATGGAATGCCTCTGGCAGGTACTGTACATATGCAAATTCAATTAAATTTTAACTCAAATCTGTTCAGATCATAACTCAAGGATGAACCTCATTTATGCACAGTGAAGGTAGAAATGCAATTTATTTGGGTAAAGAAAAAAAGTATCAAATTGCTTGGCTTCTATGTGAACATAAAAAAGATGTTTGATTCGGTAGATCACTATACAGCTTTGGTCAGTGCTTTCGTTATGGTGAATTGGGAGAATTTTAAACAGGTGTGAAACTTGACAGTCTCCAAAATCTTGTGTATTTAGTATATACTTTAAGGAAACCAAGATGACCCAACCCAACCTGATACATACAACCTCATTCCAAAAGCAAACTGTATTTACTGTATTAGTGACAGACTGCAGTCTTCACAAACAAGTCATTTTTTTCTAGTCCTCAAGCAAATAGTGTAGATGGTTCAACAGAAACTAATGGTTCAAGTATCTCCTAAGCTTTATATGGTTAAAGTTAGGTCATCTTATTCAAAGCTGATCCTTGCAAACTGATATCCCCATACATCCCATCAAAACATAAAAACTTGATGTCTGACAAAATGTCAACTTTTGCAATATGCAATTCTTAAAACCATTTGCTAGTTCTATTTTCACCTAGTGAAAAGATACAGTCATAGCAGTTTTACAAAAATGAAGACAAGACTCAGGCAGAGCATACAGATGTATAAAATGTAGTATATTAAGTACATAAACAAGGATATGGGAAGTTCATCAAATGGTTAATATTAAGTCTTCAAAAAGTATTTTCAAGGGACTGGAATGATTTTTAAGGTAAATCTGCTGTAAGAGTGTGGTGGACACTTAACATCAGGCTTGAGGCGATTACATCTCAATGTAATCGATTACGATTGCGATTACTTCATATTTTACGATTGCGATTATGATTAAGATTACAGCTAAATTGAAAGTAATTGATTACGATTGCGATTACATCGCAATGTAATCATGATTGCAATCGTGATTACATTTTCTTTCCACTTAAACAATGTAGCAGGCAAAACAATCCAGTGCCCACAACTGGAAAAAAGGCCATGGACATTGTCCTAGGTAAGTCCGGACAGAATCAAGTCCTCCCAAAGTAGAGATTATTGAACCCATGCACTTCTCACTCATTTTAAGCTGGATGTCCAAGAAAGTGGGACAATTAAATTTTGTCATTCCAACAGAAGAGCCAAGAACTGAAAAATTGTTTTGTAACTTTACTTCTTTGTTCAATTCAACTTTAATGTAATCAGAAATGAAACCATGATTGCCATTTCTTTGCCATTGTAATTGATTACAATTGCAATTACTTTGCAATTTTCACAAAAGTAATCGATTGCGATAACAACTACTTCAAAATGTGTAATCGATTGCAATCGATTGCGATTACTGGTTACGATTACCCCAAGCCTGCTTAACATGTCACAACAACCTCTTAAAAGTCAGTCAACAATGTGACAGAAGTTGCATAACCCCTAACATACTCCTACAAAATCATATGTTTGCACAAGAAATATCACTACAGCTTTTACACTATAAGCTCTTTTGACACAGAAACAAGGGCAACAATTCAAATTCTTTTTTTAAGTAATTGGCTACAAAATTTGGAACCAAAAAGCCAAAAGGCTTTAAAAGTTAGTAATTCCTTGCCACTGACATAAAATTGTTTGTCTTGTTTTTTCTAAACTGACAGTGGTTCATAAGGCACCCACACAGAATGTATGAAATGTATCCAAGCTTCCTAAATTGAGGTATTGTGTAAATCAGGTTCAGAAAGTCATCCTCTGTAAGAAAGTCTTCGGTCCTAGACCCCCAGATGACCTCCAGGCTGACCACTGAAAACTAGGGTTCTGCTCCCAATATTGGACCCAGATACTATGTGTGAAACTTACAGTATCCAAGGCTTTAACCTCGAGATATTGTGTGAACATTGTATTGAGACTTTGACCCTTAGTGAGTGACCCAAGATAGTCTTTGACTTCAACAGAACCAAGAGAATTCTGCTTCTCATCACTGTTTATCCACAAACCTAATACTTTATGAAATCTGCCCCCAAGCTTACAGTACTACATTGATATATCATTTTAATAAAATTTTAGGACTTTGACCCCTGGTGATCCAAATGACCTTTGACTTCCACCAAAATTGATATAGTCCATGCATCTACTTAGTATGGGCAATGCATATGCCAAGCATGAGATCCTTCACTGTTTCCCATCTTGAGATATCAGGTTTATAAGGTTAAGACTTCCTGACCTCTGGTAACCCCAAACAACATTTGACATCCAACAAAATTGATAGGCTTCACCTACTAAGTATGGGCAATGCGTAGGCCAAGTGTGAAATCCTTCACTCTTACCCTGGTTGAGATATTGCAATAACAAGGTTTTGACCTTTTCTGACCCAAATGACTTTAGCCTGCACCAAAAATGATAGGGATCATCTACTCCATATGGCCTACTCAAACACCAAATATGGGATTAGTTACACTTACCCTTCCCAAGAAATATTGTCTACAAGCAAAGGCATCGAACACACCCATACACACAAACACTGTGACGCGACATCACCATCACATAGATTCCTTGACTGCTTTCAACAAGAAATAAAGAACTTGCATAAACTCTTTCCACTTTCCTATCTATGTTGCTTGCATTCTACTGTAACTTTGCAGAGCCCTGCAACTGTTCCAAAGAGTAATCACTTCAATGCCCATGATTGTATAAAATACTGTACCATCATAATGAAAGACCTAAATAAAAAAAAACTTACATATCCAGAATGCAGAAATGCATTGAGGTTTTGATAATATACACACGTTCTATTCAAAATGGCACCATTATGTCCAATATCTTCTCAATCAAATGATATACAAGCATGTGTCCCGAATAATTTTGTGTTACTCCAGATGACCTTTGACCTCCTGCAACAACAATAGGGACCATCTTCTCACCATCAAATGTCCATGTATCAAACATGAAAGTATCCATGTCATGTTAACAAGGTTTTCAGGTTTTGACCCAGGTGATCCCTAATGATGTTGAGATATCACAGTGACAAGGTTTTCATACTTTGACCCCTGGTCACCGCAGATGACCTTAGAAACCATGTTCTGACCATAACACATCCATATACCAAATATCAAATCTATCCAAGTTTTCTTTCTTGATGAACAGAATTAAAATATTTTCAAGTTTCACACCTGGTGACCCCAGATGACATCTAACGTCCACCAACAACAATAAGGACCATCCTCTGACCATAACACATTAACTTACTACATATCCTAACATGAAATTTATCCAAGATTTTCATCTTGAGATATTGTGTTAACCAGGTTCTCAGATGTTGACTCCTTGTGACCAAGAAGACCTTTGACCTCCACTAAAAACAATAGGGACCATCTTCTGTCCATAACACATCCACATACCAAATATGACATTTAATTTCCTATCCTGAGATATTGTGTCGACAAGATTTTCTGACTTTTAACCCTGGGTGATCCCAGATGACCTCTGACCTCCACCAAAAACAATGAGATCCATCTTCTGATCATAATGCATACACATAATGAAGTGCAAAATCCATCCAAGTTTCTTGTCTTGAGATATTATGTTCACAAGGTTTTCAGACATCAACCCCAGGTGATCCCAAATGATCTTTGAGCTATTCCAAAAATGGTAGGGTTCTTCCTTTCAAAATGGAACATTCCTGTACCAAGTTTGAAAACTGTGAGACATTCCTATTTTCAAGGCCCAATTCTCCCACCCCAAACAGTACCAGTTTTCCGAACCTTCTAACTTAAGCCCCTCAATTGTCTGATTTTCTTCCTCTTCCAGACACAATCTCAGTTTATTACTTCAAGGTGAGTATAGAAAACTCAATGTGTGTAATCAAAACACTCTCAGTACAGTTTATGCTGTCTAATATAAACTTTGGTACTCTGCATTGATTGAATTAGCTGTCAATCAAGGACCTGAGCCAATTGAAAATTTCTGTTAATCCCTACAAGAATTGTAGTTTGGGGTGAGAGGATTGGCCCTTTAAAATAAAGTGCTAACAAGCAAAGTGTCACAAAAACACACATCCACTCACACATATGCCATCATGACTGCATAGATTTCTCTTTCATCAAAACCAAAATTGAAAGACTTTCTTTATCTTGCATCACTGAATTAAAGAAGAATGTAGCCAGGGAGAAGGCATCAACTTTATTAGGAGCACACCCTTGTTATTCAAGCTTGGCAATGTTACATTCCTCATCCTTAACAACATGGCTTTCTTCATGTTTCTCACAATGCCCTTTTCTAAGAAACTTTTTGTCACAATACTGACATTTGTAACGTCTCTCACCAGTGTGAGTTCTTTCATGTTCCTGACAATTTGTCCTTCCAGCAAATCCCTTCCCACAGTAGGTACACTGGTAAGGCTTTTCACCGGTGTGAATTCGCTCATGTAATTTAATGCTTGACATGCAAATGAATCTTTTCTTACAAAAGCTGCATTCAAATGGTTTTTCCCCTGTATGGCTAAATTCATGCATCTTTAAAGAATGTTTATAAACATATGCTTTGGAGCAGAACCTACACTTGTGAACTTTTCCTGCTAAATGCTGATTCTCGTGAGTTTGACAGGTGGCTTTGTGGAAAAATTTTTTACTGCAGATTTTGCACTCAAAAAGTTTTTCTGCAGTATGGGTGTACTCATGATTTCTGAGTCCCCATCTTGTTCTAAACAATTTTGAACAATAACGACATTGCAGTTTCTCCTTCTTACCTCTTTGCCCTGTATGGATTTTTTCGTGTTTTGAACAGTCGCCTTTTGCACCAAATCTCTTAGAACAGTACTGACATGCAAAAGGTTTTTCACCAGTGTGACTTCTTTCATGGTTTTCAAGAACATGCTTCAATGCAAACATTTTTCCACAATATTGACACATAAAGTTTTTGTCCCCAGAATGTAGTAACATGTGAATCCTTAATCCACCAGAATATGTGTATGTCTTGGGACAATGCTGACATTTAAAGGGTCTTCCTTTAATATGTGACTTTTCATGACTTTCACAGCTACTTTTGGTAGGGAATGTCCTGTCACAGCTATTACATTGAAACAGGTTCCCTTCTGTATGAGTTTTTTCATGTATAGTATGCTGTTCTGCGCTTGTAAAAAAGGCAGCACAAAATCTACACTGAAAATGACATTTTCCCTTCTCTCCCATTTGCCGTTTTTCATGAGATCTTAGACTACCTTTAGTTTTAAACACTTTCCCACAACAGTTACAGAGAAAGATTTTCTTCTGTGTGTGACTGATTTCATGTCTTTTTAAGGAACTATTTCTTATGTATCCTTTACCACAATGCTTACAAATATAGGGCTTTTCCCCAGTATGAATCCTTTCATGTGCTGTCAAACAAACCCTAACTGTAAAACATTTATCACAGTACTGACACTTAAACAAGTTCTCTCCAGTGTGAGTTTTTTCATGACAGTTGCGTCCACCCTTGGACACATAAATCTTATCACAATACTGACATTTATACGATTTAACTGCAAGGTTGAGTTTTACATTGCACACCTCTGAATTACTTCCTGAAATCTTGTGGTCTAAACTGCTGGCAGTTTCATTCTGAGAGCCAGTAAAACTCCTTTCCATTGTCTGTATGAAGGTGTCTTCTCTCCCTGCTGTTTGAAAGAAAAAACAAAAACTACTTAGAAATCTGGGACAGGTAATTCAATGAAACATGTATTTATTAATTTAATAAAATCAAATTTCCACCAACTCTACCATAGTATACAACCAACAAGGAGTACTGAAATAAGCTCCAAGGAGCTTTTAATCCCATGAGTGCCTTACAATGACATGATTTGCCTGTAAGCACCTAACAACCACAAAAAGTGAAACATCTTAATAATTCCTTTAGCACATCAGCCTATACTCCAGTTAATCTGGATATGAAAGTCTTAAAGGAGTTTTTTTATGACCTAAGTGACCACAGAAGAAGCCAGTGGCTTTTGAATTACAACTTCTGGTTGCATGGCAACCAACTAAACAATTTGGATCAAGTTTGAAATTGTTTGCTACTTCAGTTAAAGCTGATAGAGTCTAAAAAGATCACAAAAATTCACAAACACAACCAGGTTGGGTTACCAGGCTAATAAATTTGATTTAAAAAAAATCTTTACATAATCAGACGAAACTTGCCAAATTCTCTATGTTTTACACATATCACACAGTTACATGATCCAGGGTAAGCCCTGCTGCTGACTGCAATCTCTATTTGGCATATTTGTCACTAACTTTACATAACTTTGGTTATGCAAGTGGAAAAAAATTTCACTTGGCAGAGATTGGTTGCTTTGAGCCTTCAGGTGATGAGATGGTAATATTATACAAATTTCCACCAAAACACCTTGAACAAACTGTAACAAATCTGCAAAATACATTACAAACCATTTTATAAAGCATCTGAGATCACTTTACTATTACAGGGTTTAAAAATAGACAGTAGCTCTGAAGTTAAAGCTCCAGAGACTGCCACGACTGCTCCAGAAAAACAAAAAAAAGTGGACGTCTGTCTGGAGCTGAAAATGGGGCAAGGTGCATGAGGCAAGCGATATCAAAATGACTGAAAATTTCCTGCACCCAAGTTTCCTGTTGCACCAAAAATGTGGAGTTAGTTAGAACCTTGTACCATCTCTATCAAAGACGAGTTCATAGCCATAGGGCAGGGAAAAGAACTTATGGACTCCTGTATCCCCCTTTTCCATATTCAAGATGCCAACTGCCAATGAGAGCAATCCAAAGCTGCCCTATAAATACACCCAACACCCACCCTCTGTCCCCCTCCAAGTTTTTCTGAGATGAAATGACCACACTGTGCTTACAGTATTGCCTTGTGTTACACCAAGAAATAATCTTATTTTCCTGTCTCTTATATATTGACTTCCTTTATAAACTAGGTGCATGAATGTTAGAAGAAAATTAAAAGATGTTTCATCTAGGGAACCAGTGGTTTCTTTGAAAACTTGGAAACAGCTAGGCTGAAGACAATGGTAAAACAGCTTCAGAAAAGCTTCAAAATGAAGATTGTCTAAAAGGCTATTTTTAGCTCCAGAGAGGAAAAGCTTATTTTCAAGCCCTATATTACATTTTATCTTCTGAATAGGGACTTTCTCAATCATTGCTACCTTTAAATATTCTGTTTACAAAACATTTAACAATGAATCATAAAAGCAGTATCGCAGACCTGTCAAACTGTCTGCCTTCAAAATAAAGAGATTTTCATTTTTCAAAGCCAAAAAGTACGGAGATTCAAAGAAAAACTGGGCGGTTGCCAATTTTAAAAAACAACAATGAAAATACCAGTAAAAAAATTTTACCAGCCTAAAAACATACATTACTTGGGCAACATGGTCAGATAATGCAATTGATGTTTTGGACAGTGCACATAGTTGGATTCATGACTTCCACATACATTGTCATCCAGGTTCATTATTAGAGTATCAGGTATGCATGTCATGCAAAAATAAAAGCTCCCTACACTAGCCTCCATATTGTGGTAAAGGTTGCAAAGTACACGTGTATCAGTTACTGTGAAATGTCAACATTCCCACGTTCATTTATGGTCAATTGCTCAAATTGACCATTGGTCAATGGTCATTTTAAGAACATCACAAATGAAATAGAAGGAAAACAAGAGCCCAATGGGCACTGTGGTTCCTTGTTGGATATTGCAAGAACTGTACAGCCAGTCTCTGAAATAGAGCTAAGCAAAAGCTCATACTCAATGTTTGTAACATCTTCACAAGGGGTATTTCAGTACTAATATTACATGAAATCGATGATTAAATTTTTGTGGCCTTACTTACATTCAACTTATATAATGCTTGGTGATCCTTCAAAAATATTTCCTAATTTCCATATGTGTTTAGGCTTGTAATCAAACTTGATATCATCACTAATAAACAATACACAATGTGGTCACAGAGAGAAAGAAAAACATCCCTTGTACTTCTCTCATAAGTTATTTTTACCTGCTCTCAAATAAAACTTGCTATTACTTTAAAACAATCTACCATTTGTCCTGTTTGCTATATCTACAGAGAAAACAGGGTTTATTCAGCAGTTAAGCAGAAAGCAAGTGATTAATGGGGTGTGATAATAGAATGAGGATTAGGTTACCCCACAGAGGACAGCAGTATTAAAGAGACATACTGTATAATCCATGCTTCCACTGGCAGAGAGACCAGTTTAATGCAGTGTGACCTATGCTCATTGAAATCTACAGATTTTAGTTAATGCCCTCTTACAACTTTTGAATGATCCAAAATCTGTGTACAACCGGAAGGAATCATTACTGAACGAACGTAACGGCCAAATTTCTAAGGTGTTTGGGTGTGTAAGCATGCAAAACCAAGTGAGATAAACCAGAATGCAAAAATGCATTGAGGTTGCGATGATACATACATGCTCTTTTCAATGAAATGCTACATTTCTTGTAACAACTGATGACCCAAAGTGACCTTTGACTCCACCTGTTAGTAACTGGTTTTTCTTTGAACCAAAACATTTCTACAAATTTCATACTGTGCCTTAAGATATTCTGCAAACAAGCTGCTTACATCATAACGCATCAACATATCAAGTTTGAAATGAATCCAAGTTTCCTACCTTGAGATATAGTGTAAACAAGTTTTCTGAGTTTGACCCCCTATGACCCCAAATGAACTTTGACCTCAACCAAAATCAAAAGGGTTTTTCCTTACATCATAACGCATCAACATATCAAGTTTGAAATCAATCCAAGCTTCCTACCTTGAGATATTGTTTCAAAAATTTTTCAAGATTTGTCCCCTTCTGACCCCAAATGACCTTTGACCTCCACCAAAATATATAGGATTCTTCTTTACATCATAATACATCAACATATCAAGTCTGAAATGAATCAAACTTTCCTACAATGATGTATCATGTAAACAAGGATTTCAGGGTTTGGACCCCATGTGACCCCAAAATGACCTCTGACCTCCACCAAAATTTCTTGGGTTTTTCCTTACATCATAATGCATCAACATATCAAGTTTGAAATGGATCAGTTGCCTATCTTCAGATATAGTGTAAACTATGATTTCTGGGGTTTGACCCATGTGACCCCAAATGACTTTTGACCTCCACCAAAATTGGTCGGGTTCTTTCTTACATCATAACGCATCAACCTATCAAGATTGAAATGAATCCAACTTTCCTACCATGATGCATCATGCATACAAGTATTTCTGGGTTTGACCCCACGTGACCCCAAATGACCTTTGACCTCCACCAAAATAAATTGGGTTCTTCCTCACATCATAACGCATCAACATATGAAGTTTGAAATGAATCAAAGTTTCCTACCTTGAGATATAGTGTAAACAAGGATTTCAGGGTTTGACCCCATGTGACCCCAAATGACCTTTGACCTCCACCAAAATATATGCGATTCTTTCTTACATATTAACACATCAACATATCAAGTTTGAAATGAATCAAAGTTTCCGACCATGAGATATCGTGAAAACAAGGATTTTGGGGTTTGACCCCATGTGACCCCAAATGACCTTTGACCTCCACCAAAATCAATAGGGTTCTTTCTTACATCATAACACATCAACATATCAAGTTTGAAATTAATCCAAGTTTCCTACCATAAGATATCGTGTAAACAAGGATTTCAGGGTTTGACCCCACGTGACCCCAAATGACCTTTGACCTCCACCAAAATCAATAGGGTTCTTCCTTACATCATAACGCATCTACATATCAAGTTTGAAATTAATCCAAGTTTTCTATCTTAAGATATTGTGTAAACAAAGATTTTGGTTTCTGACCCCTGTGACCCCAGATGACCTTTGACCTCAACCAAAATAAATAGGGTTCTTCCTCTCAGTAAGGGGTATCTGTGTACTAAGTTTGAAAACTGTCAGATCTTCCCTTCTCAAGATATCGTGTAAACAAGCAAAGTGTCACAAACACACACACATACACACACACACGCATACACACGCACATACACACATACATACACACGCACGCCATCATGAATGCATAGGTTTCTCTTTTCATCGAAACCAAAAATCCATTGAACCTATCTTTTTCTAGCTTACAAGATTTTCTAAATAACATTTCCAGAGGTTGACCTCCAGTGACCTTGATGACCTTTGACCTTAACCAAACACAGATTGATTTGAAATCTGTCCTTTCTACCTTAAAATACTGTGTTAAAACATTTTTCAGTGTTTGACCCCTGATGACCCCAGATGACCCCTTGACCTTCACCAAACATATTAGATTTCACCCTTAAATCATAACACATAGACACAACAAGTATGACATCTATTCAAGTTTCCTACCTTGAAATATCATGTTGAGAAGGTTTTTAGTTTTTGACCTCTGGTGACCCCAGATGACCTTTGACCTCCACCAAAAACAATAGGGCACACTTTCAACCTATGATGAATCTATGTACCAAATCCCAGTTCCATCCAATGCAAGTGTCACGCACGCATGCACGCACACACACACACGCCAACCTGACTACATAGGTTCCTTTGCTACCGCAAGGAACCAAAAAAAACTGGGAGAAAAACACAGGGAACCTAGAGGCTGGGAGATGTGGATAAAAACTGTGAGGCTCCTGGTAAAACCAGGAGAGTTGACAGGTCTGGTAATATAGCAAGAAGAAATGACTCAGTGTGTTTTCATAATTTTGATTCTTTTGCAACTATGATGAGTACATTTATCATTTACCCATCTTTTCCCAGTTATAACTAAAGACTCACCAACATCCAATTGTTCAGCTGGAACTGGCACAGTTTTATCATGGTCATGGTTAAGGTTGGGTGCATTGTCATCTTCCAACTTTACGACTACTTCAATTTGATCTGCAGGAATAATGTGAGAGTAAATTTGTCTTACTGTATCTTAAGCTTCTGTTGTGATACATCAACTCCCAGATGATCTGTTGCCAAATTAGCAAAGGAAGAATTTGCCAATTTGAAAACTTTCCCCACAGTTCATGCAAGGGGGTTGCACATAGAGGCATTACAGTACATAACTACATACATAACTAAAGGCTCACAAACCTCCATTGGAGCATACAGCTTTTGGCAGTTCCAGGAAAAATGAGGACAACTAACTGGTCAAACCAAAGCAGCATGGGTGCAGAGATATAACTAATTCATGTAGCACACAGTGGGTAAGTTACATGAAATTTAGAAGCAAGGGCTAAGTATACTCTGCAATGTGAATTTCACTGTTGTTGGATACTGTACCTTCAAGGCTTTCAGAAGAATTCTCACTGATAATGGGTTCTTCAACAAAACCATCTTCAGATTCCCAGCTCTCATCCGAATTCTCTGGTTCTGTCTTTATAAAGCAATCCATGCTGGGTCTGTAAGAGAAAAGGTATTCAAACAGCACAGTAAAGTTTAGGAAAGGACAAGAAACATGTTCTTTTCAACCACACTGGAGCACATCAGAAGGGGAGTCTTGTTCTCCCAAGTAATAAAGTTGTAGGTCACATTTACGTTAAAGGGCAAGAGTAGTCAACCAAACTTATTTTGAAACAACAGCTAATTCTCACTAACTCTTCTCTTTCTGAACCATTGTACTTTATATTTTAGAATGTAAATATTGCATTTCCAATGAAAAGTAAAGAATTACTCCTGAAAAATTTCCTAAGCAAATGAGAACTGAGAAAAACATTGTCATGTGAATTTTGAGAGCCACATGGTAGGTCTAACAATCATGCCTTGAATTTTGAGGCATTCAAATGCAACCGCACACCATCACTACTCACCTCAAATCACTATGAGGAGTGCAATTTTTAGTACACTTTGATAAAGATTAGGAACTCAGATAAATCTATTAAAATTAGGAAAACAGCACACCTACCACACTTCTTAATTTCCTCAGGGGTGAGATTTATAGCACACATGGAAAATTTAAAACTCCAGGCCTGAACAATCAAACTATAACAACAGTGAGGCAAGAGCAGATTCTTCATCCTTGTTGAACTCAGATGACTCAATTTTAAAGCTTTTATCTTTTTTAATGAAAACATTCACATCACGACAAAAATTTTGAAGCTGTTTACAAAATGAACTCATTTTTCAATTCAATTTGCAAATCGAAATCTTTAAAACAAATAGTGCTCTGTTAATTGTATACTATGGCTAACTCATCAAAAGCAGATCTATATGCAGTACCTACTTGACCCACTGACAATTTGGGATCCTCCAAAAGCACAGTGCAGATTGAAAGAAACCAGAAAACCAAAAGGCTTAGTGATTCCTTGCTGCTGAAATGTATGGCCTTGTTTCACATTGACATTGCTTTGCAATGTTTTTCAATTAACAGGGCTCCATAATGTGCCCACAAAGAACACATGCAAGGCATCCAATCTTCCTACATTGAGATCCCCCTTGCCCGTCGTGAACCCAAATGACATTTGACCTCCACCAAAAACTTCTGGGACCATGTATTCACTATGTGCCATCTACATGACAAGTTACAGGACCCTACAAGTGACCTTTCTTGAAAGACTGTGCAGGAAAGCTTGTCAGGCTTTGAACATGCTGACTCCAAATGAACTTTGACCTTTGGGAAAATCAATAGGGATCATCTACTAAATATGACCAATCCACACACTAAATGTGAGCACAGTCACATGTACCGTTCTTGAGATACCGTGTTTACGAAGTTTTGACCTTTTGACCTCTCATGACCCCAAATGACCTTTGACCTCCACCAAAAACAATAGGGAATATCTACTCAATATGGCCAACACACTCGCCAAATATGAGCACAGTCACATGTACCGTTCTTGAGATATCGTGTTTACTAAGTTTTGACCTTTTGACCTCTCGTGACCCCAAATGACCTTTGATCTCCACGAAAATCGATACAGATCATCTACTCAATATGACCAACCCACACAATAAATATGAGCATAGTCATATGTTCCGTTCTTGAGTTGTCGTGTTTACGAAGTTTTGACCTTTTGACCTCTCGTGACCCCAAATGACCTTTGATCTCCACCAAAAACAATTGGGATCATCTACTCAATATGGCCAACCCACACACCAAATATGAGCATAGTCACATGTACCGTTCTTGAGATATCGTGTTTACAAAGTTTTGACCTTTTGACCTCTCGTGACCCCAAATGACCTTTGATCTCAACGAAAATCGATAGGGATCATCTACTCACAAAGGCCAATGCACACACCAAATATGAAATAAGTCACACTTACCCTTCTTGAGATACCGTGTTTACAAGCAATTTCTAAGGAATTTACGTATTGACCTCTGGTGACCCCAAATGACCTTTGACCTCCAAATAAATCGATAGGGATCATCTACTCAATATGACCAACCCACACACGAAATATGAGCATAGTCACATGTACTGTTCTCGAGTTATCGTGTTTACGAAGTATCAACCTTTTGACCTCTCGTGACCCCAAATGACCTTTGATCTCCACCAAAAACAATAGGGATCATCTACTCAATATGGCCAATGCACACACCAAATATGAGATTAGTCACACTTACCCTTCTTGAGATACCGTGTTTACAAGCAATTTCTAAGGAATTTACCTATTGACCTCTCGTGACCCCAAATGACCTTTGACCTCCACGAAAATCGATAGGGATCGTCTACTCAATATGACCAATCTACACACCAAATATGAGCATAGTCACATGTACCGTTCTCGAGATATCGTGTTTACAAAGTTTTGACCTTTTGACCTCTTGTGACCCCAAATGACCTTTGATCTCCACCAAAAACAATAGGGATCATCTACTCAATATGACCAACCTACACACCAAATACGAGATTAGTCACACTTACCCTTCTTGAGATATCGTGTTTACAAGCCAAAGCGTCACATACACACACACACACACCCACACACACACCTATACGCGTTTCTGGCGCCTATCGGGGACATGCTCATTATACCAGTCAAGTGGGGATATTCTGTTTTTCCTAGTCAACTGGGGATAATCACAGGTCATAATCAAGGTGACTGGGGATCCTGAAAAATCTACACACACATTTTCACACAAATTCAAACAAAAAACATGGAATCGCGGATATACCTCAGATCAAACTGTAAAGCTACAGGCACTTATTTGACACCCCACTTTGCATTATTTTGGACTTTCTAAAACCGGGGATATCCCCGTTTCGCGGGGTATCCCCAGTTCCACTGTAATTTTCATGTGTGTATCCCCGATTGACCCCAGAAACGCACGCACACACACACACACACACACACACACACACACACACACATACACACGACATCACCATCGCATAGATTCCTTGCCTGCCTTCGGCAAGGAATCAAAAAGATTATTTTCTTGCAGTAGATTTAAAACTGGGATAACCCTTGTCATTCTCTACAAATGATACAAGTAAGGTATATGAAAACACTTGCAGATTGGATTGTATCTAGGGAGGGATTTAGGGTGTGACTTCGGACAGGTATTCTTCTTCTATGTGTTTTCTCTTTGTTTTGTTATATCCTGCCCTCATATACTTTTTTAGTTTGTACTATCCTAGTTCTTTTCTTTCTCTGTTTCCTGGGAGCACTCTACTTGAAAAACCCCTATGGGTTTTTAAGAGTGCTTCCCTTCACAATATTTTGATTTCATGTAACATTCTACTTTTGTTTCTGTGTATTGTACCTTACTATCGAATATTGTGGAAAAACAAATAAATGAAATGAAATGAAATATAATTTACAAAAAGGTTACCCTGACTAATACAGTAAATCTTATGTGGCCCAGTAACTTTATCATGGCAGATGCTATCAGGATATCTAGTCTGTGTAGTAAACTCTGTTGTAACTTCCAAAAGATGGCACTATCTCAGAAATTTATCATTAAACACCCCTTGTACACATACAGATCAGACCCACAAACCTCCATCCAGTTTTCATTTACAGAATCACTGATTTCTGGGATAACTGGTATTTAGCAGAAGGTCACATGGTGCTTACAACTAGTAGACTACTCACTTTTCATGTTTATCAATGACCTGCTATGATGTAGGGCTGTGAACGTGTAGCATTTTAACTAAACGTTTAATCGCAAAAATTTGCGATCGTTTAGCGGTTAATCGCGATTAATTAACCTCACGAAGTCAACATGCTTACAACTATATTGTGTTCATCATGCTCCCAGTAGACCTATCGATGTATTTTAATTTGGCACTACATATGCGACATTTAGCAATCTTGTCAGCTTTATCAACATCGAAACAATCCCACACCACGCTTGTTTTACGTCCCATCCTGTACTACTTATATCGGATTTGATGCAAAGCAACTGCGGTTAAACTATTCTGCAACTGCCAGTGAACTCGGAACGTATTTATTACGACAGTAATTCCGTGCTAATCGCAAGTGAAACCGTACGTACGAAATCGAGACAATAAACATTGCACTGTTCATTACACTACGTAAGTACATGATGTACGAACGCACGTGGTCGCTTGAGCACCGGATCGAACTAGTTCACTGTTGCCTGCATGGTCGACTCACGCAAAGTAAACAAGCAGTGTGCATTGCACTCAAAACTGTTAAGTGTTGCAATGACTGCTCTGTGCAGCTTTTAAATACGCATTGAATGAATGTTGTAAGATGTAGGCCGCGCGGCACATCGAGGCTATAACACAGGTTGTACAACCTCCGTTCCGCAATCCGCGGGGAGTACTACGAGTTGCTCCGTTGTGCGGCTAGGCAGCAGTTTACCTCTAGGCTGCTTACAGCGCCGGAAAAGTTTACATAGGGAAATTCACAAGACGATTGATCTGTGTGAATTGTGTAGAAGGAAAGGTGGGCAAAAATTCATAGGACATTGGGAAGAATATCGGACGAAAAATGGGTTTTGCGATTAATCGCCAGTAGCTTTGAACTAAACGTTTATTCCACATGCGATCGTTTAGCGATTAATCGCTACACGGTCACAGCCCTACTATGATGTACATATGTACAGTATACATGGAAACCAACACACTAGAAAGATATGATTTTAGAATGTATCTATCTAGGTAAAATACTAAGGTGTTTTTGCTATAAAAAGTCCAAGTCTAATGTTAGGCATATTTCAAACAAATCTCTTTGCTGTCTTCACCTAGCAATCTCCTGGTAGGATGGTGGGTAAACTGAAGCCAGAAAAAGCTACAATTGATGGCTCTAGATCATGGCTGTAGCAGGCAGGAATATCAGTGAAACCAGAGTAGCAAAGCTATTGTCGCTCAACCCTTCTGATGTTACCTGTTCAGTTTCTCATCTTAAACATAATCATGGTGCACACTTAACACATACCGAGGCAACTCCAGTTGGGTGGACCAGTATGTAAACACAATTCACTAACAGTTGAACTGTGCCAGAGATGGATGTCTATAGCTAGTTCATCCCCTTAAAGTGAACCTCAAGTCAAATAATTAAGAGCATGAAAAGTGAATGCTAACAGTCCAACTCCCCTCTTCATAGAACATTCTTGAGTTGAAAAATAAAATGTTTAAGTTTATTTATAAAAGCATATTGGTCTATTACTCAATAATTTGTGACTTCCTTGTTGTCCAACTCACATAAGATGTTTTGTTTCCATTTAAAGTTAAAAAAGTTTTCATGACCTTGAACACTCCTGTTTGCTTGCATAGCATGTTGAACAGAGAGGACTTAATTAATTACATCCTACACCATAAGAGTAAGAGTGCTATTACACCTTGGTACAAGGTGCAGTAACTTTCAGAAAAACAAAGATTTTAATTTTGAGAAGTACAACAATGGCATCAAAAGCTATTGTGCAATGTGCCATTTTAAAATTGAGTAAATAAACTTCAACATTTAATATCTCAGTTCAGGAATGGAATGTCCTATGGAGAAGGGAATTGGACTGTTAAAATTCATTTTTCATATTTTTAAATAATTTGTTTTTATCTTTGGACTAGAGGTGCACCTTAAGATAATGCTGCCAATGAGGACAGGAATCAGAAACATAAAGGCCCAGTTTTCTCACCCCAAACAGTACCAATTCTCCTAACCTTCATACTTAAGCCCCTACAATTGTCTAAAATTCATCCTTATCCAGTCACAATCTCAGTTTATTGCTTCAGGGTGAATATAGAAAAGCCTTAGGTGTATAACCAAAACACTCTCAATACAGTTCATGCTGGGTTATATAAGCTTTGGTAATCTGCATTGTTTGAATTAGCAGTCATTCAAAAAGTTGGGCCGCTGGAGAGTTTCTGTACCCCCCTACAAGAAGTGTAGTTTGGGGTGAGAGGATTGGATTGGCCCTTTAAGAGAAGATACCAAATGTCTTTTCTCCCTCCCTTCCTTCCCAGCTCACACCTCTGTGAAATTTGAAAGCAAAAAATGAAGTACTGGAAGGAACTTCAACACTGGTCATCCATTTCATGTGGATAGGAAATGCTGATAGAAAATGCTAGTTTGTGTACATTCAAAATGCCACTATTCCCAATTCTAAAATGTCATGTGTGAGCAAAGATTATATATCCACCACCACCCCAGCTTGGAAACAAACTTGACGATATGCCAAATAGCACTTCGGTGACCCCACAGTAAAGAAGAGTCCTCACACAGCAAGAAGAGATCTGTGTAATAATGGCAGCTCCCTGGTAACAGGCACTGTAATTTGGCACTGTCAATCACAATATTTTACTTACTAAGCTCTCTTATTAGGGTGTTAGGGGAGTTCAGTTGCTTTGGCATGGATTAAAAGTTATTTACAGAACCAGCAGCAATTCGTATGCTTTAAATGATGTAATTCAAATTTAAAACAAATTACATGTTGTGTTCCACAATCTGCACTAGGACTGCTTTTGTTCATACTTCTTATTTCTTCCTTCTTGTATTGTGTCTTTCATTAGCTTATGACACTACTTTTTTCTTCCATCATTCTAACCTACACAGTGCTGCTGAAATAACCTCAGGTATGCATTGAGTAGCTTTCTTCTGAACTTGCTCTAAAAGCAATTTGTCCTTTTCAAAAAGGGACTCCAAGCCTGTGCAGCATAGTCGAGATGGGGTCTAACCAGCTGCTGATACAAATTTAGCACAATTTCTTTACTACTAAAACTCTTAAAATTCCTCCTGATCTACCCAAGCACCCTATTTTCCCTTGCAACAATAGCTGCACACTTACTAGGCCTAGATGGCTTTAAATCTCCTGTAATAACTGTTACACCTAAGAAATCCAATTAGGGTCAATGCGGAAATAATTTATCCAGTATCCCATTCCAATTTGCTACACGAACAGGCCAAGTTGCTACAGAATATAAAAAATTGTGTAGCAATTTTTTGTGTGTATAACCATTGCGTTTTCACAAACAATATGTGAAAGACCCTAATTCTTAATTAGAGGTGCCCAACTTGCCTCACTTTAGTACTAGCCTTGTAGTTTCATATCCATTCGTTACTCACGAGTAGCCTAGGCCTAACGTTAGGCCTATACTGATTAACTAGGCCTAGGCTAGGTCAATTTCAAGTGTATACTTTGTATAAATGTCTTAGGCCTAGGCCTAGGCTAGGCTACGTTTTGTACAGTGACAGACTGACTCCAGATACACTCTCGGCCATAGGCCTAACGTTAGGCATATTTCATAACAAAAGCAGAAAATATGGTCAATCGCTCATATCATTAGAAATATCTGAGAGCAAAACGTCGGAACCAAGAAGAAGAAGTTGCACTCAAACTCACAAAAGGCATGGGAGCAGGGCGCAGCCTGGTCCCAGTTCTTCACGGAGAAACTTCACCTCCTTGCTTCTCATACAGTCATATTACTGCTAAATGTGGTCAACGTACGTACGGCGTAACACCAATACACCATGGAGCTACTGCACTATTGTGGGAAATTTTCCATTGGTTGACATTGACCGTGCATGTCCCCATGCCCAAAAGGTAAACAGTTATTACGCAACGTAGAGCTGTCAGCTCGCTTGCATCTGTACATGATGACCAGCCTAAGTGCGGTAACATACCAATGAGTAATCAGATGGGCGTGAATAAGATAAAAAGAAAAATAAGATGAAAAGAAAAATAAGATGATAGGCCTCTATGGAAGGGGCGACATGGCCAAACCACCCCTTCTCCTAAATACAACGATTTGCGAAAGGCGACTAGAAAAGTCCCACAACCCTCGCTTCTGCGTGGACCACGCCACGCAGAACAGGCCAATGTGGTTAGTTCATCAGGAATTTTAGAAGGGGCGGTAAGGCCAGTTGATGGCGGAATGGAAAAGTATATTAGTCCGGCTTCAGATTGAGGTAAGTGCCACCATGTTTTCCGAATCCCTAAAATGTCTCATTATAAACGGGAAAAAATCAGATATATGGGTATCTTCGGATGGGTTGGGGAAATATAGCGGGGTATCTGCCAAGAGTCAGGGTGCTGAAAAATAAAAAAATAAGGGGTAGGGGAAAGTGAAATGGCTATTATTTTTCATCCAGAAACTCGAGAGTAACAAACTACCCCTCAAAATATTTGCAAAGAAATTGTCTTTTAGTTGATATACAGAATTTGAGAATCACGTGACTTTTGAGGTCATTAAAAGTCAAAAAGGTGTGAAATTGGACCTTTGACCTAAATCTTGACTATGCTGTTTTAAAATGTAATTGTGTGCAGTAAATTGATTCATTTGTTCTCGTTTGACCTGAAATGGTTTTATTTCATGTCTTCAGACAATTTTAGGCTACTAATTTTCCAGGGTTTGTACTTAAGAAGCACCAGTATCGAACAAAATTTTAACTAGTATAAAAAATGTTAGAAAACATACTTTTCCAGCCCGGAAATGACAATCTATTCACGGTTATTGATCATTACAAGCTGTACACCATCTCGAAATCATTTTCGTATCTATTTAAGCATTCCTTGTTATAGAAAATTTATTAATTGCATACATACATGTCCATATCGATACCCCTGTCCCCTCTTAATACCTAAAAAGGTGCAAAACAATACAATGAAATATCAATACTAATAGCTTCAAATTGGGCAGGAAATTGAGGTAAGTGCCATCTGGTGTGGTCATCATAGGCCATGGGCCAGAGGCATCTCACGGGCAACCCTACAACCCTCCGACGCAATATTTTTTGGAAACCTTATTGTCCGCTGAATGCAAAATCAAGTGGTAACAGTAAATATTTTGGATCTCGCTCCTTCAAAATGGCTACCAAAAACAAAATGGTAGCAAACATTATGAAAATTTTGTATTAAATAATAATAAAAGAAAATATTTTTAAAAAGTATTTTTGAAGGATCGACTCTTAAAATTTAGTCATATTTAGTGACAAGTATTACAAAATTAATTTTTGGGACTGTTTTGGTGAGATTCAGGTTAACCAAGATTGTGGAAAAACAACAAAATGGCCGCCAAACTAAACGAAATATTTTCAAAAAATTGTGAAAAAATTGCAAATTTCAACATTCCTCAATCACAATGATATAAAATAATATTTTCAAATTAAGGCGGAACTTGACAATCCTAGATACAAGAGTTATTGTCATTCAATATGTCGGAAACGTACTGAAGAATTAACACAATACTACACTTAAAATTCCCCGCAAAAATAAGAAAATAATAAAAAAAAAAATGCAAATAAATGTCAGAAAATAATCACTAAAAATATATTTCGATGACAAATTTCTAACATCTTTATAGCAAATTGTACATAATTCTCAAAACATGATGTCTGGTATTTTACGCAGGACCCCATAACCAAGATGGTGGAGACAATAAAATGGCCCCAATTGAACGATCATAATGTATAAAGAATAATATAAAAACTTTTAAAACAGTTGCCCTTAATTTCTGGCCAATTTTATGACAAATAATCCAAATTTATTTTTCAAAATATCCTTTTGGAACTCAGATCAACCAAAATGGCGGAAAAGCAAAATGGCCGCCGATGCAGTAATTATGTTGATATATCATGACGATAGGAAAATAATCGTTAAAAGTAGTTTTGACACAATAAAACCTAACTGGTGTCCATTTTCTGTTGCAAATATTCACAATTAAGTTTTTTTTCTGGACATTTCTTTTAAGATCCAGGTCAACCAAGATGGGAATATAGCAAAATGGTCGCTAATGTTTTTTGTAAAAAATTTTGTATAATAACTCGGTCTCTTGTGTGTCAAATAACGGTCATTTCACTGACTACTTTCAGATTTCTAAGGGAGTGCGTCAAGGTTATCCACTGAGCCCATACCTGTTCATTCTTTGTACGGAGAGATTATCAATAACTTGATAATACATAATAAGGATATTGGAGGTATTTCTATCTGTGATCGTATAGTAAAAATAAGCAATTACGCCGATGACACCGTCATTATAACTGACGGTACTAACAGTTCATTAACGGAAGTTATCAAGCTACTGAATGCTTTCACAAAAGGCTCATCATTGGTTAAAGGTTAATTTTGAAAAGTCCCATTTGTTTGCCTTCGGACCTTTTCATAGAACGACATCAAATTATTTCTGTAACTTACCCTTCGTATGTACTGTACAGGCGGAACCATCACCTATCTGGGAATATCTTTTACTCACCACGAGGAAGACGTCTTTAGGTTAAATTACTTGCCTAAGCTTTCTCGAATCAGGCCATTGTTAAACGTTTGGTCGTCAAGGGATTTGAAACAGATTGGAAAGATTTTGTTAATAAAAACGTTCGCTTTATCTCAGTTGGTTTATTTGCTTACCGTTCTCCCTAATCCCCCCTTCCTCATTTTTTCAAGAACAAGAGAGCATTTTGTACAAATTTATTTGGTCAAACAAACCCGACAAGGTGAAACGTTCTGTTCTTATAAGTGCCAAATGTGAAGGTGGATTAGGAATGGTTGATTTATCCTCCTTTGCTTGTAGCTTAAAATGTAAATGGGTAAAAAAATATTTGCAGGATGGCTTTGCTTTTTGGAAAGCATTATTCGATAGTGAGCTTAAAAACTATGGTGGAAAATTTCTTTTTGAATGTAACTTTTCAAGTGATGATGTTATGGTAGAAAGCAAGTTTATTTATGACTGCGTCTGGTCTTATTTTAATTTTCGCCCTCCTGATGTGTATGCTAATCAGTACATTTTAAATAACTCATATATTCAAATTGAAAATAAACTTATCTATTGTAGAGCTCTAATGATCTCCAAAGCTTACAAAGTAAGTGATTTTTTAATGACACAGGCGAAGTGCTTAATTACAATGATTTCTGCCACAAATATAACGTTACTGGTATTTTCCCTTTCACATTGTACTATGGAATTATTTCTGCCCTCCCGAGGGAGTGGAGACTTAATCTACATGCTACTGATGAATCCAATGATAACACAAAGCGTTTACCAATGTTTATATCTCATGCTCGTAGCAATAAAATGGTATATAACTATTATCAATAAAAAGACATCCAAGGCTACTGCTATCTTAAAATGGGAATCCTACAGCAATTTGTCATATTCCTGGTCAGATATTTTTTATCATCCCCTTCAAAGCTGTTAGAGACCCCAAGATGCAATATTTTCAGTTCCGTTACGTTCACAGAACTATAGAATGCAATAATTTTTTATACAAGATTAAAAAGAAAAATTCCCCCTCTCTACCTTTTGTAAAGATTCTCCCGAAACTTTAAGCCATTTGTTCTGGTCCTGTAACATTACTACACGTTTTTGGAACGACATTCTATTAAATTGTTTAAAAAGGGATTTTAGCTTAAATCAAGATCAGGTAAATTTTGGTTTAGTCCATGAAGACACCCATCCTCTAAATTTCTTTATTTTGAATGCCAAATATTACATATTCAATTGTCAGATTGTAAGCTCTCGAAAAAAAACCCTAATGCTGATGTATTTCATTTTAGATTTCGCTTCTTACTTGAAGTAGAATACTATATCTTGCAAAAAGAAAATAAGGAAGCAAGAGAACTGTATTTCAGAGAATATTTCTTGCAATTTGTTTGAATTTTGTTTCCCATTTATGTATGACTTTAGTTTCTTCAGAGGTTAAAACTCACTCCTTGTTGTTATTAAAATGTAATCACTTGATTTGTGTCAAAGTTTCATTATATGTATGTATATATTTACGAATCCACAGTTATCTTTTCAATAAACGAGATGGAAAAAAGGAAAGCTTAAATGAATATGAAAATGATTTCGAGAGGGTGTACAGCTTGTAATGATCAATAACCGTGAATAGATTGTCATTTCCGGGCTGGAAAAGGATGTTTTTCTAACAAATTTTTCACCAGTTAACATTTTGTTCGACACTGGTGCTTCCTAAGTACAAACCCTGGAACATTAGTTGCCTAAAATTGTCTGAAGACATGTAATAAAACCATTTCAGGTCAAACTAGGACAAATGAATCAATTTACTGTACACAATTATATTTTAAAATAGCATAGTCAAGATTTAGGTCAAAGGTCAAATTTCGTACCTTTTTGACTTTTAATGACCTCAAAAGTCACGTGATTCTCAACATCTGTATATCAACTAAAAGACAATTTCTTTGCAAATATTTTGAGGGGTGGTGTGTTACTATCGAGTTTTTGGATGAAAAATAATAGCCATTTTACTTTCCCCTACCCCTTAATTTTTTTTTTATTTTTCAGCACCCTGACTCTTGGCAGATACCCCGCTATATTTCCCCATCCCACCCGAAGATACCCATATACCTGAATTTTTCTGTTTATAGACATGTCAGGGAATCGGAAAAACATGGTGGCATTAATGACCATTCCAGGTGGCACTTACCTCAATCTGAAGCCGGACTGTATGGGGAGCATAACATAACATAAGAGGTTGAAGGGCAGAGGGGCAAGGCCCCATAAGATGCCCCGAGAGCAGGAGCAGGAGGCTATGTAAGCGTGGAGCGTACAAGTAAATTTTTAACTACTTACAAACCCGACCCTCAGATATGACTGGAGACGACTCTTCACAAATGAGAAAATATGAAAAATGGAAGGTCTACTTCATTTTTATTTGTTTGTGTTACGACGGATCAAATAAAAAAAATACATTTTGAGACAATCACTTCGAACAGTTGCCTTTTAGAAAGGTGCACTGATATGTCTTACATGTATTTATGTCTCAAGTGATCATAGTTACAGGCCAATCCTCGGAATTCATCCTCTAATTTTATTTCTTTGCATGTCAGCATTCGAGGCCGGGAGTGTAGGCAGGCAACTTCGCCTGCCTGTAGGAGTTGTTTCAGTTTGGGACTTGGGGAGGGGGGCAGAAGATTCTCAGTCAAAACATGCGATTATGCCGAAAAACAGGTCAATCCATACGAAGCGCCACCATCAGTTGGCGCAGAGCGTTGAAAAAATGAAACTCGTAAATAACTGCACTTCCGTATGTGGAATTGAACCTTTTTCTCTAAGTTTGCAAAGAACTTCGAAATCGATAAAACTTGATTAAAAAATGAAAACTGATCAGATACAGTGGCGTAACCAGCAGGGGGAAGGGGGAAAACTGCCTCCCCCCAACAGAAAAAACGGGGGGAGGAAAACGGGAAGGGAAAGAAACAAAGGAAAAATAGGAAAAGAGAGGGAAGGAGAGAAAAGAAAAAAGAGAAAAAAGGAGGGAAGGAAAGGAAAGAAAGGCAGAAGAAAATTTAAAGACCGTTCACGCAAGGAGACCAAGAACATCAAGCGTGTATATTTTCCTTTAACGTTTAAAAATGATGTTTATTTGGATGTTATAGGCCTATATATCAGATATATTTTCATGTTGACATATGAATTGCTAAACTCGAGTTTGTGTAAATTTGTCATTTTACCTGAAGACACCAAATTTATCTAGCTTCTTCGGGAAGCAGTTTATAGTTTGGTTTCGCCGAAGGGCTCTTCGCCAGACAGTCGTGAGGACTTACTGAAAAGCAATCATTCTCAGATTTGCACCAACATTTGAAGGAGGTGCAGATTCTTCATGAATTCCTCAACTCTTTAAACTTCTCCACAGGAAACCCAGAATTCAAAGCAGGCTGCAACACTGCTCGGTATCAAGATGCTATGGTTTCAAAAGGGCATAAATTTCGGCGCGCTTCACGCGCCGCAATATATCCTTACTGCAGTGGTGTTCACATTTGCAAGAAAAATCGGAAAACTTAGCTACGGTACTACTTACAAGCCCGAGAAATGCCATTTTCATGTGTCTGAGGGGTCGCAATTTTTCAAAATTTTCTGTACGCTCCGCGCCAACTGAAGATAGTCTCTCTAGCAAGCCTTCATGAGGGGAACCATTGGCCTACCGTACTCAAATGCTCTCATACACACCTGTCACCAGATACCTTTCAACCCTGTCAGTTGAGTAGTCTGTGTAAATGGATTCTTTGGTTACTGAAGTGTCAGAATTTTATCAATGTTCAATGTTGCAGAGCAGTGGCGTAGCTACAGAAGGCAGGGCGATTGTGCTTCTGCTCGAAAAAGTGAAAAAATCGAAAATTTACCAATTGAGACACCAGTCAAATACAGTGCGGTTTTTCCAAGTTTGCGTTCGTAAAATTCCTAATAAAAGTTCCATATTTGAAATTATTAGTTTTAAAAAGGCAAAAAATGAAAATTGTTCTTGCTCGTAGAAAAAGCAAAAACATTAAGCATAACAAATATACCTTTTGGTCAATGGAGTAGGGTGAGTTGCGTGGTCCAAATTCCTTTTTCCAAAGTCCTCCGACCCTCTGGCAAAGGGCCGTTCGGCGAAACCAAACTGTAAACTGTTTCCCAAAGAAGCTATACGTCCAGCGTTTCTCAAGTTTTTGTCCACCGACAACTTGACAAACCTTCGAAGGAATTTTCAAACTAGTTTATTGGGTAACTGCATTTCTCTTTTAAAATAGAGGGTTGCCAACGTTACTAATGGCGTATGTGGTCTGATTTTGTAGGGCATATGCTAACTGGGTCAGTCAGCTTTAATCGTTCAAATATTTTGCTAAGTTCACTGTATCATGGATGATTGCACCTTCTAAACTTCTCCTTGATTCCCTCAATTTCACTGAATATGAGGGATTAGAAGCCTGAAGGAAGCTCCTACTATTGGCTGCCTTAACTTTCTATTTGGATTGCAGTGGCGTAACTACTGGGGGGGGGGGCAGGGGGCAAGTTGCCCCCTGGAAAAAAATTTGGGGGAAATTTGATAAATCTTCTTATTATTACAAAAATTTCACAAACATTTTTCGAAATTTTTGTTAGAATAAGAAATTGTGAGACATTTCTCATACATAATTCGTATTTTCATGCAACAAATTAACTCAGATTTCATCAGTGTCTCATGAACCGACCCAATTTGCGTTCCACAGAAATGTCCTCGTCGCGTAGCAAATTGAATGTTCTCTTGTGCTTGTATACGTACGGGGGTTATGATCAGTGCATTTCAGTGCACAGGAAGCTGTTATTCAGGTAATACTTTGGGAATTCATCAGTAAAGGGATGTGAAAACTGACAAGTCACTACCGTAGACCCCCGAGGTTGTTATGTTCTTAGCTAGCAGTAGCTGTACGATTTTACTCTGTGTACATAACGATGGATCGGGCTGAAACAATCCATGGCCAACGACAAACTTAAAGTTAATCTAGAAATTAGAATTAACGGGAACCGTTGGCACATGTAGATTTTGTTACTTAGCCTAATCCTTGGAGACTTACAAGCTAGTTCGGGAAAATAGCTTTCTGCTCACTTTGAGTGTAACAATAAATGGACAACGAGTACCTTGTGGCCTTCTACACATAACAGACTGCTTTTCTCACAGGATATCCTGTGTGATCGAGCCAATATTAGGCCTCCTTAGTGTCGTGCGAAGAGGAGACCATTGGGTCATGCCCCCCTCACTGATGCCATTTTTTCTTTGTTCTTAAAAATACGTAGTCTAACTTTATTAACACAGATTTTACTTCAAAAGATAGCATATGTGGCACCAGAATGCTTATAAGGACACCCAATCTTTGATTTTTTTTTTTAATTCCTACAAATAGACTAGGCAAGTTCTGTCAAATTCCATTTTTTACTTAAAAAGGTAGACTCTGTTTCCCACTGGTGGCATCGATAAAAAAGACTTCATGTTTAGATTCTCTTTACAAGCAGAAATACGCTATTTTAACCATCTGAGGCGTCTGATTTTTCGAAATTTTCTTTTAGGCTCCGCGCCAGCCAATGGTGGCGCTTCTCTCGGTCTTTTGGGCAAAATTACATGTTTGGAGTAAAATAAGCTCTTAACTCTCTGATCACTTTGCAGTTTGCGAACATATTTTAAAGAGAGCATTTTATTGCAAACGACAAAAGAAGAAAGCGACTGGCTAGATTCTTCGTATTAGCCTGGAAAATGCTATTTCCGGCTATCTAAGGGGTCTGATTTTTCCAAATTTTCTCTACGCTCCGCGCCAACCAATGGTGGCGCTCCGCTTAGATAATCTTTATGACAAAATAACATTTTGTGACCAAGAAAAACCACAAATATCGATCAATGCTCTTTTATTTGGACTTCTAAAAGTGTGCAAATTTAATGACAAGTTTTACTTCGTAAGGCAGCATAAATGGCATAAGAATTCATTTAAAGTCACAAAAGTTTCAGTTTTATCCTCATGAACCACCACGATTCAACCTTTAACACTGTTCCTGTCAAAGTCGAAAATGTTGCACCATTTTGCATGTAGGCTACTTGAAAACGTCAAATAATATCCGGACACCCCTCCCCTTAGACCATACTGCATGCCTCTCCCCCTTCAGAGAAATCCTGCGTACGCCACTGCTTTAGTACATACAAATAAACCAGATATTGTTTACCAAAACAATATACTTTGTTATTTCCGATTGCTCTATGTTATACTTTAAGATTAAAATGCAGGTAATATTACAAAATGTCAAGGTAATGTTGATATACTTGTAAGTTTGCATATTTTTTATGAAATACATACACGTTGACCGGGAAAAGTTTTGGGGAAATTTCATACCTTTGCGCCCCCTGGAAAAAATCCTAGCTACGCCACTGTTGGATTGGTCTACATCAACGAAGGGGTGACAGGGATGTAAACTCTCACACAGTTCGTCACGTCAGAGGTGCAGGGGTGGCGCCAGGACTTTCCCGACAGGGGGCCAGCTTTTCAAGGACCCGACAAACAGACAAAGGCGATGAACTAGTCCCGGTAGAACGTGACTTGGCAGAATCGCTCCGAATTTTTTGGCTTTCTTTTAAACAAATACTTAAAAATCTGGAGTTTATTTCGAAGAAACAAATTAATTTTTTTTTGAAAGAAATTTGGCTTTTGTAAGGATCATAAAAAGGTGGAATTTTTATTGAATAATCCGTCCTTCATATGGGTAAAATCAAAACCGTTATAAAGGCGACAGCTGGAATTCTTTTGGGGTTACGCATTTAATCGTACTAGGCCTACGAACTAAGGCTTCAAGACGAGAATAGAAGTTTGCCCGAAAAGTTTCTCCAGTTTCTTTTGACAGAAAATTAAAAAATGAAGGGCTTTTCATATTGAAGAATTTTTTAAGAAACTGGAAGAAAATTTTGGTTTTTTTGTAAGGTTATAATGAAAATTTTGGGTTTTTATTAAGTGATATGCCTTTCAAGGCCAAACTGTGGTAAAATGTCGGGGTGATTAACACACTTGGTTTTGGTTATTTATTGTATGGAGTATCCATCGACATTGAAACCTTTCGCTTCTTTTATCAATCTGAAGCTTACATTGGAAAAAATGGTAATTTATGAAAGATTTTTGAGGTTTTATGGAAAAATCTGACCTTCTTATAAGAAAAATCAAGTAGGGGTGATCTGCAGTTTTGTTGGGTTTACTGAATATCATCATGCAGATTAAGGCTCTCGGACCATATTGGAAACTTTTTCGGCGGAAAAAATCCCATAGCTTCCATTATATACTTAGATGTACAGGAGCCTTTCAGTTTGGGATAGGCAAAATTGTCTTTTTTGTCCGAAAAATGTAATCCTGTCCAAAAGATCAAAGTAAAGACCATAGAAATTTTTGAAAAATAGAAACCCCCAGACCGTCAGACAGCAGGAAATGGCATTTCCCTGGCTCGTAACTAAAAACAAAGCAGCCATTATTTTGAGCTTTCTTTCGCAATAAAATTTTCACTTCAAAATACTGCCCCAAAACAAAGCAGAACTTGCAAGCATGCATTGTTCTGTGAAGTAATCTGTTCGACCAAAACACCATCAGTTGGGGCAGAGCGTACAGCAAATTATTAAAAATCTAACCGTTCAGACAGCCGAAAATGGCATTTCCCAGACTTTCAACTAGAAATGAAGCAGTCGTTATTTTGAGCTTTCCTTGAAATGAAAGTTTCACTTCAATAGAAAAAAAACAAATCGCTAAGTGATCAGAAAATAACCAAATAAAAGATGTATTGTTCTTGTCTCTTTTCGGGCGGACTCTATGCAACGGAATTGAAAACATAGTAGTGCCTGAGTCTATTAACAGATTAAGAATCTTCGTATTCAGTCGCAAAGTCAATTAAATAGATGAGATCTTCTACATGACTGCTCAAACTCCACTACCCCAGTTCAGACTATAAATGATTTTACTTCCAATGAAAATATGTCACGTTAGCGTAGAAATTATGTTTATGTGCACATGCGAATCAAATGCGCGATTGAAGCAGTTTGCTATTTAAGTTGTAACGCTTTTTCAGTGCTGTTTTCAATTGTCTATAACGTGCCGGGCTTTCCCGGAGGCCAGGTCGAAAACGCGGAAACCGGAGAAATGTTCAAATACCGATTACCGACAAAATGAAGTTCCGCGGTTTCAACCTCGCCTTTCCCCAGGCGGTCACCTGTGAGCGATACTACTATTATTATTTGAGCTGTGCGTGCATGAATTCATTTTTAATAATATTATTTAGATGAATTTTAGTTTTATATTGGATGGGTTAGATGGTTAGATGGTGTTTTACGGCCCAGTTTCCAACCTATTGGTTCAAGTCGAGCCGGCCACGGCCTTTTTTCCAGTTGTGACTCACTGGCTTGTTTTCCCTACTCCATTGCTTATGCGGAGCATCATGCACAACGGCAGTAGATTCCATTTTTAGAGTCTTTGATATGACTCGACCTGGAAAGCGAACCCGGGCCTTCTGCGTGAGAGGCGAATGCTCTACCGTTAGACCAAACACGCAGTTATATTGGATGGTAGTGTTTATGGTTGTGTAAAGAAGGCTCCTATGGTGACTTATGTGAATTAGAGGAGAAGACAAATCAATTAAAAATGTTGCTGTTTTGGGTCTTAGGTCGAAGGTCATCTGAGACATATTCAAAATAGTTTGTAATTCTCATCTAGTAATTTATCATTTTTTATTTCAAGGGAAATTACATTACTTTATTTTATTTGAACAACCAGTTTGTATTTCATTTTTTCAATTAATGCTATGGACTGAGGATTAACAAATTGTTAATTTGATGGCAGCTCCTTGTTTTATTGAACACACTAATTATGCCCACTTGGAATCTCCATATTCCTTGTGAGGGAAACATCTGACCGATCCCAAGAACCCAATTGAATTTTACACATATTTTACATTTCAACTTGCTTTTATCTAATAAACCAACCAAGTCTTTTACCATCCATCCCCAAAATAGCCTTCACAAGAACAGCTTTGATATGTGCTTACATTCCCACATATCTCCACTGCACTCTTGAGCTACATGATACCACAAACTTTTGAAAACAAAGAAACTGTACAATACATGTATTCCAATGACTGGGGTCTGTCAGTATTGTGATTGTTCCCCATTTCACTTTAGCAGTTACAAAACACAGGTACAAGTAGCTTGGCAGGGCTTCAAGGAAAAGGGATGAATGGTAGACGGAGGGAATACTCCTACATTTTAGCACGAGAGTCAAGTTTCCCAAGAAACTGTAAGACCACCATAAACAAAGCATTTTCTTGTGAGATTAAATTGCATTTACTGAAAACAAAGATGCAAAGCAGTATAAAGATTGTAAGACTCTCCACATACTGAAGAGGTGTAAAAGAATACAAAAATTCAAGCCCATGATAATGAAGTGTTAATTAAGTTTTTATTTAAAATCCTGAGATCAATTGCACGATGAAGTAAGTCTAAGTAACAGTTTCACAAGGTTAGTAAAAAATTATGAATATGAATACATAAATAAAAACACCAAGTCAATTATTGATCAAGATGAAAATCTCCCTTATTATTACCGATAACATGTGAAGTTTGTCAGGGTGAGATCCTGGCATAAAAAAAACCAGGAGAGGGGATATAACTAATATATTACAAACATTAGATTGCCTAGGCATCTGTTTGCTAGAACAATGAAGCTAGCCAGGACTTCGACATAAACAGAGTCTGAATTAGCAGCAGTTGCACACTTGCTCTGTATGCAACCTGACTGCCTTTACTACTCAACTTGACTATGCATTTGCACACTTTCAATTAACCTTTGAAGGAAGGTCATCATTATTAATTTATAGATGAACAACCTTAAATTTGTAGGGACAACCATATTTTACTAACCATCTGTCTCCAGGATAACTGATCTTTTAACACAATATTTAATCTCAAGCAAAGATATTCTTCTTTGAAACATTAAAAGGCTAAATAATAATAATGCTATTTATTAAGCACTTTTCAAAAACACTCAAAGAGCTGTACAAAGAAAGGGTTAAAACAAAATACAAAATGCACCAAAATTTCGCAGATAAAATCAAAATTTAAAGCACAGAAAAGAACAAAAGCTAAAATACAAAAATGCTACTAAAAACAAATGAAATGCAATACTAATCATAACCTTAGTATGAAAAGTTTCCCGAAAGAAGGGAGAAATAGTTCTTTAGATGTGGGCAGTCCAAAACAACCTTCAGTAGCCTAATTGCAAAGTTTTTCTTTGCAGTCTAATTTAAGGCTGTGAAAATAGTGAGACTCAGTGATAACCTATACACTACTTCGATCCGGTTGAAGTGACGCGATGAAATGATTCAACTAAAGTCACACATGTGTTGTCACTGCGCTAAAGACTAAGTGACCTTTAAGGAGGTGCAGGTGTCTTCTACTTAAATCATAGGGAGTAAAGAGTGTATCTTGGCTAAAAAGTTCCTAACGATTTGTACCAAAGGTATTTTTGAAGTTTGTGAATGGGAGACAAATCTTTGAAAATGATTTAAAACAATATTTTGTGGAAGTATGACGTATAAATCAAAATAAATGTTAGCCTCCATGCCAGAAACACTGTAATATTTTACTTTGCTCTCTGTTGATATAAGGTAACAACCACTGACTGACCGAATGCATGTATTGTGCATGCTATTATGTAACTGCGGTCGAAAAGCCGGCCGGACGTGTGACCTGTCAGACGGTACAATGCCTGCCACTTAAATCATAGGGAGTAAAGCTGTATCTTGAACTAAAACCTCACAATTCTCAGCGAGAGCATCGAAGTACCTTTTACCATGGATAACGAGTAGTAAAATTATAATTCTAAGGAAAAATGTTGACAAAGTACTGATGTATAAATGTTGGTCACTTTGTGAAAACATGACAATATTTGAATATGCCCTGCTATCAAGTAATGTACAGCACTTAGTTAAACACAGCTTTTTCAAGATTGCTACATTTTACAGAAGGTACACATATTTCTGACGGTCTCATGTGGACATATTTTCCAGATGAAATTTGATGTTTATGCAATACTTCAATCAGAAATTATAAATATACTCGATGAAAGTCACAGTATTAAACATTGTTAGTAAACATTGCAATATATATTTGGTGAATTAAGTGTCCAGCAATACCATTCACACACATGTCCCTCTTAAAAATGATCTACCCTAGCAACAACAACCTCAATCATCCAAAATGAAGGCAGGCTTTGGCTTGGTACTATTCTACTGAAACAAAACAAAACAAAGAAATAATTCTCAATCGTTGAGCTTACAAACCATAGCTTAAGTCAACACTAAAATGCACGATCCTACACGTTTTGCAAAAGTGTAGTCTACATGAGTCCAAACGATTTCCCTTTCGGGAAACCAAAAACCATATTGGTGATGTCAGGACTACTTGCGGACTGCATCTATCCCCATAACTTACTCAGCAATATCCTCCTCTCCATTACACAAAATTTCAATGGTTGCATTACCCTGATCAACCTCTGCTACATTATGTTTCTCTTCATGTTGCTTACACTGCTTTTTCCTCTGAAATGTTTTCTCACAATGTTGACATTTGTACTGTCTTTCACCAGTGTGAGATCTTTCATGATCTGAACAGTTTGATTTTGCTGCAAATGTTTTTCCACAATATTTGCACGCATAAGGCTTTTCACCAGTGTGGGTCCTCTCGTGCAATTTCATGCCACTATGGCATGAAAAACGCTTTTCACAATACTTGCAAGGAAACGGCCTCTCCCCTGTGTGGGTGTGTTCATGTCTCCTCCTACTATGGCAAGAACTGAAAAACCTGGAACAGAACTGACACTTGTATGGTTTCTCTCCTGTGTGGACCCTTTCATGTTTCAGACAAGCTGCACTGGAAATGAACATCTTACTGCAAAACTGACACTGAAAATTTTTCTCACCTGTGTGAAGATTCTTATGATGTCTAAGGGCATTAGATGATGAGAGAGCTTTAAAACAGATAGAGCATTTGTATGCTTTCTCTCCAGTATGAGTTCTTTCATGAGATTTACAGCTATCCTTTTTTACAAATCTCAATGGGCAGTACCGACAAATGAAAGGTTTGTCACCTGTGTGAATCCGTTCATGATTGATACAGCTGTGTTTGTATTGAAATGTTCTGCCACAGTATTGACACTCATAAGGTCTTTCCATTGAATGGGTTTTCATATGAGTTAGTAAGCCTCCACTCTGTCGGTACGATTTAGGGCAGTGTGCACATTTGAAAGGTTTAGCATCGCATTGAGATAGTTCATGGTTCCTATAGGAACTGTCTTCAGAGAAAGTTTTGTTACAAAAATTACACCGATACAAATTATCTTCGGTATGTGACTTTTCATGTTGCCTACATTCCTCTAAACTTGCAAAACATTTGCTACAAAATCTACAAAAATGGTCACGTTCTTGGTGTGCTATAAGCGATTTTTTTATGACAAAGCCTTTACCACAATATTGGCAAGTAAAGGGTTTCCCCCTTTCATGGCAGTCTACATGGGATTTCCAGGATCTCTCACCCCTAAAAGATTTACCACAGTGTTTGCAAACAAACTGCTTCCCCAGAGTGTGCCTCCTTTCATGAACAACAAGGTTATCCTTCCTGGAAATTAATTTGTTACAGTATCTGCACCTGTACTTGTCTTGGCTATTGTGGTTTCCCTGATGGGATCTGCATTCTTCATTGGTATCAAAAGTTTTATCACAAAGCTCAGATGTAACAGACTTAACTGAAACCTTCCTTGAGTCTGAAAGATTGCTGGATATGTCTTTTACCTCCTTCTGGGTGTTAACCTCTTGAGATGATAAAACATCTTCTGTCATACCATTTAAATCCTCTGTTTCTGCAGTTCCTCCCTGTTCTTTTTTATTGTTAATGCTATTTGGTCCAGGGATGCCACCTTTTAATAAATTTGAAAAAAAGAATGCAATACTGAAATAAAGTTGTTTAACAATTGTTTAAAAGCATGGCTGGAAATTTCAATTAGCCAAAAATGTTCCTTTCAAAAAGGCTTCAAATTTCCATTTACTGATATCAGTTGGTCGACAGAATCTAACATTTCTTGAGTTCAACTACAAAGTACTGAAAGAGAGTTATCACAGTGTAACAAGAGAAAGACATGATGTTTGAATATTTTGAAAGGTAAACCAGAAAGCCAAAAGGCTTAGTGATTCCTTGCCATCAAATACCTTACCTGCTTTCAAATTGACAGTGCTTGATAGATTTTTCTTTACATTTTAGGCACAGAATTTTCACAATTTTACCCCTGGTGACCTCAAATGACCTTTGACCTCTACCAAAAACAATAGGCTCTTTTCTCTCAACATGACAAATCTATATACCAAATATGAAAAGTATCTGTTACTCTTATCTGGTGATATTGTGTTTACAAGCCATTTTCGAAGTTTTGGCAATTTTACCGCTGGTGACCTCAAATGACCTTTGACCTCTACCAAAAGCAATAGGCTTCTTTCTCTCAACATGAAAAATCTATACACCAAGTAGGAAAATTGTCAGGCAATCCTATCTGAAGATATCATGTTTACAAGCCATTTTCGGTGTTTTCACATTTTTACCGCTGATGACCTCAAATGACCTTTCACCTCAGCCAAAAACAATAGACTTCTTCCTCTCAACATGACAAATTTATATACCAAGCATGAGAAGTGTCGGTCACTCCTATCTGAAGAAATCATGTTTAAAAGCCATTTTCGGGATTTTCCCAATTTTACCGCTGGTGACCTCAAATGAACTTTGAATTCTACCAAAAGCAATAGGCTTCTTTCTCTCGACATGACAAATCTATATACCAAATATGCAGAGTATCTGTCACTCCTTTTGGAAGATATCGTGTTTACAAGCCATTTTCGAAGTTTTCACAATTTTACTGCTGGTGACCTCAAATGACCTTTGACCTCTACCAAAAACAATAGGGTTCTTCCTCTCAACATGACAAATCTATATACCAAGTATGAAAATTGTCGGGCAATCCTACCTGAAGATATCGTGTTTACAAGCCATTTTCGGCGTTTTCGCAATTTTACCCCTGGTGACCTCAAATAACCTTTGACCTCTACCAAAAACAATAGGGTTCTTCTTCTCAACATGACAAATCTATATACCATGTATGAAAAGTGTCGGTCACTCCTATCTGAAGATATCGTGTTTACAAGCCATTTTCGAAGTTTTCACAATTTTACTGCTGGTGACCTCAAATGACCTTTGACCTCTACCAAAAACAATAGGGTTCTTCCTCTCAACATGACAAATCTATATACCACGTATGAAAATTGTCGGGCAATCCTATCTGAAGATATCGTGTTTACAAGCCATTTTCGGCGTTTTCGCAATTTTACAGCTGGTGACCTCAAATAACCTTTGACCTCTACCAAAAACAATAAGGTTCTTCCTCTCAACATGATAAATCTATATACTAAATATTAAAAGTGTCGGACATTCCTATCTTAAGATATCGTGTTTACAAGCAAGTGTCACAAACACACACACACACATACACACACACACACGACATCACCATCGCATAGATTCCTTGCCTGCCTATGGCAAGGAATCAACAAAACAAAACACTAGAAAGAAAGAAGGCTTTGCGATTCCTTGCATTTTTATGAAATGCATTTTGTTCATTTTCCTCACTATTATGCTGTTCAAAATATCATGTTTACAAGGTTTGACCTTTTGTGATCCCAAATAACATTTGACCTTCATTTGACCTTCAAAAAAATGATAGCAATAATCTATTTCAAACTATAAATTTGTAAGAGAAGTACATATAGTATAAAATTCACAACAATTTGATAGACCTCTTGACTTTTTATGACCCCAAATGTTCAAACAAAATCATTTTTTCAAAAATGGGCATGGCACATTCTAAGTATCGAACCTCTCAATTAGTTGAACATGAGATTTATTACACACCAATGGGAATGTGTCATGTTGTGTCAAATACAGAAAACACGGAAAGTGTACATTGCAAAGATAACTGAAGTTCGATACTGCAGTCCTCTCCTGCAGTCATGTCTAATTTTTTGTTTTTGATGTTTCTGTTTTGCTTTTGAACCATTTTACTCTGGACTTTCCTCTGCCAGTTCTGAAAATGTTCTTCATCTAACTCCTAAAATATTCCATTTAAAACCAGAAAGCCAAAAGGCTTAGTGATTCCTTGCCACTGAAATTTAAGCCTATCTTTTTTTTTTTCAAATTGACAGTGCTCTGTAATGTTTTTCAAATTTAGAGTGCTCTGTAATGTACCCACAAATTATACATGCAAAGCATTCAAGCTTCCTACATTGAAATTCTGGATGACCTTTGACCACCTAGAACTACGGTTCTGCTCATGATATCATATTCACATACTATGTGTGAAATTTTGCTGCAGTTAGCAAGACTACAACCATGAGAAATTGTGTAAATATGATATTGAGACTTTGACCCCTTGTGAACCAAAGTTCACAAGGGATCAAAGTGAACCAACATTTGATCACACCAAAAAATATAGGGATCATTTATTAAATATACATCATCTACATGCCAAGTATGAGGACCCTACAAAAGTTACCTTTCTTGAAGTACAGTACTATGCAAACAAGCTTTTCAGAATTTGACACTGATGACCCAAATGACCTTCACGTCCATTGGGATCATCCTTTAAATACAACCAACCCACACACTAAAGATGAGCGTAGTTACATGCATTTTTGAGATACAATGTTTACAGGTTTTGACCTTTTGACCTGTCATGACCCCAAATGACCTTTAACCTCCACAAAAATTTATAGGGATCATCACCTTCATACAACCAATCTACACACTTAATATGAGCATAGTCACATGTAACTTTCTTGAGATATCATGTTTGCAAGGTTTTGACCTTTTGACATCTTGTGAACTCAAATGACCTTTGACGTCCAAGAAAATCGATAGGGATCATCTACTTAATATGACCAACCCACACACCAAATATGAGCATAGTAACATGTAACATTCTTGAGATACCTTGTTTACAAAGTTTTAACCTTTTGACCTCTCCTGACCCCAAATGAACTTTGACCTCCACGAAAATTGACAGGGATCATCTAATCAATATGACAAACCCACAAACTTAGATATGAGCATAGTCCCATGTAACATTCTTGAGATATCGCATTCACAATGTTTTGACCTTTTGACCTCTTGTGACCCCAAATGACCTTTGACCTCCACCAAAAACAATAGGGATCACCTAATCAATATGGCCACCTTACACACCAAATATGAGATTAGTCACACTTACCCTTTGTGAGATATTGTGTTTACAAGCTAAAGCGTGACATACACACACACCGCAAATACACACACATACATACACACGACATCACCATCGCATAAATTCCTTGCCTGCCTACAACAAGGAATCAAAAATGACTTTTCCAAAAAGTCAATTTAAGAAATTAATCAAAAGGCTCTTACAGCTACCTATCTACCTAATAAAGGAAGTGACATACCACTGAGTAGAATTGACACAATTTGGATTCATTTCTTGACACCATATTGACAATCCCATCATCAACAAGGGATATACTTACAGATTATCTGGATGTTTGTTAGGAGCTTGGATGTGACAATACACAAAAATTTTCTCTTTTTCACATCAAGAAGGAATGCAAAATGCCCCCTGCGCCCAAGCCCCTTCCCCCTACCCCTACCCCCCCCCAAAAAAAAAAACATTTTATTTTCTATAAATGACTAATTACATTTGTTTACAGGGGAGGGCTTTAGGAAGATATTTCTTTCACAATGTCATACCTTGGTGAATAGGCTCCACTGGAACAAGAGAGCACTCATTATCAGTCTGGCTGTCTTTGTTGATATCTACTTCAACTTTTACAACTACTTTGAGTTGATCTGAAAATAAAATTGGTGTAAATTTCTTTACGGTGAAATGTGAAAACTTTTCAAATACTATTCAGTCTACACCAGTGGTAGAGTTTCTTTTGCAATGTAATGTATATTTATACTATGGAGAATAATAGCAAGCATCAAGTATTATAATTGGCTCCTAGCAAAAGATCATCCCCCGCAGTTTACAGGTGATACTGTACAGTACATAGGTGCACTTGATGACTTGGTATTCCTTGTCCTTGGAAAAGCAAGTGTAAGAGCCATGATTTCTGCACTATTTTTTGATGGTGCCTCACACAAATAATTCAGTTCAGTAGATCTGAGACCCCTTGGAGTACAAGCATGTGATCAAATCCAGACCTGAATCCTGCAATGGGGTTTAGGTTTTCTTGACCAGATCTTTTCAGCTTTATCCCCCCTTCCGAAATGATCAGACCACTTGGTGGAGATCAAGAACTTAGGTGAAAATAAAACATAGGATGGAGGTGATCCCAGATCAATATATGACATACAATACTTCTGCAGAGGGGCTCCCGGTGTCACACAAACTTGTGTGATCAAACATGACCTGTGTAGATAAATTCAATGATGCAATGATCAGTCACTTGAACAAGAGGAAGCAATCAGATCAAAGGGATCAATTGAAAACACTCTAGTGGTTGGGAATAAAATGGACAGCTGACTGATGAACTTTGGAGATCTGCAGTGGTTGACCAAGTGAAAACATGGTCACAGTGCACTGTCTATTTCAAGTAACAATATTTGTGCATGACATAATACGCAATAAAGTTTTGGGCCCTTTCAGCAGTACAGCCTCCTTCCTCTCAGCTACAGGAAAACAAAAGTGTCACACTGGCTCCAGTCAGGAATCTCCATGATTCAAGCAGGAACTTTGTGGTTTACTGCATCATGTGAAAAGTTGCAGGGCAAGCTTGTGGGCTACTCAGCTTTATTTTTTATATTTAGTATATACTACTAACAAGGCAACCTTTTCTACACAATAAATCCTTTCCTTCCAAAGTCTTCCCATAACAATGAGTAATTGAGGGTTCCCTCGACTCCAGTTGATAAATCTAAAGTAAAACGTATTTACTCCACATTCCAACATCATTTTAACCTCCTAAATTAGTTGCATATTGTAGTCATGCCATAAATGCAGTACCTTGTAAGAATAAGTGGTCTAAAGTATGCAAGTGTTTTTATAAGCATTTGTACTGTTAAGGGTTCATCTTCAATTCCATTTTTTAGAAAAATGCCAACAACAAAACTTTCAAACGAGACATATAAAAAGTTGTTTACCATCCTCATGATCTGACTGCTCCATAAAACCTGAAGGAGATTCAGGTTTTGATCGGTCGCTATAATAGTAATCTCTGATACCCTGCAGTTTTGACTTCTCATGAAATGCCACCAAGGAACCTTTTTAAAGAAACAAACAAAAGGATAAGGATACTGTAACATAATTTGGCAACATAAATGTTGGCATATATTCCATTTCTTCTTTTCCCATTTACCAAAATGTTCTGCTTGCAATTCCATGCAAGGCATATGGGTTTTAGGTTTTCAGTCCAAGAAATAATAACACTTTTCTCTTTGCTGGCTACTAAAAAAATGTTTTAAATTGGTCTTGCATTGTTTACCAGTTAAAGTTTCCCACATTCTTCAACCAATTGTTACATGATACCAGCCTTGTTCATTTCCTACACAATGGTATTTCTGCATAATGTGTGACAGGACCTGTAAGGTGACTATCAATTCATTTGAAGCATACAGACCTCACTCACTGTAAAGATAAATCTTCACAATAAACATTTAGTGCCCATCAGGGTCAAAAGAAGGAGACTACACTTTCTACAGTCTGCTCTGTAAACCACCCAACTTTAACATGGGAAGGATGTTGGCAAAGTTTTTTCCAATAAATATCTCTCTTGAAGTATATATTCTGTAATCTTCCATATCTGTTGGTGGAAACCATACAATGGACAACAGAAACTGTCTAAAATTGCAAAGCCAAATTGAACAATACAACTCTAAATGAGTTTTTACCTTCAAATTTATTTGAGATGTGATTTCCACCATGAATAACATTGCTCTGCCATAATCCACCATTATCTTCAAAGCTGACAGGTTCTTCCTTAATGCAGACACTCTCCATACTGGAAAAGTTCTATTGAATAACAAGGAAGCCAGTTTGACTTAGTGATTACTTGCTCCTGAAACGTAATGTACATTTGTCTCATAGCATTGGCAGTGTTTCATAGATTACCAAAACAGATGAAGTTCACCTCAATTGGCCAATGCACATGCTGTAGTGTACTGTAAAAATGAGCCATTCTGCAGATACAGTACTAATGGACGTTACACTTATACACAAAACGAGGCAGTCATCAACTGATTTAATATTGATACACTATTTTTTCATTTCTTATCTAGGTTGAAAGAAGGAGTGTACGGATGTGCTGACTAGCAAGTAGCAACTGAATTTAGCTTCATGACATGAGCAGTCTCCAGGGAATTCACATCAAAAGGCACTGGCACTGTTATGGATGTTACATCAAAGTTACCACAACTTTGAAAATCTTGCATAAACATTAAGAACTCTATGAATTCTAAAATTATATCAAGACCAAACACATACCCCTAAAGGGCAGACAAAATGTCTTCCCAAATACAATGCAATTTGAATTAAAATTTATTCCCATGGTGTCTAGATTAATGTATAAAATAAGTGTTATGGAAGTTACACTCTGTTACAGATGTTACCTTGTGCAAATCAGAGTTTGAAAAACTAGGGCTATCATGCTAAAAGTAAGAATTTGTTCCAGGTTGACTGTTGACATGTAATTCTAGAGCTACTTATATATTTTAGTGCATCATAGCCAGGGTTGTCACCAGACCATTTTTAGAGCCACATAATTTGTAGTCACCGCCCTGAGGGAGTGGTCTAAAGGGAATCACTGCCCCACCACCCCTTCAATAAAATTTTATGGTTTGGAAAGTGCTTACAAAAAACAAGGAATTATCACTCTAAATTCTAAAGAAATCTAAGAAATTTATTCATTTAGGGTACAAAATTTGTGCTGGGCAGTGATGCTGATATTAATGGCAAGTACAGGCTGGGGGTTTTAAGAGCTGGTTAGTACCTCCCAGTGCTGCCCAATGTGGTAACAACCCTGATCCTAGGCTAGCCCATTTATGTGCATACACCCTTCCCCACCCATCCCCACCAGATAAAAGTGATTTTCATTTCTACAAATAAAGTACATGCACAAAGTAATCCATATGTTGTTGTACATTGATACCATCAGTAACCCAACTTTGAAACCATATTCATTTACACTAAGTACATCCACACCCCTTCCCTTCCCCCTTTTTTTTTTGATACAAAAGTATATAAAGATACAGTAATTTTACTTCAGGTCTCTGTGAAAAAATAACTGAACTTTTTGACTAATGCTGGGTATATGTTTGGAACAGGGTTGTTGATTTCTTTTATTTTAAAAAAAAAATCATGATTTTAATCAAGGTGATTTAAATCAAACAACCCTGGTTTGGAAACAACTCCCTTGTTTGGCTGAGCAGTGAGGAGGTAGGTATACAGTAAAAGTGACTCACTGGGCAGACATCTACTTCTCTGGTTCTTTCCTTACTAACTGTAGAAACTTGAAAATTCACCTCACCCAGTCATATACTATCAACTTTCGCATATGATGCCAGTGGAGTTATACATCCAAATTGTAACATCCATAGCAATTTTTAAGCTGCTTATTCCTGCACAGTTATTTAATTTCACTAAACACTTTGGTTTTGTTTTTTGTTTTGTTACAAATGGTAGCTTTGCAAATACCAGTTTCAACAGAATTTACAGAGAGGATGTGGGATTAATTTGGAACAAAGTTTGTTATGGACATCACCTCACTTAAGCATTCTTATATTTGGCAGTGAACATCACTTGATCAGTTTCCCTGAAACTTTAAAAAGGTATAAGCTGGATATTTGTGGATAATTTTCACCTAATCCAGTCATCAATGTCAACTTCTGCATATGATGCCAGTGGAGTAATGTAACATCCACAACAATGTTCAAATTGCTACTTACTGCATACAGTAGTTAATTAATTTCATGACAATGGTGTTCTCATTTTCTTCTGTGACAAACTGAGTTAGCTTTGAAAATGAATTTCAGTGTCAAAAAAAATTTACAGAGGAGTTGTGGCATAGACTTTGATCATATTTTGTTACAGACATTAACTTATGGATGTTACATTTTCAACAACACCCCTCCCAGTCATCTGGGGTGAGCTGATATTGGAATATGATAAGTAGAGTGAAAGAATGGATCAAACTAAATTGAATCAAAGCCAGTTTTGGTATGGGTACTGCATCTGCTGTAAAGGACACTGTATTTCTCGTCTGGCATACAGACAATGCAAAATATTGAAAATTTCATACTGCAAAAATGGCAGGGCTAAAATTTCATCTCAGGGGGGAAATTTTTTTCCTTATATTTTTTTCTTTTAGTAAAAAAAAAAATCACAATGTCCTGAAGAGGCAACTTTCATTAAATTGAAGGGAAGGCTATTCCAATCCTCTTTAGTTTGAGTCAAAAACTAAATTTATCATCAGTTTTAACTAGTATGTAGGAGGCAGAAATGGAAGTCATGCATTAAACTGTTCTGCGAGTAGGGCATTGGAGACAATCAACACGTATGAGACCCTCGTCAAACACACCTTTAGAAAAAAGGATCAGTCTACTTTGTCTCCATCTATCAGTCAAAGGCACAAGGTTTAGTTCTTTGAGGAGGCTGGTCATTGATCCTGGCTCTCTTGATTAGTCAGAGGGGATAAATTAAGAGCAAAAGTAATAAGGCTACAATTTGCAGGCTGAATCTCATGCCCCAAGTAGTAGCCATCAGTCCCAACTGCTCAATGTCATCCTGAAGTTTGCGACAATCATCACTGGACTCAATAAGACAGTAATAGACACAATCATCTGCAAAAAGACGGACCTTCAAAGAAACAACATCAAAAATATCAATTATCATTGATATGCACCAGGAAGAGCATTGGTCACAGGACAGACCCCTGAGGGATGCAAGGGAGATGTCCCATTGAGGAAGACCACATTCCATTAACAACAACAGATTGCTTACAATCAACAAGAAAGTCATCAACCCAATGAATAATCTGCTTTGAAACACCAAGCATGTGCAGCTTGGTCTTAAGCAGTTTGTGAGGAGCAGTATCACAGGCTTTTTCAAAGTTTAAGATAAACATGTCAATTTGTTTATGAGCTGCATCAAGGGAGGAAGCCCAGTCCTCAATTATAGACAAAAGTTGTGTTTGCAACTATGAGACTTATGAAACTCATGTTGGATGGGAGAAAGGGAGAGAGCAAGTTATATGTTTCAATATGGTTCATAAGTTTAGAAGGAATAAGGTAGGCCAAGGTAGGGAACTGTCACCTTTTTTTGAAAATACTAGGGCAGACATTAATTTGCAGTCTTCAAATCCTCTGGAGTGCATCCTTTTGTAAGGGATTGCTGGAGGAGATGGCTTAAAACAGGTGGAAACTCAGTGGCAATCTCTTAAGTTTGATAATGTAACATAACAGGTTGAAGGGCAAAGGAGGGCCAAGGCCCCATAAGATGCACTGAAGCCCAAACTCTAATCAAAAGTCAAACCACCACTAGGCAACAGCCCCAAGCAATCAGATTTTACTACAGTCATGGAAGAACTTGTCAATAAAGCAGTGAACTGACAGGGAGTTTCAGAACCCAGGGATGGATGTCATCTGGTCCCCTGGCCTTATCAATCTTAGTACCATAAAAAATCTTTCAACTCCCAAAGGTGAATATAGTTCTATCATTCAAATCTGGTAAACCCCAACTTGTCTGATTCGGTTGATTAACCTACTGCATGTCTAACCCTTTACCGTTGTGCTCCAATCAGGGCATATTTGTGCGTCTTGGGAGTGGGCGGAAAGCAGAGGTAGCATGCCCCACATAAGCTTCCATAGGCTATTGACCCTGCAACTTTAAACTACTGTCTCTATGGTTGTTGTGGCCGAAATTTTTGGGCAGCTACTGGCAGTTTCAAGCTCCGCTTAACATAACATAACATAACATAACAGGTTAAAGGGCAAAGGAGGGCTGTAAAGGCCCCATAAGATGCCCTGTAATCCAAAAAAACCCCCAAAACAAAGCAAACCACCAACACCTAAAGAGCTTAGAAAGATTAGATTCTACCACAGTCATGGAAAAACATGTCAATATTAACCTTAAAATGGTGCACTGATGTGGAGTTAACAACCCACTCAGGCAGGCTATTCCACTCACTAACAACCCTATGAGAGAAACTGAACTTCCTAATGTCAAGTCTAGCAAAAGACTTTTCAAGCTTTTTGCAATGGCCTCTAACCCGAGGATTACTCTGGACCTTTAAATAACTGCAAGCTAACAAAGGATTCCCTTCAGATAGAAATTTGTATACCTGGAGCATGTCCCCCCTAATCCTTCTCAGCTCCAAAGTGGTAAGCCCAAGCAGCTTAAGCCTTTGGGAATAAGGTAGATTTCTAACCTCAGGTATGAGTCGGGTGGCTCTCTTCTGAACCTGCTCTAAAAGCAATTTGTCCTTTTCAAAGAAGGGACTCCAGGCCTGTGCAGCATAGTCGAGATGGGGTCGAACAAGCTGCTTATACAAATTTAGCACAATTTCTTTACTAAAACTCTTAAAATTCCTCCTGATCACTTGAAACAGTAAAGATGGGTGACAGCCGCGCTCTCTGTCTGGGTCCAAAAGAACAACGGTAAAGTGTTAAGTTAGGCCTAGCATACCTACCACCTAACGCTAATAGACCTTACTTAGCTAGCCCGCATTAGCCATAGCCTATGCGGCGCATTGCGCTTTATTCCCTCTTCTGCATTTTCAGTTATTTACGTTTTAACTTACAATATTAGCCTAACTTAAACGTTAGTTACAATAGCCATTCCAAATTAAAACCACAGCAGGGAGCTGTTATTCAGAATAATCTCCCTATTAAAACTGACTTTCTTAGGCATACCCACCTATATCCTGCTCTGTGGGCATATCCTAGGCCTACCTCTGTACAAACAATTATTTATACAATTATTGTGGGTGCAAAGAGTTGTTTTATTTGTCACACAGGTTCTTTTTCTAAAGTCCTCCCGACCCTCTGGCAAAGGGCCGTTCTGCGAAACCAAACTTGATACTGCTTCCCGAAGAAGCTATTACGTCCACTGAAGGACAACACTTGGCGACCAACCTGTCACACAGGTTCTTCTTTTATACGCTTGTTAGTATTCGAGCTGCACCTAGTCAATGTCCATTGTCCACCCTAGGCCTCTAGCTCTATAGGCTGCATGCATGAAGTCTATGTGTTGACATTTCGGATAACAGCGAGGAATCGGTCAAAAAAGATCAGGGGGTATTTTATTTTGGAACCCAATCAAAATTTAAAGAAAGCTTCTCAAATTTGTACTCATGTGTATGTGACTCTTAGTATTGCATTTGATTGAATCATTTGAAAATTAAATTTTTCGTTTTTAATGCATAAACAGTGGAAATTTTTGGAAAACTTTTTACTTAACCTTTATACTTAAGGACAAAGTAAGTTTTCCCTATTGCTGAAGATTGGATCAATCTGAATTTTCTGGGTTTGTTTACGTTTTGACGGTGGTTTACCACATAAAATTCACGCGGCCACTACTTGCACTTAGCCTATGTGCTCTCAGCGCAGCATGCAATAAAGAAACGCATGCAATAAAGAAATTAGACGAATTGTACAATTACAAGCTAGCAGTAGCTGCCAATAAGTGGGGACGCCGCCGAGCTACTGTATGCTGGACGGTTTGAAGAGTGAAATCGAAACAAGAAATGAGGTTTTCATTTTCATGTTCTTCATCTGGTAGAGACTTGGAGACTCTTGATTTTGTAAGTTCTAATGAACTGGTGCTGGTAATTGGTAGGCCTAGGCCTAGTTGCGTACTTGAACGGACGGGCCTAGGGGCCTAGGCCTAACGTTAGGTATACTTACTTAGCCTACTAGGCCAACATTTAACATTAACAATTGAACTTGCAGGGCAAAGGAGGGCCAAGGCCCCAAAAGATGCCCTGAAGTCCAAACCCTAATCAAAAGGCAACTACCAAACCAAAATCTTGATCGTACTGCACCTTTTTTTTTATTGATCTACCTACAAATTTTGACTGTCTATACACTTTAGGCCTACAGCTTTGTACATTTTTGTGATATTCTTCCACCTATCTTCAACAATTTCTTCAGAGAAAACTATTATATCCATGACCATTTTATTAGACAGTCTTCATCACTTTATATTGATTGCTCTCATATAGAAAAGAATAAAACATCTGTCAGATTATCCAGAGCTTACTGTGGAATAGATTTGACTGACCCCAATAATAACAGAAAATACCTCTTTGAAAATGTTTTTCAGATGTATGGAGGCCTTCTTACTTGAGAATTAGACTAAGGTGCAGTAATACTCTCTATTTGATGTTCATGTGTATCCTGAACATGTGCTTTCAATTCTTTCCTCCTATTTTCTCTTTTGTTCTTCTTCTTACATTTTTTTTTCTTTTTTGGTAGATCTGCCTTGTAGAAGCTTTGCTTTTTCAGATCTTCCACACTTTCCTGTTGTAATTATTGTTTCTACATGCAATTTTGCTTAAGAGGTATGAAAGTGAAAGTAAACGAAACAAAACAAAACAAGCAGCCCCAAACAATCAGATGCTATACCCAGTCATTTAAGAACTTGGCAATGTTAACCTTAAAGCATTGTACTGATGGGGAGTTTGTTTGTTTTCATTTGATCCTCCCATTCTGGCAGACAATTCCACTTAACTTCCTTTCCTTGCAAAAGGCTTTTCCAGCTTTTTGCAGTGCTCATGTAGACCTACCTGATGAACCCTTAAATAATTTAAATATTTGCAAGACAAAAGGGGATTCCTTTCAGAAAGAAACTTGTAAACCTGGAGCATGACCCCCTAATCCTTCTCAGCTCCTATGTGGTAAGCCCAAGAATCTATTAAGCTTTCCGACAACCTCAAAGAGAGGAAACTGTGGTCCGATTCAAGCTCAAAGAGGAAGTTGTGGTCTGATTCAAGGTTAACCTGACACAGATGATTGGACAAGCAAAATTTTAGTCCTAGGTTACCTGCCATCAGACCACAATACTAACATGAATGAGACAGTGTCCGAGTCTATTTACATCCATATAGGTTGTTGCCCTAAACATTTATTGTCAGAACTGTTTCACATTTGATGTTTCTATTTCTATCACTGTAGAGGCCCTTTGGGGCCAAGGGTAAGTAACCTCCATTTGCATGATGGGATATGCCTAGACTGATCATGTATAAATTTTGTGGTTCTGCTCTGTGCAGTAAATGAGAAACAAACCCATTTAGCAGTAAAGGTCAAGAGCAGTCTCCCCAACTTACTTTGAAGCAACAACTAAATATCACAATTTTCTTCTTATTTCTCTTCAAAGAAAGAATTTGTCATAATATTTTATAACTTCAATATTCCATGAAAGGTAAACCAAGCAATTACTTCTAGTATTACGTCTAGTAAATTTCACATTTCAGGAGAAAAATGGTGTCACTATCACATGACTCTTAACAGCTGTTAATGAGATAGAACAGCCTGCTGCACTACTTCAAGTTGGGGTGACTACTCTAACCCTTTAAAAAACATCCATTAAGTTGGCCCCATAGGTCTATATTGGGCAAACAACTTGGGAAAAATACTGTAAAATCTGCCTCAAATATTGCAATGTTTGACTTCCAAGCATGTACCGAAACCCCAAACTTTGGCAAGGGTTGGAAAATGCCTCCCCCCTTCCCTTCCCCACATCTTTGTCTTTAGTACAGATGGCCCACTTTCAGTGAGCTAAACAGAAATGTGGTAACCCTTACCTGTAACTCTAGGCTAGGCATTCCTTTGGTACAATGCTTGAGGTTTTGCATCCTACATTACTATTGCAGTACCTCTGATTTCATTAATTTTTGCTAAACTAAGTTTTTTCAAGTCAATCCTTACTCTTCTGTCGGTAACTGGAATCATACATTTTGGTTGGTTACGGTGTTGCGGAGGATGTATCTGTTTGCATCTGTGTGAAATGTTGTTAACAGACAAAAGTTCAGAAATTCTCATTCATCAGTAACTAACACAAAATAAATGTTTCTTCTAATCTGAAACATGTCTTCAATGTTGCTGTACTTGGGTAAGCAATCAGTAGGGCTGGAAAAAATTGTTCTTTCCTAGGGAGGGAGTAGAATTTCCTACAATTCATTCGATATATTTAAATGTACAGAAAAGAGAAATTTCCTTCCAGTAGCCAAAGTTTTTCTTCAGATGGCCAAATTTCCCAGGAAGGAGCCTCCCAGCTTCCTAACATTTTCCACCCATGACAATCAGTTAAGAAAAGAAAATCAGGGTATTGGAACTAAAGCTTAACATTCTCTGTCAAACTCTGATTGTCCAAAAGATATTATGGACGTAGATACCAAACTCTTATCTCTATACACTGTTAGACGCCCTGACTCCTCACAGAGGCTCAATCATAGGGGTGGAAGTGTTCATTGGACGTGCACAATGTTCTATTAGATGCATGCCTAACAGAAAATTGCATTGTGATGAAATGTCAGTGTACGTGCATTTTCAAAGCGAGTTCTGTACGCGCACAATGCATATCTCCGTGTGAATTCCAGAATAACTGAGGTGTACTTCCACATGCTTGGAAAAAGAATCCAGTAATTGATTTTGTGTTGTAAGCGCATAAGAGTGTAAACTTGTGCATGATGTGCGCTTGTGAAAATACTATAGAAACTGACCAATCAGTAAGTCAATGAACTTCAAACCAGTCGTTGTGCATTAACGTTCAAATGTTCTTAAGTAGAAAGCCGGCGAAGAAGCCTAAAACCGTGTCATGTAATTGAAATTTATTGAAGAATGCTGTTTGCAAGAATTGCAATGTTTTAAAAACACATGTATTTTTACAACTGGAAGATACCAGTTAACTGTTAGCTTTCAGAATGACTGATCAGTGATCAGCACTTCCGCCCCTCGGCCTCCATGAGGAGTCACCGCGCCATTTTAAGTTTGGTATCTATGCTTATAATACCTTTGGATCGTCCCTTTTCAGTAATTGATAAGGATATCAGTTTTTGAGCTTAAAATGTACAGTATCAGGATTTATATCTACTCTAAATGTTTTAATGACCGCACTTCTATAGCTCACCTACCTACTCTATTAAAGACTGTTTGGTATGTCATGATGTGGGAACTTGGGAAGTTATTGAAAGTTCGTCTCATATTCTCTCAGTTATGATCAATGCTGTACCTTTTCTTGTCACCAAAACATTTGCCTTCTCTCATTTTTGTTGTGAAATTAAAAATTTAAGTGCTAAATTCAATTCATAGTACCACTGCTTCAAGGTTTCTTTTTGATCATACATTTATTTTAAAATTTTGCAGCATAGCCAGCTTTAGTGCTTGAACAATAACATGTGCATTTGATATAAACTATAAGTTCCAAAGCTGTTCATTATTAGGTAGCAGGCCACTAATTACATATCCCATTGCCTTACACACTAAATTAAGCTACTTCCCTTTCCCCTAGCCCCCAGCATAAGTTTTCAACCAGGACATGCTACCCCTCTCATTGAGGCTCACAATGTGGGCTTTGAAGCTGACAATGTGGACTTTCATGGCACTTTCAAATTTCCATACCATGGCCATTGAAATTTTGAGCTAGAGAGCCTTGAATGGTAGGTGTGTGTTTCCCACCATAATAGCTACTCAAAAAGCAGCATTTCACAGAACGGACAACAGAGTTATACAATAAAAAAAATGGCACTAAAATTGGTCAGATTGCCTTGAATTTTGCACAGCCTGTATTTTAACTCATTGTCTACAAAATCCAAATGCAAAAAGGATCATATTTTTATAAGTAACACAGTCAGAAACAGAATCCCATAAAATTTTAAGGCACTTTTTTTGTCAGTAAACATTTTCCCAGGCACAAGTATTGTAGTTAGTGGTCCGCTACCATTACACATGCACACAAGAGGGATGATATAAGAACATTTGCCTATTGTGGACTCCCTTCCTGACATGATTTGTAATATGATATGTATGGCTTTAAAGGTGGGACCCTTTCTGTGTAGAAGTGTAAAGTGAAGGGGTGAAAGACCCAGGTCCCTTTCTTAGAACATTCAATTTTTCACTGAAAATACTTCTCAAAAATTCGTATAATGAGGACAGATACTGTCATATGCCAAATTGATGGAAAGATATACCAAGTATGACCTCTAGAACAAGCTACGTGCACAGTGTTTCCAGATTTTAAGGTTTTCACATACTTAATGTATTTTCTCTTTTATGAAATGTTTTTGCAGGAAGGTTTTACAAATGGATAACCCGATGATAGAAGAAGCAGCATACACTGAAGAAGATGTTTCATCCAGTGACAGTTACATTCAAGCACCATTTATTAATAATTGCAACCCAATTTGCTCAGAAGGTATAGTGTTGTGTTAATCGATTAACAAGTAACTAACATTTCTCTAAGAATTAACCTTTCAGACAGCAATTTGTAACAGATAAATGATTGCTCTTCAGATCTTTTAAGAATTAAATGTGTTAATGCGGTGTCCCTTAAGGGTCAATCTTAGGGCCCAAACTATTTTTCCTATATATTATTTATATCTGCAATATGTCAAAGCAGGTTAAATTTATTATTTTTACAGATGATACCAATATATTTTACTTAGGAAGTAGTATTCAGCACTTAATGTGTACCTCAAGTCAAAAAAAAAAAAAAAATAACAATGTGTTAAATGAATTCTAACAGTCTAATGCCCATCCTCATAGGACATTCTTGAGCCAAGATATAAAATGTTGAAGTTAATCCACTCAAATTTAAATGGTCCATTGAGCAATAATTTGTGATGTCATTGTTGTACAACTCAGATTACAACCTTTGTATTTCTTTGCCTGCAAAGCATCTTTCAGAAAATTTCAGGACTAAAGTATTGGATATGGTAATCCAAGCAATTAAGATATGTGCTGTACATCTCTGGAGGTGTACAGCATTGCAGTGCAGTAACTTCATGGTACAGCACTGAGCATCATGGTTGACTGTGATGGTAGTTTGTTGTGGGCATAGGGTCTAAAGAAATGTGGTATTGCAAGGTCAATATATTGCTACAATGAGTGTAAATACGGCCTGACATAACTACTCCTCCAAAATAAATATGCAGTACATAAACGTGGCATTTTGTGTGGATATTGATGCAATAAATTTTTCTGTTCTTTAAGGAAACTGATGCCCTTTTCTGGTCTTGTTTGATAAAATTATGTTGATTTTCTGCAAGTTATTTGAAAATCATGTTTGGAAGTGAGAAAATATCACAAAGGGATTAGACAAGTGTCACTTTCCAAAAGTTTTTGGAATGGAATATTTCTCTTTTAAATGGAATTCCAGCTTTATTTTACATTTTGTTTATTTTGTAAATCTAGCTGGAGCTAGTCATTACATTATATTTCTCTTTTTGTTGATGGGTAGGCGGCTAGCATGCCATAGAATCAATCATTTGGATTAAGTTTTACAGCTCAGTTTCTAACCAACTAGTTCAAGTAGGGTTAGTTGCTTTTTTGATTCCTTACCGAAGGCAGGCGAAGGAATCTATGTGAGGGTGATATGGTGTATATATTTGGGTCTGTGTGTGTGTGTGGCACTTTTGCTTGTAAACAGGATATCTCAAGAAAGGTACATGTGACTATGCTATATTTAGGTGTTTGGGTTGGTCGTATTATATAAGTAGATGTTCCCTATCCATTTTCATGGAGGTCAAAGGTCATTTGGGGTCACTAGAGGTCAAATGGTACCTTCATTTGAAATTAAACAGGGTGTCACCACAAGAGTAAGTGTTACTAATCTCATATTTGATCTGTGGGTTTGCAATATGAAATAGATCCATATAGATTTTTTGGTGTAAAAGTTCCCAGGTTGTTTGGGATCATGATCTGTCAAAATGTCAAAACTTTGTAAACACGTTAACTCAAGCAAGGTATATGTGACTATGCTCATATTTGGGTGTGTGAGTTTGCTGCATTAGTAATAGATGATCCTTATCAATATGTATGGAGTTAAAGGTCATTTGGGGTCATGAGAGGTCAAATGGTAAATTCCTCAGAAATTGCTTGTAAACATGGTATGGCAAGAAGGGTAAGTGTGACTAATCTCATATTTGAGTGTGGAACTGGCTATATTGATTAGATGATTCCCATTGTTTTTGGTGGAGGTCAAAGGTCATTGGGGTCACAAGAGGTCAAAAACTAGTCAACACATTATATCAAGAGAGATACTTGTGAAAGTTCCTATATTTGATGTGTGGGTTGGGGGGATTGAGCAGATGATTCTGCTTGACTTTCATGGAGATGAAAGGTTGTTAGGGTTCATGACAGGTCAAATGGTAAATCCATTAGAAATTGCTTGTTAACATGGTATCTCAAGGTGGGTAAGTGTGACTTATTTACTATTCAGTGTGTGGGTTGGCCATATTGAGTAGATGATCCCTATGGTGTTTTGAACATTCAAAGGTCATTTGGGGTCACTAGCAGTCAAAATTATTTTTTACACGATATCTGATGGTGGGAAACTTGCATAGATTTCATACATGTTATTTGGATGCATTATGGAGAGGAGCAGAATTCTCTCATTTTTTGGTGCAGGTCAAAAGGGATTTAGGGTCACAAGGAATCAAAGTCTCAATACCATGTTTGTGCAATTTTTCACGGCTGGAGCCTTGGATACTGTAAAATTTCACACATATTATGTGGATGCGATATAATGAGCAGAACCCTTGTTCCAGGTGGTCAAAGATCATCTTGGCCATCACAGGGTTGGAATCTCTGAACCTAATATACATGACATCTCACAAAAGGGAGTGTGTATACTTTGTGGGTACATAAGGAAACACTGTTGATTTGAAAAAAAAAAACAGACAAGTTTACATGTCAGTGGCAAGGAATCACTAAGCCTTTTGGCTTCTGGTTGAAGTCTTTGGTATAATTCAGGGCTTGGTTTGTGTGGTTGTCAGATTGTCAGGGATAACTAAAATTTAAAGGTTCATTGTCCAATGGACAACTATTTTTCTCTCAGTTAGAAGAAGTATATACTGCTGACTGATGGACTCTTTCAACTTTTTCTGTCATACGATATTTCAGACTTAAATATTTCTGTGTCTCAAACACCACATCTTTTCATTCTGTAATACCAATAGGCCTAATACAGTACGTCAACACGATTACTGTTTTGTTATTGTGCAAAAAAATATGTTTTGGACAACCAAATTTCCTTGTGAAAAGCTCAAATTAGTGAAATGGTTGCCCAAAAGACAACCATAAATTTTTCTGAAAGTCAAAACCTGGTATGAATCAGCCAGGAGTCAAACTCCAGACCTCCTGTTTGCAAGTTTTCTGCTCTAATTAACCACTTGAACATACTTTGTAAGAGAAAAATGCTCTTTAATATTCATGCATGCAGTATTGTTCTAGGGAGTGTCTTAAATACAATGTCTTCTGTTGTTATTTAGTTAGCATATGCCCTAAGAAAAACAAAGTACTATGCATCCTATATCTAAGTAACATAAAATGTTGCATTTAATTAGGGAGTCTTAGGGGTTCTGAGTGGCAGCCTTTTGGTTTAATTATCCAGGGGATTCTCGCTAGTCTGAGGCTTTACTAGTTACTTGGTAGGTGGAAGGTTTGCCTTGCCAGACTGAAAAAATGTCTTGGATAAAATTCAGCGTGTTGATAAATAGAAAAACCAAGTAGTTTTGATACAAAGCAAGGTTAAGGATATGAGGCTTAGGTCACAAATGGTTTGGGTATGTTAGGTAGTGTGTTGACGGTTGGGATTAACTGCAGAGTGAAGGTCTAGGTGAATGTTCTAGCTATCCATCAATCCAGTGACCCTTGCCTATTTCAATGAAAAGGTTTTCAGGTGTTAAGGCAACTGTGGACCGCCTTTTAAAAACTGAGGGTCCATTTCACTTCACACTGTACTGTAGGCCATTCAAAATTGATGAAATTGAATATTTGCATGAGCTTGACATACCTCCTGTTTGAAGGATCTGTGATCAATATTAACCCTTTACTGTTGTTCGGGTCCTTTCAACTCAGACAGAGAGTGCGGCTGTCACACGTCTTTACTGTTTCACATGGAGCTCAAAACTGCGAGTAGCTACCCAAAAATTCGGCCACAACAACGAGAGAGACAATAGTTTAAGGTCACGGGGTCAATAGCCTGTGGAACCTGATGCGGGACGTGCTACGTCCGCTTTTCCGCCCACTCCCTAGGCGCGCAAATATGCCCCAATTTGGAGCACAACGGTAAAGGGTTAAGAAAGTTTATATCAGCAGAAAAAGTGTAAAAATAAATCTTACAAGGAAAGATCTGCTCTGACTAAGACTTTTTCAGGAGTTGTTGTAATCTTAAAGTTTTTAATGTAAAACCAATTGACATCTAAGTTTTTATCCGACAATAAATGTTAAAGTAATTGCAATTTATACTTATATCAATCCTCTTAATTTATTTTTGTAGTTGATACCCTGAAACCTGATGAAACACCTCTTCAGGCAAAGAGACCAGAAAACAGGTTTGAAGGAGGACATTACATAAAAGGAACCATTGCAAAGGAGGGAGTTACTGAAAATCAGTGTCGGAAACCAGTTATATCATATAAATGTGGGATTTGTGATGAAGTTTTCACCTCTTTAGCCAAACGCACATCTCATGAAAGAAGTCATTCAGGAAGCCACTTTCCTTGCCGATGCTGTGGCAAAGTCTTTCCAACAGATGTTCTTCAATTGGAACATGAAAAGTCCCATTTAAGTGTGGGCCCATTTATTTGCCAGCATTGTGGTAAGGTACTGAAAACAGAACATAATTTAAGGAGACATGAGGCTTGTCATATACGAGATCAGTCCCTGACTTGCCAGTATTGTGGTAAAGCATTCAATTCAAAAAGTGCTCACAGAGGTCATGAGAAGAGGCATGTGCACAAAACACAAGAATATTGCTATCCATGCAGATATTGTAACAGCTTGCTCACAAGTATTGAAGAACGCAGACTACATGAGGAATCTCATACTGGGAAGGTTACAGTTGAATGTGATCACTGTGGTCAGAAATTTTCCTCAAAGCTTGGCTTAAGTTGTCATAACCGTTTATCTCATGGTATTTCAAAGAGCAATGCTTCTCTACAATGTCCACATTGTCCAAAAATTTACAGAAGTAAGCAAGGGTTGTCACTTCATTTACAATGGCATAGTGGGGAGAGACCATTCCCATTCAAGTGTCGATATTGTGATAAAACTTTCTCAAAAAAAGCTCATTGCAAGAATCATGAACAACTTCATTCTGAGGAAAAACCGTATACATGTCAATACTGCTCTAGGAAATTTAAAGTCAGAGCTTCTTGTTTGGCTCATGAAAGGTTTCACACACGGAATACTGATTACACTTGTAACTTGTGTTTCAAAATACTATCTTCACCGGCAGCCCTTAAACTTCATCACTTAAGGCATTCTGGAGAAAAGCAAGTACAATGTCATATTTGTAGCAAAATGTTTTTGAGGTTAACTGACTTAAAAAATCATGAAAAAAGACATTCAGGGGAAAGACCATTCCAGTGCAAGTTATGTCCTAAATCATTTGCCAGAAGCTTTACTCTAAAGACTCATGTGTACACACACACAGGAGAAAAACCATACATATGTTGTTTTTGTGGAAAAGGGTTTGTGCGACCTGAAAACATGAAAGTACACGAGCTGATTCACACTGGGGAAAAACCCCACAAGTGTCGTTACTGTAACAAGGCATTTGCAGGAAAAACAAACTGCACTGAACATGAACGGACTCACACTGGGGAGAGACCCTACAAATGTCAACATTGTGATAAGGGGTTTCTAAGAAAGGGACAATGTAAAAAGCATGAAGAAAGTCATGCAGAGATTAAAGACAGCTAAGCTCATACGTTTGTTACTATACCATTTACCTTAACCTCTGTAAAGGTTTCTCTATTGCATGCTGTTTTATGTTTGATGTAGAATTTTTATCTCAAAACGTCTTATGCATTAAGATACTTTCACACCAGCCATTTACTAGCTGCAGCTAAATACCTTGTTCAACATTGCCATGTTAGGGAGGTTTTACATTTTTCATGAAACCTTGTAGCTCTGTGCCATAGTATCATATGTATTTCTCAGAATTTGAACTTGTTGGTAATTTTCTGAGGTAGTTATTTTGACAGGGAAGTGGTTAAACAGTTGTGTAAAACAAAACAGAACCATTGCAGCCTAGTGCTTATATACTCCTTCTCATAATGCATCAATGTGTGTATTTTGTCTCAGACTTAATACCTCTGCTAAATCAAGTGCATTTAGGTAACTGTTACATCATCTTGTCAGGTCTGACCAAGATGTTTGCCCAGCCATTATCTTGTGGTGGAGAAGTTGGTCTACAGTTGATATGACTGTCTGAACAGGATATTAGCTCGATCTTAACCTTCAAAAGGTGTGTTCTTTCCCAACAGCCTGCTTTCAATGAGATTCAGTGGTGTGGAACAAATAGAAATTAAGGCAGTAGGAAAACTAATTTTGTTGGGAACAGCTTTTGCCTGTAAGATGGATCTCCATGATCTAGCTGGAAGATTGCTTATAGTGCTTTATAGTTTCAACATACTTTACAATGATTATGTATATCACAAAGTAATCAGTAATCAATAGTGTTTTTCCTCTCGACCTGACAAGTCTACATGCCAAATATAGAGTGCCTGTCATTTAGAGTGCTACAGATACACCTATTTAAACACATGACATCACTGTTGCACATACTCCTTGCCTGCTGCCTGCCTTAGGCAAGGGATCAAAAACACTTAAAAGAAGGGTTTAAGGTCACAACAGGATTTCGTATGTTAGAGAGGTACTTATTCTGAGCATTTCAGTGAAATTTGCATTGAAATCCGATGTGTTGTTCCCAAGATATGAGCACGTAAAGTTTTCACGTTTTCAACAAAAAGTGAACTTGAAGCAAGCACATATGACATCACATCCCCACATTAATGGGCAGTCTTTTGTTTTTCTTTAAACTTTATACTGGATTTTCTTCTCAACAATCCCATATTATTAAAATGTGATTACATAAGTGGCATGAGTATTTTACAAACTTTGCATCCCCCACAGGGAGGTCAAACTCCTATTAACTTCACGGTCAACACAACAGTCTGATAAAACAAAGGGAAACAAAGCATTCCTTGTCAATGTGAGGAAGTGATATAAGCTCTGCTGCCCTCAAACTCACTTTTGAACACAAATCTACTGACTTCATTTACTGATATCTCAAGTAATACATGTCCGATTTGAGTGGAACTTTCACCATGCTGTGTAGATTTTTCCCTCTTTCACATATGAAAATTAAATTTTTGCTTAAACTTCACCTTTAAATTTCATTGGCAAGGAATCACTAAGCATTATAGCTTTCTGTTAAAGTTTTTGGAATGACTGGACCTGACCAGGGATCAAACAGAGGTTTCCTGCATGAGATGCTCTAGTCTACTACGAGACCAAGCAGACCAGCTTAATTAGCTGAGGAGCTGAAGCATTTAGTTTATGCCCATGTACACTGCAAAAATTGGTTTAAAAGACTGGGAGTGTTTTTGGTCTTTTTGAGTGTACAAGTGCTTAGGTAAATTTTTCTCATAGATCAATTTGTAAGTAGGTTACCTTGTACCTGTTTGTTAACTGGGTTTGAAGCAGTGATCAACTTATAAAAATAAAACCATACAAATAAAATCTTAAGTGTTTACTTCTCAGTTCCCACAAAAAATAACATCAGCTTTAATCAGAAAATGTCCACACCAGAATTTTGTCCCATTGGAAAAAGCCAGGAAATGAAACAGATGGGTTGCTTGAAAATATGTTAGACCTGAGACCCAACTCTACATAATGCTTGAACCCAAGGTCTGAAATAAGCTAGTCATGTGTTAAGATGATGGTGTTGTATCTCCCAGTAACTTATTGTAAAATCTCATTCCTGCAGCCCACCCTCATTTTAATTTCTGATTCTAACTGTTCTCCATCCCATAATGAATGAAACTTACAGTCTAGATGGCAAGCTTCGTCACTCTGTAAAATCTGAGAAGTGAAAAATTTACAAACGTCTTGACCAAGACTAGAAATAAGCTGGCTTACAGGTCAGAATTGCCCTTGTTAGTGCTCTCTGTTGCATCGCACCCAGCAAACTTGGTCCTTGATGGTACAGCTTGTTGAACAAACCACTGCTTACACTGTAAGTTTGTTTAGGTGGCTTCCTATAATCAGCTGTGGTCTAGTGTGAAGGGAAGTAGGCTGTTACTGATCTGCTGTGAAGATACCTTCCATTCTGTTGTGTTCAATTGATCATAAATTTGTTAAGCCAAGTATTTGAAATAGAACTGCTATGAGTTCAAGTACAGGAAGAACTTTTTGTGTCTCTGTAATTTATTTTGATCACTACAAAGCCATGAAGTGTTTACTTGTGGATTTGTAGGTGCAACTAAATGTATATTGCAATACTTAGAACAGTTTATAGTTACACCATACATGTTATTAATTTCTTATTGCCTATAACAATGCAGAGTCAGGCTTTCATGATTTGAGAAAGTAGCAGTGATATTTATATTTGCCATTTAAGCGGAACTACGAGATCCCCATCACTTCCCAATGGCAAAGAACAAGCTTTGTTTCATGTTCTTCATGCAAAAATATAACGAGGAGTAACCTTTCTGGCGGAAAAGAACTATTAATACTGTTTAAAATAAAAACAAATAAGAACAGTAACAGTTACTCAAACGACCGTAGAATATGCAGTTCGTTTTCTGTGTAGGCAGTCATTGGTACTTTATGAATATTCATGTATCAGCTGCTTTGGAGATTGCATCAACCACACTGTCAAGAGACAGACAGTGTGTACTAATACTGTACCTATGCAATCGTGTACCATATTTTCATTACACCAATAAACGACAAATCTTATGCTAGGTTGTGCTCTCTGTACGAAAAATGTATAGCTATAGAACCAAGTTACTGTACATGTTCATACCTGAAGTCTATGCCTATGTTTCCTTGATGTGTCAGGCAATGTTCCCTCCCTGTTTCAGTTAGGATTTAAGGTGAGATTTTCCTTTTTCATGTTATTGGGCAACAATTTCGATGGTGTGACGGCGTGGGTAACTTTTCTTACTACAATTATAGGCCTATGCCTAATGTTACTCTAATCTGAGTAAAGTGCTATGTTATTTGTGAATAGGCCATCCATCAAAGATGCAAACAAATGCTATGCAGTTAATTATGTACTTGTGTTCATTTCACCTTCAGCTAAGCATGTAGGCATGGCGCCCATATTTGTTATTCATGAATAATCATAAAAAACATACTTTCATTGGTTCATTCTTCTGACTGATGGGCTCATTACAGGAAAGAACTCAAATTTCATTTGGCAAACCAAATTGAAGAACTGCATTTCAGACAAAGATTAATCCCAAAAGAAGCTAAGACTGACCTTCTAGGTATGTTAGAATCTCTTAAACAGTTTCCATGCAGCTATCTTGCTCTAGTGCTATGACGAATTTTGGAGGTTTTAAATATTTTTTTATATCAATCTCTTAGTTCCACTTTAAATCATGTCAGTTGTAGATGTACATGCAAAATCACAAGGTTTTTGCCTTCCCTCTTCTTTATTTCCTCACATTTAATTTTGTAATGCAAGGAGGTTTTGGAAGCAAATGAATAAACATTAAATTTGGTCCTTTGAGTTCCTGTTTTCAAGAAATTGTGTGAGCTTGACAACAGCATTGCTGTTCTAATTTGCTAACATTCTTTGGTAATACTTCAGTAATTGAATATTGTGTGAAATAGTGTATGTTGCAGTGTAGGGTTTTTCTTGAAGTTGTGGCTGAAAAGGTTTGCTTACAAGCATGAAGGGATGAAAGTGACATTCAGGTGTGAGAGGCACTGCATCCAGAGTAGGACAACCCTTAACAGCCATGGCTGCTTCTTTGAAAACATTCAGGAAACCAAGGTCACTTGAAGGGGCACCTATGCCATGCCCTTGGTGCCTCAAATCATAACTTAGAGCCTTGCATCAATATTTTACATCAAAATAAATAATGTTGCAAATGGCCAAGGCATTTCCAATGGTGTGTCAGTGATGTGAGGAAAAAGCATCATCTTCAACTTGGTCTTGAATGGCATGCTTTATGCATAATGCTAATATACTCTTTGGGACAGGTCATTTACCCTGTCAGAAGGTGTTCTTCCTGTTTATTCATTTTGAAATCATGGGGTTAGCATTCTTCTGTTTCATAAAATATTATGCTATTGCTGGTAGGAGGAATATCAGTTCTTATTTTTAATTCCTTTTTTTGTTCTATTTTGGTAACTGCTGTTTTACTTAATGTTATTTCCTAAAATCACATCTCACATTAAAATTCATTGAATACAGCTTCTATATTTTTTGAAAATTGATCCGTTTTGCTTTCATTTCAATAGATTAATTCCTACAACTGTAAGAAAATGAAGCTGAGTTTGAATACAGTCAGTACTTTCCTATTCAACATCCCATTATCTTTTATTTTGTTGGTTTAAGTCTGTGTTTCTCAAACTTTTCAAAATACCGCCCCCATAAGGCATCCATGACTGATCCAATGCCCCCTCCCACCCAACATGCCATCATATTTATATAAGTCTTTGACTTTGAGCTTTCGACTTTCAATTTCCAGCACCAAAATAACCCAGATAAGTTTTACATTGGGCAAATTTTTGTCAGTAGTTGCTAAACCTTTCGGAGAAGACAGTCTGTGTCAACCACTCTGGAACCTCCTAGGTTCCTTTATTGCACAAATGTATGAGAACCTCCAGGGACCCCCTAGTCAATGCCAATGCCCCCTATTGCTTGCAAACTCCTCAGCACCCCCTTGAAACTTTTCAAAGCCCCCAGGGGGTGGTAGGGAGCACTTTGAGAACTACTGGTTTAAGTGTTTTAAAAAAATACTGTAAGGAGTAGCCTATTGAGCGATGTAGTTAGATACCAGTTCAATGAAACACCAACATGAATGTTCTATATACTGTCTGGTTGGAAGGTAAAGGCTAACATCTTTCAAGTTCGGGTGGATGGTTCCAGTTCATTCATTTCATCACCTCTTATTCTACAGCCATTTGCCTACAGTGGAATCATGAATGATGTACTCTAAATTAAATTTGGCAAAGTGTGATTAGAATAATTTTCTCTTGGACTAGGTATTAACATGAAGTAAAATATAGCTGTCCAGAGGTTGGGTTTCAGACTATTTAGGGTTAGGCAATTTGAACATAGGCTTTTTCAAATTACAATGCAACTTCCATTCCCATTCTAAAATGTTTCCATGAAGAATCTAAAATTTACACAAGACAGTTTACACACGTCTTCTGTTCCTTTTATTGACAAATTACGTTTGCTGTGAATTAATGTGAATACAAAATTGCTACCTCTATCAATATTAAAGATACACTATCTGTAGTACTATGATCTACTAATCAAATAAAATTTTAACTTTTTGAACTAACAGTAGATTACCTTGAAACACAGTAACAAACTTTTAAATAAGATACAAATATAACATTTCTAAATTTGAAAAAGGAAAAAAAGTTACATCTAAAAATCTTGGTCTTAGTACCAAGTTATTACTCAATTCAAGCACCATTAGAGAGAAATATTGTGTTTAAAATGCTCCAACAATGAGTACAAAGAAAATGGCTCCAGACACTATCGAACAGTTCAGTCTTAATCATAAACCCCTGCAATAGCTACATTTCTTCAAAATACTATGTGCAAGAAGAGCCATGGACATTGCATCATTTGAAATGTTGAAAGTTTTGGAGAAAAAATTATTCTTGAGCAACAAACAACTGAATTTTTATCTGTGGGAAACATATTTTTTGATAATCTATCAACCTGTGTAAATAAGTATTAGTTTTAAAAGGATGAATTTTTGTTGCAAATGCAACATTTCCCTTTAAAGTGGGACTTAACTGGCAAGTTTTTTGTCAATGCAATGCAATGCCCTTAAACAACTGAAATATTGCACTAAAAATGAGTAAGTAACTGGTCAACATGGTTTCTGACCATTATGAGCTTGAATTGAATCTTGCTAAACGTAATAAAAATTTCTTGAATGTAATTATAGTACCCTAGTCTCACAGCGACAGACATTTACGGGGAAATTCAGTCACTCCTGTTTCATAATTGGCTATTGAGAGTCATGTGACTTTTCTTCTCAAATGTCAAATTTAATAGAAGTAAGTGCTTGGTTTACCTTGAACATGCAATTTTCAAGTCCTAGCATTTACAATGAAAGATACTTTGATGAGTAACAAAAAGAAAATTGTGAGATTTAGTTGTTGCTTCAAAACAAATTTGGGATATTTTGTTGTAAGTAATTAATATATTTCACACTTGACATATGTTTTCAAAAATTGACATGAGGTGAACTCACACAAAGAGACCTCTGTACCCTAAAGGTTCTCAATCTGAGGCACTGCCATGCCAAGTTGCCGGATTTAAAGAGGCTATGGGGATCACTCCTTGGCCTTTTGCCTATACGATCATGTGTGGTATCTGTTCTTTTCATCCACTGTAGATTGGAACCATACATGAGAGACCAATAATGTAAATGGTCCCAGGGCCGTGAGGTTGGTCACCTATTGTCCTTCATTGGACATAATAGCTTCTTTGGGAAGCAGTTTGAGTTTGGTTTTGCTGAACTCCCCTTTGCTAGAGGGTTGGGAACTTTAAAAAAGCCATGCCAAGTGTAATATTTATAATAATGTGTTTCTCTTTGAGGAATTCAGTTTCATGGTTTGACCAAAAGTGACATCAAAGACTGGACCAATGACAGATTTTGCATTCAATATGGTGAAACATGAACAAAATAGTAATAGGTACTACATTATTCTTTGAGACGGGTTTACAAGGTTTTGAACTTGCACCTTTGGGTACTCCATAAGTTTTTGGAATATCTCAAAATTTAGAGACATTATGTACCAAATATTAGGCAACTCCATAGACCTATTTCCAAATAGCAATTACAATGAATTGTGGGATAGAGTTTTGGGTATACATCAATTTTCACCACAGTAAAATGCCATTGACAAAAATGACAAACACCAAAACTCTATCCCACAATCCTTTGTAACTGCTATTTGGAAATAGGTCTAAGAAAAGTATAAGACTATGAATGCTTTTCTTCTAGAAATGCTACCCACAAGCCAATTATCACTTCCTTTAAACTTCTTTCCTTAAATTTTATGAGATCAGAGCAACATGAAAACCACCAGTCCACTGACAATAGCACCATCAAATTGATTTCTTCAGCCTACCATACGATATCAAATATTCATAGACAGTGTACAGAGTACCAATTAAGGACACATATATCACATGATGCAAATGAAGTAGGACAAAAACAATTGGGGGTGGGTAGGGTGAAAGCAACTAACAGAGACAACAAACATAATATAGACGAATCTGATCAGTGCTTGTGTATAGTAACTGTAGGCAGCCATAAGTGGGGTCCATCAACCTTAAATCCTCTTCATTTATTGTCTAAATGTAATTTCAAACCCTTACATATGTTGAAATTGAAGGAATCAAGAGGCATTTCAATATTCAACCATCCATGGTACAGGTAGGCAAAGAAACTGAAAGATAAATAGATGACAGATCCTAGTTATGGCCGACTAAAATGAGACCATCAATTGCTGTCTGGATTTGTCTATAGTTGAACAAAACTTAAAGGCAGTGCAACATGTCAGCAAAATGACTTGATATTGCTTTTGCATCTACGGAGTGAACTTTCATAAGGAAAATTCCATTGGAATTATGTCAAAATCTTTTATGGTTCTCAAGATATGATACCTCTTCAAAGTCTGAATGTTTCTGAAGCAACTTGTTGGCTTGCAAAAACAATGATGTGGAGTGTTGCACAGTGCTGACAATTCTTCTGTAGACCTTATACTAATTACCTCTTCATTACTCATCAGATTGTTTATGTTTTAAAGTAATTGATACAAATGACACTAAGGCACAATTTAAACTTCCAAAATAAGAACCTCAGGAAAAACTAATGTTGAAACTGTCCTTGAAATGACCATTGTATGAACAAAGGGTAACATTAGCTATATATGGTATGTCCCTCTCAATGACATCACAAGATTTGCATATTGAGCTCATATTAATGATTAAGTGTAATTCAGAAATTACCCTGTAAAATGATCAATATTTGATGGATTTTATAATGAAAATTGTGGCTTTTATCTTGATTTTTAATGTTTTTTTGTATCAAATACCCACGTAAGTTTTCATCTCACACAACCTTTGAGGTAACAAATGTAATTCAATGTCATCCCCACACTGACAAAAAACCCACCTGTCCTTTACCTCCTAAGCAATGAGCCACCTCCTTCCCATCTTAAGTGATAAGGACTTTTCCTTTTCAGGACAGTCAACACAAGAGGATGGAATGTGCAGCCAAAAACTAGACTGTGCATGAGCTGAAGGAAGCATGCCCCCCATTCTGTTGTCTTTCAGAGCAGTCTTCAACTGATTGAACATCTGTTCTAAAAACAGAGAGGTAAAGAGGTTGCCATGGAGATACAGCATGCATATTTCTGTGATGTTAAATTTGCAATTTAGCTGCATGCAAATGTACATCAGATTATTTTAATATGAATAATGCTGATCATTGGACCTGACTGACAACTGAGAATATCTGGTACTGAGTTATTTTAACAAATGATTCCATGCTTTGCTATGGGGAGTGAGCCTCATTCTTGATCTTGTGGAAGAAACTTTTGTGATCTTATAAATCCTGTTTACTTTGTGTCTATGGCCTTCATAAGTCCTATACAGTAAGTGACACTTTGTTGCCAACTTAGGGATAAGTGTAATTAACAACAAAACAATGCGACTTAGTTAAATGTGCACATCACTGTTATGATTGCATTTTACAGCAATGTCTTCCATAAAATCTAAATACTCTAAATGTCTGGGTGGTGGAAAGGCTGAGTGTGTTTGTTTGTGTTTATTTCTTTGTCTGTTTGTGTTTACCATTTAGCCACAACTGCACAAAAGGCTGTGGCCAGCGCTACTTGAACCAACAAGTTGGAAACTGGACCGTAAAACTCCATCCAATTAACTAACTCTACCATCCAAACAAATTATTACCTTTCTGTCTTAAATCAAAATGAAAATCCACGCTGCACTTTTTCAGGGACTCATGACGAGAAAATTGAGCATTTATTCTGGGAATGTACAATAACCTCAAATTTTATATTAGATATTGAATACCACATTTTGGGGAGACAATTTGTTTTTAAGAAGCAAGACATATTCTTTGGTTATCAGCTGTCTCTGAGACATCCATATAACTTTCTTATTTTACATTTAAAATATTTCCTTTTCAATAAAAAGCTTAATAATGAGTTGCCGTCCGTAACTGAATTCTTAAATAAATTGAAATTTATTCTTCAAGTTGAGAAAAGATTAAGTAACCAAAAGCGCGGTAAAATTTCATTTTGTACATTGTTTAAGGCATTTGAAAACTGTACCTTTCTGTTTGCAGAGAATTAAGCCTTTAATTATTTTTTTGCTTCCTCTGTTTCATGCATCTATTTAAATTGTTTCGACTTTGTTGTTTTGTCTTTGAATAAAGTGAGATGGGAAAAAAAAAATAACACTACCATCCTGAATTCAAAAAGTCTCTGGTGTAGTTGAAAAGTTCTGTTTTGTTCTTTACCAGCAGTAACAATCTTATGTCCTTTGAAGTTAACATTAGCATTACTAGATCAGAGAATGGCTTCAGTCCTATGAACAAAACTGAGCATTAGATCAAAAGATGAAATCCAACTAAATGGATTTTTATAACAAGATCAAAAAGAGCAAGAGCAGTCACCTCAACTTGATGTAGTAAACTCTCCTATTTCATGATAGGCTGTTGAGAGTCATGTGGCAAATTTTTTTTTTTTTTGTTGTTGTTGTTGTTGTTTAAACGTGAAATTTACTAGAAGCAACTACTTGGTTTACCTTTTTGAATGCAAAAGAAGTTATAAAATATGAAGATACTTTGAAGAGAAATTAGAGAGGAAGATTAGGATACTTGGCTGCTCTTGGCCTTTTAAGGTTTACCAGGCCAAGGATGAACTGTAAATTTAGCCACATAAATCTTACATCTTGGTATATTATTGGTTAATGGTGAAACAATGAAGGAATATGAATTTGCACAGGATAATGCATGATCCAAGGATTTATGCAAAAAATGATGGACAATGGAACAGTACAAGTGCATGACTTGCATTTATTACAATGCATCCATGGCATCAACCATCAAGAGTGCATTATATTTTTTTAACTTTGTTCATTTTTGCAGAACATAATTTTGATTTCAAAAGATGGAAAAAAAGTTTGGTTTAATTTGTAAATAACAACAGCACAAACCCCCAAAATGAAGAAGCTAAAGCTGAGGTTGTCATTCACTAACAAGTGATTATTGCACAATAATGCACAGTCTGAGTCACCTGACTGTAATGGACAAATAAAAGTTGAAGATTATTACCAAGTATGAATGAATGGAAGATACCACTCAGAGCAGAATAAGGATTAGAGATAAGATCCAGTTATAGCAAGGATTACGATAAGAATAAGGGTGTTAAGGTCTTATGAATCTTGTGATTAGTAGACCCTTAACAACTAAAACACTGCAGGGGTCCTAAAGTATGTCTGACCATGTTTTAAACCTGGCATTGTTCAATAACATGAAACATTAAGTACAAAACATAAATGAATACTTACATAGCAGAAATAAACTCTGAAAGGCAAGACACTGGTCTGCAATCATCAAACCAAGTGAAATCATACAAAATAGAAGTTTTTAATTATCCTACTGTCGTTTCAAAATATATCCACAACCATGCTCTAAGAAAGCAAAGTTTTTGCCCAAATGTATGTATTTTTTTTCTGTCTTTGAAAAATTTCCATCACACAATCCTACAAGTTAAATGATTTAATTTACATAGAGTAATCTCATTACAAATATTCCTACTTTCACAAACAACTATACAGACACTTGTCCTACTTTCTTTCATAATTTCCCAGTTTTGCAAAAAGATAAATAATTACTAAAAGTATAAAAATATGCCTTCTTTCTTCATGGCAAGGTTACTGCTTCAGAAATTTCAGGTTCCTCTGAAATTTCAGCTATGCTCTCAATTGACACTGGAAGATAATTTTCCACACTTTGATGACCAGGAGTATCCTTATCTTGCCCAAGGTCGTCTGGAGAATGAGTCCTTTCATGCATCAATCGATTGCTTTTGTACGTAAATGCTCTGTCACAATACTGACATTTGAATGGTGTTTCCCCTGTATGGGCTCTCTCATGTACTTTATGACCCATAGAACTCGCAAATGTTTTACTGCAATACTGACACTGGTAAGGTTTTTCTCCTGTGTGCGATCTTTCATGTCTCTTACGATCACTGGATGTTATAAATGTTTTTGTGCAGAACTGGCATTGGTAAGGCCTTTCTCCAGTGTGAATCCTTATATGAGTAGTAAGAATGCCCTTTGTGGTGAAACATTTGAGGCAATGGTTACACTGGAATGGTCTTTCCCCAGTGTGAGTTTTCCTGTGTATTTCATGTCTTGATCTAGATGGTGACACCATCCCACAATCTTGACAGATGAATGGTGGCTTGTCAGTGCTAACATCTCCACGGGCTTTGACATCACGCCCAGTGGATTTTTCACTATTGGTTAACCTTTCTGAACACTGGTTGTTATTTTGTACAGGCATTTTCTCTGAATAAGAATCACCCTTCCTGCCCCCATCAGTGTGCACTGAATGTTCATGAATCTTACACTGATTGATATCTGTGTAAAATTCACCGCAGTGTCTACATTTAAAGTCATTTTCTCCAGCATGAATTTTTTCATGCCACTTGCGTTGATAACTGTATGAAAACCTTTCATCACAGAATTGACAGAGATGTGTTTTTTCACCTGTGTGAAGTTTTTCATGCCTACTCAGACATCCACGAGTTGCAAATTTTTTCTGGCATGTTTGGCATTCATAAGGTTTTTCCCCAGTGTGAAATCTCTCATGCACTTTGCAAGCATTTGGGTTGTTAAATGCTTTAGGACAAAGCCTACAGAGGAAAGGTTTTTCCCCTGTGTGTGTTCTTTCATGTATCTTGAGACCTCCACCATTGGTAAATGTTTTCTCACAAAACTGACACTGAAAAGGTTTTTCTCCTGTATGGAACCTCTCATGCTTTTTACGAGCAGCAGAATTATTGAATGCCTTTGAGCAATGACGACATGGAAATGGTTTTTCCCCAGTGTGCGTCCTTTGATGGATGGCATGAGCTCCACTATTTGTAAAAGTTTTGTTACAATACTTGCACTCGAATGGTCTTTCACCTGTATGGATCCGCTCATGAATTTTACGAGCAGCAGAACTGTTAAATGTCTTTGAGCAGTATTGACAGATGAAAGGTCTTTCACCTGTATGCAAACGCTCGTGAATCCTCAATCCACTCAAGCGGGTATAAGTATTACCACAAAACTGACACTTATATGCATTTTCTCCAACATGTTCTCTCCGATGAGCATTACAATCCTCTGAAGTAGCAAAGGACTGGTTGCAGTATTTACACGACATGCGTTTTTCTCCACCATCAGTTACCTTATTTTTCTTATGTCTTTTATTACCACAAGATTTTGCCCTTTTTTCATTTAAAACTTCTGCCTTTGAAGAATCCTCAAGTTTCCCATTTGTCCCCAAAGAAATGGCTGAGTCATCTTTACCAAGTAAGATAAACTTTTCAGAGGCAGGCCCAGAGGAGGAAACTTCACTTTCAAAAAGTGCAGTCTGTCCCTCTCCTTCATGGGCTTTCTCATGTACTTTCAAAATATAGTCTGTTCTGCACACTTGTCCACAATACCTGCAATTAAGTTTCTTCTGTATTAAATGGAGAGATCGATGTATCCAATGTGCCATACTGGAATTAAAGGTCTGATCACAAAACTGACACTGACTAATAATGCCATTGGTCTGGGAAACATTCATACCAGATGATGCTAATGCAGATTGTTTAAAGAATGGATGTAACATTGTTGGGGAGGTCCACAAATCTGCATCTTGTGTCTCTGCTTCCTCAGAAACTATGCTATCACCAGAACCATGGTAGTTTGCATCATCAAGTTTGGCTTGTTGACACCTCTGAGCCTTAAACTTCCAATCAAAGAAACTGGCTGTTGGGGTTTCAGTATCTGGTCAAAGTTAAGCAAATAAACAAAGTAAATGCAGTTTTTGAAAACATTGCAAATCTCATATCTTGAAATTGATCTGACAAACCTCCAAAATTTCTGGAGTCTCGTACTTATGTAGACCATTGAGAATGGGTACTGATAAAGACTGACAATGTTCAGAGAGGGTGGTTTACAGAGTACAGAGTAGCAGAGACTGACAACCTTGGATAATATTTACACGGAAAGAAGTTATACCATTAACAATCGAGAACTCATCTTATCTGACTTGTAAGGGTCAGAAAACAAAAACCAAAAAGAAAAAAAAAACAAAAACCTTTGCATTAACCTTACATTACTGTGAGTTTTAATGAGATAATTAGCTAGCTGTAATTTTACAGTCCAGTTTCAAACCAACTGGTTTCAGTTAAGATGGCCACAGCCTTTTTTCAAGCTGTAGCTCACTGGCTTGTTTTCCTTACTCCATTGTTTATACTGAGCACAAAGCACAATGGCAGTAAGGTTCCATTTTTAAAGGCTTTGGTATGACATGGCCAGGAGTTGGACTCCTGACTTTGGATCTGAGGAGAAGTACATGGGCTATATTAAACTCTTTCTTTGAAACAATGCCAGTGCATTTTTGCACCTAAAGTGAAATATGCAAAAACAAACAAAAATTGCATGGAATAACCCATTAAAAAAATTACCCTCTGGGTGGTTAAAAGAAGGGTTTAAGGTCATATCAAGTTCTCATATGTTAGAGAGGTACTTATTCTAAGCATTTTGGTGAAATTTGAATTGAAACCCGATGTGTGGTTCTTAGGATATGAGCAAGTAAAGCTGTCACATTTTCAACAAACACTGAACTTGAAGCAAGCACACATGACATCATATCCCCACATTAATGAACAGTCTTTTGTTTTTCTTTAAACTTTACAGCCAATTTTCTCCTCAACAGTCCCATATCAACAAAATGTAATTGCATATGTGGCATTAGAACTGTCCAAACTTTGCAATCCCCATGGGATGTTCCGTTTCCTATTCCTATTTCCTATGTTCCAAGCTCAATACAACAGTCTGAAAAACAAAGGGAAACAAAGCATTCCTTGTCAATGTGAGGAAGTGTTATAATCTCTGCTGCCCTCAATATCACTTTGAAACACAAATCTAGCAACTTCATTTGCTTGTATCTCAAGAAATAAATGTCCAATTTGAATGGAGCTTTCACCACACTGAGTACTGTAGATTTAGTTCTTCTTTCACATGTAAAAATTATTTTTTGCTTAATAGTGGAGTTGGTAGCTGCAGGGAACCCCAGCTTCCTATCCCATATGACTACTTCATGGAGTTAAAGATAAATTCAAAATTTAAGGAAAATTATGTTGGAATGATGAATTGATCTTGAGTGAACTTACCTTCAGTGGTCCCATCAGTGAAAGTGTCTGACAGTCTTCCTTCCTCCTCAGTGTCTGATGCTGCTGTAACACAAAATGAACAGAACATTTAAAGTAGACCTAGATATTCTAAAGACCTTAAGTATTGATAATGGTTTTCAAAGATTTTTCTATCAATCTCAATTTATTTCATTTCATTTCACTGGTATCCATAAATATTTCCTTTCTTAATGATTCAAAAATATTTTTATTTTATGATACCTTCTACTTTAATGACCATTTCATCAGTACCAAGGTCCTCCTCATTCTCTGGTTCCTTGGTAGAATCCATTGTGTCTGTGAATGCAGAAAATATTGGAACTTGGTTACTGTAAAACTCTTCAGAAGAATTCGAGAAAAGAAGTACTGAACAAGCTTTATGAATAAGCAACTTTCTGCTAAGTGAATGGTCCTTAATACATAAATGACAAATGGAGTTACCTATCCCCTCTGACAGACTGATTATTGGTGACTTTATGAGAGAAACTGAACTTCCTGACGTCAACCCTTCCAAAATGCTTTGCAACCTTAATACAATGGCCTCTAATCTGAGAAATACTGAACTCTTTTAAAAAGAATTTTGTAAATCTGAAGAATGTCCCTTTTCTTTACTTAAACTATTGAAATGTCTCTTGGGCCTTGAAGGGCAGTTGCTCTAGAATACTATGTGATCATAAATGTGACCACCAACTCAACATTTTAGATCAAAAAGGGTATCATGTTGATCTTTTAAAAGGTCACTTGAGAAGTGGAAACCATAGATTGCTTTTGGATGAAAAAGCCACTTTTACTCTGACTGGGTCAAGAAACCCTCCCAGTTGCAGAGTTTCATCACTTCAAATGCCACTGCCATTATCCACTCATCTACAGCACCAGACCTCACCAGCTAGCTTATGGGTAAGGAACCAAGCCCTTTAGCAGTAGCTGCACACTTTTTAAATGACATTATATCTCATGACATAACAACAGCCACATTTCTCTCAAAATCACATCACTCAAAATGCTACCATTCTTGATTGTAATATTGTTGTAGGATTTAAATAATGAATTGATACAAGTGTCACAATACAAACAGCAGTCACAGTATGATACTAAAAAAGGGGAAAAAAGGAAAAACGGCTGTGGTTAGCTTGACTTGAACGAATCTGTTGGAAACTGTGCTGTAAAACTTTATCTAAGTAACCAACTAACTCAAACAGAGCAGAAGTTCTTCAGAGGTCAAAAGGTTACACAGGATAAAGCACAGGATAGAATACACACCAAGCAAAAGTCATGAAACAAAAGAAGTATTATCTAGAGTGACAGTTGAGTAGACTTCACAACAGTAACAATAGCCAAAAAGCCTGAAATTCTCAGGATAAAAAACAAGGAACTTCTTTTTGTACTGACAGCATATATCTGAATTTAAAGACAGTTGCCATGTCTTAGACCACAAAATTAATCTATCCTTGTCTTTTTGCAACTTGCATGTCAGATACACTACAATCCTTGTACACTGTAGCTGTCAGGCTCTTCAGAGAACTTAACATTACACTGATACACTATCATCTATGCCCACTAAGAGTACCACCTGACACCCTTGTTTTTGGCCAAAAGCAGGGGAGATTAAATATCTACCCGAGTTGACAACATTAGCTCCATTGAACTCTCTACTGCACAAACTGGTTCTTAAATGACTACAAATTGATTTTCAGGAGTAATTAGTGACCAATGGACTACAACCACAGTCAAAATACATTTGTGCAAGAACAAAATACTGGCATAAAAACATAACATTCCTTACTTTTGTTGGGCTTAAATGTGACTGTAATTCATAATTTCATGATTTATTTTTGATGCTGTGATTTGGTGATATGCTGGTCTATACTTCTACATTAAACATGTTTGTCTTTTCTTTTGTATTCTGTATTGGATGGCTACAAAATGTTAACGTTAGATACGAAGACACCAAAACATGCACCAAATCATATTTATGCACCAAAAATCTAGTCAATAGTCAATAATGAAATTTGAAGTGAATTGCTTATAAATATGTTGGAATAGAAGTTAACCATGTTTATAAACTACTCTTCCCTAACATTTTACTATGGGTGGCTGACCAGGAAAGCTTAAATGCAAATCTAACGTTGGTTACGAAGACACCAAAAGTGGGACAAAATGGTGTCTTATGTAAGCTAATGTTAGATTTGGTGCATACATGGTCAGGGATGCAAAATGTGAAGATCTTTAGTCAAGATATATTAATATATCATAACAACTTGTAATATGAACAAACTTATAGTTAAATAAAACCAATTTCAGTCTTTTAACTTTATTTTTGATACCTAATTCTACTTTGGTGTCTTGATGTAACTAACGAAACATTACAACCAGTTTTTGTGACATACAAAATTTTGCCATCTAACAGACATGTTGCTTTACATTTTGATGACATTTCCCAGCACATTTATCAACAAATTGCAGCAATTAAATCATTAATCATTATTATCTTTTGCTTTAGACCCAAATGTCCCACTTTTGTAAGCCAGTATTGTGTTCTTACACATTTAAGACAGGAACAACTAGTTAATCAGTGTTAGAGCATGTGATTACAATGGTACAGTGGCTGGGTCAATTTATTTTGTGCACTTAAGGATACATCCTCACTGGCAGAACTTTTGGTAATTAGTTTGCTATCACCTGTCAAATTATTACACCTCCTGTGAATTCTAGGACCGAACTTCAATGGGCTAGACTGGTTGTCACGATACTCATACCACCTGTATGTGTTTGTGATAGAGTAGGCAATATCACTCATTAAGATTGGAATTCCGAAGAATTCTGTTGACCTCTGATAGAGTTATTGTCGAGATGGAAGAAGAATGGTTAATAGTAGTAGCCGTTCCGACTCTAAAGTTGTGTAGCGTCACACTAATAAACAGGAGAAACACTCGCAATTTCATGTAAATCTCTTTATTAATTTTCGATCTGACCTCGATCATCTTCATCTTCTTCGATGTGTTGTTCTCAACACATGAGCAAGTAAACTTGTCACATTTTCAACATGAACTTAGAGCGAACACATATGACATCACATCCTCACATTGATGGTCAGCCTTTAATTTTTCTTTAAACTTTACAACCAATTTTCTCCTCAATAACCCCATATTATTAGAATGTGATTGCATAGGGTGGCATAAGAACTTAAGAAACTTTGCATCCCCCCACAAAGGGATCCTATCCCAATTAATTGCAAGGTCAATACATCAGTCTAGAAAACAAAGGGAAACTTCCTTGTCAATGTAAGAAAGTAACATAACTTCTGCTGCCCTCAGACTCATTTAGGAACACAAATCTAAGGAATTCTGTCTCCAATATCTCAAGAAACACATGTCTGATTTAAATGGAAGTTTGACCACTCTGTGTAGATTTGGTTCCTCTTTTGCATATGAAAATTAAATTTTTGGTTTAATATCCACTTAAAGTATTATCTAGACCAGGCTTCCTCAAATAGCTGCCACTTGTGGTATGTGACATGTTTTAGAGTGGTGCAAAAAATTGCTGGGAGAAATTGAAAAATTTAACTTTTTCATAACTCTTTTGAAAAGAATTGTTCCGTCTTATGGTGCCTTTGAAAATTAGATTGACATCAGCAGTACCCACCAGTCAGCAGGTACAAAGTTTGAATGAAAGCTAAATAAAACTGTAAATAATGAATGGCATGAAACAATCCATTTGGCACAGGCATTTCACAAATTTAAAATTCTTTTATTAATTACAAACCAGATCTTCAGAGAAAGCAAGCCCAAAGAAATTGAAGAGGAAATATCTAATCTCTTGCAAGTCCCCCAAATAGATCCTTTGCATTGACAGACACAAAATACTCACTGAAAACAAGTAGGCCATATCCTGATGATCACAATGTAATACCCCACTAACATCAAAATATCCCATCATTACCAATATATTTTAATTTTACCATCCTTATTAAACAATTGGAATTGGTTTTATGTTTATTTACAGCTAAAAATATGCAAACATACTGTACAATTTTAAGTTTCTTTATGAGGCAAAATGTTACAGAACACACATTAGGGGATGTCTTTGAATAGTGCTCAGCTATTTTGCTGTTTTGAGAAATGGTGGCACCACATGCATTTCCAGATCAGTGGACAAGTTACAAAAGTGGAATTTCTCCAATTAATATCATAAAATATCATAAAATATATTGTCTATTTCCAAAACTCAAAAGGAAAGATGTAAATTCTACAGTATTTGATATATTGATAAAATTGTTTTAAAATACTTTCCCTGAGAATTTTTAAAATGTACTACTAAATTTAATAAGCAATGGAGTAGGGAAAACAAGCCAGTTGGCCACAACTGGAAATAAGGCCTTGGCCGGCTTTACTTGAACCAATAGGCTGGAAACTTGACCATAAAACTCCATCTAACAACTAATAACTAAATTTAATAAATTCATCAAAATTTTCTGTAAATAAGGACATTTTAAAAAGTGGAAAGGAAAGTCTTCGGAACATTTAAGTGTAGTCAGGGTAACCGTTCCATTGAGTGACACTGCCTTATTCATAAACCTTGACATGTAAAATAGGGCAGGGTCACCTTGATGGAAGAGTTAATTACCCTGACTACATGCAAGGATGGCACTTGGTAAGTATGACTTACACTACAGTTACAGGCATAATTTCTTGATTGTGTTTACTTCGTGACAGAGCCTGTTTTTAATTCCAAATCACCAGCCTACAGTATTCCCCCTGTTTAAAGAAAAGCTGATTGACAAGCCTAAATACGGTATAAAAGATCATTTATGGCAAGTACAGTGTTCTCATTAGGCCCCCAAACCCACGAGTCCCTGAACCCTCAACTTTTTTTCCAAGAGTCCCATCAAATTTCTGAGGGCCCCATATTTTTTGGTAGAGTCCCAAGATAGGATCAACAAAAATGCAGTACACAGATATGGAAAACAAGCGTGGTTGAGCGAAAAAATTTCCATACACATATTTTGCCGTGATATTTGCAACACGCTGCTGCCTAAAACTCGTCTGGCATTGACAAGTGACGTTACTCTGACTAAGCTGGACAAGAGTCCCGCGGATGATCTAGTTCGTATGTAGCACCAGCGATATCACACAACTGGGCCACATCACTAATGTTGGTCAAGTTGGAGAAAGTTTTCTGATCAAGTTGAATACCAACTGTGGTGATAAGAAACTTCATTAGGCTGATTTCCTACATAGATTTTGTGAAGTGACATCCATGATGAACATTTCAAGGCAAGGGGTTTGTGTGAACTTTTTCATCACAAAACTTTCTATGCCTCGTTGCCAAAATTTTACATGTGTTTTGCAAGCAAATGCTGCGCATCCCAGGGATGCACAGGATTTTGTTTCAAGCGTCTCAAGTCAAACTCGCGCGTCAGAGACCCAGGAACTCTGGTTAGTGAGAACCCTGCAAGTATGGTCATAATAGGTGCATTTTTTAAGGTGTGACTCAGTTGTAAGAGTTGCGCGCTGTGCCTGAAGTGCAAACATCTCAATTTCAGGAGGCGTATATGGGCAAGGACCATGTATAAAGTAGGTTCTACCATTAAGCGTATCACAGTTCTGTTCAAGGACTTAGTACAGTACTGAGGACTAATTATTAATAAAATTACAAAATTATTTTTAATTATTAATTAAATTACTAAATTAGGGTAGACCTAGTCTTGATCAAAAACAAATAGCCTAGATGATAGCCCATCGACAGAGATGCCCACATTTACATCCAGAAATCAGGGAGGTTAAATTCACAAGAATCAGTGAGGTTTTAGGAATTACATGCAACTTAATGAGGGAAAAACTTTCTTAAATCAGGGAGGTTGTTATATCTGCTACCTGGAATGGACAAAAATCCTTGAATATTCAGGGCCTTCCTGAGAATCAGGGAGGATTGGCATCTGCAATGATGGCCTCGTGCTCACAGTTACTGTTAGGTATGTAACTACTGCACAAATGTGTGATGGGGAGTACTGCTGACCCTCAGTGCCTAGAGGCCTTGGTAAGTTAGGTCCACAGGCCTACATTATGCTACGAATAGCCTACAACTAGCCCAGTACTTGGAACAATACGCGCAGAGGTTGTGCGCTATTGCTAATGGAGCCGGGTACTGCAGTACAGAACAGTATGGTAGCCTAACGTTAGTGACTTACTTCGGGCTTGTCGAGTTTGGATGATGGCCCAAATGGGGACGTCAAAACTCGTCTTGGACTAATACAAACAAAACCTATCCCCCATACACTGCGAAAATGTAAAGTATGGCAAACGCTTCCAACACCTTTTTCGTCCTGCTGTTGACAAAGAATATGATGACCCTGAATGAGTGCAAGAAATATAATTTCCGATGTCAACAATCACCATTCAATCCTCTCCTTCGTATCTGCTCTCTATTTGATAATTTGCTTGCAAACTTTTACACTTAATGTCATGTATGCCAACGTCGCAAAGCTAGCTACGGAGGCAGACTGTGTTTACATTTTACCCTGGTGAAAACTGTGACACATCTCATCTACCATCTACGGTACTACAGATAAATTAGATTGTAGTGGTAAAGGACGAGCTTAATAATAGCCGATTCTCGTTTTCTATTTTTGTAGGCCCGAAAATATAGAATTGTTGGTCAGGCCGGATGAAGGGAGGGGCGTAGCGCGGCACCCGGCGCAAGCCTATTAAGATCTCAAAAGTTCGTAGAATTGGGTATAGTTACTAAGTTACAAAAAAATAGCAAAACGTTACCCTTTTATTATTCGCTGAGTTACATTAGGGTGAATGGTGTGATATCAAGTCTAAACTCCCAACGGGTCACAATCCCAACGTGACTACAAAAGTTACGCTCGTGTAAGGAATCAAGCTAGATGGAGTACAAGGAAGGCTGTTTGCAATTTTGAGCGTAATATTGCTCAGGAAGAGTTTTTTGGCGGTATGTTAAGAGCAAGTCTTCTGTAAAAATCCCGTCCATGCTTTTGAGTGTGAGGGTAAAGACATAGGCGTACGAGGCGGGGAGGGGGGGGGGCAGGGAGGCAGACTGCCCCCCCCAAAAAAATTTTCTCAAGACCTAAAATTCGGGCAGGGATCTGGAAAAATTCGGGCAGCCGTTTGAGTCTTAAAACCTGGTTTGTTTCTACTTACACAGAAAACTCCTAGGCGCGCCCGAATTCCTTCAAACACTTGGCCGAAAAAATAATAAAAAAGCATTATAGTCACGGTACAATTTTCATGAAAACTCTAGAAGATACCAAAACTCGCGACACATTCGGGCAGGACGATTTTTTTCGACAAGTCCTTTTTTACTAGTTGGCACTGACGTCCGGGGTCCACAAAGTCCTGATTTCATGTGTTTCCCAATGATGCATACTTCTGCTTTGCGGTTCAATTAGTTTGAGAGATTTATTCGTAGTATTTTAATTTTGACTATGTAATGTATCGATGGACAAATACTGCACCATTTTGCACTTGTTCCTTTGCGAGTATGTATGTCTCTTGTAAAATCTCTACAAAAACTAAAAACATTTTGATATTTTTCATGCTCCCCAAAAAAAAGGGAAAATCCTAAAACTCAGGCCTATGATCAGTTCAAAGTTTTGCCAAACATAGGACCATTTTGCATCTAGGAAATCTAACGCAAATAAAGTTTCTCAGAGGGGAACACAACTACTTTTGGTTTCCCTGTTAAAGGGTAAGGTACTGCCTTAGGCTGTAAGGTAAGCTGAAATCCATTCAAATATTGCCGCATTTGCGGTTGGGTACATCCAGTTTAAAACACGTGGGAAGTGCCGTTTCCGGCCATCTGGAGGGGTTTTAAAGCCCCAAATTTTCTTGTACGCTCCGCGCCAACTGATGGTGGCGCTCCGCTTAGATAGTTCTGTCGGTCAAGATTGGGGACGATGAGTCGACTTTGTCCCCCCCCCCCCCACAAGAAAACCCTGGCCCCGCCCCTGTTTGCAACCTTGGACGTGGCCCACACGGCCATGGTCAAGACTGCACATTGATTATGCAGGCCCTTTCATGGGTCACATGTTTTTAGTAATTGTTAATGCGCATTCTAAGTGGATAGAAGTACATAAGATGAATTCAAGCAACCATACAGAAATTAAGAAAAACGTTTGCTCATGTTGGTATTCCAGATACGTTAGTAAGTGATAACGGTACTTCTTTCGTAAGCGAAGAATTCAAAGAATTTTGTAAGCAGAATGGCATCAAACATGTTAAACATTGTTAAATGACTATTTTGTATCTGTTTTTACCGAGGAATCATCTTTGTTGGGGACGTGTAATGGTTCTGATGTCTCTACTTCAATCAGTTATGTCATTTTCTCAGAGGAACAAGTTCGTAAAAAGTTAAAGAGTTTGAAAGCTAGTAAGGCCCCTGGGCCAGATGGGGTCCACCCAGCCATTTTACGTGAATGCTCCGAGATTTTGTCAGTTCCTCTTTCCATCATTTTTCAGAAGTGTCTGGATTCGAGTTTTGTTCCTACTGACTGGCGGGTAGCAAATGTTACTCCAATTTTTAAGAAGGGGGATCGAAGTAATCCTTGCAATTACAGGCCTGTCAGTTTAACCAGTGTTGTGTGCAAAGTTATGGAATCTTTGATTAAGGATAGTTTACTTAAGTATCTTTTAGATAATGAGTTACTTAATCTGTCACAACATGGTTTCTTGCCAAGCAGATCTTGTGTTACTAACTTACTGAGCTTTCTTGAAGATGTCTCTTCATCTCTTGATTCTGGGTATGGCGTTGATGTCATTTACCTTGACTTTTCAAAGGCTTTTGATAAAGTTCCATTAGGTAGGCTAATGGTTAAGCTGCATAGGTTAGGGGTTCAGGGCAATTGTGCTGATTGGATAAATTCGTGGCTTCATGGTAGATCTCAGAGAGTTGCTGTCAATGGTAACTTCTCCTCTTGGAAAGAAGTCACAAGTGGAGTACCACAGGGTTCTGTCCTTGGCCCACTTCTTTTCTTAATTTTCATCAATGATATTGATAGTTCTCTTACATCTCGTATAAGTAAGTTTGCAGATGATACTAAGCTTTATAGGAAAATTAGCATTTTGGATGATGCCTTACTGCTGCAGAAAGATCTGGATAGGTTATTTTCTTGGTCTCAGACCTGGCAAATGTCTTTTAATGCAGATAAGTGTAAGGTCCTTCATTTTGGTCCCAAAAGTTTTAGCTATGATTATAACATGAATGGTTGTGTTTTAAGTAATGTCACCTCTGAGAAAGATCTGGGTGTTGTAATTACTGGGGACTTAAAGTCATCAAAGCAGTGTGCAGCCACTGCTGTAAAGGCTAATAGAGTGCTTGGATTGATCAAGAGGAATTTCATCAATTTTAGTAAGGATATTGTACTTAAGTTGTATAAGCAGTTGGTAAGACCCCATCTTGACTATGCAGCTCAGGCTTGGAGTCCCTTCTATGAAAAGGACAAGTTTGTTTTAGAGCAGGTTCAGAGGAGAGCCACTCGCCTCATTCCTGAGGTGAGAAATTTGCCCTATCATGCTAGGCTTAAACATCTTGGGCTTACCACCTTGGAGCTGAGAAGGATTAGGGAGACATGCTCCAGGTTTTCAAGTTCCTTTGTGAAAGAAATCCCCTGCTGACTTGTAGTTATTTAAGGGTTCAAGGTAATTCTCGGGTGCGTGGGCATTGTAAAAAGCTTGAAAAGCCTTTTGCAAGGCTTGACATTAGGAAGTTTAGTTTCTCCCATAGAGTTGTCAAAGAGTGGAATTGTCTACCAGATTGGGTAGTTAACTCCCCCTCAGTTCACTGCTTTAAGGTTAACATTGACAGGTTTTTCCATGGCTGTGGTAGAATCTGATTGTTTGGGGCTGTAGTCAAGCTTTGGTGGTTTGACTTTTGATTAGGGCTTGGTCTTCAGGGCATCTTATGGGGCCTTGGCCCTCCTTTGCCCTTCAACCTGTTATGTTATGTTATGTCACTTCCGCTCCCTATCACCCATCATCGAATGGACTAGCCGAACGAGCAGTCCAAACTTTCAAACAAGGGGTGAAGAGAATGCAGTGAATGAAGGGTCGATTGACGATAAAATGTCACGGTACAGAATAACCCCGCACACAAGTACAGGAGTGTCCCCCGCGGAATTGCTGCAGGGAAGGAAATTAAGTTCGAGGTTGGACTTAGTCCGCCCCGACATTGAAGCTAGGGTTATTCAGAAACAAGAAAATCAAAAGAAGACCCATGACAAAACAGGAGCAGGATTGGGAGCTATTAGTACACGCCTGCCTCGTTACCTCTGAGCACTAGTCGAAAAGAGAAGGCGAAGTTCGCCGGTGTTCATCCACACTCACTCTGGCATTGGATCTTCGAAGAGTTAATTGATTTGGGCCTGGACTTCAGGGCATCTTATGGGGCTTTGGCCCTCCTTTGCCCTTCAACCTGTTATGTTATGTTATGTTAAAACGACTGGTTCTCGAGAATTCCAAATAGGTGAAAAAGTCTTTATTCGTAACTTAGGCCAAAGAGGTCCGAAGGGGGTCACTGGCAAAATTTAAGCGAAATAACGGGCCCGGTATCTTTCAAAATTCAGTTAGAAAATGGGGTCACAGTTAAACGCCACCAGGATCAAATACCGAAATGTCACCTAAAGGATTCTGAGGAACCCCAAGACCTTGATGAGGACTTAACGTCTAATCAAGGGAACGACTCTTTTCAGGGTTCAGATACAGAGATCGTAAATGATCCTGACGATACAGTTATAGTTGAACCTCCTCATATAGATGGAGATATGCATGGTCCAGACGAAACACCAGTTATGGGAGCAAATTCTCCCGTGGTGGATCCTGCCCCTCGAGACATTAATCCCACGAAATCATATCCATCACGTGATAGACGTAAACCTAATTACTATGGTAGTTAAATGTATAGCTTAGAACGTTTTGAAATAATTGTGGGCAAATGAGAATGTAATTTTTTAACCATCGGGGGAGGAGTGTTGTAGATTCGTAATTTCATAACATAACATAACATAACATAACAGGCTGAAGGGCAAGGAGGGCCAAGGCCCCATAAGATGCCCTGAAGACCAAGCCCTAATCAAAAGTCAAACCACCAAAGCTTGACTACAGCCCCAAACAATCAGATTCTACCACAGCCATGGAAAAACCTGTCAATGTTAACCTTAAAGCAGTGAACTGAGGGGGAGTTAACTACCCAATCTGGTAGACAATTCCACTCGTTGACAACTCTATGGGAGAAACTAAACTTCCTAATGTCAAGCCTTGCAAAAGGCTTTTCAAGCTTTTTACAATGCCCACGCACCCGAGAATTACCTTGAACCCTTAAATAACTACAAGTCAGCAGGGGATTTCTTTCACAAAGGAACTTGAAAACCTGGAGCATGTCTCCCCTAATCCTTCTCAGCTCCAAGGTGGTAAGCCCAAGATGTTTAAGCCTAGCATGATAGGGCAAATTTCTCACCTCAGGAATGAGGCGAGTGGCTCTTCTCTGAACCTGCTCTAAAACAAACTTGTCCTTTTCATAGAAGGGACTCCAAGCCTGAGCTGCATAGTCAAGATGGGGTCTTACCAACTGCTTATACAAATTAAGTACAATATCCTTACTAAAATTGATGAAATTCCTCTTGATCAATCCAAGCACTCTATTAGCCTTTACAGCAGTGGCTGCACACTGCTTTGATGACTTTAAGTCCCCAGTAATTACAACACCCAGATCTTTCTCAGAGGTGACATTACTTAAAACACAACCATTCATGTTATAATCATAGCTAAAACTTTTGGGACCAAAATGAAGGACCTTACACTTATCTGCATTAAAAGACATTTGCCAGGTCTGAGACCAAGAAAATAACCTATCCAGATCTTTCTGCAGCAGTAAGGCATCATCCAAAATGCTAATTTTCCTATAAAGCTTAGTATCATCTGCAAACTTACTTATACGAGATGTAAGAGAACTATCAATATCATTGATGAAAATTAAGAAAAGAAGTGGGCCAAGGACAGAACCCTGTGGTACTCCACTTGTGACTTCTTTCCAAGAGAAGTGTGACTGCTAAGTGTGACTGTACCTTTAAGTATAATGATTAATCATAATGTATCACCATGGTCCTACCATGTGTATATTCCAAATTATTCCTTTGTTACAACACTTGTGAGTTAGCCCTATAATACATAAGAGGTACAACTGTATACATTCTTCATGTTGTCTTTTAATAAGGAAATACCACACATCCCAAACTTAAGTTTTGGTACGGGGTACCGAAATTCTCAATTGGCTCAACTATTTCATTGACAGCTAATTCGAACAATGCAGAGTACCAAAGCTTATGTCACACAGCATGAAGGGTACTGAGAGTGTTTTGATTATATAAATTGAGTCTTTCTCAAGACTGGGGATGATGAGTCGACTCCCCCCCCCCACAAGAAACTCCTGGCTACGCCCCTGATGTAGGCAGTAAAATCATTCATAGCCAGCAGTTTGGGCAGTCACATAGACAATGTAAGTAATTCAGTAGACCTTGAATTTGGCAAAGAGTTGCATTAAAGTAAAAACATTAGCATGTTTTCAATTCGCTTTGTAAAGAGCTTCCCCCAAACAGGAACAAGACCATTTCATCTAGTGATAAAGTACTACATTTTATTTGATAGTTTTCAGATTACTTAGCCAAATGATGGCTACTTCCCAGCTCCTGGTAGCTTTGATCTCTGGACCTACAACAGGCATATGAGGGTGTTTTAGACTGGTGGTTGATGATCGTTTGGTTTGCAACCATCTCAGAAAATATTAAAGATATTACAAGATAAGATAAAGATATACAAGGTACGAACAAGTCTTTCTTCAGAAAATTTTATTATAAATATGTGAACTGCGCAGTTGATATAAAAACAGAACATAGACACAGCCATAAAAATTGCACTAACAGGCATAGGCTTCACTGTCTCACAATCAGATTGGTGTGCAACCCCCTTGTTATACAAAAACTCCTAATCATGCAAAAACGTATCAACCTCTCACAGTTTACATATTGTTATAAGTGCACATTACATGTTAAGACAATGGAATTAAGCCACCAATTGCAACAAAGCATATTGTTATACTCATCACCCACCCACATACTGCAGAATTCTGAAGTTAAGCCTAAGAGATTGAACATTTAAATGGTGTTTTAAGCTTCTAAGAGATGAGGGGCAAAAGGCACCCCCACACCCTCTCCCCTAATCCACATACTGTAAAATCTTATAAAGTTGTACTTGTTATACTCATCATCTGGCCACTGAGGAAACTTAAAGTTTGGCCTTAGAAGTTGAACATTTAAAACACAATGTTTTCCTATAAAAGAGCAATGGGGAAAACAGAACACTCAAAATCAAAAGAGTGAAATAAGTGGTTACCCTGCAATTAAGTAAAAAGTGTGAATTCACTCCAAGAATAGTGCAATTCACTCCAAAAAGAGTGATATTTCCTCTAAAGGAGTAAAGTTTTACTCATGATGGAGTAGCTACAGTAATCACAAAAGAAAGATCATTGCATGTGCTGGTGTATTTTATTCTTCCTAGAATGTATTGACACTCTAATGGAGTGAATTCTCCCTTTAAAGCGTGCCACTACAGTCCCTCTTTCGATTTTAGAGTGTACCAGTCCGCTTTAATACTGTACAAGTTAATGAAGTTATACTTGTCAAGGCACATTCCTCACTAGGAGGAATGCATTTTATGTATAATTACAGTTTCCTGAGTCTCAACTTTGTGATCATGTCATCCATAATTCTTTGCTAAAACACTTAAAGGCAGTTTTTCATCATACCAGACTGTTTGATTCCTCCAACTTTCTTCCAGCTCCTCTGACAGCTGAGTAAAACTCTTCCACATCCAGATGTAATTCAAGTTTGTTTATTGCCTTGGAACACGTATGATGAGCATACAAAGTAGTCAGACTAACCAGAACACTCCCAAAGCATGCTGTATAACACGAGCTACTACAAATCTTTTTGACTTGATGTCAATAAATAACTGTGCCATACATCCAGACAAATGTAAAACGTACAAAAAAAAAACCTGTCTCCTGTAACAAAACTTCTGAGGAATCTGCAATATATTTCATACTGGCCAAGTTAGTCTATCTGAAGGCACAAGACAAAAGGACAAAGATCAAAGACATAACAACTCAGAAAGAAAGATGCCAAGTTAGTCTATAAATGACTGACAATAAAGCATACCACCACCTCCATAACATTGTTAAAAAATTGTACAGAATTCACAAAAAGTACAAAATGTCAATCTACAACTTTATAAATAGCTATCAATTGGTTCTTACACGAACATGGAAAAACTTGAGAACTCTGGCTTACTCTATTCATTAAGGCAAGTGAAAGCTAAAAACTAAATATTTACATTAATCAGTGTATTCTGGATCAAATCTCAGAAATAAGGGATAAAAGATTTTCAAAAAACTTAAAACTTAAGTATGACCTAATTATTAAAAGAATTAATTACATGTTTCACGCTCACTATAGTCTGACCAACCTTCCATAAAATAAAACTATACTTAAAGGTAAGACTATCTGTAATCTCACTTAACTGTCACCTAAGCAGCATGAAGTAGTTTTTCTTTTAAATGTTTTGGGGGCTTATTTTACCAAATCACTAAGTGGCATAACAAGTCGTTTTATTTTCAAACAAAATTTTTTCTTATCTAGAAACCAGATTATTCAAGGTAAAAACATTTGGTTGAAAACTGAAACAAGTTGAAAAACTCTACCAGAAGAGTTATTAAAGTCTCTAATATGTTTCTTTTTTGATGCAGCATAATAGTTATGAATACAGTTCAGCTGTCTTAAATTAGTACAATAGAAATTCCCTTCTTCTACTATTAATTACTAAAGAAACACCAACTATTCAAACTTAAAGGGCAAGAGCAGTCACCCCAACTTGAAGTAGAGTTGTAGACTGTCCTGTATCACGATTTATTCTTGAGAGTCACCTGACAGTATTTTTTCTCCTGAAATGTGAAATTTACTAGCAGTAACTACTTGGTACCTTAAATAAGTAATGTTGAAGTCATGAAATATTATGAGAGATACTTTGAAGAGAAGTGGAAAAGATATTGTGAGATATAGCAGTTGTTTCAAGATATGTTTGGGGTGACTGGTCTTGCCCTTTCAGGAATTGTCAGATAATAAGGAGCACTTACCTAAAGAACTTTAATATTAGATAAAGCAGAAAAGAACAAATCTATCATGTTTTGATGTAAGATTAATTTTTTTTGTTAAGGTGCAGTTACGTCACCTTTAACACTCATGTCATCTTTTTCTGTGTTCTTAGTTAAGCACTTAAGCCATCACCATTTCAGTCCTGTTAGAACTGAACTTCTAGCTGATAATTTTAAGAAGTAAATTGACAACATTGGAGTGCAGCTAAAAGAAGAAATTTAAGTAAGGGACCTATTTTAGCACTGATTATTAAATATATCATTCATCTTTAAAAAAAGCTACATGAACCATGAGCACTTTCCATGTAACACACCCGTATCAATGACTGAATAAAACAAACATTTGAACTCTATATAGTTCAGACAGAAGGACCAGCCTTCACCAACCATCCACTTTCTTTTTCCATCAAACTTAACAAAATAAATTAAACCCTATAAATATCTTTAAAAAATTATTAAAGTTTTCCAGTTTTGGGGCTACTAAAGCTTTCATTACCTATCCTCTACACCTAACCTGTGATACACATACAATACACCCATAAGGTGATCAAAGGTAAATTCATTTTAAATGCATATATGAGTATCTTGCCACCAACCAAGACACTCTTGTAAAATATTTTTTAGACCATAGGATTCCTTCCTCCTTCATTTGCCTATAAACTAAACTGTCAGCACCTCTATATACCTGTTCTGTCTCCACACAGTTTTCAAATCAACATTATTCATAGCAAAGGAACAATTCCATGCAAACTAGTTCTTCACTACACTAACATTCACCGTTCTCTGCAGACCACATTTAACTAGCTCACTTTTACAGATATATTTGAGCTCAGCTATGTTTTGTCCATTTACAAATATTTACTCCTTTCTGCAATTCATCATTATCATTCCACACAGCTATCTTCCTTTCAACTATTTCATTGTTTCAAATAAGTTTAGTAAATAATACAGGATAAATAAGAGAGCGAAAGGTGAATTATTTTCCCTTTGACTTTCACAACATACACATTACGAATTTTAACTTGAAATTCCTTTGCATTGTTACTTAATTTTGGAAATTATTACTCCATGTTTGATACCTGATCTGAGACATGTTCCTTATGATCTGCATCTCCCAAGCAGACACCTGTTCCAAAAGGATAATTTGTGCACACCTATAACAATTGTTTCACCTACTTAAAAGAAAACTTTTCACAATCTCCTTGTCTTATTACCTTACACATTTTCAAATTTTATTGTGCTTGTTGTAGAAAAGTTCTCCACTATAAATATGATCACTTAAACTCATAATATCAGAAAGAGTAAAACAATCAGAAAATCATGTAGTTTATGTACAAGATTTTCCACAAAATATCCATACTGAAATGAAAGTGTAAAAGTTTAAAAAAATGTCAAAACAGAGAACAAAATGTACATGTATATTTATGTTTTGCTTACAACAATATGTCTTACATGATGTCACATGAAGTAACTAAAAGAGGAAATTGGATAACTGTTTACCTAAGTAAAATGTGCATTACAACTGAGACAACATCTATGGATACAATTTTTACTTCTTTGTAAAAAACGTAACAAATAACAACATTCATGAGCTGATACTTAGACAAAAAACACCCTTTGACACACATTGTGTAGGTTTCCATTAACTTTTGTAAAATGGTTTTGAAGAAAATGAGGTGGAAGCACCTTTTTGGACAATAGCTTTTACTAGATATATAGCACCAAGTGTTTATCAGAGACAATCCAGAGATGCATAGCTCTATTGAGTTGTATATGGTAACATCACACAAGTCATCCTCACATGTGATGTATTTACTTACCTTTGCAAAGATGTCCACTTTTTGATGAAATTTAATGACAGCAAAATGACATTTTTTTTAAATGAGGTATTTGAGTGCATTAGTAATGTAGAGATGATGACAGACTGTGACTTTGCCAAAAGTATGAGAAAATAAACTTAGCTTTTGGTGTAATTATTATTTCATTAAATTTTCATCCTTGACAAAGTCTCAGTTGAGGTATTTTTCTTGTTTTGCTGAATTTTTAGACTATATTTATTATTAAATATCTTGTAATTTTACTTTGTGAACAATTGTACACTGCATAAAATGCTCAAGTAACACTTTCAGCCAAGCATTTTCCAAATGTGTAATTACTGTCCTCATTAAACAATATAGGCATACATGTCTGCTATGAGATGTTTGGGTACATGAGGAAACACCTGAGTATTGAGTTGAGTTGAGCTGAGTTAAGTTAATTTGAGATGAGTTGAATCAGATAGTCATTCACTGCATGTTAACAAGTCATTCTTCTTCCCCACAACAAGTAATGACCTGAGAGATAATCAAGCTAAACTCTAATTTGCATACAGACTGCACATGTAAACTAAAAGTATAGTGAACTTAGCTTTTTCTTGAAACCTGACTAACAAATTAAAGGCCCAGTTCTCTCACCCCATACAGTACCAATTCTCCTAACCTTCTTACTTAAGCCCCTCCCACAATTGTCTGAAATTCATGCTCATCCAGGTACAAGCTCAGTTTATTGCTTCAAGGTGAGTAAAGAAAAACTCAATTAATATGATCAAAACACTCTCAGTACCGTTCATGCTGTGTAACATAAGCTTTGGTTCTCTGCATTGTTTGAATTAGCTGTCAATCAAAGAGCTGAGCCAATTGAGAATTTCGGTACCCCCGTACCAAAATAGTTTGGGGTGAGAGGTTTCGCCCTTTAAGTCATTGCAAAATTTGTGAACTTGTTTCTAACATTTTCATTTGTGTCGTACTGTCTTTTTAAAAAAATATGATCCAATTTTTTATGCAAGTTGTTTTGAAAAATTGAAAATTTGAGTAATTTTCTGTGTGGTAGCTAAAAATCTCTTTTATTAAGAAGTGTTTTTTCTTGTTGAACACTTAAAAGAGGAACAAGGAGCAGTGACTACTGCTTAAGTATATCAATGGAGCAAAAATTTAGTAAGGGTATGCTACCTCAAGCATTAATGCGGTTATGCAACAGACTAAACGAACCCCAGCATTCTTTACATGATGTACAGACAGCATGCTATTCATTTCATAAACACAAAGACCATGATTATTTCAAGTGTTAATTAATGTGACCACAATATATATTGCTCAAATCTTTAATGTTTTTAGTACTGTTTTTGTTTCCTCCAAATATAGCAAAACATACCTAGAAAGAGAGTACATGCCCTCAATATCAGGTTCAACAAACAGCAATGCTATTCAACCAAACAGCAGACCTTGTGGGTGGTCATGTTAATAGAGCATTCATGTCTCACTCTGAAGGATATGGGTTTAATTCAATGTTCAGGTCATACCACACTTAAAGCATGGAACCTTCTTCCATTGTGTGTGATGCTCCTCATAAGCAACAGGGTATGTATAACAATCCAGTGCCCCACATCTGCACGAAAGCCTGAGGGCACCAGTAGGTTAAACCAAACATTGAAGTGTACAACCCTTTTCTAACTTAACAAACAAAACAGCATAAAGCAAGAACAACTGGTAGTGTCATCAATTCTTCCAGTCTTTAGTCATTACCAAGTTACCTTGTATTTCCAATTTTCCCCACCCACAAATCATTAAATCTATGCTATCTCATGTATTCCTTGAAAATTGACTGTTCTACAATACTGAACTAAAACATCCCAAACATTCCATGACACATAGGTCCAAGCACCATCACCAAAAATTATCCAACTGCAAGAAGTAGAACAGATATTTCATGGCATATAAAAGATCCACTATAACACATTGCACACATACACAGAGGTGTAATGTTTTTACTTCCATATAAGAAATGCTTGTAGCTGGGCGCTACCAGCTGACAAACCACAAAAAAAAAAACAATATGCATTACCATCTTCGACAAATTTTCTGATGATTTTTACTCCTGACAATCTCCAAATGGGTAGTACTTCACAAACCTTTGGGATAGTTCCTATGAATTATGATCACACCTCTAAACGTAACATTGAAGACCAATGTAGTCTGGAAATTATCACACAGAGCTGACAGTTAGAGTAATAGTTACCTGCTACTGCTTACATATAAGATGGAGCTGTTGGTTGCTGAGAGTAACTAGGAGGACTAGCTTCAATGGTGCATGGGACTGCTACAACTGTAGGTTGGTACACTGGTCCAGCAAACCCTTGCGGGGTGGAAACAACCAGGGACACACGCTGCTGAGTTGGAGGAGGGGTTTGTGGTACACTGTTTTGTCGGTGCGGATAAGAAGAGGTAGCATGTTCACCAGATGTTGACGGACCTGCAGGAGCTGTTGGTGCAGTAGGTGATGTGGATGTTTCCACTGGTGGAATGTAACCTTTAGGTCTTGAAACCTTAAAAATATAAGAAGGAATACCTTTATTTACTGCTACTGAAATAATGTTTTTCCTAAAATACTCTTTTTAGTACAACTGCAAGTTTTATCACTCTTGTGATATGATAGAAAAGTGGAAGTTGTTGCCAAGATCTAATGATTGAGGTGGAGGGTATACTGCAATGTCTACAAGAGGACATCTGTAAAGAGTGCCACCATAAGGTGGTGTGGAGCATATCGGGACATTCTGGCCAAAAACAACTCTTACTTCCCAGGACATGGCCCAGCTGAATTTTATTTTCCTGTTGACTAATGCACCTCACCATACTCATTCAAAAAATGTTGCCTATAAGTACCTTTTCAAGTCGAGGTTAAAATATGATTAGGAACTCAGTGCCTCTATATATGAACCCACCATGTTGTGCCACTGGATAGTATCATTATTATAGAAAAACTTTTATGACAACCAACAGAGCTTGAGGATTATCGTTAACATGAGAGACATGAATTCTCATTTTTCTAAAAGCCGAATTCCATTTTATAGTGTAATTTTGCACAAACTTCATTGGAATAGCATAGAACAAAAAAAAAACAAAAAAAAACTGAAAAACTACTGTCTCTAATTAAAATTTCTTCATAAATTAAGAACCCCACTCAAATTAACAAAGCAGAATAAGGAATGGGCAAATCTAGTCCTAGCTCTCACAATGGTTCCAATTCTCCCTGGATACTTTTAGCAACCAAACAATAATTAAAGCCAAGTCCTCAGTGTGCAGACACATGTAGAATTTTGCTCTAGGTACATAGGATCATATCCTGGTAAGCATGAACATTAGGTATAATATCAGAACATTTTCAGTGAATGTTGTGTAATGTGATCTAAAGTACTCTGCAATTTTTGAATTTTATGTCACTTAGGTAGTGATGAACTAAAAAATCTGCTGTCCCCAACCAAAATTGTAATTGAGGTGATGAGTGACCGTCTCAACAAGTCTTATCTTCATTTGGGATGTGACATGCTACTGGGAGTATACAATGCATTTCCAAATTGCTTCTGAAATTGCAAAAAGTGGTTTAAGCCAAGTAGGCTACTATAAAATGTAATACGAACAACTAAAAATGACTAATATGTGAATGTTTTTATATTATGCCACGTTTTTGGTTGAAACTTTACATTTTCTGAAAGATGCATTTTTTGATTGAGAAATTGAAAATCTCCCTTTCTGTGTCATACAGATGTGCCAGTCTGACAGCACCATCAAAAAATCTGAAATTCCCACCACCAACCTCTCTCATCTAAAGCAAATGTTAGTTTTGTTCCAGGAGTTAACACAACATACCACTCTTTCACTTACCGTCCTTCTGAAGAGACAGATGGCAATAACAGAAACAATTGTTAGAACAAAGACAAGACAGCAAAAACCAACAGATGTCCATAGGAGGCGGACATATGTCCTTGAAACTTGGTCACATGACTGGACCCCAGCAAAAATGCTTGGTTTCCTTGATAACCTGTGGAGAATGAACAGAGTGACATAGTGAAAGCTGTGTGAATATGGAATCCCATAGATAGACCTATTCCAGCCAGGGTATTTGGGGCCACATGGGGTCACATATGTTTAAAGGCCAAATCTTTTCACCCCAATGAGTTCCAGTTTTTTTAACCTACTTACTTAAGCCCCTCCAACAACTGTCTAAACTTAACCCTATCCTCATCCAAACACAATATCAATTTACTGCTTCAGGGTGAGTATATGTACAAGACCCAATGAATTTTCAGAACACTCTCAGTACATACATGTTGCGTAATATGAGCAGACATGTAGTCAAGTCGTGACTCGAGTCCCAACCTGCTGACTCTAGGTGACTTGAAAATTTGGGGGTAAACTTCTCCCACTGAAACAACACAGGGACTCCAGTCGATGACTTGACTCGAGTTGCTAAAATAGCAGCTGTTGATTTGACTTGCCCAGGAAAGAGCGACTTGACTACATCTCTGAATATGAGCTACGTACAGTTATTCCTCTCCATTAATTTTTACATCTGCTGCATGTCTGGCAATCAAGAACTGTGCCAATTGAGAATTTCTGAAGACTATAACTACATAAATTGTAGTTTGAGGTGAGAAATGGCTGCCTTTAACAATTAGGGAAACAAATATTTGGGCTAACCATGAATTAAATGTTCTACACATTGAACCAAAAGTTGCTAACATGTTCTATCATTAAAAAATAAACCTTTGCCCTGCAAAAGAACTTTCTTGGTATCTCTTATATTCTGTCTGGTATAAAGAAGGAAGCAGTGAAGTACAATAAAACCATTGCTGACTTGCAAAACCTGGAAGTTATCAAACCAACTTACATCTCAGATCTTTAAGTATTCACCGAGGGCATCTAAAATCCCCCCCCCCCCCCTTGTAAACAAGTGTGTCTGAAGACTTGCTATGATGTACTTGAAACTCCATCAATAAACTAGGTTTGAAAAATTCAAAAGGCAATTTTTGTGTAGACAAATTGACCTTTTCTTGATAAATTGACCCACATGTGCCAATGATGAAAGCAACAGACAGCAATGCTTTCAAAGGCACTTTGGTTGGGAGGTCGAGTCCCCGCCAGGTCATACCTAAGACTTTAAAAACAGAACCCACTGCCATTGTGTGTGGTGCTCAGCAGAAAGGAATGGAGTAGGGAAAACAAGCCAGTGAGCCACAACTAGGAAAAAGTCTGTGGCCGGCGTAATTATCTAACAAACTAACTAATTCAAAGTCACTTTTCTACAGTGAATTGCAATGGAGATAAAATAATTGTAACACTTGTTGAAACTTTTAGTAGTTTTAATATTGGCTACATCACACCTTAGTGAATTAAATATGTTTGACTGTGTTTTGACTTAATTGCCCTCATATGGTCAAGACATGCACAGTGCTGGGCAAGATTAATTGATTCCTTAAATTTTTGATGACTCTAGAAAGGTACATTTTAAAAAAATATACCTACCCAACATGTCTGAAGTAGCATTGATCATCTGTTATCTCTGTAAGATGGCAACAGTAACATACATTGGCCCAGGCCAGCTGGACTTGACAGGGGTACAGATGAGTGCAGTTTGCCTGACCAGCAGGAGAATGACTACAATGACTGAAGTCTATGCTCTATAAAAAGAATATAATACAGAAAAGATGTTTTACTTGAACATATATCTAAGAATATTTTTAATGTGACGTGGTAAAGTTTTGGTACATAAAACAGGCAGTGAGGTTCTGGCGGAGGAGACAGACTTAATGATAAAACTTGAGTTTCATAGGGGGGCTTCTATATAGAAAATCCAGAGCCAACTAGCTCCTTTGTAAAGAGAACAACAAAGAGTATGCCATTGTACCTTTTCTGAAATTCATTTCATGTTTGGAGAGGAAGGAACATCTGGAATTTTATTGATAGTTTACAATCTGTCACAATTCACGATTGGTTCTTGACAGTCAAGTGACAATTCTTTCTCATTTAATGGAGAAAACTGGGAAAGTAACTCACTGCTTTACTCTGGAATATGTGATGTTTAAGTCCTGATCATGAAAAATACTTAAAGGTGGAATGAGAACTTGAAGAAATATGTGGGATCTGGCCAGTGGCGGAGCCAGGATTGGGTCATGGGAGGGGGTTTGGGGCACAACAGAAGGGAAAAGTCTAAGGGGAGAGAAAAAGAAACAGTATTTTAGGTGTTTTTTGCATTTCAAGGTTGGTTCATGGGGGGGGGGTTTCAATCCCCAAAGCCTCCCCGTGGCTACGCCACTGGATCTGGCTGTTGTTTTAAAATAAGTTTCGGTGACTGCTTTTGCCCTTTACATGTTACACAATATGCATGGTTAGTTTAAGTTTACAAATATTCCTTTAAGATTGATTTTTATTCAACTTACTGAAACAGCTGTCACTGTAAGCCCATCAATTATTGCACCAATCACAACTACAACTAATCCAACAACGAGGAATGAGATTCCAGCTGACATTGCACACTTTATAGCCTTCCCGCAAAATATACCTGTTGAAGCCACAATTATTCCAAGTAATACCTAAAGGTGAAAAAAGAAAAGATAACACTAAATCACAAGATAAATGGTAGATTTAAAAAAATATGTGACAAAAATTGAGTGTAAATAAAAAAAATTGAAAACAGAAATCCAAAAGCAAGGTATACAATCAAAAGACAGTTAGTAATCGAAGAGAAAGAAACAGGCAAGAAGAAGATAAACCTGCAGCCATGGGTGGCAAGTCACCTGAAAAGGACACCTGGAAAATTTAAAGTTGCCACTAACACAATACACTCCCACACATTTTGATTCTTTTATCTAACTATAAGCCTGGATAAAGCACCCAAGAAAGATAATGAATCTCAAACTTGAAGATGATGAATTGAAATCATGCAGTTCTTACCAATTGGTTGAAGTCAGGTACAGTAAGCCATGACCTTTTTCTAGTTGCCACTCACAGGCACAGTTTCATTTAAACAGGCAAAACAATTTTCCAGAGGGGAGCATTTTGCAATATCTCTATTGGGCTGTGGGTGGTAGAACATGTCCACAGAATTTCCCACCAGTTGTAAGAGTTGACTAAAAGGAAGGACTTGCACTGTAGGAGATGTATTTGAAAACCTACTCAAAATATACTTCCTTATCCATGCAGTTGACACTCCATAACAGTTGTTCTGGCGTGTTGTGAAATATCATTTAAACCAAATAACTTCTGTTATATCATGACCACACAGGGAATAGCTTAGAATTCAAATTTTGCGTAGCAGTTTTGAAGAATTTTGAGGTCTTTCACACATTCTACTTGTGAAATTGCAAGGATTATGCACACAAAAATTGCTACACAATTTTTCATTTGTGTAGCAACTTGGCCTCTTTGTGTAGCAAATTGGGATACAATACTGGATAAGTTATTCCCTGCAAGAGGTCTCCTGTGACTTGCTACATATATACTATTCAGGCACCATATAAGTATTCCTACTGATGTTGCTTGAATTGAAAGTAACTATATCCTCTTTTCAAAAAGGGCCTGCATACACACTTTAATCATTATTGTTAATATACAAAACTTTCAGACTCTATTTTCTGTCTGTAGTTTTCACTTTTCAAGGGTTAGACTTCATCAAATTTACTACTACTTCAAGTTTTATTTTTAACCATGATTTGTTCCAACTTCATTGTCTTGTTCATAAACAGTTCTGATTGTGTTTCACTTTCATGGTACCAGCAAATTGGTGGATCAAAACAAACTTTTAAATATCTATCGATCCTACCAGTACATTTCCAACATTTAAATATAACATTACATTTTGGCCTCTAGAGTCATAACAGCTGGAGGGCAACTTTGGTACTTGGAAAGAAATTACCCTTTTCTTTACATGGAAATATAGGCAGATTTTGGCAAAACTGTTCTCTGTTCTTAGGGAAAAATTTGACTTCTTTCCTTGAAAATAAATATTTTTCCAATCCTGCTTGAAGCTATATGGTATGCAAGTATACACTTACTGGTAGAGATGCCCAAAATGAACCAGCTGAGATGTTCAGTACTGTTCTGCTTGCCCAGAGTGCAGAGCCAAGCTGTAGTAGTGCTGCAACAATACCCACTATACAGATGACCAGCGTTATCAACTTCCTTTTCTTTGTGGCTGTAAACAAAATCAAAGCTGGTTTAAAGTTACAAGTTTTCAGGTCAAACACAGCATAAACAAGCTTAATGGTTAGACATGCATGCAGTATGCACCTAATTTGATAATGGCTTTTATTTTGTAGGTTGACCAAAAATTAAAATAAAATTAAAGACCCAGTTCTCTCAACCCAAACAGTACCAATTCTCCTAACCTTCTTGCTGAAGCCCCTCCCACAATTGCCTGAAATTCATCCTCTTCCAGACAAAATCTCAGTTTTTTGCTTCAGGGTGAGTATAGAAAAAGTCAATTTGTATTATCAAAACACTCTCAGACCGTTCATCCTGTGTAATATAAGCTTTGGCACTCTGCATTCTTTGAATTAGCTGTCAATCAAAGAGCTGAGCCAATTGGGAATTTTGGTACCTGGGTACCAAAATTGTAGTTTGGGGTGAGAGGTTTGGCCCTTTAAAAAGGAAGATTAAAAGAAGAGAAAATTGTTGTCCCTTTTTGGTGCCTCATGTTACCTTCTTGTACACAGCCAAACCTTAGTAATTAAGCTGGACTCACCAGAAGGAAACTGGTAACTGTGATACTGGGCATGGGTGGCAAATTGGATGGGGGCAGTCAGGTCATTTCCCTTCCCCAGAGTTTTTGAAAATACACTCATTGATTTAGGATTTTTACACAGGCCATGTCCCTCCCCCTCCCACACACATACACAAAATTTTAAGTACAGATTGATGCTATCATGCTGGACTAGTTTTTGTATCTGGACTCTATTGCAAGCCAGATGGAGAGTCATAAAACCTTATGCAAGGAGTCACTCACAAACTGGTTGAATCAGTAGCAGGCTTAGGATCAAAGGAGCATATTTCTTGTGAATACACTGAAAGTACCCTCGATCCTGTCACAAAAGTTGACTGGAACAAAGTTTGAAAGGATTTGACCCAAGTACACCTCTTGTAGCTAGTTCATCCCTATATTAGGTGGATTAATTTTCTGTTCAAATGCAAACTGTATAAGATGAAGAAACGGATTCAGACTTTTATAAGATAAGTACTACTGATTATTCTACCAGTAAGTTATGAGTAAAAGAATTCATGAACTTACCTTCCATTTGTGTTTTAGTCCCCTTCTTTCCCTCGGATGTGGTCATGGTAATACTTGGGGAAGCCTGTATTAGCAAGATGATGGTAAAAATAATAGTTTTTCATGACCAATACTTTGTTCCATGTAAACTTCCAGGATTAAAAGTATAAGAAGTATTTGATATATTGAGTATAGGGCACTGACTTCATAAAATGCAACTACTTACTACAACCTGAAAAGGAAGCTGCAAGCTAGGGAAAGACAAAAATTAAAGCTAAGAAGGATTACTACTGAACATTGCCCAAGTAAGTATGTCCCTACATGCAAAATTCTCCATCCTGGGAGAGAGGTAGAAAGAAAATATTCTGCCAGTACTAGCTGAACAAACACAAATTTACAGGAATATTTTTCTCTGCCAATTGCTGCTCAGACATAAATTCACACACACTTCTAATTCCCCAGTTGTCTCACTGCATGCACAGTCAGTTCAAAAGAAATAAGGAGTTGCCTCAAACTTGCTCTAAAGGACAGAGTAGTCACCCCAACTTCAAGTAGTGACTTAGCTAGACTAACCTGCTTTATGATTGGCTGTATAGAGTCATGTGACATTTTTCCTCTTCAAATGTGAAATTTACTAAAAAAACAACCGCTTGGTTTACTTTGGATATGCAATATAGAAGTCCTAAAATATTATGAAAGATACTTTGAAGCAAAATAGAAGAAAATCATAAAATTTAAATGTTGCTTCAAAATATGTTTGGGTGCTGCTCTTGACCATTAAGTCATAAAATGTAATGAAAGATTGAAGGGAAACAAAAGGAAAATCATGATAATTAGCTGTTGCTTCAAAATAAGTTTGGTGGGATTGCTCTTGACCTTTAAAACTCAGCACACCTACAGTTCTCATCTTATTTTCTGTACAAGCAATTGAAGATTTTGTTGGACTTACAGTACTAAAAATCAAAACATGAAGTACTGAATTTATTCACTGTGAATCTTACAATTCAGTAACGAAAATATTGTTAAGGGATAACAAAAAAAGCTATTAATGAAAGACCATGAAAGGTATATGTTCTAGTCTGTTATGGGTGCAATGCTGCATCATTTTCCTATGAAGCAAACAAAAATGATGTCAGCAAAATATACCTGAACTCTTTGTGAAGGAGAGAGTAATGGGGATCGAGAGAGAAGTGAGAAAATTGACTGCTGAGGGATTTTTTTCAGGGGGGGTCTGTCATTTAACCAGCACAGGTCAGTAGCAATCACTTCTGAGTGATGATTTTTATGCAGTGGTGGCAACAGATTGTCAAAATTGGAGGGAGAGGGAACTAAAGGCAAAAGATAATGATGGAAGGGGGGGCAAACATTTTCCCAAAACCAAGCCCAAAGCACCTGTTCCTGAAGGTGGAGGTCCAGAAGGCAAAGCCCCTGAAAGCTCTGAGGTTTGAGCACATCTCTGGTTGATAACTTAAAGGGCCTCTATCTCACCCCAAACTACAATTCCAGTTTACAGAAATTTTCAATTGGCTCAGCTCCTTTATTGACAGCTCATTCAAACAATGCACAGTACCGCACCTTGTATTAAACAGCATGAACTGTTCTGAGAGTGTACTTTGATTAGAGGCATTGAGCTTTTCTATAGTCACCCTGAAGTAATAAACTGAGATTGTGTCTGGATAAAGGATGAATTTCAGATAACTGTGCGTGGCAGGGGCCTAAGTAAAAAGGTTAGTAGAATTGGTACTGATTTGGGTGAGAGACTTGCATGAGCCTTTAAATCATAGGGAGAGGTGCCTTATTTATTTTTTCAGGTAACCCAGCTCACCTAACTGGGGGAACTGGGGAGAACTGGAGGAGGGGACAAAGGACAAAATCAATCAAGGGAAAAATGCCCCCATCCAAAATCCATAACTGTGGTCCCCCCACTTGTTTCTCTCCTCTGCCCCTTCCCCCTCCTTCCCCCCACAGAGCACTACCACTGTTTCTCTGTTTCAACATGGATCAAACTGGCACTTCTGATGTGTCTCTGAGGCAACACATGCACAACATGCGGCAATATATGGACTAACTTACTAAAATGTAATCATCTATAATTTATATCTGCAAATTCAAGCATAATCAATTAACCTTGGTCTGTATTGCACAATGTAATTGGCCGGGATATGCAAAAATACTCTCAAGAGCGTTTTTTCGATAAAGTACACTGAATTTGATACTGAACTTCCTGCCAGTCATGAAACCAGTCACAAATTTCACAAAGAGATTAACCTTGGAATTGAGGACTACCTAGCTTCAAAAAGTACAACTAGGAGATGAAAAATGACAATGTGACAGATTTGACCTTGGCCCAATTCTTAGTACTAACAGTACTAACAAAGGCATGTACCTTGACAATGAATTGAAAGTTTGGTACATACTGTATGACTTCCAAAAAGGGAACTACTTCTATTAGATTCACACTGTGCAAATTTGTTGATAAATACTGTATATACCTTGAAATAAATTGCTACAACTTATTAAATTACCAACATATTTCCTGACACAAAGACCACTAAACCAGTTTCTTTGTTTTGTCCATCCTGTGCCATCTCCTTTGTGTATGTTGAATAATTTCAGCTGACCACCAGCCAGCTGAGTGGACCATACCTTTGTCAACAGGATGCCTCTAATCCTCTTAACTTCTCAACACAAAGAACTAACTGTAAATAATCTGTAGTAGTTTCTCAGTCTTTCCTTTGTTGTGTGCATGTGATTTTTTCCCCCATTGGATCTAAATGTCTCCTTTTCTCAACTTATTAGTCTCCAGTTTAGCACAAGGAGTTGATAACACACATCTGTTGGTACAGTATATGCAGTATACAGTATGTCACTTGGGAGTAGTAACAAAGCAAGGATTATACCAGCCTCAGTGATCTCACTGAATGAAGTATCTTTAAAGCATAAAGAATGAGTAAGATCATCTTGCTCCAGATCAGAGACTTAACCAGAATGATTGCATCATCATGATGGTAAAAAGTTTAACTGTTGGATGCATCACCAACTCATGATTGACTAGCACCCTTTGCCTTTAGTTGGAAATCATTGAATGGATGGACATGCAGCCTTGTTAATTGAGAGCACCACAACATAACTGGCAATATTTTGTTGGTCATTTGCATGTCTGCCCTTTTGTAAGCTCTTCCACAGCAAATAGACGCAGCACTCTTTCATAAGTCAACACTTCACAGGCTTTGTTTTGTTTGACCTAAATCCAAACATGGAAGCACAAGCACAGTGAACTACCCACATTGAAGATAAATTCTCCCACACATTGCCATACTATGATAGGACATAAACTGAGCAGGAACACAGCGCAGTTGCTAGCTGCAGTTTGCTGTTTCCTATGATGTAAAATAAAAGGATATCCTTCACAACAAAGTCCCAGCAGTAAGTCCCTTAGCATTAAGGAAAGGTACAGATGCATACATGCATACTGCCTGGATTTTACACTATTAGTCTAGGTATATGCTGCATCCATGGATACACACTAATAATAACAGAATCATCCCTACTAATAACAGTCAATGACAAATGTCAGTCATACAATAAGATTCTCTGTGGCATACTACATTAACTTATCACTATACCTACAGTAGTACAGCCAAGGACCATGTGTAGCTAGATAGCCACATCCATTGCCTGTTCACAGTCTTTGCTATCACCATGGAGGCCCATAATATGCAGGCATTCCAAATTGGCTTACAGTATGCTACACCATTCACAAAGAAATATTTACCTATAACGTGCATGGGATTATGGGGGAGCTAGACAGACTCCCACACACAAAGCCAACTTCATATACACAGCACAGTACTTGTAATCAAATGTTTTGTTTGTACTAACATTATAAAGAGGCAAGACACTTAGAAACAGCTGACTACAAAACTGACCATCTGCAATTAATTTTAACAGACCTATCATTTTACACTCCAGTAAGTTTTTAATTGTTTATACCAGACAAAGATATCCAGGCTTTGAGCTTTCAAGGAGGTCAAGTTTATTGACCTTTTTCATACTCTAGTGGACAAACTAGTTGTAGCTGCTGCCACAGGCAAGGACACACTGCTAGTGTTGGCAAGTTCAGACTTGATGAAAGCAAGGTTGTTTTGTATACAGAACAAATGATCAATGATTGGAATTTTGGAGGGAGAAATTTTGTTTCACAGGTTTAATGATTGCACCCATTCTATTGTCATTGGCATTACCATGCAAACAACAGCCAAAATATAACTTGTGAGCCTAGTACAACTGGATGTCTCTGCTGAGTGTGAAATACAGTGTGAAAAAAGAAACACATGCAACAATTAAAATTGCTAACACTCAATGTTTTTTGGCCCTTGTTTACAATGCAGCCTGAACCCAGACCTACAGTAAGCTGCACTCGATTATGAGAGAACTGAATATTATTTAGACTTCTCTGTACTTATTAGGCCTACTTATTTATTTTCCAAAAACATCAATCTTCCTGTGTTATCACACCACCATTTCCAAGAAATCCAACTGTGGTTAACTGTAAATTTTGTTGAACGGAGGCATGGGACCTGTGTACTCTATGGAACCTATATTTGTAAAAATAAAAGAATTTCCACAACACTCCTCTTTAGGACTAAACATGCAGTTTCCACATGACTAAGAGGGACTGCTTGATATGCATCAATATCTGACACTACTCCTGTAGCTAGGGCAAAAATTTAAAAAATTGGGATAATGGTATTCTACACAAAATTCAGATCAACCACTTAAAAATCTTAACATTGTATGATGATCCATAAACTCTGGGCAATATCTGAAAAAATGATGATTGGTCGATATCTGGACAATGTATGCCAGTGTACAGACAGGCCTAAACAGCATATGTTCCACATCTCTACGTTCTAACATCTCAACGTTAGGTCAAACATCAACTTTGGTACCGACAAAGTATACTTTGTGGCCAACAAAAATGTATTTTGACACCGATGAAAATGTACTTTGGTGCTGATGAAAATGTATTGAGGCACTGACAAAGTGTGGTGCTGTTTTGTCATATTGGAACATATACAGACATGCCAGGCATGCACTTTTAAGAATGACTGACAGAGTGGGTATTCGATAAAACACAAACTGCAACACCCATGTGGGCAGGCTGAATAATAAACTCGCCCTCTCCTGCACTTTTTTTGTACAGTATCATTACAGAAAATAATTGCATGCATTGTTGTTGACCCTTGGTAAACGTTGTGCCCCACTTGCCTGTTTTCCCTACTCCATTGCTTATATGCTGAGCACTACAAGAAGGTTAATTCCATTTTTAAAATCTTCAGTACAGCAGCGTAGCCAGGAGTTTGTCATGTGAGGGGGGGGGCAGGGGGTTTAAAGCACAAAATGAGGGAAAAGTCTGCGAGGGAGGGAAAGATTGCTATTTTCAGCATTTTTTGCGTTTCAACGTTTGGTTACGAGGGGCTTAAACACTCCAAACCACTTCCATGGCTATGCAACTGCTTAATTCGGTATGACCCTGCCAGGACTCTAAAACTCAGTCCTGACCTGACTACAAGATGCTCTGACCACTTGACCATGCAGTCAGTCTCTTAAAAATTGAGGTCATCATAATCGATTGCTCCATACAATGTGGGCCATATACTTGCCATCACAATATGTCATCTGCACTAGGTAACAAACTTCATATTGGCAAAAGAAACTCACATGTTCCATGTCAAATAGGCCTAGTCACTTCTTGACATAAGCCTAAATTAAACTGAATTGTAGCCTACCACAGCCTTTATTTACAAGTATACCGGCTTTCCTATCCATATGAGTGGAATTAAATAAAGCAAGCAATGTTTAATAAGCATGAAACAAAGATAACGTCCACACTTTTACAGCAAGTACGAACGTCCAGTATAAGTAGTATACAAACGTAGTTCTGTGCCATAGCACACATAATGGTGTAAACAATACTCTGTACATTGACATTGGTCAGTGTGTCGCAGCCTATCAACCCGAAGAATATTATTAACCTAGCTACACCGGTTTTCAACGGACTTGACAAACGTTCCTATCACCATTTCTACAGTGAAAAACCTTTCAAAATTTATCGTTCCATATCTTAAAGATTCTCTGTTCTCACCTGACTTGAACCGACTTCTCGGACTGCGTGATTTCGTAGTGACAAAGGAAAAGTGACGACGGCTCTTTCGCAGATACTCGCGTGTGTGTGTGTTATTGTTTTGAAGTATTACTAACAGGCAAATCAGCTGTGCAGGGAAATCCCGGAAAGAAAATTAATCCAATCAAAAAGGTCGTATTATATCCGCCAGATGGATCACCCTGATAGCACTATTTTAATTGGTCAGAAATATTAAACTTCAATTCATTTATGTGAGGGCGCTGTGAGGCTTAGTAACAAAATGTGTGGATATCTGTTTCGATTTCGAATAAACAAAGGAAAGTAAAGGAAAGTTTGAAAGTATTCTAATATCCACAGACAGATGGTAGCGAAAAGAGACAACGAGAATCAATGCACTGAACAAAGGTTCTATTTGCCAAGCAGTTTGTCTCAAGGACGGACTATAAATGGAGGGCAAGCTGGACAGATTAAAATGAAAAAAAATAAATAAATAAATAAATAAGAAAAAAAAAAAATCAAACAAATGACAAAAAGTGTCCCACAAAAAATAACAAGATTCACCAGATGGCACTGGTATATAGCGATTGAGCTGGAGTGGGGTTAGACTCGTATTCAGATAAGGTACTGGAGGGGAGAAAATTTTGGGGGGGAGGGGAATACATTTTTTCTTTGCCTACACCCTAGTTTGCTACCGACTGAGTGGGATGGGGTCGAGGATATGAGGTTGATCAGGGGTCTCTATTTGGTTTCTAACACTGGAAAAGATCCCAAAATGAAAGGCACTTGGTAAAGGTAACTTGTCTTCTTTTAAAACCAATTAAAACTGGATAAATATTTAAAGTTCACTCCAAAAATAGAGAGATGAGGGACCATTCCTTGTGAAGGTGAATTTCACCAGGGATAGGATGAGAAGTCACTCTAAAAGAGCGACATTCTATACAAGTATGGAATGAAATATCACTTCTTAAAGAGTGACATAACTGGCATTTTGCTTCATTCATGTGTGAAATAAGCTCGTATGGAGGCTCTCCATATGACGTCCGACAGCGGTCATGTTGAGTACATGTAACTTTACACAGTAGATCACACTCGACTCTTTTCTCATTGAATGTGTACAGTACACATCGCATATTTCACAGTACACACTGTAGTGAGTTCAGCACAAAACCATGTGTATTTAGCATGATTGTCCTCCAGCATGGAGGACGTAATTGCAAAGCCTCTAATGAGTGGGGTAGCTCCAGATCACTCTTTTTTGGATTGAATTTCATTCTTTTGCTCAAAGTGCATGGGCGTCCGCAGGCAAGGGCAAGGGGGGCACTTGTCCCCCCCCTGGAAAATCAAAAATTTGAAAAAACGTATAAAAATCAAAGCAAAAACCCGAACAAAACGTGTTTTCCGAGTTTCTATGCCAAAATAGGCTTTAGAAATGCCATTTCCGGCGATCTGGGAGGCATTTCGGGCTGTAACTTTCGCACGTTTCATGTCAATTCATGGTGACTCGGAGGTTTTGCCCCCGTCTAGAAATTTTGCCCCCCCCCCCTGACTTTTTTTCTGCGGACGCCCATGTCAAAGTGTGATGTTTACAAACCCTATCGACAAAAAACTTAGTTTCGTTGCTATGGTGTCACGTTAAGGGGCGTCACGAACCAAAATTTCTGACTTAATGTTTCTCCAACTGAAAAGGGGACCGCCAGGCCAGTTTCATGCAGTACCGATCATTATAAAAGTATCATGCGATTTAAAAATAATAATAACCAAAAACCCGTGGCCCACACACAGGAGTCTCACTTCGATCCACCTCTGTTTTTTGAATAGCTATCACAACCCTTGCCATTTTCCCCCACCAAAACGCCAAGGATAACATCCTGAAAGTTTCAATTTCGAGATATATAATGATCAAACTCTTAGGAATGATGGATTTGTATATGCTGAAAGAATGTGTGGTCAATTTTCATCAAAAAAAGTCATCTGCGAGGGGTGATTATGGCCCAATGCCTCCCGGCTAAGCTAGTGAAAACGTGTACTTCTGTAGGCCTACCTAAACACCCATGACGACTAACATGCAGAGGAACCATGCTCGTCTATTCACGATCATTCCCACCTGGCCCGGCCCTACGGTCACGAGTGTATCCATGAAGTTATAACAAAGTGTGCAATGGTTGATAGATGGCGGTCCTAGGAGAGATCAAGGGGAAAAGACATCCTCTTTTGGAATTTTATTGCTTTTGGAGAAGGGCTAATATGCAAAGTTTCTTACATTGGATAGCATGTATTAACACGAGTGACCATCAATGTAGGCTTGAACACCAATTCGGAATCTGCGTGGAGATTAATTCCACAACAAAACCCTCTGGAAGTCAAAAGGTGACAATGCGATTCGTCTCACTGCTTATTCGTAAAAACTTTTAACTTTTGCTGACATGCTTCTGAGTGCATCAGAAGGTATATCGATTTAAGACAACATTGAGTAAGGTCTGAAGCGAGAAGTGAAAAGTACTTAGCGAGAGAAAATTTAGGTAATTTGATAACCATTTGTAAAGAAACATGGCTAAAATTGATTCTTGGTCAAAAGCCAATATCACCTAGCTCTAAAGAGATATAGCTTAAATGCCTTTGGGAAACTGGAAATCGATGGGGAGGGGGACCGGCAAGCGGTTTATTCACCTCGCGTCGATAAAACAGAAGCGTGGCGTGTAAACAGCGATAATTGCCAGCATTTCTTGCTCTGGACAGTGGAAAACCTTCTGTGTTGAAAATCTGATAACAACAGGATGGTTCTGTAAAATGAAACAATACTGAGCCAAAAACTCAAGTGTCCAAAGTGCAAATATTTTGGCCTTATTTTTGGAAAACAGTTGATAGAAGACAATGACATCCTTCTATATTCAAAACAGAGCGATATGTCAGGGGTAGGTTGGGGAAACCTCCCTCTTTATTCTCAAAAGTATTTGAGAAGAGAAGGGAAAGAAGGGAAAAAGAAGAAAAGGAGCACTCATATCATGATCCCCCCCCCCCAATCAAAATATCCTGTCGCCGCCCTTGGTTCAAAGGACTCGTCTCTGTACCCGCTGTAGACAGAGTCTAGAAAAGAACGTTTTATTTCCGATGAGCGTCTTAGCTTTTACCTATTTTTTGATTTTTTTTTTTATCTTAATCAAAAAATATCTCATAAGTACGAACCATTTCCAATGCCCCAAAGGATTGTTAAAATTTTGCATAACAAATCATTATTTTTTCCACGACAAACGTTGTATGCGCCAAGATATTTTTAGTTTCCTACAGATGAGTTTGCAATTTCAAGGTGAATCTGAATGCATGGTCAGTCGATGAAGCTTTCGATATTCATTAGACATGACTTTAATTTACAAAAGGAAGGAAAGACGTACAAGCGTTCACGTGACGCTTCTTGATATGGAATGCAGGCTCCTGAATGACACAATCCAATCTATGCATTCGAACAATCAGCCATAATCGGGCTGATGCATAATTAAGATATGTTTGAGATGATACTAATGCATCACCGAGGTTGAAGCGCACGAAAATTTTGCCAATTTGTGAAGGATTCCCAAAATGGAGCCTTGTGGTCTCAACTTAAATGATGAAACACGAAACAGTCACCGACACTTGATCTGGTTGGAAAAGTCTACATAGGTTCAGTCGAAAGAAAGAAAAAAAAACGTGCTAGACGGAGTGGAAAAAATCCCAAGTGAAATTGCAGATTTTTATGCAACTGTCGTTGCTGTGACAATTTTTGGGGTCCATAAACGCCTTGGTAGACTTGGTCAATGTTAAAAATTATGCTTTTTTTTACAAAGCAGTGCAGTGTGAAACAATGGCAATTATCACCTATTGTTGAAAGCTGCTTAGGCCAAACCCGCAAGAAACTAAATCCATAGTTGCAATAAAAAATCATGTTTTCAATTCCATAATTTTTGACAATTCATTTTATACCCACTTTCCACTCGGAAAAAGAACTGTTTTAGAAAGTCACGTGGATTCGTTCTCTACGTTCCAAATGCTTCTGCTCTTATCACAGTGTAGAGACTAGTTCGAATTAATGATAATTACATGAAGTACAGAATAGCTTTCAAACCAAAATGGAAATTAAACAATTCATTAAAAAATACCGAATGCAACCGAAAAACAAAGTATAGGGGGTGGAACTTGGAAGTCCATGATAGCGTCTAGGGAATTGGTTTGATTTGAAAATTTACATAAAAATATGATTACTATAACCAAATCTAAGTTAGTAAACAAGTAAAGGAAAAGTAAGAAGGAGGTAGAGACGACAGTAAATAGAATGAAAAATAAAAATTAAATATATAATAAGAAACAAAAACATTGCTAAGAGTCGAAACATAATAAATGTATTTCCAAGTCTTCTGTAGGTAATCAACCCTCGCATAGGTCTCATTCGGATTAGAGCGCCTAATTTTTGGACTGGAGACGAGAGACTTTCTGTTTAAGTTATGACACAGGGTTCCAAATTATTCGAAGTTCATAATTCTAGTACACTTTAAAGCATATGGCATGCTAGTTGACTAGTTGGGGAGGGGTGAAGGAGCTAATACTGCTTTTCGCCCGTAGCTGTAATTATCTAATTATTGGTACTATATTCCACATTGTCTTTAGCACACCCAAATCATTTTGCTTTAATAATCGGATGTTTTCCAAATCTCCTGTTAGGGTTTTGAATTTTTCCTGTCAAGTTTAGCTGGGCTAGCCTGCACTATGGAATGTGAAAAACTTAAATCGGCAGTAATCCTTTAAAGATATTTTTTCAAATTTTCAAACTTCTTCGTGCGACATTAAGCAACAAAGAATCATAGCCTACTATAAAATGTGTATAGTTCTGACTTTATTGGGTAGGTCAAAGATTTGGCTAACAGGCTAAAATCCTGAGGGCAAGTTTCTGTTTGGTTAACTTCTTTATGGTGGCTACATTTGACGTGATCGAACGTTCAAGTGGTATAATATGTGAGGCGTTTTGTTGCCAAGTGGATAATATCGGTGGCATTTGAAGCGATGAAGCTTATAAGTTATAGCAACCGGACGTTCTCTAGCTCAATTCCTGACCGCGTCAAAGTGAGGTGTGTTTTTCATCCAAGAGCAATCTAAGGTTTTCCTATCTGACCTGGTCTTTCAAAAAATGCCAAATTTGATCCAAATTGTAAAATTGGTTGCCACTCGACAGTAACTAAGTTCAAATTAATGGGCCAATGGCTTCTCCCACATTCGTGGTCGCTTAGTGTCGTAAGACAACAGCCCTTCAAGACCTGATTATCATTATTCATCATTATGAAGTAGGATAAGAACTTGTATAATAACGTGTTGGTTTCGGGTTTTGTAAAGTGAAATGTTGAAAATTAATGATTCAAATTGATGGCATTTTCCTTTCCTTTCCTTTCCTTTCTGTAGAAAAGAACCTAAAACAAGTTATCATTGCCAATTGAACCTAATGAATCTTGAAGCTTAGAAGTTGTGACGTAAATTCCAAAACACAAACCAAAGGGTTTACCGACTTTTTCCAGACCTTTGTCCGAATTTAAGATTTGCGATTCCTTTCCTTTTTTGGAGGGGGGGGGGGGGGAGGTCCCACTATCCCTGCCTTTTATGTCTATTGTTGGTTTCAAATATGGGTTTAACTTTGACTATCTGGGCGCGTGTGTGTCTATCAAAAATTCCTAATAGAGTCCACATTATTTGGCCACGTGCGTATCATCTGGACTGTCTCAAATACAGGTAGCTAGGTCTTATCACATGGGAAAACCTTTGCTCTTCAAGTATTCATGCATGAACATTTACAGTGGGCTAGTAACACTAGACCTGGTACTGTCATGTGGACATTTACTGTGCTGGATAATGTGCCTAGTGGGTACGGTGACGCAGGGTTTCTTCTGGGTTTGGTAGTTGTGAGGTGGTAAATGAGGATTACGGGATAAAATGATGCCATCCTTGACACAACAAGGGAGGAAGAACTATCACTTTTTCAATATCTGGTGCAGTGTAGGTAGCAATAACTGATAATAAATATACGATAATAACACAATAAATGTTACCCAGGAAGCCCTACCCATAACTTTCAGCCGGAACAGTCCCAGGCCATGAAAGGAGTAAGGTCTGACCCTTTGTGTGCAAAGCTAGAGAACGAAAACTTAGTTAATTGAATTTAAAACAAGTAAATGTCTTCAATATTTTTAGATTAAGAATTTTCACCAATGTCCATTAAATTATTCGCATAAATGACTAGATTTTTTCCCATGTTCTCGCTTATTGGACGGTGCTCTCTGGGGAAGCGCCAGGGTATTTTGAAAGGTGGTGGGGGGGGGGGGGCATGAATTGAGTGCTCCCTTTTCTTCTCCTTTTCCTTCTCTTTTCACATTTACTTCCGAATTTAAGGAGGTGGTCGCCCTTGCCACCTCCATGAGAAAATTTTGAGGCATGAAAAATCGGCACTCAAACTGGGCGATTCTTTGACGTCATCCGACCTCAAGAAACTAAATGACCTTGGCTGGTGTTAAGTCGTAAACTCTAGTAGAGAGTAGAGACAGCCTGGGAGTCCACCGAATCACAACAATCAGGGTCGTCAATTTGATTTAAAAAGTTGGGGGGGGGGGGACATCTAGCCTAAATTTTTTCTCGTATCCTGGTGAGGTATCCACAGCGGCGTAGCTACACTTTTTTGCGGAAGGATGGGGGGGGGGGGAGATGGATGGGTAAGCATTGAAATTTTACGATTTTTTAAGTGTGAACACCACTGTACTACGGATGTAGTTTGCGGCGCGCGAAGCGCGCTGAAACTTTTGTCCTTTCCCGAATATTTGAAAATATCGAGCTTGTATTGCAGAAAAGTTTGGATTGTGATTTTTCTGTAAGGAAATATGAAAAGTTGGGGGATTACTGAAAAGTGTGTATATCCTGTTGGCAAATTTGAGATTGAGCAGCGACCGAAGATCGTTTTTGCTACATGCCGGTTATCCAACGCTTACGAAATAAGGCTCTCCGACGAAATTTTTTGAGCTAAGAGCTTATATTGGAGAAAATCTGGAGTTTCATGGGAAAAAAATCGTAAAAACAACACTGTAGTTACCATTGTCACTTGATGATCCGGTGTCACATGTAGCAAATATCCGATTTAGTCACCTCCAGAGCTCGGAAAAGTTAACCAAATTGAAGGAATGAGCGAGCACCTCTACTTAGGAATTGCAATTTGCGGCGCGAGAGGCGCACGAAAAGTGTTGCTTTTTGAACAACTAATGACGAACATGGAGCTCTTATTTGAATGAAATTGGAATTTCATGAGCTGTCAAAACCACATTGTAATTTTCCAAATTCTTCTTTTCTTCAAAGCCGCCAACCCCTGTAGCTACGCCACTCTGTGTCCTGGAAAAGGGGCTCAGATGCCAAATGTTGCTAAATGTTTTAATATTTTGAGTTACTAGGAAACTCCAAAGTTTTCATAACATGGTCTTGAAAGTTTTGGGTAATTACTTCAACAGAGTATACCGTCAATTTGAATCTAAATACCGGGTATACTCTATAAGTAAATAGAATCACTACGAAAATTGTAATAGTTTGCGAAGGATTTGTACAAAATTTCTAATAGTAAGGAACCATTTTTTTATGAAAGAAGGTAAAATCCATAAACTGATCAAAGCACACTTCAATCTACTGTAAAAAATCATAGATCGAGGGAGGGATGGGGGGGGGGGGGGGGAGTTAGTACCTACTAGTGTTACTGAGACACCGTTGCATAGACCTACCGGTGTAAGATTGTTGACCAAAAAACATTAAAGTATGTCCTTTCGAAGTTTAGAACGACATCTCATCATACACTATGTGTATACAGGGGAAGTAGGGGTACCTCTTATTCCACATTGAAGTCTCTAGGCTAGCAAAATTCAGGGTGATTTTACTTCTCTAATAATGGTCCAAATACGAAATGGTCGAATCGCTATAAGAATGTGTGATGTGCTTTTGTCGGAATTTTGCGTTTGAAATCATTTATTTTTTCTGAAAAAGTTGCATGCAGACTGTGCACCGAGACATTTTCCTTAAAATGTGCTTTAGCCTGAAAGGCTACTCATTTTCTAAAGATTACAAATTTCATTAAAACATAGTAGAAGACAATTCATCTTCTTCAAATTCCTAAATGTTGTGCTCCTTCATAACCACACATGCTGCCCTATGCACTCGAACAATCTGCATTGTCAAAGAGACAGATGAATAATATATGTTTGATTTGCAAGTGAAAAAAGAACTTCAAAGAGACTCAAGCGCTCGGAGCGCCCCAAAATTTTGAGGATTTTCAAAGTACAAAAGTGTAGTTATTGATACAGCAATCGATCGTAATCGGTAGCACATCTTTCATCACCTACATGTATAGTATTTTTGTTTGTACCTAACTTTAAGTTTCAGGTCACAAAAAGTGGAGGGGACATTTACGTTAGTGTCCCCGCTACTCAAAAATGTGTGTGTACGTGTGGGGGGGGGATGTTCCCCTCCCCACATAATCGACGCCCATGACCACAATCGGTCCGAGAACATTACTTTTTGGTCATTAACTATGCAAATATGAAATATGGAATTTGTAGTATCATTTTGATCTGTTTCCTGTCTTGATATGTACAAAAACGACAAAATGAGGAATTAAAATAAAAAGAATAAATCTCATCGAGATCTAGTCGACTTAAAAATCCGGCAGATTTTGCTTTGAAATGTGATCATTATTTTCACTAAATAATTTCATTTCATTTCATTTCATTTCATTTCATTTCATTTATTTGTTTTTTCACTACAATGTACAATATTACATAATATAACAGTTACATAGTAACAATATAGAACAGACAGAGTAGTGAAAGGAAGTGAGCTACAAAACCCTTGGAGGCTTAACATTAAAGGCAGAACACTCCCTTGAAAGAAAAAGTGTAAAGTACAAAAACAAAACAACTTAAGATACTTAGTCGCAAACAAAAGAGTAAATAAGGGAACAAATGTTGGTAACACTAAGTGCAGACGGCACAACAATCTAACACCTAGAACAACCACCCATAGTCCCATACCACACACCCTCTCCCATCCCACCTACATCCCCCCCCCCCCAACCACCTACTAACACTAAACCATACCTCAAGACCCTACATAGGAGCCAAGTCCAATACTACCTAAATGGTAAAAAATAGAAGGAAAGGATTTTTTTTTCTTTTTTAATACATTCCGATGAAATAATTTTGAAGGTTCCTCTTAAAACTAAAAATAGACCGCTTGCGCTTCAATGTAACTGGAATAGAATTCCACAAGGTGGCTGCACGGTAGTGTAATCCTTTCATTAAAAAGGTTGATCTACAGCTGGGGATATGCAAGTAATCGGATTGTCTAGTACAGTGTTCATGAATTGCAGAATTAGGGACGAAAAAATCTTTTAGAGAAGGTGGCAATTGATTCCGTTCAGAGCGATAAACAAACTTGGCTATATTTAGTCTAATGAGGTCCGTGAATTTGAGTAAATTAAGAGACTTGAACAAAAAATTGGTATGATCATAGTAACCCGAAAGAGTAATATGCCTTATAGCTCTCTTTTGAAGAACTATCAATTTATTTAAATACTGATGACTAGCGTCTGACCAGATTATGCAACAATATGACAGATGTGGTATAATTAACGTTTGATACAAAGACCTTAGAACATGCTTTGGTAAAATGTGTTTTAACTGTGATAGGACCCCTACCCCCTTTGCTACTTGGTTTGATACATGATTGATATGCTCATTCCATGAAAGCTTGGAATCGATGTAAACCCCTAGGAACTTTACATAGTCAACTCTCTTCAAATAAGAACCATTGATTTTAATACTAAAGTTACTTATATTACTCTTTTCATTGAAAATGATGTAATTAGTTTTATCTATATTAAGTGACAGCTTATTAGCCGCAAACCAGTTAGTGTACACAATGAGTTCATTGGTAATAATACGTTGAAGTTTGTTTAAATCATTATCACTAAAGAAAATATTTGTGTCATCAGCAAATAGCACGACAGAAGCATTGGATGAGAGACTACCGATGTCGTTAACATAAATGATAAAAAGGAGTGGACCAAGGATGGAACCTTGTGGGACACCGCAGGTAATCGTTCGTATGTTAGAGCTGTAACCATTTAGAATCACAAATTGCTGTCTGTTCATTAAATAACTTTTAAACCAGGACAAAAAAATCCCACGGATACCGCAATAATTTAGCTTATGACAGAGGATATTGTGGTCGATAGTGTCGAACGCTTTGGACAAGTCAAGGAAAATGCCGGCTGTTGTTAGTTTTTTACTCATTGAATTTGTAAGTTTTTCAACGGCTTCAGAAAGTGCCATTTCTGTGGAAGTTCCAGAGCGGAATCCATACTGATGTTTGAAAAGAATATTATGTTTATCAAGAAATTTTGCAATACGGTTATAAATGAGACGCTCAAGTAGCTTTGAGAAGCACGGTAGAACAGAGATAGGACGATAATTAGAAAAGGTATTTGAGTCACCTTTCTTTAAGACTGGAATTACTTTTGCCATGTTAAGCTGGTCGGGAAATTTGGCGTTAGATAAAGAAACATTAAAAATATGAGTAAGAGGCTTGGTTATATACGAAATCGCCTTTTTTACAATAGAGGGACTAACATCATCATAACCAGCTGATTTTCCAGGCTTAAGACATATGTACGCCACCTCCACCACTTCATCTTCAGTAATAGGAATGGCAAAAGCAGAAGAATCCGTGTGGGTACTAGTTTTGTGCAAGAAGTCCTAGAATGATGAAGAAGAATTAATATTCTGAGAAAGTGAGGGTCCAACATTAACGAAATAATCATTCAGGCCATTGGCAATATCACCTTGTTCAGTTAGCTTAACACCACTACGTACATAATACTCAGGATAAATCGATCTCTTCTTATTCTTATTGATAACATCATTGATGGAGGACCATGTCTTTTTAAGATCATTCTTGCAGGTAGTGAATCTCCTAGTTTAATAATTTTTCTTAGATACACGAATTACATGATTTAATTTGTTTCTGTAATTACGGTAAATCAAAATATTTGTTTCCGTAGGACATTTGAGTTTAGTTTTGAAAAGTTTGGTTTTTGTTTTTATTGACTTGACAATTCCAGAGAAGATCCAAATGACCGATATTTTCGTGTCAAGGTTTAAATTAGTGTCAACTTGTTACGGGATTTTCGATTTTAAGATTAAAAATTGAAAAATTAAGAAAGTTTAGGTCAACTCTATCAAGCGCAGTAACATACGCTCCGACCATGTAAACCGCAAGAATTCACCGAGGTCAGGCTTTCATATCTGTCTCTGAACAAAGAAGGTCGTCTAAATTTCATGCTAGTGTTATTTCTAATGCCTGACCTCGCCCAACCTGCGGGCGGACGAATTTTTTCGTCCAGCTCATCGCTACGAAAAAATCAGCGTACGCCCGCGTTGGACACCAAATCTGTTCAACTGCGTAGAAAACTTACGGAAACTTCATTTACATAACTCTACGTGGATTGGTTGAAGCAAGGCTGTTAATGTTTATTTAACAGGCAAACACTTGCACCATTGTACAACAGTCCACGGTCGATGTTATTTGACACTGGTATTGTGTGATACCGTGCAAGGAAGCACACAGTTAAGCGGTTAATTAAGAACAACCGATCCAACAGTCACGGGAAAAGATAGTTTGATACTTTCCATCAAACGATTACTGTTTTTAAATCCACTTTTTGATGAAAGTTGTTGTTTGAAAGAGGCTGTCCATGATCAAGACTTCTCTAAATTAAAAGCTTTTAACGGACGTAATAAGCCTATGTTTTGTTCAGTTTAAACGTCTTTGTGTCCAACCAGGGAGGTGTTATTCTAATAACACCTCCCTGGTCCAACGTAGTATTGCCAAGATTTAGTCGTTGGGCACCGCTTACCTCAGGAATAGACCAATTATTGTGGTGAGTGCTCATGAATATTAAGACTATCAACTTTTGGGCTCATTGAACGGAATTTCTGACCATTGCCGGCAGGCTCTGAGGGGCTGTGGCCAAAAGGGGGCTGCAGCCACAGAGGCGCTACGCAGGCTAGACCTCGCCCTGTGTACTACCATAATTATCACGTGATAACTGCAAACACCATTAAAATTCGGCAGAAATTTTCACCAAGCCATAGCAACGTTCTATACATTGGAATTCTAGCATTTTTTCCCAAGAATGCTGTTTTAACCAAAAAAGTTTCCCGGATGTTAAGATTTGTCACGTAATTAAAGACTCGCATACTCCAAGTCAGATATCGTCAATTCCACCATGAGAATATTTGCATACAAACGGCGTTCAATACTTTATGCATCCCATGTAGCATGCATTGCGTCACCATGCCTGACATTCCATAATGGCGTTAACTTCAGTCTATCGGCGTCGCTAGTAACTGCAAAATATTCATGGAGTACCTAGTCATTTGTGTGAGAAATTGAATAAACTGTCACAAAGAAATTGGTAGGTAGGAAACGAACTTACATTTAAACTGTTAGGCATTCAAGATTCACCGAAAAGAGCTTAAACCTCTATTTTGGGTCCCTACGTTACAAACTGACTGTTTTTATTCAGGTAGTGTATTTAAGAGACCAGTTCCACGAAATAGTATCTAAGCTACACCTATTGCCAGTGTCACTGTGTCAAACACAATAAAAAAGAGATTTATTGCTGCTCAACCCAATTCCAAATGAATAATATCACAGGCTTAAGTTACACGAGGGTTCAGGGGGATGAAAGCTTGCTTCAAGGCCCTTGTAAGGTTCAATACCAAAGGCCAGGCCGGGGTCTGTTAGTTTCTGCCTGTTACTTTCCGCCCCTGAAAATCTTGGGGCGAAAAGTAATGTTTGAACTTACATGTGTTAAAAAAACGTGTAATTGCAAATTTCAAATCCAAGTTCAAGACAACAATAAAATTTGTGGATAGGCCTCAAACTTTTTCAGTATCCTTGTCGAAAAGAATGTATTGTAACATGTATTATATTTTTGTAAACATCAAGTATTGTCAAGGTCTTGAACTATTATTTTATGTAGGCCTATGGTAAGTTATAATGAGTCGATCACTGTCATGGCACTGTCTTCTAAATGCCATAGAAGCGAGTAGGTGCGATGTGATTGCGATACTAGAATAACTTGCAATGCAAATTCTTCAAATAACATCAAAACCAATTATTTATCACCATGTTTTAGATTTTTAAAGCAAAAATGTTAGTCATGGCCAGATTTTTAAGTTGCAGCAAAAGTATGAACAAGAAATTTGCAAAAATCAGTAAAAATGATGATGAGAATGTGTTTCATGGAGTTTTGAGTAGGGATTCTGATAGAAAGGAGATTTTTTGTATCATTATGCCAAACTGTAGGATGTTATTTGTTTGTTTTATGAAGTGATGGACTCATGATTACTTCATAAGCATTACTACTTGCACTGCCTCCTACATTTCAAGATTCATTTTCTACAAATTACTCTGTCCAAACAACACCAAAATATAGCACAAAGAAGAAGACAGATTACAAAATATTACTGTCAAATTTTCGTTTCGTTTCGTTTTGTTTATTGTTTTATCGCTTATACATATATATACACATACAGAGTATAAACTCAACAAAAGAATATAAGGACATATAAAAGCGAAAGGAAGTACACAGAAACCCTGGGGGGCTTGAAAATATGCACTCCCTGAGAAAAAAAAAACAGCAACAAGCATACTACTGATAAACACACACAAAAAAAAAAAATTTATCGATTTTCGTAGATGTTTTCATATTTTTGTGGTAACCAACTTTATTAGGTGATCGACTCATGATGAGCCCAGTATAAGTAGTCTGTGAGTCTGTAGGCAGGCTTATGCTAAATGTGCGAACAGTTGTTCACAGCACTGAATGTTGTACACCTGTATGTAACTATGTATTAGTATGATGGGCAGGGAATAATTTATCCTGTATCCCATTGCATTTTGCTACACAAAATAGACAAATTGCTATACAAATGCAAAATTGTGTAGCAGATTTTCTACATTAAACATGTGGGTTAATAGTGATTTTGTGATTGAAAAGCCCTGAAACAGCAAAATTGCTATGCAAAAGTTGAACCCTAAATTATTACCTGATGGGGTGACCATCGAGAATGTGGACCTGTGGAGTGTGCATCTGCATTGACATAACGTGTAAATATCTTGAAATGAGAGAGCTCTTAAGTGGGCATTTGATGGTACACTGAGTATATACTAAAGTCTACAGTAAGAATGTTGCTTGGAAAGATGTCAGCACGGCAGTAGCTAACCTTAGTGTCGAACAGAATACCAAAAAACATTGATGATGTTTGAAACTTTAAGGAAAAGTTGATAGAAAACTTTATTTGTCACAAGTACCACTGATATCACATTCCATTCCATTTCTTTCTGCCCCCCAAAATGTTTTCAATCTATAATAAAAGGGGCAGAAAACACCATTTTTGAGGGGCAGAAAGTAGTGAGGGTGGAAACTAACATAATCCTTTGAGGCCTAGCGTAGGCCTATATAGCCTTAGGGTAGCCATGTAGGCTAACTTTAAACATAGTTGCAGAGGTGCCTTTATATTGACAACTTTCTCATTTTTTGTCGAAATGAAATAGGTGGATATTACCTGCCTACTTCTGGAATGGGGAGGGAGAACAAATCCTCCCTTTTCCCTAACTGGTGGGAACACATGTTACATCGAACAGTTGATTCAACAGACAGATTTTCACTTTGAATAAAAATGTATTGTAAATGCAATGGATTTTGCCCACTGCCAAATTTCACACTGTGTTGAAAATTCTTGCCCTTCGCTGTAGAAAGCACCAGCCTAAGCTGTGGAATGATCTACCAAACAAAATGTTGTTTTTGTCCACACTGAAGCAGGTTGGTATGTTTTTACCCTTACCCAAATCAATTAATTGCATTTAATCCTCACTGTTACTTATGGTGGATTCTTGAATGAAGGTTTGTGAAAGTCACACTTTTTGCTCCATTTATTTGGCTGGTTTTAGCAGGAGTGTGCCAACTAACTCAGCAGTCAGTTAGGTGAATTCTGAATATACTCTCTAAGTTGTAATATACGTAAGCTGTACCATCCCTTTTGTTGATTAGGATTGACACATAGTGGGCAAAATCTGGCAGTTTTACAACAACAAATGTTGTTTCAGCCAATATAGTATCATAAATTTAAAGCAAAGTTTTGAAGATATCTGACTGAATTTTCAACAGTTTCAAGTTGTAGAATTATTTTTAGTTTTTAAACTTGAGTGCACGAAATTCCTCACATCCATGCTATTATTGGCGGAATGTAAGTAGTTATAGCCATCCATAACTTAGGAGTATCACATACTATACAAGGTCTGTGCACTACAAGCAGCAACTGGTCAGAAAACATAAAGTAACATTTTAAAGGGCAAGGGAGTACTGTAAAGGCCCCATAAGATGCCCTGTAATCCCAACCCCCCCCCCCCCCAAAAAAAAAAAAAAGCAAACAACCAACACCTAACAAGCCCAAAAAGATTAGATTCTACCACAGTCATGGAAAAACTTGTCAATATTTACCTTAAAATGGTACACTGATGTGGAGTTAACAACCCACTCAGGCAGGCTATTTGAGTCATTAACAACCCTGTGAGAGAAACTGAACTTCCTAATGTCTGCTGCAGGTGTGGATGTTTATTCACTCATCAGGCTAACAAAAGAACTAGCCTCTGCAACTTCCTAATATCGAGTCTAGCAAAAGACTTATCATCAAGCTGTTTACAATGGCCTCTAACTCAAGAATTACTTTGGATCTTTAAATAACCACAAGCTAACAAAAGATTCCCTTCAGAAAGAAATTTGTATACCTGGAGTATGTCGCCCCTAGTCCTTCCCAGCTCCAAAGTGGTTAGCCCAAGCAGCTTAAGCCTTTGGGGATAAGGTAGATTTCTAACCTCAGGTATGAGTCAGGTAGCTCTCTTCTGAACTTGCTATAAAAGCAATTTTTCCTTTTCAAAGAAGGGACTCCAGGTCTGTGCAGCATAGTCAAGATGGGGTCTTACCAGCTGCTTATGCAAATTTAGCACAATTTCTTTACTAAAACCGTTTAAATTTCTCCTGTACAACCCAAGCACCCTACTTGCCCTTGCAGCAGTAGCTGCAATCTGCCTGGAAGGCTTTAAATCTCCTGTAATAACCTAGATCTTTCTCAGAAGTCACTTTGTTCAAATTTGTACCACTCATAGTATAATCATAGCAGGGATTCTTAGAACCAAGTGGAGGACTTTGCACTTATCAGCATTAAAAGACATTTGCCAAGGCTGAGACCATGAAAATAACCTATCCAGATCATTCTGAAGCAATAAGGAATCATCCTCATCTCCAACCTTCATGTACCGGATAGTCTGTTCTAATTGGATTTCCAGTAAAGCCCTATACTGTCTCGTAATTTGCAAGTCCTTATGCAATGCCTGCTCTTAGCATTATATAGGCCTATGCCAATCATAGATATGCCACCAGGGAGTAATGATGGAATGTCGCACACATGGCCACACCTACTGTATGCATAGAATATTTAGGGCTAACCTTTGGGATTGACCTATAAAATAACAATTTGCTTCCTACTACTGTAGTCATCAGGAACAAAGTTTCTATCCAGACATTCTTGGAAAGTAATGGCAAGAGGAATGTCTAGACAGAATCATAGAGCATTCATGTAGAATGGCTAGATAGATCCTATCTGGCCCAGGGCCTTCACCTGCTTTTAAACTAGCCTAGTGGGAAGATTGATACAGCTTTGCAAAATTGTCCTTTTTTTGAACTCATCTTCCACTTTCTTCAAAAAAATTGTGCATAAGTATCCACACAGAAAATTGTTCCAAGTCTTCAAAAGAACTGAAACAATTAGAAAATAATGGTGTCAATGGCTAAGTATTCTCTTTTTGGGAACTTTGAAATGAAACTGTAGGATTTTCTTTTGTAAAAACATCCCTGAAAAGTGAGCTGGAGAGGAGGGGGGGGGGGATGGTGGGGAATTTATTGCCATTTTAAGAATCTGTGCTTGGCTTTTTGGAAGAAGTACTGTACAGGAAATACGAGCGCAACACATCAAGAACAAAAGTGCCCCAATGGGTAAAATTTGCCTGAAAGTGTTTGAATGCAACTTATGAATTACAGTGTACTATGACATTTGCCAGGTTAAACTATGGACTAGAGAGAACATTTTGTGAAAGTTTTCCCAGTGACTATTTCAGTTTTGTGACTTACTGTTCAAAACTTTGTTCAATAGCAGATGTAGGGTGCATTCAAGGAGACAGTGGGATTGTTCATTTGAGGCCTGTGAACTATTTATAAGGAATAATAGGCTACAGTATATAAATCAAGTACACACTTGTAGCTGGCAAGTAGTTTATTATCTGCAAGTACAGGTCTTGAAATTTTAGGCATGCAGGTGCAATCACACATCATCACTCACCTCAAATCACTGTGAGAATTGTAATATCGTGTACACCCACCACATTCCTTAATTTCTTGACGGTGATTTGTAGCACCCTTGTAAAATTGAAAACTCAAAATCTGCATGTATTCAGAATCAGATCTGTAAGGGCAGAGTAGTTTATCAACTGGTGGTTATGGCCAAGTCACTTATATATTTCCTTTGCCCACCTGCCCATACTTGCTGGTTAGAAAAATGACCCTCCCGAATAAACCGGGATTCAGTACTGTATAATGCATGCACACATACACTAATGCATACATGTAATGCTTTCCCAGTGCATGCAAACTTGAGAGAGACTAATCTGCACTCATGCCATACAGCCCTAAGGGTAGTAGGTGAAGGTTGTTTAGCCCTAGACAGGATTCAGCTGACCAGGCAGTTTTTTTTTTTTTTTGCTCTCAGTGAGTGAAAATGTTCTTTGTGCTTTTAAAATTTTTTGCAAACAACTCTACAAAACCTATGCAAGAAGACCCATTCATCATTAAATGTAGTACATACTGTAAATGTAAAGTACCTATACCTTGTACAGCAATAAGTATAGAATGACATGGGATGGTGCCATAGAACAATTTTCTCCCCATCTCTGACTGTGGCATTTCATATTTTTTAAAGCCTGACTTCAGCATAATTTATCGGAGAAAATGAGTAATGAAAATTTTGAAGATTCTTATAGTTTATGTTTTGTTTTCACTTTTTTTAAGACAGGTACTGCAAAATGAGAATCAACTGAGTTGAATGTGTCAGAAAATGAATGGCTATGCCTCCACACCACACAATGGCTTTGAAAGCCATGGAAGTGGAAATGGCCACATACCAAATGGGTATGGAGGCCAAACACCACGACAAATTGGCAATTCAAGGTTTATGCTGAACAGAAGAAAAGAACGTATAGACTGGAGAAAAATTGGTACGTAAGATGAGGTGATATGGCTCAGTTTCTAACCAATTGGTTTAAGCCACGTCAGCCACAGCCTTTTCTAGGGCAAAGTGACTTTTCTTCGTTCTCATTCACAACCATTTGTACTAAAATTTATTCTTCCTTGTACAGTAATATCAATACAGTATAAAAAGCTTAAGTTAAGAACTTTTAACTTTCTACCAGAAAGGGCAAGAGCAGTCACCTCAACATTACTTTTGAAGCAAGAGCTAAATCTCACACTTTTCTCTCTATTTCTCTTCAAGAACCTTTTATAATAGATCAGGACTTAAAGGGAAAATGCCATCCAAATTTGAATTAATTTAGCAGTTTATCATGTGACTTGAAAGCGCTTGAAAATTATGTGAGAATATTTTTTCTCACTGTCCTTGGAAATGTATGTAATGAGAATTTATGAACCATTCTCTTGTCTCACTGTAATGATTATTTATTGCAATATTTTTGTACAGCAGACTGGGAAAGGAGGGTCAGGGACTTGAATACTAATATCGTAGAACCCTGTTTAGGAGAATTTTGGCTCCAAACAAAGAAGTTTTAGGTCCATGAAGCAGGCTGACATGAGTTGTGTAGGCTAGTGCAGCTGTAAGTGGCTGTCCAGGTACAACCAGGAGATAAATAGTAGGTGTCCTAGACTAAAATCACTTGTGGACTGTTGCTACTTTAACTTCAAGCCCTCTTTGGCTTATTTATAGTGTTGTTTAATGCTTTTTCAACTTGTGGCAGGTTGCCTTAGAATATAATTTGATCCAGCTTTTTCTCAGGGACAGAACAATTATTCCATTTACTTGTGTATATCTTCTTTGCCAACCCCTAGGATATTGAGACTATTGCAGTCATCATTTAATTATTGAGTGATATTCTCCATTTTCCCAATTTCCTCTTCAATGGTTTCATATGAAAATGATATGTTTTGCTTCCATAGCTTCTGTAAATATTGAATACCTCACCCGAACATTGGATGTTGAAGTACTCCGAGAGAACATATCTAGCATAGCATACTGTGATATTGAGGAAGAGGTGGATACCAGAATTGTTGACCCAAACTTTCTTAAAGTCTTTAAGATGTCCCAACTGATCATCCAGTATCTTGTTGTAAGTATTCATACACACCTAAAACATGGTCCTTCTGTGGAGGCAATCAACAGTGATCAATTTTTTACCTTTTCTGTCAAGGCTAGATCATAATTTCAATTATACTTCACCACTGTTCATTACACTTGCTTATTGACATGTGTATATCCAAAAGCTCATATCAAAGATACTTATATTTCAACTCTCAGTGTTGGTCCATGTCAATGTTTGAGATAATATCGCATACTGGATCATAGTGCAATCATTCTCATAAGTCAAGAAGGAAAAATATGATCAAAGAGTCAAACATATTTAAATAAAGTAGTGTCTTAATTTGTAGTGCTTAGGTGCAAAAGAAAAAAATGTAAACAAGCAAAAAATAAACTACCTTGTACAGTAGCAAATACAATATCAAGCTTTAAGGTTTGACTGCTCTCAGTGCACGTATGGATGATCTGTTTGTCTAACTTCTGTCTCTGCTCTATGGTGTAGAATAATTTTGAAAATTGTATTGATTAGCAGTTTCTGTTACATTCTTTTCTACTATCCACAGCATACTCAAGATTATTTTGCAGATACTATAAAAACCTTGAAAGAGGAGGCTATCACACACCAGCAACAGTATGAGAGCCAGAAGAAAGAAGTGGAGATAGTTACAGAACAACTCAACAAAGTAAAACAAGAGAGCCATAAAAGAAAGAAACTTTTAAAAGCACAACAGAGTCTGATCCAGTCGGGGGTTAATAATTATCACCAGGTAAAATGGCAAAGGTCACTTTAAATGCAGTCAGTTCTTACCTCAAAATTTATTTTTTGTTGTAGTCTAAAGAGTTCTCACATGGCACAGCTGTTTGATTGACAGCAAATTCAAAACATGTGAGTGCTGAAGCTCATATTACACAGCATGTACTGTACTGACGGTGTTCTGATTATACACTTTATACTCACCCTGTAGTAATAAACTATGATTGTGTCTTGTCTGGACAAGGATGAGTTTTAGACAGTTGTGGGAGTGGCTTAAGTAAATAGGTTAGGAGAATTGAAACTGTTTGGGGTGGGAACATTTGGCCTTTGGAGCAAGTATGGAGCAACACTATGGACACAGTATAAGATAAAAAACAAAAAACAAGTTTTTTCCTTCATTATGAACAGTGTATGACAAGCAGTGTGAGTGGTATAACATCTTCAAAATGTTGCTTGAAGGAAATTTTTACTCATACTGACCAGCTTTGAACATGGAGGCGTAGAAAACTTAATTTTCATTGAGGTATATGGTTTAAGCAACCCTTTGAAAAGTTCAGTGCACTTAATATGTAGTTAATGCTAAGGACACCATGATGAAATTATGGTGCTCATCATGGCTGTCCTCAGTCCTATCTAGCTTTGGCAATTGCAAACTTACACAGAGCTAGAATTGCTTGCTTCTGACCAGCACAAAAATGGTCAACTTCATTAAAGAAGACTAATACAAAAACCATATCTGAACAATGAAATTGTGAAAACTTTTACCATACCAATTGTGCATTTAAATTAAACCTACAAATCATGTAAACCTCATTTTTAGCATCATGGATTTGTGAAAAGCTTATGTGAACTTTGAATGATTTGAAATCATTACACACCCACAAGTTATGTAGGAACATCCATTCGTTAGCACTAGGGCACATGAACAGTAATAACAATATGGGCATACTAGCTTAGCCTATGGGGTAAATTCCATGGGGCTATGTGGTGGGGTGCATTTGCCAGATCAGAAAAACTAGCTGACAATGAAACTGGGCTGGTGACAACCCTGGTACTAATATAGATGAAGGCCTGTATTAGTAGTGCTAGACCAGTGCTGGCATATTTGTAACTAACATTTACAAGTTGGCCTCAGCCTTCAGGTATTTTCAGTGTGTGTTCATCAATATTGTATCTTGTCTAACCTGGGAGTTGTGACAATATGACTTGAAATTCTTTGATCCTTTTTCAGGTAACTAAATTTGAATGACAGGTCCTTTTATTCCCATTGGTTTTCACTTTCTGACTTCCACATTGTAATGATGGCCTACTCCTTTCAAAACGAGGTAACCCAGAAACAATGGTTATTGTTATGGTCATTGTTGTAAAATTTTAATTCCTTCTGTTGATGACTGGCAATGTAATAACAATGGATGAAATGATCACGATAGGTCTTTGAGAGGTAGCAGACCTCAAAGACCATTGTCTTCAGTACCAAATTCTTTTCAAGCTTAAAGAGGTTTCAAGAGCAAGACAATAAGCAATTTAATGTCAGCAACTACCTTGGTTTAGAGGTCAGATAAATGTTGAATCTTCTTCCTTAACAACTCCCTAGCCTAACTAGATACAGGGCTATGCTGCTTTTGAAGGGCACATCCTTTTCAGTGGCATGCAACTTCCTTCTGATAAAATAATTCTATTTTTCAAAACAAAAAGACATCTTTAGAATGAATTGGAACTCTTTGTACTGTCTTAAACATTTAGAAAGGAAAGAAAGCAGAGTGCCACAGACTTATACTTGAACACACTGTCCCTCTTGTGTGATTCTTTCGACTTGCACTAATGGTTGCCTTTTAATATTGGGTGGAAATCTCCACCTTTACTTTGAAATGATAAAACAATGTCACTTTCAGGATAACATTTGTAATTACCTCTTCTTCTTTTACAGTGTGCATATTGTCCTAAGGCCTTCACACAAGCTGGGTTTTTACAATCCCATCTTCAAAGAAAACATTCTGAGTATGTCAGCCAGGGAATGATGTCTGTTGAATCTCAGAATGAGATGAAGAAGATGGAAGAGGTTAGGGAGAGGCTAGAAAATGAGATGGAGGAATTGAAGGAGAAGTTACAGATGACACAAACACAACTGGAGGAGGAAAGAGGCAGACTGGAGGAACAGATGCTGCAGCAACAGCAGAAGGTAACATTGCTGTATATTTTGTTTTAAGATCGTCGCAGCTTAGAAATGCTCTGAAATATTATTCCATGTCTAGCATTTTTGTTTGTAATTGTGTCCCTTTCAACAGAATATTTTTTATCATATGTGTAGTCTTGGATATTAATTTCAAATATAAGAATATATAATTTGATTGAAGTGATTTCAAAAGTTCATACTTCATACTCTGAGACTTATAATTTATTTTTAAGAGAGGGCAAATTAATCATATATCAACTCATGGCTCTAATGGTTTGATAATTTCTTTGAAAATAGTTTCCAAATCATCACATTTTCTCTCAAAATTTTCATTGTAGTAAGCACATGCCTGTGACAGCTATGTTGTTAAAATTTCTCAATTTGATCAAAGAGTCCAGTTTTAGAATTGTTCTGTGTTATAATTTAGTGAGAACTATTCGAAGACGTCTGTAACTCATTTTGTATCATTTTTTCTTTTAGAAATCTGAAGGTCAAGCTCAAGAAGAAGCTTTGAGAAATCAATTTAAGGAATGGAAAGAGGAACAAACTCAGATACATAGGGTAAAGTGAAGCTCTGCCCCATTTTCATTGCTGTTTTATAGGTTTCATTGCTGTAGATTGTACCTATAAAGTGTTTCTCTTTAATGGTGATATGGGCTTCTTTTAATGACTGGTACTTTACTGACTGACTGTTAACTCAGAGCTGACTTGATGTGAGTACTCTTGACAGTGAGTACTCACAGTCAGAGACACTTCACTCGTACTTGTTCTCAACAGTGTACTCACACCACCAGTCTGTTTCAGAACTGTCATTTGCGTAGATCACAGCATAGGGATGCATTTTATCTTCAACCTTCAACCCTTGACACTGGGAAGGAGTGGTACAGCAAAGCTCTTCATCTACAGGTTTCCCTCTTCATCTCTCTGGTTGGGATTTAATATTAAGGATAAACCCTCTTGAAATCTTTCAAACTTTTTTCAAAAAGGAATCTAAATTCTTCATTTGATAGGAGGATTAGGGTTTAAAACATGTAAACAACTCTTGCACTTCATAAATGGCTTCAGAATGGTTCAAATAACTAAAACCTTCAGCTATGGCTGTGGCTGTGGGAGAATTTCAAGTAACTTCATCCTTTCTGTTGGGAAACCAAACAAATGGAGATTTTTCTGAAAGTCTGGATAATTTTTGAGTTGAATTTAAATTTTGAAAAACTCATAGACAGTGACGTCTCAAAACTAGACAGTAAGGTCTTATTTCATAGCATGACAAGAACTGCTGCATGATCTAATGATGATGTGTTACATAATAGATTCAAGCTTTACATCTGGTCATTCCCTATCAAATGCTTACTCTCACAGATAATGTTCTGAACTTCAGGAGATTCACTGTTAAATATGATGATCAAGTTTTCCAACCTCTTGCTGATGCTTATGTAAAACGGCAAAAATATTTGTAGTATGAAGAACTTCTGACGGTAATTCATTCCAAGCTAGCACAACTCTGTGTAACAATTAGGCAACTTTCAAAAATGTTTTTGCTAATTCCTTTCAGGCTGAGATGGAAAAGATGCAGTCTATGTTTATGAAAGAACTTAAAGATATGCATGAAAATTATTCTGTATCACAAGCTGCTTTGGAAGATCTTCAGTCAAAATTAGGTGAGAATTCTTCTTGTAAAAACTATCATTTGTTACCAGCAACTTGGCTAGTACATCAAATTTCTGCAAAGTTATTCTATTTTATGTGTGTATACATTTTTTTGAATTTTAGCATGGTTAAGTTACATCACATTTTATGTACAGCAGTGTTCATGCTGAGGTGTGTGATTCCCTACCTTGCTCTCAAAGTCCGACAGTGTTAAAATTTTTGTAAGAGAAATTCTACTATTGCTTTTTCTTGGTAATGCATGTATGTTATCATCGATGTTGGTCTTTCCTTCCTTTAAAATTTAATATTCCTCCTAGAATATATTTGTTTGATTGAATCTGTCTCCATAATTCTGAAGCCTATCACTAACACTGATGTACTGGTGGCTAAATTTTATTTCTGTGCATGTTTTGAAATTTTCCAGGTAGGAAATTTGAAGTGGAAATTGACATGTCTAGAATATTTATGCAAAAGTAAATTTGAGTTTTATTTTTGTGCATATATAAGATGCGCAGAAGCTGTTTGTTGATATTTCATAGGACTAACTCATGAATTGATTCTGTGAGTCCTTTGTGTTTACATTGTTAGTGATATTTCAAGGGAAACAAATGATAAGTATTCTAAAGACAACTTCTTGTTCTAATAATCCACCATATTTCATCAAAAGGATGACAAGTTTGAGGCATCCCTAGTTGACCCTTTTGATCCAGAATCTATCAGTGAGCTTCCTCTTCAGCTATCTTAAAATGTATTAAGTGGAAAGGGTTTGTTGTTGAATAGCCCTTCTGCATTAACATATACACTGATGTCATCCTTGGGAGCAAACAGGGGAACACATTGCTGCATGCATAAGAATATGTTGTGCACTGGTAGCAGATTAGATGTGTATTGGACTGATTGACAAATCAGCTGCCTGCATTTGTCTGTGTTGGTTTGTTTTGCCCCCAAAGGAGGGCGTGCTTTCCACTCTGTGATATCATATGCGCAAGGTCTATAGATGCCAGGGAAAAAATTACTATTATTGCAAAACAACAGCTTGTCTTAAAATCCAGAAAAAGACCTTTTTTTGTTGAGTTATTTTGGCTAAAGTTTATAAATAAATTCTGCTGCATGTAGGGGGTAAGTCTTATGATTGCAAGGGTTTGAAGTTATCTTCAATCTTACATATCAAGGAAATGTAGAAATGTTGTTTCTTCTTTGGTCAGGTAAAAGATCAAATTTGGGTACATTAGTCGATGAAGATGAGCTAGCTGACCAGAGGAAAAAAATCAAAGAACAGAAGAAACAGATGACTCAGATGAAAGAGGAATTTGAAGAAAAGGTGAGGTCAAATTAGAGAATATAAAAATAGCTAAAAATTATAGTATAGAAAATGTGAAATTTTTCTTCCATATAATTCAGTGTTTAGCATTGTAAAGTTGACATTGACTTGTAACTCAAATATAGCTTTTTCTGTATGGGCTTGTTGAATGTTTAACATTTCTATTATTGGTTTGTGAGGGGCAGTCAGTTTTGTTGAGGTTTATTGAGTGTGTGTTGGGGGGGGGGAGATATCTCCCATTTTAAAACAGCATAATGAGTTGGTTTGTGGAATTCACCATACTTTTCCAAATCACACAAATTTATCTTCCCTGAGTGAGTAATTAACAATTCAATTCTGTTTTTCAAAATTTATGACCAGATACTTTTTCAAATTTTGTGCAAAATCAAAATTATTACTAGCTGTGACACAAACAGATTCAAAATTTTAACTTTTCCATAACTTTTAGATCTGAAACTTGACTGGTTATGCCAGCAGAAAGCACCTTGATATAAGGGCTTCCTCCCTCACTCTTTGAGTTATGGTTATTTACTCATTATGTCTCACTGGAGATGTGGCCTTGATCTCTTTCCCTAAAAGCAAGTTGCCTAGAGTTTGCAAATAATGTCTGTGATATTTTGTTGTGTAAATGTTTGTCACAGATAAGAGAAGCTACATCCACTGTGGAGGAAGAAAAAGTAGAAATTGAAAGAAAGTGGGAGCAGAGATTGAAAGATCAGAAGAAACGATATAACAGAGACACAAAGGAACTTAAGGAATTGTTGGAGAAGATGGGAGCATCCTTAAAAGAGGAGAAATTAGGAGGAAGTGACAGTGAGAAGAAATACAAGAAACAGATTCAAGATGTTCTTCAGGTAAGAAAGAACAATGAAAAATTAGATTTTACATCTTGTGAAAGTTTAGAAGATAGAGTGGGTCTTTCACACAATCCTTACAGTACATCATGTGAGATTATAAGTCTCGTGACCTTCCAGCTCAGATCTAACCTCATCTCTTGAACATCAACCTTGAGACCTGATGTCAGGCATGATACACATGTCTTGAGACATAAATCCGACATCTAACCAATCAAAGTGAAACAATTTAGTGCAACTGTTATGTCAATAATGAACTTTATCAAGGTACTACAAATGTGAAAGATAAGCAGTTCTAGAAAGGTTTCATGTGACATCATCAACTGGTCGTCCCGCTCACTGGAGATGCTTATGTTTTGGCTGTTTAAAGACTGTGTGAAAATGGACTTACCCCTTTGGATATCTTTTAACAGGGGAACACATATCGGGTTTTCATTCTTGATATAATATGAGGGGAAGCATACTTTCCAAAACAGTCAAATAACTGAGTGATGTAAATGTTTAACTTGATATGTTTGACTGTGGCTAGGTAAAACATTAGGCCTAGCTTTAATGTTACAGACACATTATCATACACCATTAGTCATGCTCACCTTACAGCGATCATGTTCTTGGGGGAAGGAACTACTGGTCTGCAAACAATGTTATGCATACTTTACAGAAGTCAATGGCTGATCTTGTTTGGTCAGTGTTTGTTTCCATATTGATATCTCCAGTATGGCTGCGCTTTCAGTATGATGTCATAATGTATGATGTATGATGTCATAATATTTTGCCTAAACTTTGAAAGATCCCTTCTCTCCTTTTTTCATTTTATGTAGAAATCCAAAGAATACGAGGCTAAATTGAAAGAAAGGGAAAAAGAACTGGAGAAGCTTAAAAGGCAGAGGCAAGAAGCAGTGAGTAGTGATATTTTTTCATTTTTTCACACTTTTTCAACACTTTAAACAATTGTTTGGATTTCATTAATGAGGAAACATTACATTAGTGCATTAACAACTTTTGCAAAAATGGCCAATTAGTTAGTTAGGAAGTTAAGGTTTTACAACTCAGTTTTTCTATTTACTACTATCTATATTGAACTATTGTATTATTACTTTACTAAGTAAGATTTTACCTCAATTTTATCTTTTCTAATCAATTTTTGACCCACCATTGCATCGTTTTTCCTAAGGTTACATGTAACACATTCATGTTAGTGTGTCATTTATCCCATCCATCTAAGTAACATTACCATGTTGGAAAACAAATCTGTCACTAACTTGCTCTCTAGTATGGAATTCATCAAATGTAACACTAAGTTCACATAAAACTTTACTTTATACACAACAAATAGATACATTTCACTCAGACCAGCTGCACAGTTAGAGCATCTGTCTTGAAGTTGGGAGGTTGGGAGTTTGAGTCATTGCTTGGTCATACCGAAGACTTTTAAAATGGAACCTACTGCCATTGTGCTTGGTGCTCAGCTTAAGCACTGGAGTAGCAAAAACAAGCCAGTGAGCAACAACTGGAAAAAAGGCTGTTGCCAGCTTCATTTTAAACAATTGGTTAGAAACTTGGCCGTAAAACTCCATCTAACTAACAAGTTTCACTCAGACTGCTTTTAAAATTTTTCATTGATTTATTTGATGTTTTTATGTAAGTATTAATTAAACCTTTTTTCAAAATAGAAACAAAGAGTAGAGGTTTCCAAACCTCCACCTTCCCCAACACCACCATCCAGGGTAAAATCCCCCTCACCAGAGGAGAGTTCAGAAGAGGAAGAACTAGTTGAATCAGGTAAGTTACAAAAAATGTTTGTACATTTATTGATGGACTCATGGGAACATTCAGTCTACTTTACACCTGGCATTCTACTTGCAATGACACAAGGACGGGTTTCAGTTAGGTACAGTGTCACCTACTGAAGACATTGCCAGTTAGTGTTATGCAGTAATTGGGATAGTCCACTTGTGAAACAGGTGAGGTAAGTATGGCTCGTAGATTCACAAACCACAGGTAAGTTTTGTTGAATTTGTTAAAGAAAAATGGGAAGCAGATTTTTATCAAAAAGAGTTAGAAAATCATTGTCTCTTTTTTTGTTTGGTTCATTTAACGGAGAGAATTTTTTTTCTCTGGGAATTATGAAGTTAACTGTGATTTAAAAAAACCATCCTTGCAGTTGTAACTGGAATGATTTACAGTTTCCAAGCAATGACAGTAATTCTTGAAATTTTAATGAAAAGACTATGAAATTGATTGTAGATTGTTGAAAGAGACAGAGATAGATAAATAATTTATGTGTGTGATTGTCAGATTTCACACTCTTAAGGTAGAAAAATGGGTGTCTTCATGATGAAATATACCATTCAAGCTGAGTACCTTCAGAAATGCTTCATATTACAAATCTAGAAAAAAATGCATTTCCTATTGCAACAATTTGGTGAGATAGGTTTGCACAACGTGTAGTTATGATGCAATATTTACATTAGTTCTTAACTGAACGGAAAGTTAGAAAAAAGTTAACTTAAATGTGTTTACCTCATTTGCAAGAGTATCTTAAGGGCACAAAAGAAAGTACAAGAAGGAAAAAATAAAAAATACTATTTGTAAAAAAAGAAAGGAAGAAGTGGATAGGTATTTTATACAATGCTGTTATGCATAAAAACCATTTGATCTGATAAACCCTTTACTGCAGTAAGCATGCAATCCTCAAAACCCTGCAAAAGTTTACCAGCTGATGAACAGGCCTTAAATGATTTTGCTTAACTTTTACAGAAGAACTGACCAGAGCCAAGACAGTGGAAACGATGAGGAAGCAAATTGGAAAGACTCTTCAGATCAAATTAGAACAGAGGGGTGTTCCTCAGGTATGAATTCACATTTTGGATTATGTCACAGCTGTGTAGGAATTGCAAGATTGCTGAATAAATTTATCACCATCTTTTAGGGTTTTGAGTACAGTGCTTTAAAAACCTTATTCGTTATTAGTAATGCTTGTTTTAGGGTCATTTTGAAGGTTTTTTAAAGTGCTTGAACTTGGTAAGATGAACATTTAAAAGTACTGCACAAGTTTGTATGTGATATTTGTGGAACATTTGCCCCAATACATTGCAATATTTTGGGGGTTGAAAAAGGAGCACATTCAAAATGTGAATGTTAGTGAAAATGCTAACAGAAATTGATTTTCTTCTCCTTTTGGTAACTACATCTTGATAGAATACCAATGCCAACTGTGCTTGTTCACAGAGAAATTAAAAACAAAACAAATCATTTCTCACTAATACAAACTATTGCTCACTTCAAATTCTTTTTAGGAATTCAGTAGTAACTTCATGTGTTAATATTGCAAGAGAAACATGAAGTGATTAAATACTTTCTTCACTGCGGTTATTATATTTAGGCCGTCTTTAACCTAAAAAATGAGCAGTTTTGCTCAGAACTTTTATTAGAAGATAACAGGGCCTGAAAGAAGCTTTAAAAAAGGACTGTCAAATAGGCAAAGTGGCCATTGTTCTATGTTATTTCAGTGAACATTAACTGAGGGGCATCACAGCCATCAGAACGGGCCTTACACTCACAACATTTCTCTAAGTATTCTGAGTTATTTTATGGAGTAAGAATTTACGTAGTAGGATTGGCAAATATCCCAATAGAGTAATAACATCATGGAATGGTTAGGTGATCATGTTTGTCTTACTTTGTCTTCAGGGTGTTAAAGGTATCTCCAATCAGTCCATGGAGATTAAACTTAGACAGATGAAACAGGAACGTCAGGGTCTTGCTATGAAACATGCAAAGTTTTATGATGTTAGGGAACAGCTCAGGACAGAAATTGATAAGAAGATGAAGGGACAGAAGAAAGGAGATGTTTCAATGTCACATGTCAAGCCAGGTATGAATATCCAGGATTATTGGTGTTTTAGGCTGTGATCATGTAGCCATTAAATGCTGAATGATCATGAGTGTGATTAAACACTTTGTAAAATGCTCCTTGTGATAAATTTTTAACTGTGTCTAGGCAAACTCCTCCTGCTATTTCTAACCTTTAAGCTAGTCTGTTGTCTCCGCCATGTTTTTCTGCTACAGTGTTAGTGGTATGCACCGTGCAAAACAAATGTACTATCCGTTGACCAATTAAATCACATGTGGTAAAACGTCTGTCATTGTTGCATGCATGTATACATGCACTTATGTCAAATTCCAACGGCACTACAAGCGTCGTTAGGGGGGTGTTAGGTAGGGGGTTAGGGAGGAGTCTCAATACTTTTTGGAGCTAGTCCTAGTACAAACATGGAACATGTTATTAATGACTAAATGACAACAGAGTTTTGTTATTTAATGTTTAGTGATTGACTGCTTGATTAAAGCCTCAGTTGGTGTAGTTTAGGCCAAGGAATTTGCTGTCGTTAAAGGTAAAGAGCAGTCCCCCCAAACTTATTTTGAAGAAAAAGCTTAATAGCACATTTTTTGTCTTATTTCTCTTCAAAGTATCTTTCATTACATTTTATGACTTTAGTATTGCATATTCAAGCAGTTATTTCTGGTAAATATCACATTTGAAGAGAAAAAACATTGTCACATGACTCCCAACAGCCAATCATGAAACTGGACAGTCTACTTCACTTCTTCAATTTGGGATGACAGCTCCTGCCCTTTAAAGTGGTTGGGGTGGGGTTATAAGTATAGGTGAATATGATCATTTTTTGTGGCATTTTATTCAAAGAGTGGAGGTCAGTGTTGTCTTTTACAACGTTCTTTTGGAATGTTGTTGGCCTTGCAAGGCAGGGTTTGGTCTTTGGAGGCAGGTCAGTTTGATTATCTGATTGTACCATGGTGATTCCAAAATCAGTGTCAACAAAACAGACGTAATTTTTTTGTGGAGTTGTCAATTTCAAGAAAAGGGTAAGCAGAAATGTTGTGGATTAGTTCAAGTGAATTTATTTGGTCCTTTTCCATTTTTTGCTATCATAAAAAGTTGCTTCTAACAAAGGCATTATTGTCTTTAGATTTCGAAAACAAGTGCTGACGTATTGACTTGATTGCTGATAGCATCAAGTTCTATAGAAGGAATAAAATAAATTTGGATTGAAAGAAAACTATCCTTTTCATTTATTGCTGATATATGTGAATGAAGTTTAGTTGCTGATGGACAAATTAAACCTGTCTTTCCTTCAAATGATGATGAGGATTCCAGAAAGATGATACCATGAAGAATCACTATCCATGTTCATTTTGTCTCCTCAAAAGCCAGTAGTCATTCCTTAGGCCATTTTGACATCACATGTGAAGCTGTTAAAATGACTTTCTGTGTGTTTTCTATATCACTCCAGGTGATCGAAGTCTCCAGTTTTCCAAGGCTTCCATACCATCATCTTCTAATACCTTTCCTCGATCTCAGTCAAAACCCAAATCAATCCTGTCAAAACCTAAGGATCATGAGAAGCGCCCTGTGAGGTCAAATTCACTTCCGGGATCTAGTGCTAGAAAAAAGACCCCTCCCCCAGTTGCCCCCAGGAATGGAACAAATGAGAATAAGAGCATTGGCAGGTCTTCATCAATTGGTAGAGGTTCTCGGGAAGTAGTAAGAAAACCAACGCAGAGCCCAGGACCAACAACTTCAACTCCCAAGGTGCAAGGGAAATCTAGATTATCAGCTCCCAGAGTGTAAGTATTTTAATATTAGGGTCTTTTTCTTGTCCTCAAATATACCATTGCTTTAATTTATTTTTTTTATTCATTACAGATTTCTCTTTTGTGGGTGTAAGCAGGGGTTATAGCCTGCCATGCTAAGAAGTCATTTCTATATTTGTATAAAATAGCTTAAGTACAGAAATTACATTCTCTGAAATCTTTTTCACATTTTTCTAACTGTGGGATGTTGGACACAACTGCTAGACTGCTTTTGAAATATGATTAGCATACTTTCATGTGATTTGTAACCATGATAAAGCTAAATATATCAGCTGCAGTTATTGCATTTTTTTTTGTTCAGTACTCCCTGCTGCATAAGATAATGACATACCCAAAATTTTCCAGAACCAGCTATTAAAAGATTATTTTTTGTTTAAAGTTGAGGTTGGAAGTGCATCAAATCCATTCTTCCATAAAGTTTTGATGGTATATTAACAATGTTTACTTGAAAGATCAAAAGATAGCAATGGAATCTTCTTCCTTTTGTTTCTTAGATCCTTTGAAGATGATGTAAGTGAAGATGATGATGAAGAAGATGAGGAGGAAGATGATGATGATGATGTGTCTCTAGAGGATGAATCAGAAACTGAGGAGGTGTCTGAGGTCATAGATAAGCCGGTGGCAAAGCCCCGCCCTTCACCTCGACAAGCAGTTCCTGTTACCATACCTCGTGCAGACAGTGTGACCAATGGGAATGCACAGGTTTGTTTATTGAGAACAGAATAATATTTGATGCAAAAGTTTACCTGGTGTGTTAAAAGTGTGTTAGTATTTTTTCTGAGGGAATTATTGGGTTTAAGTTGCATCAACATGGCACACCAAGATAAAAGGTTTAATCTTTGTTATTTACTTTGTTTTACCATTAACCTTTCCAGAACCATTTTTGTTGAAGAGCCAACATAGACAATATGCCACTAGATGTTTTCACCTAAAAGAATGCTTTCTCAGGAGAAAATAAATTTGTACATAACACCACCACGACTTTGAAGGCTGCATATATCATTTATTGCATAATTAAACCTTTCAAATGATGCATAATACAATGGTTGTTGCTATTGAAACTTTCCAGAGTACCATGCAATAGGACTAAGCTAGGCCTTCATAGGCAACATGTGGTGTACTATGCACTTCATGACCCTCTTCTATGAATGGCTTCAGCTGAGTATTGTTTCTGTCCCTGTAGTTCATACATTGCAATAAATATATCGTACTTATGGGTATCAAAAAAGGTTTTTGAATTTTGAATAAAATTTGTGTTCATCACTTCTTTGTCGAAAGGTTGCTTTTTGACAAAGAGTGGAGACTGGGAACACATTCCCATAAACAATACCACACTGTACAAATAATGTACTAAATTTTTTGTGAAGACCATGTTTTTTGAAAATAACGTATCCATACTGATTTATTTTGAATTATGTATCATTTCAAGTAAATTTTTTTTTTTTATTATTTGTGTCAACATTTTTGTAAAAAAAGCAATAGTTCCTTTCAAGTTTTTGTTTGCTTTTGTAGTTGACATGTGGTATTAGAGTTCCTCTGTTATCAATAAAGGAAGTATTTTGGAATAAATATGGAAAGACTAAATTAGCTATATTTAGAAGTGATTATTCACTCAAAGTACCAGGACCATTTTTAGTAACAATAACTTTTGTGATCATGGCTAACTCGCTAACTAGAATTTATTGCTAGTAGAGATAAGGATGAATTTTGGGTTTTACTAAAGCTATGGTAAACAACACAACTAAGCAATGAAAAATTGTTTGCTAAAGTTAAGTGAAATCATTTTGCAAAATCAGTCGCTTCATTGCAATCAATTTTAGATTAAGCAATGGATTTTTGCTTTAGCGGTGATTGCTAAATGTTAGTGAAATCGGCCTCAGCTCTTAAAACCACTATGTTTAAAAAATTTTGACTTATGATTATTACATTGGCAAGTTTTTGAAATTAAGAAAAGCAGGATAAATATTTGCTGATTTTTTTTTAATGGTACTTGAAATATTGATTTTACAGGGTAATGAAGCTGGAGATAGTGATTGGGATTCTGAAGATATCAGCGCCCTGGATGAGGTATCCCCTGGTAAGATTCAGAGGGCACCTCAAATCTCCTCCAGTACTCCAAAGGTAAACACTTTAAATACTTGAAGTAATTTAATAGTTTTCAGGACTAGAAACAAAGGACAGGCAGTATGTTATCTGTGTAAGAAGTCAGGATCATAGTTATTGGAATAAGGGAAAGTTAAAGCAGAAAAAGACAAGTTTTTGATCCCAAAGATTAAAAAAAAAAATATTGTTACTGCTGCAAGTTTTGAAAATACTGATGCACACCCATTTCTCAGAGAAACAAATTAACAATCATATTTGACAATGTGTGCCATGTTTGAAAGACAACATTTGCATTTTACAGAACCACAAGCAGTGTTCCCTTTAAGGTACTGATTGGTGTCAATATTTTGGAATATAGTGGAATATTTTACTCACTAGAAAGTTAAGTTTTGTGGAGCTGCACACATATCAACTAAGGGAAGGAATGAAAACCTTATTTTTCATTTATTCTCACAGACAACAGTGTGTCAAATTGACAAGCTTTTGCATCAAAATAGCATCAAAGCAGTTTAGCAAAAACACTGAACACTTGTTTGCTGTATATGCTACACGAAGAAATGCAAAATGCACAGATAAATATATTTTCAAATTTTCTGAGTAAAAAAAAGTTAATCAGGTTCAATGATGTATCTACACTTTGATAGCTCTTTTGTGCTGAGGATATTTTTGGGGCTGTTTGAAATGATCTTAACTTTTTCTGTTGTTCATGGGTGTGTATATTACCAAGAGTTTCTCTTTGGAAAATGCATGGTCATCTTACTGTAATCATAGTTATTATACTAAACCCTGGTTGAGAAACTTAGCGTGTGAAGGCAGTATGTTGGAATCCGCATATTTCGTGGTCACTTGACTGTAAGAGTGCACATCCCGCCAGCACAGCAATGGTTGGTACAGTATTATACAATATACCCTACAGTTCTCATTGTGTCAAAGGCAGGTTTAAAAGGCTTTTAATACATGTTTGTGACCCACCCATGGGAAGGGGGTGAAATCTGCACATGATGTTGGTACGAATGTTGCAATTAAAAGAAATAAAGCAGTCCAGCTCATTGAAAAACGACAGACATAGTGCACATTGTAATGCACAAGGTTGCTGTACAAACTGTACAGCTAGTATACAGTTGTACAGCATAGTCAACTTGTCATTACTACGTAATGTAATATGCTAGCCACACCTAGCAGTCTCTAAACAGCACAGAGCTAATTCCTAGCTAACTTAACAGGGTAACTCATACGTTTTTTTTCCGGCTCTAATCTTTTTTGAAACATGTTCCTCCCCCTTATGGCATGCATTCCTCTGTGACGAATGCTGGCTATTTGTTTCGTTAGAGGGCAAGAGCAGTTGACCTCAACTTGAAGTAGGGTGTTAGACTGTCCTGTTTCATGATTGGCTGTTGAGAGTCATGTGACAACAAGTTTCTCTTTAAATATGAAATTCACTTGAATTAACTGTTTGGTTTACCTTGGATATGCAATATCCAAATATGTAAATATGATGGAAGATGCTATGAAGAAAAATAAAAGGAAAATTGTGATATTTAGCTGTTGCTTCAAATTAAGTTTGGGACAACTGCTCTTGACCTTAAAGCCCACATAGGCTAACACATATATGATAACATGGGGTATTCTGGTTGCAGAGTGATCACACAGGCTCGTCGCAGTGTCTTGTATTTTAGAATAGGCCCAACACAGCTGGGCAAAAGAACTTGAATGGCCACTTGGGGTGCATGCAAAGGTGACCACTTACTTTTTGGTTCTTCAGTTCACTCAAACACCAATCTATTCATTCATTCTTTTTGTACTTTTTCTGTTGGTTGTTAATGCAGTGTTTACATGCTATTCGATTGTGTGCACCATCAATGTCAAGTGACGCACTTTTTAGAAGTTCTCAACACACTTGCTCGGGCTTGTACGTGTGTGCGTATAGGTACATGTTAAGTTTCCCAACCAGGGAAGTGTATATTAATTATGCTGTACGTAATAGACTGGTAGAAGTTGAGGTATGAATGAAGGCAAGATAGTTGTGGTTAATATATCATTGTATTGTCAGGGTCCAATATATCATTGTATTGTCAGGGTCCAATATATCATTGTATTGTCTGGGTCCAATATATCATTGTATTGTCAGGGTCCAATATATCATTGTATTGTCAGGGTCCAATATATCATTGTATTGTCAGGGTCCAATGGTGGCAGAATTGTCAAGAAGTATAGAAGCACAGTTACAGGGAAGGCAATCATTGAAGAAACCTGTTGGTGGTGTGGATCTGAGTGGAACAGGAAGGAATGGCGCCCTCAGTCCAGATCTAGAAACTGCTTCCCCATCTCCTAGAATACCTGTAAGTTTTAGGAATACCGATACTATTTTCAATGAAGATTAGACTTGAGTATGTGAAGATTTAACTTGCATATTGAATGTGTAAGGTAATTTAGTTCCATACTTGTGACCCTGTGGGTGGGGGGGGGGGGGTGTAGAATATATGCCCATGGTATCTCCAGGCTGTCATAAAAGACCACTAAAAGGAAGGACTTTCACCATATTAGAAATATATTTGAAATGAGACTCTAACTTGAAACCTATTTGAAATCGTATTTCAACCTACATACCCTTATAACTCATTCATCTTGGTATATCATTAAATATCATCTAACTATCTAACAAATTACATTCTTTCGAGGAAATGTTGTAGTACGTAATATTAGAATTCCTCTTATTGTTTATGTTAGTGCGTTTGGTCCAGTGTGTATTGTGAGTAATATGGGTGATAAAGAAATTAAATACCTGCTTGAAAGTAACAAACTTAAGAACTATGACATTACTTGGGATTTTTGGTAAGAGGTGTTGGTATGTGTTATGAGATTTTACATGTGTGCAGGGGCCTTTAATTAAAGGAATGTATTGATCAACCCAGACAGTTTGAATTGGCCCAACCTACTTGCTGCTATCCCCATCCACAGCTTTATAAAACTCACTCTTATCCTTATGTAGTCTTACTTAATTGCTTCATGGCATATCCTGGTGGACATACAAGGCCCTCACTGTTTAATTCTAACACTCCCAGGGCATGCTATGTAGTATGAGTTTCTCTGCATTTTTTGCATTTCATGTCAATCAAAGAACTGTGCCAATTGAAAACTTTGGTTGTGTACTCCTGGTAAAACTGCAGTTGTTATACTTCCTCTATAGACTGTTTGGGTTCAGTGATGGATACAGAGCAGACACAGTGTGTTAGAATTGGTAGGAAATGGCATTCACTCTTTTTAATATATTATGATGCCAAAGTATTCCTTTTGGTAGCATGCCTGGTGTTGGTCTCTCCATGTTGTTAAATACCCGAAACATCTGATAGGGTCCTATCAAAGACTTTAAAAATGGAACCTACTGCCATTGTGGTTGGTGCTCAGCATAAAGCAGGAGAGTAGGGTAAGCAAGCCATTGAGCCTCAACTTGGAAAAAGAATGCAGCCATCCAGACTTAAACCAAACTGAGCTGTTTTTAACCATGTCAAACTAACAAATTGTTTTTGTTGTGAATTGCTTTTTGCATCTCACTGTTACATGCAATAGAATATGATTCCATTTATTAATTTTCCATCCACTCTAGACTCTTCCTGATGAAGAGAGTGATGATAGTCTGGCAATCTCCTCCTTGGATAACAGTGTCTCATCACCAGCAAAACCAGTGGTAAAACCAGCTGCAGCAAGGTAAAGAAATCGTTTTATCTTGTTTGTTACGTTGCTATCTTCAGGTTTAAAAATAACTTGATACGTAGTTTTTTCTGCATCATTCTTGTCTTAAAAGTTAAGAAAAATGAGCCAACATACAATGAAGGGTTAAAGAAAAGCTCAGTGATTTTGCTTGTGACTTTTAGGGTGATTGGTGCATTGGCTGTAAACTGATATTTGAGAAGACTCCATGTACTGTTAAAAATTTTTGAGTAACACAATATGCTATACCTTTTAATGTGACAGAACAGTCCATCATGAAATATATATGGTCACATATTCAGTTGTAACATAGTTATAGCTGCAATTAAACTGTAAACACAGCAGGTGGAACAATACCCTCTTTTAAATGCTTGAATACCCCCCCCTTCTACTTTTTTTTGACACCTCTTCTTTATTTTATTTTTTTTTTTTGTTTCGTTTTCCACTTTCTGTGTTCTGTAGCATCCTCTGCATGTCAGTTATGATGGGATAAATTCTTTGGTAATGCAGGCAAAAGCAGTCAATTTCATCAGTAATTCATCCTTACTCAAATCAATTTATATCTAGCTGTATGTTGTTTGATCTTCAGTGCAGTACTGTGTCTACAAATTTGTTTGATGGGGTAGTCAAAACATTGAAGATCAGACAAAATGTCAAGTGTTACGGATTCTTACACAAATCATTTTAGATCCACTAAATACCAGAAAAAATATTCCTATTATGGAGTTAAGGGTACTTTGAAATATTTTAACTTTATCATTCTTGTATTTCTTTATAGTTTGGTTTATTTTCAATGATATTTTTACTCAAACTATGCAATAAGCTCATTTCTTTTTATGGTTATATTTGTAGTAATTTAAATCCAAGTAAAGTAAATGTTTCCAAGAGAAAGGGTGCAAAAGACTGCTTAATTTTTAATATTAATGTTTTCTCTGCAGTCGTCCTCAGCCAAATGAAAACAATTCCAAGAGTGTCGATTCCAGTAACACGTATGGTACCAGTGTATGGGGGACATCTTCAAACAAAGGTAAAAAAAACTGCTTCAAAATACTTTGAAAAGTCACTTCAGATAAACAAATTCTTCAGCTGCCTTTTAAAGTGTTTTGATGTGACATGTCCTTTCGCTTTCTTGACTGTAAACAAAAACTGTAGTGTAGTATGTGTAGCTATCTTGTTGAGAATTACAAGCAGGGGATGACCGACTCGATGACTGCTTTATAATTTGTTGCCCAGCAGTGGGAGTGGCTAGCCAAATGATGATATCACATTAAATCACTCTATAGGTGACTTGGGGTATAGAAGGGTTGATGTGAGTAAAATTTTGGAAGGGTGAGCAGGACTGATGATAATAAACTGAATTATTTGAAAAATAGCAAGCTATGGGAGCATGAGAAAGCCAGAACTGATCATTAGATGTTAAATGCATTATGAAATTGGTGATGTGATTAGAGGCACTCTCAAAATATCAATGATGCTATCCTTTCTCAACTTTACTTCATGGATAATTTGACATGTCATGAGAGATGTATCTGAGGAGTAAAAACTGCTTATTTCAAAAGTATCAATTAGAGCCAGGTATTCGATTAAACAATCAGGTTAGAAAAGAAATATTGGTTCAGTTCAGCACTCCACATCATTATTTCTGCTGAGTTCTGCTGTTGTCATGGTGCTTGCAGCTGGAAGGTCTGGAGTGCATCTGCTGGCCAGGCCCTGCAGAAGACTTCAAAAATGGAACCTACTGCCATTTTGCTTGGTGCTCAAGCAAGCCTGTGAGTCACAACTGGAAAACGGCTGTGTCGTGCATGACGCAAGCTTGTTGGTTAGAAACTGAGCTACAAAACCTCATCTTACCCTTACATCAAAAATGAATTTGACATCTCAGGGGAGTGCTGAAGATGGAGGGTGTCATTTTGGGTGTAGGGGGTACATTTTAGTTTGGTGATATATATAACTGAGTTTGATAATGATGTTAATCTTGTTTTCATTGTTTGTCTGTTGAATTTTTTCTACAGCTGCATCTGCTAAAGGGACAAATAAAAGTTCTCTTGTATCTGTGACTGATTTTGATGATGATGATGATCTTGATTTCAGCGATTGATGGCTTGTAACAAGAACAAGAGGTTGATTGAAATTTCTATAGAAGTAGCTTTTACAAATTAAGAGCTGAAGTAGAAGAGCTGCAAGCAATATATATGCAAGGCAGTTAAAACTGTTATTTCATCGTGTGAGATTTTAAGGGCTAACTTTCATTGTACAGTTTTGCAGATTCGGATATGGGTTTTTCATTTAGTGAATAACTTTTAAAGTATTTATACATATTTGTAGAAATTTTTCAAAATTAATATGAAATCCAAAATAAGACTGGTGCTTCATTGTGTAATTGTATTGTGGTGAAAGGAATTTTTAATTTTTTCTGTTGACTTTTAGTATTTTGGAGAGCAAAGTAGTCTGGTTGTACAGGTGGCCAATGAGGAGAAACCAAAGATTTCACATGGTGATAGTGTAGACATAAACGTTTTGACTGTTGTCAGAATTTTCTATTATTTAAATTAAAACTGCTATTTGGTGGTAAAGCTTGTGTAAAAAGTTTAAGCTATACAGGTGGGGACACCCAATCCTCTTTTATTTTGTAGGGCATACTGTACATAATAAAATAGACATCATTTCATCTGCAGGCCATTCTTTGCCATAGTTTAAAATAATTTGAGCCTATTAAACTTTGATCATGTTACAATGAATTTGGATTGAATTCTAATCTGATTTTTGTGGGGTTTTGTTAAAATTTTCTCTATCCTCCTGTTGAAAAGAGGCAAAAACTTGCAAACCACTGTAAATCATCATTTGCATGGAAGGAAATGGACTGAAATTTGCATGTGTGGAAATGAAATGTTCACTGATTTTTTACCTGATGTCACACTGACAAACAGCTTTTACCCCACACATGTGGCCCAATAAAGGCTGTCAATGTGACCTCACGATACAAATATCTTTACACAGGTTGACAAGTTTTGGGTTCTTTCTGAAAAGAGATGGTAAGGAAAGTTTGAATAAAAACCCCTAAAAATTGGATTGATATTAGATCCAAATTTGCTGTAGCGTGACTGCTGCTGTAACGTTTTCAAAAGACTTGTTCATACAGCTGGTTGACAAGAGTTGATATGGGATGCTTTTATCCTCTTCACAATAAGAAGAAGCCAATTGGTGTACTTTGTGCATTCATGCCTACGTTCGCACACCACCTTACTTGCATGCATATGTTCATGGGCATGCTAATCACTGCCCACAGTAACATATCTGTGAATGGTGTAATACGTTCATAATATATACTTTATTTTGGGTAGAATCTAATAACTAATTTATTCATCTTTGTTACTCATTCAACAAATGCTGAAAAGTTAAAGGTAACAAAGCTGAAAGCAACTGATGCACAACTAAGCTTCTATATAATCAGAAACTATGGTTTTAGAGGAAATATTTCCTCATCACAAATAGCTAAGTTTACGCTTGCCTTTCAAAGCTGCATTAAAGGGTTACAGTAGTTGTCTTAAACTTACTTTCAAGCAACAGCTTAACCTCACTGTTTTCTTTTTATTTCTCTTTAAAGTATCTGTCATAATACTGCAGGACTTCGGTAAATATTTTCTGTAACTAAGCAGTAATTCCTGGTAAATTTCCTACTTGAGGTGAAAAACATACTGTCACATGACTTTTCAAAGCAATCGTGAAACAGGACAGTGTACAACACAGTTCAAGTTGTGGTGTCTGCAGTCCCCTTCAGGGTCCTGTTCAGAATGCATAATGTTCACCTTTCTTCTCCCAAGTAACCTCTTTGAAACCAGGTTGAGGTCATGTGTTAGTTTCCTGCAACACGTTATGTTTTTAGTCACGTAGGGATTAATTTAGGGTGAAAATCATTAATTGCTGTGCGGAAAGGAATTTTTCCATTCACCAAGATGTGGAAAGCTTGGACAGACCTTAAAAGCTTTCTAATAATTCTAGTCTCATGCAGTGATTATTGCAACATAGCTACTGAATCTAATATTGGTTAAACCAGGAGGTAGTTCTATATTGTGAAGTTTAATTGGGCATTTTGCAGGAAATTTTGATGTCATCCTGGGAAGGTTAGATTTTTCAAGTGGAGGAAAAGTTTAAGTTTGCTACTCATTTGACAAAACCAAGATGTAAACTTACAGATTCATGAAAGTTAAGGAACCTTTGAAAAATGTCAATGGATAGGATTGTTTTTTTATTGCACAATACGAGAGTTGATTGGAAGATTTGGGGACGGGTAATGCAGGTGGAGACTTGGGATATCCATCATGTAATTAATGTCTCACTGTCCTATAATAAATATTTGTCAAAGATAATCTACTGATGAGAAATTATGTCGGTATGATAGTAAATTTACCAATTCCATGTCTCTTGTATTAAATTTTGACTGGGACTCAAGGGATATTAATTTTTTGTGGAAAGAGTACATATGAGCAACTGTAAAAATTCTTTCAAGGGAAAATTTATATTTAATAGTTAGCATAATGCTTGCAATAGGATTTCCTGCCAATGAAACATTTATTGTCCTGGTTTTATGCTGGCAGTCCACTTTCAGCTAGAAGGAATAAAGTGTTTTTATCCGTCCACAAATACCACCTTGTTAGCCCTGATTTTGTTAAGAGCATTAAACTTGCCAGCTGTGTTCATTTTTCACAATCAGTCTTATCATCTTTTTCTTCATGTTTTTTTTTCACTGTGAAGGTTTTCTGTACTTAATAAAGATTGTATTCAACATGGTTACTATGGAAATGTGGTATTATGAGTGTTTATCACCTTGAAGGGGATTACTTCTATATGTATTCATTTATTTGGTCAATGTTAACCTTGCTTTTTGTTTTGTAAAATAATTTTGTGTATGGGATATTAATACATAAAAGATCTTAACCATTCTGCGGATTTTTTCAATATTTGATTCCTGCATTCCTTTCTTTCTCTGCCTCTGCCCCCTGGATTAATAAGGAGTTTTTCTTTTACCTAATCTGAAGGGTGCTCTTTGCCACAAAATACTGCACCATGCTTCACTGCAAGTTGAAGATGTCTATAGCCATGAGATAGGAGAGAGTAGGTTAAGTTGTGCTGGTGGATCCAGACAGATGACTTTGAAAAGAACTTCTGACAGGGAATGATCACCCTTGTCTAAAACTGCATCACTACCCCCTCCCCTTCCCTGTTTTTTTATGGATAAGTCAAAAAACAGTTTATTTTGAAGGAAAAATTCTCATTTCTCTTTCTTACGTGGAAGATCAAAGTGGCCTAACTTCTTTTAAATAACTTGTGATATTGCTCTGAACATATTCTACGTTGCAATGCAGAGCATTTTCAACAGGTATAGATTTTTCAAGATTGTGCTACAAATCACATTCCTCAGCAATTGTTTATTTAATTTTACAACAGATTTAGCAGAGCTGGTACATTTTTAACTTCTTGGCTGAGACACCTGATGTTAAATAGAGCCTTTACTGGACAGTTATTATGAAAATACAAACACCATTTCAGACTATTTTTTATGATTCCAAATCACAAATTTTCAGCAACCATGTTTCCCTTATCAAGTATTGTTACACACCTCAGTCTCCTACACATAAATTTATAATAATACTGCAATCGAGAAGGAAGCTTTGGCTTCAAAGAAGGTTCAATAAAAGGGTCATTGGTGCATAATATTGGAGTAAAGTGAGCACAGAGACCTTCATGTCCTAAATGGCCTCTGAGATCCGGTCTTTTGCCATTGGCTTCATGCATCCTGCCCCTCATCTTTTCTGTTCATTACAGATTTCACTAAAATGGCATTTGTATATGGTGTTCATTTTACTGGGATCAGCCTGAGACTTCTAAAAAAAAATGAGGACATAAGTTTAGGACCTGAAAAAAAGAGGAAATTGAGAGGCAGGTTCTGGGACTGGGGGTCCAGGGGCAAGCTTAAGAACCCCTTGTGGCATTGATGTCATTAAAATACACTCCTAATTGAATTGAACTCTGAGGCTGTTTGTACATGTTAAATAGCTGAGATTTATAGGGCATTTATGACACAAACTTTTGAAAAATTTGGCACAAAAAAAAAGAGGAAAACCTAAAAAAAAAAAGGAAATTTCCTCTAACAAGAGGAAGTATATCATGCCTGTTCAGAAGGTTTAGTTATTCTTTATCTCAGGTCACAAAAAAGCACACTCCTCACAGTGATGTGAGATGAGTGGGTGGTGTGTGATTGTACTCGCACAACTTAAAATACAAGGCACGTTTCAAACACTCCCTGCTATTAAAGTAAATTCCACAAAGTAGATGAGAATGAGATATCTTCCACATCTTTCAGCAAAATACTGTTCACATTAAAACAACAAATGACACAAATGTTTTCTTCAGGCACATTCACATATTGCACCCTGTCATACTTTTATTCTTTTTACTTTCTGTGAAAATGAAAAAAAAAAAAGATTAAAAACAGCTCTCTACCACACACCATAGCCCCTATCCTTATCATCGTTATCTTTTTAACACAAGAATACAAAATGCTGTACACTTTTCACATTTAGTGAATATAGACCTATTTTCTATTGGTATCTAACGTACATAATTGCAAGGTTTCATTTTCTTGTTCCATAATTTCACAACTTCCTGTAGTTCTGATAATTTTCTGTTAGTATTATTGGCACTACTTTTCCCCCAGTTCTACAGTGTATTAACTTTGGAAACTCTGGTGTGATGGTCTTTCTAGGGACATCAGTTCTGACCATTCAATACACAAAGATATTAAAACACCCAAGAGTGGAAAGTAAGGAAGCTAGGAAACTAAGGACTAAGGAAACTAGTGACTGCATAACATGACAGTAAAACTATGACATAGTAAACTACTTTAAACAACTCAAAACTATCACCTCAGTAAAACTCAAGAGGTTGGTACTGTACCCTTTCTGGAGGGAGAAGTATCTCCCCCTTCCCACCCATTTAATCCTTTAAAGGGGAAAAATATGAAACGTCATACTTCATACTGATAAATGCTTCCCAACTTGTGGCTTACTTCTCAAAGTACCCAGAAAGAAAGAAGAGAAAAGCCAAGCCAAGAAAAAGCAAGTAAAGTTTTGGCTACTTTGACTTACCAAAAGTTGCAAAATTCCTATCACACTTAAACGAGCCAACCCTTCTCATCTCTCTCAGTCATGATTTTGACATCACCTATGAGGTGCATATTAAAAATCATGTTACAATGGATACCACAGCATGACTATTGAAAGAACCTATCACCAGTTCTTCACTGGAGCCAGTTCAATATAGACTCATTCACCCTTACATCACTGGTTGGAACTGGCTGGCACAGAACATGCGCAGTAATAAATGCCTGCATTTTTCATTTGGCATGTGCAGTGATCTCATGATAGCATGCAGAATGTAGACAAATTAGATTCTTCATTTCATTGTGAGGAAATGCATGTGGGTCTCACCAATGCAAGCAGCCGTAAGGCCACTTGTTTGTGAACATGAATGAATCTTTGATTTGCCATCATCGAAACTGTCTAAAAACCTTTTAAAGATTACGTCTATCACCCAGATGCAAAATTCTTCCTTCTTTGTGATTCAAACTTCATCACAGTAAAATACTACATGCCAGTTCAGAGATTGAATTAATAATATTATCATGGTATAATTTCAGATGTCAAAGTGGTAAGAAACAAACACATGAATGATACCAACATTGTATAAGCTTCCACAGCTCAATCCAAAAAAGTTACTTATTCTGAAAACTCGAAACTTCACACATATTACCTCTTACATAGAATAAATCAAAGGATGAAATGAATTGGTTCAGTTTGTGATGAGTTCCGAAGTGTGACAGAAACTCATCCATATCCCCACGTTTTACTTGTGACTTGTAACTCTGAACTGACTTAATCTTCAACATGAACCATTAAAGACACCCCACACAAGGACAAGTAAAAAAAAAATTACAGAAGCAGGTCTTTGTTGATTACATAACAGTGAAAGTAGAAATAAAATTGTCAAGTTTATAGAGATGGTCTCCAAAAGTTTGACTGGAACAAGTGTAAATAAGAAAAGGACAGGGGGAATGCTTTATGACTTAAGTTGGAGAAGGTTCTAACAATGTAATTGTAATCACAGTAAAATCAATCTGGGGCAAGTTAAGCACATTAGGAGTGACAAAAACCAAGGTTTGTCTTCACAAAAAAGTTTTGATTTAAAACGATACTTTACAACTGGCAGGGAATACACCTTATAAACTCTATCTGTAGAAAATTTGGCCAAGAAAATTTCACATGGGGTGAACAATCCCATGCAGTTCTTGTCACATGGAGTAAAAGCAATATAGTTGAAAATATCAACAATGGAACCCTTCAATGATACTTTGAATTTCTATTTAAATTTTACTGCAGCCTCTAGCACATCTGGAAATTCTTTGAATTCAAAGGAATTCCTTCAAAAAACCACTAGTTTGTAAGAAAAAATACTTGCATTATGAAAGTTATATTCTTCTCTTTCAGGAGGTCCATTTAGAATATTAAACTTTTGGACACTGAAAATGAAAGGCCAATCTCCTATGACCTTTTACCTCGGAAATTCTTCTAAGTTGTTACTACAATATAAAACGTAAACAGGCAGCAGCAATATCAGAAAATATTCCTCCTAGATTATGTAATCATAATTTCTGAACAAAAAAGTGGGCACATAAAGACATTAATTCTTGCACACTGAAAACATACACTGCAGCACCCCCTCACTTATGAAAGAAAGTTGCACATTATAAGTGATCTTTTGTGGCTCTAAATCCTAATAATGCACAGAGCCTGTAAAATTAGTCACACATGAGGTTTTTATCAAGGTGCCTATTATTGCAAGTCTGTGGAATGAGGGCACATGAGACAAAGTCCATATTGCACAGGGTAAATCCAGGTTACCCATTGTCAACATTTTTGTGGACAACTGTAAATTGTAGGAAACTATGAATGTTGCCCTCAAATTTGTAATATAGTCTGGAACTTAGGATTGACAATGCCAATGATCATTTCAGATGCAAATTGCTAACTTCAGATAGTTTCAGAAGCACCAAAACTTTGTTAACATTCATGATATTTTGCATTGATTAAGTATGGTAATTTTCATTCTGTTCAAATTAAATCTCAGCTGAAATACCATGGAAATTTGAAAGTATCATTTTGAAAAGATAATGGCTTCAAGGTCATTGAAAGTATTTGTGCAACTTAAAAATATATTATTTCTTTGTATCAGCTGTTTTAAGTAAGTTTAGACTCAATATATTACCACAGATTGTAAGCTGTCTATACATTGTATCCCACCAGTGCTAAAAGTTACATCATCATGTAAATGACCTAATTGTTATTGTTGAAATGACAGAAGTTTTATAGACTAAAGGTGCCTTCACACCAAAACTGAAATCTACTGTGTTTTGTGGTGAAGAATATTTTTCTCAGGGCAAATGGAAGAAATTTTTCAAAATCCCCCAGTCTGACTGGAATAAAAAATGTCTGCATCCCACCTGCAAAACACTTTAGATTTCAGCTTTTATGTGAATGCACCTTTAACAATGTCTTGACCTCAATAGCCCACTCTCACACGAGCAAATTCTAAATGAGATGTTTGACACTAATGTCAATCTAGTTCACTAAGCCTTGCTTCCATCTCATCATCCACCTGTATAGATAATGTCTCCCTCACCTCTACAGGTTCCCTGACCACTGCTTGTTCCCCCCTATAAGGGGATGAAGAACCCTCTTGGTCCAGAGAGGCTAAAAGTTTAGAAATATCTTCACTGTTTGAGTACTTTGATTGGTCATCCATTGAATTTAAAGACTCTTCCACTTCTTGGCAAGCTGGTGATGAAGGAGGCTCTGCTGCTACAGCTTTAATGGTTTGGGGAAGCTTGAATGGCAGTGCTGTATCTATAGTTGTACAGAGGAAGTGAACAGATGAAAAATTGGAGTAACTGATCTCCAGTCTTTAGAAATTATTTGATGTGGCCTATAGGAGAATGTGACATGGTGAGAAAGATGATGGTATGAATGAACCAAACATATCAGCAGTGGTTCCCACAGTGTTTACACTAAGGTACCCAAATGCATGATCCCTGCTTTCAAGTCACAAGTCCTGCAAAGGAAATATTTGTATGTGAGAAATTATTACTCTGTTTCCTATGTACCATCTGAAATTTGCCCCAAAACTTGTGGAAGGGAAAAAAATTCCCACACATAGTTTTAGCCCTAGTGTTAACACTGCATATAAGTACATGAAACAAGACAACATGCAACAATCAGACTATGAGAAAATACAAGGCATTGGTATTTTTTTTATTTTTTCAAGGATAGTCCAGACAGTCTGAAATACTTAAAGACAGTAAATTCTCACACCTAAGCTACAATTTTTGTAGCAGTCTACAGACATTCTCAATTGACACAGCTCTTTGATTGACAGCAGACAGAGCACTGTAGCTCATGTAACACAGCATGTACTGAGAGTGTTCTGATTACACATTTGGGTCTTTTACACTCACTCTGAGGTAATAAACTCAGATTGTGTCAGGATTGGGATGAGTTTTAGACAGTTGTGTGAGTGGCTTAGGTAAGTAGATGAGGAGAATTGGAACTCTCTGGGGGTACTGCCATTAACTTCAAATAAGATATCTGAATCATATCTAACTGACAAAAACAGAAATCAAGAATGTACCTTTACGTTGGTAGAAGAGGATGTATACACTTTCGGCATCATCCTGGGAAGGTTCCTTCTCTATGATGTTTTCATCATTACAATATTGCCAAGTGCCAGTGATTGGATTCTTAACATAAGAAGTATAGTGACCAGCATTCACTCCTAGAAACAATGGAGAAAAATCAAATATTAAGAAGAACAGCCAAAAGTTTCCAAGGTCTTCCAAAATCATTATTTTGTGCCTGAAGTATGTATTTCTAAGAAGCCATAGTTGTACACAATTTATATCTCAGGCACACTGTGAATCTTATGACCCTACAAAATGTTAGCTGGACCGCGTGTTGGAAGGCCTGAGTTCTATTCCCAGGTCAAGTCATACCAAAGACTCTAAAAATTGAACCCTTCTGTCATTGTGTGTGATGCTCCACATAAGCAATGTAGTAGGGAAACAAGCCAGTGAGTCACAACTGGAAAAAAGGCGGTGGCCTGCTTGACTAGAACCAACAGGTTGCACACTGGGCGGTAAAACTCTGTCTAACTAACCAACTAAGTAAAATGTTAGCTTCACAGATAGTCGACTTTGTGAATTCTTGGAACTCACCTATTGGCTATGGTCCTGTATTGTACCTGTGCCACAAAAATCCTACTGTTAGGTTAAGAGTAAAATATCACTTGCAATTGTTATCCCATATGAATTACTTCTAAATTTTTAATTCTGGTATCAGGTAATGCAAAGAAAAAAAAACTTAACAACAAATGTCACTGTCAGCAACACAAGATGGCAAATACAGGGATTAATATGCACTGTGCATTTACAGAGTCAACACAACATGTGTGAACATCCAAACTGGTACGCCATGCACGGTAAGCTAGTTATCTCAGCACACTGCGCAGCATATCCACACACTGCATACTATGCACTACAATGCTATTGATAAATTCCAATGCAACTCTCTCAAAAAATGTCTGAATCTTTGCTCCAGCTATTCAATAAAGACAATAACTGCTATGGACATATCTTATTCCAACTGGAAAGTCACAGAATTATTTTCTGATAAAAATTCAAATGTTGCAACTTTTTGCTACAGAATCCCCCAAATCCATACTTCTTTAGCAGCTCTGTAAAGGTAATGTTTACACCAAGGAAGAACCATTAAATATAAGGTGAAGAATGAACAAGTTGACCTTCAATTTGGTGGTGGTGGGGGTGGTGGTGGTTGGATGGGGGGCAAATTGGGAGTGGTCAGTGAAGTACTATTATAACTTACCACCAAAGTGACACACAGCGCTTTGTAAATCATACACGAGAGAGCACTCTGGGCTCATGAACTCTGAAAAGTTTAGATCTACGATGGGAAAGTTGACCTTATTGTCAAGCTTGGTGCTCATAAATTGATGAAACACGAATCTGAAAATAAACAGTGAGAATCATTAAGATGTATTATCACTTTTTTCGTATTGTATGATACTGCAGCTTAATTCATACAAAATGCTAAGAGTTACACTCACATGCAGGTTAAGTTTTAAATGTTACTTAAAACATATCAAACCATGTATTAAAGTAATAATACACTGGCATGTCCAACAAAAACAATAATAAAGTCCAATTTACAATTCCCTATTTCTAACTCAAGATGTCAAAATTTAAAGATTGGTGTCTTTTGTAAAACAATATCCTGTTTCCTTCAACAATGTTATATAATGTGAACGGTTGGACACATTGCCTTGGATTCCTTTGTTATTTCTTTATAATCAACTAACTTGCCCAGATCATATACCCTACATATCATCAAGCTGGCTTCGACAAATCCCCCGCCCGACAGTCCATGACAAGTAAAAAATGACTTGGACAAGTGAACTGCTCAGTATTGTAGCCTGCCAAGCAAGCAGCACAGAAGTCTTCTTCACGTAGGAATTTAATGGCTTATTATTACTGGCCAACCACTTCCCTAATAGAGAGTTTTTAAAAATTAAAAGTTAAATCCCAGCTTATACCATCCAACATTATTACTGTTGTATTTATGAGCACAGATATCCCTTTTGGAATTACAAATCAAATCCCCTTTACTTTTATCCTGATATATAATTTTTACACTGGGTTTGAAGAGTACCTCTTTAAGTAAACAATGAGAGTATTTGGAAACTTCTGTATGGCCATAGTTTTAACAGCCTTCTGAGGTTTCTTGCATTCAGGACAATACCATGGGTTACATTCGTCCAGTTCTTCACTGTGAAAGTAATATCAAACAAAATTAGCTATAGATGTTATTATCACCAATACAATGTCAAGGTAGATCGGACTAAATGACATACCAATACAAATGTGTTTTAAAGTGTCTGCTAAATATGAAAGGTTAAGTTCTAATACAGTTTCAAACATGGTTGAATTTCAATTTGGTTTAAAATATGGTGCAAACAGGTTTAAGTCCTCCCCTTGAATCTCCTCTCATGACTGGTGTGGAATACTGTGGGAATATTCTACAACCTCCCACAGGGAAGCCAACATAACATCAAAACTACCTCAAGGACAAACAAGCTATAAATATAGAACAGATACCCCAAAAAAAGATAAAGTAGTTATCATTGCCTCTGGAAGGACAGAAATGGTTTTACAGAAATTTTAATGATCTAAATTTGTCTTCCTCTAAGATTCCAACCACTCAAACCAAGAGTAATTACCACATAAAACTACTCCCTCATAAAGTTTTACACAAAGAATTGAAACCAACCACAGCAGAAGGTTAACTGGATGACTTTATACTAGATCCAGATCTGATTGCTTGCTCAGGATTAGATCCACTGCTCCAGATCAAATTTGTCGGTGTCAACACAAATCAGGTCTGATCCCGTGAATTTGATCCTGGTAAGACAGAATCAGATACCTCTTCCCAAAGGCAATCAAAATTTGTAGTTTTAATCATTTTAAATCAACGGTGACCAAAGATCAACAATAATTCAATGCAATTCATTAGAGGTCACTACTGCTGTGGCACACATCCATACACAATAGGTGATCAAAGTACAAGACAAGTGTAAATGCACCTGGTTGAAGCCATACATGTAATATGTTCTACTGATAGATCAGGTGGTGAGATCCAGGTTTATTGTAAATGCATCATGCAACCAAATACATTCTATGAGAGCTCTCATCAATTTATTCCTGCAAGTACAATGGATGCCTAAAGGAATCAAGAATTTTACTTTTTAGAAGTTTTGTGATAACTTGCTGTCAAAATTTTTATTCACCTGGCTGTGAAAGCTCTGAAGCAGTCTTGCAGACTTATTGGGTCATTGCTTAAAAGATGGTCCATAGACTCATCATCCAAGGACCTGTTGGCTTCCTCCATGGCTTGAAGAGTCTGGTCATAGAAACAGACAGTCAAGTGGTCATCTGGGGACAATGCTATGTCCACCTCCCTGGCAAGAAGACATCCAGAGCATTGTAGATCATAGGAGCATCTTGAACAATGAATGCCCTACGGAAAAGAAAAAACCAGGAGGCAAATATGTAACATGGTTTAGATGTTTCTCCAAAATTGCCAAGATGTCCCATGTCTTTCAGGCACTGGACAAATAGAATCTAAATGTGTTGGAAAAATACAGGTGTTTGTTCACATGTAATCTTTAGAATTTCTTGGAAAATTTTGCTTTTTGACCTCTGACGGCCAAACGTGACTTTTGACTTCACCAGTAACATAAGGGTTTTCCACAACCATGTATGACATTTTAACATGTTCCCTTTCACAAAAATCATATTGAAAAGGTTACTCATAGTTTGATGTCTGGTGATCCCAGAAAACCTTTGAACTCTACCAAAAACAGTAGTGATTATCTCCTAACCAAACCCATCCACATACAAGGTATGGTATCTATCAAGTTTCTGACCTTGAGATATTATTTTAGCAAGGTTTTCAGATATGACCCTTGGTGACCCAAGATGACATTTGCCTTCCATCAAAAACAATAGAGTTCTACCTCTCAATATGGAGCATTGATGTACCAAATTTCAGAACTGTCAGTTTTCCACTTTAAAATACTGTCCTAATGAATAAGTGTCACAAAACACAGACACAGATAAAAGAAATGTGTTAAAACATGCACATGGATATTATTAGTTTAACTGTGAAAAAGTACCACCTTTGTGGAGACAGTTTCAGAATTTTGTTTATGCTAATTCTAATAACACCTTATACCTCAGCCCACAGAATATGATTTTTGGCATCCTGAATGATCAAGCTGAAAACAGAGCTGTAAATGTACTGATGATATGGTTCAAATTTTGTATTTACAAGTGCAAAATGCAAAACACTTTCTTGAATTTTGTTCACTTTCAAAATTATGCAAGGACTTTGATACAACCACTGCATTACAATGAGTGTACTTCTTCTGATATAAATACGTTCATGAGACAATGGCAGCCATGGTTTAAAAGCCTTCATCTTGATTTTAACAATGTCCAATAATTTAGAGTGAACATGCCAACACTTCACCATAGGCTCAGTTATTACATTGATATTTCACATGAAATAAAACTGAAATGTCAAGATGGTGGTTTCTGAGATGTGCTTCCCCAAAGGAGCACGGTTAGCCAACAGACCTATAATTTAGTTTGCTGGAGATTTATGCCTCAACTTTCAGGTTCAAATTTATCTATTGTTGCTGACAGACTTTTTTCCAGTATTGGGTCAATGAATTGTTTCCCTATTCCACTCCTTGCACAGAGCATCATGTACAACAGCAGGTTACACTTTTAAAGCCTTTGGTCTGATTCTACCTGAAAATCAAACAGACCTTTGAAAGAGACCCTACACTGAATACACACCTGACCATCAGTCAAAGCTATTGCAAATTCTGCTGCTACAGGAGCAATATTTTCCAACTGAGAAAAGAGATCTTCACCACTGACTTTGTTCATCACGTAAAGGACATTAGGATGACCAAATAACATCATCTGTAAACAAAGCAGAGGTCAGTTTCAACTAATACAATGATCAGAAAATACTGTCATGAACACCAACTTCATCATTTGATCAAAAAGTAATGTTGTCTAAAATATTCTGCTTACAAACACTAACATAGTAGCTGTTGAGCACAAAAGGACACCATCTATGTCATGTGCCCAATACCAAATGGGGAGGTATTTGGTGTTATCTAACACAGTATAATAAAACCAAGTTTAACTTAATAACGTAAACCAAGTTTTCATGAGTATCAGGTGAGAAACATGATGGTATGGTACAAAGATATATTCCCTCCCCCGTCCCAAGCACACTAACTTCTGTATTTGCATAATTGCAAAAACCATGATGTTCTCTTAATGGAATCATATAAAAAACTTTGGTGACAACTAACTTACCTTTCTCTCACCATTTTCAACCCATTCATTTCTAAATTGTACAGGAAGCAGGAGGACCCTCAGGAAAGGCTGGTTACTGATACTAGAAATGAGTGGTACAAAGTCTGTTCCAGGGTTCATGTCAGCTCTACACACCTGTACAAAAGAAGCGAGTAAAATTAATAAACAATAGCAGCTGATGATTCAGACTCATGTGCACTAACAAAAACTTAAGAAAAGAAAACTATATCCTTTGAATATTTCTGACAAATTGGAACAAAGAACAGGTACTCACCGGACAGGATATTAACTGTTCGCCATAATGTTTTTTGGTTCTCTGTAAAGGGTATAAAAAAGAAATTGTGCACTTCTCATTATTGTGCAACTTTCAACGAACCTTAAATGACAACAAGCGACATTGTGGTATGAAATTTTACCTCGCTACTCATATTATTATGTGAACACAAAGGTATTCTCCTCACAGTGAAATAACTAATTTTATTTCTAGACTGACTTGCCAGTAACAACTCCATCTGTAACTGCCCAAAATTATAATCTGTGTCCCTTCAACTTTTCACATAAACAACTGTCCTAAGTTATAATCTGTGCTACAATAACTTCATCTGTAACTGCCTGAAGTTACAATCTGTGCTACTATAACACAGTATATTATAACTTCATATGTAACTGCCTGAACTATAATCTGTGCTACTATAACTTCATCTGTACCTGTCTGAAGTTATACCATCTGCTACTGGACAGTAAAAATGTTTCATCTGGCATTGTTACTTGTTTCGTATGTGGAAACCACCTATACAAAGTGTGAATGCTTCTTATAAGGGAATCTGTAACAATACATCATAGTTGACACTTGGCATAACAGTTGAAAGAAAGGCACTGTTTAAAACAACACATATGTTGAATGCACTAGTAACAACACATTCACCACGATAATACCAGTACACTTTGAAGGCGATTTCGTTAAAGTTCCAAACAGAAATGTTCACTTACACTAACACAATGGTGACACAGCTTTCCCTGGCATGGAATGTGAGTTAGCAGTTGATCAGCTGAGAGTTCCTCCAAGCAGATTACACAGACATGCCAATCCCCACAATCCTCTTTCACATCTCTCAGCTGTACTTGTTCTCCTACCTCTGTCCTCAAATCATCATCCCCACAATTACATGCTTCAAAACCAGTTACCACAGCAGCGTCATTATCTGATGTATGGGGAGTGTTCAGTGATTCCTCCGTAGCACCCATGGAGGTGTTCCCTTCATCAATTTCTTGTCTGGAGGATAGAGTGTCTCCTGTTTGCCCAGCACACTCAGCAGTATCCTCAGCCCATATCTCTGTCCCATTTGACTTGCCATCAAATACACTCATGTTTGAGAAAGAATCTGAAGCAACCTGACTAGAGTCAGCTAAACCTGACATTTGTTCTAAAGAATCCATCTTAAATGGTTGCATATTGCTGAATATATCATCTCTATTAGTGTCAATGTTGACTGTACTATCTGCTTCGTTTTCTAAACTGTCCTCCCCGCTTCTGCTCTCAGATGATAATTTAAGTTTGTCTTCTGTTGATGTAGTAACCTCTGAACCAAGCATATCCCACTCATTTGTAAATCCAAAACCTGTTCCTTCATACTGGTTACCACTTAATGCAGCAAAATCAGATGATGAAGAAATAGTACATGGGTCTGACCCAGCGTATGCAGCTTGACTGAAGCCTAAAGATGAACTAGTTGCATCTGTAAGGTCAGAGGTCTGTATGGTTACACATGGTTTGTAATCTATCTCAAAGGCATACAGCAGCCGGAAACTGCTGTTCACATACTGAAGCTGTATGCTGTCCTCCTGTACCGTGAAAAAAACAACAAGAAGAACTGTTAGCAAATTAACAACAACTGAGATAAAAAGTTATTCAAGTACCAGAAACAATATGCTTACAAGTGACATTTTTTTACAGTTGCAGAGTTCACATGAAATGAAGATATACTGGTGACATGCATGCTGTTGCCTCTTTCCATTGATATTAAATATGTACGGTCATCCATCACAACATCAAATCTTGCAATACATAAATTTGGGATACCTATCTTGTAATGTTTTTTATACAATGTATAACGTAGCCAATCCATTACTATAGTACTGTCTATGTAGCTATACCTTAAGTTCAAGCCAAAATTTGGAAAATAACTTCCTTTATTTTCCAAATTGTTTTTGACACTTATATTGTCATAGACCATCTAAATGCATCTATTCCAAATCAAATTTTTTAAAAAAATGATGTAACTAGAAGAACTGTTTACAAAGCTTAAAACCATTAAAACAAGAACACAACTATGGCCACTTGTCATTTTGTGCCTTAGTAAAGCACCATACACAAAAACAACATCTACCAAAACCCTATCCCATAATCCTTTGTAATTTTTTTTGAAAATTGGTCTACCTGCAAATAGACTGCTACACCTACCAATACTCTAGAGATATGACAGTCCAAAGCCTCTGCCAGCACTATCTCCCTACCAGATATCTCCCCATAGAATGCATAAAGGAGAGTTCTTCTCAATTCTTTCACTGTGTCAGTCTTGTTCAGCACTGCTGCATACCTCACGGGAGTCTGCCCACCGCTCCGCACAAATGTCACCACTAAAAAGAAATTCAGTATGTCAAACAGTTTCATAATGACTCTGTTATGAAAATTCCCAAACACAACATTTTCTCATATTTTCCATTAAAAACTCACTTAAGGAAAGAAGGGACAAACATTTTCTCAATTTATTCTTCTCTACAATATGACTATAATCTATCAAATAAAAGGGCACAGGAAGAGATTTGCAGCAGGAGTAGCTATCAAAATATATGGTCCTCAGGTACTGTACAACAAAATGTTAAAAGCTGACACTTACCAAACTGTTTTTCCATGGCTCTTGGCAAAGGCACTGAGAGGTACATGAATGGTTCATACATTATAGAGACATGTCCACACACCTTGCAAATTACCTGAAGGGAAAAAAGACTTGTATTTTTCTCATTCCTAAGATAAAAAGCACATGAAGAAAACAGCATTACATCCATAGGGCTAATGTTGTATTTTCACCCTATTACTCCAAATGCATAGTGATGGCATGTCTCACAAATCACCAGCCATAACTAACCCTGCTATATCACTCTCCCCAATAGAGCTATGCTTAGATGTAAAGTGACACCACCTGTATACACTTAAAGCACAAAGGAATGTGTTTGAAACTAATTTGCATTTACCTTTACCATGTAGATACATACAGGTTCCCACATTTTTGAACCACTGGCATTCATGACTTTTGTCAGATTAACATGGACTTTACAACTTGAAAACAAAGAGTTGTGCAAAAAGAAAACAAAATGGCTCTAATTTTTATGAGTTTACCCAGCATGCACATATACTACAAATGAGCAAAACTACTGAAACTGAGATGTTTTCACTTCAGGAACAAACTGTATGGCCATATACAGACCAAGCACACGAATCTCACAAGTTTTCTAGACCATGAAAATATTCCAAAAATTTTTGGTTGCCACTGTGGCATGAGTTTAGAACCTACTGAAGACCAGGAGTTTTGAATGAATTCTAAACCATACTGCATATCCATTGAAGCTTATAATTACATCTTTATAAAGTCAAAACACCCAAATAATATAGCATATTCAGTCTGTTAAAAATTTACAAGGACTTAAGTGATACAACATCTTATTGTGCTTTTTCCATAAGCAAGATAGTAAGTACCCATCCTTTTTTGTTGCAATCTATCAATCCTGTTTACACTGCTAATTATATTTCTGGCATAAACACGGTAAGGTCATCTGTATACTTTTCCTTATATTTATGAGTACCACCGAACAATCTTAATGCAAGGTATCACGCCCTCAAATTGTATGCTTAGTTATCCAAGTTTTTGCCTTTTCAAATCAGTAAACAGGTGTTTTGGATCAAGATTACTTTCTAACAACGTTGATCAACGTCTATGCACTGTTGAATTCCAAAAACCGTGACATATTTTGTATGTACTTACTGTACTCTTCAGCTGGCCATGAAAGTTATCCACAATGACAGATTCATTATTTCGTAAGTAATTGTCCCATTGCTTCTCTCCTTCTTGGTTTTTTTCAATACTGGTGGAGGGTTTCTCTAACTGTAGGGATGAAAGGTGCTCTTTGTTATTAGGGATGAACTCACTATTCTTTGTATCTACCTCCATCAAGTTCACAGTGGGATCCTTGAGGCTGCATGAAGGTTTCATTATCTTGGCACTGGTGGTGCTGGATGGAATGTCATCCAACTTTGAGATGTAATCAGTGTTTTTATCAGGGAATGCTTTGGAAAGATTAGACGAGGATGAATCACAGCTTTGAGGGGGGTCACTGTCCAGTTCTTGTTTCAATTTCCGACTCAATGTTTCTAGACCCAGCTGATCTGAATCTCTGTCAAATCCTGAGCCATCATCACCTGATCCTGCCATTACATAGTCATGAAAGTTGGCAGATACAACATTGGACGGTTTGTCAGGTATAACAGCCCCCTCTACTGGGTCCATTTTCATTCGTTTAATACTCTCCTGTTCATCTGTGCTAGATGAGCATTCTGTACTATTACCAGCAGTTTCTCTAGCTGTGTTGTTAATACAACTATGCAACCTGGATTTTCTTGCTGCTATAACATTTGTTTTTTTATTTTTCACAGGGGATTTTTGGAAAGAATTTTCAGTTCTCCCTCTTAAATTCAACCTGTCAGCTTTCGACTGTTTCTTTTTAGGAAATTTATCACTTCCCGTAGCTAATGGCACTGACACTTCATTTTCTTGAAGCATGTTGGTATTCAGTGTTTTAACATCTTTCATGTAAAATTCTTCGATGCTAGGTAGACGTACAGGGTCTTTGGATGCATCTGTTGAGTTAACCTGGAGATTATCCACCCCTGAGGAACATGATTCCCCATCATTCACAGGTGTGGCAGAGCTGCGATTATTTACTGGTTCATCTTTCACTGAATCTAACTCGAGAGCTTCCAGCTCACTCAGCTTTGAAGATGATGCCTCTGAAGCATAGTGAGAGTCATCAGATTCTTCAGACAGGTCTGTGGCGGGTGAAGCCACTTTCCTTTGACGTGCATTCCAATTCAGTTCTTCATGAAGTGAATCCAGAACAAGAGCAAGGAATTCCTGGCCATCATGCTGAAAAGATAATGTCTATACTTGTAACAGGCTGCTTGCTTCTATATGATTGAATAATATACTTCTTACTGATCAACTCTTTCAACTTATAGTTTTTCCATCATACATTATTTCAGATTTTAGTGTGTTTTTTGTGTCTCAAACATCACACTTTTCTATTCTTCAAGATGAATAATACATAAACAAAACCCACAGCAGAAAATTTTTTGGACAACCAGATTTCCTTATAGACAACTAAAATAGTCAACTGGCTACCTGAAGGACATCCATAAATTTTTCTGAGAATCAAGGCCTGATAGGTCATTTTTTTTCACTTCTTTCCATGAAGGTTTTTTTCACTTCTTTTCATGAAGATATAACATCAAAGAATAAACTAGCCTACTAAATGAAGCTTTGGGGATACCTGGAATTGGTGCATCAACTTGCCAGAACCATTCAAGAAAGATAAAAGTACACAATTACCTGACGAAAATCTTTGAACTGTCCATGCACAGTTCCAAGCTTTTCCTTGAACTCCGAAGGACGAAGCACAGCATACTGCCCTTCCCAGACTTTGGTGAGTAACTCAATAAATCTTCCTGTGAGAGAATCTGGAGGGAAACTGACATTACCCAGAAGGCTGTGACACAAGTAGGAATTGTGCATGAGGCACTGTAATCCAGAGTTCATAAAACATGTGTTGCCCATGTTCTGTAAGCCACTCTGACCAGGCAAGGCAGAAGGATCTGTAAAGAGACAATGTAGATTAGACAATATCCACCATAATCCCTGAGTACAATCTAGGCAAATTTCAGGACACATGTGTCACATGTTGCCAAAACACCTTATGTCTGAAAATGTTGCCAGTTTGTACACAGAGCAGACACAAGCAGCAACATGTGTCACAACTTATTTCGCAACATGTGTCTAGTGTACACAGGGGCAAAACATTTGTGTACAGTTGTGTCGGCAGCACGTTGTGACACGTGTCCCAAAATGCGTCGTGTACACAGGCCTTATGTCATGAATTTTATCTGAAGACCATAAATATTGTTTGAAAAATGATGAAAAGCATACATTTGCACCTCAGAAAATGAATGTCAATGAGTTTATGTGCAAGGATATGATACTGGGACATTGACATAGTAGTCCTAACACTGGTTGGGCTTACATGTGACTGTGACTTGTAATTATATGACTTATTTTTCATGCTGTGATTTGGGTATATGCTGGTCTCTACTTCTACATTATACATGTTTGCCTTGCCTTTTGCATTCAGTGTTGGTTGGGTACAAAATGTTAATGTTAGTTACAAAGACACCAAAACAGGCAAAGTGTTACATTTATGCTTAAAACTCCAGTCAATAATGTAATTTGATGTGAATCATTTATAAATATGTTGGAAAGGAAATTTAACATAATTGTAAACTACCATTTCCTAACATTTTGCAATAAGCAGCTGATAAGGAAAGTTTAAATGCAAATTTAATGTTGGTTACGAGGACACCAAAAATGGGACAAAATGGTGTCTTATGTAACTAACAAAAGATTTGGCACTTACATGGTCAGGCATGCAGAATGTGAGGATCTTTAGTGTCGATATCATTCCTCATTGTAATATGAACAAATCTACAGTTAAGTTAAAGCAAATTTCAGCTTTATGACTTTATTTTTAGGACCGAATTCTGCTTTGGTGAATTAACAAAAGATTAGAAAGTTTCTGTAACATAAAACATTTTGCCATCTACAAAAGATGCTGTTTTGTATTTTGATGACATTTCCCATTTCATTTGTTTTTATTTTTTGCTTTAGACACAAATGGCCGAATTTTGTGTCCCAATATCATATCCTTACACCTATATCTTGATATATATTTTAAGACAACTTCTGAGAGAGCACCCTGGGTCTCCTAGAATAACAATATTCTCACCCGTTAATGACTTGCAAACTATGTAAACCCTTCTTACATATGACCAGTTTTTTCAATAGATTGAAAACCTAGAAGACAGAACATGACACTCTCAGTTTTCATCATATTTCTTCAAACATAAACACTTAAAGAAACCAAAAGAAGGGAATGCAGCAACTTAAGAAACATTTAGGGATGCCACATAAGAAATCCTGAGCTCCTAACCTTTTAAATTGGAAACTACAGCTTTTCCACTAGTTATTAATTTGACTGACAGGTAAAAGCTGGTCTACCATCAGTCAGGGATGAATTAATCCTAATACCATTGCTACAAAGGGTTGTAATTTGCTTTGAGTTTTGGAGGATCAGAATACACAATGTAACAATAAAAGACCAACACAGAGCAGCATAGTGGCCTTCCAGAATAGCCATTCTCTGACACTGGGGAATTCTGTGCAGGCTGCACAATGGGAGTTTGGGATTAAAATTTGTAGTAACAGGATACAGAGAGATGCATTTTAGGCTGTGTCCCACTTGATCCCCCTACGCTGATCGCCCCAAGCTCAATCAACTGGACAATTTTGTGACCACCAACCGCATAAGTGTTTCCATTTGATCGCCTGCACGAGATCTGATCCCCTTCTCCAGTTCAACTAACAGGAAGTTGTTCAATTCAAATTATGTGTACAGGTCAGGTTTGTTTACAAAAGTTTGTGTGGCCTGGGGAGTTTCGCTGCAGAAGTACCTCATTGATCTCCAGTCACCTTGATCCCCCGTTTTTGTTCCCACTTGTTTTCTTGGTTGCCTGCGTGCGGTCTGATCCTCCCCAAAGGGATCATCAAGCTTTCGGGATCTAATCCAGTGAACCAGAGCATTCACACTTGCAAATTGATCTCCTACGCAGGGTCAGAAACGGATCTGAATGCCCGGTCATTCACAAGTGAAAACACACTCTTACTGGCATCCCAAAATACTGTCATGATTTGTACTTAACAGGTTGTTACCTTTTATGTCTGATGAAAGTGAAGAGGCAGGCTCTTCATAAGCCATGAAGGATGATGGAACAGGGCTGTTATGAGGAGCTGTGAAACAGAGGAAAATAAATTTGTACCAACACTCTCAGGAAGGAATCCATAAACAATGGAAGCAGCATAGAAGCAGACTGTTCTTACTGGATCTAAAAACACCCAATCAGGGAACGAATAATGTCATTTTTTTTTTCAAAACTTGTAGACTTATCATAAAAAACAGACTATCATCACAATTGCACATAATTAACCAGGCATAGCTATTCCCCCTTCCCCCTTTTTAACATCATGCTCTTTTTTTAAGACTCTGTGTTCATCTTCACTTCTAAAGAGTTTCATGAAACAAACTGAAGGGGACGTTTAAGCAAATATTGAATTTCCATATGTGAAAGAGGAACCAAATCTACACAGTGTGGTAACTAGTAGAATTTTCAGTCAAATTGGACACGTATTTCTCGATATATCAGCAAACGAAATCAATAGATTTATGTTCTAAAGTGAGCCTGCGGGCAGCAGGGTTTGTATCACTTCCTAACATAGAAATAGAATGCTTTCTTTCCCTTTTTTTTCCAGACTGTGTGGTGTGACCTTAAATAAAGGGTTTAAGGTCACAACAGGATTTGGTATGTTAGAGGAGTACTTATTCTGAGCATTTTGGTGAAATTTGCATTGAAATCCGATGTGTGGTTCCCAAGATATGATCAAGTAAAGTTGTCACATTTTCAACAAAAAGTGAACTTGAAGCAAGCACATATGACATCACATCCCCACATTAATGGGCAGTCTTTTGTTTTTCTTTAAACTTTAAACTGGATTTTCTCCTCAACAATCCCATATTACTGAAATGTAATTGCATAAATGGCATGAGAATTTTACAAACTTTGCACCTGCCACAGGGAGGTCCTTTTCCTATCACATTCAAGGTCAATACAACAGTCTGATAAAACAATGGGAAACAAAGCATTCCTTGTCAATGTGAGGAAGTGATTTAAGCTCTGCTGCCCTTAAACTCAGTTTTGAACAGAAATCTACTGACTCCAGTTACAGATATCTCGAGAAGTACATGTCCGATTTGAATGGAACTTTCATCACACTGTGTAGATTTTGTTCCTCTTTCACATATCAAAATTGAATTTTTGGTTAAACTTCCCCTTTAAAGTTAACAAGAGCCTAATGGGCACTGTGGTTCCTTGTTGGATATTACAAGAACTGTACAGCCAGTCTCCGAAACAGAGCTTAGCAAAAGCTCATACTCAATGTTTGTAACATCTTCACAAGGGGTATTTTAGTACTAATATTACATGAAATCAAAGATTAAATTTCTGTGGCCTTACTTACATTCAACTTTTATAATGCTTGGTGATCCTTCAAAAACACTACCTCATTTCCATATGTATTTATGCTTGTAATCAAACTTGATATTATCACAAATAAACAATACACAATGTGGTCAGAGAGAGAAAAACACCCCTTGTATTTCTCTCACAAGTTATTTTTACCTGCTCTCAAATAAAACTTGCTATTACTTTAAAAGAATCTACCATTTGTCCTGTTAGCTATCTCTACACAGAAAACAGGGTTTATTCAGCAGTTAAGCAATTCATGCAATTTCATCCTTACACCATAACACATCCACACACCAACTATGACATCCATCCAAGCTTCCTACCTAGAAATATCGTGTTGAGCTGGTTTTTAGTTTTAGACCTCTGGTGACCCCAAATGACCTTTGACCTCCACCAAAAACAATAGGGCACACCTTCTCCCTATGACAAATCTATGTACCAAATCCAAATTCCATCCAACCTTCCCTTGTTGAGTTAGAGCGTACCAAAGCAAGTGTCACACACACACACGCCAACCTGACGACTACATAGGTTCCTTTGCTACCGCAAGGAACCAATAAGTGTAGTCCAGACCTCCCTGTGGGGGATGCAAAGTTTGTTAAGTTACAATGCCAATAATGCAATTACATTTTGATAATATGGGAACATTGAGGAGAAAATTCATAGTGAAGTTTAAAGAAAAAGCAAAGACTGTTCTCTTATCTGAGGATGTGATGTCAAATGTGCTTGCTTCGGTGACTGTAATTTGAATAGTAAAACAATGTCACAAATTATTGTGCAATGCACCATTTCAAATTGAGTGAATATTAATAACTAGCTTTAACATTTTATATCTCTACAAAGGAATGTCCTATGAAGATGTGAGTTGGACTGTTTGAATTTTTTTTTCAGTTTATTATACTACGTAATTTTCTAAATTTACACTTGAGGTACACTTACTTTAAGTATCAGCCTGGTGCTAATATGCCAGTTCAGTAATTTGTTTTGGTAGCTATGCACATCCTGCTCTGAATCATTGGGACAAAAAAACCAACCTCCTACCTACAACACTTAGTCCAAAATTAGAATTTACTTGCACAATTTGTGATATCATTCTTTCTTAATACATCCATAACATAAGGAAGGATCTCAAGTGTGGTTTAGTGCAGTGGATTGAGCCTAAATTGTCTTTTTGCTATAAAAATTGGCATTTTAATCTGCTGTAAAGTTGGACTGAGACCCCATTTTTTTGTGTTTGAGTTGGCTAGACACTCAGGGCTGTATGCAGGTACTGATGAACACATGGGAATGTTGTACACTATGTGCTGAGCTTGGTTTGTATATGGGCAAAAGTCAAAAATACAGTACTAAAGTGCAAGGGACAGAATTTGAAAGTTGTTTTCTTTTTGTTTTGGTTACATTATTGTTTAGTGATATAAAGTCAAAGGTGGATATTATAAACAGACTCTAAAAATCAACAAAATCATGCAATCACAATATATCTAAAATTTAGCATGTTGCCATAGCAACAAATTTTAATTGGCACGAGGGACATAATGAAAAAAACTTGGTTCTTATACATGTCAAACATTTCACTTATTTTTATCAAAGTTTGAAAGAGTTAAAATAAATTTACAATGTGGATACCACATTCAACTACCTTTACTGTATGTTATCGACCTACGAAGGGGTTTAAAATATCTCCCTGCTACCTTAGGGTATGATGCATTTTTAAAAAAAAGGGAAGCTTGAGGGATGGAACGCAAGGGATAGAATTTTTGTCCATGCTTATGAAATGATTTGCGGTTAGAACTTTGCATTTTTATTTCAAAGCTACCATTCCTCTGTTAAAAAAAATTATCAGAGACATGTTTACAAACCCATGCTGAAGGGAAAGTTGGTCAGAATGGGATGAGAGATGTGTGAGAGAGTGTACACATGCACTTCCTAAGCAACATCCCACAATTATACTGCTGGTGAGAGTGGGGGAGTAGACCAACTGTGACCCTGTTTAGTTCCTCATACTGTATCTAGCTGAATAAAAAGCTTCCATTATCTCAGAATACACCATAAAAAATAAACCATTGGACCCAAATACTTTCTCACCTAATTCAGTTGATACCCCATGAATCCATTAGTACAACGCAAAAAGCAAATTGTAAAAAAATTTTCCAAAATTTTTAATTCTAGTATCAGCCATGCTTACCTTTCATTTTGACAGTCCCATCAGCATATATGCATTATCACTTCATTTAGGTAAAATTTAAAGCTATTTACATACAATACAACTGCAGGTGGTGTTCTTCCTCCTTAAACAATATATACTCGGTCTATGTGGCTCTCCTTTCATTGTCAGACGAAAGTTTAACTAGTACTGTATGTACAGTATCAGTATACAGTGTACAGTAGGTAAAAGGTCATGATTTTGTCACCAGGGGCATAGATCTGGTTTGAGGATTGGAGGGGAAAAGACTTTCCAACAGCCAGAACCTCAGGTCAAGTCTGTGACAGGACTCATTTATATGCAATCCATCCACATGAATTTGAGCCCACACTACACACATACAAACAAAACAACAAACAAACAAACATGCATTGAAAAGCATACACAAAACATAGATAGATGGTGCAGTACAAACGCAGTATTATAAATTTAAAATAGGTACACAATGATGCTCAAGCCATCTGTGTACCCCAATCTTATATTTTGATTATAATGCTACCTGTTTTTTTTTTAAATCTACTTGAATTATTGGGGAGAAAAATGTTGTCCCATGTCCGCTATATTTTCATTCATTGGTTGGGGAATTGCCTCCTGCCCACCACCCTCGAGAATCGACACCCCTGTTTGTTGCTGTTGAATGCCTCTACAGTGTAGCTTCAATTTGTACACACCATAATACCACATAACAATTAATATCCAGGGGTTCTCCCTGAAACACAAAAAAGGGGAGGGGATTTATTACTGCTAAACCCCACATTCAAATTGATGCTGACCTAGACCAAAGTTAAGCAAGGGTTCAGGGGGACAAAAGCTTGCTTTAAGGACCTTTCCAGGTGCACTTTGAAGGGGTTTAAAAGGCCGCTACAACTTTAAACATTGTTGCAAAGTGTGGTGTTTTTAAGAAGTTTCAAGTTTATTTGAGACACTCTTTTCCAGTTTCAGAATAAGTAGCGGTGGCAATTGGTTGGATGATAGAGCTTTAATGATGCTGCTTATTTACTGATTATGATAATTGGCCTTATGGTGATTTTCTAACAATGATCTATCAAGCACTACTGTGGTGTACAGGACAGATTTCCCAGTTGACAATAGGTTATAGCAACATACTTGAAACTTCCATATTTAGGTTTTGTCTTGTAACAAGGTACACCAAGTCCTCTAGTTTAAATAAGAAATTGCCAACTCAGATCACACCTTCCAAACATAAAACACCTGACCCCTGACCCCATGTCTCATACATCAGCCCTTTATTTTACTCACCTGTCTCTATACTATTTCCAGCTTCAAGACCAGGTAGGTGTGGACCATAAATGGGCCCAACAAATCCATGTTCATTTTCAGATGGGATCAGGTTCATGACTTCCTCATCCATATCTTGATGTGCACCTGTGTTACCTGACTGCAACAAAGCCACCAAGTCCTCATTGTCTGCATCCATCTTTTAATCTCCCAAGAAAACAAAGCTGAGTACAGTAGGGCACATGAACAATTTTTTAATTACTTGTATCTTCAGAAAGGTTCAGCTTCTTGCTTTCACATCCTGTACCTATAGAGAAACAAATTTGTATTAATTGAGCTTACTGTACCAATGGTTAATCCCCCCCCTCCTTCCACCCCACCCCAAAAAAATGCAGGGATCTGGCCAATCAACCCAAACTGTAGAACACTACACCTGACAAATTCCATGCACCTTTACTTTAACCAATTTATCATAATTAAAAGCAAAGTACACCATATCTTACACTCTTCAAGGCAAAGGTGGGTGGGCCTAAGAGATACTACCTTTAAGGTACTTTACATTCTTTTTCCCTCATTGTTGGTTTTGCCTATAACAAATTAACAAAATACAGTGTTCTTACTTACAGTACCATGTTGCAGGGATGTAATATACTTATAACAGCAACATTACATCTAACTTTGTTACCCAATTCACTGAAAGGAAAAACATTCCCAAACTTGCAGTAAGTTTCTTCATCATATTTGTATTACTGCTATAATGTGATGAGGACACCTTTAAAACTTTAGTTTTGGGGAATAATGTGTAGGTTTTACATTGCAAAATGAACTTAGAAAATCGAGCCCTGCTGAAGGTTCTGTTTTATACCTTAAAAAAAGACTAAGGCAATTTAATCTGAAGATTAACAGGGTTTTAAAACAATTTGTTGCTAATCTATCATGCAAGAATTTAAAGGGGAAGCAAAAAATTAATTTTCACATGTGAAAGAAGAACTAAATCTACTAAGTGTGGTAAAATTTCCATTTAAATTGGACATAAATTTCTTGAGATATCAGCGCACGAAGTTACTAGATTGACTGTTGTGTTGACCTCGGCACTAAAAGGAATAGGACCTCCCCATGGGGATTGCAAAGTTTGAAAAGTTCTCATGCCACTTACACAGTCACATTTTGATTAATATGGGGTTGTTGAGGAGAAAGTAGGATATAAAGTTTAAAGAAAAACAAAAGCTCTCCATTAACAGAATTTTGGTCCTTGTGCTGGACTGAGTGGATGATTTGATTCAAAACTTGAATAATGTGATTCTGTAGTATTTTATCCGTTACCTCCAAGAAACAACATGAAATGCAGCTTACTAATGAAATCTATCATTTCTATTGTCGGTAAAATTAGCTGCAAGAACACTAGAAAAACTCTTGAGACTAAACAAACAAACATACTTCAGGGGAAAACAGCTTATCTTCCCTTACTTCTGTTGGTTTGTCAGCAATCAAGGAAAGGTGGTTGCCTTATAGGGCTGTGAACATGTAGCGATTAATCACTAAACGATCGTATGTGTAATAAACATTTAGCACAAAGCTACAAGCAATTAATCCCAAAACTTGTTTCTGACATTTTGTTGGAGAATACAAATGGATAGAAATTTTTTTTATCCATTTTTATACTCTGATGATTCCTAGTTTTTGTTAAATGGAACATTCTGGGCATAGTTGAACCTTGAAGGCTTCAAAGTTTCAGACTAATTTGATTTTACCATGCAAGATAACAACAGTTGCTACTTTTGCATTACATTCAGCATCAGTCACTACATACTGAAATTATTGTTTTTTGTTGTGATAAGGTAATCGAGATTAATTGCTAAACAATAGCAAATTTTTGAGGTTAAACATTTAGTTATTTTGCTAAACGTTCACAGTCCTACTGCCTTAAGCTTTCTCCTGCTGGGATATTAAATGATGACAAAAGAAGTTGAAAACTGGGCATTTTCAACCTACCCTAAGGTATATTTAACCTACCTATTGAAAACCATGTAAATTTTAGGTAACGTAAGTTTTATGAGCAGGGAATAATTTAGCATTCAAATTTTGAATAGCAGTTTTGAAGATTTTTAAGATCTTTCAAACATTGTTTGTGAAAATCCAAGGGTTATGCACAAAAAAAATTGCTACACAATTTTTCATTTGTGTAGGAACTTGGCTTGTTTGTGTAGCAAATTGCGATGTGATACTGGATAAATTATTCCCTGATGAGGGTCACAAGAGGTAGGTAACCACCCAGATGTTGTGATAAAAGTTACCAATGAAGGTAACTCTTATATTTAAAGACATATTCTGGGGCCAAAATTCCACTAACTTCAAAATATGTAGAAAAATTTCTCTTTCAGGAATTCAAAACTGCATCTCAATAGCATTCTGGGAAACCTGTGATGTCACCGTGGCACATTAATTTTATATTGAGTTCAATTTACTTATAATATTGATTCGGCTGTAGGCAATACTAAGAAACATTGTAATTTGCACTCTACATCATGGTGAAAGACAATGCAAGATCTACCGGAAAAGATATTCAAACATTCTAACAGTATCAAATTTCAAGGACATACAGGACATTCAGTTATAAAGAAAAACAAAAGGAAACTGAGGCAATGTGCCCACATTACCACATTACATAACTTTCTGTGGCTTAGTTGAAAACCAAAGATATTTTTAAAAAAAAGTACCCAATATTTAAATTGAGATATCTTGTTAGGAATAAGGTATTGACACTGGGTTTGAAAGACATGGTTTAAAATATTTCTTTTTTAAGTACAAGTCCCAGATTAAAAGCCACCAGAACATGCCTTTAAGGTAAACACTAAGTTCTTCCGTGACTGTTGTACAATCTTATCTTTCAGGGCTTGTTAGGTGTTAATGGTTTGCTTTTTGTTTTTTGGGGGGTTTTGGATCACAGTGCATCTTATGGAGCCTTTCAGCCCTCCTTTGCCCTTTTACCTGTTATGTTATTTGGTAGGCTAAATGACCATTCATTATCACTAAACATTCAAATTGGTCAAATTTCTGTAATTTCAATGATTTTGTGCAGGTTTAAAACTAGGTGGTTGAAAATAATAGCTTTACACATTGAAAAGTGTTGGATGGTTTCAACCTCCCAACTAATGTAAATAAAAGCAGAGACAATTTTGGGGCGAGTTCTGCTTGTGACACCATCTCACCAACTAATTTCTATTTAGTTTATCAAATCTGACCACTTAATGGTTGAACTTATGGGTATAAAGATATGTGGAAGGGAGCCATGTGGCTTGCAGACCAAATGTTGTAAGAAAACATGATTTTAAAGCAAGTGCAAGTTCTTCTGGTTCAAATTTTTTGTTTTAAATTGTTAAAGTTAGTTCACATCTAGGTCAAAAGGTGGATAATTTTCAGTTGCCATTAGGCCTCTAGTTCCAATTACTTGTGGGTTAAGTCTTTGGTTCTTTTATTTCTTCAGGATATTTACAATTTGTAGAAATGTCTAACTCTAAGGCCCTAGGATGAAAACCTACTAATCTACCCAAGGCTTTCAGTTGGCTTGAACTTGAAGTTAAGAACTAGGCCTAGGCCCAGGCTTCGATAAATTCATTTTTTGTTACTTGTCCATCGGGGTAGGGATTCCCAAAGTCTACTTGTCCGCATGAATATGCACCGAGTCCATATCTAACTATCTAGTTCTAGCCATTGAATTCTTATGTGAAAAAGAATATTGTGCTGCTTGCGCGGCAGGCTACAATATTGAGCAGTTCACTTGTCTGAGTCATTTTTTACTTGTCCCGGACTGTCGGGCCGGGGATTTGTCAAAGCCTGCCTAGGACACAGCCTACGCTAAGTTTGGCCTAGGGTAGAATCATCAGTATCCAACCACCCACCCGTATTCAACCCCCTAAGGTATGATTCCACACTTTTTTGTAAACTGAGGCTCTATTCCACATAAAATTATGCCGAAGGTAAAAACAGCTTAAAGGGCTAAACCTCTCATCCCAAACTACAATTTCGGTATGGGGGTACTGAAATTCTCAATTGGCTCAGCTCTTTGAATTCAAACAATGCAGAGTACCAAAGCTTATATTACACAGCATGAACCATACTGAGAGTGTTTTGATTATATAATTTGAATTTTTCTATACTCACATGGAAGCAATAAACTGAAATTGTATCTGGATGAGGATGAATTTCAGACAATTGTGGGAGGGGCTTCAGGAAGAAGGTTAGGAGAATTGGTATTGTTTGGGGTGAGAGAACTAATCCTTTAATTATCATCCACTTCTGTGGAGTATTCATCTTCTGTTTGGGATCCTTACACCGTTTCCCTATCCAATAAGGTTGAGCAAATTCAACGTAGGGCTGCTAGGCTTGTTTATAATGACTATTCACCCCATAGTAGTGTGACTGAAATGTTAAATGACCAAGGGTGGGATAGTCTCAAAAACAGGCATATTTCCAGCAGGCTAGCAATTCTTCACAAAGCCAGATTGGGCCTCCTAGCCTTGCCAATCAAAAAACCTACAACCGGTCCGGCGGCCCTCCAGGCATCACCATTCTAATAGCTTTACAAATATACCAAGCAATAAGGACTGCTACAAATACAGTTTCTTTCCTCGGACCGTCAGAGACTGGAACCCACTCCCCCAGAACATACAGATCTCGAGGACCCCAAGCAGTTCAAGAGCGCAGCCTTGAGGATCCTCAGACAGGACGACTAACTACATGCGCACACTCAACCCTGCACGTTTGACTCCACTAGGACTGTTGTGCAGTATTTTTCCAGATCCAGATCTGTGTCACTGATTTGTAGAAAAATACCTTCTGGAGATATTTCTATTCAAGAATCTGCAGAATTTCTTTGAAAATAGCTATTCTTAAAAGGTCATGTAAAACAATATCATTAAAATCAAACGAATGTTATTTTCTGTTATCCATTTAAAAAGAGACTGGATTAAAATAGGCTAATAATGAAATGTCAAGGTTAACCTTTCATTATTGTAGAAATTCATGAACAAATTCTAGAAAAAAAGTGAAGTGACAGAAAACTTGAAGATAAATTAAAAAGGGTTGAATATTGGTGACCTAATTTTTATCTTCTACCCAATTATAGTATGCAACTACCTGGTACATTTATGGAACCAAAGACCTTGTGGATGAGGTCCATTACCATTTTCTGGTCATTTCTCAAAAAAGTCATTACTTTTAACTCATTTGGGCCTAGCATAACATTAGTTTTGCAAAAATATTTTGTGTCTTTTAGTTGGCTCCCTGCCCCGTCATCCTCCACCTACCAATCCTTGAAAAGTGGAGAGTAGCTACAGGTAAATATCTTAGGCCTGGAATCAATAATCTTGTTCTAGGCCTAAAATGTGCATGTTCTTTGCTCCTACCGATTTAATGAAAACAAACAGAAATAATTGCAAGGTTATACATGTCATTCTATTTTGGCTACCTAGGCTAGGCCTAGGCCCTAGCCTATGTCTGTGAAGAAAAACTGCAATACGTTAAAGGGTTAAATGCTGGTGACTTTACTGTTTACATTGCCTAAGTTAGGCCTGCCCAAAATCTGGTCTGAATTTCAGTTCATGACCAGTACACAGCGTTGTAAATCAAAATAGCTTGCACTACTAATAAGCCTTAGACCTAACACTGTAGGCCTATACTGTACTACAGTTATAGTGTTGTGATTGGTAATAGCTTCACAACACAGTGTTGTGTTAGTACTGCCTCAAGTTAGTGCTACTGTTAGGCTACCGAAAAGCTATACTTCTATGATTGGTTAGGCTTAACAATATTCCATCGCAATCAATGACGGACAAAAAGTGACATCACGTGGGTGGTAATAAAGTTCATTAATCCAGGCTGATTAAGGCTGTTGTATCCCACTTTGCTTGGACCAAAGACTGTCAATGAATACTTTCAACAATGTTATTCAAAATATATTGCAATCCAAGAGTGTGAATGCATAAGTCTGGTACCAACCTCAACTTTTTCATGTATTTCCGCCATTTTTCAATGAAACAGCAACATGACACATAGGTCAACCGTGTCTCGTTCAAATGTTTTCTTGAAGACCAAATTATTTTTAAAATCAATGTTAGTCGAGGATTGCTCTGGAAATGGAATTAAATATATTTAAAATGTTATTCCACACTTTTGAAGTATTTAAGAAATTCTTTTAATGTATTTGGTACATTTCTCTCTCGAAGGTCTTCATTTTACATTGCTTTACATTGGTAACGTAACTTGTCAAACGGAAGGAGTCAAACAAATATAAATTTTCAATGTAAAAGTATTTGTGAAAAAAAAGTTCCTTATGATTGTTAAACATAGAAGATATATTCAAATTTGGACTAAAACTTTTTGTCCATATATTCCAATTAAATAAGCATTCAGAGTTTGAATGTTTTGAATTTTCATATCGAAATTAATGGAATGAACCATATGAAAAAATTGTATCTGGTCACTAAATGTGAAATCTCTTTCAGCATGGCGGAACAAGAGCAGTTCGGAAGACTTCTCAGTGAGCTTCTTTCTGAAGATGGAGATGTTCGGAAGAAAGCAGAGGTGATCCTTCTAGAACATAATATATAAATTGATGTTAAATTTCACAGAGGGATCTTGTAGTTTATCACTCATCGTCATCTCTAGTTTGCTGCGTCACAAGTGCATGCCAAACTTTCGCGCCACCAGTGCTCCGTTGACTTTGCATTATGATAGTTCGGTTACACTGAGGCCTATGCGAAACTTATGTTATACAATAATACTTAGTAAGGCCTAACGTTAGGCATAGTAGTGAGAGCTCATTTCAAGATTTGTAAACGATATGATAATATGATAAAGGGATGCCATGAGATTACGAAAAAAAAGCTAAATTCTGTCCTCTTTTGTCTTTTATTGTTTTCAAATAACATATGCCTAATTGTTTTAGGGGTTTGTTAGTTTCTGGACCTGTTGTTAGTTTCCTCCCCTAGGCCCTAGGCCTAGGCTACGCCTAAAGTAAATTTCAAGTGAGGAAAGTTTTGTTGTAGGCCTTATTGTTGAAAGTTAAGGAAGGTACTCTTTTAATTGCAAAGCAACCATACCAGGCCATTTGGTAATTTTTAACTTTAGACCTAAGCTAAGCCTTAAAAAAAGAAAACTTATCTTTAACAGTTTTAAAAAGCTATCTTAAATCTGAAGCCTGAAGGATTTGAAGTTGTGACTTGTGTAGGCTATGCCTCAAATGGCAGTTGTAGGGCCTAAAGCTTTGGTCAAGACTCCAGGATGTGCCACAGATTGCAAATGCTAGTTAGCAAGACCTCTCAATATAAATTTTAACACCTTGCTTGAATACATGGCCTTCTGCCCATAATATGTGTTTAGGCTAACTTAGTGTTCTGTATTCTTATTCAGTATTCTTTTTATCTTTCTTTTTTCTTAGTTAACATAACATAACATAACATAACATAACAGGTTGAAGGGCAAAGGAGGGCCAAGGCCCCAAAAGATGCCCTAAAGTCCAAGCCCTAACCAAAAGTCAAACCACAAAAGCTTGACAACAGTTCCACACAATCAGATTCTACCACAGTCATAGGAAAACTTGTCAATGTTAACCTTAAAGCAGTGAACTGTGGGGGAGTTAACTACCCAGTCTGGCAGACAATTCCACTCCTTGACAACTCTATGGGAGAAACTGAACTTCCTAATGTCAAGCCTCGCAAAACGCTTTTCACCTTTTTACAATGCCCACGCACCTGAGAATTACTTTGAACCCTCAAATAACTACTGTACAAGTCAGAAGGGGATTCCTTTCACAAAGAAACTTGTAAACCTGCATCTTCTAAGCTCCAAAGTGGTAAGCCCAAGATGTTTAAGTCTAGCATGATAAGGTAAATTTCTCACCTCAGGTGTAAGGCGAGTGGCTCTCCTCTAAATTTGCTCTAAAAGAAACTTGTCTTTTTCATAGAACGGGCTCCAAGCCTGAGCTGCATAGTCAAGATGGGGTCTTACCAACTGCTTATACAAATTAAGTACAATATCCTTACTAAAATTGATGAAATTCCTCTTGATCAATCCAAGCACTCTATAGCCTTTGCAGCAGTGGCTGCACACTGTCTTGATGACTTAAAATGCCAGTAATTACAACACCCAGATCTTTCTTGAAGGTGACATTACTTAAAACACTACCATTCATGTTATAATCATAGCTAAAACTTTTAGGACCAAAATGAAGGACCTTACACTTATCCGCATTAGAAGACATTTGCCAGGTCTGAGACTAAGTAAATAACCTATCCAGGTCTTCCTTCAGCAGTAAGGCATCATCCAAAATGCCAATCTTCCTATAAAGCTTAGCATCATCTGCAAACTTACTTATACAAGATGTAAGAGAACTATCAATATCATTGATGAAAATTAAGAAAAGAAGTGGGCCAAGGACAGAACCCTGGTGTGCTCCACTTGTGACTTCTTTCTAAGAGGAGAAGTTACCAGTGACAGCAACTCTCTGAGATCTACCATGAAGCCACAAATTTATTCAATCAGTACAATTGCCCTGAACCCCTAACCTATGCAGTTGAACCATTAGCCTACCTAATGGAACTTTATCAAAAGCCTTTGAAAAGTCAAGGTCAATGACGTCAACGCCATACCCAGAATCAAGAGATGAAGAGACATCTTCAAGAAAGCTCAGTAAGTTAGTAACACAAGATCTGCTTGGCAGGAAACCATGCTGTGACAGATTAAGTAACTCATTATCTAAAAGATAATTAAGTAAACCATCCTTAATTAAAGATTCCATAACTTTGCATACAACACTGGTTAAACTGACAGGCCTGTAATTTCAAGGCATACTACGATCCCCCTTCTTAAAAATTGGAGTAACATTTGCTACCCACCAGTCAGTAGGAACAAAACTCGAATCCAGACACTTCTGAAAAATGATGGAAAGAGGAACTGACAAAATCTCAGAGCATTAACGTAAAATGGCTGGGTGGACCCCATCTGGCCCAGGGGCCTTACTAGCCTTTGAATTCTTTAACTTTTTACAAACCCATTCCTCGAAAAAATGACATAACTAATTGAAGAAGAGACATCAGAACCCCTACAAGAACGCAACAAAGATGATTCCTTGGTAAAAACAGATGCAAAATAGTCATTAAACAAGTTAGCCATATCCTGATGGTTACTAACCAAAGTATTATCATTACCTTCGAGAGGCCCCACACCCTCCTTAAGTTTCTGCTTAGATCGCACATAGGCATGAAAAGTTTAAGGGTTTATCTTATCCTCCTTGGCCAACTGCTTTTCAAACCTAGTTTTAGTTCCATTTACCAAATTTTTAACTAAGAGTTCCTGCTTCTTGTAAGCTGCTAAGTTACCTGGGCTTTTACTGGCCCTAAAGCGATGCCAACACATACGTTTCTTCCAAGTTGCTCTAAGAACTTCTCTTGAAATCCAAAAAGGCCTATTTTTAACCACAGCTTTCTTAAGTGGGATACATAACTTTGTTGTGTCAGAAACAACATCTCGGAAAACACTCCACGCCTCAGCAGGGCCTAAGTGCCAATCTATGGTTAAAAGCTCCTTAGCTTTGAATAAAGTTAGCCTTGCCGAAATCTAGAATCGCTTTGTCACTACCATTATGATTGCTGAAACAATGAAACTCAAAACAAATAAGGTCATGGTCACTGGACCCTATCTTACCACCATTAGTTAAATTTCTAACCATGTTGTCATCAGTTCTTATCACCAAATCAAGGCAATCATCCTCACAAGGGGGTGACATACTCATTGCTAAAACTAAGTTCACACCAATTCACACAACAAGCAGTTAGAGAACCCACCGGAAAACTTGCTGGTGACTTCAACACAATTTATACTATCCTTGACATACAGTAAAACCCCTCCACCCCTGCCACCTACAGTATCAATCCTATCTTGCCTGAAAATTTTGTACCCAGGAACCTGAATTTAAGAGTTGCTCACCTCACTATGGAGCCATGTTTCCGTAACTCCAACTATGTCTGGACTGTTATTGGAAATCTGTGCAAGAAACTCATCTAATTTGTTAAGAATGCTCCATACATTAGCAAACATAACTTTGGATCCCAGAAACTGCCCTGTCAGTTGGGATATGATTAAAACCTCTGTGAGCTTGGATAGGACCCTCAACACACTGACATCAGAGATACTCCTAGCACCATGATTCCTTGCCCCTGAAACTAATTTAACAAATGGGATTCCACAGCCCTGGTTACCAGTCTTCCGAATTCATTGGCCCCAACGCCTGACAAATGCAGCCCATCTCTGGAAAATAAATCCCACCTGTTATGAAATTTGCCCCATGTGTCAACCAACTCGAAACCCCCCAGAGAACACTCGTTTTGCAACCACTTATTCAGACTCGCAAAGGACTTTAAAGGACTCTAGCTAGCCTAGGATAAATGTATTACTGTATTTCTAGGTTCCTGTTTATGACTACATTTCACCATTGTGTCTTGGTTTTAAGCATCTATGTAAATGTGTTAATCAACGAAATACACTCAAATGAACATGTATCACACTCACCCTGCAAACCATGAGCAAACAGCGAAGTGACTTAATCATTGGAGTAACCGAGTTGAAAGGCTTGCTACCTTGTTTGAGGTCGCTCATTTAATGTTGATCTTAGTGTTTGCACGGGTTACCTGGGCACCCGCCTGCCATGGTATTACCCAGTTCCAAATCTACTAGGCCTACCCGAATCTCACAAAAAAATTTGCATGCAAAAAGGATCTCCCCATTTAGGCCATTGTCCACAGTAACAGGCTAAAATATTTTTACCAATTTGTTTAAACATTCTCCGATACTGAGAATGAAGAGAGTCCTAGATATTACGTGTAAGTTTGAAAGTTGTCTGTACTTCATTTCGAAGTTGAAATTTTTATCAGCGTGCAGCCCAAACCCCCTATCATCACATAGTTGAGTTACTTCTCACACATCACATGTATGTCACTTATAATCTTGCATGCAAGCAAGCTATCTGACAGCCAGTCGCTCATTTAATGTTGTTCTTAGTGTTTGCACGGGTTGGTTTTTCTAAAAAACCTTGCATATTTGTTCAGAAAGATTTAGGAATTTTTGTAATTTTCCAATTGTGGTTTCCCTCTCTCCATTACAGGATACTCTGGAAAAAATTCAACCCCTCAACAAGGCTACTTTCCTAATTTCATCATTTACAAATACAAACTTACCAACAGAGGTAAGTGTTACTCTTGTTATATCCTATTGCAACCCTGTGTGTAATTGGATTATGTATGTAAATCAAAGGACCAATGGTATGCATACCATTTATAATGAAAGGAATGGTTCCAAGCTCTTATAGTGAAGGGCCAATCCTCTCACCCCAAACTACAATTTTGGTGTGGGTGTATCGAAATTCTCATTTGGTTCAGCTCTTTGATTGACAGGTATTAAATTCAAACCATGCACAGTACCAAAGCTTACATTGCACAGCATGAACTGTACTGAGAGTGTTTTGATTTAATATACAGTGAGTGTTTCTATACTCATTTTGAAGCAATAAACTGATATTGTATCTGGATGAGAACGAATTTCAGACAATTGTGGGAGAGGCTTAGAGGTAGTGTGACATTAACAAATTGACTTGACTTCACTTGGCAGTTATGGAGTGAACTGTTCTAAGGTAAACGCTGTTGGAATTATTTCAGTATCTTTTATGGTTCTCCAGATATACCTCTTCAAAGTTCAAACGTTTCTGAAGAAACTTGCTTCTTATGCAAAAATAATAATGTGCAGTGTTGCACAGTGTTGATATTTCTTTTGTTAACCCTATATAAATTATCTCTCATTTACTGATCAGATAGTTTGTGGTTTGGTTATTGATGCTGATGATTTTCAAGGACACAAATTAAACTTCCAAAATAAAATCCTCAGGGCAAACAGATGTTACAACTGTCCTTGAAATGAAGATTGTAAAAATAAAGGGTAACATTAGCCATATGTGGTATGTCCCTCCCATGACATCACAAGATTTGCATGTTGAGCTCATATTTATTAATGATTAAGTCAAAATCAGACATTGTCCTGTAAAATGGTCAACTTTTGATGGATTTTGATGGAAATTGTGACTATTTCAATGGTTTTTTAATGCTTTTTACATCCAATATCCAATTTTGTCATTTTCATGTCATACTACCTTTAAATAAGAAGGTTAGGAGAATTGGTACTGTTTGGGATGAGAGAACTGGGAGTGGGCCTTTTAAGAAGGCTTAGATTTGCCTTAAATCTCTAGGTCCGTGAGTAGGATTATGACATGGCGCACCTGTAATTAGTGTAAGGAGTGCAATTGTTTGCTCACTTAGGTAAAGAATGTCACATCAGATGAATGTAATAAAGTTAATAAAGTGGAACACCTACCACCCTCCTTTCTTTCCTAAGGTGTGTGATTTGTGACATATTTAGGGAATCTATAAGTCAAGGCCTGCTCTTTGCGATTGCACTTTTAGTGACATTTAAATGATGTGCTCTGTTTTTAACAGTGTCGACAAATGTCAGCTGTCCTCTTCAGGAGGCAAATATTCTCATCATTTGAAAAGTTTTGGCCGGAACTTCCCAATGATGTACAAGAAAGATGGAAAGGGGAACTCTTGACTGCTGTTCAGAACGAACCAGTGCCGATGGTCAGAAGGCGTATTTGTGATGTGGTGGCTGAACTTGCTAGAAATCTCATTGGTAAGTTATATCAATTCATTTTTGGTTTCGATGAAAGAGAAACCTATTCATTCACGATGGCGTGTGTATGTATGTGTGTGTGGATGTTTGTGACACTTTGCTTGTTAACACGATATCTCAAGATAGGAATATCTGACAGTTTTCAAACTTGGTACATAGATGCGCCATATTGAGAGGAAGAACCCTATTTTTGGTGGAGTTCAAAGGTCATCAGGGGTCAAAGTCTGAAAATCTTGTTAACACGATATCTCATGATAGGAAACTTGGATAGATTTCATATTTGGTATGTGGATGCGTTATGGTCAGGAGATGGTCCCTAATGTTTTTTGCAGAGGTTAAAGGTCATCTGGGGTCACCTGGGGTCAAAGTTCTGAAAATCTTGTTAACACGATATCTCATGATAGGAAACTTTGATAGATTGTGAGTTTGGCATGTGGATGGGATATGGTCAGGAGATGGTCTCTATTGTTTTTTGCAGAGGTCAGAGGTCATCTGGGGTCACCAGGGGTCAAAGTATGAAAATCTCATGAACACCATATCTCATGATAGAAAAATTGAATAGATTTCATATTCGTAATGTGGATGCGTTATGGTCAGGAGATAGTTTCGTTTGTTTTTGACAGAGATCAAAGGTCATCTGGGGTCACTAGGGGTCAAAGTATGAAAATCTCGTTAACACTACATATCTCAAGATAGAAAACTTGGATAAATTGTATATATGGTATTTGGATACTTTATGGTCAGGAGATGGGCCCTATTGTTTTTGCTTTAGATCAAAGGTCATCTGGGGTCACCAGGGGTCAAAGCGTGAAAATCTTGTTTAAGTCATATTTCACTATTTCTGTCGATCTATGTATGGCTTCTTTATAGAGGTCAAAAGGTCTTGTGGAATGACAAGACTATTTTTCAACATGCTAGTTTATCATTTGAGTGAGAAGATAATGGTGCATGATGGCAAATTTGAAACAGTACATTCATGTATCATCGAAACCTCAATGCATTTTTGCATTCTGGATTTGAATGAACCAGCACATCTTTTTAACTTCGGCCTGGACTGTATGCTACTTACAAGCCTGATTAGCATCTTGCAAATGGTATGACCTTTTTTTGTATTAAACAATCATATTAGTAGTCATATTTTTCTCATAAAGTTTCTTAAGGTCAGCCTTAGAAATATTCTGACAGTCAAAGTGGTACTGGAGTTAGAATGGATTGAGAAGTGCTGGATTGCACAATGTTGCAATTGAATCGATGTCTCCCAAATACCACTTTTACCATAAAATACCTCTTCTACAGAGATATTGCAGGTTAAATATTAGCTAAGGAGTAATCTAAATATAAGAACTAGATCACCATGACAAAATAAATTTTATTATGTAAATATATGAAAAGTTTCCTCACCCTCTTTTTTTCAGCCCTGTAGACAAGACTCCAACATCTGTGATGTGTGTTCATAATTTAAGACTTAAAGCCACCCTTAAAATGTGTAGTTTACATTATGCAACATTTTCTCATTTGCATTTTGCAGTGTTAGGTTTGGTTTTACAATGTAGATAGTTGCTTATCACAGTTTCATGTGACATTTTGTCTTTGATGGTCTTGTCTTTGCCTTGTCTTTGGTCTTTGGTATTGTCTTTGATGGAGGTCAAAGGTCATTTGGGGTCCACAGTGGTCAGGAGGCCAATTAAACATGATATCTCAAGAAAGGCATTGCCCATATTTTGTAGATGAACCCATAACTAAATTGGTGGAGGTCAATTAACTAGGGGTCATCAGAGGTTAGAACTCAAAACCTTGTAAACATCAATGACGGGAACTTTGAGGAATTTCGTACATGTTGTAGCATGTGCATTGCCCATATTGAGGTGAACTGTATTGTTAATGGTAATTTATGAAACACTGTTACTTTAAAAACATATATTTCAGCAGCAAGGAATCACTAAGCCTTTTGGCTTTCAGGTTTTGTACATAAAAATATAGGTTGAATTGTGGGAAGTTTTACTACCTTCATTGTGAAGTATATTTACTCTTTTCTTGGGAAATAAACATTTTTCCACCCCAAGTGACTAAAGGGTGTCCTTCCTCCGCCCCCTAATATTCCCTGACATTTCTCTCATTTCCATTAGATTGGTACACACCATCAATGGCAGGGTTTTCCCTGGGTTTAGAATTGAACGTCGCGCATCTGATGCGTCCATAGGTGGCATCGCCAGCCTGGGGGAGGGGTATCAGGGGAGGGTGTTTCTCCCTCCCCTTTTGGAAATTTTGTGACTTATGCAAGTCGATAGATGCAAAATGGTGACACTTTTAAGGCAAATTAGTGAACACAATTTCTGTAAGTCGACGCAAAAACATTAGCTCTGAAACTCACATTTGTACAAATTTTGATCTACTGATAGCGGTCACGTTGGCTTTATATCACTTAATTTCTGCTTCAAAAGTTTTGGTTCATCGGCATGGCTTTTATTTAGCGCTGGCACCGGATGATTTTTACCCCCGGTTGGCCGTTATTTTGCGCCCGTTGCTCGCCAGAATTTACATAATTGGGCCGGCTTGCAATATTACAAGTTCAGGATAGAAAATATTGGGAAAATTTCCCTTCATTTCAGGAACGGGATATCATTTTTATAGGCGTAATATTTTCACTTCAAAAGTAGGGATACAAATCAACCGTTAATACAGTAGATTTGTTTGCAGTCGATGTCACAAGTCCTTTAATAATTTCGTTCTCAGGCCAACTTCATGCTCATTCTATTTTTCATCCCCAATCATGTCGAAACATTTGAATTCTTTTACTGGGTTGTAGTTGCGTTATTGTTCTGTAGCTACTCTCCTGCTTCAACGAAGCCCATGTAGAGCAATCATTCATGATAATCTAAGCAGTTCTGGGAAGCAAAACAATTGCACCCAATTAGTGTATCTTATGGTTTTTTTCGGAAATAAATATCCTCCTATATTTTAAGCAGATCTTGTCTAAAACTTACGTCTTGTTTGAAAAGAATCTGCAACTGAAATGCACGTAAGTCAGATCCCCGAAAAATCCACGTACGCAGAGATTTGTGATGCCGTTGCGTGGTGAATTTGGCACGGGGCTCGCCCTGCTTCGCTAGCCGGCTATATAAGCATGGGAAGTGGGATCGTCATAACACAAACTGATTGGCTGGCTAGAATCAACGCAATTGAACCAATCACGAAGCAGGGACCAATTTACATTTTGAAATGGATCGTATGCAAATGACATCACCAAGCATAACATGACGTCTTGTTTGGCGGAAAAAACGGACACGCACGAAAGTCTACTGCATGCGTGGGCCAAGAATTTTGCTGCATGAGACCACGTGCATCACCGTTTTTGTTTGCAATGACATCGCATGACAACATTGCATAAGTCCTACTGTAAATAACATTACGGAAGGAATGCCAGAAATGACCTAATTTATGCAAGATAATAATCAACCAACTTGCACAAGATTCTAGGAGCTACGTGTACAAAACGTGCACAGACATGTATGCTAAGCTTGGGGATTTGAAAAAAAGGCGAAACGCAGCAGCTCGATAGTCCGTACAATGTGTTTTGTGCAGAACAGTTTGTACAGCAACTTGCGCGGCACTTTCTGCGAGAAAGCAAGGAAAACACATTGCATGCAATTCTAAATCTAATTCCATGTAATACTACAGGGTTATAGCGGAAAATATCAAACGATCACTTCCATGGCAGGGATAAAATTTTACGTTTGTGATTATCAATGCATCCCATTTTGGCGGGAAGTTAAAGGATGAACTTTACGGAACTAAGGGCAAGTTTCAAGTATATTTTAGCCCCTTTTTCAGTTTGCAAATAATCGGTGGTAATGATCGAGTGATTGCCAGAATTTATAAAAGCAATGGAGCACGTGGCTGCAAGCAATCACAGATTGTGTGCGTACCGATCTTTTTATGAAGACATGTTGGGAAAACAAGGGTTCTATGACATCATACACATAAGGTCCATTGCACATATTTTAAGTTATCTCTACGTAAGAAACATCATGATTGGTTCATTAATGCTTTTAATCAGCCAATCATACTCGCGACATCGTCAGTGCAGTTTTACTGTGTGGGAATAACGTGTAGGAACCAACCGTCTTGGCACAGGATTCTAATACTCTGTGACCCTGTACCTTGCCAGAGTTATCCCGGTTTCATAAAAACATTAAGGTACAAATAACAATGAAAAGAAGTGTCACATTCAACAAATTATATTCTAAAATTACAACAAAAACATTAAACCAGTCTCATAATACGCATTTCGTGGGCGGAAAGTTTAAGGCAATTATCAACAACTATACTGGCCATGCTCAGTTCATCAGTACAGTCATTGTAAAGCAAGTCCATGATATAAAATATTCTGTTGATGATGCGATGGCTACGTCAATCCCTTCATGGCGGTGGTTGATCGATATGAACAGATGATAAGCGCACCGGGCTTACTTTATAAGATACATGTTATCCACAATACTTTGGAAAATTAATAAGGCCACACCCAGGCCTATGGCCAGAACTCCTAACTGTGCCTCAGTTAGTGTTGACTCACTGGCGTTTCAAAGTAAAGTAAAATACTCCCTACATGCAGACAGAAATAAGAATCCACACCTCTCCAAGCATGTTCATATGGTAGCAATCAAATACAATGGAAAGCTTAAATTACTAGGATACTTGATGGTCTTAGTCACATATGAATAGACCAAACATACCATTGTCTGGAATAGCTGGAGAGGTTGCATACCTGTCACATAATACAATGCACAAATATAGGGCAGTCTAAGTGGCAATTTACTGTCACATACTCCCATTGCATTTGTGCTATGATCAAATTTCCCAAACTTTTGTTATAGTTGGGCAAAACAGTTCAGAGATGGAGTATTTACTGGGGGGTTAAGACTGCAGTGTGCGTTCGCACAACTCCATTTTCTGATTTTCTGAATTGTGGCGTAAGTTTTAAGACGAAGAAACAGGAAATATGTGGGATTTCATCGTAAAGATACAATGACATGGTTCGTTCCTTTGATTGATAATTTCCCAAATCTGAGACATTAGCCCCGCCTCTTACCTGCAAAAACGGGCGTTCGTGTTTTGGTTGTGCAAGTTGTGTTGTGCCACATAGCTACTGCGCTCTGGAATGAGCACAACAGTTTCCTGATATGAGCCTACGAGGCAAGTGCAGGTTAGTTAATAATACTGTGTCGTTTCGTGTTCAGTAGTAGGTCCTATGGGCTATACATACAGAGCTCCGACTCGCATGCAGTGGTATGTGCATGGAAGTTAAAAAAGTTAGTTGCAGTTTTACAAATAAGTCAATGATTTTGTCATTTATTGTATTAACAACAAAAGCAACCGTTTACAGAAAGAAGAAAAATTATGGAGGCTAGCTGGCCGCAATTTTGAACATCGTGGCCATTTTTTGAACGTCGCGGCCTCCTTGATTTTGAAGCTTGAACGTCGCGGAGCGCGACATTCAAAAGGCCCAGGGAAAACCCTGAATGGTAGATGAGAAAATTTTTTTGCAAGCTACAACTTTGTTTGGAAGTGGAATTTCCAATAATCCAACACAATTTTAGTGCTATATTTTGTGCACACTTGCCCTTTCTAAACTGATTGTTCACAGAAACTGCCCCCCGCCCCCTTCAGATATCATCCACCCTTTAAGATATCTACAAGATGACCCTGAGGACATTTAATGATGTGAATGAAATAATGTAGATAATAAAGAAAGTAAAAATAATTACTACTTATGCTTACTTTTTAGATGACTATGGCAACCAAGGATGGCCAGAAGTTTTGCAATTTCTTTTTGACTGTGGATCATCAAATGTTCCTGAACCCAAGGAAACTGCTCTCTACTTAATAAAGTAAGTCCAAACAAATAAAAATAGTTGTAGTTAGCAATTGAAAAATGGGAAGCATGTTACTCACTGTCCTCATGTTTCCATACTTGGAGAATAATTGTAGTAAAAATATAAATCAGCCAATGGAAATAAATCAATAGGAAAGCAAAAGTCTCTGAAGGTGTGAAAAAAATCCTTCATTGATATTAGCCATGCATCTCTCAACTGAAGTGTTGTAAAGCCTGGGGGCCAACTTGAGCTGATATTCTGCCTCTGATGCGATGCAGGATTTCTGTTTGGGGGTGGGGTTGCACCTGAATCAGAAATTAGGTAGGTCAAGGCTGTACCACACACTGGGCAAGTTTAAAACAATGTAGACAACACTACAGGACGAGGCCATGGTACACAAACGTGTACTGAATTAGTGCTAGATAAATTCCCAGAGTATTGGTGCCTTCTTGAATCCAACTTAGTAGATGGAAAGCTTAGTAAATTGGGGGGCTGCAAGTGCACCCAAAGCACCCCCCTGGATCCACCAAAGATATTGTATAGGAGGTAGGAGCTTCACCCTCATCATGAGTCCAGATAAAGTGATAAGCTTAATGTTTGTACTGAAGGGTTAATGAATTTAGGCACAGGAAATTTTCTTCAACCTCTTACCTCCTTACCCTCCCTCCACATCCATTTTTACAATGGCTGAGATTTTTCATATATGCTTCTCCAGCAGCAGTAGCACATTCTCCAACCTTTCCAAATATATTCTACAGACTACATGCATAAGCATGTGAATTAAGAGTCAGTGGGGTTTTGAAATTACGTGGGTTTGTGTTGATATTACAAAAACTAACTGTCACATTAGTAATTTTCTACTGCATGTGTATGTTTGTGGTGTTACTAAACTTCACTTTCAAAATAGTAATATGAGTTGTCATATCATTCATTGTCATGGTTACCGTGGAGGTTTTATGTATCTTTATGTTCCTGTTACAGCTATTTTCCAGGAATCTTCGGAAACAGACAATCTCACTATCTTGAAGTAATTCGACAGATGTTACTGCAGTCCTTTGCTGATACAAACACTCCACAGGTGAGAGAAAATAATGTGATTCATTTTGTTATGTCCAGCCAAGAATGAGGAGGAAATAAGCTGTCCAAATTTGTTGGCTCTTGGCTCATGAATTCTAGGGACAAATGAAAAATCAGGTGGTCCAAAAATAAACAAAAAAGGACTGATCAACTAGACCAAGCAAGTTTGTCCACACATTCTTAGACCAGTACTGATTAGGGTTGGGTGGTACCATGAAAATATTGGTACCGATACTGTAAAGCTCACAGAACCGGTATTGAGGCAGTACCGGTTCTCAAATTGCCGGTAGAAAAGTCAGGTGGGAAGGAACCTAAATTGTGCACCGCACTCCGTTTATCCTGTACTTTGATGCAGCTGGGCATATGATTGTGTCATTACTGTGCAGAAACCTCTGCTTTGACTTTGTATAACATACTTCTGTACAGTCATGCACAATCATAATTAATACTCCTGTTTGCTATCTTGATCTTTCAAGGGTAATTTTTTCAAGTACCAGTATTTTTCAAGAACCAGTATTAGAAACACGCCAAATACCTCTTGTACCGGTATTCACATCAATACCGGTACACCCCCCCCAACCCTAGTACTGATAGTTTACACTGTTCAGTAGTTTCCTTGTTATCTGATGGGATGGTCACTACACCAAATGTGTATTGCATGAAAAGGTTCTGGTACAGACAATACATTTATACCTGAATTATTAAGGAACCATTCAGGCACAAGCAAATTTCTAGGAACATTGGGGCTTATTGGCTTAAGTCATTTCAACCTCTAATAGCAGTTAACATTGATGCAGCAGGCTTTTGTAGAAACTCAGCTCTTTCATTTAATTGTCAGGATTTTTGGTCAAACAACTTTGAAATGCCTTTTGTGCATATCTTTTGACAACTGTGTGTGACTTCCTTGAGTGTTCAGTATATGAAGAATGTAGAAAGTGCTTCATTACTGTACCAAGCAGTTTAACACTCATTACACTAGTGTCATAGATTTATGTTTTAGTGTGATATAAACAGGGTGTGTGCTACCACTACACTTACAGCTGTTTCCTGTGAACCACTTATCTCTTTAAAAGCAGTGATTAAAGTGTCAGAAAGACAGGACTTGTATTGACTCAATGAATAGGAAATGAGATAATCAGTATAAATAAAAGTGACATTGAAGCTGCTTGAGAAATGATGGGAAGTAGTGTAGAGGTGTTCAAGTATTCCATCTTTATGAAGACAATTTATTTCCTAAGTGATTGGCTGCCTGTTGCCTAGAGTGTTTAAAGTCGGGTGGGGAAATGTCTGTTTTTGAGGAGGACTAAAAGTGTACCTCAAGTCAAAAAATTCAAAAATATATATTAAAAACCTGGAAAATAAATTCTTACAGTCCAACTCCCATCTTCATAGGACATTCCTGAGCTGAGATATAAAATGCTGAAGATAATTCACTCAAATTAAAATGGTACATTGCACAATGATTTGTGATGTCATTCTTGTACTACTCAAATACACGCTTTGTTTTTCCGAACGTTACTGCACCTTGTACTAAGGTGTGATAGCACTCTTACTCTAATGAGGTTGATCCCTCCTCGTGCGTCATGCACAATTTTAGCGAAGGGGAATATTTTCTTTCCATCCCCTCTTCAAACAGGTCTTATGCCAGCAATATGTCTTCTTGTCTTAGAAATGGCAAAAAAAGGAAAAATGCACAAGGATAAATTTTCACAAAGTGGTTTCAGAGAAGGGCACTGGATAAAAAGACTGTTAAGATAAAATTAAAATAAAGACTGGTAAGAAGTTAATGGGCATAGACATGTAGGTAGGCTGCAAAAGTGCAAATGCAAAATACATTAGCTTGAGACATAATTTATGCAAAATTGCAAATGGTATACTATAAGGCTTGGCTTCCAGGGGACTTCAGCCTCCAACAGGGCACTAAGGCAGACCCCTGGACAACATACTTTTGCAGTCCCTGAATTTGGTGGCATGAGAGTAGGATCCCACACCCTCGTGTGCCTCGAATCACTGTCAGAGATATTATACACTGTATGTGTCAGTGTGATACACAGTAATGAAGAATGTTAGCTCATATACATCTATTGAAGTGTAATGAAACAGGACACTTGTCACACTCCTTAATCGTGTGGGTAGTGTGATTTTGATAGAACACCTGGAAATCCCCCTAAACAAGTCCTGACTTTAGGGCTTCTCACTCCTGTGGTGTTGATGGAAGTAGCGACTTTTCAATTCATAATGGTAGAGCAACTGGACAGTGAGTTTAACACACGCAAATGCTTCCTGACTGTTGAGGTGTGTCAGGTTTTGAAGACGACAAGGAAAATAACTAGGGCTGTCAGTTTCCGTTTAATTGCCTAAACGTTTAAACGGTCAAAATAAACGTTCGTTTACCGTTTAAACGATGTCCAAATATAACCGCCCTTGATTTCCCTTAGAATCTACCGTAAACACGATGATATGTACTAGTACTGGCTTTGAGACAATATTTTTGGCATGCCGCCCTCTATTATCACAAAACATCTGGGACATGCGTTGCTGGCTCTTTGGGTACCTGCGTACCCGATATGTATTATGTATGTAGTACAGGAAATGCATGTCTGAACACGGCGGCTTTGCCGTCCACGGGCAGCTAACTGCTGCCGCGCAGGCTTCTTCACTAAACAGACAACATACCTGGCCGAGCTAAACGGAGCTCGCGCAACGTTAAGTGATCGATATCATGGCATTAAAATTATACGTACACTAACGGGCATATTATTACCGAAAGTTCGGTGTTGTAATTGTAGACTTAAGGATTTAGTTTTAATGAAGATTGAAAGTAAAATCAACGTCGCAGATTCGACTTGTAGGCCTAGGCCTATGCATGTAGTTAGGCATTAGGCCTAACGTTAGTTATTGTGCAGTGTGCTACACTGACTAGTCACACTAATGTTATAGTGTTAGCTCGAAGAAGTTTGGGAGCAAACTTCGTTCATATCGTTTAAACGTTTGGGCTATGAAAGCGCCGTTTAAACGGCCGATCGTTCGTTTATACGTTTAAACGTTTAAACATGACAGCCCTAAAAATAACCAAGTCAACCAGTGTACTGTCCTGTTTCTAGACCGAATTCTAAATTGGTTGACAACCATTCTGAAAAACAACAGGAAGGAGTGATGTTGGCTTCTGCTCTAGTCTAGTTTTTTGTACTGCACGTTCTGTTCTCCTTGTCTACCGCCCTGAAATCAAAGTCCCTAATTTTGCCATCAGTTACAACTGAGAAGCCCCAAATCAAGTTCTGGCTAAAATCGTGCTTGCAGTGACCTTGAGCAGCTGTTACAATACATGTGCAATGGCAAGAGACATGATGTCCAGCAAATGGTATGAGGTTACAATACATGTGCAGTGGCAAGAGACATGATGTCCAGCAAATGGTATGAGGTTACAATACATGTGCAATGGCAAGAGACATGATGTCCAGCAAATGGTATGAGGTTAGATGTGTTCACCAAGCTTTGTTCTAAACACACCAAAGCCTTAAGGCTTGTGCAATGGACAAATATAAAGCAAAAGTTCTAGGAGAACACAAAACTTCTAGCACTTAGTTCTAACACAAAACAAATAGTTTGAATAGTTTTTGCTGCCGCCAGTATGTAGCTATTTGACAATTAAGCATGTAATTCAATTTGCAAGCAGTGCAATATGCACTAAAATCCCACCTTTTTTGGTTTCGATGATAAGAGAAGCCTTTGCAATCATGATGGCGCGTGTGTGTATGTGTGTGCATGTCCTGTACTTGTTGTGTGTACACACCAGTTTACATGCGTGTATGAGCCTGTAAACGATACCTTCCGAGGTACAAGCAGCTCACGAGAGCTGAAGCCTCGCGCGTCTTTCCTCGCTCACGCGGAGCTCGTAACTGGCGTAGCTACCCGAAGATTCGGACACTGCAATGAGCTCTGTCACGTGATATGCAAGAGTCCGCCCTTGCTCAGAGCATTCATGTGCCGCGTGACTTAAACGGCTGAAGTGGAATTCCAAGCATTTCCTTATGGGGAACAGTCCTGTGTACTCCGTAAGGCATTGAATACAGGTATGTCCCATGTGTATGTGTGTGTTTGTGACACTTTGCTCGTTAACAAGATATCTCAAGATAGGAATGTCTGACAGTTTTCAAACTTGATACATAGATGCGCCATATTGAGAGGAAGAACCCTGTTGTTTTTGACAGAGGTCAAAGGTCATTTGGGGTCACAGAGTCAAAGTCTGAAAATCTTGTTAACACGATAACTCAGGATAGGAAGCTTGGGTTGATTTCATATTTGGTATGTTGATGTGTTATAGTCAGGAGATGGTCCCTAGTGTTTTTCACGGAGGTCGAGGGTCATCTGAGGTCACTGGGGGTCAAAGTATGAAAATCTTGTTAAAGGGATATCTCAAGATGTCTATCTATCTATCTATTGCTTTTGTTGAGGTCAAAAGGGCATCTGGAATAATAAAATTATCTCTGAACATGCTAGTATAACATTTGAGTGAGAAGATAATGGTGCATGATGGCAAATTTGAAAAAGTACATTTATGTATCATTGAAACCTCAATGCATTTTTGCATTCTGGTTGTAATAATTATTTAAGTTTGGAAATGTGATAGAATAGCATTTTGAATTTGTTAATTATTAAGTTGACCCAAAATATTTGCAAAGTGGAAGTAGGGAAGGGGATAGGATTGAAGATTTATATGACATCGAGTCTTTCTTAGTTTCTCTTAGTGGTAAAGGACTCAACCACTGAAGTTTATTGGACAAAAATTTGTAAAAGAATTTCATGGCTCTGTGTACTGTAATTTAGGAACAGATCTGTTGCTACATGGATAGTGTGTACTGGATCATTATCATTGTGACATTTGTCTTGGAAGAAAAAAAAGAAAAAGCAAAAAAGCAGTTTAATATTGAATGCAGCTTTCTGTTAAATGTAGCAGAGCTGTGGTTGAAAAGCTTATGTTTTGTGATTGTAAGGTAAGACAATGCCCCCTACAGGTTGTCATGCTTGTATCTATGGATATGATATAGTTCCTTGTTACATGTAATTGTTCAAATGTACAGAATGTCACAAGACAAACATTTTATTATTGTCTCAGTAGAGAACATTCATTTCACAGTCTTTATCATAATGACCCTTTTTCAGATCCGAATGATGGCAGCAAGGGCAGCAGTTTCTTTCCTTATAGATCAAGACGATGCAGCATTAACACAAAGAATGGGTGGCGACTTTTTACCTGGAGTCTTACAGGTGATCAAAGATGAATCGTGGCAGAGTATTTCTGTGCAGCAGCAAAATATTTCCAGCGGTGGTATTAATGTAGACTGGTTGCTAGCATATAGAAACTTATCAGAATTCGGCGTGTTATGAGACTTTAATTCTGTTTCAAAGGTTTTAAATTGTTCAACTTAGTGCCATTCCTTTGTACCAGGAATAAACAGAGAGTATGAAAAATAATTAGCAAATGTTTTTTTTTACCTGGTAGTCAGTATGTATATCTTACAGTTTTGATTCCATTTAAATTTTTATCCTTTTGGGGCTTCCATTTTGCTTTGATGTGAATGGTATGTGTAAGTTGACTTGCGGCTTCTTTACGTACTTGTAAAACCTCATGTAACATAATAACTAATTCCATATGTTCATTATTTTTGTAGTAGCAGAGAAAGTGTTGTTGTCAGTAAGAGAACACTTATTCCTTAAACATGTCAACTTTTCCTTCCCATAGGCCATGGTGGAGTGTGTCAAGTTACAGGAAGATGACAGTCTCCTAAAGTCTTTCATTGAGCTAGAGGAGAATTGTCCAAAGATGCTAAGACCACGCCTAGAAGATGTCTTGAATCTGTCATTGGAAGTAGGTTTGCTTTTTGACTGGACAGCACGCCTTTTAAACCGAGTGCTCTTAAGCCTGGCGCGCACTATACTACTTTGCACATCGCAACACAATTAAACCGTCGTGACCTAGTTTTGAATCGTCGTCACGATTTTCATTTGCACAACAGGGCCATGCACACTATAGGACTGGCCATTGCCCATTGTCAGTCAAATGATTACACGTGCACACGGCTTCTATACATATTACGGTACAACAGCACAGAACAACATACAGTTTGCAACAGTACTATACTTTCAGTGTGTAGCCAGCATACTGGGCCTATGCAAGTTTACAGCTCAACATGGATGTCGACTGCCTCGGCAATCTCTCCAACAGTTTTTTCCAAGCATTCCTACAGGAATAGCTTTTGCTTCCACAGTTATAAAGTACAGATCATTGCTCTCACATTTCTACAAGTTTGTCGTTATCTCCACTGGCTGTACTCGGTCCATATATCCATCTTTTCAACTGAATATTTACACAGAGTTACGTCAAAAGTTGTATTTGTATCACATGCATATAAATTGGTAATTTTGATTGGTCAGATTTTTCAGTCACTTGCAACTGTTGCCGTACAGAGTTGGGAAGAACCAACACGTTATTCCCAACTGGAAGTGCTGTGATTTAGAACTTGTCCTCAAACTGCCAGTCACAGTCGTAAACTCATGCACACTACACAACTGTCGGAGATCCGACGATCGAGTTGAGTTGCAACGGGCAAAGTCGTATAGTGTGTGACTAGCTTTAAGTTAATGTTGGATTCAGATTCAGTTTCATGTTGGCTGAAGTGAGATGTGAAAGTGTCAAGTCTGTATTATTTATAACAATTGTTATGTTGATTACTTGACATGGTTTCATACATTTTTTACTTTGTCTAATATGAGAGTGATGATTGGTGAACCTCCAGGGCTCAAAATAAGCTTGAAAAAGGGTACAGCCAAAGTGAACGATATGGCTGTAAGTCTGTCATATCATAAGACATTTCTGAGCCCCCATGGCCATCAGTAATGGCGAAACAGTCATAGCTGTTGGTGCTTTAAGTTGAACCCTGAACCTCTGTGCTAAATTTTGAGCATGGTGGACAAGGTAATTGTACAAGAATAGGTCAAGAGCTCGAAAAAACATAAATGTGTGTTGCCATACATGCATGAACAAATTTGTAGAAAAAAAAGGAAGCACAAGGGACTCTGTTTGGGTTTTTTAGATACTACCCAATCCTTGATCACATTCAATAAAGATTTATATTGTTTATTCTGCTCAGATTGCCAATAACACTGAACTGGATGATCAGTGGCGTCAACTTGGTCTTGAAATGATTGTCACTCTGTCGGAAGTTGCTCCTGCAATGCTTCGAAAGTTTCCAAGATTTCTGCCAATGATCAGTGAGTTAACTTTTAATGGTTTTCCTGTTAGTCAAGAAAATCAGTGATGCCAGGGTGCATCTCTATCTTACTGCAATGTAGAAGAGTCCTTTAATTTTCCAAATTTCATACTATATCCCCTGGAGATGTAGCGTTGAATATTTCTTCAGTTACCATAAAAGAAAGCAAATATAAATTTCTTGGTCTTGATTTTTTCATCAGTCTGTACAAAGTTCCAAGGTTTTTGCGGGTAATCAGTGAGCCTTTCTGTAAGTCAAGAAAATAAAAGACCATCCCAAGTTGACATTGCTGTGTGAAAAGTCTTGAGGAGATTTAGTTTTCAGACAACATTCCAGTGGCCTTTAGTTTTCACAACAATTTTCATGCAACTGAAAATAGCAACTTCAGTTTGATTTGAGGTGAAAAATGCAGTATGCTCTACATATTAAGTTTCCTATCATAAAATTTCCTTTGATTTGGTAGTGAACCAAATGTTGGCCATGATGGTTGATATCGAAGATGACCCAGAATGGTCTCTATCAGATGAAATTGACGATGATGACTGTGATACCAATGCTGTGGCTGGTGAGAGCGCCCTTGATAGATTTGCCTGCGGTGTTGGTGGCAAAACCATGCTACCACATATCATTGGACAGATTCCCAGCTTCCTGCAGAACCGTAAGTACTTGTGACCAGCTTTTTTAATTGCGTCAAATATTATAAAGTGGTTCAGAATGTACTTGTTGCATAAGAAAAGTAGAAGATCTGTTTGGTGGTGTGTGTGAATGTTTATCTGTGTTTGTATGAGCAGCTTGTAGGACCAATTAGCAAATAGTGTTAAATTTCAAAGGACCATATGTGAAAGTTATCAAATCTATTGTTCTTTTAATTAATATTGTAGTTTTCCCAATTGCAGGAATTTCATTAATTTGGTGGTGGGGATGAGTCAGGATGTATTATGTTCTGTAGGCTCTTGAAGCACAAGTTTTTCAGTCCTTAATTAGATTCCTCCTTGAATTTATTGGACAAACTGATGTTTCAAGGGAATAGAGAAAACCCCAAATTTTAAATAAAATCAGACCCTTGAATTTAAATGTTAGTGGCAGCATCACAAAGAAAGGAAAGTGAAATGTGTTCATGTGAACATCTTTTGTTTTGTGTGTATAACAGAAAGTTGGCAACACCGCCATGCAGCTCTGATGGCCATCTCTGCTGTTGGTGAGGGGTGTCACAAACAGATGGAAACAGTCCTAGAACAAGTTGTTGATGCTGTTCTGCCATTCCTGCAAGATCCAGTGAGTAATTTTTAGTGATCGTGTACTTACGTGTTTACTGTGGTGTTCAATGTTGTGTTGGTTGTCAATGAGAGACCATCAGACTGGTATGAACTTAAATTTTTTCTTAAAAAAATAATTGCCATTGAACTTGATAGATTAATATTCATGGAAATGGTTAGAAAGAAGGGTCAGTGAGTGATGGTGGGGCCATACCACCTGCTCCCACACCAAAATATTGGCAAAATTGATAGGTTGATGGCAGGTGTGTTTACTCCTATTCCGTAGGGGGAAACCATTAGCCAGAATTTCAGTTCCTTCACTTATACTCACCTCCCCCCCTCCCTTATAAGATAAGATTCTTAGCTACTGGATTTGTTGCTATAATCTTGCAGACAGTAAAATGGTTTAACCCTTTAACGTTGCTTGGGTCCTTTTGGACCCATATGGAGAGCACCGCTGTCACCCATCTTTACTGTTTCACGCGGAGCTCGAAACTACGACTAGCTACCCGAACATTCAGCCACAACAACGAGAGGGACAATAGTTTAAGGTCACTGGGTCAATATCCTATGGAAGCTGATGGAGGGCGTGCTACGTCTGCTCTTCCGCCTACTCCCGAGGCACGCAAATATGCCCCAATTGGAGCACAACGGTAAAGGGTTAATCTAAAGTATCTGCAGCACGGGTCTGTGCACACACGCAGAGAGAGCGGCGTTGGCTTTGCAGTAAACACACTCCACAGGCTTATTTTAACCCTTTACCGTTGCTTGGGTCCTTTTGGACCCATATGGAGAGCGCGGCTGTCACCCATCTTTACTGTTTCACGCGGAGCTCGAAACTACGACTAGCTACCCGAACATTCGGCCACAACAACGAGAGGGACAATAGTTTAAGGTCATGGGGTCAATATCCTGTGGAAGCTGATGCGGGGCGTGCTACGTCCCCTCTTCCGCCCACTCCCGAGGCGCGCAAATATGCCCCAATTGGAGCACAATGGTAAAGGGTTAAGTAGGAGTAGAGAATTTGAAGGTCAAAAGATGTTTGTTCCTTTCCAATAGAAATTACAGATTGGAATGAACATTATGCACATTTGAGCTGACATTATCAGTTGATTACTAATTTAGATGAAGTCATTTATTAGACTTTGAGTTTTCTCTCAAAGCAATGTACATGTTGGAAAAGTAACCATATGTGTGACTGATAATTCCTATCAATACACTTTATTAATTCAAAGTAATTTGCTTGTTTCAGAAGACTTCCACATTTTTTTAAACAAATCACAAAATTATTATCTTCAATAAGCTTCTTTCAAAAAAGATGCATTTTAGTGTTGTGCAGTAACTGCCAAGTAGCTGTGTAATTGTCATTGTAGATTTGGCAGTCCCTTTTCCACCCTCAAGTTTTTGCTTGGTCAGTATGAGGACTTGCTTTCCCTTTTGAAATGGCAAAGCAAAAAAGTGAATGAGATGTCCTATATATACATCCCTGAAATATCCTGGCTTGTCTGAAATACTTAAAAGATGGACCCAGCACCGGGTAGCAGTTGAAACTTGGAAGTGGTATGAAAGTACACTGAGTAAAAAATAGGCCCCTTAAAGTGTGGAAAAGGTATGACAAGGAATGCAGAAAAATTAGTTTGTGGTGTAGTTGGAAAATCATCCGGCCCTCACTCAAATGGTTGTGGTTTAATTCCCAGGCTGAGTCATACCAAAGACTTCAAGCAATGGAACCTACTTCTGTTGTGTGTAATGTTTCACATAAGTAAAAGAGTAAGTTTAAAAATCCAGTGCCCAAAAATGGAAAAAAGTTTCAGGTGCTGCTAGATTTAATAGACCAGAAGGTTGTTAGTTGAGGTGTAAAAGCCTTTCTAGCCCTTCAAAGAAGCACAATTGCCCAATAAATGTCAAAAATGTCATCAATTGTCTCATGATGGCATCTAAAAATAAGGTTTTTAGGTCTCAACAGGATATGGTGTGTTAGAGGGGTACTTATTTTAAGCATATTGGTTAAATTGTATTGAAATCAGATGTGTGATTCTCAAGGTATGAGCAAGTAAAGTTGTCACAATTTCAGCAAAAATTGAACTTGGAGCAAGCACATATGACATCATATCCCCACATTATTGCACAGTTTTCTGTTTTTATTTAGTGTCTTGAGAACTTTAAAAACTTTGAATCCCCAACAGGGAGGTCCTATTCCTATTAAGCTCAAGGGTAAAACAGCAGTCTAAAACAAAGGAAAACAAAGCATTCCTTGTCAATGTGAGGAAGTTATATTAGCTCTGCTGCCCTCAAACTCACTTTGGAACACAAACCTACTGACTTCATTTACTGATATCTTGAGAAATACATGTCGGATTTGAATGAAACTTTCATCACACTGTGAAGATTTAGTTCCTCTTTCACTAATGAAAATTAAATTTTTGCATAAACTTCGCCTTTCGCCTACAGGTAATAAACCTAACTCAAGTCTATTGCTTCTTTTTTTATTTTTTGCAGCATCCGAGAGTTAGGTATGCTGCCTGTAATGCCCTTGGTCAAATGGCAACAGATTTTGCTCCTACATTTGAAAAGAATTTCCATCAAAAGGTAAGGAGAGGCCTCAATCAATGAAGTTTTAAGTTTGTTGATGAATATATTTCATTGTTGTTAAAGATGATTTTCCAGCAAAAGGCCTAATTTTCCTTTAAAATTAAAGAGCAATAGTTCTTTAAAAGATCTGTGGAGTTTTCATGGTTTAAATGTTTCTGAGGTAACCAATTGCCTATGCCAAAATAATGATGTGGTGTGTTGCTCGGTGTTGATATTTCTTTTGTTGGGCCCATACAATCTGTAATTACTCATCAGATAATTTTAGCTTTGATGAGCAATGTTTCACAAGGACACAATTAACTTCCAAAATAAAACCCTTAGCACAGGTTACAACTGTCCTTGAACGGAAGGTTGCAAAAACAAGGGATAACATCAGCCATTCTTAGCTAGTCCCTTATTCCAATCGATTATTCGATCGGTTATTCATGATAAAAGTGCAAAATAGAAATTAGTCAAATTACTCCTGTGATCCATTTAGTCAATGTTTGGTGAGAATTGTGGCTATTTTTTGGGTTTTAAATGCTTTTTACATCAAATACCGCACTTAATCATTTGTATGTCACCAGACGTTAAATAGGTTTTATTGGCAAATGAAGTGATATCGATTGCTTAGGGAGGTGTTGCTCATACCATCAATACTCATTGGCCAAATATTTCAGTTTGAAGTGAAGAGGAATGGGGTTTGAACATGGGTAATCAGTCTTTGTAGCACTCATTTGCACTTGTCCATGACAGTAATTATCTTCCATATTCTGCTCAATTCTAGTGGACAGACATGTTGAAAAGAGAATTTATTCCTTATTTTTATCTTCATTTTATGCCAAGTAATTGTAGTCATTTAAATATCAAAGCTTGTCACCAATGGAAACCAATTGCATTGTTAAGTGGTAAGAACATCCAACTTGTAGCTTGTCCAGAGTTCAAGTCTTGGTTGATAACAAAGGTTGCAAAAGTAGAACCTACTGCCATTGGGCATTTTGCTCAACATTGGCTATAGGCCAATTGGTTAGATACAAAGCCATTAAACCTCAACAAACTAACTTGCCACCAATGGAAACAGTTAGTGTATAACCATAAAAGTGTGTTCAATAATTATAAGTGAATAAATGTATCAGTTATTTGAATATTTTTGCTTTTCTCTTTTGGGGTCAGGTTATACCAGGGCTGCTTATTGTCCTAGACGACCATGCTAACCCAAGAGTACAGGCTCATGCAGGTGCAGCACTTGTCAACTTTAGTGAAGATTGTCCAAAGAGCATCCTTATTTCATACATGGGTAATATACTGCCTAAGATTGAAGAGATTCTTCAACAAAAAATACAAGAAGTAAGTATCTTCAATTTTTCTGTTTCAAATGAGGATTTCATTATTTAAGTGATTGATTGTTTTTGAGGAGTGTGGTGTTACTGTGGTATTTACTGTCAGTTTCATGTCCTTAAATAGTATAGGTTGAAAGCGTATCAGTTTATGATGGATAATTATCACTGTGTGGAAAATAACATTTTAATAAAAAAGTGAGAAATTTCCAAATCATGTTTGTATCTAGATTCTCAACAGAGAAATGAAAGAAAATAAACACTATGAGTGGTAACCTTGGAGATTGAAAAAGTGTAAGAGAGTTGCTAAGCATCCCCCTTTCCCAGAACATGGCAGGTAAAATCCCCCTCTTTGCATTTCCATCGAAATAAGAAAATTGGCATTATCTTGGTGTCTTACTCAAAAAGAAGATCTCTTTGCAGCAATGTTATAACTTACATAAATTTATGGCCTTTTAAACCCTTCAAAGTGCACCTTACAGGGGTCCCTTTTAATCAAGCTTTTGTCCCCCTAAACCCAATCATAACTTAAGCCTAGGACAGCATCACTTTGGACTTTGGGTTTAAGAGCAAAAAAGGCCCAGCCCCTTTTTTTGTTTGTTTCTGGCAGAATCCCTGCATATGGATGGTTTTTATTGTTAATGTTCCCATTTGTTATGTTACTAATCTGTTTGCTTATGTTTTATATTTTGTTCATTTTATGTTTCATATTTTGCTTCTTTTTAATACCCTGTTTAAATAGCACTACATCCAGATGCAATCTTAGCTGTAGCAGTAGAGACTTAACATATTTCCCAGTGTTCCTCACACTGCCAAACAGTTATTTTGGAGAATGTTGCACAGTACTGTAGGACTGTGTCATATTAAAATGTATGAACTCATAGATTATTGTCTGGTAATTAAATCAACATCTTCCCTCATCCTTACTTCCAATTTACTCATGTAATCCCCATTTACCTGCAGTAAGACCCTGAAAAACTAAAAGCATGGGGGTTAAGGGCACCATTGCAGCCATGCCACACTTGAAACATGTCATCAGATTTATAAATTGCTTTGGACAGAAAAAGGGAAAAATAAAAACCAAAAAAAAACACTCAAATGCAGTAAATTACAATGATTTGAAATAGGTCTCTACAACTACAACAGTTCTAAACAAGACAGAATTTTATTTTATAGCTGGTGCAGAAAGGTACCAAACTGGTCCTAGAACAGATGGTTACTACACTGGCTGCTATTGCCGACACTGCTGAGGAAAAATTTGTAGATTTCTATGACAACTTTATGCCCAGTCTCAAGTACATCATGCAGAATGCAACATCAAAGGAATACAGGTTGCTACGGGGAAAGACAATAGAATGTATCAGTTTGATTGGTTTAGCTGTTGGTACCCAAAAGGTAAGATAGATGTTCCTCTGTGTGTTCAGTTTTGTTGCTTTTGGATCACTGTTAAGAAGTAAAGTGGGAAAATAAATTGGGACATAAAATGATATGCAATATAGAAAAAATGATTGAAGAATTGAAGAATATCTTTAAGCCTGATAGTAAGTCCATTTGTAAAATGGTGACTGAACCCACAGTGGATTAAAGAGAAAGCTTGGTGTGATGTTTTTATTGCTGCTATCTGCAAAAGTTGGGTTTATGTGATTGTTTCAGATTTGAAAAAGGAGAGAGGACAAATAAGACTGGTAAAGTTAAAAGCAATTAACCCTTTTTCAAATAGCAAGTACAAAGGATTGTGGGATAAGGTTTGAATTTGCATCATTTTGTCAATGGCATTTTACTGTAGCCAAACATATGTGCACTTACAGTCTATTCTACAATTCTGTTTTTGCCATTTGGAAAAGTGGCATCAAGGTGGTCACCAGCCCAGTTTGAGTGCTAGTTAATTTCCTGATCTGGCACATTTGCCTCACTGTACCTCCATGAAATTTACCCCATGGAATTTACCCCATAGGCTAGGGCATATGTGAGACAATACTCTTACTACTGTGCATCTGCGCTAGTGCTATGGATATTCCTATGTAATTGTGGGTGTATTATGATTTCAAATCATTTGAACATTTGCCGTCTTTCAGACATTCACAGTGCTCAAAATCAGATTCACATGATGATTTGTGGGCATTATTCATGCACAAGTGGTATCTTCAAAGTTTGCACAATTTTATTTGTTCAGATTGTCAATTTTATAAGTACTTTTTTCTAAAGTTGATAATTTTTGTGCTGGTAGAAAGCAAGCTGTTTTTTCTCCATGCCAGTCTGCAATTGGTAGTGGCAGTAAGGTCCAACCAGCAGGGTGACAACCCTGATAGAAATATGATTTGTATTTGTTACTGCTCATTTGTTCCTCCTCATTTGTTTTATGAGAACTTTGATTTTTAAAATTTACAAATTTTATTTTAGTCTTTTTTCAGCCCATTACTTATTCTCCATTTCTCTTTTACCTTTCTGCTGCATTGTATCATTAAATATGATTTGTTTAATTGCAATTTTCCCTTGTAGTTCATGCAAGATGCTAATGAAGTCATGCAGCTGTTGTTGAAGTCTCAGACAGATGCTAATGATATGGAGGATGACGACCCGCAGATATCGTATATGATCTCAGCTTGGGCCAGGATGTGTAAACTTTTGGGACCTAGTTTCCAGCAATATCTCCCTGTTGTCATGGGACCATTGGTGAAGACAGCTTCTATGCGACCAGGAATAGCTTTCCTTGATGGTTAGTTTTCTTCAATACCCAAGATGTTTGGGGGCAGTTAAAAGGACTGAGGAACTATTTGATATTTAATTTGATATTTTTTATGTAGGATCTCAAGAACTTACGACTATATGCAGGCCTTGAAGTCTGAGGCCTGCAAGTACAATGGCACACCACCACTGGCCACAAATCACTGTGAAGAGTGCAATATTTTGCACAACTATATCAAGAATGGGGGAGCTCACACAAATGTGTTGAAGTTTAGTAACACAACACACCTACGAAACTCCTTAATTTCGCAAGGAGTGTGATTTGTAGCACAACTGGAAAATTTAAAACCCAAAGCCAGTATATGAGAAGTCATCTAGTCAAGTAATGATATTTTTATTTATGGCATTTATTCAGAGATGTATGATATCTCTATTTATCCTTTTCCAGCTGACCAAGCCAAAAATATGACTGAAGAAGAAGGGTGGCATTTTGTGAATGTTGGGGAACAGCACACATTTGGGGTCAACACCGCTGGGCTGGAGGATAAAGCTACAGCCTGTCAGATGTTGGTATGCTATGCAAAAGAACTGAAAGAAGGCTTTGCAGATTATGCAGAAGAAGTTGTCAAGATTATGGTGCCTAACTTAACTTTTTATTACGAAGACAATATCCTTTCATAAAGTACAGGAGGAGTGTTTTTATCGGCAGATGTTAACATTTTGAGCATATGTCACCCAGTTGGGACAATTATATCTGTTCTGTTGTCAGAATTCATGCTTCAAGCCATGAAAAACTGCAGAACTGCAGAACAAAATTATATTAATTTTCCAGGCTAGTTTAGCAAATGCAGAACGAGTGCTACATAGCATGAAAAACTGTATATTGTAGCATGCTTTTGAAGCACAACAAGGTTGTCCCAACTGGCTCCATATTTCGTCAAATCTTGTGTAATGTCAAGCATTACAGTAGCCTTTTTAAGCAGTCATGCCTGATGATTTGATTGGTTCAGATAACCAGGTCTTTTTTTCTCTTCCTATATTTTTTCCTCTTTGCAAGGATTTATATCTTCAATGCAGCCATGTTCATCTCACAATTCAAACACCTTAAAACATTGTCACATATATATTTATTTCCCCTTCAGTCACTCTGACCATCTACTGATGTATAGTGATAATGACTTTATGTTCTGTAAGTATTTAGTTTCCATTATGGAAACAAAATAAGTCTGTGTCACCTTGTTTTTCTGTGTTATATAGACACATGTTTTGCAACAATCTAATGAAATTTGTGTTAAAAACTTGTACTGGTTATTTGTTACCCTTGTGACGTTTATTTTAATTATGCAGTGATTTGAACTAGAACTGTTTTTGTAAGGGATGAACTACCAATTGCTAACACCATTGAAAGTAATGATGATGAGGACCAAGGCAACAATTTCTGCATACAGGCATATTAAAGAACAAATTAAATAGGTGGTCCACAGTTTCAGGCCCATTTAAAGTGTTTTTATGTTGCAAATAATTAATATCGTGCCTCTGTGAAATGGCTTCCTTGCTCAAAGTTACGTTTGGAATAATCACCGACTTGAGTCTGTGAACAGAGATGGCTAATTTCAATGCATATGTCAGCAAGACTTCTTTTTTTGCCACACATGAGGTGAAGTTGTAATCCACAAGCAACAGGCTTTTGCCACGTTTGTGGTCGCTTAGCCACAACTATTCTTCCTTCGCTTAATTATGATGAGTTGCCTGGGTTTACTGGATTTGGTCAGGTTTTCCTTAACCATCATTGTGTTCACTAACCAGATATACTGCTGCAGAGTCCCTACCACTTCTCTTGGAGTGTGCTAAGATCAAAGGAGAGCAGTACTTGGTGGAGATGTGGGCCTACATCTACCCACCACTTCTCAAAGCTATTCAGACAGAGCCTGAAGTAGATATACTAGAACAACACATGGAGTCATTTGCAAAGGTAACTCTAAGACTTGCTCAAAATAGACCTTCATTTTTTTCTGCAGTTTCACTTAAAAATTAGGAATATTAATGAACTAGCAATCTAAGCTGAAATCAGATGTGAACTGGTGGCTCCCTGCTGCCATGCTTGGTGCTCATCATAAGCAATAAGACTAGGGAAAACAAACCATTGAGCCACAACTGGAGAAAGGGCATGGCCAGTCATACTTGAACCAGTCGGTTAGAAACTGATCAGTAAAACCTCATTTAACTAACTCTTGCTGAAAGTTTGTTCTGGGAAGGGGGAGTGGGGGGGGGGGGGGGTAATTAGGCATGGAGTAAAAGTTTGTTAGGCTTATTCCAGTGTAGCATTTACTTTCTTTCTGCATAACTCTGTTTTTGTTTCGCTCAGGGAGTGACACTTCCCAGTGAGTCCTAAAAGGTTTCCTAAGTGGACTCCCTATCACACCATTTGCTATTTATCTGCTTTTGTTACTTGTAAATTACTGTGCTGTGATAAACCAAATGCATGAATGAATGAATGAATGAATGTATGTATGAATGAATGGATGAATGAATGAAAGTTTTGTTTGTACAAGGAGAGATGATTCCCACTGTCAAAACCACCTTTGGATTAGTAGTTCAAAACTTACGTAATAAAAAAAAAGAAACCTTCTATAATTCATTATACTGACTACATTTGGAGTTAGCTCAGTGGTTGGTTCGATGAAAGTTGAATCAGAGAGGTCCCCAAAAGAAATGCAGGTGGAACCACCATGAAACATTTTAGTGATTTAGAATTGCTGCTCCTGCATTGGTTTCCATGGTGATGATAGATAGACTTTGAAGTGGTAATTTAAAATGAGATGTGGATGTTTGACCATGTGGTAAATCTATTTCAATAATTTACTTCAGGTCTGACTGATGAGTAGTAGTTTGGAGCAAGTTGTTACCCTCTTCCAACCATAAATGATTGTCTGGAGACAGTGGCGCAACATCCACATGATCAGGGAGGCGACCCTCCTCCTGACAAGACTGCTGGAGGTAGATGTCCATAGAGAGTGATTTGTTCTTATTAGGCAGATGGTAAAATTAGTTCAAGGTCCTCAGAGCAGGATTGGGATAAAAAAAATTTTTCTTGCCAAGCCAAAAAGAGAAGTCAATTTTTGTAGTTGGTTATCCACGATCAGATTTTCTTTGGATCCTGGATAAACACCCAAGCACATTCTTGACCCTGAAATGTGGAATGCAAAACCCAAAGTATTCATGTTAGTTCAAGAGAGAAATTTGAGTAAACTGAATAATTAGGCAATTTCTTAACTGTACCCATCTTGAATTGCTATTACCTTTCTCGTGTATCATTTCCTGTTCATGTTGTTTTTCTCCCCTCAACAGTGTGTGGAATTCCTAGGAAGAGGCTGTTTAGACAAAACCAAGATGCAGGAAGTTGCAAAAGCTTTGAATGAAATGATGGAATCACATTTCAAGAGGCAGACAGAAAGACATGGTAATAATTGACTTGATTTTCTCTTCATGAAACCAAAAAGAACTCATAAGCTACTAATATTTTGCTCAAGTAATCCTTTCTAATTTGAGTGTTTCTGTGTTTTTGTGTAGCTTGTGGTCCATTCTTAGGGCCATTTTCATTCCTCCATAATTCTAAATGAGTAAATATCTACATTTATTAATGGAAACATTTTTTTTTGGAAGTGGCCTAGCATTTTGTTTGTTCCACATGTGAAGCCTTCAAATTTTGAGATATATAAGTGCAATTGCATACCAATACTCACCTCAAATTTCTGTCACAAATGCAATTTTTACACACCTAAATGAAGGAAAAGTAACTGAAGAAAATGTATTAAAGTTTGATGAAACAAAACACCTGGCAGACTCCTTAGTTTCTCTGGAGATCATGGTTTGCAGTATACCTGGAAAATCTTAAAGACAAGACCTGAGTATTATCTGATAAGTTTAGACGTGTAAAGGTAAACAGAGTTGGGAAATGAGTGGAATAAATTTGAGGTGACTGATGGTGTTAAGTTTTCCTTGTGTTGGTTATAAAGGCATATTATTGCTGTGAGGTCTGTCATTACAAGCAGATCTATGTAAATTACCAGCAGACCTGTGTAAATTATAAGCAGACCTGTGTTAATGATGCAGGAGATGAGTTGGAAGTTTCTTCAAGGAGCAGTATGGAGCAATAGGTCCAAGGTCAATGGGTAACAATTTTACATGGGTTTACAACTGATGGCAGGAAATAAACACATATAAAACAGTATGCTATGTGCAGCCAGCGCTGCCCTCAGATGTTTTGTTATCATTTGACCTGAACAGAAAGGTCACAAAGGCATGCGCACATATATACTTCAAACTCATCTATTGGTATGGTGGAATGGTTGAGCCACACTTTGGTGTATACGGTCCAAGGTTCCATCACCCATGTGTTTTCAATGTTGTTTACATGTTATAAAGTCAGCATGACTCAAATATTGGTTGAACTGAGTATTTCTTTGTATTAGTCTGTGAAAACTGTTTTATCTTTATTTACAGAACAAAGAAAGGATGAAGATTATGATGAGGATGTAGAAGAAAATTTACAAGATGAGGTGAGACTACCTTTCAACATCTCAAGTTCTAGCTTGTATATTCTCTCTCTTTATATGTATGACAGTGGGACAAACTTACAAAATTTTTGCCAAGAACCCATAATAGATGACTGAATGTAATAAAATGTGCTACAATTTTGGTTTTCTGTAGGGAGAGGGTGTCTGCACAAATGGTTAAGGAAGAACAGAGTTAGATTGAACTTTATTTAATGTAAGGGTATTAGAAAAGAATGTGCTTATTAAAACTGTGCAAGTTTCAGACAGAGCAATCTCAGTTTTTGCTTTTTTTTTTTGTTTCATGCTGACTCTTTGCCAAATGCAGATAGAATCTATGCATTCCTGATGTTTCATAAGTAGATGTGTGTATGTGTGAGACACTTGTTTGTAAATATGATATTTCAGGTTAATGGTAAAGGATGTTGCATATGGTATGAGGATGACCCATATTGAGAACTTGTTTGCCATATAACAGCTGATACTTGGTCATGTCGGCATTTCAATGCTTTCTCCCTTCATTTCCCATAGTTCTTAGGTATTCTCTATCTTAATTTAATAGGTTTTTCAGCTTATATTTGCTCAACCGACTTTATGGAAATGCTGAATGGAGAATGGGTGAATTACAGCATTAATATACAAAAGTAGTCATGATACCTATCATGAACCCAGGAGCTCAGTCTATAATTGCCATTTGATGTTAATTAGTATGTATCTAAAGAGACCACTCATTGGTAATTTACTCTTTTATTTCTGTCCTAGGATGATGATGATGTTAAATTACTCAGCAAGGTCTCCGATGTAATTCATTCAGTTCTGGGCACTCATGCTGAAGCAGCCCTTCCTATGTTTGAAACTTTGCTACCAAATATAATCAGACTTTTGGTAAGTATAAATCTTTGGGACATATTTGGTGATGTGGAAGTTATTAATAAACCCAGTTTTAAAGTGTAACAGTCATAGCAAGTCCTATTTTGTGCACATTCCCGGTAATCTTTAGCTTTATTGCTCTATGTATGTGATGACTGATTTGACCATTTGATGTTTTGCACAAAAGACCCTTGCCTTATCTCCAACACGTTACAGTCAAAATGGTGTTAATTTTGTTGTAAGCAACATTTGAACATTGGCAATATGGGCGCTATGCCTGATTTGTGCAAATAAAGACTTCCTCACTTGTACTCCTTTATGCAAGATTATACCCATTTCATGACCCACCCATGGAGTAACTTGTCATCCCAGGCATCTGAGTATTGGAGATGTATTGCAAAACAAAAAAAAATTTAACTGGTACCACCAAGTCCAAGCCTCCTTAAGTTGTTTTTAACTGGATACTGTTTGACAAATGCCTTCCTTCTCTCTCTCTCTGCCCTCTAGCCTCAGGACAGACCCTGGACAGACAGGCAGTGGGGATTATGTATATTTGATGACCTTATAGAATTCACAGGATCGGTAAGTTCATTTACATATTCTAAGTAAGTTGTAAGACTTTGTTTTTATTAGCTTTGTGAGTAGTTTCTCCCATGAATTTAAAGCAACTTAACACAGGATTACCAGGTAAGGGAATCCTACAGCCTTTGAAGAAACTGTTTTTTCCTGCTCATAGAGATGAATGTGAGCAGCTGAAGGTGACCTTTAGTGAGGTCCTTCAGCCTCAAATTTTCTAGCTTTATTTTCTGCATACAATTTGTCTTCCTCATATTCAGTAAAACTGAGGGAAACAAGAGCTATTTTAGTGTACAATTTTAGTTAAACAATTTGAATGATTAACACTGATGGACCCCAAATTTCAGACCATCAAGTGACCATTCCCCTGTATTTGGATTCGCCTGACGACTTCTTTTTATCCATCTGCCATAAAACAGTACAATGACTCCTGCAGACGTTAGCCAGTGCCCTCTTTTGTCATGTTTCATAGTTCTTATATTAGGGTTTAGTGCAATTGTGTTTATTTTTTACACATTTTAGTAGTTCATTCAGTCAGCAGTCCTCTTAGAATATGAAATTCACATCGTTTTACATCCATTTATTTGTTTATCTATGCATCATCATATTACTTATTTTACATTGTTGTCTTACTGTTCATTTTTTGTTTCGAGCTCTTACTCAAAATTTCCACTGTATTTTATGAAACTGTTGGCTGAATAAATTAAATATCTATCTATCCAATATCTATCTATAAAAGTAAACGCTGGATTTGTTGGGAGGCCCTTTCATCCTTTTGACCCTGTGAATTTGACAAGAGACTGTTATGAGTTGCATTAGAGCCCTGTAGGTCTCTTGCAATTGTCCTTTAGTTATACAAATTGTAAACCTTGAAATGTCACAAAAATTTTGAAATTTATTGGAAGGCCTGGAAAAGCCTTGAAATTCAGCAAAATTAATTAACATTGTGGAAAAGTCATGGGAATTTTCACAAAGTGGCATTACTCTTTATATAAGTGATGTCTTCCATAGCCTCCTCTTGGAAGCAACAATGCAAACAAAACCACAGGTGCCAAATGGGCGCAATTTTAGCAGCATTTGGCTCCTTGTCAAAATTATGTGGACACATTCGTGAAATTGGGGTGCATTTGCAACCAATTTGGATGCGCCTGACAGCACTGGTGGAAATTCATTGTGGTTGATAGTTGCAGATACATCTTGATTTGGGGGTAGGTTTATCTTGTGAAAAGAGAAGAATTTTTACCATTTGATATTTTGTTTTCCTACTAGCATGCATTTAAATACAAGGACTATTTTCTGAGGCCGATGTTACAGTATGTATGTGACAACAGACCAGAGGTTAGACAAGCAGCAGCTTATGGCTTTGGTGTTCTAGGAAAATTTGGTGGTCCTGACTTCGGTCCAGCATGTGCAGGTAAAGTTGGAGAGTCTGGTACTTTTCCTAGGTATACATATGAGATCTTGACTGTTTTCATGGAAAAATACTGTACATTTGGCCTGATGTAATCTATATAAGATGGTCATGTAGGCAAGATGTGTGGCTTTAAAATCTTACCCAACATTGGTGTTCGTCAGTTAGATGGAATTTTATGGCCCAGTCTCCAACCTATTGATTCAAGTCAAGCTGGCCATGGCCTTTTTTCAGTTGTGGCCCATTGGCTTGTTTTTCCCTACCCAATTGCTTATGCAGAGCATCACTCGTTGATGTAAGTATTACTAGATCATTGAGTGGTAGAATGGTTTATTCCAGCTGTTGTGCATCAATGTGTTGCACATGTGTGTTAGTTCAAATTTTGCTCTGTGTACATGGGTTCTTCCTGGTTTCCTTACATTTGGCTTTTGACTTGCCACTAGCTGTACTTAGGCAAAGTTGGCTAGAAAACTGTTTGCACCCCAGGAGGCTGCAGTCTGACAGGCAACTGACTTAGTCAGCTCTGTAACCATGCGTATGCATGGTTACAGAGTCAGTTGCCCCTCAGACTGAAGCTACATTTATTTTTTGCAAAATGAATGTGAAAGTGTGAATTTTAACTGGCACCCAAGAGAACTGTCACAAAGTTAAATATCTTTGTAACCAAACACTCCCAATTTGTTGATCCAATGGTTATCAAGTCTATCCTTAAAACAGCTGATAGAAGGGTACATTTATAACATTCTTGGGCAGTGAATTCCAAGAGTCCATATTTTGTTGTGCAAAAAAAAAAAAATTGGTGTAGTAAAATTTTAACCCGTAGATTAACAAGTTTGAGGAAGTTTTCAATTGTCTTTGTTCCAATGTGTAAATCTTGAAACACTGAATGAATTCTCTTCCTTTTTTCATCTGCAGAGGGCATTAAACAACTTTCAAGCATCATAGCAGACCCCCAGTCACGTTTTGAGGAGAACATTAATGCCACAGAAAATGCAATCTCTGCTGTCGGCAAAATATTGCAGCACAACCAAGGAAACCTCAACATAAATGTAGATGAAGTATTGCAACTTTGGTTTTCCTGGTTACCTGTTTGGGAAGACAAAGAAGAGGCCAGCCATGTTTTCAAATTCCTATGTGATTTAATAGAATCGTAAGTTACATTGGATTTCTTCGTAATTTTGAACCCTAGACCTATTTCCAAATAGCAATTGCAAAGGATTGTGGGATAGAGTTTTGGTGTTTGCCATTTTTGTCAATGGCATTTTACTGTGGTGAAAATTGACCTACACCCAAAATGCTATCCCACAATTCATTGTAATTGCTGTTTGGAAATAGGTCTCTTTTATGTCTGTTTGTTCACAGGGGATAGGGAGGGGTAGGGAAGAAGGGGATAGGGAGGGGTGGGGAAGAAGGGGATAGGGAGGGGTGGGGAAGAGGGAAGGGTGGATAAAAGGGTAAACATTGAGTCATCACAAGTATTGTGTATTAAGTGATGGCTTCAATACCATCTGTATGTGTAAGTATGTTATGGGCTGTAAAGCATCATGCATGTAGCACTGTCAGTGTACCATTAAATGAAATGGTTTGATGTCTCTGTTTTTGTCTTAAATTAGGAATAACTCTGTCATATTAGGACCTAATAACTCGAACCTACCAAGAGTTGTGGCAGTCTTTGCAGAGACCTTTGCCAAAGAGGGTTTGAAGGATGATGAAGAATTGTATAGGAGATGTACAATGATCATAAGACAAATACAGGTGAGTATCATGTATCATGGTTGTGATGTAGCCTGCAGTATCCGTTAGGCAAATGCAGGCTCCTATCGTGTATCTCACTCGTGATGTACAATGATTGTAAGACAAATACAGGGGAGTATCATGTATCATGGTTGTGATGTAGCGTACAGTATCCATTAGGCAAATGCAGGCTAGCATCATGTACCGCAGTCATGATGTACAATGATCATAAGACAAATACAGGTGAGCAGGCTTTGACAAATTCTTTTTTCATTACTTGTCCATCGGGCTAGGGATTCCCAAAGCCTACTTGTCCGCATGAATATGCATGTTAGTCCATATCTAATTATCTAGTACTAGCCATTGAATTTCTATGTGAAGAACACCTCTGTTCTGCTTGCCCGGCGGGCTACAATATTGAGCAGTTCACTTGTCAGAGTCATTTTTTACTTGTCCTGGCTGTCGGGCGGGGGATTTGTCAAACCCTGCAGGTGAGTATCATTAAACAAAAATGTGATGTAAAACTAGAAAAATGTACTTGCATGGCAAGTACTGATGAAAGCCCAGAAATTGCGGGCACTTTAGCAAACTACTTTACACCTTTCCTTAATCAGAAAAGAAGTTTTTTCATGCAAAATGATACCTTTGAATGTGGATGTATGTTTGTGTTTGCCCATTTCTATTTACTGCAGTAGTAATACAAAATAAAGTCCCCTTATAATGCAAAAGTTAAGCAGTGTTGAAATATTTAACATGGCTGTGCATCCATTCCAAAGGGTAATACAGCATCATTTCTTATTGTATTCAAACAAACACAGATGTAATATTCATCCACTTTCTCTTTTCTGTTGTATTATAAAAAAAAAAAAGGTATGCAGAGATCCACTGCTCTGAGATTGAATTTACTAAATTATTGAGATTCTGCAGCATAGCTGCTCAAGTTTAATTCACCTGACAGATTCAAACAATTTTGTAACTTTATCCTTGAACCTTTCTCTAAATTGAAAGTTCAGCAGAAATATGGTTGCTACTTTAACAAGGTATGAGTAGAATTTCCTTTTTGTCAAAAAGAACCCTGCATTTCAAAAGATATAACCATTTTCAGTGCACCAATGTATCTGAAGCTTTCACCTCTTGATTTTATACAAAACTACTTAAAAGTGAAAGTATGTTAGTTTGAAATCTCCAAGCCTTGAGTTTTAGATTTTCCATGTGTGCTACAAATCTCACCCCTCGGACAATTACAGAGTGTGGTAGGTGTGCTGTTTTGTTAAAGTGTAATAGATGAGCTCCTCACAGTGCTTTGAGGTGAGTGATGGTGTGCAATCGCACTTGCACTCCTCAAAATTCAAGACCCGAATCTCAGGATTATTAGGTTAGATTAGATTTAACATCAACATAAATGTTTTGTATAATTTCAACTAGAAAAAAAGGTAAAGTTGAAATGCAGTTTCAAGTTTGGTACCAGTTCAAGCTGGGTTTCAAATAAATTGCAAGTTCTTTCATTTAGTTGCCTCCTACATCAGGTGGAAGCACAGTGGGCATTTTCTATGACCCCCACCCCTCTGGGGGAGGAGGGATCTTAGTGTGAGGAATTTATTATTTTCCAAGTCAGGGATTTCAAAACAGTGAGAGACTTTTTGTAAACACTGTTTGGATAACTACATTCTTTTCCAATGTTTGACCTGAATAGGCCATTTATACCTTGTTTCAGATTGGTAACCAGCTAGGTATTTCAGCTGAAAATTAGATTCAATTTGAAAAAATCACTCTAGCTTGGGAATTAATGAAAGGTAGATGTCAGTGCTTGACAAGTCTTTGGCTCTAAAATAAAGAGAATTGCAATGTAATCCGTTCAATTGCACAGGACAAAAATGATTGTGTTTTAATCTCAATATCATTGACCCTGCAGAGTAACACTGAAGTTTGGTCGAATTGCCTTAGTCTCCTTACCTCCCAGCAGCAGCAAACTTTGGCAGCAGCTCTCAGTTGAATGGAATACAAATGCATCATGGGAAATATCACATTGTTCAACACCAGCACCTTGGGAAAGATAACGAATCATGGACTGACATAAGCCTGAGTATGTTGAACATATGCATGTTCTAAGAACTATGTTCTCTCATTGTTCTTTTATCAAAATGTGGGATGTGCGTTGCTCCTGAATAACATTTTAAAACAGTTTTGAAGATTTAAACTTGAATTTCAGGAAATGAGCAATGATTGCTCCGTGCAGATTGTTTTCAAGTTGTTATGTTTTCACTCCAATCTTGCAACCCCCATTTTCAACTAAACTCCTCACACATAATCTTGTTAGCAGTCTTTATTTAGATACACTGTTGTTTTTGCTTGATTTAAGTCATATTTAAATTTTTCTAGTTTGCTTATAACCTGTAGTTTATTTTTCTGGTGGATACTTTCAAAAGTCTTCTTTTTTTTTGATATGTAACTACAACTCTTTTGTTGTTTTTCCAATTTCCAAACACCTGGAATAGTCATCAATTTTTAATGAAAGAGCAACACAATCTCTGTGATATTTAAGGAATTGTCCACATTTTATGTTGTTTGCATGAAAAATTAGTCATCCAGACATAGTACCTCAACTTTTATGTTATTTGTGTGAGTAAGTTGTCTGCTGAAAACGTTACCTCGGCCTAAAAGGTTATTGTTGGAAAGACTATGTGCACCTTGGGAGAGCAGTTGAACATTACTTCTCAGAGGATGATGGGTAATTGGCAGCTTTGTTTGGAACAGGGAGTATTTGGGGGAATTGGGATAGCTTGCAAAAAATAGTAAACATTTGTTTCCAAGTTTGGATTACCCAATCAAGGACTGTATTCTACCGATTATCATACTTATGGGATTCCTTCAAGAAGTTGAACTGTTCTTCCATCACGTATATTTTCTTGAATGTATCTTCTCTAAGTATTGACAGATGTCATGTATGACAGCACATCGACTAAATTTTATGTGAAAAATGTGAACATATAAGTTTGGCCGTTGTAGGAACCTTGAAAATTTTCAGAATGCATGACAAAACGAAAGATTACTGCTCTTTAAGCTCATCTGTTCTCTAGAGAAAGAAAAAACGATTTTTTTTCTTTACTCTGTTTCCAGTTGTTTGGAATAAAAAAGCTTGCCTCATCCAGTACAATAGAGCATAGAGTTACCATCACACCAGTTGTGTGGCAATTGTTTTTATGCTTAAAATCATTTCTTTATTGGATTTGTTGCTTGGTGTGACTGAGGCTCAAGTCTCTTTAAGCCTCACCTCTGAGCTATTCATTGGTAATCTTTTTAACACTTGGTGAAATTAAATTTTCTATGCTGTCTGGACAGTCATTGCAGCTTCCCTTGTTGTTTAGGAGATGTCACACCTGAGTAATGAAAATGAAGATTTTTTGATAAAGATCCACTTGACAATGGTTTCATCTGGTTATCATTTCTCTGTTTTTTAATCTTTTGTTTTTATATTGGTCTGTATATCAAGCTATTAAGTGCAATTTCATTGGAATAAAAATGCTTGTTTGGTCAAATATTTTCCATGTAACCTAGGTGACATTTTCATCCAGTATATTTGTTGTCTGACATTCATTTCAACCCTTCTTTAATTATGTTACAATCACTTTGGACATTTATTTATCACAAAGGAACTGGAAGTATTGGTAAATTCTTTCACTTTTTTTTGTAAAGGTCAGATTTTGCATTTTTGCCACAATTATGACAAAACATGAATATGATGTCACCTCCTCCATGTCACCTTTCCACTTCAATTTTCAAACAATTATTTTATGTAAGATTATTGCAGTAGTGTTATGTTTTAAGTTACTTGTTTTATACAATGTCTTCTATTATTCACACACATTCTTCAAGTTCTGGGCCTTTTTAAACTTCATACAGGTCCAAGTCAGTCAATGCAGGATGTTTCTTAGAGTAAATGTAAAATTAGATAGGGATAGATATTTTGTGAATTCATGCATGATGGTCACAAATTTATACTGGCATAAAAAATAATCTCATTTTTTTAAGTTTAACATGTGGGGCTCTTGGAGAAAGACTGTTACCAAGGCAACTAAATCAATGCACTTTTTCCATGGCAGATAGAACTAGTTCACATGTGAGCAACAGAACATTTGTACTTCAGTGTTATAATCTCAGGCAGTGATTTGGGAATTGTATTTAACAGAGTCAAACAATCTCATAATAATATAATAATGCACTTGATACCAATTGTAATCTATATTTTTCTGCTTCTAAATATACTGCCCCCCCACAGTAAAAATTTCAACAGAAGAATTGTAATTGGATGTGTAATAAAACATTTTTTGTTTCCCTAGTAACAAACTTGTTTCAATTCTTCTTAAGTTAAAACTGTTATTCCTGATACATTTTAATTCTTTAATGCACATTGGATCAGCAACTGTGAGTTGTTCTCTTTTCTTCTATTTTAAGTGATTGAATGATCAATAATGCAAGGAATTATGGGAAATGGTTTTTATTGTCATGTGTTGCCTTTAAAGCATTAAGTTATGTTTGCTTTGGGTTGGTCATATAGTCTTGTAAAAAGTGTATACAGCTTGGAATTTGCTCTTGGAAGAAAGGAGAAGAAGATAGCTTCGTGCTTCACCATGTTTCACTTTTGTTACCTTGTCTTTTTGCTTGTACCTGGTCAACAATAGATTCTTTGCTATGAGGCATGCTAGGGGGTGGTGGCAGAGGGACAATGGGGTATGCCCCCTCCCCAAAAATTGCTTGTATAGAAAACAAAAAGTAATTAACCATATGAACCGCTAAAACTAAATTTTTATGATTCATTCTGTCAAAGCACAAAGTCTTCCATCATTTTGCATCTAGTCACATTGGAAAAATGGCAAAAGTTTTACTTCCCCCAGTTCAATGAAACTCCTACATTATGCCCCCAAGATTGGTTACTCAGACTTCTGGCCTGCTTGATGTAATCCATCACTGTGTAATGCCCCCTTTCTGCCAAATGATATTTGATCCATTCTTATTTAAATACTGAAATCATTTCTTTCAACCAGGGGGTGGGGGGCATGTGACTCTCAGGACATAGCATTACGTAACATTAATTGATGTGGTAATTCAAACATGAAATTTCAGTAGCATGTCATATTTAAGTTGCCATCCATCATTTACAATTGTCCCTATTACTTGGTACCTTTGGTAAATATATTATACAGTATTCCCCACCAGTTAAGCAATTGCTCAATAATTGATACCCTAAAAAAATCTGGAGTTCCAAACGCAACTCACCAGCTTTGCTGGTGCATCCTCTGCATTTTATGTGTGAAGAGAAATCTTTGACAGGACCAATTTGATGAAAACTGAGCAGAAAAACCTCATTTAAATAACTAATCGACTTGTCAAAATTTAGTTATGAATACTGGAAAAGAGACATGTAATTCAATCTAATAGGTATTTTAAAATTGTGTGTTTTAAAATCATTTGTCTAGTGTCTTCAGATGTCCCTCCTCCAATAGCTAAAAATGAATACGTGTAATCACATCAGTCCAAAACTAAATTTTGTTACATTTCAGAATCTAGCTTTTGCAATCTTGAACACGTTCCTGGCAATTTTTCTTAAATTTTCTACACTTGACGGTCCTTGGATGGAAATCGGAACATTGTAATGTGTAAACACTGCTTTTTTTATTGCTGGCCCTGTATTCTTTGGTGATGTGTGTGTATGTGATGCTTTAGTTGTAAACACAAAATCCCAAGGTAGGAACTAGGAAGTTGCAACAATTTTCAAATTTGGTATATAGATGTGTCATATTGAGGAAAATAACCCTATGGTTTGTGGTGTAGGCCATTTGAGGTCACCAGAGGTAAAAACGAGAACCTGAAAAACACGATATCTTAAGTTTGGTACAACTAACACTTTCATATTTGGTGTATGGATTTGACATTTTGAGAAGAAGAACCCAGCAGTTTTTGGTGCAGGTGATAGGTCATTTGAGGTCACCAGGGGAAGAAACCAGAAACCTTGTAAATATTTATCTGATGTAACAGTGACTGACACTTTTCATATTTGGTCTATAGAATTGTCATGCTGAGAAAAGTAATCCCTTTGTTGGTTGGAGTTCAAAGTTCATTTGAGGTCCCCAGAATTAAAATTGCAAATTTCAATTTTCAATCTTATCTGATTGTAGAGAGTTTAAAGTTTCCTTTTAACATATTCGCTCTTTGGTCCCCTGAACACTACCCTACTGAGGGAAATATCCCCCCCAGTGCCTTGCCTGGCTGCTGGCTTGAGTGGCTTGTAAAAAAAGACATCTCAACATGACAGCTATGACCATGGAGCAAATATGACGAACTTCGGTTTTAGAGATTATCAATGCAGCGTGTTTATTGTGCAAAACATAGGATTAAACCCAGCTCAGCATATATTATACTGCTACTGTACACATGGAAGACAGTAATTTTTGAAGTGCGTCATTGGTTGGTTATACGTGTGAAATGCGTGATCAGTGCTGTGGTATTCCGGTATGTGTCAATTAACAACTTGAAAATTACACACACACAAACACACCCAGGACAGTAAATTTAAACAATATGTTGGACCACATCAGTTGATGAAGGAATTGTGTAATTTCTTGGCGCCTTCAGTAAAGTCGACATACTGGTTTGTCTTAATTGAAAAAAATGGTGATCTTACGAGATGTCACTTGAATTCAGAAGTTCCATATAAAACATTTACAGGATTATTCTAAGTCAGTATATTTTTCCTTTAATTCATTTTACGGCATTTTCGGCACGCTCGTAGCCAAGGTCTTCATATGAGCAGTTTTTTACTTTTAAATCGAGGCAGATTAGGCGTATATCGCACCTCGGAGCTCATGCAGGCCATTCCGACTTCGATGTTCGTTTTTCGGTCTTCTTTTTACATACATCCATGTCTTGAAAGAGGTAGAGTCCAGTAATCTTTATCCCCAAAATTAGTAAATTTCCCATAATTATTGGGATTCGCTTTCGTCACAACCGTCTCATTTCTAATATCGGGCTTTTATTGGTAAAAAGGTATAAAACACCGTTACTCTGTGGGGAAGATGCTATTAAAACCATAGCACCACGATACACTGATGAATTATGAATATGCAACCATTTTCTTGGGGGGGGGGGGGCGTGGTAGCGTATTGGATTTACCAGGGACAGAGGTTACCGTCCATGATGGTTGCCGTCTCCTTCCGAGTACATCGAATCTCTACCAATGTTAGTGACGGCACGTTGTTTAATGACGGAATGAATCTACCCCGAACTTGCATATCAATATTTTCTTAATGGAGAATGACACGCGGTTTCACCCAAAATAGTCGCAATAGGGGGACTGGTCAAGGATGTATTCCTCCGCAGGCAAATTTTCTACTTCTGTGGAATCAATAACCGATCGAGATCTGCTACACTCCCCGTCAAAAGTAAATGAAACAAGTCACCTTCCCCGCTCTCCCTTCTAATGCTGGCTACAATTTTTAACTGTCAGATATGGCACAACATTGAAAGAGGCAAAGGGGGGGGGGGGGGGGTTCAGGTGGAGTTTGAGAGATCGTGAGCACATTTTGTCACTGTATTAGCAATTTTGTTCATTTGTTCTGTCTGGAATTGTAGATACAAAAAGAGGTTAATCCTCGCAGGCAGTCTATTTCCCGACAGACTACCTTTTCTTAAATTTGTAATACACAGTCTGTTGTAAATTTGTAATACACAGTCTGTTCTGATACAGCGCAAAACACACTCTCACCCAAAACAGTACCAGTTCTCCTAACCATCTTACTGAAGCCTCCCACAATTATCTGAAAATCATCCTCGTCCAGATACAATCTCAGTTTGAGTATAGAAAAATTCAATTTATATAGTAAAAAAAACTCTCAGTACCGTCCATGCTGTGTAATATAAACTTTGGTACTCTGCATTGTTCAATTTGAATTAGCTGTCACTCAAAGAGCTGAGCTAATTGAAAATTTAGGTACCCCCGTACCAAAATTGTAATTTGGGGTGAGAGGTTTGGCCCTTTAAGATGTACGACAAGTCTAAAATTTCATACATACAGAGGCCCATTCTAGAGAGTGAGAAATGAGGTCACCATCCAACTCCCATCTTTATCGGACATTCGTAAGCCGAGATGTAAAATGTATGCAACTTCTGATATTGTTGTACTTTACAGTATTTACATTTCTTTGTTTTTCTGCAAATTACTGTGTCTTGTATATCAATATGTGATTGGACTCTTAAGTAAGTCCTCTCTGTACATCATGCTATTACAAACAAACGTCTATGAATTGTTCAAGGTCATAAACTGTTTTAATCTCAAAGGTAAACAAAGCAGGTGATGTGAGTTGTGAAACAAGAAAAATCACAAATTATAGGAGAATGGACTCATTTGATTTCAAGCGAATTATTTCAACATTTAACACCTCACCAATAGAACGAAATATGCCAATGGGAGTTGGATGAGGAAGTTTTAGACTTGAGGTACACTTAAAGTCCCTTTGCTCCGAGAGAATCAAAATAGAGGAATCCTATAGGCTGGAGAAGAGGTAGGTCTTGAGTAGTGTCTTGAAATTTGAGAGTGTTCTAGCTTCTTCAAAATCCTCAAAACGATCGGACAAAAATGTTTAGACCACATCTTCAACGCGCTGAATATTTTTTGCTGTTCATATATTAGGTAGGCTTATGTACATCCTTCGGGGAAGGCTGCCCCTCCCATGTCAGAATATGATCATGCGTTGTCATGGAACCTTAACACGTACAATAAAAGATATGAAACCTAGAAACTTAACTCGTAAGTCCCTGACGATCTTTGTGATTTTGCTAAGTCCACAATAAAGCAAACACTTCAATAAAGTTCCAAATTCTTCTCGTTCGTTTTTTTTTACAAAAAAGAACAAATTTTGTATGGAAAACTCCAAAATAAGCTCTCTTTTTCTTCAACTATACTAAGGAATGGTAAACGTTTTTCTCATCGCAAATCCTTCAGGCTAACAGCTCAATGCCTTTGTGAGCCCCCCTCCTCTCGCAGCTCTATCCATCTAACATAAAGACTATCCCTCAAACATAAAACCGTCAGCGCATGCACCGCTACAAAATGCCAAAATGTGACCTCTATATTTGTATGACTTGTTTTAGTACATATCCGCTGAATCATAGCTTTGGAGAGAGACAAATCCTTCATGCATTCTCACGTTCTCACTTTTTCTTTAACCAAGAACCTCCATTTGTTTCGTCCACGTCCTACTGGAACTTTGTCTCTGGACATCGCCAGTGGAATTAAGTGGCCCTTGGGCAGCACCCCCTCGAGACCGTTGTACGTTACTTCGATTTTTCAGCAACCGACCCTGGGTCATTTCGTTGGTGTACCTCTCTGGTTGAACGTGGTTCCACCTCAGCGTTCTCAACTCGTGACACCTGGTGACCCCGCTGAGAGAGACTTGTGCCTCGACCCAAACAGATTACCCATCGAGGACGTCAATGTCCCAGTACTCTTTTTCTAAGGTAACTTTCGTTATGCTAGATATTGAAAAAAAAATGATTGTAACAAAGTTGAAATTGTCACTTTTCGAGATTTTGTAAAGAATGATGTCCAGATGCACTTACAAGGCCTGGGAAGTATATTATTCCCTGCACCCTGGGAACCAGTCTTGGTGCGCCACGTTCTTACTCACAATGGTGCTTCGTTTATAGTTTTAAAACCCATTCAAGAGGTCACTGACTTCACAATTTCACCCCACCTTCAAAAATATCATATGTGTTTGTACATATTCGTCTACTGCCCAACCCCGGCCATGAAATAGGCAGTATACGTCACAGTACACAGCTCTAGCTAGTTTTTCGTCACCATTAATTTCTCCATTGACTTACAGATTATTTTGCCTTAATTAAATGCCTCCACAGCCTTGTCAAACTCCACACCACACTAAAGCTACCCCTCACATGAAAGCCAATTGGAGTCGGCCAATCATGACATCACAAATTCATAAAAGCATGACCGTTTAGATTTTGAGATACATGGGGAAGAAGTTTATGGACTCTGCACCCACCCTTATTAAACCGCAAAGTGACAGACTTACCTCTTTTTCACACCCAGTACTGAAATGGTGCAAATTACCATCAATCCATCCCAATTTGGCATAACTTACACATTAACATCTCCTCTTTCAGTATCCATGAAAAATAAGCAGAACTGATTGTTCTGATGTGAACAGCTTACACTCAAAGAGAACCTAAAAATGACGGTGTATTTGGAACTTTTTGGTTCTGCTAATGGTGGTGTGCTCCCTAATCGGTCAACTCCACCCAACTGCACCGGATAGTTTCCACCCAGATGAACCTTTCCACAATCTCACCTAGGGAGTGAGTAGTTAAACGGCCAGTTGTCATGGTTATGATCACTGTCAGTGGTAGGCTATGTTGTAGGAATACCCCCATGTCGGCCCGGGAGGGATTGGTACAGAGAATAATCGTCAAAGAATTGACGGATGTAGAAAAATGCCGAGGACACAGTATTTTCAGGATTAAAACTATCCCATCCTTTTCCCTCTTTCTTGTGCACCCAAATTATGAACATCAAACCACTAAAAAATAAATCTTATTTCCGCCGGGGCATGTTATTCGTTACCCATACAAAATATCACAGAAATATGTGAATTCGAGTAAATATACATTTAGTGTAGTAATTTGCCCGTAAATTTACACCACCGTTTGGTTTTAGTACCACTCTACAGTCAGGAGTAAAATAACCAATTTAGCCTGGGTAAATGCAACGCCCCCACAGCAACACATTTTGAGGTAGATAAACCCATTTGGTTTATAGACAGCTCAGAATTGCCCGGGTGCTTGGATACCAGTTACCTACTCCGTTGCCCCCGCCCACCCAATCCCTAGACGGACTCTGAACGGTCTTATAAATACGCCACAAAGTAACTACACCACAAAGTATAACTTTAGAGACAGTTCCTGCCTGGGCCCACTTTATGATCAACATTGTCAGTAAAATGCAACAACAGTGTCAACTAAAATAGAATACTGACAAGCAAAAAGAAACTTATCTTTCCGCGACGTTGTTATGACGCTCAAGTTCACCGGTCTCACTCAGGCCATGGAGCTGCTCAGGCTAACATCATTATCTAAGCTAAGGCTATGTTTACTTTTCCCCAGGTTTTTTCTAGGAATTCACCCAGCATCAATCACCGTGCCAGCGCACGTGGTTGTAGGCGGAGACTTTGAAACATGAGATGACATTACATACTCAACAACCGGAACCGCTAACTCTACTAGATACCCACGCACGCAGGCTATATAATTATATATATAAGAAGCTTCCGTTTACAGCCCACATGTACAACAACGCAGGACGGTACTATACCTTGGATTGGTGTAATATATGATAGTGTAAATATAACATTGTTTATTTTACTATGTCTACTTCCAAGAACCGGTTTAAATGTATGTAATACTTGTCTCATACAACAGACTCGCTTCGTATTCGTGAATCAGCTCAATTAGTGTAACACGTACACTACTTTTTGTCTACCAGATTCTCACTTCAGTGGAAATTACTGTTGGAAGATGACAGTACTTAGCTACGGTAGCCTAATCCAAACTCCATATTGGTAAGTTCTTTTCATGTTCTTTATTGTACCAAATTAACATAGGTGTAACGGTACTGGGAGCTGGTAAACAGTTTCAATTTTGCCATGCGTGTATGTTTTTCTTACCCACATGTTATTACAGTCAGTGCACAATTACAGCTCACAAAGATGCACAGTGACTGATACGAATAAAGGGCTGTGTAATACTAATACATTATATTCCCTGCTGCTGGTACTGCTATAGGCTGGTACTATTTTCCTGTGGAAGTCCGAAGTCCTATGCACCTTACGAACGTTTATTTCAATATACCGTAAACGTCACAAAATATTCGAAGGGAAACTACAACCCATGTCAATTAGTGCAGCTGATGGTTGCCTAAACTGAAAGTAAACCAGGAAGCTAAAACCCGTGTAGAAGGCCAGCTCCTTCTTACATGTTCCCAAGAAGTCCGCAACCAGACCTTTTGTACTGCACTGAAATAGCATGGTATACCCAACAGCGGTTCCTAAATTACATGAGACCAACGTGAGGCATGGGCCTACATTTTAGACATTGGGACAGATTCACTCATTTCAAGGATAGTTAGAGACACTGATGGGTCCCGACGTTGAATCCAGGAGTAAGATTCAGCTCCCCGTTTATTTCTTGTTTTGACAGCCAGACTGTTTTTTGCTATCCATTTCAAGCTAGCATCCTTTCCTGTACAGAGAATCGTGGGCATTCAAGCATACACGACACTTTTGTGCGTTGAGCCTAAAGCAAACAAAATCCAGTTTGTGGATCCGCTAACTTTTATTTTTGATTTTCACGTTTACCCGTATAACTGCTTATGTTTTACAACGAGTGTGCGCCTTTTATGGTCCATTCCTAGGTATAAACGTGGCATATAAGTATATTATATCGGGTGCCGTAGTCTTTGCGGCATGTACATAGCTATAGGGGGAGGGGGGGGGACAGGTAAGTTTCTCCAAATATCCCAATCAAAGTTCTTGCAGTGAACAATAAAAATGCATAAACCCCCAAAACTAAACACGCAAGATAATCCTGTCAAGCACAAAAATCTTGCACTGATTTGGCATCTGTTACAACTTGCGGAGGCAGCAAATTTTCAAAGAGCAGGGGGAGATGTTAGATATTCGAGCTGGCGAATCTCTTGCATTGATGTGCTCCAAGTTGGTTACCATGGCTACCGGTGGGCTTGGCGATTCCAGAAAAAACCACCAGGCTTCACCACACTTATGGATATTGTTCCAGGGTTCGTTTTGAGTTGGTGAATTTGTTATGTACCATGTTGCTGTTAGTTTCTGCATGCTGTCGTTTCCTGCTCGGAACCGTGAGGCCGTTGACTCCATGCATGAAGACGAGGCGAAATCGCCTTCCTGCTATCGGTCCAGCCTGCATGTCCGCGCCTACTTGTGGGACACTTTCAATATCGTCGAGACTCTCGGGAGCTTCAAAAAATTGTGAATGATGGTCCCGAAAGTATAGTAAAGGACTATATGTTCAAATTTTCTTAAAAAATCAGCCCTAAGATCGACCCTCCAAAAACAGTGGTTACTTCATCCTTCATAAGCGGCTCGTTTTTGTCGGGACCTCTGGTTTTTCCCTCCAGTGGCCTTCGGGACGCCTGACTCCTCTTCAAGCAAATGATATTCCTTCAGATGTAATTATCTACGTTATGTGGTAACATTAAAGACCCAATCCTCTCACCACAAGCTACAGTTTTTCTAGAAGTCTCTTTAATTGACAGCAAGTTAAAGTTGTTAAAGTAGTAGTACACTCATCCTGAAGCAGTAAACTGATATGGTACTGTATGAATATGAATTTATACAATTGTGGGAGGGGCTTAAATTAGTAGGTTAGTTAGGTAGTAGGTAGGTAGGTAGGTAGTTAGGTAGGTAGGTAGGTAGGTAGGTAGGTAGGTAGGTAGGTAGGTAGGTAGGTAGGTAAATTATATTTTAAGTTTTAAATTTTTCACCAAAAAATTAACCTGCTGGAGGCAAGCACTTTGGATATAAAGGTCCCGCATTTTGTATTTCTTTAAAATCTGATTGGGTTCTTAACTTCGTTACACGTGCTTGAGTACATAATGTATCATAATTGGTATAGGGAACGTTGCACTGCACTCAACTCGGGAAACCCATATTTCCTCCCGTGTCAATGAGTCAACTTAAACACAATATACTAAGTTGTTGAGTGATAAGATTTAGTTCCCATTTTATTCATCAAATGTATGTTTTTGCTTAATCAAGGGAAAACAGTCATTGCAATCAAAGTGGTTTACCGCATGATCGTAATTCACATCTTGAGACTTTTGGTAATGTGACTTGCATTATTGAGTTTGCAGTATCATCAGCTTTGTGTAGATCAGGCTTCCTCAATTACATTTTCAGGAGCACCACATTTCTAAATGTTACTGATATAATGCGCCACTGATCGCCGTCCTGGGGGAGGGATTCAAGAGGAGGGGGTGTCCCTCCCCCTTTTTGAAAATTTTTGCGTTTCACAAGGGGCTTACATGCAAAATGGTGCAAAGTTTGTTCAATTTTTCCGGCCAAAACTTTTCACAAACTTTCAATTTGGTGAATCGACAAAACACTGACTCTAATGAGCGTACACAGTGACGGTGATTTTAATCTCTGGCAAGAACAAATAGGACGTCATTACATCCTTGTCGGTATGTGACGTCAGTCTGTGGGAAGTATAAGATTTATTTACAGTAACTAGTTTTGAGAAAGAACAATTCTTTTCCAAAAAGTTAAATTTTTCAATATTATTTCAGTAATCTTTTGCGCAACTTCAAACCACGTCTCGCGCCACAAGTGGCGCGCGCGCCGCTATTTGAAAAGGCCTGGTGCAGAGGTATCTTCAGAGGTGCGCCGAAGTGGATTTTATCATGAGTTTGTTGATTTAAAACCCTGTGTTGAGCCACTTTTCACATTGCTTTGAATTTGTTTTTCATTCACAAAAACTTATTCTGCGTGTAGCGACAGCAATGAAGCGGTATGAATGGAGCCTGAAGTAGCGGTTACAAGTAGCATTTTACTCAACGAAATTATATTTGGCCAAACGGGGTATTTGGAGTCTTGTTTAACTGAAAACAAAGGTCAACCCCACTTGAAGAATAAAGAATACAAAGACCGTGGGGTCAGGCTCTTAAAAAAGTGTACTTCAAGTCAAAAAAATTAAAAATATATGTTTAAGAGCATGAAAAATGAATTCTAACAGTCCAACTCCCATCTTCATATGACATTCCTGAGCTGAGATATAAAATATTGAAGTTTATTCACTTAAAAAAAATTGGTCCATAGCGCAATAATTTGTGACTTTTTTGTTGTACAACTCACATAAAATGCTTTGTTTCCCTTTAAAATTAAAAATGTTGTTACGACCTTTAACACTCCCTGTTTGCTTGCAAAGCATGGTGCACAAGGAGGGATCAATTAATTATATGACCTCATAAGAGTAAGAGTGCTATCACACCTTGGTACAAGGTGCAGTAACGTTAGAAAAAAACAAAGAAATACAAAGATTGTAATTTGAGTAGTATAAGAAAGACATCACAAATCATTGCGCAATGTACCGTTTTAATTTGAGTGAATTACTTTCAACATCAGGAATGTCCTATGAAGATGGGAGTTGGACTGTTAGAATTTATTTTTCAGGGTTTTTAATATATATTTTTGAGTTTTTCGACTTGAGGTGCACTTTTTAAATTAAAGAACCTAGTGAGAGTGTAGAGATATGTTTACCCGCCCATCTATATACAGGGGCAAACAGGCGTAAATCTCCAACAACTATCTAGTTGAACTTTGTGTACAGGGAGTTCCGTGGAATGTCTTTGTTGGGTTCCCCTTTCTAGAGGATGAAATCGGAGAGCTGCATACAGATTGTAAAAACTTTCTCCTGAAATTAAACAAATCATGTACCGCGCCGTTCAAGCAGGACCCGTTTTCCTTAGAGGAGTGTATACAAAGACAATCGGGTGAACTTATTTACTTTAAAAAACCTTTCGGTTGGATGTCTAGGGTGCGTTAAACGACCCCTTACTCATGAAGGGTTTTTGCTGCCCCCCCTCCCCTCCACATGTTGAAAGGTCGTTTCCTATCAAACAGATGAGGTGTCAAAATATCGCAGAGGTGTGTTCCAACTCTTCGATTTTAAAATATTGCCTGCAAGATCAAACGACCTCCACCGCTACCGTACAACACATGGATGAATTTACAAGTTTTTGTTTGTTTACGACTGACTTCTGGTCAATTATCAGCCAATCAATGCAGTTTTCGCTTGCATAATTGGAACATTCTATTACAAAGGAATGTTTTGAAGTCATCTAGGTTCAGTTTCAGTAGCCTATCAATACAGCTTTCTCTTGTACAACTATAGTTGACTATTTGGGGCTTCTAGTATACAGCCCCAGACTCGAGCGTCTTGTTACTCCTTTTGGAGTAGTTTAACGCTATGTGAGGTAAAAGACAATTGCTTTCTTAAAAAGAGTCACTGATAGTAAACTATTCAGCTGGAATTAGTTTTAGATATGATGAGACGTGGGGACTCGCCGAATATACCAAGGCGCCAAATAGAACCCCTACAGGTAAGAAACACATAGTCGGCAAGGGAAGACTAAATCTCAGAGCTATGGCATCAGGAGAACATCTTATCCAACAATTAAAAATGTTACAATGGGCACAATCCGGGATGCTGGCTTTTTGTACGAGTTAAAAGTGGTTAACCAACCCGATACGCGCATAGGTATTCGCATCCGCAGTCATGTAAATTGTGAATCGCGATATATCGCTGTTTGAGAGAAGTGCAGGTCCTCAAAATTTCCGGATTGCATTGCATCTATAGAAAGGATTATTTCACAATTCACTTTTGAATGAACTTTGGAATTAACACAAACAGGAATTATAAGATGTAAACATCAATATAATTGGTTGGATATTTGATCAGAACGGTCGAATTGCTTAATTGACGCACCATGGCAATATGCGGCCAGAGATAGCTGGAGAATCGGCTTTCTGGTAGGGAGTGACGAAGCATCGTCTTTTCCGATCTCCGAATGGTCAAGAGATTCAAGGACATTTTACTTCACTTTCGGTAGACAGGGTGACCACGCTCCATTGTAAGTATGAAACAAATAACGAAGGTTGTACAGATCTAGGCTATATGTGATGGAAAGATGACGCTATTTCGTTGTACTGAAGTGAACCATGACTTACACGACTTCAACTTGTTTCGTTTCAATGGAACCCAAATTGTCGCAATTTGAAACTAAGGATATCTCCTGGAGAGGTCGAAATATAAAATTGGTGCTCAGTAACTCCTTTGTCGCTCGAAGTTTCTGTCTCTATCTTGTGTCTTTAGAATAATTTCTTGCTAGATGGTCACGGTGGGAACATTCTTCCCTGCCTTTTACCCACCCTCCTCAATCTGTTTGCATCTCAGTCTCGTTTGAAATGAGATATTACTAATTACATTTAAAAGCAAATGAGGTATTGACTTATACAGACCACAAGCAGCTTGTTATACATTTGTGATAGCTTTTGTTGCCTCAAAAACCTTTTGCTAAAATTTTGTACTTCATCTTTGTAAGTGTGCAGTGTGCTCTTCTGAAGTACTTTCTATGTAGCCATACCAGTCGCGTAGTTAGGGGAGGGATTCGGTGGTTAAAGCCCCATTACCCATTTTTGAAAAAAAAAAAACGTCAGTCATGTATGGTAAAAGTAAACACTACGAATGTTATTATGGAAATTGAAACACAAATTGCACCATTTTTCTTTATAGGAAAAGGAGGACACCCATTCCCATAAGTCCCCATGACAACTCCCCGATACACATCGAAAAGTTTGGATCAAAAACCTCTCAAATGCATTTCAGTGTGTGGGATGAATGTGTTGCTGAGAGCTATGTATGGTAGGCTTCTAGAGACGCCTGTATTAATTTTAAAATTTAGGGGTCTAAAAATTGACTTGTTCATCATAGCTCTTCACAGTGATGCTGAGGGGTTTAAAAAATTGGTGAATTACAAAATTGGGTATTTGGTTGTCCGTTTCAGGAAGTTGCCCGACTCAGAAAGTTGTCCGCTTGCTCAGTTCAGCTGTTGAGCAGTGGTGCAGAGCAAGTAACCTCCATCCCCACCTAGGAATTGGGAAAGTGGCTAAAGACTGGGGATACGCTCACGTCCGTCGGATGGGGACGTTAAATGGCGGCCCTGGGAACAGGATTGGGAGCGATTAGTACACGTCTGCCTCGTTACCTCGTTACTAAGCACTAGTCGAAAAGAGAAGGCGAAGTTCGTCGGCGTTCATCCACGCTCACTCTGGCATAGGGTGATCGATGAGCCAAAATGGCTTCCTGACCCTCAAAAAAGGTTAAATTCAAAAAAGGATCATAAAGTTTTAGGGTAAGCAGCGGGTTTTGAGCATGAATTGAATTGAAACATCAAATGTGAAATGAATTGGGGAAATTTCCACAGTTTGTGACGTCACAAAAGTTGAAACCAGAAATCGGGTTTTCCGAATAAACATCGCCATTCTATGATTTGTTTTCACCTACATTGTTATATTTTCGAAGTAATAAACTGATTTTGCACACCTCAATTGTTACAATGTAATTAGAAGTGTTGATCTTAAATGAGCAAATGGTCTTTCTAGTTTCAATTTTTTCGAAATACCCTCCCATGCCACCATACTGGCTGTGCCATATTCATTGTACACTTCGTCCTCTCAGTCGTCTCGTTTTTCTTGTTCTTGTTCCCGTACCAATGAACTTAAACTTGTACTCCGGTTTTAATCGGTCCTACATATCTGCATTATACCCAGACTTCAACACTAGACTATGTGATGAATTCCACCGAATGTTATTTTTAAAGGTAAAGAGCAGTCCCCACAAACTTATTTTGAAGAAAAAGATAAATAACACAATTTTCATCTTATTTCTCTTTAAAGTATCTTTCATTTCATTTTATGACTTTACGATTGCATATTCAAGGTATACCAAGCAGTTATTTCTGGTAAATTTTACATTTGAAGAGAAAAAAATTGTCACATGACTCCCAACAGCCAATCATGAAACTGGACAGTCTACTACACTTCTTCAATTTGGGATGACTGCTCCTGACCTTTAAGGGGTGGATGATTTCTCGGTCAGTTGGAAATATAGACTCACAAAACTGATTACTGTAACATTATTGTTTGAGTTTGCCCCAATAGCATCGGGTCACTTTGTAGTTCAGAAACTTCGGAACTAATCAGTAAATCACTTATATAAAATTGTTGATTATGTTAGTATTTGTTAAGTGTTAAAGCCTTGCACGTAAGCAAATTCATGAAATTTAAAGTCCAAAATATAAATGTTCTTACTTGTTTGCTTTAATTCTCCAGCCCATAAGAAACCAAGAAGAAAGGTTTCGAGGGGGATCAGATACCCCCCCCCCCCCTGCATGGCTAATTTAGCTGAAATACTGAAATTGTGTCACAAATAGCATCGTGAAATGAAGCATTGAAGGTGTGCTACATGACAGCATGATGTGCATAACAGTCATGACATGCTACTTAAATACGCAGTCGAGATGTCGGTCGACTTCGACCCACTCCCTCTTTGAGAGTCATCAAATTCCCAGCTCATAAACGCCCTGTGTTTTAATTCTTAGTTACTTTTTTAACTGCCAAGCCTTGACATGTTAGGCTGGTGATTTCTTCATAGCATGGCAGCGCTACCTCTGAGGTAGTACTTCCATGTTTATAGCGTGCAAAACTGATTGTGCAATAAGCTATGTTACAATTGATAATCACATTTTCCTTTTCACGCTAACACAAAGGAAACTCCATATAAATTTTCCCCACAGAAACCGATACTTACTGTGGAAGAATATATTCACCGTAAATAGAAATTGAAAGATGGACAATACCAACTACGAGAAGGTTGACAATCGTCGGTACTCTGTTGCTGAAGCCACACAGAGTCACGATTTAGACACGATATACAGCGAGGAAGCGAGGGAATTGAGATTCAAAAAGATGCAAAAAGCCGGAAGAAACAATAAGATAGAATCTTCAAAAGTTTTATTACCATACAGAAGAAAACCAGAAGAGTAAGTTGATCAAAACTTCATTTTCGTGTTAATTGTACTGTTGGGGCTAAAACACAGAATGTTATGATTACAGTATAGTTTAGCATGACTAGAAAACATCACAATTTTTTGGAGGAAAGCGAAAGTTTGTCTGCTTTGTGTGTTTGCCTGCTACATAACGAGGTCATGGAAATAGCGGCATTCCATAAATTCCAGTCAAGATTTTTCCTTTGGAATTCTTTTGCTCAGTGTTTTTTTATTTTTAAACACGAAAAACTCAATAACGTGCAATGTAAGCCTGACCTGGTCATGACTTAGAGCAGTTTGAGAGTAGTAAGATTTACAACCTTGGGACGGATTTAATGCAGAGTAAAGATGAGACCCAGCTCCACATTAATCGAAGGCCATCAATATCCTGGTCACAATCATAATAGTTTGTAAAACTTAAAAGGCGCGCAGGAGGCACCATAATTTCACACGCAGGCCTATTCAACACCATGTGCGACTGTTAGAAGCTCAATGAAGATGCCGGGGATGGTGTAAAACGACGTAAGAGCTGTTTTGGGGTAGTATGGAACATGCAGTTTACCAAGGTGCAACAGAGTGACCCTCCATTCTAGGTGACGTAGATACCGTACAAGTTACCGGGTATCAAGCCTTTGCTACTTGTTTTATGCCATAACTTCCAAAACCTCAAATGAGAATTACGTGTAACGGGTTTGACAGTGCTGAGCCTTTGAATATTAGCCTTTGACTATTAGAGAGCATTCTGACGGTCCGACTCCCATCTTTATACTACATTCCTGGGCTGAGATATAAAATATTGAAGTTGATTCACTCAAATTAAAATGGCACATTGCGCAATAATTTGTGATGTCATTGTTGTACTTCTCAAATTACAATCTTTGTATTTCTTTGTTTTTGTTTTTTTTTTCTGAAAGTTACTGCACCTCGTACCAAGATGTGATAGCAGTCTTACTCTTATGGGGTAATGTAATAAATTAAAGCCTTTCTGTGCAACATGATATGCAAACAAACAGGAAGTGTTCAGGTCATAAAAGCATTTTGAACTTTAAAGGGAAACAAAGCAGGCAATGTGAGTTGTACAACAAGAAAGTCACAAATTATTGTGCAATTGAACAGTTTGTTTTAAGTGAAATAAATTTCAACATTTGATTTCTCAGCTCAGGAATGTCCTATGAAGATGGGAGTTGGACTGTGAAAAATCATTTCTCATGGTCTTAAAAATACATATTTTTGAAATTTTTGACCTGCGGTGGACTTTTAACTGTCTCTAGCCAAATGAATTCATAACCGATCCCATTGGATAAATATGTAACTGCCCTATACTCCGACACCCCTATGTTCCGACAATCTCCGATATTCATCAACAATCGAGCTTTTGAAACAAAGGGGTGTCGAAACATGCAAAGCATGTATTGGAACGTTATGTTATAACGAAGTAATGAAATATAAGGGTGTCGGAATTTAGGTGTCGGAATATAGGGCGTGTGTCCGTTTCAGGAAGTTGTCCGACTCAGGAAGTTGTCCGCTTGCTCAGTTCAGTTGTTGAGCAGTGGTGCAGAGCAAGTATAACCTCCACCCCCTCCAGCCTTTGGGAAAGTGGCTAAAGACTGGGGATACGCTCACGTCCGTCGGATGGGGACGTTAAATGGCGGTCCCGGGAGCAGGATTGGGAGCTATTAGTACACGCCTGCCTCGTTACCTCTGAGCACTAGTCGAAAAGAGAAGGCGAAGTTCGCCGGTGTTCATCCACACTCACTCTGGCATTGGATCTTCGAAGAGTTAATTGATTTGGGCCTGGACTTCAGGGCATCTTATGGGGCTTTGGCCCTCCTTTGCCCTTCAACCTGTTATGTTATGTTAAATGTAAGAACTTTATTATCAAAGACGTACTCCCTCGTATACTACGTCGCGTCTAGATCTAGCCGGCCAATCACATCCCTACTCACTGAGTTAGACGTATCACATGCTGAGAACATGAAAGATTCTGAACACACGCCAGCCGGGTAAATTCTTTTTCCTCAGTTGCGATTGAATTTTAAGTGGTACATTCTTTTTTATCCCCCGATCGCTTTGGTTCGGAGATTGTTTACTTGCAGTGAAAATCTTTTTCTAATCCTCCTAGCCCAACTAGGCTACTTACGCTAACGTTAGGGCTGTGTTACAGTGTTAGTAGCAGTTTGTGTACATAGCGTAACGTTAGAAAGTTAGCTTTTAACTAACGTTACGCCTAACGTTAATGTTATGTTCATTCACCAGCTGTTTCCCAGCTCATCGATCATCATCAGTTACAATCTTGTTGTGACTCACAGAAACCGTCATAGATTAGGTTACAACACTGCATGATTAAAGGCCTTATCCTCTCACGCCGAACTATGATTTTTGTTGGAGGAAAGTCTCAATTGGCACAGATCTTTGACAGCAAGTTAAAAAAATGCAGAGCAGCCAAACGTTAGGCATAGCTTAGGAGTAGGCCTAACAAGGCCTAGGCCGTTACTCGGTAGGCTATAGCCGCTCTCATTATTGGGTCCCATATGGGTCTTGGGTGCAAAAGGTATATGGGCCCCATATGTTTGTTGATATGGGGCCCATATGGGAATGCTACCAGGGTTAATGTTAGGAGTATGTTAGGCAGGTCTTGAGTTTTCAATTTTCCAAGTAGGTGTGCTTCAAATCACACTCATCTGGAAATGACGGAGTGTGGTATTTATGCTGTTTCATTAAACATGGATACCTTTTCCTAAGTTCCCATTCTTTCATTAGCCTACAGGTGCAAAAAATTGCACCTGACTTTACAGTGATTTGAGGTGAGTGATGGTGTGCAATTGCACTTGCACACCTCAAAATTTAAGGCCTGGTTAGGCCTAATTAAAACATAGTCAATGTGTAGCCTACGTCTGCTCTTGCTTCATACTGTGAAAGCACCTCCAATGGTTGGTTATCACACACAGGTCAGTGTGGAAGGGGTGTTCACTAATTTGGAAGTGGACCAAGGTTTAGGCCTATGGGCCTTTGAACTTTTTTAAGTAGATTGGCAGATTGGCTGAATGCATGCTCTGAAGGTGGTGTAATGTTACAGCCATACTGCAATGATGCAAGCTAGCTACAGCCTTATACTGGAGAATTTGTATTTGAGTCGCTGAATTTTAAGGCTAGTCATCCTGTTTCATAAATTTCATTTTATGCAAAGTCAAGCGATTTAAATGGCAATCACTTCTTACCCCAAAGAATGTGTACATTTTCTACATTACAGATCTGCACAAAACTGTGCAACTGCTCTTTGGTTAGCATCATGATCAAAGAAAAAATTCCAGAGGGGTTCATGTTGCACAGCTTGCTTTGAGAGATTTGATTACATTTAGGGCTTTGTTTGCTCTTCAGGATATGACTGTAATAAACTAAGAGTGACAGCTGTGGTAGATACTAGGGGCTAGAAGTTCATAGGTTGGGAGATTGGGAACTGTCTGAGAAGGCATGTAGCTGTAGGAGGAGGGGGCATCTGCCCCCTACCTATCTTATCATGCCACTGTGTCATCTGTAACAGTGAATTAATGTCAGAAAGACCATCATTTTGCAATTTAGCCCTCTCAGATAGGCAAAAATTTTCAAAAGGGACACCCCTGCCCTTAAACCCCTCCCCCAGGACAGTAATCACTAATCTGTGTGCCCCCCCAAATGCAGCCCCCAGCTAAGACCCTGTGTCTGAGGTGAGGTTTATCTGACTTTACATTATTAAAGGAGGGATAAAAGGAAGAAGGTGAATTTTTGCAGTCTGAGAGATTGTAGAGCCTTAAAGGCATATTTTCATCATCCCAAACAGTTCCAATTCTCCCAACCTACTAACTTCTAGCCCCTCCCACATTTATCTAAAACTCATCTTTATCCAGACATTATCCTAGTTTATTGCTTCATGGCTTGTCCCAGTGGCCACACAAGTCCATAATGTGTAATCTAGACACTCTCAGTGCCCATGCTGTGTAATTTAGCTATGATGCATTGTTTGAATGTGATGCCAATCAAAGAGCTGTACCAATTGAGAGTTTTGATATATGTATACTGAAACTGTAGTTACGGTGACGAATGACTGCCTTTAAGAGAAGACATCTGACCTCTTTGCACCATCATTGTATTTTGGAAGAAGGGAGTGCAGAGATATGTATATGTGTGAAGGGTGAATTTTGTACCAACAGACTCTTAGCTATACCAATTTCTCAATAGTGAGTTAACTATTGTACTCAGCTTGTGTTTGGAAATTTAGCTGTTTGTTCCAGCTGACCAGAACGGAGGAAGTCACCCAGTGCAGATTTGCAGATTGAAATGAAAATGGCCAAGATAAACTTTTAGTGCAGTATTGTACTACATTCAAAACTCTATTGATTTTACACAGAACCTTGGAAGAACAGGCACATGCATAATATGTACAGTTTATTTTTTTTATGCAAGAGAAAAACTCTTTACTGCAAATACATAATGAATAGCAAAATTGTGGCCACCCAGCTAGTTCAGATGTTTATTTAGAAAAGTCTTGAAAATTTATACTTGTGGTGATATGCTAACATATTTTCCAGAGTAATGTCTAATAGAAAACACATTGTAAAAGTGTATTGAAAATTTGTGCTTCAGTTGTATTTTTGATATTTATTTTGCTTAGCTAGGCAACAATGCTATGGTAGGGCCAAGGTTGATGACTGTGTTTGGTGATTTGTTATACCATGGAAGTGCTGACTACCTTGGAGTTAGTCCTTCCATAGTTATACCCAGTAAATGAAGGCTAGTGCAACTTAGTAGCATTCCTAATTTTTGCCCACAATATTACACTTGTAATGCAAAGACTTGAATGCGAAAGCACAGTATAAAACAAGGCAGTTTAGACCATTGTTGATCTAGAAGAGTGAGTTATGGGTGCAGTCGTCTATAAAAGTCATGCTGTCAATGTATGATTCAGTGTTACATTCATTGAAAAACTGCTGAAGTTCTACTCTCATGCTTCTTTCATGCAAGTGTAACTTCAAAAATCACACTTCCCTCCTGTTTTACATGAACCCATGAAACTGATGTGGGCAGAACTTATGAAGTAGTAGACATGTACTGTAAAGTTGTTTGGTAATAAAATATCTATCTGGGTGGTGAAAAGCTATCTTCTGCAATTGTTGGAAACCATTTTGGTCTGACATTTACAGCCTGTGATAGTAGTGTGGTATACAAGAAAGGTTGCCTCTAATTAAATGATTGACAGATGAGACTGGTAATTTTGGTTCTTTTTTATCATTTTTGCCAATGTTTTAAAAAGCTTCCATTCATTTAGTCCTGATATCTTCTTCAGTAATTTGTCTGTAGTATTGCAGAAAAATACAAATCCTCACAATTATACAATGTAAAAACTGTTTGTAATATGATATGGATCACAAAAAATGCAAATCATAAACATTCAATAAAAAGTTGACCAAAGCTGAAGTATTATTACTGAGAATGCAATTGTGATGAACAAAGTCAATGGAAATCTGTCTAGTGTGTTATTTATTATGCTTCAACTTCACACAGTGAAGAAGTACCTTTGATGTATTGTACAAGGTACTGGATTTGAGTGAACAGAACAACATTACAGGGGAAGCATTCATAGAAATGTTCATGTAACCAATCAATGTGTAGTCATGAAGTACTTGAAAAGTGGCCTAAGAATGTGTGGCAGAATGGAATGATTTGTGTCTCTGTTTGCAGGTATTTTAAAATGCACATCAGAATAATACACAGGTATATATTGCTTCAATTTGCTTGAAAGGTACATTAAATGTGTACTGTTCAGTGCACCACTGTACATGATGTGAGAGTTCCAAGGTAGATTGTTTATAATGCAAATTAGCAATTCAAGTACTGTACACACCTCTTTTGTTGATTGAATGAACATTGTACACAGAGAGGTCATTGCTGTTTACCAGCAGTAGGAGGTTTGGAACAATAGTTCATGAGGAAGGGTCAGGAACTGACTGACCCACCAGTGTTTCCACCAGAGAGGGGTATAAGTACCCCCTCCCCCCCTTTTGAGAAGAAGGTACATTTTCATTTCCATAAAAATTGGAAAAAAGATCAATATCTTGATTTTTGCTAAGTTAAAAAAAGACACTTTTGCAGCAGTGTTTGAACTTGCACAAATAAATGGCCTTCAAATTGCCCCTTACAGGCTCCTCGAAACAAGCTTTTGTCCTCCTGAACCCACTCATAACTGAAGCTAAGTGCATCTTCACTATTGACATGGGGTTTAGCAGTCACAGTAATAAATCCTCCTTTTTCCTGTTTCTGGCAGAATTCCTGCACCTGGTAGGATGAGTGTCACTATTGTAGACTCCTAGCTAATAAGTGCAGGAGGAATATGTGTCTGTTAAGTGGGCAGCAACATTACAGAAGAGCATGTCCAAGGTTGATGGGGGGGGGGGGGAGGGGTGGCAACCAGCCTTGGAAAATTTGTGGAAAATGAAACCTTAAATGGATTCGGGTATATCAGGGAATTTCAGGACTTGACATCATAAATAGGACAATGAAGTGTTCAGCGTTTCTGTAATTTTCCTCAAGTAGGTCAACTTCAATAAAATTAGTTTGGAAATCTCAGTATATACTACTAGTAAAAACTCTCGGCAAATATCCTCTCAAGTGCATGACATGCCCATCAGCCATCGATCCTTTTTAAAGGGGGCGGGGGAATGTGGGGGGGGGGCATGTTCCCCATATTTTTAGAAGTGCAACCATTGCCTTGCCTAGATTTCAACTATTGTCTCTCCTAGATTTTTTCTCAGTGACTTTTTGATGGAAATGACCGTTTCCCCACATTGGAGTTAAGACTGACACCCACTGCCTAGTGACTGCATTTTTCATCAAGAAAAGGTATTTCTCTGTTCTTGTTTCAGTGGCAAAGGGAGTCCCATGGACACAAAAGGGATTTTTTCCACCCTGTTTTACACATGGCTGACACCTCTCTTCCAGAAATCTTACAAAAAACAACCCCTACAAGAGGATGACTTTCAGTGGATGATGTCATCTCGAGAGGGTGCAGATGTATCATCAGAGAGGTAAGTCAATCAAAACATTAAAGTTTTGTCACATAAAAAATACTTGTTTTGTATTATACTATATCTTTATACATTCCATTTGGAAGGTGAACACTTGAGGTGACGACACTAGCATGCTTAATTCAGCTGGGAGATTGTTCCACTGTGATGGAACAACACCAAAGATAGCACTTTCGTTTTGGTTATTTTAATCGTGACCTGAAGCAGGTTGTCGTAAGATGAGTGAAGGGTACAGATGGGCTTATAGAATGTTTACTGTTGCAGAGAATAATGTTTGTTTAATTGGCTTAGAGCTATGTGACAGTTTAGTGCACATATTGCATCTCATTCAGTAGCATGCATTTTGGATGGGATACATATACTGTGCAGTTAACTGGTTGAGGAATTCACAGGAGAGGCTGATTAATTAAAGGTCAAGAGCAGTACCCACAAACTTATTTTGAAGCATCCGATAAATACCACAATTTTCTTCTTATCTGCAAAGTATTTTTCATCATATTTTATTGCTTCAATAGAATAAATAATGATAGTAATAATGATCTTTAAAGGCCCAATTCTCTCATCCCAAACAGCATCAATTCTCCTAATCTTATCAATTAAGCCCCTCCCATAATTGCCTGAAATTCCCCCTCATCCAGACACAATCTCATTTTATTGCTTTAGGGTGAATATAGAAAGCTCAATGTGTATAATCAAAACACTATCAGAACAGTTCGTGCTGTATAATATAAGTTTTGGTACTCTGCATTGTTTGAATTAGCAGTCAATCAAATAGCTGAGCCATTTGAGAGTTTCTGTTACCCTATACTAGAAGTGTAGTTTGGGGTGAGAGGACTGTTCCTTTAATAGCACTTAATCCAACTTGCACAAAAGCATAGTTCAAAGAGCTTTACAAAACAACTGACAAATTACACTATTCATTGGAGTGCAAAAACAGACTTATATTGCATTCAAGGTGAACTAAGCAGTTAATTCTGGTAAATTTCACATTGGAATAGAAAATTTGTTGTCACATGACTTTCAGCTACCAATCATGAATAAGCATAGTCTACTTCACTCCTTCAAGTTTGGGTGACATGTCTTGTACTTTTTTAAGTCTATTTCATCTGTAGTTTATGGGGGACTGCGACTTAGTCAAGACTGAGAAAAAAAATTTGATTGTAGAACATGATCAAAATGAAGTAATGTTAGGTACATCACCATGGAAAAATATTAGACCTCGAACCTGTCCTTGAACATGCCTCTATGCTACATCCACTATGTTGTTCTCAACTAGAGTCCTTGGCCGCAACTAGAGTCCTTGGTCACAGTGCACAAGAGATCCTGATGCTATGGCTCTGCAGCATTTCCACATTTTGAAGTTAACTTTTCTGGAGCAAATTTCAGAATTTCTATAAGTTTTGTCCCATTTTCATGTTAACAGTTGTAAAAATCATTTTCTACCTCATTGAAATGATGAAGTCCTTCAATTGTTCACATTTTCTCCAGAGTCTGAAAATTAACAATAATATGACATTTTGTATCACTTTCGCATGGCTCCTCTTGCATGTTTCTTTACCTTCACACTCGGTCATGTGACTTCAATGCAGGCAGACTGCGTGCTCAAGTCCTGTTATTGACTTAGTGTTACTGACAGTTTAAACCTCCAAATAATGACTCTTGCCTGCCTTCATTTGAAGAAAGACTGGTCGACATAGATTGTTTTATTGGGTGGGGGGTTTGGAGCACAGCAAAAAGTGTAAGGGGAGGGAGAAAAAAATGCTATTACAGGTGCTTTTTGAATTTTAATGTTGGGTCATGGGAGAGGTCATGGGGGAGTTTCAACCCCAAAACCACCCCCATGGATGTGGCACTGCTGATCAAGAAAGATGAATGTTATGACAAAGATCATCCCTGGCAAGTATGGTAATTATAGGTGCATTTTTGAAGCTGTGAGGAGTTGAAGAGTTGCACACTATGTTTGTTGGGCATATTGTCATTATTTCAGGAGGCGTATGGACAAGGTCCGTGTATAGAGTAGGTCCTACCACTAAACATAGTACTGTACATGGTCCTGTTGAAGGACTAGGAAAATATGTATTTAGCTTTTTGGTGTACTGCTGCCTGCCATGGGTATCAATCTTGATCAATCTTCTTACTAACATTCCTGCTGATACCAGGGAGCTGCCATTGACTGACACAGCTGTTCAACACAACAGCAGTGAATCATGGTACTGTATGTCATAGTGGCCTGTCAGTAGTGTCCTTCTTGATTTAGCTGCAAAGCACACTTGACAACTGTTTTTGTTGCTGAAACAGATGCTTGTACTTTGTTACTCTATGTTGGCATTCCAACTGTGAATTGCACCAATGCATGTAACATTGATTTAGCAAGGTTTGTTGGAAAAAGATGCAGTGATAAGTGTTAGCATTTAGCAAGCTGGTTAGCCATCAAAGCTAGTTCAATCATCTGCCATTCTACCAGGACTCAGGAAGCTATTGAGTTCAAATCCTGGTTGGTTCATTCTGTAGCGCCCCTAAAATAAAACAAGGGTCCCTGGCCGAGCGGTGGCGTGGGTACTCGGGCAACTGAAGGTCACCCGAGGTCAGGATAGAGGGGCAGGGGCACGACTAAGTTTAAAAGGGACTGGTCAGAAAGGAACGGCACGACTCAAAATAAGAAGATAACCCAAATTTAACTGTACATAAAGTATAATTCAAACAAAACGACTCTTTCAGAGCAAAAACCAACTTTCAACTATATACAAAACAAAATAATTTCCGGCTCCTTTGGAGCAAATACAAAATTAACCTAAATCTTTACCATAAACTTATTCTCAAAATCATGATCAATATTATTAACAACAAATACTCACAATGTGGCCGTGGGGGAAACCGCAGACGTGGCCAAAACCTACTCACGAAGCCGGGCACGGGCAATAGAAACGCTCCAAACCCAAGTACTAATTATGGTCAGGGCCCTCCCTCCCACATGAAACAAGCCTAAAAGTCACCCAAAACATCCCTTAACACAAGAGTAAAACTTAGGGGGGGGGTATCCCAGCGCCAAGAGCCCGTGCCCAACCCCGGACCCGCTCCAAACTATAGACAAATTAAACTTAACTTACAATATTCAGCCACGTCGACGGCCTCCGGAGATTCCCCGCACGGACTTCCAAAAAGAATACACAAACTAAGAAGAAACTTAACAGAGAGAGGAGCAAGGAGCGAGTGACTAGTTTCCTCGAGCCAACACCCCGCTCCCGCAAGACCTTATTTACACAACAACAGAACCCATTAACAAAACAATAGAAGTCTTTAACAGAACACTAGAAAAGTATGATGACTGGCATGCAGGTGCTCTGGCATCGAGCCAACGTCTCGGCCTGCGGAAGAAGAAAACAATAAACAATAGTTAATTCTAGGTGGATAAACATAAATAGCGACCCCAGTCGGTCGCTACACCACCCCCTCCCCTATGACAGGACGCGCCCTCGACGTCCAAAAGTAATCCATAAACAACAGTCCACAACAGTTTACAATAATCCGGTGAGCAAACCAGGATCTCCGCGGCGATCACAGGTTGTCACTTCTTGCTCATGAGTTCAAATCAGTTCACTTTCAAAATTTCACAAAACATGGTCATCCTTTAGCATTTTTACAGTTTCGTCTGTCAGCTCCAAAGAGAGTTCTTTCCTTTTAATACGTTTCAACTCGAAATTCCACAATCCAATCTGCAATAAAAGCTAGGTGGCCGGCCAAGCTAGTATTGTACATAGTCTTTCATCCATATGGGGGGTCGCCGCCTCCGATAAGTTTTTGGAGTCTCTGCCTCCCTGGTGCCATTCGATTCAGTCAACTCATTGTCCATATTAAATTCCTGGTTCGTTTCAAGCTCTTCCATTTCTCCCTCGTCATAAAGCACATCGTGCCGAATAGGTTCGAAATGAGGAGTCCCTTGCACCTCTGGCCTGACTAATGCGTCAGGGGCTAGGTATGGCTTCAAATGGTCAATGTGCACGACTTTCAACCTTCCAGATTCTAGGTTTTTGACACGGTATAGGCAGTCCGACAGTTTGTGAGTGATGAGAAAAGGACCTGTCCATTTCAATTGAAGTTTTGGGGACCTGCCCTTTACTTTTGCGTGGATCGCTAACCATACCTTATCGTTAACCGAAAATGGGACTGCATTTTTGAAAATTCTTGCATCGTAATTTCGTTTTTGTCGTTGCTGGGCCAAGTCCATATGTTCTCGGGCAATCCGAAAGGCCTTCTCGCAACGTTCGGCAAATTGGGCTGCGTACTCTGAATATGGTACTGGTTCTTCAACCTCAGTGACCGGAGGGCCTAACATCAGTTCAACAGGAAGTGCAACCTCTCGCCCCAGCATCAATAGATTTGGTGAGTATCCTGTTGTTTCCTGGGGACTAGAACGATACGCCATAAGAACAAAAGGAATGTGTTCGTCCCAATCTTTTTGGTTTTCGTGTACATAGACTGACAACATTTGCATGAGGGTACGATTAAACCTTTCTACCAAGCCGTCGGACTGCGGCCTATAAGCAGTCGTACGGGTCTTTTCAATGCCTAACAATCTACATAATTCTTTAAAAAGGTTGGATTCAAAATTTGCACCTTGATCGGTATGAATAATACGTGGAGTACCAAATTTAACTATAAATTGCTCCACTAAAACGGAGGCTACAGTTGCAGCTTCCTGATTAGGTATAGGGTAAGCCTCAGTCCAACGAGTAAAGTAATCAACAACCACGACAATGTATTTATTACCATTATAAGTCTGTGGTAAAGGACCCAAAATATCAATTGCAACCCGTTGCAATGGTTCACTGACTTTAACTACTTTCATTTGTGCTCTGGCCTGGGGGTTGGGCTGCTTCCTTCGTGCACATAATTCACACCTACGACACCAGTTTTCGACACTCCTTTTCATGCCGAACCAGTAATACCGTGCCCGTACTTTAGCCAGGGTTTTCTTTTGGCCCAAATGCCCAGCAGTAGCTGAATTATGCAACTCATACAATATGTCCTTTCTTAGAATCTCCGGGACTACAATTAAATCTCTGTCTTGAGTGCCGGTGTCAGATACCCACCGCCTGCACAAAACACCGTCTCTTACAAATAATAAGTCCCATTGTGACCAGTATGCCTTTATAGCTCTGCCCAACCCACTGACTTCTTCTCGTTGGGGACGGGGATATTGTTTTTCCTTTCTTTCTAGGAAGAAAGCGATGCTGCTATCCTCTAATTGGTATGCCCTTAATTGCTCTTTGCTACATCCATCTACCCAATTACTTTCTGTCACTACATTGCAAAGGTGTATTTCCTCTCCTCTTGACTGACTTGGCAATGGAGTACCTGTGGTAGGGTTATCTAGCCTGGACAGGGCGTCTGCATTAGCATGCACCCTCCCCGGTCTAGTCTGTATTTCAAACTTATATGCACTCAGTACTTCTAACCATCTAGCTACCTGTCCCTCTGGAGATCGAAAATTGTACAGCCACCGTAGGGAACCATGGTCGGTTCGCAAAATAAACTTTCGACCATATAGGTAAGGTCGAAAATGTTTAATAAATGTAACAACTGCAAGCAGTTCCTTTTGTGTAGCTGAATACTTACTCTCACTATTACTCAAAGTACGACTAGCATAAGCAATTGGGTGCTCCCCACCATTGATATTCTGAGACAGAACCGCACCTATTGCCTTATCACTGGCGTCCGTGTCTAGAATAAACACGTCATCGAAATTTGGATAAGCCAAAACCGGGGCAGAGGTCAATTTGGCCTTAAGGAGCTGGAAGCTTTCCTCACAGTCTTCCGTCCAGAGAAATTTGTTTCCCTTCCTCGTAAGGGCATGGAGGGGACCAGCAATCTCAGCAAACTTGGGGACGAATTTACGATAGTACGAGCATAATCCCAAGAAACGTCGCAACTGCTTTAGATCACACGGCGTGGGCCAATTACTGACATCTTTAATTTTGTCAGGGTCAGTACTAACACCCTTGTCTGACACTATGTGACCTAGGTACTTGACCTCTTTCTTACATAACTCACATTTCGAGGGTTTAAGCTTCAGACCTGCTTCTCTTAATCGAGTAAACACCTCCCCTAATCGAATCATATGTTCGTCAAACGTTCTACCATAAATTATGATGTCATCAATGTAAATAAGACATGTCTGCCAATGCAGACCCCGGAGGACATGTTCCATAAGCCTTTGAAAGGTCCCCGGAGCGTTGCAAAGGCCAAAAGGCATAACATTAAACTCAAATAACCCACTACCCATAGAAAAAGCTGTCTTATCTTTATCTGCGGGATCCATCTCAACCTGCCAGTACCCACTTTTCAAGTCTAAGGTCGAAAACCACTTAGCTCCTGATAAAGCGTCAAGTGTGTCATCTATCCTGGGCAGCGGAAATGCATCTTTCTTCGTCACATCATTTAATTTACGATAATCAATGCAAAAACGTATTGATCCATCCTTTTTTCTTACAAGTACCACAGGGGCAGCCCACGCACTAATAGAAGGGGAGATGACCCCATGTTCCAACATTTCATTGACCTCCGACTGAGCCTCTACCTTCTTATGAAATGGCAGCCTCCTAGGATTTTGTCTAATAGGGGTTGCACCTCCCGTGTCAATTTTGTGCTTTACCAATCCTGTACGTCCTAGAGCTTCGCCTGTACAGGAGAAAACATCCCTATTGCTCTTTAGAAACTCCCGCAAAGCCTTCTGCTCTGGTAAACATAGATCCTTTCTACCCCGTTCATACAATTGTTCTAAATCAGGGGGGAGGGGGTTACTTACATCCTTAACCGTAGAAAGCCCAGTCTCTATGACATTATTAACTGAGGAGATAACTCCAACATGACTACCTTTATACAGAGTAATCGGAAGCGAGGACGTATTAAACAATCGGACTGGCACCTTCCCCTCAGAAGGGTCAACAAGAGCCCTGGCAACTATTATTTGGCGACCTTCCGCTATACTTGGATCGGTTTCTAGTAGGCCCATTTTGTCCAATGCAACAATAGTTCCTCCGTAACCCAACTCTATGCCCGCCATTACAACAACTTCCCTCTGCTGGTATGACCAGGGTCTCAACCAGAGCCACCTTAAATGAACAATCATAATCATCCCTTAGAGGTACCGCCTGACGCATTCTCCCTACATACAACATGGCATTTTCACCCATCTGCAACGAACAGTTATACTCACTTAAAAAGTCAAAGCCAAGTATACCAGGAAGGGAAATATTGGCAACTACCACTGTCACCGGAGCTTCAGAGGCTTGAAACTTAAAGGAAAGAGTACATTTACCTTTAATATGAAGTGGTCTACCATCTACCCCGGCATAATTTGAACCTGCTTCCGTCAAGGGTACCAAGTCAAGACCTAGTTGCTTCCAAGTCTGAACGCTTATCATAGTCACACTAGAACCAGTATCTATCAGAAACGGAATACTAGTATTAGATACATCAATATCAACATACAAAGCACCACTTTTACTTTCAGGCCGTGTCCCATCATTCTGGAGGGCTCCACTGTACTCGGTCGAGAGGCGCCCGTTAGTCCCAACCGAACTTAGTTTCCCTGCTCAGGGCCAGCCTGTCGAAAGGGGCAGAAACGCCTACTGTGACCCCACTGACCGCAATTCCAACACTGTATGGGCCTATAACCTCCAGAGGGTGGTGACCTGTGGGTGCCACCTACTTGGTTCAACCTTTCCGTCAACTTAACATTCTCCTCCAATTTGTTGACCTGGGCTTCCAATCTGTCAATGCGTTCAGTGGAATCATTAAGTGAGTCTACCTCAGGCTGGGGAGACACAGCGTGGGTATGTTTTCTTGCCCTTAAAACCCCCTCCGATTGGTCTATAGCCTCAAATTCTATGGCCAGGTTTAATGCTTCACGTAACGTTTTTGGCCTTCCCCTCCTAACTTCTACCCTTAGGTCCCTGTCTCGCAAGGCCCCAACAAAATAATCTAATGCCAGCTCGTCCTGGGCCTCTGCACTGAGCCCTGGGTAAACCTCCAAGACTTCCTTACGTATTGAGGAACACAAGAAGGGCAAAGACTCCCCTTCAGAACGAACTCGAGACCTAAGCTTTGCCTTCTTACTATTTATCTGAGCTTCAGGATCAAAAATTTCTGATAAGGCACTAACAACAGATAAAAAGTCTGACTTCTTTTCAGCAGATACGCCCATGTACACCTCCTGAGCATGCCCAAGTAATCGTGCCCCTAAAAAGCTAACCTTTTCTGAATCAGACCATGCGTTTATGTCAGCACATGCTACGAAATGAGCGATATAATTATCCCATTTTGACTCTCCAGTATAAATATCTGGCATAATAACTGGCTTCTTACTTTTAAATTGATCCATACTCAATCCAGTGCTTGCTCTGCGACGGGAACTTTGGCTACGACCATGCTCAGAAGGGGTACGAAAATATTGACTTGTAAGTCTATGCAAATTTGCTTGGCTTACCTCTGCCTGCCTTTCCAAAGCTTCGATATCTGCCGCGAGCACCCTCTCCGCAAAGCCAGAGACGTTGTCCCGCCGAGCTGCCATGCCAGTCCAAAGAACACGTAACTACAAGAATACTAAAACAAAGATACTTAAGGGGAAAAAAAATGCGGGGTCACGAAATTTGCAAAATCACGCACTCTCTAAATATGCTGACCAGTGCCTTCCTTTGCTGACCAAAGAAGATGAAAATAGTATAATAAGATCCCACTTCTGACACCAAAAATTCTGTAGCGCCCCTAAAATAAAACAAGGGTCCCTGGCTGAGCGGTGGCGTGGGTACTCGGGCAACTGAAGGTCACCCGAGGTCAGGATAGAGGGGCAGGGGCACCACTAAGTTTAAAAGGGACTGGTCAGAAAGGAACGGCACGACTCAAAATAAGAAGATAACCCAAATTTAACTGTACATAAAGTATAATTCAAACAAAACGACTCTTTCAGAGCAAAAACCAACTTTCAACTATATACAAAACAAAATAATTTCCGGCTCCTTTGGAGCAAATACAAAATTAACCTAAATCTTTACCATAAACTTATTCTCAAAATCATGATCAATATTATTAACAACAAATACTCACAATGTGGCCGTGTGGGAAACCGCCGACGTGGCCAAAACCTACTCACGAAGCCGGGCACGGGCAATAGAAACGCTCCAAACCCAAGTACTAATTATGGTCAGGGCCCTCCCTCCCACATGAAACAAGCCTAAAAGTCACCCAAAACATCCCTTAACACAAGAGTAAAACTTAGGGGGGGGGGGTATCCCAGCGCCAAGAGCCCGTGCCCAACCCCGGACCCGCTCCAAACTATAGACAAATTAAACTTAACTTACAATATTCAGCCACGTCGACGGCCTCCGGAGATTCCCCGCACGGACTTCCAAAAAGAATACACAAACTAAGAAGAAACTTAACAGAGAGAGGAGCAAGGAGCGAGTGACTAGTTTCCTCGAGCCAACACCCCGCTCCCTCAAGACCTTATTTACACAACAACAGAACCCATTAACAAAACAATAGAAGTCTTTAACAGAACACTAGAAAAGTATGATGACTGGCATGCAGGTGCTCTGGCATCGAGCCAACGTCTCGGCCTGCGGAAGAAGAAAACAATAAACAATAGTTAATTCTAGGTGGATAAACATAAATAGCGACCTCAGTCGGTCGCTACAATACCAAAGACTGGCTGGAAAAATGTGGCTTGTTGCCTTCTAATTAGTTGTATTCATATGATTAGGTTGACAAGGGTGACAATTTTTTCTTAATATTGGGGGATAAAACTTCATTTTCAAAAAAGTTACTGCGTGAAAAAAATTGAAGAACATGCCCCCTTCCCCCAGTTTGTTCCATGTGAAGGTTGGGACCATAATGATAACAAACTGTTTATAACCAATAGCACTGTCTACACTGCTCAATTAAGTATAAGACCCAAGGATTTCAGAATGTTATAGAGTACCGAAGTGATGTTGTCACTTCCGCTGAGTTCCCATGTAAGGTGTCCATTCCTCTGACTTTTTGCTGGACAATTCAGCTTTTGAGCACCCTGTCCTCCGTTCAGGCTCACACGGTGCTGGTTGTTGAAATTTCTCCATTTTGAAAATTCTGATGGTAAACTTCTCAACAATATGCAGCGCGGACCAGAGTCTAGATTACATGCAATGTGTTATGTGCATCATGTCATGCCTTTCACATCTGCTGAACAAGTAGGTTGTGTATAGCACATTAGAGGATGTATGTAAACAATAGAAATACGGATTGCAATGCGAGCTGAATAATGTAGGAGATTTATACATACTATGAAGCGAATTTTTCTTGAACCTATGGGAAATTCCTCTGAACTTACAAAAATTTTGAGAGCCCTCTTTTGAAAATGCCTGGGGAAGGAATTAATTGATGCACAAATTTTTAGTGTTCAGATATTCACGACTGTAATCATGTAGCTTAGAACACCAGGAAGGGCTGTTTCCAGCCATCTGGGGGAGTTTGTATAGGCTGAAAATCTTCTGGTATGCTATACGCCAACCCATAGTGGAGCTCCACTTAGATAGTAGTGAAGGTTGTCCTCCTTTTCTTTCATGAAGGGATGGACACCCTATTCCCATGGCGATGGTTCTACACAAACTTCAACCTCATTAGCCTGACGTACTTAATGCAATACCTTCAAAAATTGTTATTTTTAATTGTATGTAAAATCATATGGCACAAAGTAAAGCTGAATATTTGTCACAATGGTACTCTTACTACTTGTATGACAATACCATTTTACTTATTTCTTTAAAAATCCCTGCAACTGATGAAAAAAAAAATTCAGTAATACGTAGGCTCCCCGTACAAAACAATAGGACTTTCAGAGGTCTAGCCACTACACTTTTATGTGCAAACATATTGTAGGATACGCACCGTTTAAAACGATGCACGAAATGTACCTGTCATTCACTACAAAAATGCAACTTGGACCAAGTAGTAATTACCAGTATGCCCCTGGATGTATGACACCCCACATCATTGATTTCATTTTTGAAATGAGATTAACTTCAGTTGCTAAAAAGATGTTAATGAGTCTATAGTGTATTTCACCGAAAGACACGCAATTTTGTGTAAACCTCCCTATACTAGTATGGTGGCAGATTGATGAAACCATCTTAAATGTTACAATTCGAATGTTTACAGAATTTAGTCCAACCTGAAAAAATTTGTAAAAATACTTCGAATATACAAAAAACCATATGTCGAATTCTCATTTATATTGAAGAATCCATTTCACTGCAGTAAGCTGAAGAAGTTGAGCACTTTGATAAAGCAATAGGGGTTTTTTGTTCGTAAGGAACCAGTGGCTAAAGTGGTGCCACAACCTGGGAGCCAAAAGTAGGTCATCTGAAATATTTTTGGTTGACAAAATGAAAGTGAAAAACAAAAGATGAGCAAAATTTTTCCCCTCTAAATATTTTTCCATTTGTATCATAGATCTCATTAGAAAATTTTGCCCCTCGAACAAGGGGACAATGACTTTGCTGATAATGTCATGACTTGGCTGATTTTTCAAAAGATAGAAAATCACAAAAACAAACTGACCTCAGCATTTCTACCAGGTGTTTATAGCGCAAAACAAAGACTGGGAGTGTACATTTCTGCTGAAAATATCAAGAAATAATGCCCATTTGTAATTATCAAAATGTTTTCATTAAATTTTTGAACATGAAATACCTATTTGATATGTTTTCATCCCAAATATCTATAATTTGACAGATTGGTTCAGAAACTTTTAGTTCTGTTCCTGCATTTTTATAATTTTATTTCCTGCATAACTTCACCAAATCTGAACTGATTGTCATGATTCAAAGTTCATTTGATAGCTGTTTTAGTCACTACAAATCAGTCCTTAGAAATCTTTTGAAGGTGAATCCTCAGTATCATAAGGTTGTTCTCAAAAATATATCACTTCTCTGCTGAATTCAGAAATTAAGGTCAAAGTAAAAATGTTCAGCATTCAAGGGGCAAAATTTTCTACTACTGGGTAAGGGATGTACCCTACATCATATAGCGCGTGTTTGGTCTAACGGTAAGAGCATTTGCCTCTCGCGCTGAAGGCCTGGGTTCACTTCCCAGGTCGAGTCAGACCAAAGACTCTAAAAATGGAATCTACTGCCATTGTGTGTGATGCTCCATAAGCAAAATCATAAGCAATGGAGTAGGGAAAACAAGCCAGTGAGCCACAACTGGAAAAAAGGCCGTGGTCGGCTGGACTTGAACCAATAGGTTGGAAACTGGGTCATAAAACTCTATCTAACGAACTTACTACATCATATAATATGGATGTGTACTTGCTTTATCAATTGGAAAGATTAAAATATATGTATCATAGCCTCAAAAGAAAATTGAAATGGATTCCTTTTTGAGCAAGAGACTACCATCGAGCTGCTTAAACCATGAAAGTTCTACTTCGAGGTAGTACTTCCATGCTTAAACATTATGCACTAAATGAAAATGCTGGATCTGCAGGTATTCATTTGTATATGTTGACTTCAACAACAATGCCTTACATCCAATGAGATGTGTAACCCTATGGAAATTTGCTGATGTGGCATTTCTTGTTTAGTGTGATGGCTTTCAAAAGCAAATGTGTTGTGGAGTCTTTTAACATTCATGTATTGTTGCTAAACAAAAAACACTGCCTTGTTACTTATTTTATAGAAAATTCAAACTGACAACTGAAATAAAATTTAAATGAGAATCGAGTCCTTTTGGTACAACAAGCTTTACATTGGTCTGAGCTGGGAGAGATAAATGTTATCAATTAGTGGACCATATACTGAACTGACAGCTTCTATGCTGTGTCCACAAGTATGTCTCCAACCATTTCAGATGATTGCTTACACAGAAATGCATTATAGCTCCTCAATGTGTAATATCAAACTTTGGTTTAATGCCAAATGACCAGTGTTTCCCCAACAGAGGGGTTGAGGGAGATTTTTTCAAAAATTTGCCCTTTAAAGGGCCAAACCTCTCACCCCAAACTACGGGGGTACCGAAATTCTCAATTGGCTTAGCTCTTTGACTGACAACTAATTCAAACAATGCAGAGTACCAAAGCTTGTATTACATGGCATGCACCATACTGAGAGTGTTTTGATTATATAAATTGAGTTTTTCTATACTCACCTTGAAGCAATAAACTGAGATTGTATCTGGATGTGGATGAATTTCAGAAAATTGTGGGAGGGGCTTAAGTAAGAAGGTTAGGAAAATTGGTACTGTTTGGGGTGAGAGAGCTGGGCCTTTAAAACCCATCAGATAGCATCTCAAAGGGGCCTTGAAGCTAGCTTTTGCCTTCTAAACCCACCTATAACTTTGGCCAAGGGCACCATCAATTTTGACTGCAATTCTGTTCTGTGTATTTTGTTTATACACCCATTTTCACAGATGCATATAAAAAAAGATGCAATGGAGAAATGTGGGATGTGGCAGTACTAACCCCCTCCCTTTTTTTTGAGATTAATCCCTTCCCCTTTTTTTGAGATTCTGGCAAAATCCCTGCAAGTATCTCACACTACAACTAGACAAAATACCCTACACTATATTTCACACTTATGTGTTTGGTGCACATTCATATCCTAATTATTTTTGTCTAAATGACAACAATATCAGTAGAACTGAAAGTGCAAAATATTTGGGTCTCATTGTTGACAATTAGTTTTCATTTAAAGCAACCATACATGAGCTTAAGTTTGTGATCATCTTGTTTAGTACTCCGTTTTTTTTCCAAAAACCTTAGATATTATTTTCCTTACTTACTGTACACTGTAATATGTTAAAGTTGCCTATGGCAATATATGGGATGATAAACAGTTCTGTTCTTAAACCTCTGCAACTTCTACAAAACAGAGTCTTGAACACATTTACCTTTTAATGTAGACATTTCTCAACCAATATCCCTTATTTTAAACTTGGCAGAGTGAAATAAATGATATCAACTTTTTTAAGCTACAATGCTTATTGATTCCTTGCCAAAGGCAGGCAAGGAATCTATGCGATGGTGATGTCGTGTGTATGTGTGTGTGTGTGTGTGTGTGTGTATGTGACGCTTTGGCTTGTAAACACGATATCTCAAGAAGGGTAAGTGTGACTAACCTCGTATTTAGTGTGTAGGTTGGTCATATTGAGTACATGATCCCTATCGTTTTTGGTGGAGATCAAAGGTCATTTGGGGTCACGAGAGGTCAAAAGGTCAAAACCTTGTAAACACGATATCTCGAGAACGGTACATATGACTATGCTTATATTTGGTGTGTGGATTGGTCATATTGAGTAGATGATCCCTATCGATTTTCGTGGAGGTCAAAGGTCATTTGGGGTCACGAGAGGTCAATAGGTAAATTCCTTAGAAATTGCTTGTAAACACGGTATCTCAAGAAGGGTAAGAGTGACTAATCTCCTGTTTGGTGTGTGCATTGGCCATATTGAGTAGATGATCCCTATTGATTTTCGTGGAGATCAAAGGTCATTTGGGGCCACCAGTGGTCAAAAGGTCAAAACTTCGTAAACACGATAACTCAAGAATGGTACCCGTGACTATGCTCATATTTGGTGTGTGGGTTGGTCATATTGAGTAGATGATCCCTATTGTTTTTGGTGGAGATCAAAGGTCATTTGGGGTCACGAGAGGTCAAAAGGTCAAAACTTCGTAAACACAATAACTCGAGAATGGTACATGTGATTATGCTCATATTTAGTGTGTAGGTTGGTCATATTGAGTAGATGATCCCTATCGATTTTCATGGAGGTCAAAGGTCATTTGGGGTCACGAGAGGTCAATAGGTAAATTCCCTAGAAATTGCTTGTAAACACGGTATCTCAAGAAGGGTAAGTGTGACTAATCTTCTGTTTAGTGTGTGCATTGGCCATATTGAGTAGATGATCCCTATTGATTTTCGTGGAGATCAAACGTCATTTGGGGTCATGAGAGGTCAAAAGGTCAAAACTTCGTAAACACGATATCTCGAGGACGGTAAATGTGACTATGCTCATATTTAATGTGTGGGTTGGTCATATTGAGTAGATGATCCCTATCGATTTTCGTAGAGGTCAAAGGTCATTTGGGGTCACGAGAGGTCAGTAGGTAAATTCCTTAGAAATTGCTTGTAAACACGGATTCTCAAGAAGAGTAAGTGTGACTAATCTCATATTTGGTGTGTGCATTGGCCATATTGAGTAGATGATCCCTATTGTTTTTGGTGGCGGTCAAAGGTCATTTGGGGTCATGAGAGGTTAAAAGGTCAAAACTTCGTAAACACCGTATCCCAAGAACGGTACAAGTGACTGTGCTCATATTTAGTGTGTGGATTGGTCATATTTAGTAGATGATCCCTGGTGATTTTCCCAAAGGTCAAATTTCATTTGGAGTCAGCATGTTCAAAGCCTGACAAGCTTTCCTGCACAGTCTTTCAAGAAAGGTCACTTGTAGGGTCCTGTAACTTGTCATGTAGATGGCACATAGTGAATACACGGTCCCAGAAGTTTTTGGTGGAGGTCAAATGTCATTTGGGTTCACAACGGGCAAGTGGAATCTCAAGATTTGATGCCTTGCATGTGTACTTTGTGGGCACATTATGGAGCCCTGCTAATTGAAAAACATTGCAAAGCAATGTCAATGTGAAAAAAGGCCTTACATTTCAGCAGCAAGGAATCACTAAGCCTTTTGGCTTTCTGGTTTTTAAATATGTGAATAACCATCTACTGATAGTTTTTCCAAATGTTCTTTCATACTAGCTGTAATGGAAATTATGTTCATACTAGCCATTGCTCTCACTATGTCCATTCAATTCTCCATTAAGGTGTGTAAAAATCACACCCCCAACAGGGATTTGAGGTGTGCCATCACTCTCACACCAGATTCAAAATCCAAGGCCTGTATGTAGTGAATGTGTTTCACAGTGAGCCATGTGCCAAGCTCATAATGATATAGCTGCCCAATAAGATAAGAGAGTTGTTCTGTTTGTATCACAAGTCTCAGAATGGCAAATTATGGGCTTGCATGCATGAAAGGGGGTTAAGGAAGGTTCCAGGAGAGGGGGGGGGAGAAAGGGGTTATTGAGGAAACATTTAAAAATGCACTTCATCCTCATTTTTGGTTACAGTATTAACCCTGTATATATATATACCATTACTTCCCGAAGTGAAATTTGATCATTGTGCTATTTTAAGGTCTTGTTTTCCAGCAGCATGTTGTAAGTTGTTGTAAGTAGCATTATGCTACAGTTTCAGGCAGTGTGCATGATCTGATACTGTAAAATTAGTCAGACTTCTTACCAGGATGCATACAGTCAGTTACAATCAGCTCAAAGGGGGAAGGGGGGGGGGGGAACATGGTGCCCAGCTTTTTGGAAAAGCACCCATTGACATGACATTTTTACTCTGTAAAATACTGACTGCAGCAGCAATGTCTCACACATTCTAGTATAGATAGATCAGGCATGAATCCAAGGGAGGGGGGACTTTTACAGCTTCAGCCCTCCCTTTTTTGCCAGATTAACAATAAAAAAAAATGGGAAATAAGCAGTGCAGTGCCTTCACTTTCCTGCTCTCTCTTAAGTCAGCCCCCCCCCTTTTGGAATGTCAGGATCAGTGCCTTTAGATAGATGCTCATGGCATGCTGCAATTATAAACTAACCACCATGCTGCTGCAACTCACTACATCTTCAACCTTACCTTTGACAGATTGATCAGATTATGGCAAGAGGAACTTGTCAGAAAAGGAGAAACTGATTCTAGTCTAGGAAAGACACTTATCAGATTTGTTAGAACAAGACTCTTCTTCTCCATGCTGTCAAGCCTGTTAGCTCTGGGATCAAATTATTTGATTGGGGTGAGTTTAATTGAAAGCTTTTCATTCAGATTTTAGACACTTCCTGTTAAAATTTTATGATTTAAGATGTTTTCACTATGATAGAGTGCATATCTTCAGTGAACCAAAATTTTTAGTTTGAAATTTGTGAATGCAATTAGTAAAATATTTCATTTCAAATAATAACAGTAAGTAGTGTTGGTGAATAGACCAACAAAGTCACATCCCCACCCTGCAGCCAGCCTGCTACACGTCTATTAATCACTGATTACAACCCCAACCCCAACCCCCTCCATTCTCTATGTCATTGTACAAGTATGAGGTAGACATGTTGTCCATTTAGCCTACAACTTCAAGGTGTTATTTGACTCAGTCTTTTGAGTCTTGCAAAATCCAAGAAAATAAAATAATGATGTAACCTCGTTGGGGTCTTCACCTACAGTACTCACTGTCATTATTTGAAATGAAATATTTTGCTCACTCCATCTGGCACCTTTAGAATGCTTTCTTAGCTGATCTCAGATTATGTCCCTCCATTGGCATTCTTTTATTTTAACTTACAAATTACCTTTTAAGGCAAGCTTTTAATGTGTATTTTCCTTTTAATTTTGTCGTTTTTATCTTCTTCTGTCTCTTTGGTTTGTTTTATGTTTCATTGGACAGTGCACCAGGGTTTTTTTTCTATAGTTGTGGTGCTTTATAAATTTTGTTAATAATGAAAATAGTAGTTGTGAAAGTAATTAAATTTTTCATGTGCTTAAGGGAATCATTTACAGTAAATTCAAATTTTGATTACAGAAATATTAGACGTACAGCAAGGTAAATTAATTTTAAAAAAATCTCTAGAGATGAGGGTGGCCTCACAGTGACTTACCCACTGACACATTTTCTGTGATCACTTCCTCTCCCCCTCCCCATTTTGAATTTTAACTTTGTGGTGTAATTTTGACCTCAAATTTCCTTCTTTTACTTTTATTACTTAGGCATATGTTCTGTATTCATTGGTGAACTACTTGGCAAATGGACCAGTTGATAGTATTCAATACGGAATGTGGCTTGCTGTTGCTCTCTTTCTCAGTACAGCCTTCAGAGCCCTTGGGGCAAACTTTTCTTGGTATTTGAGTGTTCGGACAGCTTGTCGTATTCGGGCATCTGTTCTCATGACAATATACAAGAAACTAATGAATGTACAGAATATTGTAGATGCTTCTGTTGGTGAGGTAAGTGTTTTAAATCAGTTCTTTTACCCTGCATGTAACAGCTTATCCGTGTCTCACATGGCCCAATTAATTGAGTAGTTTGTAGCTTCAAGCACTGTCATGAAGAAAGAAAAAAAATGTGAAAATTTAATACCATCTTCTTTGAAAGTATATGTGCTGTATTAGAATTTTAAAAATGCTCCCCCTCTTTACCTTAATAGATCCTTGTCTTTGATGCCTCCCATCCTATACAGAGCTTTAAAGGACCAGTTCTCTCACCCCAAATAGTACCAATTCTCCTAACCTTCTTACTTAAGCCACTCCCACAATTGACTGAAATTAATCCTCATCCAGATACAATCTCAGTTTATTGCTTCTAGGTGAGTATAGAAAAACTCAATTTATGTAATCAAAACACTCTCGGTACCATTCATGCTGTGTAAAATAAGCTTTGGAACTCGGCATTGTTTGAATTAGTTGTCAATCAAAGAGGTGAGCCAATTGAGAATTTCGGTACCCGGGTTCCAAAACTGCAGTTTGGGGTGAGAGGTTTGGCCCTTTAAGCCTGTCATGTGAATAAACAGTGTTTTTAACACTCATTTGCAGTTAGTTTATAGTTAGTTAGTGAGAGCTTTACTGCCCAGTTTCCAACCAATTGGTTCAAATCAAGCCAGCCACTGCCTTTTTCTGGTTATATTGTATGATATTGGAATGTTTACCTCTAGATCGCTCACAGCAGGATTTTTTGCTGAATCGGTCTGTGAGCTGGCCCATGAATGAGGTATTATGTAATCGAGTTTAAAGATTTTTCAGCTTCTTTCTAATTTGTTGTCAAAGTGACAAGGGTTTTCTTTGTCCAATCAAACTGAATCTTAAAAATGTTCTAGGAAAAGGTATGTAAACTTTAAAATCACATGAAATTATTTGACTGATGACACTCCACAAAATTTATTGCAAGTTTTGTTTGCTACTAGAGGAGGAAAACACCCCTAAAATCTGTGTTTCCAATAGGAAAATCATAAAATCACTTCTTTGTTAACTGGAAATTGACAAAACTAAACTCTCTCAAAATAGGAAAAGGAGACCTGAAACAGTTTAAAGGGAACTGGTTAATGGAATTAAAAATGGGTGAAATGTGTTTATTTGTTATATGTTTGGGCAGGAGGGGCACAGTTTGTGGGAAGATGTATTATATTTTCATAGTGATTCACACAGTAAAGTTTGTACACTGAACACATCTATATGCACTATAAAACATTCTAATATGAATGTACTTTACAGTTGTAGCAGGTGCCCCCACATCAGCTACAGTATGATATTAGCAAAAGAGTCAAAATTCCAGTTGCAACTTACTTAAGGCAGCTAGTACCCAGGTTAAAATTATGGAATTATCTGCTGGTCCCATTGACTGTTTCCTCTTCCATGTTTACTGCATGCTACAATATTCCTGCAGACTTTAATGAAGGCTGCTATTAAATCTGGATGCCTGATAACACTTAGAGTCATCACTTGTCATGTTTTGGCAGTGTCATCAATGAGTGATTTCAAATCTTCAAGTTGCCCTCAGGTACTGTAGACTAAAAGACAAAATCAACCATGGGTCCCATTGTCCTGTAAAATAGCACTGTTTCAACAAATGAAGCAAGCATCTGTAAAAAGTTTTAGCATGCTCTTAACATTTCCATTAACAAAACCATCCTGTACTTTTGTTGCTTTTGATGGCTTGTGTAATACTATCTGATACGAGAGTACTTTAGCCTCAGTTTTCCAAGGAGCCTGCTGAGAATGTTTCACCAGAATTTTATTCTTCTATCACGCTCCTGGATTCACACTGGTACCATTTGCTGTAAAAACTTTCAAGTGAGTCTTACAGAGTGATGTGAAACTGAAGAAGATGTTACTGGTCAGCCATGAAAATCCATGTTCCATATACCAGTTCATTGCGTGTCATATGTATGATTTCAGGAACTAATTTGGTTTAGATTACTTTGACCGTGTCTCCCATATATTTATAATAATATTGGTAGTCCTTCGATCAAGTGGTGCTACAGAGAAGAACTCACTTCATTTAGGGTTAATGACTTTTACATATAAGTCACCTGTAGAGTGAGAAAATATACATAGACAGAGTTATAGGTTATGAGGGAAACAGAGCCAGTTGCCCGGAAGTTGGAAATGGCTGTTTTTGGCCATAAAGTAACATAACATTCACAAGCAAGTTATAACACTGAGGGAAACAGAGCCAGTTGCCCGGAAGTTGGAAATGGCTGTTTTTGGCCATAAAGTAACATAACATTCACAAGCAAGTTACAACACTTTATGCTGTGCATATTTTCTGTCCTCAAGATATAGTATGAGCATATGCTGGCAGCAACAATTCTGAAATGATTACTTGCACTTTATTGTGATTTTTGAAAACCACAGCAGCTTGAACTGACACAGTTGGTTTTGATGAGTAACATCGGCATTATTCATGACCACTTGGAGGTATGGGTGGGTGTGTTTATGAGGGGTGTGGGGGCATATATGTGCTTGGCTTGATATGACACTTTTCCAAGAAATGAATTATCATGGCTTCCTAACATAACACTTGACAGGGCAAGAAAAAATGTTTTTTTCCCAGAAGTCAATTAAATTTGATGTTATGCTCAGTACTGCTAATAAAGCATTCACCAGTGCTGAGCAATTAGAAAAAGGAGAGAAGAGCAAAAACATGTGCAATTTTAACCAATTTTGATTATTTGAAAATTCTAGTAAAAGGTTGGATTTTAAGTTTGGATTTGAAGTTCTCAAAAGGGGAAAGGGAGTATCCTTCCTTTTTACTCTCTGAGCTCTTGTAGAAATTGAAATTAGCTGACAAATCTCAGTGAGTCACTTCCATGACCATTACCTTAGTATACGGTCTTCTATGAGCCCTAGTGGATTCTTGACCCTCCATTCAGTTGCCCATATCTCAGTGCTTTTGCATTTGTAGATAGTATTTCTAATTAAGTTGGTAAAGGAAGCTTTAAAGTTGCTTAATATTTTTCACTATGGCTGATGAAGTAAGAGGTCAGTGAGCACTAAGCAGTATTAACAGTATGAATAAGGTACAGTGTAACATAAAGCACAATAAATAATCTGGTATATGAGACAATGGGGATTGTGTGGCTTAATTGTTTCAGTATTGTTCATTGGTGGTAGAGTTAGTTAAATGTGGTTTTAGAGCTCACTCTCTAACCGATTGGTTTTAGTAAAGGTGGCCACAGTCTTTTGTCCAGTTGTGGCTCCTGACTTGTTGTCCCTATACTCCATTGCTTTTGCTGAGCACCAAGCACATATTGCAAACTTAGGTTTCAAATTTAAAGTCTTTGGTGTGACTCGGACCTGACCAGGAGTCGAACTCTAAACCTCCCATCTCCAAGTCGGATGCTCTAGCTAGCTTCTTGACCAGTCAGTCAATATGGTGGTAGAAATATTTTAGTATGAATATGCTTGGTGTAGTGTAAAAAAGAATGAAGTATGTATACAAATAAATATATGCTAGCTTGTTAGACATTACATACTGGTGCACACATTTACAACATCATGCGGTAGTAGTATCTGGTATTTGATATTGAAAAGGCAGGGAGGGGGAGGGAGAACAAGTGGATGGGAGTGATTAGATTTTTGAAAATGTACTTATTCAACTCCCTATCTCTCCCCTGGGTAGAATTCAATGAGTTACTCTTCAGGTAAAAAAAAAAGGTGAACACTGAGTTTTCCAGTTCTTGGCACAGCAAAACTTATTCAACAACCTGCAATTATTACCTGTAATGTTATACCTCATAGGTGAAAGGAGCAATGTATTCTGTGACCTTCTGTGACCTTTCTTTTTCATTTTATTGATATCCTATTGTCTGCTTCATGTCCTGAAGTTGTAAACTAACATGGTTTAGCATGCCTGCTACATTCCTCATATTTTCACGCTGTGCATGAGAAAATTTTGTGGCATGAAAAATCGGCACTCAAAGCAGGCGATACTTTGACATCATCGGACTGCAAGAAACTAAATGATCTTGGCTGGTGTTAAGTCGCAAACTCTAGTAGAAGCAGACTAGGGGTCAACCGGATCACCACAATTGGTCCGATAATATTACTTTTCAGTCATTTACCATGCAAATATGAAATCTCTGGAATTTGTGCTTACCATTTTGACCTGTTTCCTGTCATGATGTGTACAAAAATGACAAAATGAGGAATTAATAGGGATAAATCTCATCAAGATCTGTTGGCTTGCAAAATCTGGCAGCCTTGCTTTGAAATGTGATCGTTATTTTCACTCAGTAAATGTTGACTGATTTTTTAGTTTCAAGGTTTAAATTAGTGTCAACTTGTTTCGAGATTTTGCAAAAATGAAGAAATTTTAGGTCAACTCTATTAAGCGCAGTAACATACACACCGACCATGTAAACTGCAAGAATTTACCAAGGTCAGGCTTTCACATTGGTCTCTGAACACAGGGGTTTGTCCAAATTTCATGCCAGCTTTATTTCTAATGTGGCTCAGAAAATGACTGTTAATAAATGGATTAACATGTTCATACATCTACACATGGCTTCTGTCTTTATTACAAGGCATACTTGTTGTTTGTGATGACTCATGAAGCTTCTTCATAGAGTTGTCAATCAATGGTCATATTGGATTATAAATATCTATAGATCTGTCTAAGCAAAGAATGGCTCAATTTGTAACAGAAATTTCAAATGCTGATGCAGCATGTTTGTATTACACAGCTGAAGAGCAATGCACCTGTGCCAAATTCTTGATGCAAGAAGATAACGGAATGTACTCAATGATGATTCTCTCCTTTTGACCCATGCATATTGAGGGCACATTGTTCTTTTGATTCGCAGGAGGGGACAATATAATGTCGTAATGATTAAGTCTCTATTGTTTTCCACTGTATGTGATATGTTTCACCATAATTTGAGGGTAGAGAATATTGAAAATAAATATGTACATGAACAATTACATACCTATTTGATGACAGCATTTTGGTTCATTATGTATGCAGGGCTATAACCTGGGTGAAAAATCTGGAAGGGGGGTGGGGGAATTCCAACACTATGTGGCCTACAGAGAGAGCCACCATCACTAAGCATGTGTTATATATCTGATTTGGAAATCTCAAGGGGGCAGTTGCTTCCCCCTCTCTGCTTCAAGGTTACATCTTGGTATTAATGTTAAGTTTGAACTTTATATTTGCTGATCATTTATAAACCATTTATCTTTGCTTTTTAGGTGGTGAATATCTACGTCAATGATGGTCAGCGTCTTTTTGAAGCTTGCATTGTGTCGGGAATCTTTACTGCAGCCCCTATTTTCATGATCATTGTGTTGGTCGCTGCAATCATAGTTATTGGACCAGCTGCTTTTGTTGGAGTTATTTCTATGCTTTTTATATTTTTCAGTCAGGTAAAACTTAAACTTTGGAAATGTTTTCACCAGGATTACATTGGGAAAAATTATTCTTTGTGCTTTCCCATACCTCTTCCTGCTTATGAAGATTTATGAAACTAATATTTCTTGGCTAATTGAAAGAGTAAAATTTCATAAAAAAAGATCAGCAGGTTTTCCATAAACATGGTCCTCTTAATTAGACTGGAAAATTAACAATCAAAGTTAAGATATTGTGTTTCACCTCAGGGTTTCTTGTTGGAGTATGTGTAACTATGAGGTAGATCACACTTGTTCGATAAATGTGTAGGAATTGTGTATTACACTGCACACTGCGTGGAACACTCATATGGAACAAAGTTATGTGTATTTGGCATGAGTGTCCTCCAGAATGACAGGCTTCTCTGTGACATAATTGCAAAGTCTCTGTGGGCTACATTTAGATCTGCCAGAATGCTCCATAGCAGTATACCTTGGCTGTTGCTGATAGCAGTAAATATTTAGTGAAATTTTATATAGAGCAAGATTCCTTGGGCACAGCTCAAAGTGCTTTACAGTACAAAAAGCTTAAAGGTAAAGAGCAGTCCCCCCAAACCTATTTTGAAGAAAAAGCTAAATAACATAATTTTCATCTTATTTCTCTTCAAAGTATCTTTTATTACATTTTATGACTTAACTATTGCATATTTAAGGTAAACTAAGCAGTTATTTCGGGTAAATTTCACATTTGAAGAGAAAAAACATTGTCACATGACTCCCAACAGCCAATCATAAAACTGGACAGTGTATACTACTACTTCTTCAATTTGGGATGGCTGCTCTTGCCCTTTACGTCAGTAAATCTAGAGAAGATAAAAAAAGAAACAATTAAAACATAAAACTAAAAGTGCCTTAAGTGGACCAACAAAAACAGACTACTGGAAACACAATCTAAAATTAAAAACAAGATTGAGAAGCAGTTCTTCAAAGAAGTTTTAAAAATAGAGAGGGAATTGAAGCTGGGTACTCCTTCCACAGTTTTGGAGCACATACTGGAAGTTAATGCTCTGTCACGAGTCAGTATATACTGTAATTCATGTAAGGTGACCCCAAACCATAGAGAATAGACACCAACTCATCCTATTCACTTCAGACTATCCGCCCAGTACACATCTCCCTTCAGTCCACCCACATGACAAGTCGAAGACACAATCGATATTGAACCATTATTTTTAACGCCCTGTTGCACTTGAGAGTGATGACTCACCTCATCTGCAGGGACTAAGAGCAAAAACTGGCTATTCCCTTGGACATCCTGTACTCCCCAAGTTAAGGAGAGAGGGACCTATGATGTAACTCTTTGTTTATGTGTTGCACGCATGCGCACAAGCATTCATTGCATCCGTTGGGGAGCATTTCTGCAGGGAGTAGATTGCATGCAAACAGCCTATTTCTTCTGTGACCGCTTTTGTAATTTGAAGCCATCCTGCGGTCAGTTTTGTTTACTTCAGTCCGAGAATGTAACGCTCTCCGAGAGGGTAACGTTCAAGTCTCGATGTGGACTCGTCTTGGCATGCACCTCAGTTTGAGGTAGTCTTTTGTGAAGCATCTCCCCCATCAGTCTTATACATAGGGATTTACTGTGGGGTTTGACTAGTACGGTGTAACAAGTTCAAAAATTATAAATCATGTATGTACATTCAATGAAATGTGAAAGTGTTGTTAGATTGCTGGCCTACTGAACATACATTGCTTGCTCTTTCCTAGTCCTCAGTAAAGGACTACTGTATTTACTCTATTACATGCCCCGGGGGCGTGAAATTTTCATTAAGGGGGGCATTTATTAGAGTCAAATTTATGTGACTTCTGATAAACTGCTACATATGACATATTTGTCCATTTGGTTGTCAGCTTCACAATTAGCTGTGAGCTCCTCCCCAATGATCGGTAACCAAACTTCCCTATAAATATGGTAGCCACGAACAGCACTCTGAACTTTGCAAGTGTGATCAGCTTTCGCCGACATCTTGATATGTAACGTTACACACAGAAGTGACTTTTTTACGTGCCCGCGGCATATGCATGCATGCATGCTGTGCACATTATAGAGCCAGGCCTCACAGTTCTATACTGACCGGCCGGCTATATGCACGTACATACAGTAATTGCATAATAGTTACCGTGAGTAGCACCATTAGCAGTACATACGCGTTTGTAGCATTTCACTGTTAAACAGTTTTCCTGTGTTGAATTTGGATTTTTATGTTAGGCTGTTTGGATAAGCTAGCGAATATTTGTATACCTACGGTATGTACAGTACCACTTTCAAACCGCAAAGGAAGCAGTATAGGTTCACGGTATGTGATAGCGTGATCGATATCAACAGAAATTAGTTGCAGAAACATGCCTTTTACTTCAGGATACAGTATGGGACTTAAGGAGATTTCGTGGCTTCAAGGCAGGACTATTTCATTTTACCATATTGTCTTTGGAATTAACAATTTCACTTTATGCAATGTGACGAAAAAGTTGGGAGGCGTTTATTAGAGAGGGGGCGTTTAATATAGTAAATACGGTATGTATGGATGGTCGCATAATTGCTCCCTATACATAGTCCTCACCCTTGTGATTCCGCGGTTGCTGGTCTTTGACCGTTCTATGTCCGGTCGAAATTATTCTTTTTTCTAGTAGCAAAGGTAGGACCTAAAATGTTAACTTGCCCACTTTTTTGCAACAGTTACACTCATTAGCATACTGTTGTAAACTAAGTTCCAAAGTCACATTGTGAAATAAGGAAATTCTACCCTGCAAGAAAGTTGGTGATTTCATTCCAAAAATTTGACCCTTTCTGGAAGATTTTAGTGATCAAAAAGGGTTTGCTTGTGCCTGTAAGACTTGTAGAAGAATAGTTACGGCATTAAATGAGTGTTTTTAGGTCAATAATTTACTGTCAGAATAAAGTTAATTTCAACATATAAAACGTTCACCGATCATCCCACTTGTTAAAACAGATGGAGTGAGGACTGTGTAAAGTGAGTATGTAGTGAACAACCACAGTCATTTACTGAGGACTAGCTGTTTCCTAAAACATCAACTACAAGTTTATTAAATATCTTTCAAAGACATATGTGACCAATAAGACTTCATGCTGTTAACACATACACCATCAACTTCCTACCATGCACCCCTCCCCCTCGAATACACATCAAACCCATGATACAGTAAGTACAGGTCCTGAAAATCTTGAAGAAAACTTGAAATTAGAATTTCCAGACTTAGAAAGTCTAGGAAAAGGACCTTTTTTTAAAAGGTTGTACAAAAGCCAGGAAAGTTTAGGAAGTAGACTGATTGTTCTGAATTTTTCAATAGTCAGCTACATTATTTTGAGGAAAGTGAGTAATATTGGATCTGACTGTTTTCAAAGGTCCTAGAAATATCAGTCAAAGTCCTTGAAAGTCTTGGAATTTTGTTATTTTGAATGTTTACAAATGAAGGATGACTTTGAGTAAAAGTAACTGGCAATTTAGAAATATGTATGGAAGTATAAAATGACCTTTAATTTCATTCACTTCCTGGTGAGAAGGTCCTGTATATAGTTTCAAATATTTGAAATCCTTATTAACTAGAGTACTCATATCCAATGTGAATGGATGAAATTACAGAATGTACTTTTTAGTCATTATCATGTTCTTGAAGCATAATTGGCAAAGTCACTCTCCATATTTGACAAGCATATTTAACTTTCATTTGGAAACAGTTTCATGAATTTCAACATGTTTTTGTTGTATGAGATTTCAGCTGCTGGTTAGTTTCTGTTTTTATTAAGATATAGATTGGTGATATCAATATCATACTGAAAGATATTTTTCCTCTCAATTTCAGTGACACCGATCTTTTAACTATTTTCAGATCTGTATATCTAGGGTCATTGGCAAGATACGTTCCAGAACTGTTGGTGTCTCTGATAGAAGGGTAAGACTGATGGGAGAGCTTTTGGCTAACATCAATCTTATCAAGAAGTATGCTTGGGAGGAAACATTTGCACAAACAATTGCTGGTGAGTTCCTTTCACTAGGAGGGAAGTGTCCTTGAACTGGTAGAAAGAGGTTGAGAAAAGAGGAAGAAAGATTGTTGAATGTCATTATTAAGAGAAGATAACTCACAGTATTGTTTTGATTGTTATGGGGTACTTGATTGTTTTGGTGTGGGAGTGAAAAGAGGGATGATGTAAGATTATTTTGACTTTAAAGGTTGTGTGGGAGGTATTTTTCTTGGCAGTTCTAGTGCTTACCTCAAGTGCTGCAAGAGTCTTGTTTGAAACAATTGAAGGAATAAAGGGCATTTAAAACAGATGCTACTGAGTGAAAGTCAGTGGCAAAATCTTCAAAAGTTTGTCAACATGGAGAAGGGAGAAGGGGCAGATGCATAACCTCTATCCCCTAAAAATTGCAGCCAAGATGGTCTCACAAAATAATGGTTACAAGAACTTACTGAAGAACCAAAAGTTTGGTTGTGGTGATATAAAATAAATAAATTGTACATAAGAACAGATTTAGTCAATGGACAAAGTATCCTCTCCAAATTACCAAAGAACAGGAGGCTGGGGGGGCACATAAATATCTGTAAATCTCTGTAAGTAATGATCATCTGTTCTATAAAGTATAAACAATGCTACAACAATACACCTCCCATCTTATTATGAGTCCTTGTCTATGCCCTGCCGTGCTTGATCTATGGGTCAAAAAAAGAGTCAGCAATGGGGAAATCTCAGTTCAGAGAATGTTTATTATTTAGACAGCAAATTGGGCAGATGTGTGAATAGTTTGATGCAAAATGAAGTGAAAATTGTGGGAAACGTTACTAGCTTATGAGGAAGGAAGTTTGTTTCTATCTCTGCAAAATCAGAAATCTGCTACATTTCTTGGGTAAACCCAGTAACCTGCACATACCAATCACACAGCATTTTATAATTTTAACCCTTTCCATGCTTCCTATTTGCTATATTTCTTTGAAATGTCAAAGGTTGGACTTGATTGCAGTAATGTCAAAAGTCCTAAAATTCCCGTCTGGTTGAATCATATTTCATTTATTACCGGTACATGGTTATAAAATATGCCTGTTGTGATAGGGCAGAAGAGCTTTTCTGGATGTTCAATCGTATTTTGTTCATCAATAAGTGTTATTTTAGATCAGTTTACCTGGTTCTCATTGAAGGTTAACAGCAAGTTTTTTTGATTAGAGATGTTTTGTTCTCATGTAGGGAAAATGCAGTCACGTGTTTGGAGAAAGGTTGTGTCAACTCTTTTTTATGATTGGTGTATGAATATTGTGAGAATTCTCACAGAATTGTGCAATTTATGAGAAACATGCAAATGTTGAACTTCTGCTGAATTATGAAAGATAGAAATTTAGAGAGAAAATTGTGAGATTTAAAATAACTGTTTTTCAAATAAGTTTGGGACACCTGCCTATGCCCTTTAGAGGCAGCAGGCATTCATGCCCCCAAATTATTTTAATATTAACAAACTTTCAGATTTCTGCATATTTGCCATACCAGTGCCTTTGAAGATGTTTTTGAAGATAAAATTATTCTAAACAAAAGGTAAAGCACGAAGTTATTCTCCATGAATGCAAAAATTCAGTCAAAAAAATATTGTAAAGCCATTCATGAATAGCAGAGTTTGAAGTTTCTTCAAGGAGCAGTATTGTGCAATAGGTCAAAGGTCAAGGGGGAACACTTTTAGGTGTGTTTAAGCTGATGGTGGGATGCATACACAAGAAAACCAGTATACTGTGTGCAGCTGGCTCAAGTGTTTGGATGTTTTGTTACCAGTTGACCTGAACATAAGGTCACTAATGCATACCCAGATATAAACTTTGGACTCCTCTATAGGATGACTCAAGAGATATACTAATGGAACTGTTAGACGCTTGTAGACTCACTTGCATTTGGACAATCAATCAGTTAGAGCTGTGCCAATTGAGAGTCTTGGTAAACCAGGACAAAGCAGTATTTTGGGGCAGCAAGTAAATGTCTTTAAATGTGTAATGCACTTGTCCTGACATACTGTAGTGAACTGTTACAAGGAATTTTTTTGGGAGGAGACTAAACTGGAATTAGGTGAGTTTTGAAATAAAGCAAATAAGCAGTCATCACAGTTTTTTTTTTCAATTGACAGAGTTCTGAATAGTAGAAACTCCCGTATGTACCTAATAGGGTCTTTCTTGTCTGGAAATAAGTACTGAATATTGAAAGTTAACCAGATTCATGTACATACAGTACTTATAACGTACATGAAAATACTTATGAACGTACATGAATTTTACTACTGTACTCCAGGACCAACACACACTGCCATGTATGTAAAAAATGGTCATTCATGAATTAAGATACAAGGGTATATAAAATGTGCTTGAAGTAACAAAATTTACCTTGTAATGGAAAATGCAGACCCCCTTTCCTACCCAATTTAAATAAGCAAACCCTGACATTCATATTCAGGAATGGGTCCCTATAATCATGTGATAATATTTATGTTACTCATCTGTTTAATTCTGGAAGAACAATCCCTATTTTACTTCTTGTTTGTATTAGTTGTGTTCAAAGTTTGATTAAGAGGTTCTCTTAATGTAAATAAGAAAATAATTGCAAAAGTTAGCTGATTTCCAAAGCATTTTGGGGATGTTTGCATATCTGCCTTTAATTGTTAAGGTGACTGCTATTTTCTCTTTAAGGCACCAGGAAAAGTCACAAAGTATTCCTTAATTGTCAGAGAAAGCTACAAAATGTGGTATTCATGCAGCATGATTTAAATGATTTTACAAATTTCAAAAGTTTAATTGGCATTGAATACGTGTCAGCTAAGGTAAAAATTCTCTTCCATGTCACTCTGGGCTTTGGATTCCTTCACCACAAATTTAAGGGACTTTCCCTGTTATTTCTGAATTGTGATATAAGCAACTGTAGTATTGGGTTAAAAGTATTTTTCTGTTCAACTTTGGGAAAAAATCCATCATTTCTGCTCCAGTTTGTTGAGTCATGATTTTACAGGTATTGCATGCTACTAATAACACACTCTTTGTAATGTTTCATTATATATTAATACCAATAATGGTATATGTAGTTCTGTGTATATTTATACTAAGATTGTCATCATATCAAAATATCATACAAAAGAGGTTTTGCTTTTCCTTTACATTTTTCCCACACTTATTCAATTCTCATTGTAATAGATCTTCTCACAAGAAATGAGAACAAAGAGAAATAGAAACAAGATAAGAATAATTGTTTTATTTCATTTTCAATTTTATACAGTATAACAAACAGAAAACTTTTTATTTTAAAGATTTGTTTCAGTTAACATCATTGATGTGACAGGCATTTCCCTAGTTAACATCATTGATGTGACAGGCATTGCCTCAGTTAACATCATTGATGTGACAGGTATTACCTCAGTTAAAGTGATTGATGTGACAGGCATTACCTCACTTAAGGTCATTGATGTGACAGGCATTACCTCATCCTATGAGGACAGCCACAAGTGCTAGAATTTATGTCCACAGATTTGTGATTTTGAGTCCTTTTCCAACTGCGTTTTTCAGCAAGGTAGCTTCCATTTAAGTCTAAATCAGTCAGCTTGTGTTCAAATTCAAATAAAGTAACCGCTGACATTTCAGTAAGCATTTTAGCCAATGCCAACATCTTTAAGCTTGTATTGTCTTTTGGCACCTGTTCTTAGCTTAAAGGGTTAGGTCAGGTTAGGTGGAGTTTCTTATCTTAAAGAGAAAATGCAGTCATCCAGCAAGAAATTAATGTAGTAGTTGTATGAATGGCTCTTAAGAATCATACGACAATATTTTTCCTTCATCATTTGTGTATTTTACTTGAAGTAATTACCTAGCAGGATGAAGTCTTTAAATATCATGAGAGAAATTAAATTTGAAGAAAAGTAAGAAAATTGTGAGGATTAGCTTAAGTTGGAAAACAAGTTTGGGATGACTGTTTTTGTAATTTCATCTTTGCTTCTTTGGTAGCAAAGAAAACAGGGATTAAAACTCTCAGGGGAGAGGGAGGGGAAGGGTGGGGATATTTGGCAAAATGCTGTCATACCATGGTACCATAAGCCTATTGCAGTTAGGTCTTAGTTATGATAGTCTGTGTTGGCATGACAGCTAGTATTCTGCAAAACCTTGTAAAAGGATCACTCTGATCTAGATTATTCTGTCACATTCTGCATGTGTAGTGGTAGGGTTGAATAAAGGATTTGGAGGGGATAATTTAGGGGGTAAATTGTTCTCCATTTGTAAGCAGCTGGTTTTGAATATAGGCTTTCACTGTTCATACAGAGAACTCTGCAAAGAAACTTGATCCATGGAATGGCTTGTGATGATGTTAATAATGGCTCTTGAAAGGAAAGAGCCAGATTTGTTTTGAAACAGCAGCTTTCTCACACAATTTCTTTTTATTTCTCTTCCAAGTATCTTTCATCATATTGTAGACTTAAATTAAGGTAAAAATGCTGTTGCTCCAAGCAAATTTTGCACATGATCTCAAGAGCCTTTCATTAAATAAGATAGACTAGTACACACTTCTGATTGATTGATTGATTGACAATTCATTTCCATCAACTTGAAACACTCGCTTTCAAGTGAGGGTGAATGTATTTTCCTTTTAAGGTCCTAAAGACTAACATATTGTTCAGAATTCCTTGAATATTTTTTTCCAGGTGTCAGGAGTCAGGAACAATCATTCTTAGAGAAAGCTGGCTACATGCAGAGCTTTAGTATTGCCATGGCAACATTCATCGCTCCAGCTGCTGCAATGACAACTATAGTTACACAAGTACTTGTAGGAGGAACTGTCACAGCTGCACAGGTAATCAATCTGAATATATTCCTGGGATTATGAGTAAGATTACGTTTTAGATTTCCTCTTCTTTTTTGAATTTTTTTGCTCTTTTAAAGGGAAATATTGGGTTTGTTATACAAGGAAATTTCATCCTTTTAAAGTTCAGGAGCAGTTGCCCCTAATTTATTTTGAAGCAACAGCTAAACATCACAATTTTCATCTTATTTCTTTTCAGAGTATCTTCCTTCATTATTTTATGACTTTTATATTGCATATCCAGCATGTACCAAGCAGTTACTTTTTAAGAATTTGAGTGAATTGTATCTACTTTGAAAATCTAGGAGGGCGCCCTTGTCCGTTTACGTATTCCTATAGAAAAAGTGTGTAGAAACGTTACGGCGAAACTCATATTTCGCCCCCAAAAATTTTTCCCCTTAAGGTCGACTTTTCAACTACAACTTTCCCCCTAAGTGCCGAATTAGTGAAATAAATATATATATATATTTATGAGGGTACAGACCATGTATCAAATTCAGAAACCAGTTACATGCAACACTGCCTTTGATCTACTGGAGTGTCTATGTTGATTTTTCAAGAAGCAACGTGACAGCAGGATGCTGTCTTCACACTAGAGGTGGTTTTGCAACATTGTAACAATTAACTTTTAAGGTTTCACTTTAGGCAGTTTTCAGAACATGTAGTACTCACAAGTGAAACTTGTTGGCTCAGCAGCATGAACAGTCAGATACAACATGGATAAGTTGCAGTAATGGAGCTTGCATTCAAAACCAGAAGCAATCTTCTCCAGTTTAGTGTACATTCTTAAAGAGAGGTTGAGCAAACAGAAATGTGAATAAAGTTCCCCTAGAGAAAATGACAGCAATTTAGTTTATCCTTTAGGTCCGTTGTCATTGTACCTCACTAGACAATGATACCATCTATTCTTTAGAGAGCGTAATCCTACTTATTTGTGCAGTTCTTCAATCCCAAGTGTATGATCTTGCATCAATGTAAAAAGAGGTGAGAAAGAGCTTGTTTTCAAGGCTTATATCTCTCTCAATTCAAGTCAGATTACATGAACAGGAGGATATCAAACAGATGGACTGGGTGCATAGAATATAATCAGTGACTCAGGCTGATTAAGAGGGCCCCAACTAACTGGGACTTTGTTAAGGGCATGATATTTAGGTCTCACTCTTACTTCTTCATGTAGATTGGACTGGAGGGCCAGGTCTTAGGAATATGTGTTTGAGTTCCTTGGGGATCTTGTTATACTACTATAGAAGGAAGTAGGAAAAAGGTAAAGTGGTTCTACATGAAAAATTTACCTTAAGTTTAAGGTGGGGGTGAGGTCACTGACCCAAAGATCATACCTATGAAAATATTTCTACCATTAATCTAAGTCCTAAACTATACCCTAATCATAACCAACAATAATTCTTAATATGCTGCTGTTATATTTAATTTGATTCTCTATCTCTCATAAATTCCAACCCTACCCCATCGTGAAGATCTTCTGTTAAAGGGCAAAAGTCCCCCCTCACTTCCAAAGTATCGATCATGTATCATTTCATAAACTGTGATGCCTACATTTCTCCTGTTAAGAGGTTTTTGGTCCAATGAACCCATGATCCAGAGAACTTTTGATGTAGGGAATCTTTGATCTAGTGGGTATTCTCCTCCTTTCAACACAGCCCAGCTCCCATCACCCCAAAAAAAACATTTTTTGCTAGGGGTGGAAAAGTTTTCATTCAGTAGCTTCTCTTGACTCTTGATTGACATAAAATTCAAAAGATCATGTAAAGGAGCATTGTTTAGACATCATGCACAGAGAATGGCCAGCAGATATATCCTAAAGTAATAAACTGGGTTTGTGTCTGCACAAATAGGAAATGAACACAGATGTGAGAGGCTAGAAGTGACTGAGTTGGGAGAATTCGAACTGTTTGAATTCATTGGCATATTACAGACCTTTCAACCCTTAACATGGGAAACCTTGAAATTTTCTTGAAAACAAAAAAGAAGTAAATAAAGTGTAGAGATTGGTACTTTAAACCTGATGGTTAGAAATTTTTCCTGCAATATACCCCAGGCACATACCCCAATAAGTACAAGCGTAGGTATAGTGTAGCCTTATTTGATTGAGTGTAGTGGGAGTGGGGGTCGTAGGGAAATTGGTGGGAAGACGTAAAACAAAGTATTTGTTGAATTCGTAAGGAAGATTAACAACCAGTGTGTATTGGTTTCTTGTAGGCATGGTTAAGTAACAGTTATGATGCAAGAGGTTTGAAAATTTCCCTGTGACATGATGCCTTAAACAATGAGACTTACAGTGAAACCTTGATAGTTGGCATGTATGCATTTTAACATGGTGTCTCACTCCCTTTAAACCACTAGACACCTGCTGATTATATAGAGAAGGATGGTGTTGAGTGACTACAGATGTGTTTATAAAAAAATTGAGAAACTGAAACTTGTGAAAAGTGTTCTTCACTGAAGCAGCTCTATGATACTCATAATTGAAGATAACTATTGAAAGTAAAATATGTAAAGACAAGAAAACCATTCACTTTTTAGAGGTCAAATTAAACCATAGATGTTCTTCCTCCCCTGAGGCAACCTCTCACAAATATGCACATGATTAGAGTTGTCTTGCTGTATAAAATTTTCAGGCTGATGTACTTAAAACTAGTGAAGTTGTTCTTGTTTAAATGACTGCAAAGTTTTCTCTCATTATGTCAGCACGTTTGCTTTCAGGTGTATATTATGCTCAGGGTGTGTAAGTATGAAATGCACACACACTCACTTATACAGAAACCAGGGGTTCATAGATATTAAGTCCATGTGAGGCTGTGACCCTCCCCCCACTCCCCATATTTTTGGTCATATTCCCAACTGAGTCTGGACAGGTTGTGCAGGTTGTGAAAGTTGTAGCTTTTCAGCAGATATAAGATAAATGAGTCTTTGTATATTATATATAGAGTGTAATCAATGAGATGTCTACATCTCTGTTTGTTTTGTTGACATGTTAAATGTTAATAACTGTTTTCTTTCTTCTGTATTTTGAAATAAATGTATACCACCCTACTGTTCAGTTTGAACTCCACATTTTTTCATTCTTGCCAATGTTTACAGGCGTATGCTCTAATGTCACTCTTTTACGGCATTGGTGTAGTTATTTACATCATCCCGATGGCTTTAAAACCTCTCTCAGAGACATCTATTGCTTTAAGGAGAATGAAGGTATGCTAATTCCTTCCTTAGTATGTTATCCTGTTCTACAGGGTATTGGTATCTATGATAACATTTACAAATTAGGTCATAAAATGAAAAGGTTAAAACATCACATCATGTTTACAAATTTTCAACTCCTTAAAAATGACATGGTTGCCACATGATTTAGATGTTAATATTGATCCCCAGTCTGGTTGTCTCTGCCTGGGGAGATCCCCATTAAATTCAAGGGGGTTTAATCTCCTTTTTGATTCCTTGCCCTTGGCAGGCAAGGAATCTATGCGATGGTGATGTTGTGGGTATGTGTGTGTGCACACGCGTATGTGATGCTTTGGTTGGAAACACGATATCATATTGAGTAGATGATCCCTATTGTTTTTGGTGGATGTCAAAGGTCATTTGTGGTCACGAGAGGTCAAAAGGTCAAAACCTTGTAAACACGATATCTCAAGAACGGTACATGTGACTATGCTCATGTTTGATTTGTGGGTTGGTCATATTGAGTAGATGATCCCTATCGATTTTCGTGGAGGTCAAAGGTCATCTGGGGTCACAAGAGGTCAATAAGAAAATTCCTTAGAAATTGCTTGTAAACACGGTATCTCAAGAAGAGTAAGTGTGAATAAACTCACATTTGGTGTGCGCATTGGCCATGTTGAGTAGATGATCCCTATTGTTTTTTGTGGAGATCAATGGCCGTTTGGGGTCACGAGAGGTCAAAAGGTCAAAACTTTGTAAACACGATATCTGGAAAACGGTACATGTGACTATGCTCATATTTATTGTGTGTGTGTTGGTCATATTGAGTAGATGATCCCTATCGATTTTCGTGGAGGTCAAAGGTCATTTGGGGTCACGAGAGGTCAAAAGGTCAAAACTTCTTAAACATGATATCTCCAGAATGGTACATGTGAGTTTGCTCATATTTGGTATGTGGGTTGGTCATATTGAGTAGATGATCCCTATATGTTTTTGTGGAGGTCAAAGTTCATTTGGGGTCATGAGAGGTCAAAAGGTCAAAACTTTCTAAACACGATAGCTCAAGAACGGTACATGTGACTGTGTTCATATTTGGTGTGTGGGTTGGTCATATTGATTAGATAATCCCTATTGATTTTCCCAAAGGTCAAAGTTCATTTGAAGTCAGCATGTTCAAAGCCTGACAAGCTTTCCTGCACAGTCTTTCAAGAAAGGTCACTTATAGGGTGCTGTAACTTGTCATGTAGATGGCACATAGTGAATACATGGTCCCAGAAGTTTTTGGTGGAGGTCAAATGTCATTTGGGTTCACAACAGGCAAGGGGGATCTCAATGTAGGAAGATTGGATGTCTTGCATGTGTACTTTGTGGGCACATTATGGAGCCCTGTTAATTGAAAAACATTGTTAAGCAATGTCAATGTGAAAAAAGGCCTCACATTTCAGCACCAAGGAATCACTAAGCCTTTTGGCTCTCTGGTTGTTTATGTTTAAGTTGCCTGGGTCACATTTTGGACATTACTCCTCTCATTAATGTGTGCACAGCTGTAAGCTAGTTATCTCTTGCCTTACTGTGAATAAGGACAATAGGACAAATCTGCTGCTAATGATGTCCAAGGGTTGCTATGAGGAGATGGCCTTCACTCTCTACTAATATTCTTTCCACATTTATAGACCATTCTCTAAAACTAATTCAGACTGCATCAAAAAATAACCCTTCAGTATTGTGCAATGCAATTATGGATGACAGATGATAAAACAGAAAATAATGCTTGGACACATGCCCAAGGGATTAGTCAATCACCTCAAGTATGTTTAGTTTTCCAGGATATTCCTTTTTTATTATTGACTCTCGGGAATCATGTAAAAATGTTTTCCTTTAATTTTGAAATTTATGCAGGGTCACTCCTTTGTTATAGGTAATTAATGTTGTGTAATATGGTGGATTCGTTTTTAACTTAAAAACAAGAAGGAAAATATTTGAGCGGTCTAGATGTGTTATCAAAATATCGTTGGGTTGAAAACTTATATTTTCGCCCTTTAAAAGTATTACATTGGATTCAAGCTAACTTTCACAAGTATAGAACAAGAAAAAATAAAAAATTGTGTTGTCTTCTTTTTTGAAAGATCATTTTGCTTATGAAAGAGACTAGTTTCAAAAGCATTGCACCAGAGGATGCTAACAATGCAATTGAAGTGGTCAGCGGATCATTTTCATGGAATTCAGAAAGGCCAGATGAGCAAGGTTTCTCAGCCTCTCGAGAAGACTTGCTTGCACTAAATTCTAAAGAGAAAGCAGGGGAGAAACTTGAACAGAATGGAGCACCCAAACAGGTTGTCATGTTGAAGAACATTGATCTGGCAGTTGCTAAGGTAAGAATATTTTGGTGCAAGATTTCGCAGTATATTTTTCCACTGTCTCTGGTATCCTGCATGCAATGCAATTAATATTTCGTTCAAGCAATTTAGTAATAGCTGCTACAAATCTTTTCTAATTTGTGTCATACACTGCACTGTTGAAGTCTTCGTGAGGAAATATTTCTGTGAGTGATTATTTTCTTCATTACTTATTTCATCAGCAAACTCTTTAAACAAAACTTTATGTTTTCATACTTTACTTTTTCAACCTTTTTTTAGCAATTTCATATACAAAATAAAAGAATACCGTTTCTGTTTTTACTGAAGAAGTAGTTTGTTTAATATGATACCGAATGGGCTTATGGCGATGAGGCAAACTTTTTTGTTTTAATATCAGAACTTCTGTCCACCTACAGATGAAATAATGTCCCTTAGAGGAATACATGAGATCATATTAAAGTTCACCATTTGGAAAATGCATGGTTGTAATGAAGTGTGTCATAAATTGTTCAAATTGTACAGACATTCAGTTATGTCATACATTGTTTGAAATATGAAATTTATTAATTTTTCCATCTAGCCCTTGAAAGAACCTTTATAGAGTGAACATTTGCATTTGGGCTTTGAGGATTATGCACCTTGTTTGCTGTTTAATTGTTGTACTTATGGAGACCAACTCAGGGTTTTTCTTTTCAAAGTTTATCTTGACACTCCTGTTGTTACTAACAGTCAAAGTTGGTGTTAAATGATATGTGCTGATACTTAAGTTAAAGAACTTAAAGGCCCTGTCCTCTCACCCCAAACAATACCAATTCTCCTATCCTTCTTACTAAAGCCCCTCCCACAATAGTCTGAAATTGTCCAGTCACAATCTTAGTTTATTGCTTCAGGGTGAGTATAGAAAAACTCTACATGTATATATACAATCTCAGTAAAGTTAATGGTGTGTAATATAAGCTTTGGTAAGCTGCATTGTTTGAATTAACAGTCAATAAAAAACCTGCGCCAATGGACAGTTTCTGTACACCCCTACAAGAAGTGTAGTTTGGGGTGAGGGGATTGGCCCTTTAAGGCAAATCATCTTCACATTTCCAAGTACTCTACTAAATACTATTTTGGATTGAAATTTTTATATGAGGCAAGATTGCATGTCATGATGCAATCTGTCCTTTGATTTGGGTTAGCCTTAGATGTTAGGTTCCAGACAGACTTCATGTGAGTAAGTAAGTGTTAATTGCTTTATTTGCAAGTACTCTCAGCTTTGAGAATGAAATTGTGTGCATGTTTCCTGCAAACTTTGAATGTCACTGCTGCCAATGCAAAATTCTGTTGTTGTGTTTTTTTTTTTTTTTGACATTGTGCTGGCACTACAAGGCTGGCCCCAGCTACCATGCAATGAAAAACTAAGTACTTTTTAGGAATATTTGTGAACAAGTTTCATGTAATAGCACATTTTTTAGTGATATTTCTCTATGTTGCTATTATAGCACATGGACAAAGAAACAAATTGGGGGTGGGGAGTGAAAAGATTATAATCTTTCCATACAAGGGGGTTGTCAACGTAACCTCTCCACCCATACTTTTGAACTGAAGTCTTCAGGCCCATTTCTGAAAAAATAATAATTTACAAGGGTATTGGACACAGTGGACATCACATAGCAATCCAAAGGCTTTCCTTGGAGAATGCAAACATGTTTGGGAATTCCGTCTGTGTCTCATAGACCACTGCAATGATCCATCAGCAGCAACCCAGGAAGGTGGGGCTTAGCATGGGGCAATGTTCACTCGAGATGAATACGTAAATACAGTATGAACCTGAATATGTACCATTGCAGCTGGCAGAGACAACCCCCTCCCCCACCCGTGAACTTTGCCCACCCATGACGAGAAACCTCTGCCATTGTGATTGCATCAGCTGTCATTTGATTTACTCTTTGTTACCTTGCTATAGGGTCAACTAGTTGGTATTTGTGGTGCTGTTGGAAGTGGAAAGAGTTCCCTCTTATATGCAATCCTGGACCAGATGGAGACAGTTTCTGGATCAGTAGCCATTGCTGGATCCATGGCACTCGTCAGCCAGCAAGCTTGGATTCAGAATGCTACAGTAAGGGAAAACATCTTGTTCACAAAGCCATTTAATAAGGAAAAATACAACCATGTGGTGGAAGCATGTTGTCTGAAGCCTGATTTTGAAATAATGACAAATGGAGACTTAACAGAGGTTGGTCAATTTTACCTTCTTTTACAAAGAAAAGATAATGTAGGTTGAAATATTAGCCCATAATTACTTCTTACTTTATAATCTCTTATCAAATTTTGTAGCCAACCAGGATAGCAGGTTATATAGGCTCCCTGGTTGGTTCCATGGTTAAAATCCCCAGTAAAGGTCTTGAGAGAAGTGCATATGAAATGAAACTGTTCAGATGCTTGTAAGAGATTGTTTCAGGGGGAATATTTAATAATGAAGTAGTTGTACACATTTTAGTGTTAGTTGATACCTTGTTCTCAGTACAGATAAGCTGTCATATAACATACACATGGCTAAAATGTCCTTTTCAATTCTAGCAGGATGGATAGTAAGAAGGAAGTGGCTCTGGCAAGTTGTTGTTAAGGAAGTTGTGTTCAATGGAGAATGATTTGGAGCTTGTTTGCTCAGATGAATTAAAGATAACAACTCTGGAAATACTTGGAGAGAGCTTCCAGGGTGCTGCATTTGGCTAATGGGTCCTGTTGTGACATGATCTACTAAAAAGACAACTCCCAGAAGTCATGCAAGTTAGAGAAAATGCAGTTACCTCAACTTGAATTTAGTATAGCAGACTATGGTATTTCATGAGTGGCTTTTTTGAATCATGTGGCAATATTTTACCTGCTCAGTTGTGAAATTGTCTGTGAAATATTTCTTGGTTTTACCATGAATATGCAAAACTTTCTTCCCATATCATGATGAAAGCGACTTGACAGAAAATTATGAGATTCAGCCATTCTTTCAAAATGAATCGGAGGGCTGCTTTGCTCTTTGCACCAAGCGTGCCATAATTTACCTATCCTTTCCATGAAGAGGTAAAACATCCTTAGAGAAGAGTGAAAGAAATAGCTACAATAATCCTTTTTTGTGTGTGCAGTTGATACTGAATCATGGAATGTAGTGCATGTTCAGGGGTTGCCAGGCCATTTCAATTGACACAATGAATGAATAAGTCTCCTTCAGTTTTGTTTAATCTTTGTCCCTTCATGAAACAATGTTAGTGTCACAGTTTTCCTTTGACAAAAGCCAGTTACCCTTGTCTTTTTGTTTTTATTTTTTGTATTTTTGGCTGTGACTAAGTACCATATTGTCTTATGCTTTTTTGCCCCTCAATCCTCCTTACTCATTATACAAAATATCCCTAACTCAATAGCCTACCACTAAATAGTCTAAAACCAGACCTTTGGGCAGTTCAGTCGGGTTCAGTAATGCTTCCTGAGCCTGAAAAAGTTATAAGCTAATTCCTTTCCTTCTGTTATTCCCACCCAGTGTACCTAGTCCACACAGTTCTAAATTTATGTAGAACCATGCTTGGCAAAGTACTTTGACCTTGGAAAGTTCTAGCTGTTGTACTATGCAAAGGCACCCTAACAGCTATATCAGGTAACTCACATCCTAGAAATACAGGTGTTGCCTCAAAAATAGAATTTGTGTCTTTGTACCCCCAATTTCCCTTTTATTATGTCCTTTATTTCTAAAACCACAAATTACTCAATTTTCTGTCCTTCAACCCACTCTTTACCACATACCATCATATTTTACCAACTCCTTCGCATGCAATTTTTAAGCATGCAATATCAGTAGATGCGGAGGTTTCTGGGAAGTATGGGAACTTCCATCAAATAAATGTGTCATTGGTCAAGAATATCCTTGGCCTGTGAAAGTACTAGCGCAAAAAGAAGGAACAGAAGTGTTTGATTCGTAGAGAATGGCTAAGAGGAGAAAAGTAATGGGTCATTACAGATTTAGTTCCCTTGATACGTGGGCACACTTATCATGTTCTTTAAATGGTTGCTTTTTGAACAACTCTGACAAAGAGCCCCATTGTAAGCAATTACATGGTCCAGTGAGGGCCTATTGTTTTTTGCGGGTTTCTACTGTTCAGAAATGGGCCAAGTGATGACATTGGCCAAGTCATAATGTCCGCTTTTCAAGGGGCAGAATTCTCTAACATGGGAGAGTCTGAGCATGGTTAACACATTAATGTCATGACGCCTGCTGGTATAACAGTTTACACTTAGCCTCTTTGTGTAAGTTTTCTGAAGTACTTCTTTCAGTTCATATCATGTATAAGTGAAGTTGCTTTTGAAGTATTTGAGCAATTGAAGTCAGCTGAGGGCACAGGAAGGTCTCTTTCTCTCAATATGCATATAACAACTGTGTATTTGCTTTAGCTAGAGCACTTTTTTGAGGTGTCAGGGGCTTGCGTTAAGTGCCAATTAAGTTTTTTTGCCATACTTTTTTACCATTACAATTAAAGGACATGTTTCATCTGTTTGGTAATTTCATTTATGTTTGCTTGAATTTGCATAAATATCTGGGAGTGTTGATAACAAATCCTCACTTTATGTTCTATTATCAAAAGCAAAACTTTCTTGGACTACCAATGTTACTTGAAAGATAGTCTTCTCTATTTTCGGTGCATATTTGCGGTTGCTCTGCAGACGTTAATTAAAACAAAATGCTTTTCACTTTGTTACATCCACTAGTATTGTACTATAGTGCCAGTGTATACATAGAGTGAACATCTCTGTTAGAGTTTAAAAGTCAACTTCTCCCTGACAATCATCATACTTAACTTTTTTATAAATAAACTTGAATATGACTGATAAGGCAATTATTTGCCTGACTTCCTCAGAGCAGGACACCATGCATGGTCATGAGCCCTACTCATGTCTCCCATTTCACATTGAGCAAGAATCTTGAGTTGTCAACCAGTCAGCCAAGCAAATGGATCAATTAGCATGTGTGAATGGAGTCAGAGAGGAGCCAAGATAAGCTGCCTGAGATTTTATAGGAAATCCAGGGCAGGCCACTTTGCTTCCCTAACTAAGATGTATGAGCCATGACAGTACAGTTGCCTGTTCTATTTGAAAGTATAGTGTAGTTGTCTTCTGTGTAATATGCACTAGTATTGTAGTGCCAGCATATTACTGTAAGTATAATTACCTTCTATTTTGCTGTATGTTATTGAGTGTTACATAGGTGTTCATGATGCTTGACAGGAATTTAAGCTCCCAGTTAAACATGCATTGAGAAAGTGGTGCTTGTCACCTGATAGTGTGTATTTCCGCTGTAAAGGATTATTCGACACATCTAAGTTTAATGTTGCTGGTCTTGTCTTGTTATTTGATACTTGGTTACAAATTCTAGGAATTGAAAAATTTTTGCTAACAGGAACTTTTTGATCAAACTGGTTGCAATGAAAACACAGAACATTACAAAATATGTCTGTAAATGTAGGGCGGGTCATGAATCTTATGGAACAAATCATGTTGGATAATTCCTGTCTGCCTTATAGAGGGCAGTGTTTATATTTTGATTTGCTGGTTAAAACAAGTTTTTAACATGTCACTTGTGTTTAGTGCCAGCATGTAAGTATAGTTACCTTCAATTTTGCTGTATGTTACATATGTGTACATGATACTTGGCATGGTGTAGGTGTAATGTTCAGTAAAAGAAAGATTAAAAGGTTAAATGCAGTCAACCAAAATTGAATTAGTATATAGTTAGACTGTCCTCTTTCATGACTGGCTCTTGAAGATCATGTGACATTTAGGCTAACAGTCCGTGCCTGAGGTTATCTTTTAGTAGTGTCATGTTTGGTGATTTAATGGGGGAGACTATATACCTTTCAATCTGAGACTGAAATGTTCATGCTATTTTACAAATCTTACAATCATACTAAATTAAGTGAAATGTAGGGCAGGTCAAGAACCTTATGGTACAGATATTGTTGAATAATTCCTGTCTGCCTTATAGAGGTCAGTGTTTACATTTTGATTTGCTGGTTAAAACAAGATGTAAGGAGGGAAAGAAATATTGTACAGTTATTCATAGTGACTTAAACTTACTCTTAAGCAAAGATATCTATAACTTTACACTGCAGATTTGCGGTGGTAAAAATAAAAACAAAAACTTATCATTCTTACTCCAAAGCTGTTAAATATTATATCATACATGTAAATATTTCAAATTTTCTTTATCATTTTTTCCATGTAAAATTCATCTTGGATATTGATAAAGATAGGAGAAAGAGGGATCAACCTAAGTGGAGGCCAGAAGCAAAGGATCAGCATTGCGAGGGCACTCTATGCGGACCGTGATATCTACATGTTGGATGATCCTTTAAGTGCAGTGGACACTCATGTTGGTTCACATATCTTCAATAAATGCATTAAAGGAGCCCTGAAGGGGAAGACTGTGCTTTTTGTTACCCACCAGTTACAAGTAAGATGATTTTTTTTTCCACTTTTTTCTTGAAAAGTTATCAAGGAGCCTCTTTTTCCTCTTCCTAAGTATGAAATCAGGTGACAGTGAGTATAATGAGGCCATATTAAACTAGCCCCTCCTTAAAGCCTTCCAAAATTTCTGGAAAATACCCTTCTACCTTTGCTACACATGTAAAAGCTCACAGACCAAATAAGTTTCATAAAAGAACCCTGTCTCACCCAGGGAGGCTAGCAAAACTTTTACCACCTACAATCCTTGACAAAAGTACATGGGACAAACCCCGCTCCCCGTATCAATGTTGAAGTTTCAGGAAACCTTGGGCTGCCGCAACATTGAATGGGGGGAGTGGGGGGATGGTGTTCCGTACATTGCTTGCTTTGCTTGTTTTGTCCCATCATTTTTGTCGAGGATTGTCGGAAGCCTGTACAAATGTATATGAAGAAGTTTTCGGTCATGGGCAACGGAATGACAGTTGGTGAATAGAGTTTGTGTACTTTGAAAGGAGTGATTAAAAGACAAATGTCACGGTGTTAGCATTATGAAGAACAATAGCTGCATGGCAAGACAATAAAAGCGGCTTTTAAGTATTCCACGGGGGAGAAATGTAACTTATCACGCATTGCGGATTTCTGTCCATATTCGGTTTTTCTAATTAGGACCGGGAAGTGATCAAAATAAGGTACCCATGGCTGGTTTACCATCGTTTAGTTTGTCTTTACCTATTCAGAAGACCCGTTGCCGCAGGGTACTGAAGGGAGGGGGGAGGGGTCGCTTTCAAGCCAGAAATATTTCTCGGGGAGGGAGGCAGATCAAAACAACCTTGAGGGGAGGGGGGAACCAATATTGCAGATAAAATACAGGACAAACGCAGCGTTTTAAATTGTTGAAACCGAACAGCTACAGAAAGCTCAGAAAGTAGGCTTTATAACGCCTAATTTATTCGTTATCCCTATGTAGAACTCGTCACTGCTCCCCATTACAAAGAATATTTAATTAGCGCCACGGTTTACCGTTGACCTCAACACGATTAACCATTGACCTACACACTATTTCAATGACTGTCGAGGGTTAATCGTGCAAATAGAAGATCTCTCTATTTATAGGGAACTTTCATTGTGCAAAAGTGGTAGACCGTTTCATTTTCGAGAAATCTTGACGTTCATTGTCACGTTCACTACCCCTTATGCTTACATATAATTTCGTCTTTAACCAGATTGTAGTTTAAGTCATCATTCAATGTTAATTTATGGGATAAAAGAGAGAATTTTGTGGTTAACCGTTGGGTATATCGTGAAATATGTTACCCTCAACCCCTAACACGAAAAATAAGATGGAAAAATTTCTTTGTTTTTTCCCCATTATAGTACATGAAATTTTTAAAGTAAATTAAATCTCTCACCAGGCAAAGTACTATATCCCCCTCCTCCTTCCTCGTATGAGCTACTTGAGGAAGACAAATCTGTATTCGGGCCCCCATCGCTAATCTAACACGCCAGTATAATGGTCGGACAAATTCAACTGTTACTACTTTCCTGTAGCTTGAAAAGTAAAAAGGCAACTATACTCGTTTCAGAGCATTTAAAACGAAAATTTGGAAATTCCTATACCTTTGTACAGGCTTCCGACAATCCTCGACAAAAGTACATGGGACAAACCCCGCTCCCCGTATCAATGTTGAAGTTTCAGGAAACCTTGGGCTGCCGCAACACTGAATGGGGGAGTGGGGGGATGGTGTTCTGTACATTGCTTGCTTTGCTTGTTTTGTCCCATCATTTTTGTCGAGGATTGTAGCTCCCACTCACCCATACCTCCCCAATGGCAGAAAATAAATAATCTTGTCTGGCTTTTAGCATGAAAAGGAAGATCAATGATTCCTCCAATGCTTGTCCAATTCTTGAAACATGGAAGTGCGACAAAAGTATACTGTCTTCATGTTGGACTATCCAGATGCACTTTTCAAAATTTTTGGAATTAACCTAGCTATTGTGCCACTGACATAATAATTTCTCAGACCCAGATGAGTTGAAGGGGACATGAAGTCATCCCAATGTGAATTAGTCTAGAGACGAATCTGATCAGAGCTTGTGGTCTCATACCCCCAATAATTTCCCCAGTGACATACACACTAAATTAGCTCTCTTTCGAGACCCCCTGCAGCCTTGTCAAAGTTCACAGCTATTTTGAGACATCCATCACTTGAAAGCTGACAAGTTTGCTCATCATGGAGTACAGTTTGCAAATGTCTACTGGATGTGTCACCAACAGTCTGACCATGCTGCAAGTGATTTACAATGTATATCTTCATACTCATGTTGCGCTCTAGCCTTCATTGAACGCACACAGTCAAGAACATCAAGAACTGTCAAGGTGGTTATCTAGGTAAGTACAGAAGTTTATTTGCTGTCGGAACAACCTTATCGGCTAACCTTCACAGCGGGAATGTAGTGTAATAAGGTCGTGCAATGCCGCGTTCAATAGGGAAAATAAATGTCCATCACTTCCCGGGTTACAGGGAGCTTGCCTCAGAGTTCCCTGGACTTGACAGTTCTTTACGTTCTTGGTTGTATGTTTTCATCTGTTCATGGCTAAAATGCCATGCCAGATGTTAAAAGATATATACTGGAAACCACTTGCAGCATGGTACCACTGCCAGTGACATACCGAGTTCAAGGAGTTGAAGTTTGCAAACTGTGCCGGTACAACTCCGCAAAAAATTAAGTACTGTACTGAACTTTTTTGGCGGTAACCTAGCGACATTGTGTTGACTGATTTGCCAAAAAAGTGCCACCATTTGCATATAGAAACTGCTAAAATTAAAAAATTTTAGAAAAGGGGAGGGGGACACCCCCTCCCCTTATACCCTGCCACTGGACTGGCCATCCACCAATGGACAGATCAGTTGGACCTACATCTACCCTCTGGGAACTTGGGAGCTATGCAACCCACTGACCATATTGAAAATCACAAATTTGTGAAAAAGTGCCACAATTTTGTGTCTGGACACCTCTAAAAGTATATTAAAAAAAAATTTGAGAAAAGGAGGGGAACCTCCAGAAAAACTCCTCCCCACCCCATGCCTGGTTGGTGGGCAGTGTCCCTTGATCTCCCAGGTCAACAGGCAGGGTAGACCAAGGTAGACATGCATTCAGCTTCTTTAAACTTGAGAGCAAATATAGCAATCCACTAAAGTACATTGAACACATGTGAAGAAGCATTTGGATTGGCCGGGGAGAACACTGCATTGTTATTTGCCCAAATTTCTACACCTTTATTTACCTTTTTTTGAATTTTATGGTTGTGCAACAATTTTAGGTGAAAAGTGCCCCTTGACCCCTTTCCATACCTCTACATAACCATTTTTAATGATAAACTAAATCCATCCACAATTTTTTTAACTAGCAAATCCCAAGACAGGTAGGGGACACAGTGGTATGGTGGACAGTATGGCATCCCTATTGTTCCTGTTTACAGTTGTAAATGGTATATTTCACAGTGTTGGAAGTTCCAATCAGTTGGTATATGTGTATTCCCCATTCATTCTGGGTAGTATAGACTCTACAATAGCACATAAAGAGGGCTGTGGCAAGAGCACATATTATCAGTCCTGCAAGAAAAATGCTGGTCTCATTGCTGTTATATTTATTTTTACAGCGATTTTACTTGTATTATCCTTGCCTCTTCACCCATAAAAGAAGCAACTTCAAGGGATAATCATAACCTTTGATCTGACAGGTGTTGATATTGACTGATGTTATTATCTATGACATAGGTGATGACTACCTTCCTACCTACTGGTGGGTGGGCTACCACAAACACTCTTCTTCTTAGCTAGGTTTCACACAGGTACCCCGTATCACCAGTGGTGAACATTGTGATTTCCTGTCTGTCATAATATTCACATTAAGATGATTTATGGCTTCATAAATGGCAAGAGCAGGCACACCCACTTGAAACAATTTAGTAGCCTGGTCTGTTTCATGATTGGCTGTTGGGAGTCACATGACATTTTTTCTCTTCAAATGTAAAATTTACTTGAAGTAACAGCTGGGTTTCCTAATTTCAATATCCAATACTGAAGTCATAAAATTGGAGATGCTTTGAAGAGGGACAGGAGGAAAACTGATGTTTAGCTTCTGCTTCAAAATAGGTTTGGGACTACTGCTCTTGACATAAAAATATTGATGAAAACTTGTACTAGCTTTAGGGTGCTGGAGTTTGACTGCCCAGGAAACTGCCATGGGAGGATCATGTGTTTTGACCTGACAGGCTATGGAGCTTACATGCTAAGGCCCACCAGAATTCAAGTTTTTAGAGGGTCTACAGTAAACCAGATTAAGAATTGGTTGATAACTGAATTTATGCAGAGAGGGTATTTTCCTCTCTTCCAGCCTACGAATTTGGAAGGCAAGAGTCAAAATTTTCACATTAACATTATGACAGTTGGATTGGATTTTGGAACTTATTAACCACATACCAGGCAAATCAGGCACTTCGACAGGTACCCTGGATTGGGATCAATTACCAAATGCAGTTGAAAATCACCCAAGCATAAGCAAAGAAAAGGAATTCAATTGTTCTGCTTGTTGGGACAAATGACCTTGCTTGCTTGCAGTTAGTATAATTCTCCTAACCTACTTACTATAGCCCCTCCCACAAATGTTTAAAATTCATCCTCATCCAGACACAATTATCCTCAGTTTATTGCTTCATGGTGAGTACGTAAGACCCCAATGTGTAATCAAAACACTCTCAATACAATACAGGTTGGGTAGTATGAGCTATGGTACTTTGCATTGTTTGAACTAGCCGACAATCAAAGAGCTTAGCCAATTGAGAATTTCTGTTAACCCCTACTAAAATTGTAGTTTGGGATGAGAGGATTGGTCCTTTAAAAGGCAAGAGCAGTCATCCCGGACTTGTTTTGGATCAGCAGCTAAATCTCACAATTTCCATCTTATTTCTTTTAAATTTATCTTTTATACTAGGACTTCAATATTGCATATTCAAGGCAAACCAAGCAGTTACTCCTAGTATATTTCACATTTGAAGCCAAAAAAATAATGTTACATGCCTCTCAGCAGACAATCATAAAATAGGACCGTCTCCTTCACACTACTTCAAGTGCTCTGGAGGAGGGTGGGGGGGAATTCTTGTTCTTAAAACGATGCACTTTGGTTCATAGTAGCATACCACATTCTGCCTAAGCATGGGGAAAAGAAAGGCAGGATCATGCAGGAATCGCTGCAATTGGGGAAGAATGCCTATAGTACAAACACAGTATGAATGCAGTGTGCACACATTTAACCCTGGCTTGACCACCATGGCTGTAGGAAACTCCTTCTCTTGACTTATATCATAGGGCATAATCTCTGCCCAACTGAGGTGGCTGCCATGTGGACCACTGTTTTGTAAACTGAAGAACTGTCATGGTCCTTTCACAAATAGGAGCTACTGCTCCAAATCACTGGGAATCCAACAAGAACCAAGTGAGAATTAGGAGCAATGTCTACACTTTCTAAATTTGCAGCAGTTCGCTACCCAAAAGACTGGTAGCATTGCATTCCTCATGACTTGGTCTTGAATATTTATTGCATAACCACTAGCTTTGAGGTTTGAAAACTGTCATGAGGTAATAAGTAGTTTACTCTTGGTTTTTCCCCATTTTTATGAAATGATTTATTCATTTCAAGGCTGATGTATCAAGACAGATGTATCAGCCTTCAATATATGAGACAATAAGTCATATCATACAGCACACGTCATTATTTTATTAGTTAACCTTTCAAGAAAGCTAATCCTCATCAAAGCTGAAGAAAAAAAGAGTTGATCAAGTAGAAAAAAGCATCTTTTCATAATTTTGTCCATATGTACAGTTATAATACATAATTCACCTTATATGCAAAATATGAAAATTTACAATATACAAAAATTGAAGAAAAAGTATTCCATAAGACATAATAACCATCTTCTTTGGATTGACAGTCTCAACTGTGACAACACTCAGGCTCTTTTCAAGAAATTAGATTTGAAGTAAAAACACTTATTGACATCTTTGATACCTCTATATAGCTAGAGCATTTAGAGACTCCTCATTGGAAACCATATTGAGTTTATTGACCTTTTCATGACCAACTAGGCCAGAGTCAGGTAGAGCAGTTTAAGGTATAGGGTACCCAAAGCTTGGGGCTAACTCTGGGAATAGCAAAGTTGTCTGTGTCAGTGTTTTGATGTATGCCAGATATGGAAAGGGTTATTTGGATGAGATTTAATGGAATGCCACTTTGAATGTGAACTAGATAAAGGTAAAGTTGAAATAAGGTCAAACTTCAATGTTTGGTTTAAAATACAGCTGAAATACAGTGCAAATCCTTCCCTTTAGTCACCTCTAATGACAGGTAAAAACACCATGGGTATATTTCACAACCCACAGTCAGCAGGGGACAAGATGGAAGGGGATCGTCCCAGGGTAGTTTCATGCACCTGTTCTGTTATTTTCTTAAAACAAACAGGTACCTAATTTACTCATTCTAGATTGAAGCACTCATATGTTCCGATGGGTTCCCAGGTACTTGACTGATGATTGATGATGTACAGTATGTAACATGATCAGCAGAGTAGTGTTAACTCAAGGATAAAGTGAAAACACAACAATCTGTTACATATGTTAATAATTTCATCAGATTAATCAGACTTACTATTAAATAACAACCTAATCGCTGGCGACTTGTCAGCAGTTTCAAACCTTACTATCTACCGTAAATCATCCTGGAAGTGGGGAAGAGAGTGGGAAGGGGAATCAATGTATAAGCCTGCAAGACTCAGGGAAATCTGTAGCTTTCTGCTGGTCAGTCACTTTAAAGATACTGCTCTGTCAGCAAAATCAGTTTTCTAGCATTGATCTATTTTGCTATTAGATGGTATACAGACTTAATATGTAGTAAGCCTGAAAGAAATTGCTGTTTGATTGGAAAAATAAATAAAAGGAGCTAAACATACCCCTTATTGCCACAAATACTTTGTTTGGGGTCTACCATGCAGAGCACAGAGTAACTTTTTTTACCTCATTTAATGCACTCTAAAGAGGAATTTGCAAAATATGAGACACATTTACCCAACTTTGGAATGACAAGTCATGTGAAGGAGACATGTACATGTAAATCTTTTGGCCTCTATGTTATTGAAGCCACCATTAAGAGGTTGCATGAAAGGTGGCAATTATATTTTATGTACAACTTTTTATACTGATTAACCTTCATATGCTTGGTTAAAAATACTGAAGAGTATTGCTACATTAAGGAGGTAAGGAGGGCATGAATTGGAATGATTTTCTTTTTCATTTGAGACCTACTGAAATGCCACTGGAATATATCTTTAAGGGGAGTGGCATTCCTCCTTAAAAATGGTGATCTTTTTTAGCTGCAACAGAAAAAGTAGAACTGTTTTCCTTTCTTTCCAATTTGTGACAGTTATGATCTTTATAAAAACTAACACAATTCCAGTTGATCTTGAGAGAGGTGGGTGGGTTACATCAATTTATAAATTTAACCACAATGCAAGAATGCATTGAGGTTTCGATGATACATACATGCTCTTTTCAAATAAAAATGCTACATTTCTTGTAACAACTGGTTACCCGAAGTGACCTTTGACTCCACTGGTAAGTAACTGGTTTTTCTTTTAACCAAAACATTTCTATAGTCAAAAAGCCAAATTTCATACTATGCCTTAAGATATTCTGCAAACAAGGTTTTCAGAGTTTGATGCCAGGTGATACCAGATGACCATTGACATCCACCAAAAACAACAGGTACAGTACTTTCAAGTCACCATACTGTAACACATCCACATACTTATTAGGAAATCCATCCAAGTTTCCTACCTTGATATATCCCATTTTCACAAGTTTTTCAAAGTTTGACCAATCATGACCCTTGATGTCCTTTCACCTCCACAAAAAAAAACCTTATACAGACCATCTTCTCACCGTAACTCATCCACACACTAATTATGAAATCCATCCATGTTTTGTACCTTGAGCTCTCCTAAACAAGGTTTTCTGAGTTTGACCCCCTAAGACCCCAAATGACCTTTGACCTCTGCCAAAATCAATAGGGTTCTTCCTTACATGATAATGCATCAACATGTCAAGTTTGGAATCAATCCAAGCTTCCTACCTTGAGACATTGTGTTAAAAAGGTTTCCAGGATTTGTCCCTTCTGACCTCAAATGACCTTGACCTCCACCAAAATATATAGGATTCTTCTTTACATCATAACGCATCAACATATCAAGTTTGAAATGAATCCAACTTTCCTACCATGATGTTTCAGGTAATCACCTTTCACCTCCACAAAAAAAACCTTATACAGACCATCTTCTCACCATAACTCATCCACACACTAATTATGAAATCCATCCATGTTTTGTACCTTGAGCTCTCCTAAACAAGGTTTTCTGAGTTTGACCCCCTAAGACCCCAAATGACCTTTGACCTCTGCCAAAATCAATAGAGTTTTTCCTTACATCATAATGCATCAACATATCAAGTTTGAAATCAATCCAAGCTTCCTACCTTGAGACATTGTGTTAAAAAGGATTTCAGGGTTTGACCCCGTGTGGCCCCAAATGACCTTTGACCTCCACCAAAATTTATTGGGTTTTTCATTACATCATAATGCATCAACATATCAAGTTTGAAATGAATCAAAGTTTCCTACCTTGAGATATAGTGTAAACCAGGATTTCGGGGTTTGATCCCACGTGACCCCAAATGACCTTTGACCTCCAGGAAAATAAATGGAGTACTTTCTTACATCATAACGCATCAACATATCAAGTTTGAAATTAATCCAAGTTTCCTACCATGAAATTTCGTGTAAACAAGGATTTCGGGGTTTGACCCCATGTGACCCCAAATGACCTTTGACCTCCACCAAAATCAATAGGTTTCTTCCTTACATCATAACGCATCAACATATCAAGTATGAAATTGATCCAAGTTTCCTACCATGAGATATTGTGTAAACAAGGATTTCAGGGTTTGACCCCATGTGACCCCAAATGACCTTTGACCTCCACCAAAATCAATAGGGTTCTCCCTGACATCCTAATGCATCAACATATCAAGTTTGAAATTAATCCAAGTTTCCTGTCTTGAGATATTGTGTAAACAAGAATTTTGGTTTTTGACCCCCTGTGACCACAGATGACCTTTGACCTCAACCAAAATAAATACGGTTCTTCCTCTCAGTATGGGGTATCTGTGTACCAAGTTTGAGAACTGTCAGATCTACCCTTCTCAAGATATCGTGTAAACAAGCAAAGTGTCACAAACACACACACATACACATGCACATACACACACACATACACACACACGCCATCATGAATGCATAGGTTTCTCTTTTCATCGAAACCAAAAATGTTTTTTCTTTTAGAAAAAGGAAAGTAAAAGTAGTCATGAAAAATATGCAAGCCTAAATACCTAGAGTGTGATATAATGCACTAAATCTCAATGAGCATTTTAACAAAAGAAACATATTTGCCATCTCTCTCATACAGCAGCCCAATGTAGTTATTACCTATTTCTGATAAACATGAATATGCACTAACACCTTCATGAATAACCAAAGACCCAGGCCAGCTGGATCCATAGTCTGTACTCCACCTAACTGTCATGTTGACTCTTTGAGATGTACTTGCTGGATTGGAAAAAAAGAGCAAGTTCTTGTGACGCATCATGGAAGCAAAGCAGTTGGGATCAATGAGACTTTTATCGAAAAATGCATAACAAAGAGGAAACGTCTCTCCACCATCGTAACTCACCATCTGCATTCTACAGTTACATCTGTAGGCATGGGTGTTACGAACTGTCAAAAACAAGGTACCATTTGGTAACTCAACAACCTGGGGAAGAGAAAGAAATTAAACCTTCGCAAGTGACAACTTGTTTGACATATTCTTTACACTTTGTTCCACCTTAAAATCATATGTTGTTGTTTTTTCTTTAAAATTGTTTATCTAGAATTAAAATTCTGCTATCTAAATGCTAATTACCTTACAGAAGTTACTTCCATCCCTTGGTATTTTTGTGCTCAAATAAAATTGAACCATCGCTTTGGTAGAATTGAAATCTACCATGCTCATTCAAGATCATCATGAACTCTTTACAAGCTGAGCAAGTACATTAATATGTCATGCCAAAGAAATATCGTGTCTCCTGAATTATGCACAAATGTGCTTTCCCCACTCATGTTTGAGAAGTTTAGCACTTCAAAGAAATATCACATACACCCTGAAACTGCCCACCAAATGAAAGGTAGTGAAATAGCTAGTTCAAGGTGGGTGGCATGATTCCAGAACATTTCTCATGAGGATTTAGAGGAAACAAAAATTGAAAATAGAGAGATACAAGGCACCAAAATCTTACTTCAAACATAGGCCTGATGTTCATGTTACAATGCTTAAAATGGCCAACCAGTTATTTTCAATACAGCCATAGTTTGCACTGTGTTTGTGTGAAAATTTCTACAGTTCCCAGCATGCAAATACACCTACATTAGATTATAATCTGCAATCACTGTCTTGAAAGTAAATGAAACAAACCCCTTCCCCCATTTCGATGTTGCTATACTCAGGACTGGTCAGTTTTTCTAACCAACATTGAAGTGGGGGAAAGGGGGAGAGCAGCTAGCATTAGAGATGGATTAAAATTTGATGGATAAAAGTGTGATTGCCACTAGGATAAAAAAAAATCATAACATTTGTCCTCAAATCACATTGCACATCTCCATTTGCACATCATGATTTAAGTTAAAAGCCTACTGGCACTGTTTACATTTTTTAAATAAAATATGGCTACTCATAGATAACTAGGTACATAGCAATTAATTTATCAAGGAGGGGGTGAAACCTGTAGACATACAATCTAATCACAGTGCTACCACAGTTTGGCACAAAGAGTTCTAGAAAAATATGGCTGGAAATACTTGCTGGAAATGGTACTTCCTAGATTTTCAACATTGCATCTAAGCAATATTACTACAAATATGCACAAGGGGGACAAAACCCATTCACCAGCCCTGTCCCCATGTGTGATCATTACTGTAGATAATGTAGTATCCTGAGCTCCCCTCCTTTTGATGTTTGCTGGATTGAAATATCTTTTGATCACCCAGGATGTGCTGGGAACATATTACTAAACACATTTTCATGGGAACACAGCCCTGGGTGTAACCAACCTCACAAACACTGCTATCATTTGAAATAACATGGGGACAGGTAACATCAAACCTTGGCAACTCTGGTCCCAAGGAACACTGGGCATAGCACCCTTTCCCCCTATGACATACCTGAACTTCCCCTGGAACTAAATCATGATTCACTTTAGTATTGTTGAATGGAATGGAGTAGAATCTCTTGTTCACTGCCCATGTCTTGCCATGATCTACAGGAGAAAAACATGATTGATGAATATTCAGAAAAGCTTGTGGTAGGAAGTTCCCCGCCTTTTGTTATCTCATCAGGGGTATCTTAGGTATAAAAATATATAGGTGGGTAAAGTTAACCACAAAATTTTAACCTCGAGTGATCTGAGTTGGATCTCATACTTCAGCCTGTAGACTTCTGTAATATTTGCCTAGGAGCTAATGTCATTCGAGGTCAACCTCATAGATACAAGGTTAGATTAGGGTCCTGGGTGGTTGCCATGGGTGTATCAATAATACATAACCAAAGCCGTGTCAGCCTGTGGCTAATTATTAAATTTTCATTTTTGTATCAGAAAATGTTAAAGGGCCAAACCTCTCACCCCAAACTACAATTTTGGTACGGGGGTACTGAAATTTTCAATTGGCTCAGCTCAGACAATGCAGAGTGCCAAAGCTTACATTACACAGCATGAACGGTACTGAGAGTGTTTTGATATAATATAAATTGAGTTTTTCTACAATCACCCTGAAGCAATAAACTGAGATTGAATTTGGATGAGGATGAATTTCAGACAATTGTGGGAGGGGCTTCAGTAAGAAAGTTAGGAGAATTGGTAATAACTGTTTGGGGTGAGAGAACTGGGCCTTTAAGTTAAGCATTTGAGGATTAGGAAGTCATTTGCCTTATCAAGACCTTATTCCAGAGTGAGCACCTGGATTTGATCTGCAAGGCAACAAACTCAGCCAACGAGCCAGTTCCACCACCATGAAACACACATACACTAACGAACATACATTGGCTACCAAATACTATAGATCAATGCAGTAGCAGCAAGTAAACCAAAAAAACTCAGATGGTTACAATCTACAGTAATTGTCAGCAAAGTACAAATATGTTGCTTGTTTTTATCAATTCAATAAAATAGCAACAACAGTAGCACAATACCAGTCATTTTCAAGGGCAATATTTGTGTAGCTTTCACTTTCACAGGCAAGGTAACTCCTGATATCCATACTTCAAAGGGCACTGTAGACAGAATTCCTGGTAGGCCTAATCTTTACAGGTGTAGGACAAAAAACCCAAATCATAATATTGACTGCACAGCAAAATCAAACATGAAATCTTACAGATTGCTACTGCTGTTCTAAAAAAAAATGGTACAACAGACAAGAATACCCCTCAAATAACAGACCTCACCTTGCCTCATAGGTGAGGTCACAATGAAGCTGCAGTGAGAAAAGTATAAAACAACTGGCAAGAATAGATGCTTTAACTACAAGTATGCCTCCAGCCCTGCGCCCCAGAAGAGAAGCCTACACAGTGAAATTGGTAAATTCATTAAAATATTTGCACTTTTTAAAACATTTTGGTTTTGGTTCGGGTTCTGGTGAGTTACTGCATAAACTCCACAAAAGGGGATGTGACATGCAGGCACAGAAGGCTGAGCAGCAAACTAATTTATAAAATGAGCTCTACTAAAAATTTCATCAAGACTTGTGGAACCCTATCCAGACTTGATGGCATTCACAGTGGGGGCATCCTTAACACTGGGTGGGAGGCAATCATTCCACCCAGTGTTAGGGATGCTTTGTGTAGCATAACAACATAAATTCATAAACTGACACTGAGATGGTGTTAAGGTCAGTGAACCTGGTAAATTCTTCAAAAATAATGTTGCAAATACACATTACATTACTTACAGCCCGATTCACACTGTTTAACAAGGGCTTTATTGATTGGCTGTTGCAATTGAATCGCATCAATTAGACTCTTTGTTCTTTGTAGGGATTAATTAGAGTGGTTCTTAGCCAGGAAATTTCTTGTTAAACAGTGCGCATCGCGCATCGCTCCCCCTAATTGCAGAATATCATAGATATCAGTGATTGCAGTGGAGGCCCGTTGTAGTCAGTGGATACTACACTAACAACAAATACCGGTGTCCAGTCAACTCGGCCCCTGAGACAGCTCAGCCTGGACATCTCGGCCACTATTGACATGCTTTATTAAGTGAACTAACCAATTGGGAGATTGCATTTTTGAGGAAATTTGCACAGCCCTAACCTTCAGCTTTAAGACATTGCTCAAAGTAAACCTAATTTCGAAAATATAAGTGAAAAGTTTTGAAAATGAACACTTTTTACTCTGTTCCTTGATATTTTTTAATTTGACAACATCCATTTATTCAATGTCATTCGTAGCCACTCTTTAAAGGGGCCGGAACGCGTAGTACTACATACAGTCCTAATTGCTTCTCGGCCTTTTGGCTAAGATCTTGCGTTGTACCTGGTATTTTCATCCAGTCTAGAATAGAGCCATATATGATGGTCCAATAATGTAAATGGTCTGAGGGCCCTGATGTTGGTCACATACTGTATTTCAGTGGACATAATAACTTTTTTCGGGAAGCTTGCTCATAAGAGCCAATCTCTTTAAATTCAAACCGCAGCTCCCTTTATGAAAAGCCTAATATTTTTCGCATGAAATCTGTTAGTTGATTTCAGACCTTTGTTCCTAAAAAATGTGCAAGGTTCATTGACTATGATAATGTCAGATGGCGTGTTGTCTACCCATCTTTTACTTGATTGGCTGTTTGAGAGTCATGCGACATCATTTTTTCTCTTCAAATGTAAAATGGTTTACAAGAGAAAAACTGCTTGGTAGTATAAATTAGTAAAGTACTTCTAAGCGGGGCCAGTTCCTGTATTTATAATGTGTTGTCCCAGGGGCCGAGTTGACTGTAAACCCACATTCCAGCCACTATTGTTGCCATTAACACAGATTTTACTGGCACTTTAAATTAATTCAGTTACTTTTCATTAAGATATACAACTGAAAATCAAGTAGGCCTGGTATGTGACCTTAAAAATTCTTACCATCACTATAAAGACACAGCATAGTCCTAGCTACATATTCACTGGTATGCCCACAAGCAATAAGCCTTCCTTTGTTAGGATCGTATTGCTTTTGTAAACCATAGCCAGGACCGAATGCGATCGGTTCAAGACTCGTGACTCCAGGTATTAAATCGATCAGGTTAACTGGTCTTGACCAACTGTAGCCGAAGTCCTCACTTGTTATAAGGTAACTTCCTGCAGCTTGTGAATCAGGTCCTGGTACACAGTTTGCCAAATGCCCACAGTACGAGTAAAGCAGAAACAACGTGTTTGTATCTGAATCGAACAAAACCGCCCCTGTATTTATCCCATCTTGTGCATGGAAATCGTCCAGTATATATACCGAAGGCTCCCATACTAAGCCTTGGTTTGTTGATCGTTTCATAGCTATGAATTTTGCACCAGAGTCTCCCGATGAGTACTTCCGTGCTTCGACGAAAGCCAGTAAATCTCCATTCGGAAGAAGTGTTAAAATTGGGGTGCGAAATAGAGCAACGCCGTCGGATTTCGCGATGAATATCAGTTGTTCTTCAACGGGTAAGAGATTTAGAGCAGTAGAAAAGTAAAGACACGACAAAAAGACTGCAAACGTAAGCTCCGTCAAGCCGTACAGTATACACGCAAGTGTACAGTTAATGAAGTCACGTGACCAGTTCTCTAGCAATCCCGCCTTCTTAAAAGTCTGCGCAAATGAGATTTCGCGGAACTGTGACTGACAAGGGGTCTCCCCGACATGTTGAATTATGTATAAGTAGGCGTATAAATAGACACAACGACACGGTAAGTGGACATTTTGACCTTTCCTTCTCTTAGAAATCAAAGATTTTTTAGGTTTTTTCAAACATATACTGCAAAAATACGTCCTCAAAAAGAGGCAGTCGATTCTTATGTCTCAGATTAGGACCTCAAACTTTGCGAGTACCTGACTCATTGAGGGATGTAAAACGATATTTTTGTATCGACGTTTGAAGATTATAGCATAGGCTTTCTGTTGATACCAAAATTACGTAGTTTAATTTACAAATTGTTTTGTAAACAACTGCTAAACCTGAAGGGGTATTTACGGTACAATATGTATGTAGTATGTACTATATAGTCCACATGGTATTGGTACACAGCTAACGTTAAATATCCTATGACGTTACTGTTAGTACTAACTACTATTCCAATACGGCTCACAAAACGTCGACCATAACAAAGTAATTAACGACTATTTTACTGTGGGATTTACAGGACAGGTACCGATTGCATTTACAATCTTAAAAAAACTTCCAGTGTTGTTTGCAGACTTGCAGTCTTTAAAGTATGAAGCTTTAGTTTTCATGGCATATATTCAGTGACATTCAGTGCAATGCTGGCACTGTGGCCATGGGGGGCTTGCATGTAACTTAGCCTAGTTGTAAAGTAAACCTGGGATAGTGGGACTGCAGGGGTGTATGAATCATGACCAAGTCAGCCTGGATTAACCACATTCTAAATTTAGAGGCTTCAACTTCAGTCTGGATATCCACGGATTATTATTCTTTCTTACCTGATAGTTTCAGTGTGCATAAACAGAAAAACTCACTCCTTTCCAACATTTTCCATAATAGACCTACAGTATAGTGGTACACTGTACTGTAATTAAGTTCAAGTTATGTCTATTTCTATGAAGTCCCATGGGCTATAGAGCCAGCTTTGTAATTCTAATCCTTCATAAGCTTACATCATTCAAAAACCTTACCCCATCATCCATGGGCAATTATGTACTGCCACCTTAACTGTGACTTGCATTTTATACTGGTTAACTTTAATGAAGGAGTGGTTTCTGTGGACTCGGAGACAGGAATTAGTGTTCAAGGCTGTATGGCATGCCTAGCATATATCACTTTTTATTCAGTAACAAGTTCCCACTCCCTCAAACTCAATCTTACACTGGCTGACTTGAATTGTCCCAAAAGCTCACCTCAATGTGATCCTAAACTGTATTACAGTAAGCCTACTACTGATTATTATGACATCCATGATATGTTCACTGGCAGCTAGTTTTGTCACACCCTAGTATACTCAACTTTGTTTTAAAATGGGTTCTCATCAATGTGGCACTCAATGAAGTGAAAACTGTTAATTCATTCCTAGATTTGTTACATTAATTTTATTTATTTTTGATCATTAAGGTGGTCACATAAAGGAGAATCATATTGGGCAACATTTAGGTAGTTTTCTGCACAAAAAACAGACTGTAAGTTGTTACATTGACTGTTTGAGCTACTAGGCATATCAAACTGGCTAGTAGAAATGATTGGAACATTCCGTCCAGGCTCTCCCAAGAGGACAGGATAGTGATGAATTACTATCGTAACAGTCCAGCCATCATCATGTAATTTTTAGGACCAGTATTCAATGTGAAAAAGAAATTCACAAGGAATTGAAAGTAAGAAATCCCATTTGCCAAACCTGATCAGCTGGACATACTCATTCCCTTGCAACCTGATTGGTATTTGCCTTAAATTGCCTTCAGTATTTTTCAATTTTACCAAGAGTTAATGAGAAAAATCAAAAGCACTTGTTAAACATTGTACTGATGATCTTTCCTGCAAGGCCCTTCCTGTCTAAGCAGGCCCTTTTAGAAAGGTCCCTCATTCAGTTTCTTGCTCAAGTATGCTGACTGCATGAGTGTATATGATGCATATAGTTTATTTTTAATTTTTTTCAAAGCATGAACATTGAATTGAAGTTGATACAGTTTCCTAGAATAAAGATTTTTAAACCAGCTTTTTAGTCAGCCCAACTCTTTTTAAAGTGAGGTGATTTTCAGTGTTTTAGTGCAAACAAGATGCAGTTTTGCTCTGTATGTACAGAGCTTAATTATTTGTGTGTATACTATGATGACTATGACATATTGTATGTGTATACAGGTATATCACATTCAAACAAGTATATACCAGTGCAACACTACTGATTAGTTTAATTTGTAAATGGCATTAAAACAAACAATTTGTTGCAAAATGTCGAAGGAGCAAGTATCACACCATTTTCTCCGAAATGGGAACAATACTGGTGAGGATGAATTAGGCTGCTGTTGTAACGTTATACATATAGGACGACCATTAACGTTCATTTCGCGAAAGTAGGCCCACTATACTGTTTATATACTCTGGGCGCTACAATCGATTCGTCGTGGAATTTACCGAGTACCTGACTCATTGAGAATATCTTATAGTGCAAAAATGGTACCAATAGATAGAAAACAAAATTTTCTTTCTATTGAAGTAAAAACTGAGTAGTTTAAAACAACATAGAATAAATGCTGAACGATTTTACAGAGCATTTGAAACCCATTTTACACGTTTCATAAAATGGACAAAAATCCTCACTTTTACCCGTAAGTTCACTCAGAACCAGGCACCGAAAGTATTTTTTACATCTTATTCATTGATTTTCACGGTTTTGACGATTTTTTGGCTCCTAGTTTCTGAGATAATTGACTTTAAAAGTCATGACTTTTAGCTAATTAGTATTCAAATCCTTATGACGTCACCAAACGTCATGCATAAAATGTAAGAGAAGGAAGCTCTTTTCGAGCAGTTGCAATTTGACTGCGTAGTTGTTGGTGTAAGCCGCCATTTTGCAACGATTGACATCCTCGAGTCGAGTCAGATGACCTGGTATTGCGCAATACTTGCAAAATGTAAACAAACTCTGCCAAACACACAGTCATGCTGTGCCATGTTCGCCGACTAGCAGACGGTACGCTTTTTGATTGGGAAAAAAGAGAGGAACATGTAGACTTAATCAAAGCGCCACAATCGAGTACTGCTGTACTTGACTCAGTATTGCTGACATCAAAAGACCATCGCTCGGCGGTTGCTACTAGACAAGCCGTATCGGGCATAGCATGGCATGAAGTTATCAAAAATTATTCCTTGCTGGGCCTACTTGTGACTTTTTTTCTCGTACTTGCTATGTGTAAAAACAACTTCAGATCTGGGGATAGCATATGGTGAGAGCATTAGTATGACTACATGTTAAAAGTTTGCTTACTCCGTGTGTATTTCCCCAGAAAATTCCAAGTGTTTCCATCAGAAATTGATCTGAAGACTTCTACTGTGCAGGGCAGTACACTTATAGGCCAAACCAACTGTACCTCCTAGTAGCCTAATATATTACACCTGCAACAGAGGCCCTCACAAAGTTTCAATTGTTTGAAGCCATATTGGTGATGCAACTAAAAAAATCCATGTGTGAGTTAAATTGGGAAAACAAGTAGAATTTCTAATCAATGGTGACCAACAAAAAAGGAGCTATATTGTATGAATATACTGCCACTCTTACTTTGGAGTTGGTATTTCTAATACCTTTCCCTGGACTAAGCACATTATCCATGTCACCTCATCTGCTAGTGTCCTCCCGTTTCATTAATCCTTTACTCGAGTATTCTTCATCAGTCTGGGGTTAAAAAAATTGAGCAAATTCAGCATAGGGCTGCAAGGTTTGTCAGTAATGACTATTCCGCCCAAAGTAGTGTTACTGAAATGTTAAAAGACTTAGGTGGGATAGTCTCAAAGATCTGCCAACAGGCTTACTACTTTTCATAAAGCTGTACACCTCCTTGCCTTGCCTCTTGTCAACCTCTCACAACAGGTCTAGAGACCTAGATACTACCACTCGAACAGTTAGTCCATTGTTTCAACTAACAAGGACTGCTACAAATACAGCTTCTTTCCTTGTACTGTCAGAGACTGGAACTTACTTCCCCAGCAAATAACAGATCTCCATGATCTCAAGCAACTCAAGTACTCCCCCTTGAGGATTCACAGACAGAAGAATTGATTTTCCATGCATACCCTGAACCCTACATGCTTGACTCCACCTGGAGTGTTGTGTAGTATTTTTCCAGATCTAGAATCAATGTTGTCAATCATAGTCTTAATATGCTTGTTTCCCTCATCTTTTAGTATCTTGAAGAATGTGATTCCATCATACTGATGAAGAATGGACAGATGGAAGAAGAAGGAACCCATGAAGAGTTAATGAAAAACAACGGGGAGTATTCTAAACTCATCAATACCTTTGTGAGCAAAGAAGAGGATGAAAATAAAAATAATGAGACTGTCAAGAAGAGCATTGCCAGAAAAGCTACTATAAAGAAAAAATTGGGAAAACTTGACTTTGATGAAACAGATGGAGAAGGAGATGGCGGTGAGTGTTTAACATTGGGTGAATAGAAAGGAGCAAATAGGTGGGGGTTGCAGGCTTTGACAAATCCCCCGCCTGACAGTCTGGGACAAGTAAAAAATGACTTGGACAATTAGTGAACTGCTCAGTATTGTTGCCTACCAAGCAAGCAGCACAGAAGTCTTCTTCACATAGGAATTCAATGGCTAGTACAATGGCTAGACAAGTAGACTTTGGAAATCCCTAGCCCAATCAACAAGTAATAAAAAATGAATTTATTGAAGGGGGGGGGGATTGGGATTAGTAGCCCACCCCCATACTGGAAAATCCAAGGTAAGAAAAGCAGAAAAATTATTTTGAGTGGATGTGTGGGATGTAAACCTTCTTAGTTTTGGATGTACAGCCAGGAGCTTAAAAAGGATATGAAACAGTTTAATTGTAATTCAATTCAATTCACAGGTTTTGATTTTAAATGGAGGAATGGAAAAACATTACACAGTCCAAAGTTGCAGTAACATGAATGCCATGAACAGCTGAACATTTCATTCACATGTCTTAAAACACCAACACCAGTCATAGTATACTCAATCTGTCTCTGCTTATTGGGAAATGGGGAGTTGCTTTCTTGACTGACAGACTGAAGTGAACTGGTGATGTATGTAGATTTGTGTGGAAATCTTATGTAGGAAAAGAAAGCTTAGGGATTTTTTTTTTATTCGTATGGTCAAACCAATACAGATTTTTGAGCTTTGAAAGTTGAATTACAGAACCATACTTTGTTCAAAGCCACTGAAGGTTCAATTTAATTTTCGGGACAAAATCATGACACTTGTGGGTTTAAAAGCAAATTAATGTGAGTTCAAACATTGCTGCAAAAGTGTCCACTCACTCTGAAAGTAAAAACCAAGATATTGACAATTTTTTAACTTTTCCCTTTTCCCCGCTCTGATGGAAACCCTGGTTGGCATATTACATGCAATTCAATCCACATTCATAAACTGCATCTGCCTGTTATCCATTGCTCTCTTTTACTTGTTCTACAGTATCATTTTCCTGAACTGCGAGCCTCATAGCCCTTGGAAAAACCCAAGTTATCATGTACATGTGAATATTCAAATGTGCAAACTTAAGAAATATCATCCAGTCAGGATGGACAAACAATCCCCTCCCAGTGAATAATATGTTCAATAGGGAGGCAATGTATGCCATTTGAATGATTTTGTAGTATCTTCAAATTATTTTGACATATATTCACAAGTTTGGTAGCATAATGGATTACATTGAATAAGTTTTTTTTGTCATTCAAGTTTTCTCTCAAAAACAATATCCAATAACTTTTTATCCTGATGAAAGGAACATTTTGATTGGTTCTTATTTCTGCTATTAAATGGGTGGCAAGAAAGCAATGTTGTTTATTGAACAGATGTGAATAAATTACTGGTTTTCCCAGGGTTGCAGTGAACCCTCGGCAGAGAAGTGGTACCAGTAACCCAGGTGGGGTCTACTAGTATTTAAGAGACAATGTGGTACAAATTGCATCCTTTGCAAATTTTATTTTAATTTCATTGGTTAAGATTCAGGAAGTGGAATAGTTCAAATTTCTTGGTGACCAAACATGCGGTCCTGTCTTGTCATTAGGAACTGCCCATCTTAAAAATGTGAACACTTTTACCTGAAATCACAAAGGGGGAGGTCTGGTGTAATATCCTTCTTACCCAGTTGGTAAGACAACAGATAAGCTGTTCTCAATTTCTGCCATTGCACAGTTAAATATTTTGTGGGTGGTAACCAGAGGAAGTAAAAGACCAAGTTTACTTGGGTTAGGTAAACAGTTTAAGTGGTTACAAAAGTAGGTTCTGAATCTTATACCAGAAGAGTTATTCTTAACATATTTTACTTTGCAGTGAACCAAAAATAGTGCTCAGATTTAATGGTTGCTTGGGTAAACCTATACCCTGCCAATAACTTAATTCTTACCCTGACATTAGCATTCCTTTGAAAGGATTCATAACGAACCACCTGATTGTTCTAGAGCTGATTCAGGTGTATGCAACTTGTCTTTCCATGCCGAAGTACAGTAGTACTGCCATGACTTAATGCCAGCAAAACCCTCATGCAGGCTTCAATGCAATGTAATCACTCTAATGCTATCTTTCAATACACCAATATACCAAACAGCTGATCTATTGTTTACAAATTAGGTAACATTTATGGCTGCTCTTCAACACAGCCCACCATGGTATCAAGTCAAGTTCATTTGACCTATTGAAGTTAACTAAGTTAAATGGCTGCTGATTGCTGGTTGGAATTGAAGGCCTTATGAATCTTTTGAAGGAATTTATGTGATGAGTCTTAATGGTGAAACATCTGAATAACTTAAGAATCTTAAAAAAAAAACCCAAAACATGCTCATTTTCTAATTTACTACATATTTTTGAAGGGAAACTGGTTGATGATGAAACAACTGGAGGCTCTGTGGTACAACTGGCAACCTATAAGCAATACATTCGCTACATGGGTGGTTTCTTCGTGGCTCTCCTGATGACAGCATTAGCTGGTATCACTGTTTTGTCCTTGATTACAACCAATGCCTGTGTTGCTATCTGGCTTCGAACAGCTGATGTTATTGGGGTATGTATTATAATTACTGCTAACAGTATGCAAGCTGCATCTAATACCAACCACAGATTACATGATGGTGCAACATTTTTGCATGAAATTCTTTTCATATTTTGTAATTATTCTTCATGGACAAGGAACTCGTTTGACTATCTAGTTGTAGATGTGGTAAGGACATTTATGGTTCTTAATCAATATTTATTCATAAAATAATTATTTAAGGATACCAGTTTGAGAAAATAGCTATATACTAGCTGACTTCTATTTTGTAAATTGAAGTTGTTTACTTTCTTGGGAACTTATATAATTAATGTCAAAGAGTTAATGGAGGAAGTCACAGTCTACGCTCGCAAAGCACATCTCCAAAAATGGAAGATACCATGCTGCTAGAATTGAATAGGACATTTTAGCCAATGTTACCCAAGGAAAAGGCATTTTCTCGGGTGAAGCTTGTCTCTATAATGTGGCAGTTAACCCCATTTAATCCAACCTTGTTGCTCTATTTAGAAAATAGTCTTTGAAGGAGGCAAACGCCTTTAACTTTATTGATCTCAAGATACCTGAACAGGAAGTTCTCTGATAGATTCTGGATTATTAGTTGCTTCTATTACAGTAGTTGGCTTCTAGCACCATGACTTCATGATATGTGGTGCTATATCTCAAACTGAGATGAATAAACATCTGAAGGTAGATGAATAGACTGGATTGAATAGGATTAGTAAGTGCCTAGTCACTTTAGTTTGAAGCTGGCTTACATGAAGTATGTACCCAAAACTGACTCCTCACAGGGGTTGTAACATCTTGAGAGAAATGACTGCAATTTGGCTCAGATTTCAATTACACTGGCAGGATCCAGAAAGGAACTTCAAATTCTCATTTTCTCAGACTGTTAAACTAAAAATTATAAGATGTTTCATTTAACATGTATTTGCCATGGACAATCTAAGAAATTGTCCAGTCTCTGATATAGTTTTTTAAACTGTGACTACCTTTTTTTTTTCTTTTCAGTCACAAAACACCATTTTAAATAGCACCAATGCAACACAAGACTCGCCTGAACTTGGTCTTGTAGATGACTTGAAGTATTTTGTTTTGCTCTATGTCTCTGCCTTCCTGCTAGCTCTCTTGTTTCTTCTCATGATGTGTTATGTCTTTGTCAGGGTGAGTACAAAATATTGGATGTAAACCTTCCATATTCACTGTATGGATGGTGTTCTTTGTTAACATTACAAGAGAAGCTCAAAGTAAACTTGTTGAAAGAATTTTTCTGTTTGGGGTGACATTAGAGAGTCTATTACTCACTGTTGAGAAGTCTAGTGGCAGGCATCAAAAATTCTTCTACTCAGCATAAAGCAAACCCCTACATTGATCAACTCAAACAAAAAACATCAACAAAAATGCATGTCTTTCCTGAGAAAGCTACAATTCACCATAAGTGAGCATAGATTGCTCAAGGTTGTACAGGTCTACAAACCACTGTGCTCAAATGGAAGCACAGCTGAATGCATAAATCATAACAGATTGTTATTCATCACCTTAGTCAGTTCCTATTCTCCCAATGTACCTTTTTGCAGCCTCCCACATCAATCTTAAACTCATTATCACCAAGACACGCTCCCCCTCATGCTGTTTAGATTGCCCTAAAAAAGTTGAGTCTCTAACCTCAGTAATCTATTGTTCAAGTGAGGTATATCAAGTTTCCAAACACACTGCTGGAAGTCTGTTATTATCATATCACTGAGCTTCTAGCCCACTTAGGTTGCAAAAAATTACATGGTACTTTGGGCATATTGTAATCAAAACCCCCTTTGCGTGCTTTGCATACTGTGGCTAAGGTTTATTGACATGGATTAAATGTCTTTGAATAGAGTATTATTGTCTGTCAATCATCAAATTGTGTAACTAGGCAAGGAAGGAAATCAAGTGTATATTTTACCATTATTCTATTTCTTCATGATATACCCTAGTGTGTATGCAATCAGTACACTCTCAACACCTGCCTTACAAAATGAGGTTCACTTTTTTAATTTGATGTCAATCAGAGAGCTGTGCTAATTGAGAATTTCTGTAGACTACTGGTTAAAGTACTGTTTGATGTATGGTTGACTTCCTTTAAGTCAGACAGGTTGAAGCTACTATTTGAATAATTTCAAAGTACATTCACTAATTGTATTTATAGACATGAGTGTATTCTTAAATAAATTTTCGGTAATAGTGGCCCATTTAACAGGGAGTAATGTATTTCACAATTAAAGTGTATCAGATAAAACCTAGCTGTCCATTCTGGTGGGTTAAGGTGGACATATGGAGACATTGCTCCATAATGCCAGTATTGAAAAATGGAACTTCTTGCTAGTGCTATATTGTCTATTTTAATTTAACATAGAGGGTGAATTTTTACAAACCTGAAATTTGTCTGTCAAGTGTATCCGTTTATCCATTCGCCACACATGTATTTATTTGTTCTACATGTTTTATGGACCCCGTGTTTGGTCTAATGGTAACAGCATCTGCCTCTCACAGGGAATGCCCAGGTTTGCTTCCCAGGTCGAGTCGAGTACCAAAGACTCTAAAAAAAGAAGCTGCTGCCGTTGTGCATGATGGTCTGCATAAGCAATGGAGTAGGGAAAACAATTCAGTGAGCTACAACTGGAAAAAAAGCTGTGGCCGGCTCAACTTGAACCAATAGGCTGGAAACTGGACTGTAAAACTTTGTCTAACTAGCAAACTAACTTAACATGTTTTACTGTGTTGTTACTTCAGATCTTACTGCGAGCAGCCACTAGATTACACAATGCACTTTTCCAGAGGATTATTAGATGCCCTATGTCCTTCTTCGACACAACCCCTCTTGGAAGAATCCTCAATCGTTTTTCTAAAGATTTAGATGAAGGTACAGTCTTTCTCCCAATATTGCTTTAAACATTACAAATTTTAATTCAAGTGAATTACAATTAACAAGAACTTGTTGATTGGGAAGTAAAATACATATCAGGGTGAAAATTCATTATCATTTGTGGAGATAATTTCCAATAGTTTGCAACTCTCATGAATGGAGTTCCACATTTTAATTATAAGGGCAGAGTTTTTTATTTAATTCCAGCAATAGTCATTCCAAGTGACTTTTATTCTTCCTGTGCCCATACTGCCCAGTTAGATAAGCACATCTGATCAAGTTTCTGTGCCAGATAATGTATTTTTTAAGTAAAATAGCTACTTATCAGTTACAAGCATCCATTATTTATATTAATTTATCTTTTTGTGTTTCTTTACCTTCAGTTGATATCCTGCTTCCGTCATGCATCCAAAAGTTCTCCTTGTTTTTCTTTGCGGTGGTCATCTCCTTGACAATAGTAGGACTTCTCATACCTTGGTACTACCTTGTTTTAGCCGTAGTCTTTCCTCTGATCTTCGTGTACACCATTTTCTTTCGAAGAGGATTCTGTGAAATGAAACACCTGGATAGCCAGACCCTGTCTAAGCTAGTTGGACATCTGACAGCAACAATGCAAGGACTGGTGACTATACGAACATTTAGGAAAACAGATCACTTCTGCAGAAGGTATGCAGTTTGAATTACGAGGTGCATGGATTTGATTTAGAGCAATATAAACTTTTTAAGTATGTCATAGGTCTTAAATGAGATCAGTTTAAAATGCCAAGCAGCAGTGAAGGTGAAAGAACTAAGATGTGTTAGGAGAGATTATTCTATGGCATACCCATGCATCTTCAGTATGCAATTTTTTCTGTTGACTTAACCTGCTTGTGGTTCTTCTTCTTATGAACTGGACAAAGACAACCTATGAGATCAAACGTGGTGTGAGTCTAACTGGTGTCTGATTTTTTACACAACATTTGTGCCCAGCTCATTGTGTTCACACTGCAGGACTAAAGCAGTTATTGCCAGCTTGCACAGGTTTGACTGGTCAGCTAGCTAGCCCAAATGCTCCATAACATTTTGTGCAATTAGGTGTATCTGCATGGTACAAATCAGTTATGCTGATGTGAAACCTGAGTGTACCAAGCTGAGGCAATAAGATGTAATCAGGTAGAAAACTGAGAATGTTTCAAAAAGTAAGAAGGAAAGTTTCATCATGAAGATGCATAACTGAATGCTTGCACAAGGTCAAAGTCAAAGTAACCTATGTCATGTCATGCTCATGATGTATGTTTATGGGAGTATTTGTATGTGTGTTGGAGTGAGTGTATGCAGCTAACTTGCTTGTTAACATGATATCTCAAGAGAAAGGAGTGCAAAACCAAAGGGAATTACAAGCTTACACTCAGCTTGATTAAGTGCTAGAAACCCATTATTAATAACTGACTGTTCCAGCTCTCCTTGAATTAAAAGGACCAAAACCTTTCAACAAAAAGAAGGAAACATTTGCAAGAATGAATTGATTTAGATACAGCTGAAACTAGAAAAGAGTTGAATACTTTTACATGATATTTTGTCTTTTCCAACAGCTTTGGAAATGTATTAAATAGAAATACATTGATAATGGAGCTGTTCTACACAGCTTATCGATGGGTTCATGTACGTCTAGATATGATCAGTGCCTTCAGTACAGGTGCAACAGCTGTTCTAGTTGTTCTTCTTCGTGACAGTGTCTCTCCTGCATTTGCAGGATTTATTTTGTTCACTGGAATAAATGTAAGTATTTTTCTTCCACTTACCATTTGTGTCCGTTTGTATTGAAGATGAAAAAATGTTCAATACTAGTAATAGTAAAGGAAATGTTTTGGAGGAACTTAATTGGGAAGCAATTTTTCACTACCTACTCTACAAAGTGTAGAAATTGATGCTTGTAGCAAAAAAATGTTTGGAAGTTTTCTTTTTGTGAAATTTTTGGAGAAGCAATTTACCCTAACCACAGGGATCATGTGGTTGAATGTTACACGTAGGTTGTGAAAAGGTGCATTATTGTCAATCAAGTGAAGGAGCTTTGTGTCTGTTCTTCCTATTGCCTGAGAAACATATATAGTGTGCTTGCTTTAAATATTATAGTTGTCTTTGAGTTGGTTGTGTTAAGAATATATAACTTATGTCCTTCTACATTTTGTCAGTCTGAATGTTGTTTTTGTGCTACAACTTACAAGACTATACATTTGTGTTTATGCTTCAGTTTACTGGACCCCCTTCATTTCTGTATTTGTTACACACCACTAGATTCCCTACATTTGTGTTGTTGCTACACCCTCTATTGCATGGACTTCCTAAATTTTTTTTTTGCTACACCCAATTGCATGGACTCCCTAGCTACATTTGTATTTTGGCACACCTACTGGACTCTTTACATTATAAAAATGATGAAACCCATAGGTAAAATGCTTTGAAAAATCAGCCACTCTTCTGTAATTTACCTTACAAGTATCTCTGAAGATGTTTTTGAATAGTTGGACTATAGCAAACAAAAGGCCAGTGGCAAGCATTATTTGTTACTTTGGAGCGAACATTCCAGAATAAGTATGATGAAGTTAGGTCATTGAAGTTTGAAAGACTGCATTTTTCCCATTAATATTCCAATGTTGATGCAAGAGTTCATTTATTTGACTTTATTTAGACATACAGTATCATGATTATATGAGAATCAGTCATTGATCAATCAGCACATTTTAATGATAATGACCTTTTGTTTGAAGGAATATAGCCATAGGAGAAATGCCCCCAGCCCCCTCCCCCCAAACAATATCCAATAAAGAGGTTTGCACTGAAGGATAAAAAAATTACCCAGAAAATCCACCACAAGGAAACGTTAACTGCTAATCTTGTCAATTTGTGCAAAATGTCACACCACTTTGCTTCTAGGCTTAAAAAATGCAAAAAATACCCACAAGGAGGAGGGCACCCCACTGATTGGACTACTCTCCCATGCTGGCAAAACTCCTGCAGATGGCTATACTCCCTGCAGGTTCGCTTGTTAGGTGTCAGATGCTCTTCTGAGTTGATCTCTTTGTAAAAAGTTGGAGTTACGTTGTATTTTCTTTGAAATTTTCATTGATCTTTCAGATGTGTTCTGGAATGGTACAGTCTATGGTCTCCTTTGCCATGGATGCAGAAAGTTGCTTTGTAGCAGCAGAAAGAATGATAGAGTATTTAAAGGTAAAACAGTTTTCATTTCATCTTTTATAGAAAACAGGTCATCATTACCCATCTGAAGTTACAAAGCTGTTGTTATGTCTTTTGAATTAGTTAGTGTGAGTATCTTTTGATCACTAACTTAGTAATCTTAAAAAATAGGGATGGGTTTTATGCCCTTTGAACCCCTGAAAGTGGAATGTTTTATCTTGTGACTCCAGTATCATGCAGTTATTGTTCCTGGTGCAGCAATGAAACTTGTATAATTCATGGGAACTTCTTGTCCACTTGAAAGTCTTGTGAAAAATTATTTGTATATTAGATAAATGGGAAGAAAATACATTTAGGCCTCAAATTTAATACAGTGAAATATTTCCACATTTTACAAAGTTTTTTGTCTCGGAGAGGAGTGATCTGTCTCAGAGGTCTTACATATTAATATTTTTTCGTCATTGGTACAACCTGTGTAAGGGTTGAGAAACGGAAAATATGTAAACAAGGTCCAAAAGTGGCATTTTTCACAAAATTCTGTCTTTACAAAGGTTTTTCTTGGTTTGGATGTCCATTTTTTAAAAACTTTTTCGCTACACACAAGAAAACTATCAGGTGAGTGAATTTTAATAATGAGTTATTACAAGCCAATTTAATGCTTCAATATTTTCAACATACTTTGTTAATCCTAACACCAATAAATTTTTATTTTTAAACAGACTTTAAAACCAGAGGCTCCAGAAATAATTGAGAGCAACAGGCCTGCACCTGAGTGGCCAGATGAGGGCAAAGTGATATTCGAAGATGTACAAATGCGCTACAGACCAAACTTACCCTTGGTATTGAAAGGCATTTCTTTAAATATATGTTCCAAGGAAAGAATCGGAATAGTTGGAAGAACTGGCTCAGGTAATATCACAAACATGTAAAACCTCAAACTTTTAGGAGGACAAGCACTTCCTTCAACTTTATATCAAAAGAAAAGTTAAAGTTAGATTCACAAATACCTCTGTCATTTTTTCATTTGTTCATTTTCATGGCTTACTGTCAATAAATATAAATACTTGTAATAAGGAACTTTAAGGTTTAGCCAATATTTCAAAGTGTGATAGCAGGGATCTTTTTGGTTTCGATGAAAAGAGAAACCTATGCATTCATGATGGCGTGTGTGTGTATGTATGTGTGTGTGTGCGTGTGTATGTGTATGTGTGTGTATGTGTGTGTGTTTGTGACACTTTGCTTGTTTACATGATATCTTGAGAAGGGAAAGTCCGACAGTTCTCAAACTTGGTACACAGATACCCCTTACTGAGAGGAAGAACCCTATATATTTTGGGTGGAGGTCAAAGGTCATTTGGGGTCACAGGGGGTCAAAAACCAAAATCTTTGTTTACACAATATCTCAAGATAGAAAACTTGGATTAATTTCAAACTTGATATGTAGATGCGTTATGATGTAAGGAAGAACCCTATTGATTTTGGTGGAGGTCAAAGGTCATTTTGGGTCACGTGGGGTCAAACCCCAAAATCCTTGTTTACACAATATCTCATGGTAGAAAACTTGGATTAATTTGAAACTTGATATGTTGATGCGTTATGATGTTAGGAAGAACCCTGTTGATTTTGGTGGAGGTCAAAGGTCATTTGGGGTCACAGGGGGTCAAAAACCAAAATCTTTGTTTATACAATATCTCAAGATAGAAAACTTGGATTAATTTCAAACTTGATATGTAGATGCGTTATGATGTAAGGAAGAACCCTATTGATTTTGGTGGAGGTCAAAGGCCATTTGGGGTCATGTGGGGTCAAACCCTGAAATCCTTATTGACACGATATCTCATGGTAGGAAACTTAGATTAATTTCAAACTTGATATGTTGATGCGTTAAGATGTAGGAAAGAACAGGATATATTTTGGGTGGAGGTCAAAGGTCATTTGGGGTCACAGGGGGTCAAAAACCAAAATCTTTGTTTACACAATATCTCAAGATCAAACTTGATATGTAGATGCGTAATTATGATGTAAGGAAGAACCCTATTGATTTTGGTGGAGGTCAAAGGTCATTTGGGGTCATGCGGGGTCAAACCCCGAAATCCTTATTTACACGATATCTCATGGTAGGAAACTTGAATAAATTTCAAACTCGATATGTTGATGCTTTAAGATGTAGGAAAGAACGGGATATATTTTGGGCGGAGGTCAAAGGTCATTTGGGGTCACAGGGGGTCAAAAACCAAAATCTTTGTTTACACAATATCTCAAGATAGAAAACTTGGATTAATTTCAAACTTGATATGTAGATGCGTTATGATGTAAGAAAGAACCCTATTGATTTTGGTGGAGGTCAAAGGTCATTTGGGGTCATGCGGGGTCAAACCCCGAAATCCTTATTTACACGATATCTCATGGTAGGAAACTTGGATTAATTTCAAACTTGATATGTTGATGCGTTAAGATGTAGGAAAGAACGGGGTATATTTTGGTGGAGGTCAAAGGTCATTTGGGGTCACAGGGGGTCAAAAACCAAAATCTTTGTTTACACAATATCTCAAGATAGAAAACTTGGATTCATTTCAAACTTGATATGTTGATGCGTTATAATGTGAGGAAGAACTGGATATATTTTGGTGGAGGTCAAAGGTCATTTTGGGTCACGTGGGGTCAAACCCCAGAAATCCTGGTTTACACTATACCTCAAGGTAGGAAACTTTGATCCATTTCAAACTTGATATGTTGATGCGTAATGGTGTAGGAAAGAACGGGATATATTTTGGTGGAGGTCAAAGGTCATTTGGGGTCACAGGGGTCAAAGACCAAAATCTTTGTTTACACAATATCTCAAGATAGAAAACTTGGATTCATTTCAAACTTGATATGTTGATGCGTTATAATGTGAGGAAGAACTGGATATATTTTGGTGGAGGTCAAAGGTCATTTTGGGTCACGTGGGGTCAAACCCCGGAAATCCTGGTTTACACTATACCTCAAGGTAGGAAACTTTGATCCATTTCAAACTTGATATGTTGATGCGTAATGGTGTAGGAAAGAACGGGATATATTTTGGTGGAGGTCAAAGGTCATTTGGGGTCACAGGGGGTCAAAGACCAAAATCTTTGTTTACACAATATCTCAAGATAGAAAACTTGGATTCATTTCAAACTTGATATGTTGATGCGTTATAATGTGAGAAAGAACTGGATATATTTTGGTGGAGGTCAAAGGTCATTTTGGGTCACGTGGGGTCAAACCCGAGAAGTCCTGGTTTACATATACCTCAAGGTAGGAAACTTTGATCCATTTCAAACTTGATATGTTGATGCGTAATGATGTAAGGAAAAACCTAAGAATTTTGGTGGAGGTCATGGGTCATTTGGGGTCACATGGGGTCCAAACACTGAAATCCTTGTTTACATGATACATCATGATAGGAAAGTTGGATTCATTTCAGACTTGATATGTTGATGTATTATGATGTAAAGAAGAATCCTTTTTATTTTGGTAGAGGTCAAAGGTCATTTGGGGTCAGAAGGGGACAAATCCTGAAAAACTCTTTAACACAATATCTTAAGGTAGGAAACTTGGGATTCATTTCAAACTTGATATGTTGATGTGTATGATGTAAGCTGATTGTTTGCGAAATATCTTAAGGCACAGTATGAAATTTGTAGGAATTGTTTGGGTTAAAAGAAAAAAACCAGTTACTAACATGTGGAGTCAAAGGTCACTTCGGGTCACCAGTTCTTACAAGAAATGTAGCATTTCATTGAAAAGAGCATGTATGTATCATCAAAACCTCAATGCATTTTTGCATTCTGGTTTACTCCCTTCAATTCAATTTTACATCAGAAAACTAAATTGAGTGATGGAAAACAATAACTGGAGGATTTTGTGTGAACTTGATTTTGCAAAAAGATTTCACAGTTTGTTATTTACAACAGCATACGTTAATAAGCATTTGGCCAGGGGCTTTGCTTTTCAACTTGAGGTGACCCTGTTGCCCATGCCAGCAGCTATGAAAAAATAGAATGTGAGAAGGTGTGAACTCACTTAGACAGAAGGAATCTGCACATGTGGAAAAAATGTCACTTTGAAGAGTGATAAAAACCTGTTAATTACAGCATCTTATGTTTAGTAAAATGTACTTTTAAGAAAGACTGTAAAAGCACAAATGAGTTGAAATGTATCAAACTTTTCCAAACCTGTAAAAGTTTTCTTCATATAGGGCTTATGCACCTACATCACTGATTTTTGCATCTCTCTGTTTTTCCATCCATGCATCCATTTTACATCAATTGTTACTAAGGTGCTGTTGTGCGCACATTTTGGTAACATAACGACTGCCTTTGATCATTTCCATCCAGTGAAATGCTCTGACTTGCAAAAGTGGTCAAAGGTAGATGATCCTCATATGGTATTGGTAAAATGTTGCGTGAGTGAGAAATTGTCATTCAATTCAGTTATTAAAAATTTGTGACCAGACACCTTTTAAATTTATTTACAATGGATATCAACCCAATATACCCCTTTAAGGCAATTCATGTAAAAAAACTTTTTGAATTCAGCATGGATTTGACAATAGCAAACTTGTTCATTTGTGCTATAGGTTTTTCTTCCTCTTTATCCAACAGGTAAATCTACACTTGGTGTTGTTCTTTTCCGAATAGTAGAATTATCAGGCGGGAAGATAATCATCGATGGGATAGATATATCAACAATAGGGTTAAAAGATTTGAGATCCAAACTTTCCATCATACCTCAAGATCCAGTCCTTTTCCTTGGAACTGTCAGGTAAGACCTTGTTTGTTCTTTAATATGATGCTTTAATAGGGACCTTGGAGGCAGAATGGTGTGTAGGGGATTTAGTCCCGACATTTATTTGCCTTGGGCATTTTGGACTGAATGAAACTGGAATTTTGGACCTTAACCTTCTTGAACATAATGGGCCACTTTGATGATTGGCCCTACTTTTTAGAATTGCCTCAATGTGTACATGGAGATGAAGAAACCCTTATATAATATTAGAATTTCTCTTTGCCAGCCTTAAAAAACAGAAATTCTTTTTACAAAGTAATAGAGGATGGAGAGTTTTTAGTATTTTCTTAAATGGCAACTTACAGATGGTAAGGTAATTTAAAATTAATTTTAATAAATTAATTTTCTTAATTTTGAATGTGGGTAGCAAAAGGAGATGGACAGTTGTTTAAAGTTGTGCAAATACTCACATACTTTGTGCATACTTGAACATTTGGATTCTGTGTATCATAGGCTTTTTAAGAAATTGTTAGATTTTTTCTGGAGAATCTAAACACCTGTTTCTGTGAGAAAAGATATTAGTAAAAGGCTAACATACTTAAAGAATAGTGTGAAGATATAGTCTACTTTGAAGCATGAAAAGGTTATATACTTTTAAAAGATTTGGTGTATATGTTTTCTTAACTTGAAAAGACTCCAAATTGTCCTAAGGCATCTTCCATTTAATTACTGATTTTCTACAGTGTTATTTGATTGTACCATTGAGGTATATGGATGATTTGCAGCCTGTCCATTTTGGAAGAGTATTTGCTCATTAGAAGTTGCTTTAATGATTATGGGCAAACATGCCTTTAATTTGACCGACATAAAAGTTAAGATGTTAAATGCCAGTACTCACTTACCCTTTATCATGAGTTCTTCTTGGATATGTTACCTCTAATATTGCAGCAAGTTGTCATTGATGTCCATTTTTTTCCATTTTGCTTTCTACCAATGAAGTGATTACTGAAACTTCGCCTCTTGCTTTCCAATGTTTATACAGGTACAACTTGGATCCATTAAACATTTACACTGATGAACAACTTTGGTCAGCTCTGGAGCAAAGCCATATCAAAGAAAAGGTAAAGAATTATTGATTATTGAATGTCAAACTGAAACTTTGTTATTTTCAAAAGTCCCTTCAGGTTTCTGAGAAGAGTGAAATCAGCTATTACACTTATAGAAATTCTTGTAAAGTTTATTAACCCCAAAGCTGAAATTTGCTCCATTTTACAGGCAGGACAAAAAGTTTTTTTATCAAATGCAAATAAAGGTCATAAGGGGGATTTTTGGAAGAAATTTTCTCTATTTAATTATGAACCCATCATGTGTGGCCCATTATTTATCATGGGTCAATCATGTGTGGCCCATTATTCATTAATCTACATCATGAGTTGCCCATTATTCATTATGGGTCTATTATGTGTGGCCCATTTATCATTATGGGTCCATCATGTGTGGCCCATTATCCATCATGGGTCCATCATGTGTGGTCCCATTCTTCAAAAAAGGTTTGTCATGTGTGGCTTCATTCTAAACTGACTAAAAGAACTGACACTATAGATCTTGGCCATAAAGATTAGGAGGAAGCAACAAAGAAAATTTGTACACTTGCAGCAAAATTGTGAGTCTTTTTAAACAGGGCTTTTGTTAATGTTTCTTATGCTTTCTTGATACTTTGGCTTAATTTTATTTTGAAGTTAACCTCACTTTTATTCAACCCTTAGATAAGTCAACTTGAGGGAAAATTACAAGCACCAGTCATTGAAAATGGCGAGAACTTTTCAGTTGGAGAAAGGCAGTTAATATGCATGGCCAGAGCTATACTAAGAAACAGCAAGGTAATTTATGGTATTAGGACAGAAAATGAAAATATCTAAATTTATAGTGCACCTTAACATGGCGCAGAATAATTACCACAGTGAAAAAAATCAATGTGATACATTTGGTTGCCATGTCAGTGCTGTTGACTGTATGGTAACCTTCCAATTACTTGAGAAGTACATCAAGCCAAAAATTTAAACAAAGAAATCAAACATTCAGATTGACAGCATGAAAAATGAATTCGTATAGACCTATTTCCAAACAGCAGTTACAAAGGGTTGTGGGATAGAGTTTTGGTGTTTGTCATTTTTGTCAATGGCATTTTACTGTGGTGGAAATTGAGACACACCCAAAACTCTGTCCCACAATTCATTGTAAGTGCTATTTGGAAATAGGTCTATGGGTCCAACTCTCATCTTCATGGGAGTTTTTTGAGCCAAGATATAAAACGTTGAGGTTTATTCACTCAAATGGAAATGGTACATTGTGCAGTAATTTGTGATGTCATTGTTAATGTTGTACTACTCAAATTACAGTTTTTGTATTTGGTAAGGTGTGATAGCACTTTTACTCTAATGAGGTGATTTAATTAAGCCCTCTGTGTCCCACATGCTATGCTAGCAAACAGGAAGTGTTAAAGGAAATAAGGCAGGTAATGTGAATTGTATACAAGAAAATCATAAATTATTGCACCATGGTCTAATCTGCTTTAAGGGAATAAATTTTAACATTTTATATCTTGACTTCAGAATTTCCTACAAAGATGGCAACTGGACCTTTAGAAGTCATTTTTATACTGTTTTTGAATGTTTTGACTTGAGGTACACTTTGCAGGCATGATAATTTTCCTTGTTAATCTTCCAAAAACTGTAAAGAGTTGGGGAAGGATTGGATTTTGCGGAGGTTTTACATGTCATCATCTATGATGTTGAAAGTTACTTTTATGACTTGTTAAAATTATTTCTATTCTATGAATTAATTGATTTTCACTTAAGATAATTGGTACTGACTTAAAGTAATGTCTCATTTACATCTCTGGCAATTTCCTCTCCAAAACCAAATTATACTAAAGCTATACATCTTTCCAACACACAAATCTGTTCAACTGGGCCTAGAATCAGTTCTACGGGGAATTGAGGGTGCTGCAGCCCCTAGATTTTCTCAAATAGTCCCCCTTCAAAAAGAAATGATGTCCCTTAAATCATTCCTGACTGGCCCCCTGCTTCTCAGCTTGTCTGCCCCAAATATCAATTAGCCAACTGGGCCTGCTTTGAATTCTTACTGGTGCTGCAGAAAATTGTTTTTAAAAGTTGCTTTGGAACTGCATATTCAGCTCTCAATATTCATCATAGCCAGGTGTATGAACTGAATATTGATGAGCTGCTGTCCACTCATCACTAAGCAGCTGGGAATGTCCATTGTGTTTGTGTACCTCTTCATGCACCTGTCTGTGATTAGCTAGCACATGGCTTTAAGACCTCAGCTTCTGCAGACTGGTTGTATGGACAAGAGAGAGATGTACTAGTTACACTGTTTACTAAAAGTTCCAGCAAGACTACTTGAAAGTATATTTGGATTCTGTGTGTGTATGTATCTTTTATGTTTACATTTAAAATAAAAATTAAACTGATCATAGGCTTAAGTCACCTCACTCACTCCTGATGAACTCAATGTAATTAAGGAGTAGGTACACAGGCTTACAGCCTAGAATGGCTTGCTTGTAAATAACACTGTTATATGTAACATGACCTTTTGACCCATATTTGACCACCAATTGATGAATTGGGAATTGTTTAAACAAAATGTTCTACTTAAATTTATGTAATATTTATTTTCTGAAATATCATGAAAGATAATTAGGTTAGAGTCAGTTATCTAACTGGGCAGTATAAGCAGTTGGGCACAGGAAATATGTAAGTGACTTGGCAATACCTGCAAGTTATTCATGCAGATACAATCTCTGTTCATTGCTTCAGGGTGAATATGCAAGTCCCCAATGTATAATTGAAACTCTTTCAGTTCATGCTATGTAATATGAGCTCCAGTACTCTTCATTTTTTGAGCTGTCAATCAAAGATTTGTACCAATTGAGAATTTCTGTGGACAACTACAGAAGTTATAGTTTCATGTGAAAAGATTAGCCCTTAAAACCACTTGTGTTCTCTCTGTAACAGGTTCTGATACTTGATGAGGCAACAGCTGCAATTGACACAAAGACAGATAGTTTGATTCAGAAGACAATACGAGATGCTTTCAAAGGATGCACCATGTTAATAATAGCCCATCGTCTTAATACTGTATTAGACTGTGATCGTATTCTTGTAATGAACAGTGGGATGGTGAGATATGATATTTATTGTTTTGAAGGAGAAATTGTATATATTTTTGTGAAAAACATATGATCAGCAGTGGATAAAGCTACACATAGTCGTTGAAATCATTGAGTTATTCTAAGATGCTGACAAGCATCAGAAGCCAATGTGAACCCATAGAAGTTTGCATTGGTCTGTAGCTTGCAGCTGGGATGTCTTGAGTTTAATTCCTGACAAGATTGTACTAGAAGAAAAATGGAACCTTCTACCATTGTGCTTGGTGCTCAGCTTAAAAGGGCAAAAGCAGTCATCCCAAATTGAAGTAATGTAGTAGACTTTCCAGTTTTATGATTGGCTGTTGGGAGTCGTGACAACGTTTTTCCTCTTCGGAAATGAAATTTAGTAGAGGTAACTGCTTGGTTTACCTTAAATATGCAATAGTAAAGTCATTAAATGTAAAGAAAGATACCTTGAAGAGAAATAAGACAAAAATTGTGTAATTTAGCTTTTCCTCCAAAATAAGTTTGGGGGACTGCTCTTTACCTTTAAGTAATGGAGTAGGGAAAACAAGCCAGTGAGCCACAACAAGGAAAAAGCCAGGACAGGTCCAACTTAACCAACTGCTTAGAAACTGCTTTGTAAAACGTCATCTAACTAACATAGCTTCTTCAGGAAAGGGATCTAATTGCCTCTTAATTCAAGTCTTATTGTTGTATTTTGGGAAGAGTGTCAATTCCTCCCACACACTTCTTCTTAAAATGCCCGGATCTCTCACATGGATAGGCCTAGCTGTTTTGAAAGTCCTCAGATTAAAAGGTTTAAAAATCATCAGCTGATCAGTAGTTGGTTAAATGCAGCCAATTCAATTTTTCATTCCTCATATGTGGCTCTTTCAATCAAACAAGTTGCCCACCCCTGACAAAGAAATTCCAAGAATATTTTGAAAGAAACAGATGTGTAAACTTTCTCAGTCTTGAAGAGTTTACACTGTATGTATAATGTCCATCTGTTTATAGTCCACTTAGTCCACAATCAGGCCACACACACTGTGCTCTATTGCACTCTGTTCTGTCTCGAGAGTGTAATGTGTGGAGGGCAGTATACTAAGGCACTGATTTTGAGGGATTGGTTGTTTTAATACTGGTCTGAAAGGTGTGGTCAAATCAGTGTTAGTCTTTTCATTTACTTTGGTGGACTTTGTTGTCTCATTTTGTCCCTAGATTTCATTCACCAGGTGTCATTTTTAATTGAATCCCAAACTTATTTCGGAAGGCTTTTTTTTGATGCTTAACTAGCTATAGTCACCTTTTATTGAAATGCATTTGTGAAGATCAAGCTTGATTAAGGTAAACATACATTAGAACTTGGAAACAGGATGGCAGGAGAGAGGCAGCAACTGGGGTTAAATGTCTTCACACTTTTCCTTCATTTCTAACCCTTATTTTGTTCTTTTTCAGATTGGTGAATTTGATAGGCCAGATGTCCTCATGAGTGATGCAAACTCCATGCTGTCTAAAATGGTAGCTGCAGGCAAGTAGGACTATGACAGGGTTCATCAGAAGTCCTTAGTATGTGTTCACCATTGTGTTTGTATTTTATGCTTCTACACAGACCATACACTATTGATGTCTTCATAGGAACCAGCCTATATTCCTGTTGTGTTGTGTAAGCACATTATTCCTGCAGAAGAGAAGTACAATCCTCTACATAGCCACATGATGTAATTAAGGAAGAATTTCTTTTTTGTTTGGGCCGTTCTGGAATGGAACAACTGCTTTAGAGGTGTAGGATGACAGAGTTCCATACCTTAAACAGTGAGCAAGTCAGTGTGCTTTAGTATGAAGTGCAGCTATACTCCAGGGGTGGTTTGCAGCAGGGTAATTATGTTGGCTGTAACAACAATTTTATGAGAAAGTCTCATATACAGTAATGTAGGTTGGAAGTGCTGTAGCTAATAATCATCGATGCTTCCTGTATGTAAGATGTTGGTGAATGAGTGGATTACTCACTTAACGTTGATGTTTAGATGACTGTCTAAGCTTGTACATTTTCTTACTATACTTAACCCTTTCACAGCTGCTTACATAATACTACGTATCTTGAAAAATTTCCTTTCATGGCCACTTACATACTATTATGTAACTTTGTTATGTAATTTTTAGCCTCTTTGCTAGAAAGGGTGCTGTTACAGTAATGGGTACTGACTGTAAAGGGGTTAATGTGGAAACTTTAGCTGAAATGCCCTTAATCTACATTGCCGCTTCTTACCTCCTATATATGTAATCCCTGCTTACCCAGAGTAAGTCTCTGGCAAGCTAAGCTAAGAACTAAGCTATTACCCACAATAAACGCTCTACAAAAAAAAAAAACATAGTAGGAAAAGGAAATCATCAAGAGTCGTGAGGTCTTTTGTTTTGATGCTAAAAGAAGCTGACCATAAGCATAGCAGGAAACAATGGAGAATAAATGGCAAGACTAGTGCAGGTATTCAAACTATGTGATGTCTTTGAACAGGCAAGTAGGAAAGATGAATACCAAGGGCGCCCTCCATATTGTAGACTGCCCAGATTAATAGTATGTCCTATTGAGAAGCTTGCCAGGGATTTACTACTGCCGTTATCAAGTAGGGATTACACATGTAAATAGGAGGTGAGTATCAGGGGTTGTAGATCTATATGTTTCTGTACAGTCAATGTATATAGAAGGATCTAGGGCCACCATTTTGACAGAGGTGATGGCTGCATCTCACACAGAGAGGTTGAAAAAAAGTGAGTTGTCTTGGGAGTTCATTGAAGTTCATAGTTAAAGCCCATGTTTGAATACTTGTGACCTTCACACCCTTTGTGTCTTACTAGGGATTATGTTTGCTTGAAAGCAGTTAGGGAATCAATGCACAATGTCAAATCCTGTTAAAGATGTTGCATTCAATTAGAAGGAGAGTTTTTGGTAGTTTAGGTCTAATTAAAATACTGAGCTTCCATAGACCTTTGTTTAACTATCTTAAAAGTTGATGTTTCTAGATCTTTAGATCAAACAAGCAGTACTGATAACAAAAAATAAAAAAAAATTCAACTCATTGGGAGTTGAGCAGTGATAAATGAACCAATGCATTCTAATAAACTGTAACTACTAACAAGTCAAAAATTTCATAATGATCTGTACCTAGAGATTGGATTACCTTAAGCTCAGTTGGAAACCTATCCCCTCTGGAGGATGGAGCCTTACTTTATACAAACTTCAATGTTTAAAGTCTGTCATAAGCTTGATTATTTACACCAAAGACAAAAGCTTGTTAGAAGGATCAATGTAGTTGATTGGCATCTGCAGAATAGAAAGGAGTACATACATTCAAATTAATCTTGCTCTAGCAGCCAAACCTAAAATTCCATTATTGTTCCTCATTGTGCTACTCTACGGGTGCTATCAAAATTGTCAAATACTGACAGTTTTACAGGGTAGTTTCTATGTTACACCTTCAGAATGAACAAATGCAAGCTAATTTTGGCAAGTTTTGTTCATGGAAAGAGTAATTCATAAGACCAAACTAAGTTTGTCAATACCTTTCATTGAAAGGACAACAGTCGTAAATTTGTCTTGACTTAAAATAACCTGAGGTATTTTGGGAGGCAAAAGTTGCAAACCTGGAAAATATGACCATTATTCACCAAAAGAATCATTGTGAAGTCTGTAATGTTATTGTTATTTCACAAATCTTGAGAAGTGAATTTTATTCAATTTTGTAATCACATTTAGGGCATTTAATGGTAATGGTCAAGTTGGTTGTATGAACATTTATTTCAGGCACTTGTAGAAGAAAGTAACCTTTTAACCAATGCAATGTGTATGAAGTCTGCATATAGATGTGTCAAAATGTTAATGCATTTTAATTTAATTAAATTGCTGTTTTGGGCAATTATCATTCAACCCTTTACCGTTGTGCTCCAATCGGGGCATATTTGCATGCCTCGGGAGTGGGCGGAAAAGCGGTCGTTGCATGCCCCGCATCAGCTTCCATAGGCTATTGACCCAGTGACCTTAGACTGTTGTCTCTCTCGTTGTTGTGGCCGAATTTTCGGGTAGCTACTCACAGTTTCAAGCTCCACGTGAAACAGTAAAGATGGGTGACAGCCGAGCTCTCCATATGGGTCCAAAAGGACCCAAACAACGGTAAAGGGTTAAAGCTATATCAAAAAAATTGTTCTTAATTTATATTTTTAACTAGATCTTGCTTTAAATTTTGCTGTTTTTCTTGGCATGCAAAAGGATTCCAATTTACTGTAGCCACTTTCGGTTACATCTGCAAAATTTAGAATGTGGCTTACATGTGTAGATTGGTTGAAGACATTACCATGCATTGAAGCCAACACCAAGTATTTGTAAATACTGTTTCGATTCGATTCAATTCTATTCAGTTCTTTTTTATTCTGGATTTGCCTCATTCACTTCTAGAAATTTATCAATGCATTTAAATTTATACAGCTCAGCTTACCCTGAGGAGTAAGCAATTTGTTAGCCAATTCTGTAAGCAATTTCTGTAACTTTGTATTTAAAGTTCATTATTGCTGCTATGCCATTTCAAAAAGGGAGACTTAATGAATTAAAAAAAAAAAAGTTGAAATAGTTAATTTATGCAGTCAACCATAGTCACATGTAGTGATACAGCATTTTTAAATTTAAGTTTTACAAAAGCAGACATTTCCTTTGAGGCTGAAGAAACAAAGGTGCCATAGAGCTTTAGACAAACAAACTGAGGTTCAATGAAAATTTGAAAGTGAATGCTTTGTGTGAGTTTGTACTGGAGTAGAGGAATCTATTCCTCTTAAGGGCCATTTTAATTTTGAAATGGTTTCTGCAAGGCAGGGCAACTTTAGACACATGCTACAATGGGCATGTTTGATGTGATGAATATCATGTATGCAGAATGTCAATCAGAAGAGAAACAGGCCTATTCCTGAATTAAGAATTTTTTAATTGTATGTTGGAATTTGTTTTAAGGGCTCATAGCCATGCCAGAGGTTTGAAGCCTATGGTTTTATACAATAAATGAATGACTTTGTTACAATATAAAATACTGTAATGAAATAATGTTGAGTTCTTTACAGTTTATTCTGAAAAATGATGGATACCAGTTATTTACAAGTATAATAAAACGAAAGCATTGAAATGCACAAAACAAATGAACAACCAGAAAACTTTGCTATCTAAAAGCACAGACAATTTTTTAGAATTTTCTTTGTATATCTATGAAAAATCTCAGGTTATGCAATTAATATTCAGCAATAATGAAGTGGAACAGATCTAACTGTGCAACAGTCAAACGGATGGATGTTCCATGTGGGTTAAAATTCTGGCTTTTCTCTTTAACCTTTTTTAAAATATTCACTATTGAGGAAACTTTGATCAAAGTAATATATTTGGTGGGACTGCTGGCTAGATGATGTAATCTTTCATCAATGGCTTTCATGTCAAAATAATACTGTTTTACAAATTTCTCAACACCTTTGCTAATCATTGCTTTGCTGAAAAACCCTACTGATATACCCCTGGTTTTGCAATGAAACTATTGCTTACTGGAATAGCCTCTGTTATTCCTATTTGGGAATTAAATAAAAGACTTTTGTACATCCTCTTGGGTCACATCAAACACAAATATGGTCCCATACAAAAATCAATAATGCAAGTGCAGCTCTGAATAAAGACCTGGAGATTGTTGATGAAGATGTCAACAGGACAGGGGGGTGAAGACAAAGAATGTAAAAGAAATAATTTGTAAAACATGAACATATGTGTGTATTGAATATAATGTATAATTTTTATGATGGGATGAATCCCTTTCAGTAGCATGGGTGTTGATGAAGACTATTACTTTTTTTTAAATGTGTAATTTTATACTGTTGCTATATTTACTATGAAACCACATACTCTACAGTGTACCAATTGTGCATGTGAAGACTGCATAATATTCTGTCAACTCCATAGGTTCAAGTGCCTTTCTTTATAACAAACTTTGTATTGTTTGCCAATTTTTTACATGCTGTGTAATATGTTTGGAGGTAATCATCACACATTATCAATCATGTATAAAAGCACACATCTTATATATTGGTTTGTTATAATAAATTGAGATCAGTCTCACACTGACTGCTGTCTGTGTATTGTTCATTTGCTTTCCTTTACTAAGATGCCAAATGAAATTTCTTCAGCTTTTTCCAATCAAAACCCTCTGGGGATGTCATTGGTTAGAAATGCTTTCAGGGTTTTGGCCCTACAAATATGTAAGCTGGTTTGCATCACAGGTACATATAATGTCATGAATGCATGAAGGGTTAACATTATTTCACTTACTGTAAGCCTACAACTGTATTCACCACCTTATACATTGTGATCCTTCTCCTATCCTACATAAATAATAAGATGCTCTCTGATGATTTGGTTACTCACTTGGCACAAGAGGCTACTTCCTCCAACTCCTATCAAACATCACTTACATGACAGTAATTTGAGGCTAAACTGCTTCATGACTTCAGTTTGATATGTTTACATTCTAAGTACAAAATCCACTTATGATGATTTGGTAGAGGTGGGATGATTGCTTTCATATTTAATTCTACCGAAAGTATACTTCATTGGCAGCTCTTCCTTAATAACCTTCAATGGTTCTGGATTTTATTCACAGAATGATTAATTTCAGATATAAGGCAGCCATGTTTCCTATGCAACAATTAAAACCTGTCAGTGTTTCCAGCCTTTTTAATAGCCTAATCTGTAAAAAGTAATACATCACTTATCCCAAGTTTAACAACAAAAGTGTAAAATAAGTGAATATCCTTTGTACAGGAATAAAAGCTAACATTAACCCAAGAAAATCATTCCTTCTTATTCACAATCACCAAAAGGGAAAGTTTGATTTAAAGGAAAATGATGAATTCTGAAGATATCACTTTCTTTCTCCAGAAAGAGTGTCATCCTAAAGGAATAAAAGCTAACACTAACACAAGAAAACTATCTGTTCCTCCTTATTCACAAAGATTTACATCGATGAAGTAAGATTCATTCTTTAAAATGATGCCATTTGCATCTCCTCCTGTGAATAAAAAAAAGAAAAAAAGATGGTAAATAATTGATGCAACTATCATTAAATATCAGCAGGGTTAGAGATAGACAAAGATTGGTGGTAGACCCATTATTGCAGTACAATATCGACAAAACTAGGAAAATCCCCCTTAAAGGTTAGTAATACTTCAAAAATCCTTTCAAATTAGTTGAAAACATGAAGTTTGTACCTGTGGCAGAGATGCCAATCCTCCCTGATTCTCATGGAGGCTCCCTGAATATTCAAGGATTTTTGTCCATTCCAGGTAGCAAATATGACAACCTCCCTGATTCAAGAAAGTTTTTCCCTCATTAAGTTGCATATAATTCTAAAAAACGTCCCTGATTCTTGTGTGAAATCTCCTTGGTTTCTGCATGTAAATGTTGGCATTTCTACTATGGTGCCAGGTCCATTAACTAGTAGTTCCCTGAGGGTATTTGGTTATACAACATACCCATGGTATTCCCTTCCTGTCATATTGAAGCATCTAAAAGGGGAGGGCTTGAATCACATTTGAACTTGAAAGATACATTAACTGCCTACGTATCTAGCTGACACTCTACGATATGTTCATGCGGGTGCGTCCTTAAAAAAACTCCCACCTAACTCTAGTTCAATATTCCTGAAAGGCACCACCCAGTAGCTACAACCCTATTCATCACCACTGTTGCTACATTTGTCTTACACTTATGTACATGATAGGAATTGTAAAACCAGCCCTTTTGTGGAAAATAAGCTAAGCTTTGTAGCAAGATTTAACTCAGTTTTAAACCAAGATGGTATACTCTGAGAGTGAATACTTTTCTAATTTTCACAGAGGTAATATTAGGATTCCACATGAACCTTTACTTCTTCTTTTGCTAACAATTTTATCACCTTTGTCAATCTTCAAAAATTGCATTAGTAAGACGATAATTAGATGATAATGTAAATATAACAAAATTAGTATGTTAACACTAACACTGCTTTAAAACATGGACCATGAAAAAAACAAATGTTAATTGCAATGTTAAATAATATCAATTCAATGGATTTAAAGAGACAAGAGAGCAATTGATCTATTGGTTTCAATAAACAAATTATGGAGGTCAATCTCCCTAAACTGTTATCCACAATTGTTAGGTTGGGGGTGGAAAGATGTAGTTGGTAGTTGCACAGCCAAAATAAAAGCATCTGGTAGCATTAAGGTTTGAACGCCTCCCATAATGCAACTGCATTTATTCACCTTCTCCTTCAGGTACAACAAAGGATGGTAAAAGGGAACGGTAATCTAAACCTTGACAAAAAAAATTGCTCAACTACAATTGAAACTGTTTAGTTATGCATTCAAAAGCTTTCACTCCCTATTTCAGTGGAACTTAAAACAGCTTTCAACCTTTACCAAAGCAATGATAAGCCCATTCAAAATGGACAATCTCTGTGCCATATTAAGTTGTAGAATAGCAAACCTTCTTCAAAACAAATGTCTTTAGGAAAGTTTCAAACTGAAGTTTCTGTTTAGGTTACATGACTTGAACTGTTTTACTGCTTTCCCCAGGAAACAATTTCAATGTTAAGATACTATGGATCATCTAAATGCTATTCATGTGTCCCTTCAAAAGTTTCCTTCCTAAACAAGAGTGGCATTTTTCCTAAATATTTGGTGTGTAAGAAGGGGAGGGGGAGGGATTACCTTATTTTCTCAAAACATTGTCTGTGGGACAAAACTAAAATTCAATGGGCAATTTTCCAAATATGTTTGTGTGTGTGTCTGTGTGCGAAGGGGGAGGGGGATGGGCTGAGAGATATGACCAAATATCCCTCCCTAGATCCTCACCCATGTTCCTAGAGACGTCTTGTCTCTTAAATCTGTAGAATTGCAATGCATAACTGGGGCATAGTTCAAAGTTAGAATTGCCCTGTAAGTAGGTAAGGAACTGCATTTAACATAAACCTGCTTTAAAGATTTCAAGCTGAAGGCAAAAGATGGAAACTATATTTGATATTAAATTAATTAAATTGCTTTAATCTTTGAAAAGGTCAAAGGGAATAGTCAGCAGTAACTGGACCACATTCCTCCTAAACACAAATGAACTAACAAACAACCCCTTTGAAAGGCATGCTCAAAAGTTTGAAACTTTTACTCATTTCAAATGTCAAAACAGAAACAAATAGGCAACAATCCTTGTTAGAAAATTTGTTTCTTCCAAAATATCAAGAAAACCTCTGCCAAAAATTGCAGTTGAACTTTTAACACCAACAGCTTGAACCTACATCTGACGAGTCATCATTTATATCAGGGGACTCAGAGTCATCCAATATTGGAAGTTTACTCCTCCGATGAGACAGATTCCTGCGCCTTCGTGGAGAAGGGGGAGTTTCGCTCTCCCAGAAATCAAGGGGGCGGATCCTATCTCCTGCCCCCCTATTCATAAAGGATTTTGCTTGACTGAAAATGTCTCCACTTGATTCCAGAGGTGTAGAACTGAAGTGGTTGGGCTACAATTAGTATAAAATGAGGTGCAATAAGAATGGATAAAATCTTGTTTTTTTTTACGAATTTGTTAAACTTAGTAATGTCATACTTGTAAACCTTTCTTTTACCTTAAACAAAGGTCATGTAAATGATTAACCACATGTGATCTCTCTAAATGTTCACAATCTATGAAGGAATCACTGAGGTGTGTAAAATGTAAATGCTGACAGTGCAGAGGCTCATGTTACTTTTGCCAGGCTGTTGCTTTGCAATTTTCTGATCACTTTTAGTATGACCATATAATTAATACTTCAGTCAGAAAATCAAAATGCTCTGATTTTTAATAGGAATTAAAGCTCAGAAATGGAACAATTCCCCCTCAAACAGAACAGTTAGTAAGGATGGTTGCAGGTTGTCTGAAAGAAAATTGAAACAACATACAATGAAGCTGCCGGAGAAGGAATCTTGTTTTGAATAAGGCTGTTCATTAAAAAGCCTGAAGTATCTTGTAGTTTCTGTTATTTGTATGGACTTCACCCTTCAAGCCTTCGCAGGAGTAATTGGCCCATAGTGGGCAAGCCAGTTTCATCAGTTGGCAATATTTCATTACATTGTAGACTTGATTCACTATTGCTTGAATTCCTAACTGAGAGGTCATGTGACTTTTTTCTGGATGACAGCTTACAATTGTTGCTAACCATAACTTATGACTTGACAGTTAAAAATTGGATACAGCAAGCTTTTACTCATGTTTGCCTCAAATTTATGACTATGTTGCCAGCCTATAAAGCAGGGTTAAAGCCATCAGGCTTCCCAAACACTATCTTTGCCAGTAACCATCGACTGATAGAGTGCATAGTAATGCAGGAGTAAAGCTATGCACAAATTGAAGAGTGAATGAAATTTCAATCTTCAAACAGGGGTTCTGCATGTTTAAGCAGGAGTGTCAATTCAGGGTGGAGGAGGGGGCAGGGGCACAATTACCCCATGAAAATTTTAGTGAGGTTAATATATCATTCTGGCCCCCAATAATTTGGGCAGATTGAAAAAAAAAGAACAGGCAGAATACACACATTGTGGGATACAGATAACTTTATGGCTTCAAGAAACATCAATTTGAGCCTATTAAAATAATAATACTGCATTTATAATGCTCTATGGTTTGGTGTTTGTGCATATCAATGTGAGTTAGCATGAGCTCGTAAACGATACCTTGCTGGGTACAGACCGCTCACGAGAGCTGAGGCCTCGCACATCTTTCCTCGCTCACGCAGAGCTCATAACTGGCGTAGCTACCCGAAAATTTGAACACTGCAATGAGCTCTGTCACGTGATATGCAACAGCCCGCCCTCGCTTGTGGCATTCACGTGCAGCGTGACATAAACGGCTAAAGGGAAATTCCGACCATTTCCTTACGGGGAACAGTTCGGTGTACCCCGTAAGGCATTGAATACGGGTGTGCCCTGTGCTTGTTGTGTGTGTAGGTGTGTGGGCTTACATATGTGTGGCTTGATTGCATACTGAGAAATTCGACCTGGCTGTTTGGAAATTCTGGTCCCCACAATTTAAAACCCAGATAATGCCCCCACTTTCTGTGGAAAAAATTTTTGTTACTTTTCCACATCTTTTGCATGACCAAATAAAAATATTTCATATCATTCCTTTAGACTTTATCAATAAGATAACATAGAATCGAAGGGATGAGAACACTTCATTTCCATTTAATGATTGTGGATACATTTTGATATTACAAATGGTAATGAGTAAAAATAGAAAAATGTCCTTTTGTCCAAATTTTCATGACATTTCCAGGATTCCCACAACCATGGCAACACCGGGGTTGCTCATTTTCCCTGGCTTTCCAGGATATCAAAAACCTGAACAATCCTTGAACACTTTGCAAATGCAACCCTTAAACAAGAAGCTTACTCACAGGTTTGCAACATGGTCCTGTAAAATGAAACTTACTCCATGTTTCCACCAAAGGGAGGTAAGGGAGGATTTGTCCCCCCTTTAAAGGTGGATAAAATTCCCTTTTATTTCCATAAAAATTGAAAAGTTGTCAACATCTGGACATCTTACTTCAAAAGACACTTTTGCAACAATTTTTCAAGTAACATAAACATATGGCCTTTAAAACCCTTCAAATTGCACCTAACAAAGGTCCTGAAGCAAGCTTTGGTCCCCCCAAACCCACTCATAACTTAAGCCTAGGACAGCATAACTTTGGACTTGGGGTTTAGCAGTAATAAATCCCTTCCTTTTTTTGTATTTCTGAAAGAATCCCTGTTACTAGATCATCAAATCAATGAAGCTATGTACAAAGATATGTTACCAGTGCTTGAATAGCCTCTCCTTCTCCTTCAAACTCTTGCTCATCTTGCTCTTCCTCTGATTCTTCTTCTTCCTCCTGGTGAGGTTGTCTGGTGATAGGAAGGAAACATTCATTTTTGAAACATCTCCCTTCAGTAGGGACATAAGACATAATCTCAACATGTGCAACTTAATGTACCCCTTTCCACATGGCAATTTCAAAAGGTTGTGGGATTGAAATTTTATTATGTATTATATTTGTCCATAGCATTCTGCTGTGGGACATACTGATGCGCACCAATCTGCTATCCCACAATTCTTTGTAGGAGCTATTTGAAAACAGGTTCATGACCAGACCAGTTGGATATGGAATCTTGTTAAAAACAGACAATTTTCTTTGAAGAATCTCTGCAAGCATGTTAGATGCTACACACAAATAAAATGAAACTTGCCTACGAGTTATCCTTCTGTTAAGTTTACCAAAGAGCAACAATGTGGCTGAAGCTACAAACATATTAAAAGAAATGGCATATTAAAAACCCCGAGCAGCACCTTTTTATATTTTTCATAAAATTTGGACAAAGAGAATTTTTACAACCACAATCATAATAACAGTCCATTACTTTATTCAAGAGGTTGGTATTCATAGGAACATTCTGAAAAAATGCTTCAAGAACTGGTAGAGTGAGTTAAGAATGTCAATTTCTATCCTTCTTCTAATGCTGGGGCTTGTTATGGAATTTTGGAAAGAAAGTTACTTCCTTGCTATTTTTTACAAACAAAATGATTTTACTCTAACTACTATACCCCCTCTCCCCCCCCCCCCCCAAAAAAAAAGAAAACCCTTAAATGAAGCCTCCAAATTCTTTTAAAACCTTCTACCATGAGATAAAGATAAAATACAAACAAAATATACAACCAGCAAACATTAACATGAACAAAAGCAACAAAAGAGTAATTTTATTCCTTTCTTATTAGAACAGTGGCACAACATCAAATGAAATGTATTAGTATTAAGTTTCCTGTGTAAGAGAAAACAGGATGAATACAGGTGCAGATCAAAGCTGAAAGTAGAGTGAGGTGAAGGCAACGGAGGAGAGGAGGTGTTAAACAACCAGGACCTGCTTCCTCAACCAATATCACAAAATGATGGACAGCAAAACAACTGATAGTCAACAACAAGAAACAAAAAATTCGATGTTACAGTTATGGAACAGTTGCAGGCTAGAGATAATAATTTATCTGTTTTTAAAACTTTTCACTGAATGTGCGATGTGCTGTGATGTAGACACTCTCTCTTTAATCCTTGAAAGAGCTATTTTTAAATAGCAATTTAGTGTGTCACAACTAGAGGCTACATGATTTACAGACTATGTCACTTACATATATAAAGAAATATTAAAAAGTGAAGATAAATCCACTGTATTTTCAGTATAATGGACAAGTCATACAAGACAAAAGAAACAAAAGTAAAATACACAACAAATGTCTGGTTAAAAAATTCAGAAACTTAAAAACAGGAATTATTTTTGAAATTACAAGTCACTTTTGAAGAAAGTAATTCTGACATTGCCTTTCACTGCCATTAAACAGTAAAATATACTGACCAGTTAAAAGGCATTTGTGTAGCTATATCTGACAGGTGTCAAGTTTCACACCCATGACTGGCAATGAAATCTGACTGTGAATTAATTTCATGGAAAAAAGAGGCAATTTTCATATCCTTCTGGTAAAAGAAAACAATTATTGACCAACACAATGCAATTGATTTAACTGGGGTGGTGTTCCTGCATGGTGAAGTTATCAACATTGATAATCATAGTAATATATTTACTATATTTATACTGTAAATATTTATGTCAGTATAAAAAAATATTATAATAATGCTCTAGACCAAATCTTTGCAAATTTTTTACCACACGGGACACAAAGTTTGAATACTCAGATCAATGTATCAATTCTGTATCTTTACTTTTTATCAACAGCACCTCACAGGGTAGTGACATATTTATCTGATTTTAAAATGAAACCACTAAATAAAACATGGAAAACAAACTAAGATTTATACTGATTTATATTTTCCACCTTAGATGATATTTGTGAAGATTTAATATCTCATGCAGCTTGAGACTGTTTCTGTTATTCTAAGTAAATACAGAAGTACTGCTAAGAAGCTTTGGTCCCCATTCTTTCACTTGCAGGTGATAGTTTCAATGTAAATATTTACCTGCATACAACAAACCTAATACCATCAGCTTGCATGAGGCCTTCTTCCTTTTCATCTTTTCATTATGCAAGAAATTTTAATGAAATTAATAAACAACAGCAATGAAGAAAACACAACCAACTACAAAAACCATCGACTCTTGTTAAACATGTTGAAATGTCATAAATCTAACCTATTCTTCCTTATTCGGGCACTTTTACGAGAACCATAGCTCTCGCTGGCCCTTTTTCTTTTGTTTCGTTGACTGCTTAGCCATGACAGCTGACTAGTTTCTCTGTGAAGGAAAACAGCCGAGCAAAATGCAGTTGACAGAACTCTTACACTTATTGAGTAAATTTCATTATTCCTGGAAGGAATAAACTTGCTTAAGAACCTAGTTTTCCATGAGAGCAAACCATACAATGAAACACTCATGGTGGCAAGTAAGTTTTGTGTCCATCTTGGACATAGCTTCCTTTTCAAGCAGGGTTATTTTTTTTATTACAGTGAACATTTCAAATAAAACCATGAAGATAATTTCATGCAGTTAACAGAGAGGGTGGGGTAGAAGTCATCATGGAGCAAAGTCACTTTTTTCCTAACTTTTAGGACACTTATACAACTCACAGGGACACTTTGTCCAAATCAGGCTTGGGGCGATTACATCTCAATGTAATCGATTACGATTGCAATTACTTCATATTTTACAATTGCAATTATGATTAGGATTACAGCTAAAATTGAAAGTAATTGATTACAATTGAGATCACATTGCAATGTAATCATGATTGCAATCGTGATTACATTTTCTTTCCACATAGACAATGTACATGTAGGACGCAAAACAATCCAGTGCCCACAACTGAAAAAAAAAGGCCATGGGCATTGCTCTAGATAAGCCTGGACAGAACCAAGTCCTCCCAAAGTAGAGATTATTGAGCCCATGTACTTCTCATTCATTTTAAGCTGGAACATCCAAGAAAGAGGGACAATTAAATTTTGTCATTCCAACAGAAGAACCAAGCACCAAAAAAATTGTTTAGTAACTTTACTTCTTTGTTCAATTCAACTTCAATGTAATCAGAAATGAAACCATGATTGTGATTACTTTGCCATTGCAATCGATTACGATTGCAATTACTTTGTAATTTTCACAAAAGTAATTGATTGCGATTACAACTGCTTCAAAATGTGTAATCAATTGCAATCGATTACAATTACTGATTACGATTACCCCAAGTCTGGTACAACACCCTGGGCAGAAAGTGAAAAATTGAGAGCCATGGTCTCCATGCAATTTCAGCCTTGGTTAAAAGGAAGTTATAAAGGGTAGTTATTGTGCCTGCTTTCAACTGAACCAAAAAGCTGAGAAAAAAGATGGCACTGGAGAAAGCAGGGGGAGGAAAGCACTTGGCTGGGAAAGTGGTTGGTTGAGAACTTGAGATGGTGATTGGTTGGGAAGGCTATTAGTTGGGAGGCTTATAAGCCAAACGGCTACAATAAAATGGCAGAAATACAGGAATTATTCCACATAACACTGCAGTTAAGATAAGATTACTAACAGTAACTGGTGCATGAGGAAACCATACAAACTACATGCACACACACACAGTCATGGACATGGTTGAATAAGAATGAAGAAAAGACTTTATTCCTCAAACTCACTCAAAATCTCTCTCTGATCCTTGAGTAGATGAAGCATCTTCTTCTCGGAATTTCTTGCTTCCCTCTGTTTCTTCTCCCTGGTCCTTGGCAACCCACTGACCATCAGCTGTATAAGGGCAAAAAATACAGGTTAGACATCATGACTTCAAAATGAAGTAGCAATGTAAAAGATTATCCACGTCATTCGAGTGAGATTAAATGTAAGAATTTTCACATACAGATGGAATGATCATTGCTCCCTTACTGTAACAAAATTTGCTGAATATTTGGTAGGATTACAGTTGTTTCAAAACTATCCTTTATCCTACTATCAGGTGACTGGTGACACCTCTTCTTCCTGACAACATTGTGTTAAAGTGACAACAAATTGGTTGTGCACATTCTAAACTATATTGAAGTCCAGAGATTGTTATTTCTCCAAATGTATAGTGCATAAAATGTTCCCATGTGGTCATACTGCAGGTAGCTGTTTTTCGTCCAACATTGCAACGGCAACCAAAAGACCATGATGACCAACCAACCTCATAAACAGAGCATTAATCACGTGTGAATGAGGTCACTTAAATTTTCCATTCCTATGAGTTTAAAGGCCTAATTCTCACTGTTTCAATTCTCCTTACCTACTTACCTAAGTCCCTCTCATAAATGTTTGAAACTCATCCTAATTCAAGCACAATCTCAGTTTATTGCTTCAGGGTGAGTATAAAAGACCCCAATATGTAATCAAAACACCGTAAGTACAGTACATGGTGTGTAACATGAGTTGTAGCACTCTGCATGTTTGAACTTGCTGAGAGCTGTGCCAATTTAGAATTGTAGTGTGGGGTGAGAGTTGACTTTTATAAAAGCTCAATAGAAAAGTTCAATGTTTTCACACGCAGAATTTAAACAGTTAAATGAAATTTAATGACACACCAACACAGATGTGTAATGTGTTGTCAGCCAACTCAATAATAAGTTCAAAGTTTAAATTTACTTTCCAGTATGGTTCAAGTTCAAACCTGATTTTCCTTTAGTCGCCTCTTACGATAGTAAGAAATACCGTGGGCACATTCTACAACCCCTGAAAACAGGTGGCTTCACTTGCGGGAGGATTTTTCTGAAGTGGAAACAAAAAAGGTCTCATTTATCTTGCATCTTACCTCCCTGCATGGCAAACTTCCTCTTCAGCCCACCTCTCTTCTTCCTTGTCTTCCTCCCATCTCTGGATACTTCAGATACGGGAACTGACCTCTCTGACATCGTGTCTCCCTGAAGTAAGCTGCTACGGTATGTACGTAAGGGTCCCCAACCTTCACCTTCATTATCCAGCATACCATCAGTAGATTTATCAAGATATTGAAGTCTGAATAATGACAACAGAATGTTCTCAATGTCTCAGTTGTTCCCATTCTCATGTACTTCAACCTTCTTTTTAGTCACTTCTTTTATTTTTTTAGTGTTGTGTGCAGGGTTACAGCTGGCAGATTGTGAGTGGTGGTTATTTTCCAATATGGTGGCTGTTTAAGTAAAGTCACTTAGAAACACCTGCATTAAAATCAACTGTTTTTAAAATAATTTTCCTGTAGCCTGGGCTAGACTGCTGGTCTCACAGGTACACACATGGGTGGTCAGTATGTATGTTAATATCACTCTGTGGTAGAGATCAGCAATTATAAGGGCTGGCTGGAGCTGACCATTGCTGACCACCATAGCTACATACCTGGTTATGAGCCTCCATTTAGGAATTTTCCAGTGTCTTCCTATCCTATTATCTTAGAGACATCTCCTCATGGTTCCTTCTTCTTCTTCCTTTTTTTTTTTTATTTTTAGAGTTGTTGGTATCCTTATTTATTTTTGTAATGTTACAGTGTCTTTTCTTTTCTTGTTTGTTCTGTTTTATGAGTATTCATTTACCCTTGTGAGGTTCAATATTTGTTCCTACCCTGTTTTCTTTCTGTAAATTCACTCAGCATACAAGAAATCCAATGACAAGCCTAACAGCTCTTACCTGAACATTTTTTGGAAAACTTTTGTTTACTGATTTTCACACATGAAATAAAACGAATCTTTACTCCCCTTCCAGAGATTTGAATCTGTTTAAAGCAATCTCAGAACCTTTTGTCCACTGAACCATCATCTTTGTTTCCATAGTTACACCAATCAAGGTGCCTAAGCAAATAACACAAGGTGAAATGCCTCCCACTTTCAAAACAGTTTTAATGTCTCAAGTTTAACATTTGGTAGAATGTAATTTCATTAGTCTGAGCAAAATACCAAATAAAGAATTTATCTCGATGTCTAAAGTCTAGCATTTGGTAAAATGTAATTTCATTTGTCTGAGCAAAATACAAAATGAAGATTTCAACTTACACTGTCTTCTTGTCAAGCTTGAGTAGTTTACTGCTGAACTCTGTCAAAATTTCAAGGTAGCCAATGTTAGGGGGAGGACCTCCAGGGTTTGCTGGGTCTTCAATTGGGTTAAGACTAAAATGGATTCCTTCCCTGAAATAGCAGAATCAAGTAAAATATTAATTATCAAATCAAAAGGAGATATATTTAGTGACAGTAGTATGACCACCCTTTCCAAAGCAATACAGAAATAAGGTACATTCAAAATAAATGATGGTCTAAATCTTACCTTTAAATAGCAATGATAATAACAGTTAGCTTTTTATATAGCACATAGATGTTAACAAATATCTCAATGCCCTTCACAAATGAACCATCACAATCTTGCCATTCCTAAATGTTCTCAAGCCTCCGGTAATATACTAACCAGTGCAGCTATTGCAGTACTACCAGTTAAAAGTCCACATTCATTATTATTACGTTATACAAACTTCTTACAGTTAGAACATTAGCTCCACAAACTTCTTACAGATAGAACATTAGCTCCACAATTAATCTGCTCCCACCTTTCAAAAATTCAAATAATACAAATTCCACAACTCTTCTAATGTATAATATTATTTTGTGGAAATAAATCAGTTGTTGGTTTTTATTGGTGAGAGTCGATGGTTTTTAATTATGATAAAGACCTTCCTTCTGCATAATTTATGTCCATGCATTTTAAACTAAACCTTGAATTTTGAGGCTCACACGTGTAATCCCACACCATCAATCACCTCAAATTTGGGTAAACATGTGATTTTTGCACCCAAAGGTGAAGAATAGTAACCTATTGTATCAAAATTTGATAAAACAGCACACCTATCCCACTTTATAATTTCCTGAGGATTTCGATTTGTGCCCACCGAGAAAATCTTAAAGTCCAGGTCTGTTAAATGCAATACTTCTCTCTTCCAGATTTGACATAAGCCACACTGGCTATTCTTGTTGACCTTACCTGTGCAGAGCTGCCACAGCATCACGTGTCTTGAGCTGATCCAGGCCAAAGGTCAGTGAGAATCTCCGTCCAAGTTCTTTGATTGCGTTGAGTTGAGCAGCTGTCCTACTTTCATCATAACCTTCTTCACTCTTCATTTCTCTGTAAAGCTGTAAAAACAATCAGCGAGTTTGTTACTTCAATCTCTGGACTATGCACTTGAGTACATCCTCCAAATCATAAGAAGGGACAAAATGTACTCACACCTTACACGACATGTTTCAAACTTCGAGTTTACTTGAAAGGTTTGTAGAATTATTCATACTTAATCCATCCATGCAATAAGGAAGGGGTTGTATGTGTGGTTTGTCTCCTTTGTGTAAGAGTTTGCATTTGAACCATCAACAAAGTAGGGATGTGATCCCTGTTTTCATTCCCTTGGGTAAGATGTGTACATAGATTCTTTTTAAGTGTTACTGTGTGAAAACAAGGGATGCAATACCATATGTGTTGAGCACCCTCTGTGTTAGTTACTTAGTAAGAGTTTTATGGCCCAGTTTCCAACCTATTGGTTCAAGTCAGGCCAGCCATGGCCTTTTTTCAGTTGTGACTCACTGGCTTGTTTTGCCTACTATATTACTCATGCAGAGCATCATGCACAATGGCAGTAGGTTCCATTTTTAGAGTCTTTGGTATGACTCGACCTGGGAATCAAACCCGGGCCAGGCAGATGCTCTTACCCATAGACCAAACATGTGGTCTGTCTGTATATCCCACCTTATGCCCTACAATGTCTTGTGGCAGGAAACTACTGAACTTGATACCAGTCATTCCAATAGTCACTTTTTCTTGAATGATACAGTCTGAACTTTAATATAAAAAATTATGAAGAAACTAAAGTCTGCTACAGAAAAAAGAAATAACCAATGTTACTTTTTCTGGAGTTACGTGACCTAGTCAACTCATTGAAAACTAATAAATATATATATGAATAGGATGAAAAAGAAGAAATTACCTGTGTGAGACTGAGGCCAAGTGTCCTGGCACAGTTAATTTTGTTGATTTCTCTTGATTTGGCAAGGGTTGTCTTAATGATATCACCATAATCATTGTAGAACTGGATAAAGAAGTAAAAAGTAGGAAATAAAGCCATGTTACAATAAGTTTCATATGGTACTACAACTTGTTCACCTTCATACAACGATACCAATACAATCCCATCACGACATGATATCAATACCTTCATGTATTGTTACAATCTCCAAATAATCTTACATTTCCTTTGTGAGGTGATACAATACCTCAGTAAACTACTACATATTTGCATTTAGTGCTTTCACATCTTCAAAGGGTGTTACAATACCTCCATGTAAAGTTACATTACATTCACATAGTGATAAATACTTCATGTAATGTTACGATACCTTCATGTAAAGTTACATTACATTCACATAGTGATGAATACTTCATGTAATGTTACAATACCTTCATGTAAAGTTACATTACATTCACATAGTGATAACTACTTCATGTACTGTTGCAATACCTTCATGTAATGTTTGAAGATTCCTGAAGCATTCTTCATCTCTATGATATTAAATACAATAAGTTTACAGAATGCAGCAAGTAGATTCCTCCTCTTGTGAAGAATCTCAATTTTGTGAGAGTCATCTGTATCTTCCTCATCTTCTGTGAAAATAGAAAAAATCCTTAGTTTTTAAAACCAGAATGCAAAAATGCATTGAGGTTTCAATGATACATACATGCTCTTTTCAATAAAATGCTACATTTCTTGTAACAACTGGTGACCCAAAATAGCCTTTGTCTCCACCTGTAAGTGACTGGTTTTTCTTTCATACTGTGCCTTATGATATTCTGCAAACAAGGTTTTCAGAGTCTGATGCCAGGTGACACCTGATGATTATTGAACTCCACCAAAAACAACAGGTACAGTACTTTCAACTCACCATAACACATCCACATACTAATTGGGAAATCCATCCAAGTTTCCTACCTTGAGATATCCCATTTTGACAAGTTTTTCAAAGTTTGACCGATCATGACCCCAGATGTCCTTTCACCTCCACAAAAAATAACCTTATACAGACCATCTTTCTCACCATAATTCATTTACATACTAATTTTGAAATCCATCCACCTTTCATACCTTGAGCTATCCTAAACAAGTTTTTCTGAGTTTGAACCCTATGACCCCAAATGACCTTTAACCTCTACCAAAATAAATTGGGTTCTTTCTTACATCATAACGCATCAGCCTATCAAGATTGAAATGAATCCAAGTTTCCTACCATAATGTATCACATAAACAAGAATTTCAGGTTTTGACCCCATGTGACCCCAAATGACCTTTGACCTCCACCAAAATACATCGGGTTCTATCTTACATCATAACACATCGGCATATCAAGTATGAAATTGATCCAAGTTTTCTACCATGAGATATCATGTAAACAAGAATTTCAGGTTTTGACCCCATGTGACCCCAAATGACCTTTGACCTCCACCAAAATACATCGGTTTCTATCTTACATCATAACACATCGGCATATCAAGTATGAAATTGATCCAAGTTTTCTACCATGAGATATCATGTAAACAAGGATTTCAGGGTTTGACCCCATGTGACCCCAAATGACCTTTGACCTCCACCAAAATCAATAGGGTTTTTCCTTACATCATAACGCATAAATGTATCAAGTTTGAAATTGAGCCAAGTTTGCTACCATGAGATATCATGTAGACAAGGATTTCGGGGTTTGACCCCAAATGACCTTTGACCTCCACCAAAATCAATAGGGTTCTTCCTTACATCATAACACATCAACATTTCAAATATGAAATTGATCCAAGTTTCCTACCATGAGATATCGTGTATACAAGGATTTCGGGGTTTGACCCCACGTGACCCCAAATGACCTTTGACCTCCACCAAAATCAATAGGGTTCTTCCTTACATCATAACGCATCAACATATCAAGTTTGAAATTAATCCAAGTTTCCTGTCTTGAGATATTGTGTAAACAAGGATTTCGGGGTTTGACCCCACGTGACCCCAAATGACCTTTGACCTCCACCAAAATCAATAGGGTTCTTCCTTACATCATAACGCATCAACATATCAAGTTTGAAATTAATCCAAGTTTCCTGTCTTGAGATATTGTGTAAACAAGGATTTTGGTTTTTGACCCCCTGTGACCCCAGATGACCTTTGACCTCAACCAAAATCAATAGGGTTCTTCCTCTCAGTATGGGGTATCTGTGTACCAAGTTTGAGAACTGTCAGATCTTCCCTTCTTAAGATATTGTGTAAACAAGCAAAGTGTCACAAACACACACACATACACACCTAAACACACATACACACGCACATACACACATACATACACACACACGCCATCATGAATGCATAGGTTTCTCTTTTCATCGAAACCAAAAATACAGAGGAAGCATTGGCCTATGGACAAAAGTTTAAAGGTCTATAAAACTATCACTGTGATGGAGAATGTGAAAGAATGAGGTAATAAACTTCCTTTTTTGTTTTTGTTTGTTTGTTTGTTATGCTTTTTTTTTTTAAGGTACCAAAGTCATAGAACTTGCAACATCCAGATCACGCACTTATGTCTACATTACCTTCCCTCTCAAAGTGTGAACATGTAACATGTAGGAAGAGCAAATAAGAGAGTTAAAGAAAAAGAACCATTTAGTAAATGTGCAAGAAAGGAAGAGTTTTTTAAAATGTTCTTCTTCAACTAATCATTTAAATATAAGTGCATTCCATAACCAGAATGCAAAAATGCATTGAGGTTTCGATGATACATACATGCTCTTTTCAATAAAATGCTACATTCCTTGTAACAACTGGTGACCCAAAATAACCTTTGTCTCCACCTGTAAGTAACTGGTTTTTTCTTTTAACCAAAACATTTCTATATTCAAAAAGCCAAATTTCATACTGTGCCTTAAGATATTCTGCAAACAAGGTTTTAAGAGTCCGATGTCAGGTGATACCAGATAACCATTGACCTCCACCAAAAACAACAGGTACTGTACAGTACTGTCAACTCACCATAACACATCCACATACTAATTTGGAAATCCATCCAAGGTTCCTACCTTGAGATATCCCATTTTGAAAAGTTTTTCAAAGTTTGACCAGTCATGACCCCAGATGTCCTTTCACCTCCAACAAAAAAAACCTTACACAGACCATCTTCTCACCATAATTCATTCCCACACTAATTGTGAAATCCATCCACCTTTTGTACCTTGAACTATCCTAAACAAGTTTTTCTGAGTTCGACCCCAAATGACCTTTGACCTCAATCAATAGGGTTCTTCCGCACATCATAACGCATCAACATATCAAGTTTGAAATCAATCCAAGCTTCCTACCTTGAGATATAGTGTAAAAAAGTAGTTCGGGGTTTAACCCCATGTGACCCCAAATGACCTTTGACCTCCACCAAAATTTATTGGGTTTTTCCTTACATCATAACACATCAACATATCAAGTTTGAAATGAATCAAAGTTTCCTACCTTGAGATAAAGTGTACACCAGGATTTCGGGATTTGACCCCAAATGACCTTTGAACTCCACGAAAATATATCGGGTTCTTTCTTACATCATAACACAGCAACCTATCAAGATTGAAATAAATCAAAGTTTCCTACCACGATGTACCATGTAAACAAGGATTTCAGGGTTTGACCCCACGTGACCCCAAATGACCTTTGACCTCCACCAAAATCAATAGGGTTCTTCCTTACATCATATCGCATCAACATATCAAGTTTGAAATTAATCCAATTTTTCTACCATGAGATATTGTGTAAACAAGGATTTCGTGGCTTGACCCCACATGACCCCAAATGACCTTCGACCTCCACCAAAATCAATAGGGTTCTTCCTTACATCATATCCCATCAACATAGTAAGTTTGAAATTAATCCAATTTTTTCTGTGACCTCAGATGACCTTTGACCTCAACCAAAATAAATAGGGTTCTTCCTCTTAATATGGGGTATCTGTGTACCAAGTTTGAGAACTGTCAGATCTTCCCTTCTCAAGATATCGTGTAAACAAGCAAAGTGTCACAAACACACACACATACATACACACACACACACACACGCACATACATACACACACACGCCATCATGAATGCATAGGTTTCTCTTTTCATCGAAACCAAAAAGGTTGAGTCGGATGCAGCATGAACTTATAAAGTACAGACATGGCACACATTTCTGGCCCCAAGTATTTATTAACTCCTCCATTCCATGAGAGAAAGGGATGTAGGGGATACTATCTGAACAGCTCCCCCAATCAACAAGAAGTGATGAAATTCATGTTTAAATTTTTTCATCCATTCATCCATTAATTTCCTTACCATCATCATCATCTTCAATAAAGACATGCTCCTGGATAAAGTCAGCCAACATCCCTTGAAGATTCTCACTGGGATCTATAATTAGGCTTGAGAGAGCTGGTCTCTTGTTTAACTGTGGACTAAAAGCTACTAGTAGATCACAGATGGTAGTAAATGATTCCTCCCTAATGACATTGCTACTATCAAGGAGGAGACTAGAACAGGTTCTGATGAGCTCAGTGAGAAATCGATGAAGCTTCCCCATCTCATTCTATCAAAGAGAAAAACCAGAAAATACTTCAGAGAGAAGTACAAGATAGAAAAAAAGACGAAAAATTTTACCAAATTATTAGAAGAAGTTTCATGAATTGAAGAACTTTTTTTATTGGCAAACATTCTTCTCAATAGTATATTGTATTTCAAAGCTACAAACAAGCAATCAATTACACTGCATTCCATTCAACTATGGAGTAATCCAGACAAAGTAATGAAGCATTTGATGGACCTCTGACCTCCACAAAAACTGTGAGGTTCTCCCTCTCAATATGGCATCTATGTACCAAGTTTAAAAATTGTTAGAATTTCCCTCCTTGAGATCTTGTGTTAATGAGCAAAGTATTACAAACACACATACATGGACAGAAACACATACATACATTCCCATGCCACCATGAATGCATGGGTTCCTCTTATCATCATTACCAAAAAGTGATAATCCTTACCTGATCTGGTTCAGCCTCATCTAACCTAGCTAGCATCCACATACTAGCATAATGACAGCAGGAAATAGCATGGCCAAAAATATTATCAGGTAGCACCCCTCTTTCTCCTGTTCGCTTCACTAGAGCAAAAAGAAGACCCCAGATTTCCCAAACAGTCAGATCATGACAGCTGAAACAACAAATGTAACAAAGAACTTAGCAAAAGTTCTTGGGGAACTTTTTTCAACTCTCTTCACTTTTTGAATTATTTTCATGTAACTTGACAATTTCAAACTAAAAATGTCTCAATATTAAAAAGTATGGAATACTTTGTGCTAATCTGAGAATTTAAAAATTTTAATATTTTGTCATACATTTGCATCTTACAGGATAACTCCATCCTATCAATAAATATCTATCATGATAAATAGTAATAGGCAAACAAGATGGTCCCCATCTCTGTTTATTTGGTCCAGATCAGTGCTAAGCTACCAATTTTAAGTCACTACCTAACTACACTGCAATATCATGACATAACTCATGTATGTAGTGGTAAAATTTTCTTGATAACTAATGTATCTCCCCACCTGTCATAAAAGTCATTTAAGGGGAGGGTTTAAACCTTTTTACACTTCATTTTAAAACCAAACTTGCACTGTATTTAGTTTTTGAACTTGAATCTTTTTATCTTTCAGACATTTATGTTGGTGTGTCATTAAATCCCATTGAACTTGACAAGTAATGTAACTAAACCATTACACCTGACTTGCTATCCATCAACAATTAACCTTCAATTTTGTGCAATTGATAAAGGCTTACTTACCAGTAAAAAAAAAAATTGTGGCCTTCTGAGCTTTTCAAAGATCAAATAGTGATCTAATGGCCTATAAGCAGATCAAATAGCTTACTACTACTGATGTGTAGAAAGTCAAGGGTAGTCTACCCACCAGTACACCTTTTAATAGAGGACTACTGACCTGTAAAATGCAACAATCCTTTTCATACTCGAGGACAAAGCATATACCTCATCTTCAGTTGGATTTCCACTCTAGTTTGAAGAAATAAAAAAACATAGAATTTCTGAAAAAATGACTTGAGCTATACTTATAACCCTTTCTCGTTACCCTTCCATCTACTCAATGTAGGCTGGGGTTGTAGAATATGTCCGTTGTATTCCCGTCTGTTGTAAGAGATAACCTAAGGGGACAACTTGAACTGTATTTATGTTATATTTTATACCTTTTTGAACTTTTTTTTCATCTAGCTGTCAACTATGTAACACATTCCTGTTGGTGTGTCTTTAAATCATATCTAACCCCTAACTGTAATGATGTCGTAACTCTGTAGTACTGATGAGTAACTAGGAGATGATATTGGGTTAACAAAAGCAATGTCGACACTGTGCAACACTCCGCATCATTATCTTTACAAAGGCAACACCAGAAACATTCAGAATTTGGCAAAATATGTCTTGAGAATGGTAACAGATATGATATAATTCCAACAAGTTTTTGCATGTGTGTTACTGTGCCTTAAAATAAGTGAGTATTTACTTACATGTTGGAAGAAGGCACAACTTCTTTTTAGTTTTTCACAGAGACTGTCAATAAGAGTGTTCCTGGCCACCTCTGTCCTTGGTGTGGTGGTGTATTGATCCCCCATCAAACATTCATAAGTTTTAGAACAAGCATCTAGCACCTGAAACAAAATCGCAAAACATTTTGTTCAGCAAATAAAGAGTTTTTAATAATGCTATATTCAGTTTCTTTACAAAACAGAAAGGAATGTTTCACCACTAAGTAATTTACAGCATACACATGAATGAGTATTTTATTAATTTTTACTAAAACTCTATTCAAAGTGATGTTTTCAAGTTTATAGAATGCTTTCACCTACATCACAAACCCTGCCCCTGGTGATGGGAATACACATCTAGTGTAGGTAACTGGGAAGCTGCTGATGACCCATGTGTGAGTGTACTGTTGCACTAAAACAGTGTTGATTTTTGCACGGTAGTGGGCGTGGTTTCCCAATTGTAATGACACGAAAGCACACTATAGCATTTTACATTAAATAGTTACAAGTTACTGCATCATTCATTTCATTTACAGGTAGTATACTGAAATGGCAGAGGCAGTTACTTATTTTGAAAAAAAAAAAACGAAACAACAGCCAGTTTCAATACACTTCTTATTATTTCACTTCAATTCAATATATCTAACATGGGTATATCAGGACTTGAACATTGTATATTAATGGTTAACTAAGAAAGGAAGGGTTTAATTGACATAAAGTACGTTAAAGTTGTATGGGTGGGAGAATAGCTGGTCAAAAAAGAAAGGCACTAACCAGGCAGTATTTTCCGGTATTTTCTACTTAGGGCTAGAGAGTTGGGAGCTCTGCAAGACTGCAGTGACCAGCAACTTCGAGTGTCCTTTACAGTCCCAAAGTTAGTTTACAAGTATCTTTGGCAGATGTCAGTCAACATTAAAATGTCAAATTAAATCATTTGACTCAGAAATCTCAACAGGAAATATCCCCCCTTACAACCCATCTCCTCCCCCCATTTCCACCCCCCCTACCCATGATGTCACATTTTGTCAGAACACTTTTGAAGTTATTGAATTTTTCATGTAAATCCTGCTTATCTCATTCACTTTGTATTTTGTGACTGAGAAAAAAGGAGATGCTACCACTTCCATTTTTTTTACAGGAATCATTCCTTGAGACTTCTTGGTCATACCAAAGACTTAAAAAATTGAGCCTACAGCCATTGCGTGTGTGTGTGTCCCACAACAGGGAAAAAGGCTGTGGGCACTGCTAAACTTAACTACAATATCATTAGTTGAGGTGTAAAACTCTGTAGTTATAAGATGGTATTTTACAAAAACTTACATTTGTACAATTCTTTTCTGATGAAACAAATGAATATTTAGTGATGTTTACAACATCTCACTGACCTCTGTTTCTGTGTGCTTCTCTACAATGTCTCTCATTTGTGTCAGGAGGGCATCAAGATGTTTCTCTAGTCGACTGGTAGTGTAAACTTCTACGTGAAAGTGCTGTGGAATCTCAAGAAGGTTAGCAACCTTTTCATAGTCTGTGTTGTACTGCAAATAAACAGCATATGCTAGTTAGTGAAATGGGTTTAACAACATACCAACATAAATGTGTTATACGGTGCCAGCAAGATAGAAAGGTAGGAAGTTCATGCATCTTCCAAGTTTAAATAACAGTTTGAGTCATCCCCTTCTGTCAGCTCTCACAGCAGACAGGAACCCCTTCTGTCAGCTCTCACAGCAGACGGGAACCCCTTCTGTCAGCTCTCACAGCAGACAGGAAATACTTTAGACATGTTCTGCAACCCCAAACCCACATGGGAAATAAACTGTGTGACATGCAATAATTTAAAATGATTACGTCTACCTCACAGTGTCAAAAAAGCAACGTTAAGATCGAATTCTAAACATTTCCAAACAAGGAAAACCCGTTTGGGGGACTGGGCCAGCCCAAAGCCAATAACCGGGGGGGGGGGTCCAGAGGATCACCGTATAGTCCCTGGTAAGGGCCCATGGACAAAGCCCACCAGAGAGGAAGTTCCACATAGTGTATTATACCTGCACACACATTAGCGGCACTGGTAACTGCAGGGACAAATGAGTGATGTCATAATTAAAGTTGCATAAGTTAACAATACACCAATAATAAGTACACTTCACCTTTGACCTATGAACTTCCTATAGACAAATCCAATCAGCCAAGTGACTGTCTGATTAAGTTGGCCATAACTGGGGTCAATCAACTTTAATCTTTCCAATTCTTTGCTTAAATGTATCACTGATGATTGAATGCTAAAATACTTCTTAATTCCCTTAATTTCACTTAATATGAGGGTTTAACATTGCATGTAGACAATAAAATTAATACAATTTGAGGCTGAAGGGCCCCACTAATGGCCGCCTGCACTAGCTGCTCAGATTTGTCTATAAATAATCATGAAAAGTGAAGGGGCATTCTCCTACATAGTTACATGGGATTTAACAACACAGTGACATGAGCATGTTATACACTTTCAAGTAGATAATAAAGTGAAGTGAAAATAACATTCAAGTTCATTTTCAAATATTGTTTAAATCAAGTTCAAGTCTTCCTCTTTGGTTCTGTCTCATGACAGGTGGAATATCGCTGGCATATTCTATGACCCCAAAGCCACAGGGGGAGGGGGAAGCTATAATGGTACCAGGAACATGGATACTATGGGTTTAATGGCCAAGAGGGTGAACCTCTCTTCTTTCCCTCTAACTGTTCACAATATATATATGGAAATCATTTAGGATTACATTTTTGGTATAGTTATGTGTTTTATATCTTTAGTCAGAAAATTAGAACATTCTGATTTTCATGAGTTTTAAAGCCCAGAAAGTAGAACATTTCCACTTAAAATAGAATGACTGGCATATATAATCCCTCAACTTAGTACATAATTCATTTAAAACATATTAACATCCCAAAAGTAAAAACAAAAAACAAAAAACCATAAGACACTTTTCACCAACCTTGCTTAAAAGTTCTGGAATTTTGACCACAAAATGTTCTGTTAACCTTACTCTGTCATCAACAACCTGTTTCTTTTCTTTACTTGTTAAGAGCTGAAAATAGAAATATAATCAATAACTTTCAGAATGGTTGCTTTGAAATTGTTCCTCCACTTCCTTGCATTTCCAGGTCCTTCACACTAATTTTTTCCCTTTTCCATGACATTTCTGTCAAACATATACTTCTCATTTTTTAAGGACACAAGAACAACTAGAATTAAGTCCTTACATACAGAATATTTTAACAAATTCTGTAATTTCATGATTTTTTAGATGTTAGTTAGTTAAAAGAGATTTATTGACACAGCAGCACGAATGTGTTGTAACATGTAAACTAGTTAAAAAAGGTAAAGTTTACTGTTTCAAATACAGCTCACATACAGGGCAAGTCCATCCCTTTGGTTGCCTTTTATGACAGGCAGAAAATATCATGGACCTGTTCTAAAATCCCTGCCTCAGCCAACTTTTTATAAAGTTGACAATTTTCCATGACATTCAAAGCGCCTGGAAATTACAAATGTAAAATTCAAATGACCTTCCATTATCTGATGTAACCAAGTTTCCTAAACCATTATATTTTTCCAAGATGCATTTTCACCCTGTTACAGTGGAGGACAAAGGTATGTGTAATAGGAAGGGTGAGGGGTGAATGTCAGTGGGCCTTGAGTTTTAGATTCTCCAGGTGTGCTTCAAATCACCTCCCTCAAAATATTAAGGATTGCAGCAGGAAGGCAGTTTCATTAAACTATAATAGATTTATATGAGCTCCAAATCTTTGTCTAGGTGTTCAAAGGACCACACTTCTTACAGTGATTTGAGCTGTTTGATGGCATGGAATTGCACTCACAAACCTCAAAATTCAAGACATGGAATAGTTCTCAAAAGACGATGAACAAAACACAAGAAAAAGAGACACATAATCTTACTACAACTTTTTCACGACAGTATCACAGAGCACCAAAAAAAAGAAAAGTTGTTGAAATTCATATTCAAGAAAATTTATATTCAACTGAACTCACCCTCTTGCTGTGACCTCTTCCAACTGGTGGGTGACCTTTAGCTGCTTGTCGGACAGCACTGACCATTATCTCGATTAAAGCAGTCTCCTGTCGATCATCAAGAGCTATAGAGAATGACAGGAATAAAATATATTCAAAACTTGACATTGATTCCATGTCATCTAACTGATATATCCCATGTTTATGTACATCTTGTATGATGTTTTTTCTTTCAGCTCTCTACAAATTTATAAAGTCATCTTGACGTCTCTACATTCTCCTTGCATTTATTAAAGACTGCACTCCCTCTTTAACTTTCCCCAACCATGTTCTACGACAAAACAGACTAAACAAAATGAATTATAAAGAAGACCAGACCTACCTTCTTCACCTCTGCCAGGTTCTTCGAGAAGTAACTCTGTCATACAATCCCAGTCCTTCACCATCTCATTGACATCCCACAGGGCATCAACTAGGTAGGCAGCATGCTCATGTAACTGTCCGGAGAAGACCACATATAAGAATGTGAGGGGTAAAGGACAAAATACTTTAATGGCATGGTGACATGGCAGCCAAGTGACCTGACTTTACTTCAGTTAGAGTAAGATTTCTGAGGAAAAAATGTGCTGGAATTATGTACAATACGTTTTAATGTTCTTGAAGTGTACGTCTTCAAAGTTTGAATGTTTCTGAAACAATCTGTAGCTTATGCCAATAAAATGATGTGGAATGTTGCACTGTGTTGACATTTCTTTTGTTTAAGGACAAAATTTAAACTTGGAAAATAATACTGTAAAGACATCCTAATGTTAAAATTGTCTTTGCAATGAAAGTTGTGAAAATAAATGATAACATTGGCTTGTCCATACTTGCAAAACCTATCCCTCTCTCAATATCATATGATTTGCATATCAGTATCATTAAGTGCAACTCAGAAAATATTCTGTAAAATGGTCAATTTTTTATGGATTTTGATGGGAATTAAAGCCTTTTTCATGATCTTCAATGTTTTTTATAATGAAAACTGAATTTTGTCATTTCCAAGTCATCAGATCTTTGATTACACTGGATAAAACACATAAAATGTACTAAATAAAGTAACAGTGCAGGCAATCATTGTGTTTGATATGTCTTCCTATCATACTTTGGTTGACATACTCAAAGAAAAATCACATTATTAGTCTTGCCTCTATTCAGTTCCATATTTTAAACTTATTTTATTAACTTTCATCCCAAATGGCCACTTGCAAAGAAAACAAAAACTTTAAACTGAAGATGCTAAAAAAGAATAGACATCAATTAACACACAATCTATTGAACCCTTACCTCACTTTCAATAAAGAATTGTACCAAATCCCTGATGAGAGGTGCGTTAGGACTCCTCCTCTTCGTCCTCTTAATCTTATCTGCTTCTGTCTCTTCTCTTTTAAAGAGACGTTCATTAAGGAAATCGCCAGCAGCCTGAGCAACTGCTCTGCTGGATGCATAGACAAGCTGGTAGACATTCTCACAGTCCTCAGCTGTCAAGATGTCTTCATTAAACCTATCCAAAATAGAACATCTCCATAAATAAGGGGAGCACAATTTCGTTCATGTAATGAATTGTTTACAAGCTTTTCTACATGTATATCAAGATTTTAAGAGTTTGTGAGAAACCATACATCATCATTACAAATACTTTTACAAGCCTGGATGTTCATAAGACTTAAGGCTGCATCAGTTTTTCTTTTTACTACCTCAGTCATATTCCACAGTGTCATAGCTCGATCTTTACCTCCTTTTGCTACCAACTCCCAGAGCTTAATGAATATTAATGCTGTGTTGTAAAGAGCTTTTTGAAATTTGTTGAGATGATCATTTTAAAGGTTCCCTCAGGTTCCCTGCCTTTCTGAGTATCAAAGGTGACATCTAATTTGCCCTTTGTATGGGAATACCCTACCAACTTGGGCATACTCTTGAAGGCTGCCAATGCCTTGCTGGCATTCCAAGGCTGCCTATGAGATCTGTGCAAAATTGTTACACAGATCCTTTCTGTGTGTTAAATCTTTTTATATATCAGTATGCTTTAACTTCGTACCTCATCCACTGCTGAGTTTCAGTCAAGATCTAGTTCTTCAAATTTGATCACTCTAAAAGCAAAACTGTATGTTTACATTTTGATGACAGACAAGTCACTAATTCATGTCTGCTGAAAAAGCCATCATCTTTACTTACTTAAGAACCAGGGTACAGACTTTAATGGCTCGGACTGCAACATCAGTCTCTTTGTCCAATGTCATAGAGACAATTCGATCCTTGAAACGGTTGGTAAAGAGTTCTAATTTAGAGACAAGTTCAGGAGTACAGTATAATCCTTCCAGATCCTCCAAGCATTTCAGCCTTACTTCACCCACCTGAAAGAGAAAAGGATGGCACAAAATGAGTGTTTCAAATGTGCAAGTGAAAAACATGGTTGAAAGAGTACCACCATCAACAATTCTAAGTTTCTAACCCTTTAAACTTTCTTCCAAAATCAAAAAGAAAAGGTACGATCCAAAATCAACATTTTAAATGAGAGTTCATACACAATTAAAAGTGACAAAATTCCATATCGGCCTTTTTCTGGATTTTCAAGGACCTTGACTGATATTTCCAGACCCTTTACAAAGTCAAATCCCATTTTTCTCTCTTTTTGCACAAATTGGAAACACAAGTTCACTTCCCAAAATTCCCTGATATTTCTAAGACTTGTCGATAAAATTGCTTGTTTTCCATGACTTCCCAGGCCTGGAAATTCAAATATCAGTTTTCTTTGACATTTCAAGACTTCCCAGACCTATAAGAACATGTAAATACACAAAACCAAGCAGAACATCTGCCACATCCAAGATCAGCAAAGTGTTGATAACACCAAAATTTTAACAAAACAAGTTTTCATTTTCTTCCTTTTGCAATCTGCATGTAAGGTATATTTTCCAAATTATTTTTCAAGCTTATCAATGCTCAGTAAATTTAAAAAAAAAATTGTTTTTTCAAACCTTGTCATGGAGGGTCCATCCCACATACTTCAAGTAACTGTCACTTAAAAACATCTCACTGTAATTTTTCATCCACAGACCAATCTCTCCCATACAGATGGCTCTAATTTCAGGCTGAGTATCCCTGCAAATGAAAATTGATGTTTGCTAAATAAATCAACACTTTGGCAGACAATATTGCTGACTTTATGAGATAAACATGTTCAAACATTAAGAGCTCTTACTTTTGCAAATAATTAACATTCCCTTCACTCTTCCCATGTCCGACATTTCAAATGCAACATAAGCAAATGCCATTACACCTTTTATCCTTACAAACTTGTTTGTTACATATTTTACAGCTTTCACTCTTTGACATAGACTGTTCTTCATAACCCCAACAAGTCACTTAAAACAATGGTTTGAGGTCGTCAAATCAAGGTTTGATATGTTAGACAGATACTTATTCTAAGCAATTCCATGAAATTTGCACTGAAATCCAATTTGTGATTATCAAGATAATGTTGTCACATTTTCAACAAAAATTGGAACTTGAAGCAAACACATATGACATCATGTTCTCACGTTAATGGATAGTCTTTTTGTTTTTTAAAACTTCACAACCAATTTTCTCCTCAGCAATCCCATATTATTAGAATGTGATTGTGTATGTGGTAAGAAAAGTTTCTTACTTTGCATTCCCAACAGAGAGATCCTATCCCTACTAACTTCCAAAGTCAACACAACAGTGTGAAAAAACAAAGGAAAACAAAATTCTCCTTGTCCTGAAATCCCCAAAACTTACCTGGTTTGGGAATCTATACACCCTACTTACCTCATCTCTTACACATATGAACAGCTCCATCTATCGCGGAAGATGTACTGACGAAATAAGTCCTACAGAGGGCGTGTGCTAGTTAACCCTTGACCCGTCCTTGCTTAAGCGGCAGCGGAACCCGAGAGACTTCGCTTCGGAACATTTAGACCAGTGCAGTACCAATGGGTAAACCACCAAATGAACCACGGAAACCACCTGATTAACAGAGGGCACTAAAAGCAAGAAGGAAAAGTCCACAGGACTTACCGATTCTAACGGAGGATGGTTCAGGTTGTGTACAGAATGTCCAGACATCACCGGCAGGCACAGCAGTTAATAAACATTAGTAGGTGAAGTTAAACCACCGTGCAGACGAGATTCCTAGGCGAGATCTCTCAGGTTCCAGAGTGGGGCGGGGAGGCGGGATCCAGATGAGGTAAGTAGGGTTTATAGATTCCCAAACCAGGTAAGTTTTGGGGAATCTATTTCACTCCTACTTACCTCATCTCTTACACATATGAACAGATTAGCACCGGTTGCATGGTGGGACGGCTGGGACTGGAGACCGAGCCGATAGAGGAGACTGTCTGGAAGAAGATTGTTGGTGGTGACTCAGCACTGCCTTGGCGAAAGACCCCTCAGCCGAAACTGTATCTGTGAGGTAACAGGAAACAAAGGACGACGGTGTCTTCCACGCCGCCGCCTTGATGATATCTTCCAAAGGGACACCTTGAAACCATGCTTTAGAGGTCGCATGAGATCTGACATCATGGGCTCTCACATGTTCTGATGGAAGTGTAAAGGGCTGGATGAGGTCCCTGATCCATCTGGAGATTGTAGCCTTTGAAGCTGAATTATAAGGACTCCTCGGGATTAGGAAGAGGTTGTCGGACGTCCTTAAGTGTCTAGTCATCTTAATGTACTTCTTGAGAGCTCTCACCGGGCATACCAGACTATCCTCTTGTACTGAGGAAACCGAATGCATAGCAGGGACGTACGTCTCGGAAGGGTTAAAGGAGATCGTCTGATTTTTAGCTAGGAAAGCGGGATCTGGCAGTAATCTCACGCCGTTCGGGTCAAACCGGATGAAGCCCTCCTTCACTGTGAGGGCATGTAGGAAACTCCTCCTCCTTGCGGAAGCCGCCGCCAGCAGAAAAACCGTTTTGTGAGTCAGATGTTCTAGACTGATTGAGGATAGTGGTTCGTAAGGTGAGCTGGACAGCCGACTCATAACCGAGTTGATAGACCAGGACGGAGGTAAGTGCCTAGAAGGTGGTCTCTGGTTGAACATCCCTTTCAGTAGGTGGACAATAGTTTGGTTGTCACCTATGCCCGAACCGTCTTCAAACCCATTGTGAACCGCGGCGATGGCAGATCTATAATTTCTTATTGTACTGACCTGCTTCCCCTCGTGGAATAAGGCCGTCAGGAATTCCGTTACTTGGAGAAGGGTAGCTTCCACGGGATTGAAACCATGGTCTGACCCTTGGGAGGTACATCGTTCCGCTGACGATAAAGCAAGGATGGGTCAAGGGTTAACTAGCACACGCCCTCTGTAGGACTTATTTCGTCAGTACATCTTCCGCGATAGATGGAGCTGTTCATATGTGTAAGAGATGAGGTAAGTAGGAGTGAAATAGATTGAAGTGATGTTACACCTGCTGCCCTTGAGCTCACTTTGGAACACAAAACTAGTGACGTTATTTACTGATACATTGAGAAATTACATGTGTCATTTGAATGTAAGACTCACCAGAGTGTGTAGATTTGGTTCCTCTTTCACATATGAAAGTTTAATTTTTGCCCTAACTTCCCCTTTAAACTACGCACTTGGTCTACCCATGTTGTTCGGAGGTCATAGGTCGTACATAACCAACAACCCAACATAATGTTTATGGAACACAAGACGAAGACACACAGATTATTCACCTGTAACGATGGACAAAAATGCCTCTAAAGATATTATTCATCATTTGTTGGACTTCTTCTGTGTTCTCTAAGATCTCTTGCCTCTTAGCTAACAGCATCTCAATTCTCTCACTGGCTCTTTTAGATGTCTGTTTGGCTCTCTCTGCATCATGTTGTCTTTGTGTGTTGTCTAGATTTACACTGAGGTTGAGTGCAACGTTGACTAGAGCTGTCATCAGTTTCATGGCTGAATTAAATATAATGGATCACCAATGTAAATGGGGTCAAATGCTTCACCTAGGTCTAGGTGTCATCATTTCTTGTTGCTATGGAAACTTATATTATTATACAGCTGTTTTATGCAATAGATGAATTCAAAGTGAGGTGATGTATCAGAAGCAAATGCTAATCAGTGTTAAAACTAATTAATAAATTTTTAGGTAGTCATCAATTTCACAATACAACTAAAGGTGAAGCAGGAGAGAATGATAAACAACTTTTTGGAGACAAAAAGAAACTTAATTCGCAGGAAGGATTTGTTGCATCGTAAAGTGCAATGCAGAAAAGTCTGTCCTTTGGGCATTAGGAGATTGCAGGGATCACAATACTGCTCTTAATGTTTAATGTACAAGATGATAAAAGAGCCATTCCTCTTTGTGAACAATAAAGAGAATAAAAAAAAACAGTAAAGAGAACAAAAATAAAGAATAAAAAAATAAAGGTTACATAAGTTAAAACAATAGGCATCAGTGGAAAAATTGAGAAGCTGGGAGGCTTTTTCCAAGGAAATTTGGGTACTTGAAGGGAAATTTGGGAATTAAAATTAGAGCGAAACTTTTTCTTCTTCAACATGAAAATGCAGGAAGAATTAGGTGAAAGTTTACACCCTTTTTTTCTAGTCCTGCTCTAGCCTATACATGTGAGATGTTTCACCTTTGTTGGTTACAATTGTTTAACTTCTTACTGAAAAAACCCATCATGCACTATGAATTTTGAACTTCAGGAAGATACCACTGAGCACTCTGGAAGTAACTTATGCAAAATAAGACAATGTTTCCCCTAAATACATCATGTCTACATGAGGGGCATTTTACGGGAAGGGGAGTCTAGATTTTAAGAAAAAACAGCATTAGAACTAAATATATAAACTGCATATTAGAAATTACTGAATTTTTCACAGCTGTAAGACATTGGGAAGCTAGAAGGTTCCTTCCCAGCAAACTTGGGCACCTAAAGGGAAATTTTGGCAATTAGAGAAAATATTTCCCATTTTTGTATCTAACAATATAGGTAGGCGGGTAGGAAATTTTGCTCCCTTTCTGTGAAATAACATTTTTTTCAGCTCTGGATTCAGTGCATGAAAGGTCCACCAGTGGGAGAGCTATCTAATGCTGCAACAATACTATACCAACCTGCCAAAGTGCTGGTGTGTCTAAAAGCTCTGACCTGTGAGTCACTGAGTCCTGTGAGCATAGAGATAAGGTTGTCAACCATAAACTGGTCATATAGAATACTATACTGACACTGTCTAACCAACAGGGTCACAAATTCACAAAAGTTGGAACGGAACTTTTTGTAGATGGGACCAGCCATGATAAGAGGGTAGTCACCACTTTCCTGTGGAGAATAAATCAAGAAAATATCAAGGCAGGCACAAATTTCATTTGTGTTGCCAAGATAAATACATATACAGTATAAACAAAGGGAAAGAAACATTCAGTGTGTACTACAGAATACTGAGATGTCAGCCAATGAAAGAACATGATAAGAGAAGTTTTCAAACACACTTTTCCAATTTTTGGCTCTCAAAGTCATGCTACCTCAGGGTATATTAATAGCAGGCAGACTCCCACTAACTTTTGAGAATATTACAGCATGATTCTATAACAGTTTCATTTGAAGTTTTTCATTTCTCATTGGCACACACATTCAATTTCAGCTAGCTTTCCTCATTCTATACCCTTCCAGCATTTTGTAGACCTCCGTTCCCTTACATGTATTTTATGCTCAAGATTTCTCATAAACAAAGAAGGTTCCTCTTCTAAAATTCTGTTTAGCACTACTATGGTTTTATGCCTGAATAGTTACCTCACAAATTTTTGGACCTTTTTTGATTTTCCTTTTCTATCCTCATATTGTATAAGTTATGCTTCAAATACTTCATCAGGTCCATAAAAAACAAGCTAATCAAAGAAGTTGTAAAGATACTGTTTTACAGAACAAAGAAAGGAGGGGAAAAAACAAATAAGAAAGAAGATGAAATGAAATAGAAAGAGAGAGAATGAGACAACTATATACCTCATCAAATTCTTCTGTCATTCTTCTAATTATTTCACTGTGTTCCATCTGTGAGTACATCTCCAATGTAACTGTACCCTTGCATCCAGAACTATGGATGATGAAATTAACTAGGTTGATGAGAGCTTCTTCCCTGTTGGTTTTGTATGATTCAATCCAGTCATCCACCACACTCTACAAACAACAAAGTATTTATGACCAATACGAAAGCTTGCTTTCAGGACAATTATTCATTATGTATTTCCCCCCACCCACCCTTTTCCTCCCCAAAGTTCTCAACTTTGGTATTTCCACAACAACATTACAAAATCCATAAAATTGTGGGTAAGGGAATTGGTAATTGTGGTTAAAGGGACTGATATTTTGTGAGTAAGGGAACTGGTAATTGTAGTAAAGAGGAATGCTTTTGTGGGGGAGTGGGACTGGTAATTGAGTTTTGGTCAAGATACATAACAGAGTTCCTTGATTTATATTTCAACATCTGTTTCATTTTTCATTTTTGCATTCATGAGATGGGCATGCTCTTGTAAGGCCCACCCAAATGTTTCAGGTTCAACACTATCAGTATGATATTCTGTCAACATAATGATTGCTCCACTTAATCATGTTAGTATAGAAAGAGACAACAAATGGAACATTAACAGTGAAATGAAATGATATCACCACTCTAGTTTTTTTTTTTCTTTCATATGATCAGAATATCACATGACTTGGCTAATCAACCTGTTTCAAACAAGCATGGCCCAACTCCTTAAGGACTTAGGACAGAGTCGTTTATCTAACTGGCAGTTAATGCCAAATCACTTGTGAATTTCCTGTGCCCAACTGCCTATACTGCCCAGTAAGAAAAATGACTCTCCCATTTTGTATCACACATTACATATTGCTTTATCTAATTCCTTTTACCTTTCATTCTGACATTTTTAATGTAAATGGCAGTTGACTGATGTAGCAGACTAATAAGAAACTTTACAACTTATCCCATCAATTTTCCTGACAGTCTTTCTTGGTTAAGGGATGAATTCCTCTTTTTTACTATCTACATAGATACAATGGAACCTCCTTTTGTCCCATCTGTCTTCTTCATCATCTCATTGTTCTTTCATAATTGTTTTCTCATCTTCTTCTTGTCCCAGAAAATTCATCTTCTTAACTGTTTGTCAAATATCTCAGTCTCAAAAATTTTCAATTTTTATCTGACACTAAAAGATACTTAAGTTGGTATGCCTGATGATGTATTAAGTTCAAAACTTGCCTGCACGGAAGCTTTTCCCAATCGGATTATTTCAAACAAAGTGACAGGATCCTGGGCCAATTCATTCTCTAATTCTTTATTTTTCCTTCTTCTTCCCCTCTTGGCAGGCTAAAAATGAAAAAAAAAAAAAAACCAAAAAGAAATCAAATTCCTTATTACTGAATTACTTTTAGAGGTGAGGTTACTTAGTTAAATGGAGTTACACTGTCCAGTGCCCAGTTTTTAACCAATTGGTTTAAGTCAGATGGACCACGTCATTTTTCCCAGTTTTGGCTCACTGACTTGTTCACCTACTCACTGCTTATTCCAAGCACCAAACACAATGGCAGTAGGTTCCATCGTTACAGGCCTTGATGCAACTCAGTCAGGAGTTGAGTCCCAGTCTTCCCGACTGAAAGTTTAATGCTCTATCCACTTGGTTATGCTGTCAGTGTATTTAAAACTAAAAGCAAACAATATATGCAGTACCATAGTTTTGAGAGAAACCCCCTCCCCTCCATGCCCCCCCCTTCTCCCTTCAAAACAAAGTAATAACAGCAATATACCATACTTTTGAGTTTTTTGGGGTTTTTTTTTTTTGAGAAGTCTGCCACTACAAGCAATTGAGAAGTATGTAACCTTACTAAAAATTTGTAGCATTTAGCTACTGAGAGAACTAAATGTGGATTATTCTCTCACTACTTTCCCAATTTCTTGAGAAATCATTTTCCTCCAAAAAAAAAAACTTTTTGCTTAGTCATTTAGAAGAAATTTGACTTGGCATATTACACAGCTAGACAGGTAAAAGTTTATGACTTTTTGGCTTAATAAAGTTCTTACGAAGTTCTGCATTTCTGCATAAGGAAAGGGTTTGCTTTTACTCAAATTCCTTGCATTTTGCTTTAAACAGGACAACATCTGATAAATTTTTTTTTGTAAAAGTTGTGAGGAGTAACCCAGGATTTGCCCTTGAGTTTGCAAGATTTGAATCCTGAAAAATCATGGAAGATACTTGGGAGAGATATATGACGAAATCTGAGAAGTACAGCTGTACAAATAAATACCAACTAATAAATAAATAAGTGCAAATAAATTTGGAAAGTTTGCTCATGCCCTCAGGGCAAAATATTCCAAGTTTGAAAGGGTTCTCAGCAACAGTGCATGTAGTACCTGTAATCAGTACTTACAACTACAATGCTGCTGTCAGTGCTGGGAAGTCTTTTGCGACTGGCAGGATCCACAGTCTGGTCTTCTTCTGTTTGTTCTGCGGCTCTAAAAGAAGTGAACAAAAAACAGAGTGATATGTTCTATCCCCGTTTGACTACTACAGATTTAGTGCAAATACATTATTCCAGGGCTCGATTTTCGTGGTTGCCTGATTGTCTGGGACAACTAAATTTTCACACAGACAACCAAAAGTTAAAGGTCTGTTGTTTGATGGACAACCATTTTTCTTTCACAATGAATTAAAAGCAGCTTCTTTTTATCTGATTGTAGATGGTACACTGCTGACTGTTCAACCCTATCAACTTTATACTTTTTCAGTCATACAGTAATACAACATTTCAGACTTCCAAGTGTTTTTGTTTCTCAAAACTACATCTTTCTATTCATTAAGACCAATAATACAAAACACGGTTACTGTTTAGTAATTGTGTGAAAAATGTTTTGGACAACCAAATTTTCTTGTGGACAACTAAAATACTGAAATGGTTGCCCAAAGGACAACCATAAATTTTTCTGAAAATCGAGGCCTGTTATTCATATCCTTAAGAATAAACATCTCATGCAATCAAGCTAGCAGGAAAAATTTCGCAAATGAATTGGAAGTATTGTAAGCTAAACATGAAGCTCATGAAATGAAATGTTAAATTAAAGGGCAAATGCATTAAGTTTCAGTAATCATACCATGGCCAGTTTTCATGTTGATGTGTACATGACACTCACTAATCCTCAAATTTTGATTTATTAAGATGTTATTTTCATGTCTTGAGACACCTATTTCATTCCTGAAATCATGTCTCAAGGTTAACAATGGGGTTTAAGAGATGAGGTTAGGTGCACTTGGACAGTCTCAGGACTAATATTTTGATATACTGTGAGGATGACACATTATCCCTACATGTCTTCAGTACCGTCTAATACAGCCAATTTTGGGGTGTCAAAGTTGAACCATCACTTACTGCATACTGGATGTGTTCTGATCTGTTGTACTGGAAGCTTCCTCAGATTGACCACCACTTGTTGTTGGCATTACTATGGAAACTATTGGTTACAGTTACCACACTATAAGAAATACAGATCTATACAAGATGAGATATGTAAAATGTATCAAGTTAATAGCAAACTTTTGAAGCTAAATACTCTGTAGAGATCAAAAAATAAATTCAAAGTTGAAGCAATCTATGAAGGTTACGCTATTTTATCTCCGGTGACTTAAAATGACCTTTGATGTCCATCAAGATCAACAATATTCTTTATATTCAGGTTTAAACAAATTGAAAGCACAACTTGAATAAAGTGTCAGTTAAAGTCTATTACAATGATCGTTCTCAAATGACAGCCAGAAAAAACTCTGCAAATGTGACACAATCCACCAAACTGACCTTCATCTGCCTTCATAGCAACGGGATATGTTGAATCAGGTATTAGTCATTTCAGTCACTTGCATGCCTGCAGACAGCATGGACAGGTGCTTCCATAACCTTTGTTTGCGAAGCTAAGCTGAGAGACATTTAAAGGGCAGCAGCAGTCACCCTAATTTGATGCAGTGTAGTACACTGCCCTATTTCATGATTGGCTCTTATGAGTCATGGGACAATGTTTTTACTCCTAAAATGTGAAATTTACTAGGATTGACTGCTTGGTCTACATTGAATATGCAATATTGAGATCCTAAAATGGTATAAAAGATAATTTAAGAGCAATAGGAAGAAAACTGTGAGATTTAGCTATTGCTTCAAAACAAGTTTGGGGCGACTGCTCTTGCTCTTCTATTTCAAGGTATCTTGTTTACAAGCAATTTAAGGCTTTTGCAGAACTTTTTACCTCTGATGACCTCAAATGACCTGTGACTATATGGATGTAAAAATGGCAAAACCATCACAAACACACAAAAATGGGAGCTAGCCTATGTGGACTTGAAAGGTACTGCCAGGACTGGGAAAAAGTTGTTTCATCAACAGTCCCAGCTGCTGATGAAAACGATTACACTTCCACTTCTTTAAGAGTTGATCAATTTTTTATTAGTCACTAATAATAATATTCAACATTTGTTGATATCGTAATTGCATGGGTACGACTAAAAAAATTTGCAAATTTGGAATAAATAATAATGATTTCAGCGATGAAATTGATATTTTGGTGAACTGTAGTGAATATTAGAAGGATATTTACTGAAAAGTGTGGCAGTGCTGAATTGTAACTCTCAGCAGCATTCATCAACAAGCAACGACAACTTGTTAGGGAAGTAGCAATGTGCAGATTTTTCAGCAATTTGTGAAGAAATTCTGGTAAGAGGACTACCTTGAGGTACCTAATGACGGAAAGTTTTACCGGATAAACATTTGTTCATAAAACTTAAAAGTGGGAGTAGCCTAGGCCTAACGTTAGTAAGCCTAATGTCAAAAATTTCAATTTCATTTTTGGACCATGGGGTGGTGGGACTTACCTTTCCGTGTTACATATATAGTGTGTGGTATATACGAACCAATGTAGAGGGTGCTTGTGGGGGCGTATTGGTTGTAGGCTAGGCCTTAGGCCTAGCCGACTTAGGCTAGGCTAGTCACTGAACGTGACCGTATAATCCGTTCCTTGTAGTCACTCCTTACTACGGTCAATGGCCTACATGTACAAAGGTAACGACGTTTTAAACCAAAACAACAAACTGAGCTCTAATTACGATGGTATGGTTCATGGGGCAGATTTGAGTTAACATAATGATTTTGAGCATTCTTAAATACCACTTATATCTTCTGGAATGTTTAATACCAGTGAATTCATAGCAAAAGGCAGGAAAAATGTGGTGCCATCCTTCGCAGTAACATCGACATCTTGACAGCTTGATCGTCTGCTACTGTGTTGCATGATGGGAAGGACTTCCGCTCGACAAGCTATCGTAGACCAATTAGCAAGCGCGGCTCGTCAATACTTGTACGTCATATAGTAAGCTCTCTGTACATTACGAAATTGTACAGTCACTGCGTAGGTTTTCCCGTTTTGTATGAGATCACATGACAAACACTGACTTCTCCTACTGAAGAATTACTCTGCACAGGCTTAACGTTACTCGCAGAATTATCCTGCCAAAATTTCCCTTTTACAGGTCTTATTTCGTTAACAGACTTGTGTGGAAGGTGAATGTGATGATAAAGATCATCTGTGGAAAGTTTGGTGAGAAAAGGTATCTTTTTGGGGACGTGAGGGATGCCTACTCATGCGTGAGTAGGCAAATGAGCTGTGTTTTTGTGTATTCCGGGCAAGGGCCCAGAAATGAAGTGTATAGCATAGGAACGTAATGCTGGGTCCTGTTCAAGGGCTAGGCTAGGCTAGGCCTACATTTCTTTGGGGCAAACTGGTCAACTTTAGGGGGTGAACTGGTATTTAGGGAGCGAACTGGTGGGGGAGAACTGGCAAGGGGCGAAACAACCGGCTACCACTCAGGCTAGTGGTACTAGTACTACGGTAGAATTTTTTCTATGGTTTGTTTGTAGCCTAATGGCTAACACAACATGCCTAGCCTACGGTAGGCCTAATTACTAGTACTAACTTAGTACAAGGCTAACTGAGTGAGTGTAAGGTTAGGCTGTACAATGAATGGTGCATTGTCCTCCAGTCGAGCTTGTGTACATGCATGCGCCAAATGAACGCTAAACCAACGTTTATAGGTGTAAAAATTTAATTTTAAGTATCCACATAACAAGTAGAGTCTATATTGTCCTTCAATAAAACTTAATTTTTTACCAGTTCCGCGGGAATTCGAAGAATTTTGAGTTGCAGTTTTTTCGCGGGAATGATTGTACGCAGTCGATGAACTGCAGTTAGGCGTCCTTCAGAAACTTCATAGCGCCCTCTAATATTATTTCATCACGCATGCGTCTTGTGAACAAACTGATTTCCTCGCAGGACACCATGACACGGTCGTGCAACTTCATAGGCCTACATCCAATGACCAACGATCAAGAACGTCATTTGAGGAGGTTTGTAAGAAGATCGATCAACTTTAGTTGGCTATTGGTCAAAGAAAAGTAACCAGGAAGGAAATTTCCGGACTCTCTTCCAGTGCCGTTCCAATCAGCAATCTCAAATAAGCACAATCCCTGCTCAGAATCTTTGTCTGGTATCCGCAATGGGATCACGTACGTGTGTTTCACCTTTGATGGATAAACATAATCACCTGAAGCTGGCCGGTGACCTGCATAGGCTAGCACTAGCAGGCTGGGTAGCATGTTCGGTCGTTTTAGAACCTGAGGAGCTGAGAAAGCAGTCCGTTCCGCATGGTAGCCTACTCAGTGGCGTCGCCAAGGGAGAGGGGGAAGCGGCACGGGGGCAGTGGCACGGGGGAACGTGCCCCTGGAAAATCTTCTGCCCCCGTATACCCCAACTTAGGTTTGAGATTTTCAAAAACTATACGTCTTCTGTAGACAGAGTGTGACTACGATTTTTTTTTTTAAGATTTGACCCTTCTTTTGACAAGAGAAGGCCAAAATTTTCCATGTTTATCAATTAAAAATATCGCCAAAACACCTGGGAATGCCATTTACGGCTGTTTGAGGGGATGCGTTTTTTTTCAAAATTTTCTACACACTTCCGACTAGCCTATGCCTATTTGAAGTGGCGCACAGCTCAGATAGAATTAGTATATCTTTCCTTTAGGGAAAATGACATTAATTAAACTGCCCATCAACTGCTTTCTCTTTCTAGTTCAGTTCACCTTCTTCAAAATATCTGCTGGATCCGCTCTTTATATATATTTTTACATATCCGACCCCTCAGACAGTGAAAATGACATTTCCCGGGCTTATATGGGGATGTAAGCAGTCTCTATTTGATCAGAAAATTACCAGATAAAATGTATCACTACCAAATGATGAAATGGTCCCCCATATTTTCGGGAGAAACTACAAACCGGAATTGAAAACATGCTAATTAATTTTACTCTTTTGCGACTTGGCTAGATTCAATATATATTAAAAAATTGTGTGCCCAAACGTCCGACTATGTATGATTTTACTTTTGAAAAAATTAGGCTTATTGGGATCTTAGCAGTCGCTATTTTGATCAGAAGAAACAGAAAAAATGTACCACAACAGTTGGATTAAATGAAGCAGATGATTTTTCTTCTATTAGTAGCACTTATTGCAGTGGCGTAGCCAGGATGGGATTCTTGGGGGGCCTAGGTAACAAGTGGGGGGGGGGGCCTGGTACCTCTGAGGGTCAGGCACGGCAAGACTATCTAAGCGGAGCGCCACCATCGGTTGGCGCGGAGCGTACAAGAAAATTTGGGGCTTTAAAACCCTTCCAGATGGCCGGAAACGGCACTTCCCATGTGTTTTAAGCTGGATGTACCCAGCCTTGAAATACGAATCTCATGTCTGCGATGTCTCAAATAATGAGAATAAAAAATCAATCTATGAAAAATGGTAATACATACACTTTTTAGGGACCTCAAAACTGGGCACTTCTGATCTGTGGCCTGGGGGATGAGACTAAAGGGAGCCGGTATCTCCCTTTCCCTTTGGAAAAATTGTAAACTTCAGAAGCACGTAGATCGCAAATGCGGCAATATTTGAATCTAAGCGGAGCGCCACCATCAGTTGGCGCGGAGCGAACAAGAAAAATTTGGACTTTAAAACCCCTCCAGATGGCCGGAAACGGCACTTCCCACGTGTTTTAAACTGGATGTACCCAGCCGCAAATTCGGCAATATTTGAATGGATTTCAGCTTACCTAAGGCAGTACCTCACCCTTTAACAGGAAAACCAAAAGTAGTTGTGTCCCCCTCTGAGAAACTTTCTTTGCGTTAGATTTCCTAGATGCAAAATGGTGCTGTGTTTGGCAAAACTTTGAACTGATTATAGGCCTGAGTTTTCGGATTTTCCCTTTTTGGGGAGCATGAAAAATATAAAAATATTTTTAGTTTTTGTAGAGATTTTACAAGAGACATACATACTACCAAAGAAACAATGTGCAAAATGGTGCAGTATTTGTTCATCGGTACATTACGTGGTCAAAATTAAAATACTACGAATAAATCCCTCAAAATAATTGAACCTCAAAGCAGAAGTATGGATCATGTGGGAAACACATGAAATCCGGACCTTGTGGACATTTTACAAATCCCCCGGACGCCAGTGCCAACTACTAAAAAGAGGACTTGTCGAAAAAAAATCGTTTTACAGTTGCACTTGTCATGGGCAGAGGTGAGGCACGACATAGGCCTACTTGTTAAGGATGGAAGGGAAGAATTATCCCAAGGCAGTACCTTACCCTTATCTGCTTACGGCATATTTTGTGTATAATTAAGTATAGGAAGGGTCGTGTAAGAGTGGTCTCCAGTGTACGATTGCCTTATTTTCAGTAAATCAATCAGCCATCCGAAAGGGAGAAAGGGTCTTAACCTAATAAAGTCGCATTAAAGTTTGTTGTCGAGACTTTCGTTTCATCTTCGATGTGAAATGCAATAAATTACAGTGCAGATCACAAACGGTATCTAATTTAGTTAAAGTAGGCATTTTGAAGTTATTGCTTTACACACATTCATCCATTTTTTTTTTTTTAATTTTTACACATTTTTTTATTTTTATTTCTTTCAATTACTTTATCAGGACGCAAAAAATCTGGGGGGATCTGAAGAAAACCTGGGGGCCTAGGCCCCCAGGCGTGGCTACGCCACTGACTTATTGACAGAATTGCCACGTTATGTGGGTGTGTTGAAATGAATTTTCAAACAGACTTACGGGAAGACATTCTCACCCTGTATCTTTTAAGTATCGAAAAACAAATTACCCGATCCTCATAACCAGAAAACCATTGTTCGTATTCGGCTCTAGAGCAGGATAGATGTCAAACTATTGGGCACTTGAACACCCTCCTGTCTATCCGTTGAATTAATTTGGCAATTGAAAATGTCCCAGCATTCTTTTTACCTTTGCCCGAATATTTGACCATTTCGGGCAAATTTTTGCAAGACTACAGTGTGAAGTTGGGATGATGAAAACCCTTTTTCACATTCTACCCAAATGTGTCGCAGATTGTTTTTATTTTCCATGAAAATTGTACTTTAAATAAAGCGTCTTCTGTTTTTCGGCAAAGATTTGAAGCTATTAATACAATCGGCCGTTGCGGGTATTGTTTTACGCAAGATTGAAAAACAGTCTCAAGAATAATTGTTTCTTATAAGACACATGCTTCCCAAATATGTTGTGATTTCTTTATTTCTTAACTTTCGTAACTATGTTACCCTTACTATGATACCTTTCCATTTTCGGGCAAATTCTTGCCAGAATTTGGATATTCGACAATTTCGGGCACTGTGTTGTGATTATTTGTGAAGTAAAGGTCACAGCTTTTTGAGCTACTTGACGCAAATATTCTACCCACCACACCAATTATGATTTTGGAACGATTTTCTGCATCCCCCGGAATTGAAAAAATCCGTACATGAGGTAGAAACATGCCAGATGCCAGGAGCACACTTTAATCCACGCCAAGGTAGCCAATTTTAGCCACTCCAAATCTGTTAGAAAATTATCCATCCATCCGAAGAGTAAAAAGTCAAGAGATTCCGAAGATATGAAGCCTGTCACAATCTACCTGAATTTATTCCGAAATTCAGAGTGGGACACAAAACCCTCCTACAGGTTATCGTTAATGTGGGGGTCCAGGGGGCTAAGCCCCGAAAGCTTTGTAACTTTTGCACTCTGAAAAGTAATATTTGGATCAAAATGCCGAAATGTAATAAAAGCAACTTAAATTTGTTTAGTTACTTTTGAAAAATTTATTTTGCGACATCACTTATTGGGGGGGGGGCATGCCCCCAAATCCCATAAAAAGTTATTGGGGCCAGGCCCCACCCCCCCTTTCGACGCCCGTGACAGCGTCTTGACCCTCTGGACCCTCCGAGACTCACAATGAACTGTCCATCAACTTCTCCCTCTCCCTGCAGTTCATCTCCCCTTTTTTCAAAATGTCAGCGGGATCCGCTCTTGGTAGTTAAAATCACTAGTTTTTTGTGTTTGTTTTGTTTATGTTGAAGTTACCCTTGATGGTAATTTTTAGAAGGGCGTTAAGTCAATAGAATCACCCTTAAAATGTACCTCAAGTCAAAAATTTCAAAAATGCATGTTAATTAGCCTGACAAATGAATTCTAACGATCCAACTTCCTTCTTCATAGGACATTCTTGAGCCGAGATATAAAATATTAAAACAAATTAGTTCATTGCGCAACTTGTGACTTTCTTTTTGTTACAACTCACATAACCTGATTTGTTCTCCTTTAAAATTAAAAATGTTTTAATGACTTGAGCGTTTCCTCCTTGTTTGCATAGCATGTTGCACAGAAAGGGCATATTAATAACACATCCCTCTTATCGCAACTCCCTGGTCACACCTCGGTACAAGATGCAGTAGTTCAGAAAAACAAGGGAATGAAATGATTGAAATTTGAGTAGTACAACAATGAATACAAATTATTGCGCAAGGTACCCTTTTTCGCTCGAGTGAATAAACTTCAGCAGTTTATCTTCCATCAACAATGTCCAATGAAGGTGGGAATTGGACTGTTAGAATTCATTTCTGATGCCTTATAATATATATTTTGATTTTATGACCTTAGCTATGCTTTAAATAAGACCTTTAATACCTTAAAAACACGATAAAACCCAGAAGCTTCCTAGGGATTCACTCTCTTGACCTCACCAGGGGCTTATAGGCGGGCCCCTGGACCGTACCGGAGAAGCCTCGCCCTTAACGCTCGGTGACGCCTCCGGCGTCATGAGTGGATTACAGCAGTGCCCCTCTGCAAAATCTTTGTTACCCCTCGGTTCCCCCTTGAATGGAAAGTCTTGGAAATGGAAAGACGCCACTGGTGGTACTTGATCAGGAGAGCACATTGGGGGGATTTTACTGTGGCAGATAATTCCACAGCAGCAAGGATTAATCATCATGGGGCAAATATTGCCGTGTGTCTAGAAGCCTATGACTGAACATACTGGTTAGTGGTGTCACCAAAGAGGACAAGGGGGCATTCCCACTGGAAACCATGCCTTTCTCTCCCAAGCGAATCATTCCACAAGGCAAACAGATGTCTCTTGTAGTCAGGGATGTGACAACCAAACTCTGTGTAGTTTGATTCTTCTTTAGACAAGGAAAGGCAGTAATTTCTATTTTCTTTAGAATCCCACTTCTCACACTCCAAACAGTACCAAATCTCCGAAACTTCTTACCTAAGCCCCTCCCACAATTGTCTAAGATTCATCCTCATCCAGACACAATCTCAGTTTGTTGCTTTGAACAGGGTGAGTATAAAAAACTCAAATGTGTTTAATCAAAAACACTCTCAGTACAGTTCGTGCTGTACAATGAACGCTTTGATGCTCTGCATTGTTTAAATTAGCTGTCAATCAAAAAGCTGAACCAATTGAGTATTTTGGTAAGCCTCTACAAGAATTGTAGTTTGGGTGAGAGGAATGGTCCTTTAAATGAAAGAAAAAAAACAGAATGCAAAAAAGCATTGAGGTTTCGATGATTCATAAATGTTCCATTTCAAATGATGCCATCACGTACCATCATCTTTTCACTCAAATGTTATACTAGCATGTTGGAAAAAAAAGATGATCTTTGACCTCAAAAAAAATTAAGGACCAGCTTCTCACCGTAATGTGCATCTGCATACCGCATGTGGAATCTATTTAAGTTTCCTAACTTAAGAGGTTTTCATTCACATTTTGACCTCCAGTGACCACACATGACCTTTGAACTCCACCAAAAACAATAGGGACCATCTCCTGACCATAATACATCTACATAGCATATATGAAATCTATTCAGGTTTCCTGGCCTGAGATGTTGCATTATTAAGATTTGCAGACTTTGACCTCTGGTGACCCCATAAGACCATTGACCTGTACAAAAAGGAGTTCTTCTTCTATATATGGTCTACCCACACTCCAAATTTGAGCTTGTAACAGATTTTCCCTTCTTGAGATATTGTGTGCACAAAGTTTCCACTTTTTGACCTCTGGTGACGTCAAATGACCTTTGACCTCCACCGACAACAATAGGTTTTTTTCTCTGAATGGGCTACCAACACACCAAGTTTGAGCTTCAAAGAAGTTTCCCTTCTTGAGATATCGCATGCACAAAGTTTTCAGTGTTTGAAGTCTGGTTACTTCAAAGGACCTTTGACTTAAAGGTAAAGAGCAGTCCCCCAAACTTATTTTGAAGAAAAAGCTTAATTACACAATATTCGTCTTGTTTCTTTTCAAGTATCTTTCATTGCATTTCACGACTTTACTATTGCATATTTAAGGTAAACCAAGCAATTGTTTCTGGTAAACTTCACTTTTTGATGAGAAAAAACATTGTCACATGACTCCCAACAGCCAATTATGAAACTGGACAGTCTACTACACTTAATCAATTTGAGATGACTGCTCTTGCCCTTTAATAATAATAATAATAATAAAGAATTCTTATACAGGGCAAATTACACTAAAGTCTCTATGCGCTGAAAAGAAGAAAAGAAAAGAGACTACAACAGTGGGCATGGGCGTCCGCAGAAAAAAGTCAGGGGGAGGGGCAAAATTTATTGGGGGGGGGGGAAACCTCCTAGTCACCATGAATTGACACAAAGCATGCGAAAATTTCAGCCAAATGCCCCCCCCCCCCCGATCGCCGGAAATGGCATTTCTAAAGCCTATTTTTTGCATAGAAACTTGGAAAACACGTTTTGTTCGGGTTTTTGCTTTAATTTTTATACGTTTTTTTCAAATTTTTGATTTTCCAGGGGGGGGGGGCAAGTGCCCCCCCCCCTTGCCCATACATGCGGACGCCCATCATAGTGGGAAAAGGTGAGAGTTCAATAATGTCTTAAATTGAGATAAAGACTGTGCTTCTTTGACCTGGCTTGGTAGACTGTTCCAGAGAAAGGCAGATGATGACTGGAAAGAACGATTTCCATAAGATTTTGTACAGACAGACGGTGGAGAAAGTAGTGATTTTAAACTAGAGCGAAGACTTCGAGCTGGAGTATATTCCTGAATAAGCTCATGCAAGTAGCTAGGCAGATTACGAAGAACTGGTGCTATATGGACTAAAGGTCTATTACGTGTCACCAATCTAGCTGCAGAGTTCTGAATGCGTTGTAATTTGTTCAAATGACAATCTGGTAAACCATGAAGTAAACTGTACAATTATCCAAACGGGATGAGACAAAAGCATGAACAAGCATCTCAGTTGTCTTCTGATCTAAACAGTTACGGATTTTTCCAATTCTATGAAGTGCTAAAGAAAAAGACCGGCAAATGTTATTAACATGTTGAATCCATAGAGTAGTTCCTATATCCTGCTCTATGGTTGAATCATATCGAGATGTTTGTCAAATATCACTCCTAGATTCCCAGCTTTTGGGACTGGCTCAACACCAGCGCTTCCTATGGGAAAAGTTGAGACTGGAAAAAGAAGATCTGAAACGTGAAGATATATGCATTATTTCAGTTTCATGTAATTAGCAATAGACTACGATCTGATGTCACTGATACAAGCTTCCATTCTGCATAGACCATAGCAAAAACAAAAGGGTTCTTCCTCTCTTTATGGGCTACTCACACACCCAAGTTTGAGCTTCAAAGAAGTGTTTGACCTCCGGTGACATTAAATGACCTTTGACCTCTACCAAAAACAATAGGGGTCTTTCTCTCTATATGGACTACCCACACACCAAGTTTGGGCTTCATAGACGTTTGTCTTCTTGAGATATCGCGTGGACAAAGTTTTCAGTGTTTCACCTCCGGTGACCTCAATTGACCTTTGACCTCCACCAAAATCAATAGGGGTTTTTCTCTTTATATGGGCTACCCATACATCAAGTTTGAGCTTCAAAGAAGTTTTCCTTCTTGAGATATCGCGTGCACAAGCTTAGTGTCACAAACACACACACATACTCACAAACGCACACACACATACATACATACACTCATGCACAACCACAAAGGTTTCTCTTTCATCGAAACCAAAAAAATGCCCAAATCAACTGGGAAATGCCATGTCAGCTGTCTGAAGTTGCGTTTTTTCCCCCAAATTTTCTGTACACTCTCCGCCAATTAAAGTTGGCGGCTCAGCTCCGTTAAGTAGTCTTTCAGGCAGGGTTACATGTTCAAGAATCACATCAACTGCTTTCCCTATGGTTCAGCTCCCCTTCCATTTCTCCTCCCTTTTAACAAAATATTTGCCGGATTCTATGCTGGCAGTAGTTTCTTTATCAATAAAATCTCACTGGAAGGTCACCCGGCTAATTTTGAGAAAAGTTTTTTGACAACAGAATTTCCCTAAATAACGCCTTTAATACCGAGACCTCACGACAAATACCCTAAAACTCCCAGCAGGGCTTGCCTCCCTGGACCCCATTGCGGCCTAAGGTGGGTCCTTGGACCTCAGCCGTTAGAGCTTCGCGAATTTTGCTCGGTGGCGTGTACCACGCCATGTGTATGTCTAGCAATGTCCCCTGCAAAATCCTTCAACTGTGCACCTCCAGTGCCCTCTTGAATGAAAACTGTGGTGACTCCACTGCATATGGTATCTACCAGGGAGGCGAAAGGAGGAAGGGGAACATGCCCTAATCAAATTCAATGTTGATGATTTTTCTTCTGTTAGTAACACTTATTGACAGAATTGTCACCTTACAAGGTGTGTTGAAATGAATTTTCAAGCAGACTTACGGGAAGACATTCTCACCCTGCATCATTAAAGTATCAAAAAACAAATTACCCGATTCTCGTAACCATTGTTCGTATTTGGCTCTAGAGAAGGATGGATGACAAACTTTTGGGCACCTGAACACCCTCCTGTCCATCCGTTGAATTAATTTGGCAATTGAAAACGTCCCAGCATTTTTAACCTTTGCCCGATTATTTGGCCATTTCGGGCAAATTTTTGCAAGACTACAGTGTGAAGTTGGGATGATGAAAACCTTTTTTTCACATTTTACCCAAATGTGTCGCAGATCTTCCTTATTTTCCATGAAAATTGTATTTTAAGTATAACGTCTTCTGTTTTTCGGCAAAGATTTAAAGCTATTAAAATAATCGGGCATTTCGGGTACTGTGTTACACAAGATTTAAAAACAGTCTCAAGATTAACTGTTTCTTTTAAACCACAGGCTTCCCAGATGTGTCGCGATTTTTTTTTACTTACCTTCGTAACTATGTCACCCTCACTGTGATACTTTTCCATTTTCGGGCAAATTCTTGCCAGAATTTGGATATTCGACAACTTCGGGCATTGTGTTGTGATTATCTGTGAAGCAACGGTCATAGCTTTTTGAGCTAATGGACCCAAATATTCTACCCATCACACCAAGTATGATTTTGGAACGATTTTGTGCATCCCCAGGAATTGAAAAAAAAATCCCCACATGAGGTAGAAACATGCCAGATGCTAGGAGCACACTTTAATCCACACCAAGGTAGCCAATTTTAGCCACTCCGGATCTGTTAGAAAATTACCCATCCTAAAACCCGAAGAGTAAAAAATCAAGAGATTCCGAAGATATGAAGCTTGTCACAGTCTACCTGAATTTATTCCGAAATTCAGCGTTGGGCACAATTGCAGAATACCCTGCAACTGTTTGAAGGGCGAAAATAAACTCTCCTACAGGTTATCGTTAATGTGGGGATCCAGAAGCTTTGCAACATGTGCACTCTAAAAAAGTAATATTTGAGCCAAAGATAAGCCGAAATATAATAACAGCAACTTAAATTTGTTTAATTACTTTTGAAAAATTTATTTTGTGACATTCAGTTATTGGGGGCATGCTCCCCTGCCCCCTCCCCGCTTCCGCCGCCTATGGTTTTCGCCAATGACGAAGCTTATAATAAGAGTAGTAGAACGACTGGACACAAACATTTAACAATTCAAAAGTGTCCCGTGCGTCCTAGAATGGAAGTATTGCGTATACACTCTATTGTCTATAAATTTCCCTCAGTTATACGAATTTGCCATTAAAAAGAAACAACATTAGTACAGTGATTTGTGGAGAAACTTTTCTTGGCTTCAAAGAAAATGAGAAATCGTGTCTCGGATAGCGTCGACTAACATAAATGTCACACTTTTGCATGACGGTCGGCAACGAAATGTTAAGAGTAGAACGTATAGGGAATTCGTCTCTTCCTTGGAATTTTGATAATGCATCAGTAATCCTGGCTGCTTTGTTTTGAGTTAGTGACCCCTGGTTAAATGTACTTTGGCATTTTCGGTTTTATCTTTTATACGAGCATTAGACTGTTAGATCAGTCACTCCAATGGAATTTAATTAAGTTGATCTTATCTTGTCATGTCTCGTCTTTTATTGTCTTATCTTATATGTCATCTCAAAACTAGTTGATACGTAAATTTCAACGAAAAAATATGAACAGTAAAGTATACTGAAAACATTCAAACTTTGTTTATACCTTTACAACCAAACATTTCCCAGATATCTTCTGACGTTGGATATATTTGAATGTAATACACTTTACGTTGCTTTGCGTTGTTCCGTTAGAAGCACCGTTTAACAACTTATTCGAGATGTCACAGTTTAAAAAATACAAAAATACAAAATGGAGAAGATGGGGTTAATGTTTTGTACAGCATAGGATAAATCTCTAAATGAGGTAATGGAACTGAATTAAGTAAGCATATATTAACAGACGAATCCGAACATTTAACTGATGGTCCGATTTAGTCGGCCATGACAGGGGGTCCATCAGTTTTTTTTTTTTCATGTTTTTACCTGTTTCGTGAACGGTTGCACATTGGTAATACTTCCTAATTCCCTGACTATCAGGGTTTAGAATTGCATTTAGATAAAAATTAAGAATATTCACGGCTAATGGATTCCATCACTAACGGCCGACATCACTAGCTGCTCAGATTCGTCTGTAAGCAAAGTTGTATAAAATTCTGTCGTTAAAATAAGAATAACAAAATCATCCAAAGAACTCGACATTAATTTGCTGAGCAGCCCCTTCAATGGGCCACGCCTAAGCTGAACGAAGTGATAACCTCTCAGATTAAGTTCCAATAAAGTCTTGTTTTCAGTGGATTTAAAATAAGCTTGCAAACAAAAATCAATGTGTTAAAACTTAGCCTTTCCCGCTTTTCAGATGAGGCTTGTTTAATTAAAGTGTACCTCAAGTCAAAAAATTAAAAAATATATATTTAAGAGAATGACAAGAGAATTCTAACAGTCCAACTCCCATCTTCATATGACATTCTTGAGATGAGATATAAAATGTTGAAGTTTATTCACTTAAAACAAATTGGTCTATTGAGCAATAATTTGTGACTTTCTTGTTGTACAACTCACATAACATGCTTTGTCTTCCTTTAAAATTAAAAATGTTTTTATGACCTTGAACACTTCCTGTTTGCTTGCATAGCATGTTGCACAAGGAGGGTTTAATTAATTACATCACCTCATAAGAGTAAGAGTGCTATCACACCTCGGTACAAGGTGCAGTAACGTTCGGAAAAACAAAGAAATACAAAGACTGTAATTTGAGTAGTACAAGAATGACATCACAAATTATTGCTCAACGTACCATTTTAATTTGAGTGAATAAACTTCAACATTTAATATCTCAGCTCAGGAATGTCCTACAAAGATGGAAGTTGGACTGTTAAAATGCATTTTCATGGTCTTTAACATATATTTTTGAATTTTTGGACTTTAGGTACACTTTAAGGGAGCTTCGAAGAGTACTGAAGTCTCAGCATCTGTTCTTTTTTACTTCATTTATTTTTGATGCAAAATCATCTGAAGAAGGATGCTCTCTTATCAAATTTGAGATGATACTGCTATGAAAGGGAAAATTAATGACGGAACGATAGCGATTATCTGTCAGGTTTAATCTTTTGTTGATTATTGCTATTCAAATTTTCTCCAAAAGCATGTTTCATAGACGAAAGATTCAAGAACTGCCATAATTGACTATGGTGACCAGCCCCTGATGCTATTAATATTAAGGTGGATGCATGCAATTGATCTTGTTCATATTTACAAATATCTTAGTTTTTATTGGAAGTTCATAATTATGTTTTGGTGTAAAAGTTAAATGCCATGTTATATTATCGAATTTGACGAGTGTTTTTCAAATGGCACTTTTAGTTGGGTTTGCTAGCAGTACTGTTTGATGTGTTTGGGTGTTACTTAGTGAAATGGCGGTATCATAATGAAATCGAAAATACTACTTGGGGAAACTGTTTCATCAGTCGAGTTCATCTATCAGTCAGTCAGTGTCTCCCTTTCCCTTGGGAAAAATTGTAAACTTCAGAAGCACGTAGATCGCAAATGCGGCAATATTTCAATCTAAGCGGAGCGTCACCATCAGTTGGCGTGGAGCGTACAAGAAAATTTTGGGCTTTAAAACCTTTCCAGATGGCCGGAAACGGCACTTGTTTTAAACTGGATGTACCCAGCCGCAAATGCGACACTATTTGAATGGATTTCAGCTTACCTAAGGCAGTACCTTACACTTTAACAGGAAAACCAAAAGTAGTTGTGTCCCCCTCTGAAAACTTTCTTTGCGTTAGATTTCCTAGAAGCAAAATGGTGCTATGTTTGGCAAAACTTTGAACTGATTATAGGCCTAAGTTTTAGGATTTCCTCTTTTTGGGGAGCATGAAAAATATCAAAATACTTTTAGTTTTTGTAGAGATTTTGCAAGAGACATACATACTACCAAAGAAACAATGTGCAAAATGGTGCTGTATTTGTTCATCGGTGCATTACGTAGTCAAAATTAAAATACTACAAATAAATCTCTCAAAATAATTGAACCGCAAAGCAGAAGTATGGATGATGTGGGAAACACATGAAATCCGGACCTTCTGGACATTTTACAAATCCCCCGGATGCCAATGCCAACTAGTAAAAAGAGGGCTTGTCGAAAAAATAGTCCTACAGTGGCACTTGTCATCGGCAGGAGTAAGGCACGACATAGGCCTACTTGTTAAGGATGGCAGGGAAGAATTATTCGAAGGCAGTACCTTACCTGCTTACGGCATATTTTGTGTACGATAAAGTATAGTAATGGTCGTGTAAGAGTGGTCTCCAGTGTACGATTGCCTTATTTTCAGTAAATCAATCAGCCATCCGAAAGGCAGAGAGGGTCTTAACAAACAAAGTCACATTAAAGTTTGTCGTCGAGACTTTCGTTTCATCTTCGAGGTGAAATGCAATGAACGACAGTGCAGATCACAAACGGTATCTAATTTAGTGGAAGTAGGCATTTTGAAGTTATTACTTGATTTCATACGTGCGCACAAAATGTGTTATACACACATTCATCCGTGTTTTTTTTTTAATTGTTACACATTTTATTTATTTACTGTTTTGAAGGAATACTTCAAAGTTTATTTCCGTTGAAATATTTTATTTTTTTTAATTAATCTATCAGGACGCAAAAAATCTGGGGGGGCTGAAGAAAATCTGGGGGCCTAGGCGTAGCCCCCCCCCCCCCGTGGCTAGGCCACTAAACACCCTAAAAATGTTCAATAAGAAATATATGCCGCCTCTAAGACTTTGGCAGTCAGTTAGGATACACCTACAATTGAAACTGCACAATCCTACTTGCAGTCGGGAGGTAGGGAGATCGAGTCCTGGGTGTGTCATACGGAATACTTAAAAATGAAACGTACTGCCATTTTGTTTGGTGCTCAACAGAAGCAATGAGATAGGGAAAGCACGCTAGTAAGTCACAACTGGAAAAAAGGACTTGGCCGGCCAGATTTAAACGAATAGGTTAAGCTTTTCAACACAAACCTTCAAAAGGTAAGATATTGCACATAGGAAGACCAAATTTGACAACAATTTTCAAGAGGGCGACCATTTTCCTTAGAACCTTCCCCAAGCTGGCGATCACACGGTATAGACGAATCCGATAAGCGCTTTTGTTTAGTGACTGTAGGCGGCCATTAGTGGGTCCATCAACCTTAAATTGTCTTTATTTATTGTCTACATGAATTCCTAACCCTCATATTTAGTGAAATTGAAGAATTGAATGTACAATTTAGTGTACAGCCATCCATGATACTGGTAAGCAAGGAAACTGAAAGTTTAAAAGGTGATGGACCCCAGTTATGGGCGACTGAAATCAGACCATCACTTGCTGTCCGGATTCGTGTATACTGCATGTTTCCCCTTTAGGGTGCTTTTACACTCGATCCGCATCTGATCGCACGATGTAATTAACATATCGAATTAAGTGTATGACTTGATCCTGGTGCATTTACACTTGTTTCGTACTCTAATCCCCGCATTGCAAGTGGTTCCAAATGAATTACGAAATACAAGCACACTCGCTTTCGCATCAAAATGTAAACCAAAAAATGAGAAAGCACATGTGTGGACTTCTGCCAGTCTCTCTCCAGACAGGAAGTCGATAAAGGCTCACCATTGATCTCGGAACACCGTTGATCCGAGGAGGATTTACACTACAAATCTGATCGCATGGGCGGGGTCTTATCCTCAACTTACTACAATCACATCGGGCGATCAGACCCGGATCTGATCTGCATTTTCACCACCGGCGTGTGCAGGGAGGACCCAGCGGGCCATGTCCCCCCCCCCCCCCATTGACAGGGGAGAAAATGAGAGGGGGAGAAAAGGAAGGGGGAAAAGAAAGGAAAGAAGAGGGAAGAAAGTGAAAAAAGAAAAATAAAGATAAAATAGAAGGGAAGAAGAATAATGAAGATGAGAGCGAGCAGAATGTTGCAGAAATGGTAGCAATGGCGTAAATTACAGGAGAGGACTGCAAACTGCCTCTCAATTGACACGGAAAGTGGAGTGAGTAGGGCGGATAAATTGTGGGTTCCCAGTATTTATTTCCTTCTCGGAAATTCGTGCGATTTGAAATGTCAGGGGCGGATTTAGGGGTCCCCTTCCAAATAATAAGGCCCTATTCCAACTAAAGTCGGCCTATGTGATGTGCCATTTTTGCTTAATGACACCCCCTACTTCCCTTGACTTTTCCCCTTCCTTACATTTAAAAACCCCTGGAGTTTGTTATGCAAATTTCTGATCATTTTGCAGTTTTCACTCTTTTTGTTGCTTTAAAGATTTTATTGCAAAAAGAAAGCTCGAAATAACGAGTGCTCAAAATCTCCTTATAAGTCCAGAGAAATGCCATTTTCAGGGTCGTCGAGCTGCTGTGTACCAATGGGTCTCACATGTGCATGGGTTCAAATCCCGCTCGATGTACGGGGGTTTTTCTCCGGGTACTCCGGCTTTCCTCCCACTTGGCATAGGCTTGCCACAAAAATCGGTTGCCCAGCGTACGAAGTCGGTTTCGTGCCGGACTGAAGCACTTTCGGTGGACCAGTTAACTAGCCGACTTTGCTTTGCTTGCCATTTCTGACTGCCTGAGGGGCTGCGATTTTCAAATTTTCTGGACGCTCCGCGCTGACCGATTGTAAAGCTTCGCTCAGATAGTGTTCTGAAATAGGCGCACGAGGCGGAGAGGCAGGGAAAGACTCCCCTTGAAAATAGCAAAGTCTAAAACTCGGGCACAATTTTGGAAAAATTTTGGACAGCCACCTGAGCTTCAAAACTCGTTTTTTAGAAAGTCCCTATGCGTGTCCGAAATCTTTAAAGATATGCCTGAAAAAACAGAAAGAACGTCATAACTGAGGTAAAATGTTCATGTAAATTCATCAAGGTTCTTTAAGGCCGCTGTACACATTCGGACAGCAAAAAGAGCTATTATTCGTGAGTTTTACTTCACAATAGGTCTATTTTACAACCCAAATTTTGGAAGCATTTGCTCGAAAAACATTTAAGTATTATAGCCAGGGTAACTTACGAAAATCAAAGAGATAAAAAAATTATCACACACTTGGGAAACCTCAGTGTCGCCCAAAAGAAACAATTATTTTCACTCTTTTGTTGTGTTTAATCTTGTGCAACATAATTCTTGAAAAAGGCCGATTATTTTAATATCTCCAAATTTTTGCTCCAAAAACAGAAAAGTCAATTTTCTTGAAAAAATGAAAATGATAACAAAAGGTCGCTACACATTTGGGTGAATTGTGAAAAAAGTTTTTCCTCTGCCCACTCCATACTTCTGGTAAAATCTTTGCTCAAATGGTGGAATACTCGGTTTGAAGGTTAAAAGAAGTTCTGGGATGTTTTCAATTGCCAAATTAATTAAACCGATAGACGGGATGGCGTTTAGTTGCAGTGTCTACTAGCTGACTAGTTTGTCATAGATCTATCTGAACACTACAGAGGAAACTCGGGAAACGGTAATGAAAGTCATGTCTAAAGGTTGTTTTCAATTATATAATGATAAAATGTAAGCATGTCTTAGCTTACGTCTGCCTGAAAATTCACTTAAACCCATCTCTTAACGTGACATTGTTTTTCAGAAGGTGGTACTGACAGAGCAGACTTTGAAAAGTAACAAATTCTGGAATTTGCCATTTGTGACACAAGTCAACTGCACTGTGGTTTTTGGGCCTACTCTTCTTTCATGAAATTCCGAATTCTCTTCAATGAGAGCTCCACGTTTGTAACTATTTGTTTAAAAAATGCACAATTTTCTGCGCTTCGAACGTAGCAATCTGGAGTTATTAATGCCGTCGTGTTCCCTCATAAACTTCAGAACTTGCAATTTTCTCCAATATAAGCTCTTTACTCTTAAAATGACGTCACAGAGCCTCAATTAGATAACATTGTGTAGCAGCAACGATATTTGGTCGCCGGGTAATCTCAGACTTGCCAATACTAAATACAGATTCTTCAGTAATTCGCGAACTTTTCACATTTTCTTAGTTATACAAGGAACCCAGATTCCAAAACTTTCACCAATACAAGCTACACATTTTGAAAAATTTGCTTAAACAGTGCAAAAATTTCGGCGCTGCAAATTACCCGCAAATTACAGCCTTTAGAAATGGTGTTCACCTTTTAAAAAAAATCCGAAAGTTTGGGTGCTCGCCCCATCCCTGGAAAAATTCTAGCCAAGCCACTGAATAGAAGTAAAGTCATTTACAGTAGGGAGTTCGGGCGGTCACAAAAGCAGTTTCATAAAGTCAATAAATATTGAGTTTAGCCAACTTGAAGAGGCGCAAGGGAGTTAATTATATTAACATTGTTCGAGTCCGTTTGTAGTTTTTCTCCCCAAAAGATACAAGACAATTTCATCCAATGGTGCAATTTATCTAGTAATTTTCTGATCAAAACAGCACTGCTTCGATCCTCCTAAGCCTAGAAAATGCCATCTCCGGCTGTTTCAGGGTTCCGCTCCGTTTAAATAGTCTTTCTGGCTGAAATTTAGTTTTAAGTGAACGTTTTTCAAAAAACGAAACTTAAAAAACAGCAACTTCTTTGGAAATTTTCTTTTTGCTCAGCGTCAACCGATAGTGGCCCTCCACTTAGATAGTTTTGGGGGATATAATCCTCTGCCCCACAAAGTGAAATGCTTTCGTACGCCTCTGCTTTTAGACAACGCCATTTCTGACTGTTTTACTGTTGGAGGGGTTGACAGTTTTTCAAGTCTTCTGTGTATCAACCTGATGGTAGCGCTTCGCTTGGATGGTCCTTTTTCCAGAATTACAAATAATAGCTCCTTAAATTCTGCTTACAATCCCTAGGAATGGCGTGTCCGTCTAAGGGGTCGTGATTTTTTCAAAATTGTCAACCCTCCCTGCCAACTGATTGTGGCGCTCCGCTTAGATAGTCTGTTGGAAACTGTTCCATTTTGGGACAGAGAATCTTCTGTCCACCTTTTTCGTGGTTAATTGAATTGAATCGACTATACTCATTGAACTGTTGGAATCGAGGTCGCCGTACAAATTTACATTAAATATTTTTCGTCCTCGACAAATTGTCTGAAATCGTTAGTTGCGTTTTACATGTCTCTCCATAATTGACCCTAATCGTCAGATTGTAGTGTACAAAGAAAACTTTATCCATTTCTCTCACACCTCGAATAACAGCAGAGGATATATATGGGTGATCTTTAGCTTGGAACACCTCGGTCCAAACATCAAATCAGAGGATAGAGGAACCATTTAATTACCTTACTGAGATGCCTTGTCAGTGGAAGAGTGGGGTAAGATTGAAGAATTTTCATGAGGGGTCCATTACCTTTCCTCAAAGGGACATTTTTAAACTTATCTAAGCGGATCACCGCTACCGGATGGAGCGAAGCATGCCTTGAAAATTTTGGGACAAACTCCCTCTCAGAATGCATAAAATGACACCTCGTATGCCTTGTAAGTTACACCTACCGTTATTAAATGTCGTATTTCATGACTTTGGGAAGATAACTGTCACAGTCATTCACACATACGTCCCCCGATATCAAATGTTTGCTTTTATACTTATTTACAGCAACAGTAAAAGACACATGCTGAGTTCTACAACCTCTTGTGAAAATAGGGCTTTGACCTGAAATTTCCACCTTTCAATACTTTGCACAAATAAAATCATGAGACAGTAATATACGTGTGGTCATATGGCGTGTTTTCCCCCTATCTTGCAATACCATGAGATTTGAAATAATTATTGGCCCTACATTTTAAGAAATAAAATATTAACTGACGTGTTGAGATCCTCAGTGGGCGTGGCTTCCAAGCAATATGACACATTGAGTAACCAGAAAGTTACTAACAACTCCCTGGAGTAACTAAGCCATGCCTAGGCCAGTGTCCACTTTACCTGCGTAGCAAGCTGTGCGGCATCTTCCTTGTTCGGTCACGTCCCTGTTGGAAGCTGAGGAGCTGAGAAAGCAGAGCCCGCTCCACTGGGTAGTGCCCACGAGGTGCAAAATAGTTTTCTTTCTATTTTAGTGAGAACAAAGGCAGTATGATAGCCTGGACTTCTCTAAAGATGCTTTTATTCTAGATGCGGATCTGATCGCCTGTGCGGGGTCTGATTCAGTGCTCGAGATCAAATTTGTCGTGAAAATCAAGGGTGTGCCTAGACCTTTCTTCATAGGGGGCCAAAACTTATCTGAGGCAGCGAAACGACCGAGCCAGAGCGGGCTGGCGCGCAAGGGGGTTTCGTGAAGTTCTTTAGTTTTTTAATGTGAAAATACGTGATTTAGTGCATAATTTGTACGGTATATTGTATGCTTAAGGAAACCCATTATTACGTATGTTATGAACTGCTTTCTTAGAATAACCGCATTGAAATCAAATACGTACCTTTTGCTGGCAAATGATTGGATTTGCGTTGAGCACAAGAAAATTTTGGTCCAAAATGCTTCCCCGATCGCTGGAAAAGGCACCTCCCAGGCCTGTTCACGTGTACAAGTGGGGAGACGCCATTATCCTGCTCTATAGGAAACACTAGCAGCATCGTAAATAGACTTAAAAATACAAAAATATGCCAATGAGGGCGCTGCTCCTTCGACATTCACCCCCGCCCGGCTACGCGTTTGCCTCACTTTACCCTCCATGACATCTACATCGTTATTTATTTTTTATTTTTTATTCTCCCTTAGTTTCCATGGAAGGAGGAAAACTTTAAAAAGATACATCCCAAGGCTAGTGCCCAGGGATTTCTTTTGTGTATGTGAACTGACGAGCTTGGAATAATGAATACCGGTACAGGACAGTGCATGGCAGGAGGCCCACCATCTACGTGGGGCGCCACCATTAGTTAGCTAGTAGCGTACACCAAAGTTTTAGTAAAAATGTTTTTCAGATCGATGGATTTAGCTGTTTAAATTGGGCTTTGTGCCTTTATTTTTAAACTACCTGGTTTAACTAGCTGCACCCACAGTATCTTTTCCAGTTGCGAGTTAGATTGTTTCCCACTATTCTGATGCTTATGCGGAACACCAGGCACAGCAGCATGTAGGTTCCGTTTTGAAATCTTTGGTATAACCCAACGAGGAATCGGCCCGGGTTTAAGTCGGATGCTAACTACTTGTCCACACAGTCGGTCCTTGGCCCTTTCCGTGCCTTACAAGTTTTATCTAAACATTTCCAATTTTGAAATCTCATGCTCTGCAAAATGAGTCTTGTCTCTATATAATAACAGAGGCATGTATTTTTTCATACATACATTGTATTTTCAACTCGAAAACTTCGGTATAGCAAAGATGACAACTTTTGACCAACCATTGTAGATGAAGCAGGAAAACAATTACCATAATTGCAGAACATTCAGTGGCCGATCCAGTATTTGTCAGAAGGGGGGGGGGGGCAGGTAAGTTCAGGTGGAAATGATAACTATTAGGGGGAGGGGTGAACGCCAGCAGGACTATCTAGGCGAAGCGCCACCATTAGTTGGTGCGGAGAGTACAGGAAAACTTTTTACTTTACACACCATCCAGATGGCTGGAAACGGCACTTCCCGAATAAGAATAATATGAAAATGGTGCAAAGTTGTTTTGTTTTTCACGTTGAATGACTGAATAACTACATAAAACTAAACAGAAATGTCCCATTTTGAGTCTATAGCACTTGCAATTCTCACTTAAAAGTAAAAATGTATGTCACTAATGTTTGATATATGTATTCATACGTCTCAGGTATTGAACGTTACCTTCAGAATATCGCTATAAAAGGGTAAACACAGACCTAAGCGTACGGACGGGAACATTTCAGTTAAGAAATGGCGCGAAGATTTCCCCGACAGGGGGACCAAGCTCCCCGACAGGGGGCCAGCATTTCAAGACCCCGACAAAGGCATTGAGTTAGTCCGGGTGGGATGTTACTTAACAAATCTTGATTTTATTTTGAAGACAAAAGTTAAAATTTTTGAAAGAAATTTGGATTTTGTATGGACTATTTTAAAGTTGGGGTGCTTTTTGAAGAAACTGTCCTCCATATGGGCAAAATTAAAAACGTTATATAAGCGACAGCTAAAAATATTTTGGGGTTACGCAATTAATCGTACTAAGGCTTCTACACGAGACTAGGTTGCCCGAAAATATTTTTCCTTTTTAAGGAAGATTTGAAAATTATATTTCTGGAGAAATTAAGAAATTTAATGGAAGAATTTTTTCTGGTACTACATTTATTTTGAAATATTTTGGTTTTTTTATTAAGTGATATGCCTTTCAAGAGCAAAATTGGAAATTTTTGCCACTTTAAGAATTTAAAGTTTGGAGAAAACTTGTAATTTATGTCAGATTTAGGGGTTTGTGGAAAAAAATCTAATCTTCTTATAAGAACAATCAAGTAGAGGTGATCTTTAGTTTTGTTGGGGTTACTGAATATCTTATGCAGATTAAGGCCCTCTGACCATTTTGGGAAATTCTCCCGCGGAAACAGTTTGGCTTCCTATATATTTGAAGTTTTATATTTAATGTATTGACATACACGTTCGGGGGCGTTTTTTTTTTCCAAAAATTTAATTTTGCCCAAAGGCCATGGTCCTCCGCCCCCGTTGACGTCACCCCTTATTAAATGACAATGGTGCATTTAATCTGTTAATTTTCTGACCAGTTTGCAATTTGCTAATTTTTATTGGTGAAATGAAAATTTTATTGCAAACGAAAGCTCAAAATAACGACTGCTTACAGATTTTACTTACAAGTCTGGAAATGCCATTTTCCACTGTCTAAGGGGTTACCATTTTTCAATTTTTGTGCGTTCCGCGTAAATCGTAGTGGTGCTCCACTTAGATATTGTCATTTTTTCCGGCTCCACTAATTGAACACTGTCCTATCAGACCCTCCGAATGAAATGTCTGGTTACGCTACTGACATCCATGCTTCTTTTTTAACACTAATATTGTAAACGTTGAACGCAGAGAACTAATGACTTCTCCCTGCCTCACTCTTCTTTATAGTCTATATTACACAACCATTATTTTGGTATGATACGCACTGTTTAACAAGGTGTTTCTTGATCGGTTGTTGCCATTGTATTGTATCGATTGTATTCTTTGTTAGGGTTAGAGATAAAGTTAGGGATTAGACTATCGTTAGCCAGTAAGGAAATTTCTTGTTAAACAGTGCGCATGGCCCTTTTCCCGTTGAGGATGATTTTATGCATATCTTAGGTGTCTTTATTGGTAACAACCCCAATGTTGTTGAGAAAGAAAACTGGAGCAGGAGGGCTGATTCTTGTTGCTCTATCCTCTCCAAGTGGAAGGGCCGTAAACTCTCTCTAAAGGTCAAAGCTTTGGTAATTAACTCACCAGTCATCTCTCGTCTAGTTTATCTTGCATCCATTTTGCCAGTTCCAAATTGGGTAAATTACATGGTTCATCAGAGTGTTATTGATTTTTCGTGGCATGGGAAAAAAACATCCGCGCCACCATCGGTTGCCGCGGAGCGTACGAGAAAATTTTTGGTTTTAGAAACCCCTCAGATGGCCGAAAACGGCCCTTCCCGAGTGTTTTATGCTGCATGTTCCTAGCCTGGAAATGTGGATCTCATATCTAAAATTTCTCAATTAATGCAAAAAAAAAAAAAAAAAAATCAATGTATGAAAAATGTTAATACATGTTTTTAAGCGGAGCTCTACCATCGATTGGCGCGGAGCGTGCCAGGACATTTTTGGCTTTACAAACCCCTCAGATGGCCGGAAACGGCACTTCCCGAGCACTAGCGTAGCCAGCAGGGGGGGGAGGGGGAAGAGTGCCCCCACGATGTTGAAAAAATGAGGGAGAGCAAAAAAAAGAAAAAAAAAGAAGATTAACGGCAAGAGGAGGGAGGGAACCAGGGGCATTTTTTACAGTTTTTTCCGGGGGGGGGGGGGGCTCTTAGTCGTTACGATGAAGTATGCAGTCCCCGACGACGACATAGTCTCTCCGATGGTTTACCTGTTTTTTGCTCTTAATGGACAATTTCCCTAATAAGAACCCCAAATTTTCGGCGCGCGCTGTAGTTTTTTTCAATTCCTTCCATTCCACATATCTAGGGAGTGCAAGTCCTGTCAACCTTACCAAGTAACGGGTATGCACAGCACACAGGTTATGTAGAGGTCGTAAATTTCATCCCATATCACAAAGCCTATTGCTGTACTCTTGGGTGTGTCATGCGATAGGTCAGTTGGTGTTATCGTAGAAATAACTCTTTTGAAAGCCAAAATTACTAAAACGACCATTGGAAGGCGACAGATTATTCCCAACATGGGGAGTGTCATGCCGGCGACTACAAGTTTCGATAGCCTCTACGTCAAAGGGGTGGTGAGGAGGGATATGAAGGAACCTAACTATCACATGTCATTGCAGCCTAGGGCACATTATGCACAATATCACTTAATATTTTAAAAGCCGAGTTGCGCACTGATAGTGTTCTTTTGAGTCTCAATCGTGAAATTGCAAAGCGCGAGCGAAAATTTTTGGTAGGCTTACAAAAATAACATATCCTATGTAATCATTCAGAACAAAAAGAAAAAATAGAAACTGTAGGGGTTGTAGACCATATCGGGGATAACCTACATTGTGTCGAAACCATCTGAAATACCCGATAAAATAGCCAAACTATGCTCCGTGAGTCGCTCACCAACTGACCTATCGCATGACACACACAAGAGAACAGCAACCAGGCTTTGTGATATGGGATGAAATTTGAGTTGACAGGGCTTACACCCTTTAGACAGCTAGATATGTGGAACGTAACAATTGAAAAAACTTGATTGAATCTACAGCGCGCGTAGCGCGCCGAAAATTTGGGGTTCTTTTTAGGGAAATTGTCCCTCGAGAGCAAAAAACAGGTAAGCCATCGGGGAGACTAGTCGCCGTCGAGGACTGCATACTTTATCGTTACGACTATGAGCCCCCCTCCCCCCCCCGAAAAAAATGCCCTGATTCCCTCCCTCCTCTTGCCGCTTATCTTTTTTATTATTATAATTATTTTTTGGGGGGGATCTCCTTCATTTTTTCAACATCGCCCATCGCGTCCCCAAAATTTCTGTGGGGGGCACTCTGCCCCCCCTCCCCCTCCCCGCTGGCTACGCTAGTGCATGTAGCCTTGTAAATTCCCCTCTATGTAGCCTATGCGGTATTGAAAATGAAACCGTTTTCCATCTCTTTATAGCCTGTCCAGAGGTGAACCCCCTATGGAGTAAAATTGTCTCAAATCTAAAGGGTACTGTGAATGAGACCAATTTGAACACACGGGTCTTAACTACCCTTTTGATATGTCACATAACAACCATAATCGTTTGCTCATAGACTTTGTACTTACCTCCTATAAATAAATACATTGTATATAAGATTCGTTTATTCATTCTTGATGGCTTCCAGATGTGAACATCGAAAATTATTTCTATATAGTTCCTTTAAGAATAAACTTGAAGGTTTGTTTCATTACTATCAGGAAACAGGTAACCTTTCACAGTTCTGGGATGTTTTCGAAGTTTCATGTGTGTTAAAAGTGGGCACAGAGGAGGATTCTTGCTATCGTTTTGTATTTTACACAGGATAGTCTAAATTACGGAGTGTAAACGATGGGAAACATGTTCATTTTATACCCATTATTAATTAATGTTCAAAAGGTATACCCTTTATGTTAGTGATGGGTGTTAAATTTATTTAAGTAATTAACGTTGAATTGTACCCAATTAAATTAAAGTTGTAAATATATTGTACAATTTATTTTAAATATAATTTTAAATGCGTGAACCATTTGCTCGGTAGCGCTGTCATATCTCCTGTGATCAAGAAACCATCTCTTGATCGCAATATTCTTAAGAATTACAGACCTGTGTCTAATATATTGTTTCTGTCCAAGGTTCTGGAGAAAGTTGTTGCAAAGCAACTTAAGATTCATATTCAGGCTAATAACTTGGATGAAGTGTACCAGTCAGCTTATAGGTCAAATTGTAGCACAGAAACTGCATTACTAAAAGTCAAGTCTGATGTGTTGGGTGCTGTGGACAGGGGGGAGGTGGTTTTTATTGTCCTCCTTGATTTGTCTGCAGCGTTTGATACAGTTGATCATGAACTGTTGCTTCAACGTCTTTATGATAACTTTGGTGTAACTGGTAATGCACTTCGGTGGTTTGAAAGCTAATTGAAAAGTAGAACGTGTTATGAGAACATCAACGGTGTCTCTTCTAATCAAAGTAGGTTGTTGTGTGGGGTACCACAGGGTTCAGTTTTGGGACCTCTTTTGTATGTAATGTATACTCAACCAATGGGTAGCATAATGCAATACCATAATGTGAAATTTCACTCTTATGCTGATGACACTCAGCTCTATGTATCATTCACTCCTAACATATCTAGTGAGGCAGAATTGGCCTTGCATAAATTGCAAGACTGTATTTCGGACATTATGTTGTGGATGAATTCAAATAAGCTTAAATTAAGTAATGACAAAACTGAGTTTTTTATAGCTGGTACAAAACAAAGTCTCCAAAAACTTCCTTCACTACATTTAGAAGTTGGACCCAGTCATATTATCCCCTCTAGTGAAATTCGTAATTTAGGAATTATGTTTGATTCAAACTTCAAAATGACGAAACAGGTTAACAGCCTAGTGTCATCTTGTAATTATCATCTTAGGAATTTATTTCGTATTGGTCGGTACCTGGATGAAGAGACTCGTCATTCTGCTGTCCGTGCTTTCCTCCTATCACGTTTTGATTACGGCAATGCCCTTTTATATGGTGCTTCATCAAAGGACCTCAATCGCCTCCAATCATTGCAAAATCGTTGTGCTAAGTTTATTTTCTCGGCAAGTAGATTAGATAGCCCCAAACCTCTTCTACGTGCTCTTCACTGGTTACCTATTCGCGAAAGAATCCAATTTAAAGTTTGTTTATATGTTTACAAATGTTTGAATGATTTGGCTCCTGCCTATCTCTCTAATATGCTCAAAAGGAAAACCACACCTTTATCTGGTCCTGTTACTAGGTCTGCAATGGACCGGGCCCTACTCCTCATACCTCCTTCCAAGAAGCGAGTAGGTGAGGAGTCCTTTTCGATTGCAGGTCCTATGTTATGGAACTCACTTCCTCCTCACGTACGGAATTCCAAATCTGTTGCGCTGTTCAAAAAACAGCTTAAGACTTATTTAGTTGGTATTATTTAGCTGGTATTATTTTTCTTGGTGTCTTAGCGCATTGATCATATGGAATTTGCGCTTTATAAAAGTTTGTATGTATGTATGTGTATGTAACCAGATAACTTACTTTGTGACCGAGCAATGGGTGAGCCAGTGGGCTCGCCTCCCAATAAAAGAGAGAAAAAAGTGCGCGTCGCCCCATTAATTTTTCACTGTACATGTTCCTTTTATTAGTACCTTAACGTGGGTATAGATCAACTAGAACAAGCAATGATAATGAGTTGATCATAATAACTAATTCACTTGCCCCCCTCCTCCGGTAAGGTAAATTCACAACCTTGCATGTAATTCCGGTTATCATGATAGACTAAACATCAAGAGGTGATTTGTAGTTTCGCGGTACCTTCGATAAATCCTGAATACAATCTTACCTTTTACACTGAGATGCAGCAGATACTACTTGTGTAGAAGGAATTAACGGTGCGCCAATCCCAAATCAATGTAATTCCCTCAGTTACGGTGTTTTCAAGAAGGAAGGGGCAGAATTAGGGGCACCGTCAAGGCTCAAAATATCCACAGTCTCTGGTTTGTTCGGTATCTGATAGTTTAATCATTGAAACATGGCCGTACGGGACTCTTTCTCTCAGGGACCTGTGACTTTTCTCGCGATTCCAGTTCCCAAGCCAGAGCATAATATTTGCCCGACTGAGGCACTGATGTCTACCCGATTCAGCAAGGTTTTGCCCAATTGGGTAGAGCTGCAGCCCCCAATTAGGCAAAACCGTGGAGGGCAATGTTGTAAAGTGAATTATGTCAATGGTAATTTTTTATTTTCTAAGGGCGAGAAATCACCTTGGCTAAGGTTTTGTCCATCACATTTTCAAGTTATTTCATGTCATGTAATTTTTTTAGACGGAAATGATAAATAACATGGATGTAAAAAAAGTGAACTAACAAGAAAATGGTTGCTGGCTTAAAAAATAGCTTAAAAACAAGAACAATTCGCAAGGAAACGAAAGAAACAAGCAGTAGAAAAGGCACAACAAGTAGTACCAAATCTGTACATTGCCTGCAAGGCGTACTTCGCTATTGTTCAACCCGTCTCTTTCTTTTGGTATTACAATAAGGGTAGGCGACCTGCGAGTAGGCCTTTTTGTTTCTGTGTTTTTTACTCTTTTATTGGGAACCGAGCCCACTGGCTCACCCATTGTTCGTTGCTGTGTTATTCCTTTTGCAATACTTCTTGAAATATTTTTTTCTTTTTTATGTTAATAATATGGAAATCCATGAAAGCAGATATGTGGCACGTCATAAGATACAAAGTTTCCTGCTATTGTGATGACATTGTTGGACGAGAGATGTGAATAATCACATGACATCACTATTACTGGATCCGAATGGCGAGAAATTAAAAGTTAATGCTATTGTACTTGACCATGAAGCCATAGTCCAGCGTCTTTTGCACCTGTAACCTAAATTTTTCGCTCACTTCTCGATAAGACTTGCATCAGATAATACGTGTAGTATCGTTTCTGCATATCGTGAGGTTCTAAAACAATTAAAGAGAGATTGCGTTTTCCGAGTTCATCTTGATGACATTTTCAGTGGTGTTTTTGGTTGACTACGTTCTTTCCTTACTTTCAGCAATGTTTTTAGCTTTCATCGTTGCACAGATTTATGTATCTCACCAGCTTGGTCCTCGTTGTAAACAGCGGGGAGATGCTTCAGCTCAAGCGGAGGTAAGTTCTCTACTTTAATGTTTAAGTCTCAGTTGATAAGCTTCAAAGTAAACTCGTAACCATGGGAGCCGAGGGGAAGAACGCCATTCAAAATTTTACGGTCTCATTTCATTGACCCAACTTAGTTTACCCGAACCCCCAAAAGGGCATTTTCACAATAAAATCTATCTTGCCTTTGTAAACCCACCCGTATTACTCGTAATATATGCATAAAAGACCTGTCTGCAAGAATTATATATTTTTTAATTTAACGTTTTGAGGGTCAGGAAGCCATTTGGCTCATCGAGGACCCTATGCCAAAAATCCCTCAATTTCGTTCAGTTTCAAAATTGTTTGAGTATGTTCCACTGGGAATCTTCATTGTTACAGACCCTAACTAAATGTACGGTCTTCTATCTCCTGATTCTATCTCTAAATGCCAAGGGCTAAATGCATATCTCTGTATACTGGTATATGTTCCCAGAGGCCTGGGGTCTTTGTCGTTATTGGTTAACATATATAGGAAGCAATTCTAGACCCAGACTGGGGTGTGAACCTATGCTGTATCGGTCCGGCGTCCGTTTGAGGAAATGTTTGGAATATTCTAAAGACGGAGGAAATAAAACCCAATTTGGAAAACTGATGGTCATTGAGAGTTTGTACATTAGAGATAACCGTAAAGGGAAATTATTCAAATTTGGGAATGTTCCAGACTGAGTAAGCAATCCTTAAATCCCTTGAAAATGTTCGAATATGTGAGGTTCCGAGAGGCACTTTATTTGATATTTGAGCAAATTCCTGTTACGTAAAAGTTTTGGTAGAGTTAACAAAACGAGCAAACGGGGGTTTTCATGTCTCAATCGAAGGAGAGAAGAATACTTTCAATTCCACCATATTTTCCCTCTTGGTCTCATAGATGATCTGTATTAATCTTTGCACAATTTGTAAGATTTATATGTGAAAATAAGTAGTTCTGAGCTGTAAACATTCAAGGGACATGAAGTGGCAACTAACAATTTTGGTTTTATGTTGCTTTTGAAGAATATCATTTAACTTTCTTTAGGTGGAGTGCATCTGCATTTGGTTTTGCCATCATGAAGCTGAAGTGTGCTTTTCGGTTGATGAAGCAACCACACAAGTAACGCCGTTGGCAAATTTTTCATATGCCTAGTTGGGGTGATTGTGTGATCTGTTTTTTTTTTTCTAATTTGGCGCTTAGCTATACGAAGGGGCCTGGCATGTAAAACCTCGTGATCAAAATTTGAAAAGCAAAACTAATGCCAAAATATTATCACCCTCTCGCTTGTGTCACAAATATTGCATCATTTCACATAGACCTGTAGACCTGGAAAAATTATGTAGCTAAAACGTTTTCCTTAACTATAAAGTACATAAGAGGCCCCATAAGTTGCCATTAATCTACCCCCCCCCCCCAAAAAAAAAAAAAAAAAAAAGAGCAAACCACCAATACCTAACGAGCCCAGAAAGATCAGATTCTATTACAGTCATGGAAAAACTTCGTCAATGTTTTACCTCAAAGCGGTACACTGATGTGGGGTTAACAAACCACTCAGGCAGGCTATTCCACTCATTAACAACCGTGTTAGAGCAAATAACAGCTCCCTGGTTAGAGTATGGAAAAACTACCTCGCTCCTTATCTCATGTCTAGCAAAAGACTTATTAAGCTTTTTACCAAGGCTTCTATGCAAGGCTGACGTCTGTGGGTGCTGCATGCCATTATAACCGTGACGGCGGGTGTATTCGAGGATAACCTGGCAAAGTTTAACCAACCAGACCACAGGATTTAGGCAGTAGAGGTAGTAGAAACCAGGGGCGTATATGGCCACAATTGGAAAACAGGCCGTGGACGGCTCGACTTGAACCGATTGGTTGGCAACTGGGACGTAAAACTATAATCTAGCTAACTGTATGGCTCTGGTAGAATTAGAGATCTATTGTCGTATCCCGCCCTCCCAATACGTTGGGTGCACTGTTCTAACACACAAGTATTACGGTTTATATTGTGGGTGCAGTATAACAAAAGTACATGCACTCTACCTTTTACATGCAACCGACAATCCGGTTAACAAAGGTCAAACGTTTGATACTTTATTTTCTCGCCTGGCATTTCATTGTTGAAGGTTTGAATTCACAAAATTTTTAGATGTAGTGATATCCAGTTAAATAAATTAAACGAAAGTGTGCTCCATTCCTGATTATGATATCTGGTCATTTACCGGTGGCGTTGGTCTTTCGGATATCAAGCCTTTACTGAAACATGCCTAACTGTTAGGCCTATAGCACTCGAACAGGACTGTGTGTTCGTCACATGGCCTAGGCTCATTCCTCTCACAACACGAGAGGAAAAAGCCTATGCCATCCAACGAACCCACAGCCCTGTTCGAGGGCTACCATAGGCCTTGCTAGTATGCCTAAGTTCTGGCCTAATCTTGCAGGTTTAATGTTAGTTTAAAACTTTGGGACATGCCACATGTGGCATAGCCTACCCCAATGTTCTGAAGGCATGGGATTTATCCAAAAAACTGATTAATGTGATCAGCTGGGCTGATCACATTAACGGAATAACTTCCAAAGCAAACAGAGTACTTGGCTTGTTACGTCGTAACCTGTACATTTGTTCCCCAAAAGTTAAGGAAGCTGCTTATAAATCCCTTGTTAGACCAAGGTTGGAATACTGCTCAAGTATTTGGGATTCTTACCATCAGGAGCATATTAACAAGCTTGAAGCAGTGCAACGCAGAGCTGCCAGATTCTGTAAAGACCAAAGACATAAAAACAGTGTTTCTTCAATGCTTGCTGACTTAAACTGGCCTACTTTGGAGGAATGCAAGATCAGTGCTAGGTTGAGTTTACTGTACAAGTCTCTCCATCACTTAGTCGTCATTGATCTAAACGGATACATTTTTAAGCCTGACAATAATGGAATCCCTACTTGAAAGTCTTCATCAATCTCCTTTCATCATCCTGCAGTAAAAAAAGACTGTTATAGGTTCTGTTTTATTCCTAGGACAGTGGCAGAGTGGAATTGCTTACCCCAAACTGTAAGGGATTCCCCATCTATTGAAACTAAGCAAATACACAAAATGAACTTGACATCCTTGAGGAGATCTGGATCTATTAATCAGATCTATTTTGCTTGTCCGCTAGCTGTTACACACCCACAACTGTATATCCCATTTGCGGAGAACTGCTCGTAGTATCCAACCAGAACCAAAACACAAAAGGGGGATTTGTTACTGCTAAACCTCAAGTTCAAATAGGCTAACGTTGGATGCTGTCCTAACCGTGGCTTAAGTTATGAGGTTCAGGGGGACAGAAGTGTGGTTCAAAACCCCTGTAACTGATGCAATTTGAAGGATTAACAAGGCCATTTATTCATTTAAGTTCAAACTTTCTTGCAAAGTGTTCTTTTTTGAGTAAGAAACCAAGATATTGACAATTTTCTTATTTTTATGAAAATGAAAGGGGGGATTTTACTCCTTTCAGGAAGGGGGGTAGAGCAAATGCCCCCTTTGCCCCTCTGGCAAAGACACTAGTAGGCTATGCTATATAGCCTTAAAGAGCCAAACTTCTCACCCCAAACTGCAATTTTGGTACGGGGGTACGGAAATTCTCAATTGGCTCAGCTCTTTGATTGGCAGCTAATTCAAACAATGCAGAGTACCAAATCTTATGTTACACAGCATGAACAGTACTGAGAGTGTTTTCATTACATAAATTGAGCTTTTCTATACTCACCTTGAAGCAATAAACAAATTGTATCCGGATGAGGATGAATTTCAGACAATTGTGGGAGGGGCTTCAGTAAGAAGGTTAGGAGAATTGGTACTGTTTGGGGTGAGGGAACTGAGCCTTTAAGGAATATGACAAAGTAAAACCTGGGCCATACATGCTGTACCCAACTGATGCAACCGAGCTTAAGACAGCCTAGGCCTATCTGAAAGAGCAAGAGCAGTCAACCCAACTTGAGTTAGTTTAGTATAGACTATACTTTTTTAACATGATTGGCTCTTGAAAGTCATGTGACAACATCTTTTCTCTTCAAATTGAAATTTACAAGAGTAAGTGTTTAACTTTCCTTGAATATACAACATTAAAGTCATCAAATAGGATGGAAGATACTTTGAAGAAAAATAAAAAGAAAATGATGAATTTTAGCTGTTGCTTCAAAATAGATTTGGGTAGGTGCTCCTGACTTTTAAGACAACCTAGCAGTCAATTAGTATAATTACATAGGCTAGGCTTACAGACTAAAAAGTTCACAACTACTGCCCAAATAAAATTTGTGCACCTAGATTAGGCAAAGGCTAAACCAATACCTTTCAAAAGTTGCACTTCAGATCTTCTGCATGCCTTGGTTTGCATTTTCAGATTCAAATTTTACATTTGAGGAGAAAAAATATTGTCACATGACTTACAAGAATCCTATCCTACTTTAAGTTTGGGTAACATAATTTACTGTTAAACAATTGAACTGTTATCATTTGCAAATTTATATGTTTGCAAATATCACAAACGAGAATTTGGGTAGACACCTTCACTATTTCTATGCAAGACAAGACCTCCTCCTCTACATGAAGGCCAATCACAACTTGAGACTGAAATGTGTGATTATTGTTTGTTAAAGTAGTTAGAAATTCTGATTGTGTATTCACATTGAAACAATGAAGTATTCATTTAAAATGTTTTAGTCAGTGTATCCAAAAATCTAATGGAATTTCAATTTTCTTTGCGGCAAAGAGAAGAAACCTGTGCTGTGCCAGAAGGGATGAATGTGGTAGGATTCGAGAGGACGGAGCTTACCAGCGCAGCTGATCTTGGCTTGGTTCTCGGTCAGGAGAAAGTAAGGTGGGTATTGTTTAGTTTTACAGGTCTCATCAGTTCAACAGTTGATGAAGCAGGCTTTTCTAATATCAGTGGCTACTCAGTAGCACAAATGTAATGATTTCTTTCAAGGTTTCCTACTTTATTTGAATTTAGCATCCCTGCTGGTAATAAACCTTTTGTGATAAACATAGTTTAAATGGAAACAAATATTGGTCAAAGGCACACTCCATTCTGTATTATTATATCCTTTAACTCCTTTGGGAGAAATAAGAAATTAGTAGGTGGGGGAGGTGGCATTCTCACTTTTATTCCCTTCGGTGCCAATGCTGTCGAGACATAGAGTGTAAATCAAAGCAACTGCAAGCACAACACAAAATAATTATGGCATTTGAACATTGTAAAATCCCATTGGTCAGAATAATCCAAGGGCATTTGAGATAGACAAAACACATAGATCTGGAGATGAAAGAGATTTTGGTTATTTGGGAAATATTTCTCATGAAAACTATAAAAAAATAAAGAGTTTTTCATTAAAAATAGAAAGTAGGGTTTCTAATGTGTTGACACACCCTCTCCTCAAAAAGGGGGGGAATTTTCCATCCCCATCCCTTTCTGAAATGATAGGTACCCATTGTAACTAATGCTGTCTCAAAGTGTTCATGTTTTTTTAATGGAGGGACAAAAATGAACATGTTACATTCATAGCCTCTCAATCAGTATGGTACAGGGAAATGCGTGTCCACCAAGCAGGCTGTTAACTAACATGGCCTAGATGTCTGACATTGTATTTGCTTGGCTACTAACCTAAAAACAGGGTACTGGTATCAAAGTGAGTTTTAGCTGGCAACACATTTTTCATGATTCTTTAGTCCTTTATGCTGCTTCTCACTGTCTGCAGTACTGCACACTGTACAGAATGATATCAAAGATTATTTTGTGAGCAATCAGTACAGATTTGGTTATTTTCTCATTTGTCAAATGAAAGTGTTTGGTAGGCTTATATCTTGTGGATCGTCTCAAATTCATTTTCAGTTTACTTTCCTCACAACTTGACTCTGCTAGAAAGCAAAGAAACCTATTACGCACAGAAATTAAAGTGTTACTGCAAATATGAAGAGAGGAGAGGAGAGATGCTCAACCAAAATTAATTTGACAAAAAGTTGACCCATTTGGTTTCAATCTAATATTAATGTCTCCAACTTGTCATTGCTTGTAGAGTAAATTATCTTTAAATGCCAAGAACAATCTCTCCCCAAACTCATTTTGAAACAACAGCTGAGAATCTCACAATTTATTCTTATTTCTCTTCAATGTATCTTCATAACATTTTAGGACTTCATTTTTGCACATTTATTAGGGAAACAAAGCAGTAACTCCTGAAAATTACATCAGTAGAGTGACCGAAAGGCTGACATAAACAAAAAACGCTTACAATTTGTGGTGAAAATTGGTCAAAATCTGCCACCATGCTTTGAATCAATAAAGGTTTACCAACTAACCTATCCTATATATGTGCCACCTTATATACCCATTGTTGTTGATCAATGGTAATTATGTTTGATATATCACTATGATACTGCATATGCCAGTAGTTAATACATATAATTTATTCCTTTCTGCATTTTGTTTTACAGTTACCATACTCCCAAAGTGGGCAGGGCTCTTACGGCTATCTACCAGGATGAATGCAGAGTTGGTGTTCCCACGAAGGCTGCCTTTGAGCCACAAGACCATTCAAGGTGTCATACCAACTGCACCTTTCTAGGAGCTGATTGGTTTTCTTGTAGAAAAGTGGGTATTTTCTTTTTTCTCTTTCTGGTTTTGAAAGCATGTGTTGTTGTTGTTGTTTTGGTGCTGATGGTAAATGATTGTGGTGGTTGTGGTTTGTTGCTGTGGTAGTTGTAATGGTTGTGATTGTGCTGGTGGTTGTAATTGTGATGATCGTGACTGTTGTTCTTTATTTTTGCTGTTCTTGTCATCGTCATTATTAACATTTTTGTTTTTATGTGCAATGTTGTATATATGTGGTTGTTGTAATGGCTGTGATTGTGGTGGTGGTTGTAATTGTGATGATTGTGACTGTTGTTGTCCTTTATTTTTGTTCTTGTCATCGTCATTATTAACATTTTTGTGTTTATGTGCAATGTGTATATATATATCTTTTTTACATAACATTTTATTTCCTCTATATACCATATCGGTATGTCAGCTTGTCATTATCTAACAATTACTGTGCAAACACTTTTGTGTTGGATCTGGAAATTTCCAGAAGGAAACATCATCTAACATTTGAACTGTAATCATTTGAAAATATTTACCAATTTCACACATGGGAATTTTTGCAAGACAAGACAGCCTCTCCTCTACATGGGGATCAATCACAACTTGAGACTGAAATGAGTGATCATTAATCATTAGCTATAAACTCTGTTAAACAGTTTGATGTGTCCATTGTCAGTGTTTTAAATTCATTGTCACATTATCCAACTATACAATGTGTTTGCTTCTGTGGTTTATCATCAGGGACAGGGAAACTGCATTGGTCCAATGAAGTGGTTTTTAAAATTATTTAAATTCCATGCACAGTCACCCCAAATATTTTTGGAAACCGCTAAATGTCATATCTTTCTTTTTTTTATTTCATTCTAAATAATCTTACATAATATTTTAGAAATTAAATTTACATTGTATATCCAATGAAAACCAGGCAGTCACTTTTGGTAAATTTCACATTTGAGGAGAAAAAATATTGTCACCTGCTTCTCAAGAGCCAAACATTAACCTCAACAGTTTTAATAGTACACTACTTCAAGTTGGGACATCTGCTCTCTAACCGTAATGGTGTTGTTTAAAGTGCTTTTATCCAAATTCTCATAGAATTTCAATTTTTTTTTAAGCTAAGAGAGGAAGCCTGTGAATTGCCAGAGTGGATGGAAGTGGTAGAATTTGAGAGGATGGAGCTTAGTAGGCGAGCTGAGCTTGGCTTGGTTTCCAGTCAGGTGAAAGTAAGGTGGGTATTTTAAATTTTTAAATTTACAGGTCTCATCACTTCAACAATTAATGAAATAGGCTACTTTAATATCAGTGGTTAGTGATGTAATTATTTCTCTCTAAGTTTGCTTTTTTATTTGAATTTAGCATCTTTGCTGTTCATTGATTATTTAGTCATCATTTTGTTACTGCAAGAGGGTAAGAAAAGTAAAAGTTAAAGGGAAAAAATGTAATCATTTGAAATTGCAATGACCTTTAATTTCAGTCATGCACATATAAGCATTATGGCAGTGGTTGGAAAAAATTATTGGTCCATTGTTAGCTGTCATGCTGAATTTGTTCTGGGTACGGCAAATATGTTTCCCTCCTACTTAATTAAAAAGTGTAATCACTACACCAAGGAAATCATGTGTTGATTCATTCTATTGAAATGAAGCAAAGGCATGTTAGAGTAGACCTCACCATCTAGTCGGTTGTAGGGTTCATTCATTGACAATGGCTATTATTCCACAGTGGATGGGGCTATTTGTAATTGTAGAGTATGTTGAAAAGGCTCATAGATTCCCAAACCAGGTCAGTTTTGATATGTAGCTGCAAAGCATAAAATGTGTAGTTCTCAGTGTGTCATTCTGACCATTTTCAAATCAAACAATATAGAAACATTGTAGCTGGTTCTATTTTACATCTCTATAAGTTGCATTTTATGTAACATTTATCTAGTCCAATTATTAATATCACTAGACTAATAATAATACACTAGAGAAATGGAAACATTTGCATGCAGAATACTTTTGCTTGCATAATACTGAACTTAGCACAGTCACTAATGCTGTTTGCAGCTATATTTATGATCCCCCTCGTATTGTGCCTGGTTTTGTCTTGCTTGGGATGTGGCATGGAAAGCAAAGTAACCCTTTCAAATATTACATATAATTGTAAATTAAATGCCTATACCAACTACAGTTTGCAGGTTTTCAACCCATATGGTATTATTTGTTTTTTATACAGCTGTCCAAAAAACAAAAACTCTTGTAGGACAAGTTGAAAGCCTCTTAGTGTCAAAAACTTATCTGAATATGATAAACAACAGGGAGTGTCCATTTGAGTTTGAAATTAGGGAGACATCTGACCTAAAACTCTTTCCTATCCTGTAAAGGACTGTACAGGAGGGCAAAATATGGAGATATGTTTCTGAAAATGTAACAATTTCCTGAGGGTCATGCTCTAATGTTTCTCTTTCATGAAATTATTTTTATACCAACTTAACCAATCAAATGGCATTAAAGGTATGCATACAAAGAGAATATTGACCTTAAATAAGAAATTGGTTTCTTTTGACATCTCAGATCAATTGCTGATATGTACATTTCAGTGACTGAGAAAACTGAGAAAGTGACATTGACCAGAGTAGCTAATTAAATTTTGGTGACATCAGTTAAAATCTGCCACCATGTTTTGACCATGTTTTAAGAGGCTCACCAACTAACATGTAAACTTGAAGAGCTTATGTACACCCCTTGTCATTGATCAGTGTTCACTGTGAACCTGTTTTTCTTATATCACCATATGTAGAATCACTGCATACACTTTCAAGATACATTTGATTTATTTCTTTTTGCAAATTTCTTAGTTACCATCCTCCTCGTGTGACCATGACAGCTGTCACAGTCATCTACCAGGATGGTTCTCAAGTTGATGTGCAAACAAGGGCTATCTTTAAACCACTGAACCATCCACGGCATCATACCAACCACACCTTCCAAGGCTTTGACAGGTTTTCTTGTAGAAAAGTGGGTATTTTCTTTCTTTTATTTTCAGGTTTGTGTTCATGTGTCTTTTTTGTTGTTGTTATCATCATTTTTAATGTTTTTGTGTTCGTCATTATTATGGTAATGCTGGCAATTTTGGTGCTGGCACTGGTTTTGCTGATTTTCCAAATGCCTGAGCAGATAAAAAAATACATAAAAAAAAACTTATTCGCAATATGCCTGTTTTTACGGAAGCCGAGAACGGCGCGGTAGGGAGAAAACGCAAATCGATTTCTCTGTACCATGAATTCGAACAAAATAGGAGAGGGCGTACTTCAAGATCGTTTTGTTATAGCATGTAAAGTATTGAGTATCCTCAAAATAAATGGACGAGCCTCATTTCTACTGAAATACAGAGCCTTTCAGACAAGAATAATGTTATTGGTTACGTTTATTTCTACCGTTTAATAAACAAACAAGAAAACGATGAAATACAGGGAAGAAGTTTTTTTATATATTTAGCGCAAAGAGCAAGGGACTCGAAGGTTTATAGAAACTATTTCAGGTAACGAAAACGAGCAATGTATTCGAAAATGAATGAAGCGGGCCGTGGCATTATCTGGTACTACGTAAGCAGTTCCTTGTTTCAGTTTTTATTTTTTTTTTATTTTTTTATTTTTTTTTGCATTTTTAAAGGATTATCCTGTGCTGTATTAGATAGGTAGCTTTTATGCTGTGAGGTGGGACTGAAGACCGCAGATACTTTGAAGTACTTCTGTGTTAGGTTTCTAAAACAAGTAAACTACTAGAAACATTTCTTCTCTTGGTTTTTATATGTTGAGCTTCATCAGTAGTTGGACTTTGTAGTTTGTCCTTACCCTCATTCGATAGAATTTTGCTCTTTTCCAATATTAAGTGCCAGCGTCTTTGCACTACAGGTTTTGTTTTAGCTCTTTGGTTTTGTAAAAGTTTATCATGTCTTCATTGTTTTAAATGGTCTTTTGAGAACTATGAGGCTTGGATATTCTGACTGAAGGGCGGGGTATGGTTATAAACTAACACCCCTACCTAGAGCTACTTATTTATATTACATTTATCAGATAGAGATCTATCGGAGATGTTATTGATGAAGCGCTCGGTTTGTTTCGCCTTTAGACAAAATTGGTAGCTTTAACTACGACCTTTAAGGCTGAACTGGATTCGACACTTTTGAGACTTTTGCACGAAGTTTCTCCCTTTTGGAACCTAACAGAGCAGTACTCCAAAGTATCTGCGGTCTTTAATCCCACCCCACAGCACAAAGATGTTACCTAGGCTGTCTAATTACAAGACAAGATATCCGTTAAGAACGCATAAAAATTCAAAATTGAAACAAGGGACTGCATACGTACCGTATTGTCAGAAAATGCCACCTCCTATACCCATTTTCATTCATTCTTTCGATCGACAAATTCCATTTTGAAGAGGCAGCGGGGGGGGGGGCTTTCACTGGGGATCCTCCCCTATCCCCTGCTGGGTACGCCACTGATTAGCGGGGAGGCACTTCGACTTTTTCGAGGTAAACTGTAATAAAAATTTACAGAATTACAGAGAAAGAAGAAAACTATAAGCCTTAACTGAAAACACTCTAAAACTAGAAATAAAGAAAAATAGAAAAGTAAAATAAAGGAAACTGGTGATAAAAAACTTAACAAATAAAAAATGATATACATAGGCCTAAGTAAAAAGCAGACAAAAAATTTAAAAAAACTAAACAGTAAGAAAAAAACCCAATCTGCAATTAGCTGCAACAAATATTAACAGGTGTAAACTGCTGGAACGGTGCCTATGAGCCGCAAAGTTGATCCTTATTTTTGCTTTGGAAAGGAAGTGACTTTAGAGGTAAGAGCCGGTGTCGTGAAAGAACAAACAGGTCAAGTGTCTTAGTACTTTTCGGATTACTTCAATTTATGATTTTAAATCTCGTTCACTCAGAAACAAGATTATACACCTCTATCATTCAAAGATGAGTACCCGTCACCTGTAAGGTTTCTCTGAAATAACCCGACGAAGCAATACACAAAAATTGCGGTCTTTTCGTACTCCCAAAAGTATTAAGAGTCGCTGATATAACACAATTTCTCAAATTTAAGTTAAAGTTCCGATCAGATATTTACTAAAAGCTTGGGAAAAAAATCGATTTTAATCCGATCCGAATTCGTTGTAGTATGGCCGTGGCTCTATCCTTTTATTTTTCCTTTTTCTTCTCTTTTTCCTTCTTCTCCTTTCCTCACTGCCTCTTTTTCTCACTTTTCTTCTTTCCCCTTCCCTCCCTTTCTCGTCTCATTTCTTTTAGTCTTATCTCTCTTTCTCACTTACCACCCCTTCCTCCTTTCCTGAATACCCGTCTTTTAGTTTTTCATTTTAGAAACCTAACGGGGTAGTACTTTAAAGTGTCTGCGGTAATCCTATTCCACAGCACAAAGTTGTTACCTTTCTTATTACAAGACAGAATTCCTGTTAAATACGAATTAAAGTTCAAAACAATTGAAATAATGGACTACATATGTAGTATCAGATTATAGTACCGCCTAGCTATTTTATTAATTATACAATGAATGCACACGCTAGATTAGGTAATACTTCGCATGTTTTCATTGCCTGTTATAATTTTTGAGACTAAGTAATCTCGCATTTAGTTACCAATATCAAAACACTTAGGTCTACTCCTTTATTTTCATGTTGTTGCAGACAAAAACCGGTACGAATGCACTGTTCTTGTCTCAACGGCTCTGTTTCTGATAGCAATGAGACTCGTCCATTAATACTGAGTGTGTGTGCAATACATAACATGCTGTAACAAGACGTTCTTGAAGTACACCCTCTTTTTTTTGTTGGCCTGATGGTACAGAGAAATCGATTTTCGTTTTCTCCCCACCGCGCCGCTCTCGGCTTCCGTATGTTTTCATTGCAAGGGGTGGATGTCACCTCTTTGTTGCATGAGTGTACTCTCTGTCTGCAGGCATTTATTTGCTGATTTATCTCTTACAGGAAATTTGGTATGTTTAGATGTACCTATATGTGGAGTTGTTTTTGGTACATCCATTAAATTTCTACTGTTTAATATTAGTTTCTTTGCAGGACCTGCAGAGAGACAATATAGAAAATGCATCTCCACAAGATGTGCTCTACATGGAAGAGGATGAAAAAGACAAAGAAAATGATGTTCAAGACAAAGCAACATCATGCTTAATTCTTTTCCTGTATGGCAAGGCTGTTTTAATGGTTTTTATTTTTTTCACATCCACAGAATACAACAAAGAGCCAAAAAAGAAGGACAAAAGAAGACAACAAAGAAAAGAAAAAAATATCTTCTTTAATGTTGTCTTGTGTTGTTGTTTTGTGTTGTAATCTTTTTCTGGGTAGTTATGTCAGTATGTATTCAAATGTAATTGTTTTGTGTGCATGTATTAATGTCTATGTTCTAGTTTGTTTCTTTGCAGGACCTACAGGATGTGCTCCCCATGGAAGAAGAGGATGAAGAAGAAGATGAAGATGGAATGAAGATAACATGAAGAGAAGCTTGCAACATGCATTTTTACTGCCTGGCCAGGCTGTTTTTATTTTCCACAGAACAGAAGACAACAAAGAAGATGATGCAGAAGAAGGAAGAAGGCGACAACAGCAAAAACACACAAGACATTGTATAATATGTCAAATATTATTGTTGAAAAAGATGGAAATCACCTTTATTGCATGAGTATGCAAGGAATACTATTGTTTTTCTTACTTTTTGAGTACTTTTTCCTAATAATCTTCATGCAGGGTGTCTGAGAGTATTATTATTGCCACAGGTGGAAATAACCTTTTGCACTCTGGCTTAAGGTATTTTGGTGTTTTTCAAATTTCTTTCTTTTTTGCAGGGTGCTTAAGAGTGTTTTTATGGAAGTCACTTTTTTAAGTGTATGAATTTGCTCTCTGACTTCAGGCTTTTTTTTTCTATCTTTTTGAGTGATTTATTGTATCAATCTCTCTGCACGGTGTTTGAGTTTTTTTGCCAAAGGTGGAAGTCACCTTTTTAAAAGCATGAGTTTGGTCTCTGAATTCAGCAATTTTATTGTTTTTTTGCCATATCATTGTGTTTTCATTACCTTTTGAGAAATTTATGTTGATAATCTTTATGCTGGGTGACTGGGAGCATTATTCCAAAAGGTGAAAGTCACCTTCTCAAAAATATGAATTTGCTCCCTGACTTCAGGCATTTAATCGTTTTTTCATAATCTTTTTTGTGAAATTATTTATAATCTTTATGCAGAGTGCCTGAGAGTATTAATGCCAAAGGTGAAAGTTGCCTTTTTAAGTGCATGAGTTTGCTCCCTGACTTCAGGCATTTAATTGCTTTGTCATTATCTTTTTTGTGAAATTTATTTTTATGATCTCTCTACAGGGTGCCTGAGGGTATTATTCCAAAAGGTGAAAGTCACCTTTTTAAAAACATGAGTTTGCTCACTGACTTCAGGCATGTTTTTTCATAATCTTTTTTGTGAAATTTATTTTTATAATCTCTATGCAGGGTGTCTGAGAGTATTATTTCCAAAGGTGAAAGTTGCCTTTTTAAGTGCATGAGTTTGCTCCCTGACTTCAGGCATTTAATTGTTTTTTCATAATCTTTTTTGTGAAATTTATTTTCATAATCTTTATGCAGAGTGCCTGAGAGTATTATTCCAAAAGGTGAAAGTCATCTTTTTAAAAACATGAGTTTGCTCACTGACTTCAGGCATTTAATTGTTTTTTCATAATCTTTTTTGTGAAATTTATTTTTATAATCTCTGTACAGGGTGTCTGAGAGTATTATTGCCAAAGGTGGAAGTCACCATTTTAAGTGCATGAGTTCAGGTATTTTATTGTTTAGTCATTTTTTTTTTGTACAGTTATTTTAAAAATCTCTATGTAGGGTTTCTGAGAGTATTATTGCCAAAGGTGAAAGTCACCTATTTAAAGGCATGAGTTAGCTCCCTGACTTCAGTCATAATATTTATTTTTCATTATCTTTTTTTTGTGAAATTTATTTCAATAATCTCTCTGCAGGGTGTCTGAGAGTAGTATTACTAAAGGTGGAAGTCGCCTTTTTGTAAGTGTTTGAGTTTGCTCCCTGACGTCAGTCTTTTCATTGTTTTTTCATTCTTTTTTTTGATCAATTTATTTTGGATAGTCTCTATGGAGGGTGTCTTAATGTATTATTGCCGAAGGTGAAAGTCTCCAAAAGGTATGAGTTTCCTCCCTGATTGCAGCCAATTTATTGTTTTTCTATTATCTTTTTTTGAAAAATTTATTTTAGTAATCTCTATGCATGGTGTCTGAGAGTATTATTTCCAAAGGTGGAAGATATCTTTTTTAGTACATAAGGATGCTCTCTTGCTTGGAGTAATTTATTCTAATAATCTCTTTGCAGAGTGCCTTGGTGTATATTGCAAAAGGTGTGGGAGCCACCTTTTTTAAATGTATGAGTGTGCTCTCTGACTTAACGCATTTAATTTTTTTTATTTCCTACTTTGAATAATTTATTGTGATAATCTACATGCAGGGAGCCTCAGAGTATTATTGCCAAAGGTGGAAGTCACCCTCATAAGTGCATGAGTATATCAGCTCTCTGGTTTGAGGCATTTTGTGTTGTTTTACTTTCCTTGGTGAGTAATTAGCTATATCTAGATATTTGCATGTGTAACTGTTTTGTGTGCATGTATTTAATGTCTGTTTAAGTCTTATCTTTACAGGACCTGCAAGATGTGCTCCCCATGGAAGAAGAGGAGGAAGATGAAGGCAACATGTACAGAAGTGTGCAACATCTCTTTGTACTGCCTGGCAAGACAATGCAAAAGACTGAAGAAGGTAACAGGAAAAAGGCCCTGGAGGTTTTTTGTGTGCAATGTGCCTGAGATTCTTGCAAAAGGTGGAAATGACCTTCATTGAGTAATACAGTACCTCTGTGGTGTGAGACATTTTTCAATTTAAATTTCTCTTTTTTAGTACCAGAGGTGGAAATTCACCATTTTACTTCATGAGAGGTGGAAATTCATTTTACTGCATGAGTATGCTCCAATGCTTCAGGCAATTTTTTATTTCTTTTAGTTTTTCTCTTTCTTAGAATGCATGAGGCAATTGGTGGAAGTCACCACCATTTCCATGAGCATAACTTCTCTAGTTGCTCTTTTCCTAATTTCATATCATTGGAACTTTGAAGCAGTGTGCCTGAATTCATTGGCAGAGGGGGAGGTCTACCTTTCTTTTTGCATATATATATGCTCTCGCCCTGCAGGAATTTTAATTGCTTTAATAATTACTCTCATGTAATATCTTTGTGGTATGAGTGAATCAATGTGGTATGAGTGTGTCCTAGATTATTTTTAAATTGTGGTGAATACTAACCTTTCTTTATTGCATGAGTATACTCTCTAGCCGAAGGCTATTGTGCAGATTTTTCTTTTTCTATTTTTGGGGTAGTATTTTCAAATCCTGAAGGCTAATGCAGAGTGCCTCAAATCATTCACAGGTGTAGAAATTACATTTTTATTGCTTGAGTATACTCTCTGGTTTCATGCATTTTCATTGCTTTCACTTTGCTTGTTATGATAATATAATTAAAAATATGCTGTTCAAAATCATTGGTTGACATACTCCTCTATTGTATGTTTATACTCCCCAGCAGCAGGTAGAATAATCGTCTTTAGGGTAATATTCCAAGTAATAATTGCTGGAGGTTTGTGTGAATCAAAAACATTTTTTTTTCTGATGTATCCTCTCTGATGCATCCATTTTTTTAATGGTTTTGATCTTTATCTGGGGGCAGACATTCTTGCCAGAGGTGAATAACCTTTTTTTATTGCATGAGTGTACTCCCTGGCTTCAAGACTTTATCTTAGCTTTAATTTTCTTTTTCAGATGATACTTTGTTAAATTAAATATGCAATGTGCCCTGACATTTTTGGTTGAGACCACCACCCTTGTTTTACTGTTCTTGTTTGTACTCTCTGGCGGCAAGTATTGAAATGTTTTTGATTCTCTTTTTTGGTAAATTTTTCATAAGAAGTGCAACTAGTGTGCTTGAGATCATTGCCAAAGGGGGGAATTAGTATGCTCTCTTGGCTTCAGGCACTTTTTATTTATTTTTATTTTTTTCTTTTGGGAAAGAGGCGACTAAAGGGAAAAATGTACCCTGTACAATATTTAGATCTTGTTTGAAAGCAAAGTTGAATATGAACAACGTTTGAATTAGTATTTCTAACTATCTCACTAACTAACTTACTTTTGGCTGCATGCATTTTTGATAGGTCTTTTCTTGAGGAATATTTTTCTGGCTTTATAGCATGTTTATTGCTACTGCTATTATTTCTTACGGGTCATAGTTTTTAAACATACAGTATGCCCTGTGGCTGAGAAGAATTGCTAGAGGTGAAAATCATACTCTTTTAATTGCATATGTGCTCTGTATGGCTTCAGGCATTTGTATTGTGCTCAATTTTCTCTTCCAGGTAGTAGTCTTTAGAAATTTATGCAGTGTTTGTCTGATAACACGTACTGCCAGAGGTGAAAGTCACACTCTTTTATTGTATGAGTGTCACCCTCAGGCTTTAGGCATTTGTAATGCTTTAAATTTTCTCATATATGTGCCTGATGTAATTGGTTGAAACCACCACCTTTTATTGTGTGTGTATATATATATTTACTCTGGCTGCAAGCATAATAATTGTTCTTTATATTCTTCTATTGCCTAGTATCATTCCCAGAGGTGGAACCACCTTTTTTTATTTTGCATCAGTATGATATCTGGCTTCAGGCATCTTTTATTTATTGTTTTTCATCTTCTTTTTAAGGCAATACTTTTCTTTTTCAAAAAAGTTGTTCTGTCGATCCCTAAGAAAGTGTTAGAAATGGTCATTTATTTTATGAAATATACTTTTTGGCTGTAGTCATGCCCCTGTGGGCCAGGGGGCTGTAGAATATGCCCACGGTACTTCCTGCCTGTCGTAAAAGGCGACTAAAAGGAAAAACTTACACTGACACTGTACAGTATTTGAACTGTATTTGTAACAATTTGAAAGTGAACTATGTTGAATCTGTATTTCAAACTAACTAAAATATAAATGAACTAATGTGCTAACAAACTAATGAACTAACAAATTAACCAACTAACCAACTAACTTACTGCCAGACTAACTTCTGGCAAAATGCATTTTAATTTTTTTGTTTGGGTAATGTAGATAATGAATTTTTAGCAGAGTGCTTGATACAGTATCATTGTAAGAGGTAAAAATCTATTGCTTGAGCATATTCTCTGGCTTCAGGCATTTATTGCTTTTAATGTTTTCTTATGGGTAATAGTTTTTAAACATTTATACTTTGTATTATAATTTTGTCTTACTGGTGGTAATTTTGAATTCATATGCAGCGTGTCTGAGAAAATTGCCAGAGGATTTAAATCACCTTTTGATTGCTTAAGCATACTCACTGGCTTCAGGCATTTTTGTTGCTTTTACTTTTCTCTTACAGATGTTATTTTTTAAAAATTTATATGCAGTGTGCCTGAGAAGATTGCCAGAGTTGAAAATCATGCTCATTGATTGCATGAGCACACTCTCTGGCTGCAGGCATTTTCATTGCTTTTACTTTTCTCTTACAGATGTTATTTTTTTTTTTAAATTTATATGCATTGTGCCTGAGAAGATTGCCAGAGTTGAAAATCATGCTCATTGATTGCATGAGCACAGCTGGCTTCAGGCATTTTTATTGCTTTTACTTTTCTCTTACAGATGTTATTTTTTAAAAATTATATGCAGTGTGGCTGAGAAGATTGCCAGAGCTGAAAATCATGCTCTTTGATTGCATAAGCCAAATTATTGCGTTGGCTTGAGGCATTTTTACTGCTTTTACTTTTCTCTTGCAGATATAATTTTTTATAAGCATGATTGCCTGAGAAGATCGTCAGAGTTGAAAATCACCTTTAAATTGCTTGATTTCACTTTGGCTCCAGGCATTTTTATTGCTTTTAATTTTTCTTTACATGTTGTTTTTTATTGTCTAACTTTTAGACTTAGTTTCTTCACAGGACCTACTGAGGGACAAAGAAAAGGAAGATGAAGAAGGCAACGTAGAAGATGCAGATGACATCAGCAGAAAGAAGACAACGGTGAAAAGAAGATTCCTGTCAAGACGATACACTGCAGAAGACAACGTAGAAGACGGAAGAATGAAGAAGACATGGAACAGATGTATAGCACATTGGCAAGGCTGTTTTTTATATTTTTTATTACTCTCTCCACAGAAACTAACCCCCTGAAGAAGAAGAATGAAGACAACGGGGAAAAGAGGCATGAAAGTGCCATTGCATACATGCTCAAGAACATAGTTATGTGACTGTTTGGCCATATGAATCTGGTTACATAACAGATCAGTTTTTAGGGTAGGGTGTATAAACAGTAGTGTCCATAGCAAGGTTAGGGTGTAGGCAAATGTGCTGGACTTGTGGGCCTGACACGCCCTGTCCAGCAGCTGCTTATTAGGGCTAGGTGTAGGCCATAATTAATATATGTCTTATTGCAGTATGTTCGGCACATGCTTGCTTCACTTCCAAAAATACAACAGCAGAAACAGAAGAATGAAGACAACGTGGGAATACAAGCTTCCGGACGAAGCTGTTTTTCTTTTTCATTTTTTCTCTCCACAGGAAACAACGCAGAAGGACAACGAAGGCTTCATGGCGAAGCTGTTTTTCTTTTTTTATTTTTTTCTCTCCACAGGAAACAACGCAGAAGGACAACCTATGCTTTCTGGCGAAGCTGTTTTTGGTTTCGATGAAAAGAGAAACCTATGCATTCATGATGGCGTGTGTGTGTATGTATGTGTGTATGTGCGTGTGTATGTGTGTGTGTATGCGTGTGTGTATGTGTGTTTGTGACACTTTGCTTGTTTACACGATATCTTGAGAAGGGAAGATCTGACAGTTCTCAAACTTGGTACACAGATACCCCATACTGAGAGGAAGAACCCTATTTATTTTGGTTGAGGTCAAAGGTCATCTGGGGTCACAGGGGTCAAAAACCAAAATCCTTGTTTACACAATATCTCAAGACAGGAAACTTGGATTAATTTCAAACTTGATATATTGATGCGTTATGATGTAAGGAAGAACCCTATTGATTTTGGTGGAGGTCAAAGGTCATTTGGGGTCACGTGGGGTCAAACCCCGAAATCCTTGTTTACACGATATCTCATGGTAGAAAACTTGGATTAATTTCAAACTTGGTATGTTGATGCGTTATGATGGAAGGAAGAACCCTATTGATTTTGGTGGAGGTCAAAAGGTCATTTGGGGTCACATGGGGTCAAACCCTGAAATCCTTGTTTACACAATATCTCATGGTAGAAAACTTGGATTAATTTCAAACTTGATATGTTGATGCGTTATGATGTAAGGAAGAACCCTATTGATTTTGGTGGAGGTCAAAGGTCATTTGGGGTCACATGGGGTAAAAACCCGAAATCCTTGTTTACACGATATCTCATGGTAGGAAACTTGGATTAATTTCAAACTTGGTATGTTGATGCGTTATGATGTAAGGAAGAACCCTATTGATTGTGGTGGAGGTCAAAGGTCATTTGCAGTCACGTGGGATCAAACCCTGAAATCCTTGTTTACACGATATCTCATGGTAGAAAACTTGGATTAATTTCAAACTTGATGTGTTGATGCGTTATGATGTAAGGAAGAACCCTATTGATTTTGGTGAAGGTCAAAGGTCATTTGGGGTCACGTGGGGTCAAACCCTGAAATTCTTGTTTACACGATATCTCATGGTAGAAAACTTGGATTAATTTCAAACTTGATATGTTGATGCGTTATGATGTAAGGAAGAACCCGATGTATTTTCGTGGAGGTCAAAGGTCATTTGGGGTCACATGGGGGTCAAAACCTGAAATCCTTGTTTACATGATACATTTTGGTAGGAAACTTGGATTCATTTTAATCTTGATAGGCTGATGCATTATGATGTAAGAAATCACCAGATTTATTTTCGTGGAGGTCAAAGGTCATTTGGGGTCACATTGGGTCACACCTGAAATCCTGGTTTACACTGTATCTCAAGGTAGGAAACTTTGATTCATTTCAAACTTGATATGTTGATGTATTATGATGTAAGAAATAACCCAATAAATTTTGGTGGAGGTCAAAGGTCATTTGGGGTCACATGGGGTCAAACTCCGAACTTCTTGTTCACACTATATCTCAAGGTAGGAAGCTTGGATTAATTTCAAACTTGGTATGTTGATGCGTTATGATGTAAGGAAGAACCCTATTGATTTTGGTGGAGGTCAAAGGTCATTTGCAGTCACGTGGGATCAAACCCTGAAATCCTTGTTTACACGATATCTCATGGTAGAAAACTTGGATTAATTTCAAACTTGATGTGTTGATGCGTTATGATGTAAGGAAGAACCCTATTGATTTTGGTGAAGGTCAAAGGTCATTTGGGGTCACGTGGGGTCAAACCCTGAAATTCTTGTTTACACGATATCTCATGGTAGAAAACTTGGATTAATTTCAAACTTGATATGTTGATGCGTTATGATGTAAGGAAGAACCCGATGTATTTTCGTGGAGGTCAAAGGTCATTTGGGGTCACATGGGGGTCAAAACCTGAAATCCTTGTTTGCATGATACATTTTGGTAGGAAACTTGGATTCATTTTAATCTTGATAGGCTGATGCATTATGATGTAAGAAGTCACCAGATTTATTTTCGTGGAGGTCAAAGGTCATTTGGGGTCACATTGGGTCACACCTGAAATCCTGGTTTACACTGTATCTCAAGGTAGGAAACTTTGATTCATTTCAAACTTGATATGTTGATGTATTATGATGTAAGAAATAACCCAATAAATTTTGGTGGAGGTCAAAGGTCATTTGGGGTCACATGGGGTCAAACTCCGAACTTCTTGTTCACACTATATCTCAAGGTAGGAAGCTTGGATTGATTTCAAACTTGATATGTTGATGCGTTATGATGGGAGGAAGAACCCTATTGATTTTGGTAGAGGTCAAAGGTCATTCGGGGTCACATGGGGTCAAACTCAGAAAAACTTGTTTAGGATAGCTCAAGGTACTAAAGGTGGATGGATTTCAAAATTAGTATGTAAATGAATTATGGTGAGAAGATGGTCTGTATAAGGTTTTTTTTGTGTAGGTGAAAGAACATCTGGGGTCATGATCGGTCAAACTTTGAAAAACTTGTCAAAATGTGATATCTCAAGGTAGGAAACTTGGATGGATTTCCTAATTAGTATGTGGATGTGTTATGGTGAGTTGAAAGTACTGTACCTGTTGTTTTTGGTGGAGGTCAATGGTCATCTGGTATCACCTGGCATCAAACTCTGAAAACCTTGTTTGCAGAATATCTTAAGGCACAGTATGAAATTTGGCTTTTTGAATAGAGAAATATTTTGGTTAAAAGAAAAACCAGTCACTTACAGGTGGAGACAAAGGTTATTTTGGGTCACCAGTTGTTACAAGAAATGTAGCATTTTATTGAAAAGAGCATGTATGTATCATCGAAACCTCAATGCATTTTTGCATTCTGGTTTGTTTTTTATTTTTCTTTCTCCACAGGAAACAACGCAGAAGGACAACGTAGGCTTCCTGGCGAAGCTGTTTTTCTTTCTTTATTTTTCTTTCTCCACAGGAAACAACGCAGAAGGACAACGTAGGCTTCCTGGCGAAGCTTTTTTCTTTTTATTTTGTTTTTCCACAGGATCAAGGTTTATACTCACACTGATGAAGGAAGGATGAAGACAACACGGAAAATAGCATAAAATGTGCTGCTGCATATTTGCCTAAGGACATATATTATGTAGCTATAATAAGAAGGGTGGGCAGTTAAGCTAGGCAGACTGATAGGGAGAAGATTAATTGGCAGACTTATGGGCCTCATACGCCCTGTCTGGCCTCTGCAATATTAGGGCTAGGTAGGCAATTTGTGCCTAATGCAATGTGTTACCAGTTACTTTGGCCAGCAGAGATATAGCTATGTATTTTTTGCATGCCTGAAGGTACATGCATGCTTATTTCCTCAAGAAGACATCTGCAGAAGCGATATCAACCTTAACTACTAACCTTACTTCTCTATCTCTCCACAGGTGTGTGTTGGTGGCAATATGCCACAGAGTGTGTGTGATGCGTAATGTGCAGCTACCTTTTGGTGCTGCCACTGGCTAGCTTCGGCAAAAGAGAAGATTGTGTTGGTTTTTCTCTGCCAGTGCAAAGCCTCTCCACCACTAAGACTCTTATAGTGCCTCCACGCGGCAACACACGGTAACTGGGTATCTTCCCCAGGCTAAACTATAAGGGATCTCAGAGAAGCAAGGACCCCAGAGTTGCAGTGCAAAGTGCATTGTGTCTACGTACAGTACTTTCATTTAGATATGTCCTTGTACTGCACCATCCTTGCCCCAGCAATGGGTCAAATTGTCAAGCAGCTAATTGCTTATGAGCATCTTAATCAGAAAATGCTGCCCTCCACATTGGCTGCACGTTAGATTGGGCTGTGAAAATTAAACTTACACCAGGAACTTTCATAAATTACAGTGAATAATGTACATCATGCACATCTGATAGTGGCGTAAATGTCCAAAACTGAGGGTGATATATTTAAGGAAATAGTATTTTGCCTAGGGTTCCACTAAATTTGATGTATTAGTGTTTTCCACAAGCTTTAAGTACTCCTTAATATTTTCTAATCATACTATAAAAAACCAATACCTAATTGTGTCAATTTGAAGATGATGCTCTTCATTTTGTTCTTTGAGGATGGGTTTGCCCCAGCCAAGCTGAAATAAACCATTTCTCCCCTGACTGTGTAATTGTTTTGAAAGATACCAAATGTCTGTAATACATAATTTTAAGCAGATCTCATTTTGTATTATCCTTCCTGGGGATAAATACTTGAGTTTGTAATTTTGAATTGCGATAGTACCATCATATACTACAATTTTATGAGGAAAACAATCACATTGATTCCAATTTTAAAAAGATTCCAATTGATTTTAAGTTTAAAGCTGTTAAAATGCCAACTATGTGTAACATTGCTAAAATGTGCATCTGTTTTTATTTGTCTAGAATCGATGGCAAGTACTGTGAATGACTTGTTTCAGGTATAGTGGCAGTTAAAATCAACATGATGATATGAAGGATTGGGAAGTGCACGTTGTAACCTGTCTATTTTCAATCAGTGGTGTTGCTACCTCAAAACACAATACAAAGTTCATGATTAGGTAAGCAGGATTGTGTAATTATACTGTTAAATCTGTCATATAATATATTGCTTGTTATACTGGCACCTCTGTGATCAAAAACCTGCATTGTTTGATATTTTTTGAAAGTGATAGTGCTATTGGGGCATGAGGAAATTTTTTTGGGCCTCTCATATTTTCCTTTGTCCCTCCCCCTCCCACTAACAGTAGGTCTTTGGATTTAGGTCAACTGAAAACAGAAAATATTTTCTTCTCCTGAGAGAAAAAGGTAGACTGTAAAATTGTAGCAAAATAGTAAAATTTGAGCAGATATTGATTGCCTCAGTTGTTTCTAATAGTGTCAGAAGATTCCATGATGCTTTATCTATCTCATGGCATTGTTGGGTTAAGCATATATTTCCTTATTATGATGGTGTGATTATCACAGCTTCTTACAAGTTGTCCTATATGTACAGCAATGTAGACCAAATTTTTGTCCCCCTTGTAAATTCTCCAAAATTTTAAATTTCAAGAGCAGTCCCTCAAACTAATTTTGTAGAATTGCAGCTATAAATACCACAGTTTTCTTAGTTCTTCTTCAAAGAATCTTTCATAATATTTTATAACTTAAATATTGCATTTGCAAGGTAAACCAAACAGTAACCTCTAATAACTTTCAGGATTTGAGAAGACATGTCACATGACTCTCAACAGCCAATCATGCAAAAGAGCTACTACACGACTTCAATTTGGGGTGACTGCTCCTGCCCTTTAAGGTTATCCAATCTTTTATATAAATCAGACCACTCAAACTTTCAGTGCTTGTTCTTTTGTAGTATTAAATTTAAGAGCTTTTGAATTTTTTGGTCACATCTAGGTTTGTGTGAAAAGTATTCATTTAGTCATGGAAGGTTGTTGTAATTATTTTAAGTATTCCTCTTCTAAAATTACATGGGGGGGGGGGGCTAACCACCAAATCAGCCCAATGTGTTCAACAACATTATAGCAATGTAAGGCGGCCAAAAATGCCTGCAGCAGAAAATGTGGGGAAAGGGGTTGGGTAAAGCCTACCAATCCCCTGTCCCTGATCAATACAGGTACCATGGATATATCTAATTCTGAATTAGGGTGCACACTATGACAATACATTGTTTTCCTCATAGGTGTTGATTGCTCTAAGAATTAGAACTGCATTTTCTATTGGGGTGTCCACATGTTAAGCGTTGAGTACTACTATTGATCTAAACAAACCCACTTCTCTTTTCCAGACCAAGTTTTTCACGGCAAAACCTACCCTGGTAGACAATGACAAGGGGAGGAGATGTTGCTATCTTCCGTTCTTTCAAGACTTGGACCTCATGTATACAACCAAACTATAAAACTAGGCCTGATTGAACTGTTTGGAAATAGCTTACGTGGGCCATAGCCTGCCAGAATTCCAGATTATGCAATACACCTTGTAATAAATATGATGGTGGATCTGCACATAGGGAGTGTTTGAACTGCCCTCTGGATTTCGTCCAGACCATGGCCTGAGCACCCACGTCAGAATCTTAATTGTCAGGGCAGTTTTGCTGTTCTGAATATGTCATTCTTTTAATTATTATGCTAGTGAGGAGATATGTACCCTTTGGACATATTGAGCGAAGGAATGAATGACTTTGATGGAAAACTGGAATTTTCCTCACCAAGATAGGTTCTAAAATTGTTATGACTCTTTGTTATTGTGGCCAGCAAATTTCAACTGTCATTGTCAGATGATCAGGACTAGATGATAATCTATTAAGTTTTCTAAAGAGCAAGTTTCTAGCAGTGATTAAAAATCAAGGAGCTGTGTTCCTGTGTTTATTATGATATATAACTTTGTTTACACAACTTGTGACTAGCTATAAAGGCTTATACATTAGTTCAGTCCGTAGGCAAGTGAGAGTGTGATTTTGTCAGCCATTTCAGGGACCATGATTCACTAATTTTTTGTCTATTTGTACTTTGACCTGTGGCATTTAAAGTGAAGAGCAGTCACCTCCAAACTTATTTTGAAGCAACAGCTAAATTTCAGGTTTCTTCTTATTTCTCTTCAAAGTATCGCTCATAATATTTCAGGAATTCAATATTACATATTCATGGTAAAAACCAAACAGTTACTCCTAGTTTACTTCATATTTGAGGAGAACAAAATATTATCACATGACAAGTTTAGCCAATCATGAAACAGTGCAGTCTGCTACACTACTTCAAGTTGAGAGGTTCACCTAGGTGACTATATGTTAGATTTAATTCAAAATCTGCTCATAATCTGCATGTATTGTGGTCTTAGATTGTTTGTAATGCAGATGAAAGAATTACAAAAACTGATACTGGTGTCCCCCTCCCCTTCCCTTGACAGTTATCAACCAAAACTTGCAGCCCCCTTTGGTATTTATACTCCTAGATATGTCTCTGTATAAGATCATGTTTTTGGTAAGGACGTTGTGTTTAAAAATCTTGCTTTTGATCGTTTCTTGCATATTGTTTTGTTGAACTACTACGATACCTGCATGTTGAAAATTAGCTGGCCAATATTTGCTTTGAATAAAGAAGCTTACTTTTAGAATTGACCTGACTAATTCACTTTGTGTGTATTTATCTTAAAAAGACATAGAAAATAGTCCAATTCAGTCAAGATAACCAGCAATGACAATATTTTTCCCTTTAAAAAATTTGAAAGCTTTTTCTTAATTTACGATATGCCTTTTAGTATTTTCAATTTAGACAGGTGATATTGCTCCTCTTATACATTTTGAATACTCAATGCTAGTTGGGCCCCATATTAAAATATCACAATCCACAGAAAAAAGTTTAAAGGTCAAAATTGTCTTTATTGATGTTTTTTAAGGATTATTTTGCAAAAGTGCATAATTTGGACGTATCAACGCTTATGAAACTAGGTTCAGATATTCCGTCTCTGAATGAAATTAAAAAAAGGGTTATACCTTTGACAGAAAACTAGAAATTTGGGGACATCTTGTGAAATTTTCTTCCAAACTTTTTTAGGTAACCATCAGCACAGAAGTTTAATAAACAAGATCAACTGTATGTTGTTTTCAGTGGGGAAGTAGACCAAATTCCAAAAATGTTTTAAATCGGTAACTATAGCTCTCTTCAGAGCAAGGAAGAACAGTTTGAAAAGGCTGGGGGATGTGAATGTGTGGTCAGTTCCATGAAAGCTTCATTTAGAGATATGATTTACTTGGGTATTAAGGAAAACTCCAGTTGATGTTCAGGACACAAAGGAACAATAAACAATACCATAATCATGGGCGTCCGCAGAAAAAAAGTCGGGGGGGGGGCAAAATTTCTAGGGAGGGGCAAAACCTCCAAGTCACCATGAACTGACACAAAGCATGCGAAAATTTCAGCCCAAAATGCCTCCCAGATCGCCGGAAATGGCATTTCTAAAGCCTATTTTTCGTATAGAAACTTGGAAAACGTTTTTTTTTCGGGTTTTTTGCTTTGATTCTTATTAGTTTTTTATTTTCCGGGGGGGGGGCCCTCCCATACCTGCAGACGCCTATGACCATAATTCATCAATTTAGAGATCTATAGAATTCCACCCTTACGCTCTAATGTACCCTGTCGCTGGTGCTACTGCCATTTTTACTACTTTCAAGTCATTTGGGACTTCCAAAGTGTGCACATACTGTAACATCCATGGAAAGCATACTATCGGACATCATACAGCACCGTACCATGGGCATTGCTGGGAAGATGAACAAAAGTACATGTCTGGGAATTTCTTCAGTGTTTCGTATACCTCTACCCATGATCCATTACTGCAGAATCCCTCAGCCATGGACTTCAGTATGTGTCACCTGATATGCTGCAGTGATCAGTTTTGACCTGTATCTGGATACTGATAGGCCCCTGACAAGAAATCTTCGCTTGCGTGTCGTAAAGAATTCAATGTACTCCCATTTTTTGATGGTAAAGGTTCACACTTTTCAATGATTGATTCACTGGATTGGGTGACTGTCTCGGTTTTAAATGTTCTAAATTCAGTTTTTCAAATGATAACCTTGGCCATTTTTCTTGCATAATGCTTCCGAACTGCATAGGCGGCGGAAGATGGTTTTATTGGGGGCCACAAGTCTTCGGCAGCCGACATAATGGTGACGCCGTAAGGCGTCCGGTTTTGCGTAAAGCACAAAACCCCATCTGCGTGGGGTCCAGGGCCCGCTTAAGGACCCCTGGTGGAGTTCAGGGGAAAGCCCCGTACGAGTCCAATGCAGTGAAGTAGCTAGGTTTTTTTGTGGTGCGGCTATGGGGGGCTGGGTACTTTTGTTAGAGGGCTGGAGTTTACAATCTAAGCGTAGCGCCATCATCATTGGCGCGGAGCGAACAAAGAAAATTTTGGATTTTAAAACCTCCCATATGGCTGGAAATGGCATTTGCCAGGTTTATTTGTCTTTAATTCTGGTGAGAAAAAATTGTGATTTTCCTCAGATTCAAACACACTTGAGATACTGAATTAGCTCAGTTCATTACTCTACTGGACTATGTATCCTAAGATGGTCGCAAATCCGGAACCCTGCTGAATGTTGCAAACAGCTGTTCCAGTGCACGTGTGAGTAAGGTAGTCCCATAGGCGTAGGGGAGCATTTCGGTTTGGGGGCAGAAGATTTTTCCCCGAAAAATGTAATTCTGCCCGTAAGACAGTCAAAGCGGAACGCCACCACCGATTTGCGCGGATCGTCCAGAAAATTTAAAAATTTGTACCTCTCAGGCAGTCGAAAATGACATTTCTCAGGCTAAAAGAGGGATTTAAGTAGTCGCTTTTTATCATAAAATTGCCAGATAAAATGTATCACTACCAATCGATGAAATGGTCCCTGGGGAAACTACACAACGGAACTGAAGACACCCGACTATATATGATTTTACTCTTGAAAAAGTAGGCCTATGTGGATCTTAGCAGTCGCTATTTTGATCAAAAGAATCAGATAAAATGTACCACTACCATTGGATGAAATGATGTAAATCATTTTCTTCTACTATTAGTAACCCCTATTGACAGAATTGTCACGTTACAAGGTGTGTTTAAATGAATTTTCAAGCAGACTTATGAGGAGACATTCTCACACTGCATCATTAAAGCATCGAAAAACAAATTACCCGATTTTCATAACCACCATGGGCGTCCGCAGAAATTTTTTCAAGGGGGGCAAAATCATTCATGGATGATTGAATTGTGTACAATGTAATTTTTAGAATTTTCAATGTAAAAATTTGTTGAAGGGAAATCTGCCTCTCGGTCACGGGCTCGCACGCCTATACACGATAAAACTTACAACTGTCAAACAGTCTATAGCCCTTTAGGCCTATATCCTTTACCCAATTATAAATCATACTACCCCCAACCCCACATTCACCTATCCAATTACATCCGCGCGTCGCCACTTGAGATCAGCACGGAACCAAACCAAGACCAACGCATTCACTAATAGTCGGATGCCATATGAACACTCATAGCTCCCCAGATGCGACAGGCTAGATGCCGATCCAACTGATCTGTCAATTGGTGGATCGCCGACCTGGGGGAGGGGTATAAGGGGAGGGAGTGTCGAAAATTTTTGAATTTTAGAAGTGTCTTTACGCAAAATGATGGCACTTTTTTGACAAATCAGTTCAACACAATTTCGCTAGGTTATCGCCAAAAAAGCTCAGTACGGTACTGAATTTTTCATGCTGCAAATGATTTCCAATAGGCCTACATGTCTTTGTACATCTCGCATGGCTTTCTGACCATGGAAACACACAGTCAAGAACTGTCAAGACAACGTTCGTTTGATGCGAAACTCTGAAACAAGCCCCGCCTCTAACTCTTAAAGCGAGCATTTATTTTTCTATCGCACGCGGCATTGCACAATTTACGCAGTGAGAGGGATATTCCATGCCTGCTGCGAAGGTTAGCTAGTAGCGAACATCATAGGTTCGTACGTACCTACAGTAGCCTAGGCCTATGCATTGTGTAGCAGCGCCAAGCAGTTGAATGTGCTGTTAGATACGATTTACTAAATTTGTAGTTATCGGTAAGCTGAATTATTTGTAAATTTGTGTGGTTCTCTAACTAAGAATACTTCGGCGATTTGAAATGCAGGTTTTTCAGAGGGCTGGACGGGTCAGCGGGTTTTGGTGTTCAAATGCGGGTCACTTGGGAGGTATGACACTACATAGTGTTATACCTCCCTTAGATATCACGAATGATTGTCCCCAAATTACGATTTCACTATCCAGCATACCATCTTCTCTTTTGCTATTCCTGGTCAAATGTCCGCATATTTCACGAGTAGAAACTGACGCTGTGAGTGAAGATATTTTGATGTTTTTTTTTTTCTTCTTTTTTTTTTTATTTTAATTAATTTGGCAATTGAAACGTCCCAACATTTTTTTTAATCTTTGCCCGAATATTTGACCATTTCGGGTTTTGCATGACTACAGTATGAAGTTGGGATGATGAAAACCTTTTTTTTTTCGCATTCCACCCAAATGTGTTTTGGCAAAGATTTGAAGCAATTAAAATAATAGGCCATTTCGGGTATTGTGCTACACAAGATTTAAAAACGGGCTCAAGAATGATTGTTTCTTTTAAGCCGCAGGCTTCCCAAATGTGTCGCGATTTTTTTTATTTCTTTAATTTTTCGTAACTGTGTTACCCTTTCTATGACGCTTTCCCATTTTCGGGCAAATGATTGAAGGAATTTGGATATTCGACAATTTCGAGCATTGTGTTGTGAATATATGTGAAGTAAAGGTCACGAATAATAACTTTTTGAGATACCCGAAGGTGTATCGACTTTTTGGAATCTTGGTTTTTCATTAAAATTTTATTGCGACTATATGACGTTGCTTTCCCTTTTTCCGGTGTATCTTTTTGAGATTTTGGCCACATTAAGGAATTTTCTGAAAACCATCCCATTTTCAGAATTAAAGGGCTGTCCGAATTATTTCCAAATTCTTGCCCGAATTTCGCCCCAAATTCCTGCTCTAATTTAGATTTTGCGGAAATTTGGGGCGGGGGAAGTCAGCCCCCCCCCCCCTCGTACGCCACTCGGTATGCCCACTTCACCCAAGAGCTTAGTGAGGTTCTGTGAGGTAACAGTGGTAAGGTTACGACTCTTGAGACTGCACTGACCCAACATAAGTTTGGTGGTTGCACTGGCCAATGACTGGCAGCAATGGCCGTGCAAAGTGCAAATTCCTTCCGACCATATCAGACCCAAATATTCTACCCACCACGCCAAGTATGATTTTGGAACAATATTGTGCATACGCAGGGATTGAAAAAGCCTACAAGAGATAGAAACATGCCAGATGCTAGGAGTACACTTTAATCCACACCAAGGCAGCCAATTTCTGCCACTCCAAATCTGTTAAAAAATCATCCCCCCAGAAACCTGATGAGTAAAAAGGCAAGAGATTCCGAAGATATGAAGCTTTTCACAGTCTACCTGAATTTATTCCGAAATTCAGAGTGTGGCACAATTGCAGCATTCTTTCAACTGTTTGAAGGGCAAAAATAAACTCTCGTTCAGATTTTCATTAATGTGGGGGTACAACTTTTGCACTCTGAAAAGAAATAATTGAAAAAAATCTCATACAAAATATTGGGAGGGGGAAGGCCCCCTGGCCCCCGCTCCTGCCGCCTATGGTTACTGTATGAAATACTGTGATCAATTTCCCCTCGGAAAGTATTTCCATTATATCATGGTCTATTTTTTCCCTTTCGTTGCGAAATATGTCAAAGTTAGTCCAGTAATTTTCAATTACCACAAATTTGTCTCGAATATTGAGTCAAAGTGTACACATGTGCGCTCTAAGGGGGAACCCCTCATAGCTTTCCGTACAATTTCCGATCCAAGACTGCAGTATTTGACTTAACATATGCTCGAATAGTTGTTATCACCAGAAATACCAAAGGACCCTCAAAAATTTTTCGTCTTCTATCGTGTCTCACTGTAATACATGTAAAAATTGCAGTATTTACGCTCCAAAGTGAGTTTGAGGGCATGCGCAGCAGAGGTTAAGTGACTCCTTCATTGCATCGTGTTAGCAATATCTAAAGCGGAGAGCCACCATTTATTGTCGCAAACCGTTCAAAAAAATGTTGGTCTCAGTAACACACCCCCTAAATTTCAGGAAATGTGCACTTCCCATGCCTTCATACTCGGTAGCAAGGTACAGTACACCGTGGCTTCAACTGGCTTATTGAATACAATTTTCGCATTATGCTTTTCTGTGGCATTAAAATGAAAGAACTTAACAGGCACAAAAGAAGTTCCCCCTCCCATTTGAAAATGTTTAACCTCTTTAAGTGTCTACATATAAATGGGGGAGTTGAGATTTTGGACTTGAACAGAATTAATCCTGAAGGTTTAGTAAGTTTTGCGCTGGCTTGTGTTGGTGTGAAATCCTTTCTTTTGGGAGGAGGGGTGGTTAGTGGCAGAATGGCAGTTAATGTTCCCGAGTCTGCTGATTTCCAAATTTCCTTGGAAGGAGAGCAGTGTTCCCCAACAAGCAGAGCCTGGTATGACAGTTATCAATCCAATAAAGCACTCATGAGTAACTTCTATAGCAACGTGTGGAGAAAGTCACTGTGACAAATATGAGCGAAAATCTATTCAGAATTCTGGAGGCCAGTAACACGAGAGAATTATTTTTGAGATGACAACCACTGCCGAAAGTAAATGAACAAATTTTTCGACAATGAAACATCACCTAAGCTTGGACATCTGTCGTATTTTAGGAAGTTAAACACTTTATCTTGCTCCACCTCCCGCCTATAAGTCCACACTGTGATCTGAGTATATCTGCCACTACCAGCTGACCGCGCGGAACGTACCGAAAACAGTTTCCCAAAAATATGTTATTCATTAACAGCGTCAAAATGTCTCCATTTTGCTAATCTCATGTTAAGGCAAAGGTGTTTTTTTCTTCCAGTAGCTGACTGTACCCTAACAAGTCATGCGTTCTGAAAACTCATATCACCGCATCCAATTTTGACTGTTCATCATCTAGTAAGAAGGAACTAATATAGGGTTCACAGTGCAGGTTTAGTTGACCCTGACAAGCCCTTATTTTACATAATCAGAAAAATGAGACGTTTTTGCCCGTAAAGTTTTTATTACCTGTGGAAACTGTCCCGAGTTTTGCCAAACCCGGGGAAAGGTGGGAAGGGTATGAACCCCTCACCCCCATCTCTCTTGTCCAGTTTGCTAATTGCTTGAAACATTTAAAGTGACAATGGCCTATGGAAACGGGGATTTAGATCAGTAGAGACAAAGACTTCACAAAATATCAGCACCTAACTAACTAGTGTATGTCCAAAAAGGCTTGAATGGGTTTTATGGATGATGAAAACACAAAAAATTGAGCATCTGATGTGCTTTAAGGTGATTGCGATAACACCAATTACATTAGAGTGACAGGGTTATATAGAAAACTTGATACATTATTTCGAGCTGGCTTCTCAGAATAAAAAAAAACTTTAAAAATTTGAAGGGCACAACACCGTATAAAATTGAATGTATGTCTTACCTGCTAAAATCATCACTGAAAAGATCAGGACCGCTACCACAGGTTGGCGATTGTATCGGAGGACAACATTAAAAAGTAAAATCGGACACCAAAGAAAATGATGTGATTAGGACGGCCCAGAATATAGATTCGGTGTATATGTAAATGTGACTGTACCTGTGTACCTATCCGAGATGATCCCGCTGGGACCTGCCACCGTCAGGTGATGCCTTTTTTTTGGGGGGGGGGGGTTATCCTCGATAATTGTTTCTTCATTGAAAGTGCCCTGGCTATAGGCATGGTCCATCCATACACATCCCACGGTCATATAGGTTAATCTTATGTATCAATGTGGTCTTGGTAAGCTACAGTCCTTCTAATGGGCGTCATAATTGTATAAGTATACTTCAAAATGTGTAATAGGGTCTATGTCACTTTTTATCATTCAGGCCCTTTCAAATTGAAAAAAAAAATCCAGGGGAGACACCCTCCTCTTACATCCCTTTCTGAGAACGTCAATTAACCACATTTTACTTCCCTTCTATTGATGTGAGGAATAACAAAGGAAACTTACATGGAAACACGTGAGAAATTTGGTCAGACTTCGAGGCCAGACAGACCTATAGTTTATCACAGAAAATATTAGAGGACTCATGACGTCACCAGGGGGGTGCGGAGGGTGCGAACGCACCCCCCTCCAGACCCGACGGCAAAAAAGGGGGGCGTCGCCGCCGGGTGTGGAGTGTCGCCGGGTGTGGAGATTTTTTTTTAAATGCTGTCGGAATTTTGTAAGGAACGGCGAAACGGCAATCTGTCCTACGTTTTCACTACTTCTAGACTATCATGTGGCCAAGCATCAGCTCGTCGTTGATCCATGACTATTTCATGGATATATTCGGTAAAAAAGCTTTCCTATTTTCCGCCTCTCAATAAAAAATCTTAGCCCCAAGCAACGACCAATAGTCAGTTCGTAGCAGTACGGGTTGGCGTTTTACGCTACCGAATTCATTCATTCATTTATTTGTTTTTCCACATTGTCAAAAAATATACAGAGAGGAGCTAGAACATAACAAAATAATTGTGGATGGAAGTGAACTTTAAACCCTTATGGGCTTGACAACGAAGATCAATCCCGACGAAAAGAAACCTAGTTACCAAACGCATACAGTCAGTACCTTTTATTAAATACCATTCCAACTTACTTCGTCCCTTCCTAACCCCCACCCCACCCTCACTTAAGACAAACAATAAATCACCCTCTATGGTTAAAACCCTTTGGTTGTGCTGGTTACAGTCAACAACCCATAAAAAAAAAGAAAAAATAACAAAAGTTTTCAAAACTGACGAATGTAATAATGCTAAAGGCATTTTCTGAAAGTTGCAACAGATTGTTTTGTAAGAACTCTGATTGGTAATGAATTCCACAGAGAAATAGACCTAGACCTGTAGCTAAGCTGGTTACGAGATTTACGATACAAAGTGTTACGAAGCTTGTGTACATGGCGCCGGGCATAATTGTGAATAAAATGATTATATGCATAGAAAGAGGAAAACGAGCTAGGAAGAAGATTATTTACACAACGGTATGTGAAAGTAGCTACGTTTAAGGATATGAGATCGTCTAACTTAAGTAATTTTAAATAACGAAATATTCCATTTGTGCTACTACGTAGTGACGCACAGGTGATGTTTCTTACGGCTCTCTTTAGAAGTATATACAATTTATTAAGATTTGTCTTGGTTGTACCAGACCAAATCGATAAGCAGAAGGAAAGATGGGACAATACAAGGCTTAGATAAAGAGATCGCATAATTTTCTGAGGTAGTATGTGCTTTAATTTTGACTAAATTCCAATACCTTTAGAAATCTGATTTGAAATATGACAAACATGGTTTTACCATTAGAGATTTGCATCAATATGAACACCCCAAATTTTTGTACTATCAACCCTCTCTAGATGAATACCGGTCATAGTAACATCTACATCAGTATTAACCTTACCGTAATTGAACATAATATAATGCGTCTTTTCCACATTAATAGACAACATGTTTGAAGAAAACCAGTCATAAAAACTTTGAAGCTCATTACAAGCAGTTCTCTCCAAACTATCTAAATTATTTTCAGTGAAAAATATGTTTGTGTCGTCGGCAAAAAGAATTAAGGAACATTTCTTCGAGACTGTACAAATATCGTTTACATACAAAATAAAAAGCAGAGGTCCTAGAATGGAGTCTTGGGGGCGCCACATTTTACAGTGAGATTGTCTGAACATGTTCCATTGACAGTTGTGAACTGCTCCCTATTAGACAGGTAGCTAGAAAACCCGGAATGGGCTGGACCTCTTATTCCGTGATGTGTGAGTTTATGTGATAAAACGCTATGATCTATCGTGCCAATGGCTTTGGAAAGGTCGAGAAAACCCCAATGCAATATTTACTAGTCTAAAGCACTGTAAAGCTTATCAATAGTGTCAGTTCAATTGAGAGACTAGGCCTAAAACTATATCGATACTCATGTAAAATACCAAACTACTCAAAAATGTGTTCAGTCCATTAATCTTTCAAGGATTTTCGAAAGCATGGTAGGATTGATACAGGATAATTGCCAATAGAGTTGGCATTGCCTTTCTTAAAAAGGGGAATAACTTTGGCTAGTTTAAGTTTATCTGGAAAAATCCCAGTTCTGAGAGATAAGTTGAAGATGTGGCAAAGAGGCCTCAAAATGTAGGGTATAACTTTCCTTACAATATTTGGTCTAAGATTATCGACACCAGCTGCTTTTCGGTTTTTGGGTCTAGAGAACCAGTTGCTATCTTTTCGACCTCCTCCTCAGTTGTAGGAAAAAGAAAAAGAAAACTTGGATTTGGATCACAAAGGTAATTACCAGGAAGTGTAACAGAGTGAATTTTGCCGCTATAAGGAATGGCCCAAGTTTACGAAATGATCATTAAGGCTGTTGGCAATTTCGTGTTTATTACTGTCATTATTATGACAGTATTATGGCCAATTTTAAAGGTTTCAGGCAAATTTGCTTTATTATTGTTGTTATTATTTAAAAGCTCGGTCACAATTTTCCAAGTCCCTTTCATGTCATTCCTATTCTTCTGAAATTTATCAAAATAAAAGTTCTTCTTTGCACTACAAACGACATGGTTAAGTTTATTACGAAATTTTGTAAAAATTTATTTATTTTCAATAGATGGGTTTCTTAAAAATTGCCTGTAAAGTTTATCCTTTCCCTTTATGGAAGAAAAGAACCCCTTACGTGATCCATGGCGACATTTTCTTTTTGCTGTTACCTTTAACACGTATCATAGGAAAATGTTCATCATGAATATCTTTGAAAAAAACATAAAAACTATCAAACGCCGAATCTGTATCATTCTTACTTGGTACATGTTGCCAATTTAGGGCAGAAATGCGTAAAACAAACAAGCGAATGTTGATTTTCTGAAAAATTTTGAATATGTACATCACGATTACCCTCGGGAATTTTGCACTTGGAAGAAGTATTAAGAAATATCGGAAAGTGATCACCTATATCAGTCACTAATACACCATCTCTTAAATTATGACTGGCATCATCAATAAACGCGAATTTTGCAGTACAACACTGTGGCCTAGTTATAGTCTAGTCCATGTGACAGTATTTCTTATAACAGGAAACAGTCACTTCATCCAAGTTGTGTTTTAGTGTAAAACAGTTTATACTTTATAGTCCCCGTCAGGACATTGGTTCAAAATCGTGAACAGACTCATCATGGAGGAGTGAACCAAATTAGAAACAGACTAAATTTTGAACTGTGAGTGTTTGTTACTTAATATGCAATTGTGTTAGGGTCAAATTTATTTGTTAGTCAATCATTCATATGTGTTTTCAAGGAGAATATAATGATTAAAATTATCAATCACCCTCCCTTGGTATGCACCAGATTGCGCCATTTTAAGTTGAAAAATTGCAAAGTCCCCTACCATGGGAGGGTGGCCCTCCCATGCCCACCCCCTTCTGCTACTTCGTGGCCTCGTCCACAACAATTTCCTCACTCACATGCTCGATTTTCAAAACGCACCCCCACCCCTTTGAAAAAAACTGGTGACGGCCCTGAATTGTAACCAACAAAATTAAAACAAAAAGGAAAATTTCTATTTTTGAGCTCGTTTCGACAATTTCTTCTTGGTCACCGCCCTGGTGGAATGAAAATGTCACGAACGAACAACTTTCTTATTCAGTATAACACATCACAAATTAAATACGTCATAACCTCAGCAAGATGGGTTGCCCTTAAAACTTGTACCAACGGAGAAAAAATTACTTCAAAATATGCCGACGATTTTTCTTTCATAAGGTTAAAACATTTTGATTGCCAGGAAGTCATTTGGCTCTCCGAGGACTCTATGCCAGAGTGAGCACATTAAGCTACATTTTTGCTATACCCTTTACATCCGCAAGATATTCAAACATTCCAATAGTAACAGAATTCAAGGACAAGCAGGACACCTAATAGCAAAAAATAAATAAATAAATAAAATAAAATAAATAAAAAAAAACCTAAAAAATTAAAAAAACGATCAATGGCAACCCCCTGGAAAATATTTGGGGAAATTTGATGAAATTGGGGGAATCGATTAATTTTCTTACTCTAACAAAAATTTCTCAAAATTTTTGTTAGAACAAAAATTCTGAGAAATTTCTCATACGTAATTCGTATTTTCATGTAACAAATTAACCCAGATTTGAGATTTCGTCAGTGTCGCATGAACCGGCCCTATACGCTTTCCACAGAAATGTCCTTGCCGCGTAGCAGATTGAATGTTCTCTTGTATACGCGCGGTTTTTATGATCAGTGCATTTCAGTGTACATGAAGCTGTTATCCAGGAATTCAACAACATCTGATACAGTACAACTAACACTGAAAGGCTATAAACCCGAACTTATCCCCTTGCACACAGTCTATGCGTTGTACACTTTGGGAATTCAGTAAAAGGATGTGAAAACTGACAAGTCACCAACGTAGACCCCCCCCCCCCCCCGAGTTTATTATGTTGTCCCGCAAGCTAGTAGTAGCTATACCAGTTTTACTCAGGGTACATAACGATGGATGGGGCTGAAACAATCCATGGCCAACGATTAACTTAAAGTTAGTCTAGAAATTAGAATGAACGGGATCCATTGGCATACTTAGATTTTGTTACTTAGCCCAATCCTTGGAGGCTTACAGGGTAGTTCGCGAGCAAACTTTCTGCTCACTTGGGGTGTAACAATAAACGGGTCCATGAGTGCCTTGTAGCCTTCTTCACTTAACAGACTGCTGTTCTAACAGGATATCCTATGTGATCGAGCCACTATTAAGCCTTCTTTTAGTGGCGTACGAAGGGGAGGGCGCCATTGGGCCATGCCTCCTCACATATACCATTTTCCTTTGTTCTTAAAAATAAGTAATTAAACTTTAGTAACGCAGATTTTACTTCAAAAGATAGTATATGTGGCACCAGATTGCATATGAGGACACCCAATTTTTCGAAAATTTTCAAAGGGGGATTGTCTCTACAAGTACGTCCCTCAGTGATGTCAACATTTTAATTCCTACAAATAGGCAAATTCTGTCGAATTTCAATTTCTACTTTTAAGGGAAACTCTGTTTCCCACTAGTGGCATCGATAAAAATAAAGACTACATGTTTAGATTCTCTTTACAAGCATGATTACGCTATTTTTGACCATCTGAGGGGTCTGATTTTTCGATTTTTTTTTACGCTCCGCGCCAACCAATGGTGGCGTTTCGCTCAGTCTTTTGGGCAAAATTACATTTTTGGGTCAGAAAACTCCTTAATTCTCTGATCAATTTTCAGTTTGCGAACATATTTTGAAGGAAAGATTTAATTTGCAAACGACAAAAGAAGGTAGTGACTGGGTAGATTCTTCGTATAAGTCTGGAAAATGCTATTTCCGGCCATCTGAGGGGTCTGATTTTTCGAAATTTTCTCTACGATCCTCGCCAACCAATGGTGGCGCTCCGCTTAAATAATCGTCATGACAACGTAACGTTTTGTGGTCAGGAAAAACCACAAATCCTATACCAATCAATTCTCTTTTATTTGACTTCTAAAAGTGTGCAAATTTAATGATAAGTTTTACTTCGTAAGGTAGCATAAATGGCATAAGAGTGCATGTTAAGACACAAAAGTTTCAGTTTTATCCTCATGAACCACCACGATTCAACTTTTTCACACTGTTCCTGTCAAAGTCGAAAAATCTTGCACTATTTTGCATCTAGGCTCCTTGAAAACGTCAAAAAATTTCCGGTCACCCTTCCCCGTGACCATAATGCATGCCCATCCCCCTTCAGAGAAATCATGGGCACCCCACTGCATTAGTACATACAAATAAACCATATATTGTTGACCAAAATAATATACTAAGAGCTGTTAGTTCCAATTGCTCTTTGTTATACTTTAAGATTAAAAATGCAGGTAATATTACATAATGACATGGTAATGTTGTTATACTTGTCAATTAACATTTTTTATATAAAATACATACACATTGGAAAAATTTGGGGGAAATTTCATACCTTAATTTGCCCCCCCCCCCCCCCGCCACTGGAAAATCCTAGCACTGCCGCCTGCTCAACCCTGGGAGTTGTTTGTTACAACATTCTACTTTACATGAGGACTGAGACGCAATGCAATAGCGGACTTGGTCAAGTTTAAAAGAACTATCATGATGTATTCCGTCCTTTTATGAAACAGAACACCGTGAACTACAAACAATGTTTTTGTTGTTAGAAGCTGCTTATGGGCGCCCCTAAGAGGCTTATTCCATAGTTCCAACGGTCCAATAGGGTCAGAACCCATGGTCCAACCTTGCAATGCAAAAACACCTAAAATAGCGGGGTTTCCCACAATATCCTTAGACTTTTCCCCCATCTTGTGCCCACCCCCACACCCCCCCCCCCATGACACAATCCTGGCTACGCCTGCTGTATGATAATGCAAGTTTAAAGTGCAAAGGGGGGGGGTGCAAGGGAGGACTGGACTAGAGCAGGAACTTCGTTTCGACTCATAGATATTATCCTACTCTATGTTTCGACTACATTCTTGATTATGCAACTGTACGACTTTGAAAACGCCTTGATGATTTTTCTCCAATGATTCAATGTTTGTCTTTACTGCCGTGAATTTTAGGTAAAATGGAAGCTAAGTAGTGATCGATTCATAGAAAAATTGTTTTTTCTCCCTCTTCTTCAGTTCCTTCGGTAGACAAGTAGGATAATATAAACTATGTACGCCAAAATGTGTAATCCCTCCGTTAGGGTTAGGATTTGACCGATAGGAGGGTCAAACTCCTCGATGACGAACTTCAGCCTGCAAAGTACAATCAAGAGTGGCGGCTTCTCGTAAGGTCGGATGTCGAGAGCTGAAGTTTCGTCGTGCATTTTGAATTTTGTTTCAAGCAAAAGCTGTGGATAAAGTTTTATCCCACCTACCCATTTTCCCCGATGTTGGGCCTTTCCTTAAAAAATTACAAGGTTCACCGACTAAGGGTAACGTAAGATACGGTAGTGTATCGGCTACTCTTACTTACTTGAGTCGGCGCTCTGTCATTAATTGTAGCCACTGAGGTACTCTCAATATGGATTTGCTTCAAGCCACTCCATACGCGTCACCCCTTGCAGTTTATGAGTTGGTGGTTGCCGGCTGGCACATCAAAATTTCATACCGCGACCAACAAATTTATGAGCTAAAAGTGCCTAAATATAAACACTGTGACCCCCCCCCCCCCAGTCCTGCAGACAAAGCATACGAATTTGTTTTCTTTTGTTTACAAATAACATGACGAACTTGGGGAATGTTTTCGGTAACTTACCAAACTGGCGTCTTTTGACACCATTATGTCAAAATGTAGGCCTACTCCTAATAAACAAAGTATCAGGAGCCTAGCGGGTCCTTTTGTGGCATTTTGGGTCAGGATTTGATATTCACCGGGAAATTTTAGTACCGCGGTCAAAAAATTTGTGGCCATTTTTGTAACCGTATATCAAAGTTTATTGGGTAAAAAGGAAATATTAATATTTCCAGACTGGGTGAAAAGTTCTGAGAGATATTATGAGCCGCATAGATTGAGCTATACTATATGGAAGTTCTAAAATGAAACAAACAGGCTTCATATAATGTCAGGTATCTAGTAAAAATTGTACTTTACCTACAGGCTAACTAAAATGGTAATGATAAGTAAATATTTTCCAAATTTTACATTTACAAATTTCGATTGGAAATGCATTATTTTAAAATGATATCTGGCAGTTTAATCTATTTTCCTGAAATACTGAAGCTAAATGAGCCCCATAATACACATTGTCTTGCCATAGGGACTTGTGTCGGAAAACCAAACACATGATGAACTATTTTCTAATGAACTGAAAGAGCCGTTCAAGCTCCCGATAGTCATGCCTTTAGACACCATACACATTCAATGCTTCTCAATGTCCAGCTTATCAATGTTTTTGCTAGTTAGGATGTTAGATGTTACTGATTTATCACATTTATTCGCACAAAAGTATTTTGGATACAGTTTTCAATAATCAGACAGAAACTCGTACCAGGTGTCAGAAATGTGAAACTGATGCTAAGCAGACAATAAAAATTCACACTAGGTGCAGCTCACCGTTTAAATAACCATTGCGCCTTTGTACATGTATTATTCTACAGAACCATTGTTTAAAAGGAAAGCCAATCACGTTAATTATTTCCTTGAAATTTTCAAGAAGTTAAAAATTAGTAGTTTTGCTTCAGAATTGTAAAAAAAGCCTACGAGAACAAATGCAACTCTTTTCTTTCATTTTACTTTTTTGTTGCTACGGGTCGTAATAAATTCAAATAAAATGGTACAAAACAACTTGTAATTTTTATTCCAATAATGCTTCCCGATTTCCCGATATTGTCAACAAGTGGATAATATTTCCCAGGAGGGAAATACCGGGCGGAAAATACCACCCCGATATCAATCCATGCCAATCTTGATTTGCCGGGGAGGAGGGGTATTATGGGCCGAGAAGTTTGCGGTCTTATCAAGTTTTGAGTGAGAATGAAGCGAAAGTAACTTGCAGGTAAAGAAAAGTTAGAGCTGTTTTAATTAAAATCTTCAAGGTCATCCCCATGGAAGTGCTACGAATGGCCAATTTGTCAGCAATGTGGTAAGGATATCATGCAAAAAGAGCTTTGGCAATATCAGGGAGCTGTTACTAGAGGCCGAGCTCCCTGATGATACACCATTCCTTTTTATCTTTCTTTCTGTTACTTTTTCAACATAAGCGCATCCCTGAAATTAAGTAGACCACCACCTCCACAAAATGGGCTGCATTATGCCCAAAAACTTTCCCTACAGAGTAAGGTATTAAATTCGTAAGGTTGCATCCTCAGCTCTACCTAAGGAAGACATGGGAAAACTCAAACACAAACAGGCTCAGTTGAAAGAAATAACTAAATGTATTTCTTTACGAAGCAGAGCACCATGAAACAAGGTCAATATTCACCAATATTGTTGGAAGCTGGGTAAAGGTTCCCGTAAGAGGCTTTTTCCCAAAGATGAAATTAAAAACGTACTTTTTAAGTCGATTAGTTTTTAATAGGCCTATTCATTCATGCAGACTCGCATAAAGTGTTCTCCAGTCTCCACTCGATTCAATTCCGTCCCAACAAATACAGAAGTTCTCGGAAGCTACGTTTCCGAGGCACCCTCTCGTTTCACGGAGTTTCTCGCTGAAACGGTTTTGAAACTGCATTTCCTAGGTTTTTGTTATTGGTAGTTTCGTACCAAACACCGATTACACGAATTACCGGAGTTTTATGTCAAAATTGGGAACCCATTCCTAAAAAATGAAAATACCACTTCGCTACCGAAAAAAGGCAACATTTCTCCTTCGGTTCTGGTACTCAAAATAATTAAATCCCGGCCGGTATGTGGTTTTCACGCGACATCACTTCGCCCAACCCTAACGAGAATTATCTCGAAAGTTTTTAAGTCACATTATTCCGCAGGCTGGTATGGTGCGTTGAAGTGTCGCTTAAGTGCCTAATACATGTAATCTGTGGCGTAACCTTGAAGAGGGGATAGTGGCATCGCCTGCCTAACTCTGTAAAATGAAAAATTCGGAAATTTGCCGTTTGTGACACCAGTCAACTACAGTGTGGTTTTCTGAACTCTTCTTCCATGAAATTCCGAATTCTCTCCAAATGAATGTACATATGTCATTTATTTCAAAAAGCAAAATTTCCCCTCGCTTCGGGAGCTGCACATTGCAATTCCTAAGGCAGTAGTGCTCGCACACAAGTTCAGTTTGGTTAACTTTTCCAAGCTCTTGAAATAACAAAATCGGAAATTCATCAGGTGACACTGGCAATTACAGAGCTATTTTCATAAATTTTCTCACATAAAATTCCAAATTTTCTCCAATCTGATCTCTTTACTTTTAAAATGTAGTCGGAGTGCCTCAATTCGTTGGTCTCAGATGGCAATGTGTATGGTACAACGATGTTTGCTCGCCATGCAATATCAGATTTGCCAATAGGAAAGCGGATTCTTTAGATTTTATTTGTTTCATCCTTTAAAATCGTTCAATTCAAATTTTAATTGTTCAACTTAGTTTTTATGAAAAATTTCGCCACGCTTTTCCTGCCATTGTCAAAATTAATGCCTTAGTCATGGTCATGACCAGATGGCTTTGACTACTTAAGTGCCTTGAAAGTGGACCCCGGAACAAAAAAAATAATTGTATGAATTTCAGATAATGATCAATTCAGTTTAAAATTTTACTTCCAACAAACTAAGTGTATTACAGCCCGATTAAATCACGGATTCTTCAAAACTTTAGCTCTACATCCAAAAGCATTTAGCAAGTCTGAAAGTGCAACCAATGACCTTTTGTTTTCTTTTCAAATCATCTTCGAATTGTATGACAACCCTTACCTCTCCATCAATTTCCCATACACATTGCAATTACTGCAAATGCGTTTTCGTTTGCATTGCAAGATTTATCTTAACGCAGATAGTGGTCTTACCCCCTCGCAACCGCTTAAAGGTCAAAAGCAGACACCGAACTTATTTTGAACCAACAGCTAAATATCACAATTTTCTTCTTTATTTCTCTTCAAAGTATCTCTCATCACATTTTATGACTCCAATATTGCATATTCAAGGTATACCAATCACTCACTTTTGAAGACAGTGTTGTCACATGACTCTCGAAAGACAATCATGAAACAGGACAGCTCAGTACACCTCTTTGAGTTGACTACTCTTGCCCTTTTTACTTCCGCTCACAAATAAAACGGGGTTGCGATGCCATCGTTTGGGAAATAAGTTCGACTTTGACTAGAGAATATTTCCTCATAAATAATGAAATATGGCCAAGCTGTACTTTTCAAGGGATCACTTCACTGCACTATGGACATTTGAAATGTCTAACACCTCAGAGCTTATGGCCATGGGCTTTTCTTCTGCACCGAACACCGCAGTTTTCATCATATGTTCTCAAGTGTAACCTTTACAGGAACAAAAACTTCTTTCTTCAAAATATGACAACTTGAAACATGTCTGGAAAGTCCTTGGCCTTGGTCATAGCCCAATACATCCACTTGACTTATGAGCAAGGCCAGTCATACCAATTCCATTTTAGTCTAGGAGTCTATCCTGTATAATCAATGGGTCTAGCTTATTGACAATTATGTGACAATATGTTTTCTCAATGAATCATGAAATTTATGGAAAGTAAATCCACTGCTTTTCCTTGGACATGCTATATTTCAGTTCTGAAATATAATGAAATGTACCACAAAGAGGAATAAGGCAATATTATTTGAAAAGAGTTGCTGTTACAAAATTTGGGGTGACTGCTCTTGCCCTTTAATATTACACATGCCTTTAAAAACTCCTGTTATAACATTCCAGATAGGGTTGGGCTTGGTACATCCACCCAAACCTTTACAAGATGTAACCCACACATTTCTAAAATAGCCAACACCATGAAATTCTTGTTGGAAACAAAACAAGACTCTCTGATGCTTTAAATGTTTTCCAAATTTATTTCAACAATATTAGCTGGACAATTTGTAAATACTGAGGATAAGAAAATTACAGCAGGTTATGCTTTCATAGAATTCTTTTTTTTCTTTGAATAACAAAACACAATACATTGTGTCAAGGTTTGTGACAAGAGGGTTAAACTATGAAATCGACCAAACAAAACTTCTTTAGTGTAGTGTGACAATAAAAAATCATGCATAAATTTCATGGCTTTTCAATGCATGGTTCAGGAATGGCATTACCTCACAATGCTCAATTTCATAGTTGATCAGCAGAATGATAAGCCACATACATCTCACCTCTTCATCCCCATCTACCTCAAAGTTTGAACAAGTGTGTAAAGTAGCAAGTCTATACCAATAACAGTTTGTGTTTACATCTAAGAAGCTTGCGTAGAATGGAGTAGACTCACTGTATATTTCACCCCAACCCACCATAACATAGGAAAAATCAGACTGCCAAATTTATGCTAAAACAGATATTTTTGTCCAAGCATCAATGACCAGAAGTCTGCATTTTGGGTAAAATAAATAGCACCATAAATTTGATTTCTTCAATTTGTAGACACTTACATGTAATTAAAGGGTAAGGCATAAATAGGGATACCATATTTATTTTTTGAAAGAGATGACAAGGATCCCCTTCCTGCAGAGAGTCTCAGGAGGGTTTTTTTCAGATTTTCTAGATGCAAAACAGTGCAATATTTAAAGCAAAATCACAAAAACCTGTCAAGTCATGAAAGGTATACATGGAATTAAGACATTCTAAGCAATTTTAAAAAATCCGGTGGGATGCCAGTACAAACAAGTAAAGAGGAAGACATTTATGGATAATCTTGATGGTGGTAACGACAAGCATACATGCATGGGTCAACTTAAGTTTGGAAACAGCAATGGGGTACAGAAACATAGTATTTGTATTCAAACCCTGAGTGACGATATTTCAATTTTGATATAATTGTGAAAATATACTACTTATTTTCACTTTAGGTTAATTAACTAGACCTAACTGGGTCATGGAGGTACTCCATCAGACAGCTGCTGACAGTGCATGATCTTACTAATTCATTACAGACCTTGATATCTCTGTTTAGATATGTAGCTTAACTCTGATCTTCTGAGTAGTCCAAATCATTGAGAATAAAAGCATGAAATGATATTTAACAAGTCTCTTGAAAAGTGAGAGCCCCATAACTTCACAAAAGCTAAAAACGTGAGTGCCTCATGACTTAATGAAAGCTACATGGCTAAAAGACTGAAGTAATTGCTTAACCACTTGTCACATCATATACATCAAACTTTTCAACACTTCTCCTCCCATAATATGAAAGCCTGCTTGCCAGATATGTATACTCCTGCATCTTGTTGCACTAAATATTAAATGTACCCGGCAAATTTCAAACTTTCCCAGTTTGAAATATGCTGTTCTGGTGTTCTAGTTTGCACACTTACTTAGTCTCAGTTTAAGGCAAGTCACTGCAAAAACATGTAATGTTACATAGGATTTGTTCACCCTTATGTACAACTTAAGCATTGAGGGAGGGATGTCTTCCCATGCATTGAAGAGTTACTTTCACATTCAAATAAATTCAATCTTTTCAAAGAAATTAGGCTATGAAAAAAGTTACCTCCTAAGGTAGAACTTTGTGTTAAAAATTTGGGGTTTCTTCACCAATACATTTCCCACTGGACAACTGTCCAGGTTTGAAAAGTCCAGCAGTTGGAATGCATAACCCCAAAACATGTAAATGATTGACTTCTGTGAAGTTTAACACCATAAAGACCATTTTCAAGATTCTACAATACAAAATTGTTAAGAGGAAATGTTATGGGGAGATTCCCTTGGAGTAGGTTTGATTATGAAACACCAGCATACTAACAGTTGTTCTACATACATTCAGTGCACAAGGTCATTTATTGTTACATGAACAAAAAATTTGAAATTACCTGTCACATTCAATAGAGTCTCTGCACAGCAGAGGCAGTTGGCAATGCAATATCACGTCTCAGTATGCAATGTTTTTAGTTTTCAAACCTGACAGTGAGACTTCCGGACCAATCATTTACTTTCTGGGGACCTCAAGTGCCATAATTATGAGAGCACACTTTTCCCAGGGTTGATAAATTTTCCACACTACCTGGAAATCTGTAAATTCAAAATAGACTTCAAATTTCTTTCTTCCTTTTTCAACTAACCTTATGAGCAGTAAAAGCCATTTTAATCTATCTAACTTTATGAGCAGTAACAGCCATTTTAATCTACCTAACCTTATGAGCAGTAACAGCCATTTTAATCTACCTAACCTTATGGAGCAGTAACAGCCATTTTAATCTACCTAACCTTATGGAGCAGTAACGGCCATTTTAATCTGTCTAACCATATGAGCAGTAACATCCATTTTAATCTACCTAACCTTATGGAGCAGTAACAGCCATTTTTATCTACCTAAGCTTATGGAGCAGTAACGGCCATTTTAATCTATCTACCCTTATGAGCAGTAACAGCCATTTTAATCTACCTAACCTTATGAGCAGTAACAGCCATTTTAATCTATCTAAAACACCATTGCGTAAAGCAGACAACCATTAATCTATTGAAGTCAATGAGAGTTTTTATCCAATACAGAGAATCCATTTTATAAGAAAAGCCCAAAATACTTGAGCCATATTTCAGAATAACACCAACAGTTTAGAACTATAAAATGAGGTAGATTCACCATACTTGTTATGCCCAGCGTTCAGTAAATGACAATGGAGTACCTGCTTCAGGTGACAATGTTGTCTAAATATCATCCAATTTGAGATATGCTGAAGCTTAGTTCTTACTTTGTTGGCATGTTTCCATACATGACATAAATGAACAAAGCTCATTTCACTGGCAATGCATACTACCAAATTTCAAGGAGTGAGGACAGAGGGGACAAAAAAAAAAAGTACATCCTGTGCACTAATGAAAAATGGAGACGAAAGTTGAGCTCATGACCCCGTAGAAAACTTGTGCAAATTAATGTTAAAGGAGTTTTCTATAAGGTCAGATCAAATAAAAATGAGCAAATATATAAAACATAAAAATGCTGTCAATATGTATAAATTCAGATTTCAACATGTACAAAAACAAACTCTTCTCTCATGTGTGTGCAGTTACATTTCTGTTATCATTCTGAGTCAGTAAGACCATGCTGTTCTATGGGAAGGAGGGGAGGGGGCAATAAAATTGGTCAAAATTTTGTATAGGCTCTAGGTTGACAGGGGTGTAGATATACATCTCTGCAAAAAAGAATCAATATCCAGTTTAAGCCTCCCCCTAAAACAACAACCCCCCCCCCCCCAAAAAAAAAAAAAATCATGGCATAAATCCTGTGTGCAGTAAGAATTCCTTTTCAGTTTCAGGAATGAAAATGATACCTGCTGATAGGCAGCATTGAGAGTTCTTAAATAAATGGGCACACATTTTGAAGTCTGAGATTTTTACTATTTAATGTAATGACCAATGTTGGTCATTTCAAATTCAAAGTGTGATTTTAGTGCAAATTACAATACAGTGCTTGAATCAAACCACAAATGAATGGTCATAAATTCTTATAGGTGCTCTCTAAGGAGCAGTCCAGCAAGCATGCTGAGTGCTGCTTATATCTCGCATGGGTCACTGAAGAGAAATTAATACTGTGAATCATCAACTCAAAACACCCAAAATTTCTGGTCTTGTGCTGGCTAAGGGAGGAATTTTCCCCTTCAGTCTAGGTAAACATGGCAAATACATGTAGCCCCTTTGAAAGAGAGTTACGTTGCCAAAGAGGGTTCTGTTGGGAAAGACTAGAATATACATCTCTTTCTACTGAGAAGAGATGTAACCCTCTCATGACTGCTGGAACAAATCAAACAACTGAAGAAAATGAGAACTAGATAGAAGTTGTTGGCATCTAATTTTTATCGTAAGATAGATGAAGCAGTTTGGTTTCTTACATCTAGCATGCACTTTCATCAAAATAATAAGTTTTAATAGTGATGCTCTGTCAAAAGTAATGGCATATAATGTTGTGAGAAGGGTTAATGACATATGAGTTATAGCAATTATACTCTTTTCATTTCAAACCATTTGATGATGAATATGTTTAAGTAAAGATACTACTGAGAGAATTCCAGAAGAAAATAAATTTTTAAAATTACGAAAGAAAAAAAAAAGGCTGAAAAAAACAAACATAAACCATGCACACATTTGGGGCAAGTCTTGCTAAACTGAAGACACAAGACATGAGATTTAAACATCATTTGTGTGAGTGACATTTCTAGATAGAGGGAAGGGTAAATATTTGGGAGAGGGGAAAATACTTCTCATTCAGCTTTTATCCAGAAGTTTTTGAGTTTCAGTCATAACTGATGAAAAACTTACACATCAGAGTAAAACCTACTGCCCTTAAGACCAGGTCCAGGACCAAGTCCCATACAACACAAAAATCATGCCTGCAGCTTATATGTTTTGTAGTAATTGTGTAGCTGACTTGCTTGTGGCATGTGCCTATTAAAACTTTGACCAGTTTATTTATTTTTGTCCCTTTTTACTGTCCATCTTCGAAGCCATCCCATGTTATTTTGGCCATCTACATTATGTTCTGGCAGTCTAAAAAACTGAGACCAGTATTGCCGGCTAAAGGCCTCCTCCCATCTTTGTGCTTAGAAAACTTCAGTAAACATTGACCCACATGACTGTATTCAAACATGAAGCCACCGAAAAACTGCAACTGTTGTAGGAGGAACAGTTCTACAATCTGTACCCAGAACCATATGACAAGTTGTAGTATTGGGAAAAAATTCAATGTGGGAGGATCATATCAAATCTATACATCTAACTGTACCAAAAACCAAGTATAAATTCTATGTTAGTAAAATGAGTGCACTCCAATCTTGAAAGACTTTAAACAGAAAATAGTTTGAAAATTTGAAGAAATAACTAAGATCAGTTGCAGACAATTGTTATTAGTTCATTAACGTGCTATCAAATCACATCACATGTGAAAATTTTTGGTAATTACAATGAATACTGTTAAGTGTTAACCATTGTTAAGAGTATAAACAAAACTTTTGGGTGGCAGAAAAACCATTCATTTTCTTGCAGGATGTCGCATAATCTTACAGATTTGTTTGCCCAAGTTCTATAAGCAATATACTAAGATATTCTTATTATCAATATCATTTGGATCAACAGTATGTTTGGCAGAAACTTAAACAACTCTACAGAAACCATTCAGTCTCCACTTCAGAAAGATTGGCACACAATCATTTAAGCAACCCTTTTCAAACTTACCACTTTTATCAAGGGTCTTGAGGAAATAATTTTGAAACTATTTCAGGGTCTTCCAAGTCTGGTAAAAACAAATGTTTTATGTAGATTATCCCCAAAATGATGATTTACTGTGAAACACAAAGTCTGCTTTTCTTATCTTGAGTACCAGTTCAATACAGCAAAAATTACAATCAGAAAAAAGTGAAACACATGACCCAATGATATATTTCTTTGAGAAAATTAGAGCCATTAGTTTTTAAGAATGTGTTGATAATAGTAAAAGTTGGTTGTACCCAATACTGAATCAATGGAATGAATTTAATGTGCTGTTCTTTTAAATAAAAATAACAATGTGAAACTGCCGAAAACAAAGCAATTCTTACCGACTAAACAGATTCAAACTCAGTAATGTTCTCCTTCAGTGGTAGGACAATATTTAAGGGAGAGAAGTGTAAGGGACTAAACGCCCTCTATTTTGGCAAAGCAATGATTTTTGGGAAACCAGAATGTTTCAAGTCTGTGACCACTACCTTCATACCTCATATTTTTGGATCCCATCTTGTCATTTAATACATAATCCATACAAGAATAATACCCAGTGATGTATGAATGTTCATTTAGTATGAGGATAAACCATTCTGTCAGTATAAGTTAAAAGGAGTACATCTTTCTAATGACTTAATCCTCTCGCCCCAAAAAGTCTTTCTTACTTAAGCCCCTCCCACAATTGTCTACAATTCATCCTCATCCAGACACAATCTCAGTTAATTGCTTCAAGGTTCATATGTAAGGGCCAAAAGTGTATAATCAAAACACTCCCAGAACAGTACATGCTGTGTAATATGAGCTTTGGTACTTTGCATTGTTAGAACAAGCAGGCAATAAAAGAGCTTGAACCAATAGAGAATTTCTGTGGAATACTACAAAAATTGTAATTTGGGGAAAAGAGGACAATCCCTTTTAGTCATGTTAACCAGCAAACTGCATCTCACCCAAAACAGGAAAGCTCTGGTAGAAAAACAAAAATCTGTGACTTACACTAAAACACTGTTCTTCTCCTAAGTAACCACAGAATTGGGCAATTTATGCAGTAGTTAAAGCTAGTTTATACATTGCCAGGCCTCAAATGAGGCCTCTGTGTAGAAAACCTCATCTAGAGTTGAGTGTGTGATAGATGGGCCAATCAAGCAGGTTTAGTGATTAAGAAGAGGATAAAGATGATTGAACCATAGAGAGCACTACTATGACTCCTAGTGCTAGAAAGATATGTGATAGTAACAGAAAGCATGAAATTTAACAGGAAAGCCTTACTGTGCACATGTCAGGAAACGTTATCTGTATAATATAAACCTCTTTTTTCATCTTGTACAAATTTCACCACTGTCACGTCCTAGCATGGAAGTTACTTCTTATCATGAAATTTATCCAAGTTACACAAAGATTGAAATGCAGTCTATAAGGAACTTGGAGTAAGCCTAAATAGTTGGGATTTGATTACACTCCAACCGACATGTGTTATACAGTGTCAACTAGATAAGGAAGTTCAAATACATTTTCAAATATAGTTCCAAGTCAAGTTTAGCTTCAAATACAGTTCACATGTAGTTCCAGTCTTCCACTTTAATCACCTCTTATGACAACTAGCCGTGAATACTGTAGGAATATTCTACAGTCCCTAAGTCGGGAGGGGGTTGAGGAATTTGGAGGTCATTTATAAAATGTATGTTTACCCTTCAAGCACAACAGGTAGGTATATGTGCAGTATATGATCATGACCTTAACACTACAGGCGGACTGTATTAACCAAAGAGACTTGTCCTAATGAAAACAACTGTACACCCTCAAACAACACTATTTTCAACCACGTCATAGATCTCTGAAGTTCTCGGAATAATTTAGCGTTAAAATTCTGCGAAGCAGTTTTGAAGGTTTTTGAGGTCTTTCATGCGTTATTTGTGAAAATGCAAGGGGTATGCACACAAAAAAATTGCTACATAATTTTTCATTTGTGTAGCAACTTGGCCTGTTTGAGTAGCAAATTGCAATGCGATACTGGATAAATTGTTCCCTGACAGTTTGACATCTGACTTGAAGGTTTTGGGGATAGACAATTTTGCAGAGGATTCCCATTAAAAATGATTACAAATATGTAAGTGATTGAACATACCTCAAAAGCTTATCTCATATGTTTCAGTTAGTTTTTCCTAGTCACAGGGACAAATTTTTTAGGGAGAATTTTATATGAAATATTTACAAGTGTGTGCAACTTTTTTTTACATGCAAAGCCTAGGGACAAGACCAGTCCCAATAAAGTGAGCTGCAATCTAGGAAAAACTGTTGGGACATTTCGGTCACAATATTCAAACATCTCTGTTAGCAGGCTATATGAAAACCCTGCTCCCTTTCCCATATCATATCAAAGAGAGTTGTTTTGTGCAGTGAACAGCATAACAGTGGTTAACATTGGAAAGGGGAGCAGGGTGTCAGTTTTGTCCAAGATTGTAGGTTGTTGCAATGCATGGTCACCACAGCCTATGCCTGCAACTGTCCATGTCCCTAAAACTGCACACTCTAAGAAATGACAGAATATACAAATTAGTCGATATCACAGTGACAATGCAAAAGCCTAGCATTTAACTGTAAAAGCTTAACTAGAAAATATTTTTTATAAAAATAGAATCCATACAGGATTACACCTCCCTTTAAGGTCATCCACAAATTAGTAATGTACTGCCTTAGTTACTTGTGCAATATTTTGGGAAAAGCTGTTCGGCTAGTGTCAGAAATTCATACTTTCTCTTGGTACGCAAAGTTATCAGGACCTACCACTCGTAACTGTCTGTTCATTAACATATCATGCATGTTTCCATATGACTTTAGCAGAGCTGAATGATGGAATGTACTATTTTTCTTTGAGCACAGTAGTCTAATAAACTTTCACCTTGACAGGGAAGCATTATTATTAATTTTGAATTTCTCTCAAATAATACTCATATTGAAATTTTACTTGCATACATGTCATTAAGAAACCCTTATTCCATTTTTTTTTATAAAAGTTTTTTTTTTTTTATTATTTGGGGAAGGGGGTTCAGTGCAGGGCTTCACACAGCCTATGAGCATAAAAGGCAATCTATTTTGTCAAGAAAAATTTAGTTTTCAACCAAGAATGACATCTGGGAAATCTCAGAATTCAAAATTTCTATTTTCAGTGTCATTTGAGTGGCATAGCCTCCAATTCTACATTGGAAAAGGCTGACATCACTCAAACAGATAAGGATCAGAAAAAGGGAAATGAATGAAATAAGAAAAACTTCCCAAAAGAACCCCTCTTCAGCCAAAGTCTATCCCACACAAGCATGTTCTTTGCCAAAGTTGAGGATGAAGCAAAGATTTTCCTCATTAGTTCTTTGATGTAATACCAAATGATAAGTTGCTGATGATATTTACTGAATAAACCATGTTACTGTTGCTGTAAATAGTAGTAGGTGCTGTGGAAATGATGACATGAAATGGATTACATGTTTCACAAAAATATCCCATGCAAAGATAATTATTTAAATATGTATCACATGAGTGAGAATTCAGCCAGTCTTCATTTCTTCTGTAGGAAACCAACCAATGGCAAGTACAAGAGACAAGTTATCAATGAAAAACAGAACATACAAAATGTGGCAAAAATTTCCAGTTTTAAAAATTTTGTTCATGCATTTTGTTCTTTGTACATTACAAAGAATGTCTTAATTAATTCTCAAGACATTTGCAAGAGAGAATAATTGTCAGAGAACTTGACATTGAATCTAGGCTTTGAATTGTGTTAGGCTGAAAATCAATTCAGTCATAGCAAAAGATGTGAATTAATTCAGTACTGAAAGAGTTAACAGCGAGTCTTGGGACATGGTTGATGTGTAGCACAGGAATGCATCCATATCCTAGCCATAAGTAACATGTATGCTTGATGTATAAATAGTGGAGATAGTAACCACTCATTTTAAAAAAAAAAGACATAAAAAGCACTAAAAGAGTAGAAGGAGCTTCAAAATAAACTCTATACTTCAAATTTCTTTTTCTTTTTGCAACAGTGGTGGTTATTGTGAGGAATGTGTGCAGGGGTAGAGAGCATAGAGGTATGAGAAAAAGTTTGTGAATGAAATTGTCTATGAAAACCTCAGCAAATTCTATAACCAACTGTTTGAGATCTGTATGCAATTTTGAGGGCAAACTTTTCCAATAACACTGACTTACTCTTTGTTACATCCTGCATACACAATGTACACTCAACCTCACATGATAGTATAATAGACATCTTCAGGTTGCTTTTAAAAATTACTCCGCACAAAGGAGAAAAATTAATACAACCACGCTTACTCAGAACCAGCCTATGACATGAAGTAATACAATTTTCCTCTTTAGGAAAACAAAATCTGTTAAACATTTCATGTTTACAAATGTTAAGTTCTCTTTTTCTCCTTGTTATTTTCTCTCAAAGCACCTTCAGAAGGGTCTCCATCCTCTCCTTCATCAAGTGGGAACTGCCAACTATCAATTCCTCACACTGCGTATTACCAATACTGTCATCTATTACCATCTTCATATAGGAAGTTTCTTCATCTGTTCATATGAAATGAAAAACTGAGAAAACAGTTGAGGAAAAATTGGCCAAGTGACATTGAAGTTTGGAAAAATATAAAATAAATCTTTCCCTTTTAAAAAACAATTCAGGGTTGGAGTATTTTACAGTGCTTCAAATTGTGCGTTTCTCATTTCCTAATTCCCTGCTTGCATGTGTGTTTTGCAGTGAATATCACTACTTTGCTCTAACCTTGCCATGCAACTTTTTGTCAGACATGCAACTACAGTATGCATGTAACTTAAACATATTACCTGCAAAAACACTGAATTACTTATATGAACTACACAATTTGTTACATGCACATTGAGCTTGGTGCTCAGCGTAAGCAAAAGAAAAGGCAAACAAGCCAGTGAGTCACAACTGGAAAAAGGACCGTGGTCAGTCACACTTAAACAAATTGATAGAAACTGAGCCGTTAAACCTCATCTAAACCTACAAGCACTACATTTGAAAAATATGTAAAGTTTGCATTAACCACCACAAGTACAAATAATCGCAAGGTTACTCACAGATTTAACACATACCATAGCCTAGTGTTACAATCATTACATTGATCACAAATATGTGTGATGTCTAAACTTTACTGCAACATGAGTTACATGTAAGTACAATCTCAAAAATTTGTTACCTAAACTTCTTGACACTTTTCTGGACTGTCTCTTTAGAGTACTTCTAAAAAAAACCAACTATAACTTGCATGCACAGTCAAAGAGTACAAAGATGACTCATTCAAAACACCAGTTTTTGCCATATGACAATTTCCTATCAGTCTAGTTATTAGATCCTTGATGAGAAACAGGCTTTCCGATCCTGATATGTTGAACTAAACTGAAGTCAGCATAAGGCTAAACTTACTCAAACCCTACCTTGTTTTGTGAATGTATTTGCCTTACTTACAACTCATACAACTAAAACTGGACAGTCTGTCTACTGTGGAATAATCACTGAGGAGAAAACACATCCTACTAAAACCTATCCTAACCTGCCCTTGTTTTATCACCAGTGGAATGGTCAACATCTGTTATTTATGTAGCTCCCTTTTACTGAATTTTTTGGCTTGAGAGGTGCCCATCTTTTTCATGTCCGCACCAGTTAACTATTCCATCTCTTCCTCTGGACTAGTAGCTATAGTTGAGAAAAGCAGGAGCATAATAGGATAAACTATGCAATGATTAAACATATCATCCAATGCAGGGTAGTACCTGGCATCAAAGACAACTGACAAACTTGTCTACTTCTCTACATACAAGAATATTTTGGGTGCAATAAAGAGGATTGCAATCCTGTCAATAAATAGCAAATATTATTATAAATAGAATAGTCATGAAGACTGAAAGGATACAATGATGTTCCAAGGTGTAAGTCGCACAAATGTTGGTATAAAGCCCTTGTACAATGCCAATGGACCTTCATACTGGATTGTCTAAAAAATTTAAAAAAGAAACAAAGAAAGGTTGCAAATCCAACACTAAAAGGATTTGATGAAATATTTTCTCTCATTAGAGGCTGGTACAGATATCTCAAAATGAAAATTCCTTGACCTTTCATGACCAATTGTTTTAAGGTTTCCTCTCATTTCACATGTTCCTTTTTGAGTAAACTGACACAATACAATTTAATGTTACACATGTTTATAAAGATGAAAGTAATGTGTATTATCATCTGACAATGGCCACCTCTTCCATTACACCCATATCACATTTTTATCAAATACTTCAAACAATAACAGTCCTAAATTTTGAGAAATACATGTGCAATCACTCACCACCACTCTCCTTAAATCAGTGTGGAGAGTGTGATTTTTAGCACACCTAGATGAATATATTAAAGTTTAATAACAAAGTGTACATACCACACCCCTAATTTCCTGAGGTGTGTGATTTGTAGTACACCTGGACAATCTTTATATAACTCATTGACTGCAATAGTTTGTGGCAGCAAGTATTGTGCTTCATCCAAGTGCAACACATGCAAAAATTGTTATTTTTTTCTTGAAATAACATGTTTCTAACTTTCAACTTTTAATGAATATTCATGACAATACATACCTAATTAGTGATTTAGCAGTAAACTTAATGAGTAAGTTTTTTTATTGTAAGTGCTACTCAAGACAGCTGTTTCTCACTTGCCTTAATAAAACAGTCAAAGGAATTCTTGTATTTAAAATGCATAACCTCTGGAACACCCTCAATTTCCCTCTTGAAATTTTTCTGGTTCATCAGTCTGGTTCTTATGACATCCACTGGATTGGACGCAATAGCACCTGTCAGACCAGCCATGAAACTAGCACTGTTGGAAAAAAATAAAGGTACACTGTCATGAACAAGTATTACTTGGACATTTATCGTAGGGCAAAGTCATAGCCACTCTATCGTATGTAAGGTGCAGGCCTTGAATTTTGAGGCATGCAAGTGAAATTGCATACCATCACTCACCTCAAGTCACTGTGAGGAATATGTTTTTTTATGCCTAGGTGAAGAATGCCAACTCATATGAATCTATTATAGTTATATAAAATAGCACAACTTTTACAGTCCTTAACTTCCAACAAGTGTAATTTGTAGCATACCTGGAAAATCTAGAACTCAAGGCCTGAAGTTGGTAGCATCTAAAGACTAAAACTTTAACAAAAACACTTTATCAAAAAAGCATGACAAGCAACTATGCTTGGATGAAGCATATTAATGCTGTGACAAATTACTGCAGGCCGTGAGTTATAGATCATCCAGATGTGCTACAAATCATAATCTTCAGGAAATTAAGGAGTGTGGTAGGTACACTTTGTTATTAAACTTAAATATATTTATCTGAGTTACCATTCTCTATCTAGGTGTGCCAAAAATCTTTATCAAAAAATATTTATGGCAATTTTTATCTAATTCTGTGTGGTAAACAATTTTGTCTACTGCTTACTACTGCCCCTTGAGAAATCACCACACATATTCTAATTTCACTGCAAGGTGGATAAAAAAATTGAGATAATACATCATGGCCAGGGACACAGTCAGAGAGCCATTCACAACTAGCATTCTTTAAACCATGATTCCAAAACATTAAAAGCACTCACTCATCACAACACTATCAGTACAATAGTGCATGCAGCACAAAATCTGGTACAAAACATTGAAATTTGCATGATAAATATGTGAGAAAGATTTGCAAACTTTTGAGCAGGAAATCAATTTTTTGAGCATCATAACAGTACTGAAATATTCCTTCATTTTACTAGCACTGGCAGGTAATTTCTTCAATTGGTAACTAAATAGACTTTTTTGTAGGAATAGTATGTAAGGCCCTGAACTGAAGACAAACACCTTGTCTTTGTTACATAAAAATAATAATTTTGGAAAGTAAGAGAGTAGGAAGTACATTTGCCATAAAGTATCAGTACTGAATAGGAAATAACAACTCTTTAAAATACTTCTTTATGGAGTAGCTGTAAAGCATATTACCACAGCAATGTATTTTCTTTGATGCAACGATTTCTTCTCTTCCTTTGAGTACTTGATGAAGAAAGCTGATCCTTAATTACAGTAAATACAGGGGCAATATTGACCTCTTTCCCATTTTATAGCTTGTTTGTAAAGCAAGATCACTGGTCACATAGATCAAATCAATTCTACAACAACAAGCTGAATAAGATTGCCATATACTTATAATCACAAAAGAGGGAATACTTATTGTAAAAGATCTCTCTCTAAAGACCATAACACAAAGTTCAATTTTTATATGTAGTCATTAACATGTAGAAACTGAAGATATTGTTGGAAGCGGACAGAGTGGCATAAATTTTTTTGTGATATTCGTCTAACATTGGCAACCTTTGCCCTAGTAAGAAAGACGATATCACCAAATGATGAAAACTGAGGTCCGAGCTGGGTTCGAACCAACGAAGTACTACTCAACGTGCAGTATGCTCTACCAACTGAGCTAGCGAGAGAGTGAAAGTAGTTGAATTTCCCCTAAGCAGCACACTGAAACTTCTTTGTAGAAGAAACCAGACCATCTTTCATGGTTGGATGTGGGGTTAAATGTAAACATTGCTTGGAGAAGTCCAATCATTTGGAGGATACAATTGATATCCTCCCTTCTTGCAGTCTTTGGGTGATATATTGACGCTGTTTTATACTCACACTAAATGAGTGTAGATGTTATCCCCCATTAGCCTTCTTTGAATGATAATTTTCTTGGTTAAGTCATAAACTGGAAGCTCTACTCCTGCAACAATTGCTGCCCTTTGAGTTGTTGGAACAACACCCTGGAAACAAGAAAGAAACAGTTGTAAAGTTTATCGTCTCTTTAATCCAAGAAATGTTGTTTAAATGCAACTGACAATTGTGACAAGATATTGCCCAACACAAAACCATGATCATATACACAACGCTCATGGTTTCTTTAATGAAATTGGTCTCATTAGTCCCCAGACTCATTGCTCCCTCAATTCGCTGGTCTCCCAACTTAGGCACCGTGTCAAAAGTTGGCCGCACTGCGGCCTTAAGGCCGCCGGCAAGGCGGCCGGAGCGGCCGGACGTTGCTATGATAAGCATCGGCACAATGGATGTGTGGCTGCAGCCACACTACACTAATGAGCAACAGTAGCGGACAATAGCTATTGTGCAAAATCTTTCATGCTTGAGCTCATTTCCATTGCAGCGGCCGCCGTAGCGCCAAACATTATAGAAAAAATATTTGTTGCCCCTTCAGTTTTAACTCCGTTGGAATTAATAGTTTTGCCGGTCAGTACTTTTTACATGCACTTGCACAGAATTCGAAAGACGGCTTACTCACAACGTACAACATGCTCGGGCTGCAGCCAAGGAAAGGATAATTTTTTTTCTCCCGGGCTGTGCTCATACTACCTACGTATATAAGCATGCCGAGCAGCAACTGTAAAGAAAAATTACGAATGCTGATACCATCATGCTCCTCCGAGATGCGAGACCATGTTGCTAAACCTCACCGCTCGATTAAGGTTAAAAAAAATTATGAAGACAAAAACAACTTCACTAACACGTGAAAAGTTGTTCAAACATATTTGACTTAAATTACCGCACATCGAAGGTAAAATTCTGTACTCAGAAAGCCCGTGGGGTGGACGAACTTTTTTCTTCTAGCTTTATCGCTTCGGAAAAAAAATTAACGCCACAGCACCTGACAGGGGGTCTTCACAGAGCCGCTACGAGGTTACTATATACTGTAAATGTACTGTTTTAGATCACAACAAGGAAAACTTCGCAGATATTTGTCCCGAGACTGTGCTTCCATCACACTTATCAACTACTGCTTTCGGTACGTAACAGATATCTAGCATACAGCAGGGCTTATCGCAACAGAGAGTTGCCGCGATCCCAAGAGGGAAGACTCTTCGTCGTAACTTTTGAAAAGAAAGCCCTTTTTGACAAAAAACACTAGAAACATTCATTTCGCAAGTGTAAAAGACTCTCAAATCAAAATCTAAAACCTACCCAAAAGATTTTTATCTCCGAGTTTTCCGAACGAGTCATTTTTCTCCAGTAGCCTAGCATTGTCACTGCCTAATGTGCTTTTTGTATGTAAAGACTATTGGTCGTAACTTTTCAAACGAAAGCCCCTTTTGACAAAAAATACTAAAAACATTCCTTTCGCAAGTGTAAAAGACTCTCAAAAGAAAATCTGTAACATACCCAAAAGATTTTTATCTCCGAGTTTTCCGAACGGGTTATTTTTCTCCAGCAGCATTGTAACTGCCTAACGTGCTTTTTGTACGTATAGGACTACAGTAGAAACCTAACCTTTACCTGTATCTGAAGTTCAGAAAGACTAGTACCAACCAACGATACTGGTCAGTAACGGTGCCAGAATGTCAAAATTATGGGGGAAGGGGAGAGCACTAAGAGTTAAGGGTAGTGTTGCATGGGGGCAAAAATATTTGGGTGCTGCATGAAACTAAGCACAAAGCATGCACACCTGTGGGTGGGGGTCCAGGGACAAATCCCCCAGAAGCTCTGAGGAAGTTTACCCACCTCTGCCTGAATGAGTGGATGAAAAATTAAAGATTCAGGGAGTGGTATATTATTTTTGGTTAACCTGACTTGACCTTGGAGAGGAGGCAGGGACAGTTCTGAGGGAATGCCCCCCCCCCCCCCGGCTGCAGCGCTGCCATGATAATGGGCCCTGTTTGTTTGTTTTTTTTTTTTGGTGCAATGGTCATCATGTAACACAGCTGTGTGTAAGGGGATGTAAAGTGCATTATTCCCCCCCCCCCCCTTAAACACACACAAATGCACCTATTGTTTTCATGTAGTCGAAAATAAACTGAGACTATGCTTGGACAGCATCTTAGAGGACTGAATTATCATGACCATGAGATGGGATTATGTCAGGGTTACCAAGGTATGCTTTTCCCCAAGGTTCAATGTTCCTTAATCTAACTGGGAAAATCAGCACCTCTGGGAACAATGAACTCTGAGAATACCGAACTTTGTAATTATTGCCAAATAACTTTGCAGACATTAAACTCTGGGGAACACAAGGTAGATTCATAGACATTCAAACCTCCGGACTGTTCAAACCGGAACAATTCCAAAACTAAGTTGATTGCTTTACTCCCGGGTACATTTTTTAACAACCCCAGGATTTTTACAACAATGAAAAGATGTCCTTATTGTCATAGGTTCCAAGGCCAATTCATATTTAAATTTGAAGGGAAGGGGAAAGTATGAGACAGACAGTAACACAGTTTTTAGACCGCAGTGCCTGACCAACAGTTGTACTGAGTCCGTTTTGACTGGAGCTTGAGATTTGTTCATCAACACGTAACAGTAATATATATGGGAAGAAACTTTTTCATTAATCCATAAATTTTTTTTACAAGGAAAACATCATTCTGTCATAATTGTTTAGTCTTCATACAAACATGTGTGCAGGTGGTTCATGATGAAGAGAAAAGTGATGGAAGCAAGTCATAATCCCCTGACCCCCACCCAAATTAAATACATTGATTATAGTGTACATTATGACCTGCCGCTGCACCTGAAACCTCCTTAAAGTTTGTGATCATCTCAACATCTGCAGCTTGAAGATGTCTTCATCATCACGTACGTAATGGTAATCAGGTACTGTATATGGGAAGAAACAAGCATTCTGCAACTATAGGTGACTGCCCTATATTCCGACACCCCTGCATTCCATCACCCTTATGGTCCAACAATTTCTTATATGCATCTACGACTTAGTTGTTGAAATATAGGGGTGTGGGAACAAAGCCTGTTTTGGAACGTAATGGATTTGTCAGAACATAGGGCCGGGTGTTGGAATTGAGGGGTGTCAGAAAGTAGAGCTGATGCATTGAACTATGGGTCAGAATGTGAGCTTAAATGAAAGAAGGCAAATGCCAGATGAAAAGTGTGTGCACAACAAATCTGCCACAAGGTATCTTTAATTTCATGATGAAGCATATGCTATTTTAGAGATCTTCAGAATTGACCACAAATCCTTCACTGGTACCAGCTAAAAATATTTCTGATTTTGGCTGGCCTATCCCTGCATTGCATTATTGCTTTGGGAAATCAACAAACAATGATTGCTCTGTACATGGGGCATAATTAATTCAGCACAAGGTCTAGGCTGCATACATGTTCCATATGTTTTTTTTTATATTTTTTTTTGGGGGGGGGGGGTTCACATGTAGAACTAGTTTTCATTTAGTCACACAGCAGACAATTATTCCAAAAATAAAGGTGATGGGATATGCTGACTATTTCAATTCTTTTGAAATTTTGTGCTTGGCCTGGGTTAATTTAGAATTGACCTAGATTGCACAACCAGGGAGCAGATCCCATCCTGGTCTTTCGGTAATTATGTTCGATGGAGTTTTACGGCCCTTTTCCCAAGCAATTGGTTCAAGTCGATGTGGCCACCTGACACCCAGTCACAGATTTTTTTCCAGTTGTGGCTCACTGGAATGTTTTTCCCTACTTCATTGCTAACGCTGGGCACCAAGCACAGTGGCAGTAGGCCTAGTGTCATTTCTAAGTCTTCAGTTTGTTTGGTAGTTAAATAGGTTTATTGACATACCAACACTGATGTGTTATATTGTGTCACAAACATGCAACTCGTCCAGGGCTCATAACTCCCAACCTCTGAAAGCCTGATGCTCGAACCATTTGACAATGCAGGAGCTTCTAGTGGCTTTTCTTTTCACAACTTAAGACTTTAATGCCTAGCTTCCAGTGCTCCAACTTCCAAGGATTGGGAGGGGATAGCTTGGAAGAAGGCATTAATAACCTGCTTAGTCTTGGCTAAGCCTAGCCTAGGCCCTCGGCCTAAATGAAACCGTAAGTTAAGGAACATGCGGTCAAGCCTGTATAGGGTATGTCTAAGTTGGTTCTTAAACTCACAGGGTGCCGACGATCCATAAATTAATTTTGGAAATAGCAATACAGAAAACCTACAACGAGAAAAATAACGTTAGGCCTAGGCTGTGACCTAAGCACTAACGTAACGTTAGACAGCCTATACAATGGCATCGTTAGTTAGAGATGAAGTTCGTAGGCAAACCGATGTGAAAGTCAGTTGCAAACTAAGGTGAAAATCAGTCGCAGTGGTGCATACTACTGCGGTCCGACTTGCATATTTTATTATTGCAAGCCCAAGTAAAATTTCTCCGCGCAATTTTCACCTCAGTACGTTTGCAACGAACTTAGAGAAACTCAAATGATTATGTTTTCAAAGTAACGTTAATCACATGAGCCCTGCCATTTCTAAGTAACGTACGAAAATGTGGAATCATGAGTCGTTCACTTGTAAGGAAGGGATAAGTACTCAAGTGTGCATATGTGCTGACTGTTGATATTGGCCTAGACGAGACACCGATTGACTCATGGGACCGTCGGTTTCATCCACGATCTTACGCACATGTATACATGTAGGTATGTACTGGGGTATTTGGGGCCGTTTAGTTATGTTATAAATAAGCCCACCAACGATTGAAAAATTGTAACGTGAACGCAGGTGAAAACAATGCGCTAATTTTGTAGTGATTTGTGTAGACTTTTTTTTCAAACCTGTGGATATTGATGTTTGCCTTTTGAGGGTTTTAACTCTCATTTCTATCAAGCAAATGGTTACTACAGTACACAATTTTCTATGATGTTACACGGCAGCCAACAGAGGCGGCGGCGGCCTCCCGGCCACATCTCTGTATTTGAAATCAACGATGCATATCGTGACCGCATATAACGGTACCCCAGCCGGCTGCACAAGCTAGCGAGGTGTTGCTAAGGTTTGTCTATTGTTGTGACTGCTTCCCGGCGGCTGCGGTGGCCTTGCCGGCGGCGGGGAGGCCAAGTTTTGACAAGGTGCCTTATTGGTCATTCAATTCATTAAGGATGGCACATGGAGGATATCTGAAATTAAGTTGACATATCACAAATTTCTTTTCTTTGTGACCCAGCCAGTCATTTTTGGATGTAATGCCAAATCTAACACAACAAACCCAGAGATGTAAGACAAATAAGTTAATCCTGTAATTAGTTACACACACACTGAAGCATGATGAACTAGTTACACAGGTTGCCAGATAGCAATGTCTGAGATTGTTTCCATGTGTAATATTACTTTCTGTCTTTGCAAAATTAGAATATGCTTTTCAAGGAACTTTTGGATGTTTTTTTTTTTTTCACCTTGTTAAAAGTATCCATTTAATTTTATTCAATGGACCTGTCTTTAGAGCTGCTAACTAGAGCAAAACTAGTATACATGTAATTCCCCCCCCCCAAAGAGAACCATTTTAGAACAGTGCCGGTAACACCAAAATCATTTTACAAACAGTGGAAAAGTTTTTCGTGGGGCATGAGATCAAACGCCGCACTTAGATCGATTAGCACAAGCATAGCTACCTGTTGGTTGCCCATACCTAACAATATATCAGAATGGAGTTTTGTGAATAGAGTTTCAGTTGAATGACACTGCCTATATGCAGACTGATAACAACAATCCTGGACAAAATTGATGGGACATTTTTGCCCAAATGTAGCCACATGTATGCACAGACTCGCTGGTTTTCCAAAATCCGCCCCACCCCTAGTTCAATGTTGTTCTCGATGAAGTATTCTCAAAATTCCAAAAATTGCAACATTGAACTATGGAGCGCTGGACTGTCCTGTGTATTTTTGTCCAGGATTGTCTGAACGACTGTACACATGTATGGGAGCATACGGATTTACCGCAGAACAGCTGCCGTAGAGTGAAGGAGCATAAAACATTTTTTTAATTTTGGCAGTAATATGTAAATCTTGGCTTTAAGTTAATAAATGTAAAGGGACAGTGGCATGATAACTCATTGATTTCAACACTTTCAAGATGATCATGCATGATACTAAGCTGACAGGAAATAAACTAATCTAACCAGTCGTTTCAATATTTGGGTAAACCAGGGCTTGTGATGAGCGAATTCTAAACAGGTGTTAGTGCCCATTTAAATTTTTAGACGGCATTCAAATATGAAGTAAAAGAAGCAGAATAAATTCTTGATACCATGTGAAGTTAAAAATAACATCTTGTATGAGAAACAATGAGAAAAAAATTACACTTTGAACACAAAATTCGTCACTGAGAACAGGCTTCTGGTGAAATTGCAGTTAATTTGATATAGCGACCCACAATTAATGATCTACCATTGACCTGACCACAATCTACCGATCAGCGACGCAGTTTTTAAATGGAACTGATGGTGGACTGCACATTTTTATGAAGGGACCTATTTCAAAATGATAATTTCAGCAATTTTACAGTTGACTGTGGAAAACGAGGAATAAACTTCATTGGAGGAAACTATTTATTACTGCAGTAATGTGAAACCCACTCATTTTTACATGCCCCAATTTTGCATGTTTATGACGTCATCCGTGGTGAAAAAAATCATAAAAACAAACGGTAGATTGTCTGGTTTACCCTAGTTTAGAGATCGCAGTCAGAGCAATGCGCCCTCTTTTTAGTCTGTGGCTTATTTCCAAAGTCCAAACTGATTATTTTAATGTTCCTACTTTCAGGTGAATGAAAGAATCGTTCCTCTTTGGCATTGATTAAATAATGTTTTTAATTATTTCATGAGATATAGCTGTATGATTATTAACTACTTAAATAAACTTTTTGTTTCCTAGATTACAAAATGAAGAATTTTACTGTATCCTTCCCTAACCAACTTTCCTATCACGGTTTTCAAACTTGTCCCAAAAATGCGACCGCTTCAACACGATCTGCAGTATATGTGCGTGCTCCAATATATGTGTACAGCAGTTCAGACAATCCTGGACAAAATTGATGGGACAGCTTTGCCCAAATGTAGCAACATGTATGCACAGACTCGCTGGTTTTCCAAAATCCCCCCCCTCCTAGTTCAATGTTGTTCTCGACAAAGTATTCTCAAAATTTCAAAAATTGCAACATTGAACAGGGGAGCGGGGGACTGTCCCATGTATTTTTGTCCAGGATTGTAGGTAAAGGATAGTGCATATCAACATGATTCATTAATTGAGCAATGACAACTTTTTCAACAATTTTAGAAATGAAGCTTAAATTACTGCCACTATATTGTCCACAACAGCTGTTTTTACAAAAATGTAGTTATGCTGGTTGCATGCCACTTAATGGAGGCACCTTATTTGCATGTTCCATAAAATAACTCAGCTGTATTGTTCTTTTACATTGGCTGAGTACACACATAAAATAAGAGCAAATGACATCCAAATGAAGGGTAAAATTAACCAGAATGCACAAATGCATTGAGGTTTTGATGATATATAAATTTTCCATTTCAAATAATGCCATCATGCACCATTATCTTCACAGTCAAGTGTTACACTAGCATGTTCAAAAAATAATTTTGTTATTCCAGATGACTTAATTTTGACCTCCATTAAAGACATACATAGATAGACAGACAAACATGCAGACAGAGAGAGACAGACCGCTATCTTGAAAGATCACATTTAAAAAGGTTTCAGACTTTGATCCGCCCGATGACCCCCGATGACCTTTGATCTCTGCCAAAAACAATGGGGACCATCTCCTGACTATAACGCATCTACATACCCAAATATGAAATCTATCCAAGCTTCCTATCTTGGGATATCATGTTAACAACATTTTCAGACTTTGACCCCTGGTGACCCCAGATGACCTTTGACCTCTGCCAAAAACAAGATGAAACCATCTTCTGACCATAAGGCATCCATCCACATATACCAAATATGAAGTTTATCAAAGTTTCTTAGATTGAGATATGTGGTTAACAAGATTTTCAGACTTTGACCCTCTGTGACCCTAGATGACCTTTGACCTCCACCAAAAACAACAGGGACCATCTCCTGACTATAACACATCCATATACCCAAATATGAAATCCATCCAAGCTTCCTATCTTGAGATATCGTGTGAACCAGATTTCCAGACTTTGACCCCCACTGACCCCAGATGACCTTTGACCTATGCCAAAAACGAAAGCAATCATCTATAGTGGTGCTATTTCATTTCAGGAAAGTTTCAGTAAGCTTACCTGCTGTACATATTAGCTGTAAATACACCGCCACTCGCAGCGGAATCTTAAGTAGTATTTGTTATGCAAAGTCTTGGTATGTGCACCTGTATATAGTCTTAGTGTACTGTGCTTGCATGTGCGTTTAGAGTTAACGAGGCACACTTGCTGTTTCGGCTAGCAGGAAAAAGACAAGGCCGTCTCGTGGGAGAAACCTTTATTTTTTACATCGCAGTCGCTGCGGAAATTGTCGCTATTTAATATTTAGTGTATATATTTAAATGGTCTGCAAGTTGGTTATTGGTTTTGGGCGGCCGTAGTATTACAGCCACTCAGGCCAAAAACCCAGCAAACTCAGGCCTAGCGGCGTAGTCATATTAAGATTTAAGCATTGTTAGTTATAGCTCATACAGTATATGTTGCGTAGTATGTTTTATTTATAGTTGCACGTGCATGCGCCAGATAGGCACAACGGCGTAGTAATGTATTTTAGTGTAGTAGGATTTATTGTGAGAAAGAAACTAAACGGAAAGGTACCCAACAAGCAGACAAAGCCTTTCCGACCAACTGGCCGGAATCCCGCTCTACTTCAGCGCCGAGACGAAGTGTGGCGACTCTTGTGGGGTGAGTCGCGAGTAATTAAGATACTTATCATCAACTAATCCCACACATCTCCTGACCATAACGCATCCACATACCAAATATGAAATCTAGGCCTATTCAAGTTTCCTTGCGATATAGCTTTAACAATGTTTTCAGACTTTGACCCCTAGTGACCCCAGATGACCTTTCACCTCCACCCAAAAACAGAAGGGTTCTTCCTCACAATATGGTGCATCTATGTACTAATTTTAAAACCTGTCAGACATTTCTATCTTGAGATATTGTGTTAACAAGCAACGTGTCACAAACACACACACACACCCACACACACATACATACACACAAATGCCATTATGATCCCATTGGTTTCTCTTATCATCGAAACCAAAAATAAAAAAGAAACCATTCACCACTGCACAGCTTTCCCAGTTACTAGTTAGGATATTGCAGATAAACATCATATGTATACTGTAGGAATAGATTCACAATGTACATAGGCTAGCCTAGGCTACACCTTAGGCAATGGCAAAAGTGCCAAGACATGCTGAAGAAAATTATATCGTAGAGAAAAACTTAAGCTCACAAAAGTATTGCACATTGTTGTATGAGGGACTATTACACATGCCTTGTAAATATTTTAGATGTTCTTGGCCACATGGATTTTTATTGACCCTTTCCTGTATTCGATCCTGCTTTGTGAAAGGAATGTAGGCTACTGCTGACTAGCACAAACGTATGCAGAAAGCACTAACGTTAGCTCACTCACTGAATCAAACCATACATTTTGGGCTTACATTTCTCAGTTAAGGGAGCTAGGCACTTTGTGTTTTCAATTTTTCCAAAAGCCAAGAACTGACACTGTAGAATATCGTTAATTTATTTACCTTTTTCCCCTTTTGTAATGGCGAACTTTTTTCCGAGATTCCATTGTCGAAATTTGCGAGATCCTCTAGCTAAGCTGTACACACTGAGAAAGCAGTGAATGTGCCGCGAGTAGTTGTTGTGATTGCGCTTAAACTTAAAGTATGTGATCGATCATTGGTGTATGGAACAATCACAAGGTTTTTAACAGAAATTTCCTGTTGAAGTTCACCTTGTCTTCTTGGCAGGTGTCGAATGTGCACTTCTCCTTCATTATTACGTAGTGCAAAATATTGAAGCAGTTGCCAAACACGTCCCCCAAGCAAGCTACATTTCAGCATGCATCTGCTCAAATCTTATGCCATCCACATGTGTTCAAACTGCTAATTTTAGCTTTAGGCTTAGTGCAAGAGAATTTTTGGCCGGGCGGCCAATGTTTTTGTTTTTGTGCCAGGGAGGGGGGGGGGGGAACTCTTCAGATTTTATCCTGGTTGTGCACCTGTGGTCAAAATCAGCTAGTGGAGAACACTGTTACCTAAAAATGACATTCATTCCAAGTTTCCTATCTAAAGATGTCGTAATAATTAGGTTTTCAGATTTGACCACTGGTGACCCCAAATGTACTTTGACCCCCACCAAAAGTTATATGGTTCGTCCCTTGACAATATTGCATCTACGTACCAAGCTGTGGTAGAATCTGATTGTTTGGGGCTGTAGTCAAGCTTTGGTGGTTTGACTTTTGATTAGGGCTTGGTCTTCAGGGCATCTTATGGGGCCTTGGCCCTCCTTTGCCCTTCAACCTGTTATGTTATGTTATGTTAAGTAGGACATTCATCTAAGTTTTCCATCTCAAGAAATAGTGATAACGATGTTTTCGGATTTTGACCCCTGGCGACCCCACATGACCTTTGACCCCCACCAAAAACAGTAGGGTTATTCTCTTGATAATAATGCATCTAGATACTAAGTATGACATTCATCCAAGCTTTCTACCTCAAGATATCGCGTTTACAAGGTTTTCGGGGTCTGACCCCTGGTGACCCCATATGACCTTTGACCCCCGATCAAAAATGATAGAGTCCTTCCTCTGACAATAACGCATTTACATACTTAGTATGACATTCATCAAAGCTTTCTACCTCAAGATATCGTGTTAACAAGGTTTTCAGAGTTTGACCCCTGGTGACCCCATATGACCTTTGACCCCCGACCAAAAATGATTGAGGTCTTCCTCTGACAGTAACACATTTACATATTAAGTATGACATTCATCTAATCTTTCTACCTCAAGAAATAGTGATAACCATGTTTTCGGATTTTGACCCCTGGCGACCCCACATGACCTTTGACCCCACCAAAAACAGTAGGGTTATTCTCTTGATAATAATGCATCTAGATACTAAGTATGACATTCATCCAAGCTTTCTACCTCAAGATATCGCGTTTACAAGGTTTTGGTTTTCGGGGTCTGACCCCTGGTGACCCCATATGACCTTTGACCTCGATCAAAAATGATAGAGATCTTCCTCTGAAAATAACACATTTACATACTTAGTATGACATTCATCTAAGCTTTCTACCTCAAGATATCGTGTTAACAAGGTTTTCACAGTTTGACCCCTGGTGACCCCATATGACCTTTGACCCTCGACCAAAAATGATTGAGTTCTTCCTCTGACAATAACACATTTACATACTAAGTATGACATTCATCTAATCCTTCTACCTCAAGATATCGTGTTAACGAGGTTTTCAGAGTTTGACCCCTGGTGGCCCCATATGACCCTTGACCCCCACCAAAAACAATAGGGTTCTTCCTCCCACTGTGGAGCATCTATGTAGCAAGTATGGCATTCATCCAAGTTTCCAATCTCAAGATATCGTGTTAACGAGGTTTCCGGGGTCTGACCCCTATTGACCCCAAATGACCTTTGACCCCCACCAAAAACAATAGGGTTCTTCCTCTGACTATAACGCACCTACATACCAAGTATGACATTCATCCAAGATTTCTACCTCAAGATATCGTGTTAACGAGGTTTTCGGGGTCTGACCCCTATTGACCCCAAATGACCTTTGACCCCCACCAAAAACAATAGGGTTCTTCCTCTGACAATAACGCACCTACATATTAAGTATGACATTCATCCAAGATTTCTACCTCAAGATATCGTGTTAACAAGGTTTTCAGAGTTTGACCCCTGGTGACCCCATATGACCTTTGACCCCCACCAAAAACAATAGGGTTCTTCCTCTCACTATGGGGCATCCATGTACCAAGTTTAAAAACATTCAGACCTTCCCTTCTTGAGATATCGTGTTAACAGGCAAAGTGTCACAAACACACACACACACGCACATACACACATACATACACACACACGCCATCGTGAATGCATAGGTTTCTCTTTCATCGAAACCAAAAATGCATCTCAAATCAAGACTACCGATGAGGCAGGTGGTGGTGGTGGGGGGAGGGCAAATGGTTACACACACATATCTTGCATGATTGTTGTAATTACATCATGGGATACCTGAAAAAAGCCATCTGTGTTGGTAATACAAATACTACTTCAAAAATTTGCAAAAATGGTAATTTTGGGGAAATCTTTTGCCCTTGGAGTAAAGTACTGTAAACCACACAATTGAGAAATTGTATACATTGTAGGTGACCAACACTTTTCCACTGATACATAGGCCTAGCTAATAATTACATAAAGCACACAGGTATTTGGTACTGAAAATTAACAATAATCTGCATAGACCAAATGTCCTCTAATAATTTAAGAAAAAGATTTTTTTGGTTGGGGGGTAGCTAATATACACTGTGCCTCTTTTCCACTAAGAGTAACCCTTGTAAACCTGGCAACCACAGAGATGAATATCCGTGCATTCTTTATAACATTTCAAGTGGGTAACAGCAATTACCTACAGAGCATTTTGAACAGGAAACAAAACTAATTACCCTCCAAAGTCCCTTGGGACCTTCCTCTTGGAAGATAATGGAAAAAGAATGGAACATTCCATGATGACTGCTGAAACCAGCCCCATGAGCTTGCATCCGCACCTACAAACAGAAGAAGGAAGAAAAGAGTGTTTTTCAGTTTGTCCCATTTCATGTTAGGGTAAAATGTTACGAAAGGACCATCTCATTAAATTGCTGCATTCATTATGTTTGACTCAGTACAAAATTCCACCTTTTTTCCAATCACTTTGTGACACACCATAGTGGACAGAACACTTGTTTGTCACATTTGTATATATCTGATTCTCATTGGACAATGCTGAGACATAAAACCTGTCACACTCTCTCAAAGAGCCAATGTAGTTACATCAATTTTCAATAGAATATCTCAATATTTTACACACATTTCTGTAGGTTGTCTCGTATGTGATGCAGAAACTTCTGTACCATGGTGACATTGTGTTTCAAATTAAAGTTGTGTATCTTTTGAAAAAAAAAAAAATACTTTTTGGTTTCTAAAGCATACATAAAGACTTAAATTTCAAATTTCTATATTGGCAAAGGCAGAAAGATGAGTAATGTAAAATATATATAAAATATATAAAATAATGTAACTTGCATCTTCAAAGAATATTCCTGCAGTGAGATGTAAAATGTTGAGATTCAAAATGTTGAAGTTTATTCACTCCATTTTAAAATGGTAAGTTGTGCAATAGTTTGGGATGTTATTCTTGTATCACTGATCTCAAGTTACAGTCTTTGCATGTGTGAAAGAGATGCACTTTGCTCCAGTATATGATAATGATATTACTGTTACTGGGTACTTGACTGACTATACAAGCTTTCTATATACACCATGGTTTGCAATAAAACAGAAAGAATTCAAGGTCATAACATGTGAGTAGCAGAAAGTCACAAGTTATTTCATAGTGGACTATTTTGATTACAGTGAATGTGCAAATTCATCATTTAATATCTTTGCAAGGGAAGCAGCTGTGTCAATGAAAATGGAATGAATGGGAGTCACTTTCCAGTGAAAATATTTTGCAGTATACTGTTTCAATTTGTAAAAAAATTAACTTTAAACTTTATACCCTAGCTTAGAATGTCCTGTGAAGATGGGGAACTAGACATTTTTGGTTGTTATCCAACCTTTCAAATATACCTTTTAAATTTTGGAGCTTCAGATAGCCTACATTTTTAGTTGTAAATAAATCGGGAGGCCATTATAGACAGTATAACAGGAAATGGATTATTCCACAGGCTTTCAGCAATTGAACTTCTTTACCCTTTAGAAATCTTAATCTCCACTGACAGTTGAGCTGGGCTTCTTTAGCATACTGTAAATGGTCTAACATACTGTAAGCATCAATGGTTTTATGGGGGATGGCTAATACATTAGTGCAGCATAAAAGTCGTGTTGGATTCCACGAAGGCATTCTCAATGAGACATGTTAATAAATCATCTCAGTAAAACCTTGGATTAGTGGATGCATGCTTGTCTGATGTGTTTGTTGTAACACATATGTATGTATTCTTAAGCCATATCTAGTGGCACAAGTACCTATTCTCTGAGAAGTACTGTTGGGGAATATATCAAAAATTATTATTATTGCGTTGATTTTTGTCCCAGAACAAACCTTATTAAGAACTGAAATGTTATGATCAGGGATGAGCCTGAGATTTAAAAAAAAAAAGAGATTTAAAAAAAAAAGAAGAGGAAATTGATAAGCAGGCAGACACACCCCAAATCAACCAAACAATGCTTTTTGGCTGAGGTGAGAAAATTTTGACAATTTGGATGGCTTGGTTGCAGGTAGTAAGCTCTCAGACACATTTTCTGTTGGTTTTAGCTGACTACCCAGAGTAATTTGAACTTCAACCACACAACCATATGATATGTAGGTCTAGGCGTTATGCTATGCTGTCAATGAATGATGTATAGGTGTAATGTTAGGCCTGAAGTTAGGGACCACAAGTTGTAAAACTTTTAACTGGCCTAAGCTTTGCCTATCATTGGGCCTGCATGAACAGCCCACCCACCCTCTTATGCATGGTTGGACTTGTACTAGGACTCAGCCACTTATTCTTTGTACTGTCATCAGTGTCAGGAACTAATTCAGCCTAATTCTTTTTCTCGTGAAATGATTAGGAAAATATATACTGCCATTTTTGTAACATCACGGTAATGTACTTTGCGTACCCACTCCAAGTGCTAATGAAAGTGCTGGGATTGGGTTAGGTGTTAGGGTACCTGAAATTGGGGCAGCAGGGTGGACTTGTTCTGGTGTGGGAGGTTGGACCAAGCTAAGTGTAATAGTTTGTTATTGCTTATACACATGTAGCACTTTCTTTCTATGTAACCTGTGTTTTTGTTCCTTTTACGGAGTGAAAATCTCGATAAGCCCCAAAGGGTTTCAAAGTGCACTCCCTTTCACACCATTTGTTATTTATCTACTTATACTACTTGTAAATTTCTGTGTTGCGATAAACCAAATCACCTATTTGAAATCACTGAGCACTCTTGATCTAAGGACAATGACCGCAAGTCAAGCACATAAAGATCCATGTGTGTAAGTCTATGCATGCCTTTGGATAAATACATTACACCTTAGTGTTTGGGTTCACATCTGTCATTGATTTCTTATTATTCTTGCTCCGATTCCATGGTTCGGAGAACTAAGAATGATCCAAAGAAAAAGAAAAAGCAGAGCGTTTGTTTTTTCCACAGAGCAGGGTTACAAAAAAAAATGGAAATTTGTGGAAGAGAGGAAAAAGCTTACGCATAGACAATAATTTTTTTGTGAGAAGAATGTAAAATTACCATTTTTCTTTTCTTTTGTGGTCATTTTTACTTTTTCATTTGCAAAATTTCTACTTTTATTGTGCACAGGGTCTTACACTTGGAATTTCCCCTATACACACCACTTAAATTGTAATTCACATGTCTCCACAGAAACTTGTTTGGGAAAATTATCATCATTATCCAAGTAAAGCAATATTTTTCATTCAATTATCATAAGGTGGCAATTATCCCCTCTCCTCTCCTAACATCTGAAGAGCAAGAAGTGGACAAAAGCTGCATTGTGTTTCCATACTGTAAATCTGTTACCTGAATCACTTATTATTTTGATGCAGTAGGAACTTTCTGTAGCTATCACAGCCTTTCCAACATGAGAATGTATGGGAATACCACTATGGGGTCTCCATTACCCTTTGAAAATTTTTTTAAATACATTTGAATAACAATTCTTAGACCTTTCATGCCAAATTTCAACCAAGACTTGCAGTGCAATTGTGTATTGTCACTTGGCCATATTCCCATGAAGTATTGAGGAAGCATGAAAGCTGGGGCAATAGACACTGTTTAACAAGAAATTTCTTAACTGGCTAACGATAGCCCTAATCCCTACCCTAATCCCCAACCCTAACAAAGAATAAAACCGATATAATATGATGACAACAGCCAATCAAGAAACACTTTGTTAAACAGTGTGCATCTACCCTGTAAGTTCAGCTGAGGCTATTTCCTCCCACCTTCTTGAAGGACATTAACCTTCCTGATAGATTGCAGCGATGTGCTAAAACTACTCCGAGAAGCATGCAGCATGCCAGTTGTATGCAACTTAGATGTGGCAAGGGTTAAGCATCTGTTGGCAATGTGAATATGCATAAGATAAATGGTGAAAAGCATGTAAGCTTGTGAGTAACATGTATGTGTACTGGATAAGTCTGCTATCATGAGTAACTAAATTGTACAAGCATAAGCTGTTAGATTTTTAGAGCCTTTCAGACCTACAGTATGTGAAAAAGATTCAATGTTTTATGCAGAGTGGTGCTGACTGCCAGTCAGAATTTAAGAGGGTATGTGACTGACATTCAAAATTTTTATCAAATATTTGACTGCCATCCAAGAGATTTAGTGTAAACATATCAATCTTGTTAATTTAAGGGTGTACAATGTACTGAAAAAGATTTAACTTGTCAGTAACACCAGTTGGCTGGTTCAAATAAAAATAGCAAGACTGAGCAAGTTGCCTGCCTATACTTCCGAGTTATATGCTTCCTTCCTGGAAGTTTGGAAGCAATGGTAGTTAATAATAATATTTATCTGTTACACAGACTTAAATACATGGACAGAACATGTAACCGGTATGTCTTATCCGTAGATTGTCTCCACCGTCTGGGACAAAAAAAGCACACCAAGACGGCCACCATCAAACTGTAAATCATCTAATTTGACGACGACTCTGTTATATTTTAAACAAAAGTTAAACTTGAATGGGAAAAAATGTCATATTTCTGCAATACTTGAAGTGATTTTGACCTTATCTTGCCATATTTCAAAAATATTTCAACTTTCTTGCAAAATCTGGAATTGTCTTGAGCAAGTCCAAACTTTGACACAAAAATCATAGCAGACAGCCCTCTTGGTGCACTTTTTCTCACATGTATGGTAGCGACAATCTACCGAGCGGTATGCTCTGTCCACGTATAGGGAGTCCATGATCTGTTGCCATCATGATACAACATATACTTTTGCCTGGGATGGGACAGGAATTCCTCACCTTTTATTGGCTAGTTTAAGATGTGTTTTATCTGTGCCCATGTCTAGGAGAAGCACCCTTACTATTTAGGGACAAAATAGCTTTACATAAAGTATCTTCTCATGGTAGCATAAATCCCTATGAGTTTATGTGAAACATCACTGAAGCTTTCAGTGATGCCTTTGTTAGCCAGTACAAATTTATTCCAAGTAAGGACTATTCATGTTAAACTTAAAAGAATAGTCCAATTACTTATGAAAACTATGTCAGATAGTTGAAAATATTGTTAAACAATGGTAATCAGCAGCATTAGTTTCAAAATGTTTTGACCCTGGAGAAAACTTAAGAAAAACTTTAAAATTATATTTGAGTAGGTCAATGAGACCATTAAGTCATGGGTTCACCTTCTCTGTGGGGTATGTTCTAACCAGATTGGCAATTACCCATATTGCAGAGTGCAACTTAGTTAGGGTAACCCTTCCATCAAGGAAGATGTGGTTAACCTGACTTCTTCAGACCCTCACCTTGATGGAAGGGTTACCCTGACTAAGTGCAAAGTGCATAACAAATGTTAGTCTACAGCAGGCCTAAACTAAAATTAAAGTAGGCATGACACAGCCAAAGTAAGTTTCTCAGTAAATATTCTTTGGGTACACTTTGACATAAAGCAATTGTTTTCCCTACTATGCTACAGTATGTCCATAAACACCAGATTATTCTGTACATACTATGTACAGTACATGACCAGTCGGCACACAGTTACTGTTAAAGGACTCCCCCCTTTCAAGCACAGCGATATCATAAACACAATAACAACTGTTGAGGTACAGTATAAAGTAGCAATATCTTAATCTCTGAGGAATGTTGTCACAACTTTAAAACAATCACCTACTGTAAAGTATGTATCACTTTTAATCATCACTCATTAAACATGTCTCTGCAGAAGTCTCAATCTGGCAAAGTTGTGGTTTTGACCTGCCATTCATTTCCATGAAAAGGATAACAAGGGGCCATCATGTTTTGCCAACAATTAGTTCAGCATTGACCTAGTGTGTTTAATTAATATGAACCACATTTACTTCATCCCGTGCATACCTTCAAAACATCTGTTGGGTTACATATGGCTGATGATATGATACCAGCTGAAACACCACATACGACATTAATCCACAACATTTCATTCTCTGGGTTTTCAACTATCATCCTTTTGAACATGTGGTAGAAACCAATCTTTAGAGTGCCATAAGAAGCCTGTCTTAGAAGAGCCGGGCGAATTCTGTAAAGATTCAGAAAGCACATGTGATAAATATTCAGAGAGCACATACATAAATATCATTAGCATTAGCATTTCGTTGTATTTGCAATACCATCAAGCACCTCTTTCTTTTGTCATAAAATGTCAGCATTAAGTTCCCAACACAGAACAGCCACTTTATAGTGTCTTACTAATGTCTGTTACATGCTGAAGACCCTATCCCAAATAAGAAATAAGTGGTAACAAAGCATTGTGGAATAGAAGTGTCGCTGAAATTACTAAATTACTTAAAGTATACTGAACCTAATATTGCCAACTTTGGAATGTCCAAGTTTGGTAAAGAAAATTTATTCCAGGTTTAAAATCTTATCTAAAATAAAGAGCAACTGTCTGAGAAAATATTTGTATGTGTATAATACTTAAGTTTGAAGATGTTTAACAACATCCCACAAAACAAAACAATAAAGACACCTAACAAAGTGCATAAAAACTAGCAGACATATCTTTTTTCTGCAGGTACTATCCAATCTTTCTTAAATATGTTTGTCCATGAACAATTTAAGCATTTAACTGCAGTGATCAATATATTTCAATAGGCATTTAACAGCTACCCATAGTTTTTACGAGCGAATGCGAAGTATAGTAGCCGCTTTATGGACTTGTCACAGTGTTTTTATTCTGTGCCTTGTTGGTTTTGTTACTTTGTAATGTTTGCAAATTAAAAAGCATTGACCATGAAAACAGATAATTTATTTAAGGATGTCTCTGGTTTCACCACACGATGAGGCATTTCAGTTCAGGGATATTTCAATTACATGGTTCTTGGAACGACCAGGGAGCGACTATATGGGGTTCTCAGAAGCCCTTTTATAGTTTTTGTCAACTGCCGTTCTTTATGACATGGTCGCTACCCTTCTTTTCTTACTGTTTGAAACATCCAAGCAATCTTTTGACGTGAAAGTTTCAGCGTTGTTGTAAGAAAAACATTGAACGGGTGATTTCTTTTCATGACCAAGGAAGTAACAACTGTAACAAGAGCAACAAACTCAAGTTATATTTTATTTTGTTCAAAACTGAAGACCGTCACAGAGGGTTAGGAACAGAGAACGGATAAGATAACGTAGTCTCCCGGATGCAAAAATTGTGCAATAGTTACTGCGTAGTTTTCTTCTGACCTAGACATTTCAACTGAAACTTGAATCGCCCTTACCAATATGCGCTTGCTTTGCCGGTGACCACATGATCAGTGACCGACATGTGATACAGTTGATGCTATCAAGTGCTACCGCGGCTTAAAAAGGACATTTCGAGAGTTTGATGTGTTTCAGTGGAAAGTCAAATATGGGCCATGCGCAGGTCTTTATTTGCTTAGCCGCATCTAAATAACTTAGTTAACCTCAACCCAAGTTTTTTTTTTGTTTTATGTTTTGTAAATATTCTCACATTAGATTCTTTTCATTGGTGGCTGTGATTGGCGGCATGGCATAATTAGATTTAGCAATCTTGTAAGACAAATTTAAAATGGTTCCTTTGAGCAACCGTACTGTAAGGGAAAGACTTTCTAGCTGCGCACCTATCCAACCAAAGAAAGAAGAGGAAGGTGAGAAATTTTATACCGGTACTGTTTATGTTGTTGACTATTATAGTAGGAATGGGAATAGAGATCTCTGACGAGGAGGTAGCAAAATAAAAGACCGCATAGTTATCTCTCTCTATTCATTAGCCACTCGAGATGATAGCTAAGTGACATTTCTTCTGATCTGAAAGTATATGCTTACTATGTTGGTGATCATGCAATGCATATACATACAGGTGATCCCGTTGAACTGCGGAACCATAATAAGCACTGCCCTCGAACAATACTGAGAACAATAAGGAAGTTTAAAAAAAAAGAAATTGTCATTCTTGCCTCCATTCGCGAGTATGAATGCCTTGCATTCTGGTTAAAGTATGCAGAGATGAATCTCATTATTTCAAAGGTTTCAGCCCAGGTCACACTACAGCGATATCAAATCAAATTTCGTTCTGATTTTTGTGAGTTTTACTTAAAATCTCCTCCATCTTTGGCTAAAAAGAAACAGAAAATTTGCCAACCTGTAGAAATGTATGTTTTTTATCCCAGGACTACGAAAATAAAGGTAAATAAAATTTATCCCGTGACGTCACATCGTTTATCTGTTACGCTAGTCCAATAAAAGCTCTTGGTCAATGTGATGCCACGAAACGAATTGTTAACACTTCATTTCTGTGGTCCTCTCACACCAATCATATATATTTACTCTTGATGGTAAACTCTTGGTTCTTTCAGACAATGGAAAGAAGAGTTTTTTACCAAAACTCACAAAAATCTGATTGTAATCGGATCCGATATCGCTGTAGTGTGACCTGGGCTTTAGAGTGTCTGATACCAGGGTTGTTATTTTTTTATTTATTAAAAAAAAATCATGATTTAAATCAGTGACTTACATCAAATAAATTGATTTAAATTAGATTTTCTTTATTTAATCATGATTTTAATCAACACGGTTTAAATCAAACAACCCTGTACCCAGATAGATTCATGGCAAGTTAAAACCTCTAAACTAAAACCAACTTGGCATAGGATGATCCTTACTCTGACTTATTGTTAACTTAATTCTGCCCCCCCCCCCCCCCCCCCCAACAAAAAAGAACTCAAGTCCTGATCGTACTTCAGACTATTTCCAGACAATGAAATTGAAACTCCTCTTCTTTTACTTGTTGAATGTCCAAAATATATGTGTGAATAGAGTGGCCATTTGTCCAGTGCTTTGCTGAACAATCTGGCCTTAGGTCTTATTGTCCTCCGTTCAGGGTCTCACTGTACTGGACATTTTATTCCTGTTTTATTTTTAGGGGTTATTTTTGTTTTCCAACACTACATCCTTTTTCTTGACTGCAATCATTTCAGAGAGCAAAACCCTGAAAGTTTGGTGTCAAGGTATTTAAAGAAGAATTTAAAAGCTATTACACTGCAATTTTCTTATAATTTTCAGTGTTACCATATTTTCAGCACTTTGAGAACAAAATATTAAATACTCTGGACTATAAGGGTTTTGAAGTTAAGAAGATGGAACAGTTCCTCTTACAGGGGAGGTTTGGGCAACAATTTAATTTAAATATGTGAAAAAAGTTCACCAAATCTACACAGTGTGGTGAAACTTACATTCTGTTCAGACTGTATGCATTCCTGAGGTCCTCATGAAATGAAGTCACTAGAGATTTGTCTTCCAAAGTGATCTTGAGGCAGCAGAGGTTATATCACTTCCTCACATTGACAAGGAATGCTTTGTTTCCCTCTGTTTACAGACTTTTGTGTTTATCTTGAACTTTATAGGGATAGGACCCTTCCTGGAGTGGATGATGAGTTAACTCTTAACGTGCAAAGAGTAGCTATAAACATCTTTGTAATAACACATAGTATTTTGAGTAAAGAAGATCCCAATACCTTAAGTAGAGGATCAGTAAGGTGCAGGATTTGTCACCTTTGTCAAGGACATCCTACAAATCTAAACATTATGCTGTAAGCTGTAGGTTGATTTTCAACCTAAACCAAAAGCTACAGGCTTTTAACCATAATGAAAACACACGTATGCAAAGTATGAAACCCATTGCAGCTTCATATCTTGAGATACAGAATGAAATCTGTCCAAGCTTTCTACCTTGAAATATTATTATAACAATGTTTACAGAGTTTGGACCCTTATGACCCAAGACAAACTGCAACCTCCACCAAAACAATACAGACCATCTAAAGTTCTAAGTACTATAACACATCTACACACTAGTAAGAACTTTATCCAAGTTTCCTACCTTGAAATATTATGTTAACAAGGTGATCCCACGTGACATTTGACCTCCACCAAAATGATAGAGTCCTTCCTTGGCAATAAGGGGCATCTATGTACCAAGTCTGACAACTGTCCATGTTTCCCTTTTTGAGATATGTTTTTAACAAGTTTCACAAACACACATACACACATACATACACATGGCAGCATGACTGTATAGGTTTCCATTTCATTGAAACCAAAACTGAACTACAGAGAAATCAGTCTTTGGATAAAGTGTAACATTGAAAGATGACAAATTAGATCTTTCAGGCATGTAAATGTACATGTCATACAGACATTTAATGAAAACACTCTTAACATGTGAGTGGATACCATGCTTTATCTATATTGTCTTTTTAACTCTTATTGTTGATGCTGATCCTTCCATGCATGTACAGTACCCAGCCTCTGTGGGGCAGGGGGTTCTAGAATTTGTCCAAGATATTACCCACCTGTCGTAAGAGGCGACTAAAGGGAAACTAAATTTGAACTTGAACCATACTGGAAAATAATTTTCACCTTTGAACTTATTATCGAGTTGACTGACCCTGTACAACACATTTGTTGGTGTATTGTTAAATCTCAGACTAACTGTCCATGCATGTACAGTTCTACACCAAGCCTTGAGATACCATAGGCTACAAAAAAAAAAAAAACTGATTAAAAACAACTTGTTCAGCTGTGCATTATTGTGATGAAAATTCCACCACATATACACCACTCAACAAATTTAAAACCAAAAATAGATCTCTATATAACATACTATGATTTCCTACTGTAGAGTATAAACAAATACTAAACTGCAGGTCTGCAAAGGTGTGTACTTTTTCCAATTGTAAGTTCTGCAATTTATATTCTTGCCTTGCCTGACAACAAAGTTGAGATTTCAGCGCTAACAATGTTAACACAGTTTTATATCAAAAAGGGCCTGTCACCCTGCCATATCACTAGATTAGACACAAGTATCCATAATTAAACTTGAATGCAATTGCCTTAATTTTGAAATTCTACAGACCTTTATACCTATTCCAGAGAGGTTTACATTGCTAAAACGTGACCACAATCTGCTTAGTTTCTCAGACTTTGAAACAAAAAATTCCCACTTGCTTCATGTTATGTACTACAAACCTCCAAAAATTAACTTTCCAACTGTTCTATGGAAGTCACTAGCCACAAAACTTAACTTTCAGAGTTCAGACAATGCCACCGGCTTCATAAATTAGTAAAAGCATCAAATTTAGTTCTGTTCACTTTCCATACTTATTATCTGAAACAAGCTATTATTTACAACCCCCCCCCCAACGTAAATACTAACAATACCTGAAGTCCAATTGTATGTTGCTCCTCATTATTTTCATCATCAGCAGCAATGTTTTAATACTGCACAAACTTGATCTTTTTCCTCTGAAAACAGTTGGAGCATCGGACTTGCAGTTGGGAGGTGTGGAATTTGAGTCTTGACCACTTCATTCCAAAGACTTTACTAATGGAGCCTTCTGCCATTGCGCATGGTGTTCAGCAATAAACAATGGATTGGGGAAAACAAGAAAGAAAGCCACAACTGGAAAAAAGCATGTGGACGGCCTGACTTACACAAATTGATTAGAACCTGGGCCGTTAAACTCCATCTAACTCTTTAACTAACTAACCAGATTTCCCTACGTGCATGATCTAGTTAAAACTATTTATTCTCGACTTTTCCAACGTTGGCTATTGCTGTAGTCACTGTCGGTTTTGAACTTGACTTTCCCAGTTTTGCCATAAAGACCAGTCTTTCCATAGTTAAAATCAATCATTTTGATTTATCATTTTTTGCTTTGTCAAAAATCTCCCCTTAGAGGTTTTACAATATAACAGCAAAACCGACACTATTTTGCAAGGTTTCATGTTCCCTCTTAGCTTTGGCTTAAATTGTACTTGATAACCCCGAGTCCCTGACCCAGTAAGGTATACAGACAACAAAGACATTTTGTAGTTATGGTACTGGTTTTATGGCATGCCATACATTGATGCACAGTAAAATTGATCTATTTTGGGAAGATTCAAAGATAGAATCTATCATTTCTTGATTAAATTACAGTCAATGAGGTGACTGCTAAAATTATGGTGGTATAAGCTCAAATGCAAAAGCATCTAAAACAGTTATGGTGTAAATTTAGAACCAATGATCTTTCAGTATGCTAGCTACAGTGCAAATAAATTGTAAGGACTAAAAGACCAATGGGATCAATAGTGTCTGATTACAAAAATTTACAGTGCTGTTCTAACAAGGAAACCTACTGTAATCCAAAGTTTAAATTGTACACACTGTAATTATCAAAGGAGGAATTGTTACCCTCCTTGGACAACATTGGCAGAAAGCCTATCATTGAGAAAGCTTACTTGGGAGATTTAGGATAAGGGGTGGCCTAGTTAATAGCAGAAGATGATTATGCCAGGGCACTCCCTGCTACAATTACAACTCTTTACATTCTCAGCTACCACAGCTGCTATAAAGCTTGTTTTATAAGCCTTGTAAGGTACTGTACTGTTACACACTTATCCCCACAGTATGCATAGCAGATTTCAACAGCTACTAACTGTTAAGTATGCTGGCTGAAGTATTCCAGTGTGAAATATGACACCATGCATTTGCATACTTTAGTGAATCCTTCAGATTCACCACAAAATGCAAAGTGGTAAGCTAAGGCTCATGGGGTCAAGAAAACTGTATCTTCTTCTTTAAGTAGCAGCTCCCAGCAAAACCAAGGGCATAAAGTCCTCATCATTTTCAAGCACTAGCACTAGAATGAGACACATTTGGTTAAGAAAAAGACTCCTTGGTTTACCCACAAATTATTTCAGCTACAAAGTTTGCACATGAGCTAGATAAAAGATACACCTTTAATTTTCAACTCCTGCATTCAAAGATCATGGCCTCTGCTTGTTTGCTATGTTGCAGTATTTGAGTAAATACATTTACAGCAGTCAAAGTTTCAATTGCTGGGCTGAGATCAAGTGCTGCTTCTAGTTTATACTTCATGTGACCTCAAACTGAAGTGAATCGACCAAATCCTCAGTTCAGGTTATTCAGCATATTCACCTCCCTCTAGTTGCCTATTCACCTCAGTTAGAGGTAACCTTACATAAAATACCCCTTCCCCTTCCTTGTAGATTTACATACATCTGTGCATGCTTAATTGACTAAGGGCTTAATTTTCTCAGAAAGAAAAATGGTTTCTTGCTACATCAGTGGTATAATCATACCAGGTTTCTGGGGACATAAAATGTGTTACTGAACTGTATCTTCTGGATGGAACCCACATCACCTTCCAACATAGCACACAAACTTTCTGACTGGATGTATCCTTGTGCAATGGAAAATTTCCTATGGTGAAAGCATGTTTTCCACTCAGGTGCATTATCACCATATATCATTCTTCTCCACTAGTTTCAGCTTGACCACTGTAGGTAGCTGCATGGACAGGAATTTCAGGTCTCCATGGTCCAGTGTAGAGTAGTATCACCTTGGTCTGAGATGTGACTCTATATGCTGTACCAATGGTATCCAAATTGATCCCACATATACCTTGTATCTGTTCACCAGTGGTGTAACCAGGGGGGGGGGGGGGGGGGAGTCAAATGCTTTGCCTCCCATTCCTCCCTCTCCCCCCCAATAAAATTTGAAGGCAAAAAAGAAATATTAGGCAAAATGCATAAAAGACAAAAACTTCACAAACACCCCTAAAAGTATGGATTTCAGTTGTATGGAAGACAACACATGCTATTTCCAGCCGTTTGAAAGGTATTTAAAGCCAAAATTTTCTCGATACCCTATGCGCCAACCAATGGTGCTGCTCTGCTGCGATGGTGCCATTTCTGCTTGCCCCACCAGTTCAAGCTTTGCCCTCTCAACCCCTCCCCCATGAAAAATATTGAATAAGCCACTTCTGCACACATGCACACAGAGTATGTACAATAAATTTTGAAAGTTGAGCACATGAACAATCAGTTAACACACAGTATCTCACCTATACAATGACACTCCATTATGCAGAACCATTTGATATCCATTGAGCCCATGTAAATTAAGAAACTGAGGTATGTTTACACTAAGCTGTCCCATCACTCACATAATTTACAACTCATTTCACTTACCCAAAGTAGAGGGAACCTACTCCTTCCTCAGTGGCAATAACTCTCATTGCGTGTAACATGCCCCTATATTTCAGTTCCTTAAAGTTGGCTTCAAATTTTTGACCTTGAACCTGCAGCCTGGTTTTTGTAAGATCAAGTGGAAATGTACCTGGAAATAAAAAGACAAACTCTAAGGTTTGGTTTGGTATGTTGGAGTTTCACAACTTCTCCCAGTTGAACCTAGCAGTGCCCACAAGCCATGCCCTTTTTCTTTGCCAGAGGACAAGCTTTGATAGCAAGACAAGGACAATTTAAGTGAACCATTCCTTGAATTGCAAAAATCACAACACAAACAAAAGTTACAACAACAGCTTAATATAAAATCAAGTGATTGTTTGCAGTAAGAGTTTAACTCCTAAGGTAGTGTGACATGTAAGCAGAAAGCCATGACTTAACTTGTTACCATTTGAAGAGTTGACTTACTGAAGAAAAAATCTGTTGGAATCATCTCACAATCCCAATCCCAAGATGCACCTCTCCAAAATTTAAATGTTTCTAAAGCAATCTGTTGCTTATGCAAACGTATGGAGTGTTGCACAGTGTTGACATTTCATTTGTTAAACCATATTAATTCTCTTAATTACTCATCAGAAACTACTGTTGAAGATGATTGACTCAGTCAATTGCCTGATTCTGGCCAACATCTTTATTGACAATTTTGATGGATTCATAATGACCACTTCTATAGCCCAAGAGGATTTACTTGGGGAAAGAAAGCTTTTCGAACCCAGACCGGATCCCTCTTCAGCTGTAATCCTCTGTGCTGTACTATATTCTGAGCACACACTCACATGACTGACTGTTATCTGTGTTTCCAGAGGGTAGCCTTAATAGAAGAGGAATCCCATCTGTTTTCTTTCCTCAAGTAGGTTGTCTTAAAGGCCAATAGCAGTCACTCAAAAGTTATTTTGAAACAACCACTAAATTTTGCTATTTTTTTGCCACTTTCCTTCCAAGAAGCTTTCCGGATATTTTAAGGCTTAAACATTCAACGTTCAAGGTTAACCAAGATGTTACTACTTGTAAATTTTACAATTCAGTGAAAAACACATTGTCACATGATTGTCAAGAGCCACTCACGAACTTGTATGGAGACTACTATGACCCTTGTTCAAATTGGGGTGACTGCATTTGCCCTTTAAGCATGGGATGTAATCATCATGAATCCATCAAAACTTGTCAGAAAGTTTATGATTTGATAATTGATACCGATGGTTTTCAAGTACACAATTCAAACTTCCTGAATAAAACTTCCAGGACATACTAGTGTTGCAAATGTCCTTGAAATATAGACTGCAAAAACCAAAGATAACATTGACCATATGTGGCATGTCCCTCTATCCACATCACAAGATTTGCATATTGAGCTAAAATTTAGGCAAGATTTAGAACAAATCAGAAGTTATCCTGTAAAATGGTCAACTTTTGATGGATTCTAATGGGGATCATAGCTTCTTCAGGGTTCACATGCTTTCTGTAACACCAAATACACAACTTTTTAATCATATGTCACCAGATCTTAAAACTGTAGCTAGAGAGATGAGGAAGGAGAACAATGCATCTGTTTGTGAATTGTTCAATGTTGTGATGCAAATTATGTGTGATCATTAGAAAGATGACATTGTAAAGATAACCAAAATGGCAAAATCTTTATCAAAGTTTTGTCACAGGAGAAACTGATCTTTACAAAGTCTCTTTCATAGTATTTTATCCTTAAATTTTAGGACAAGGTAAACCAAACACTTACTCTTAGCAAATTTCACATTTGAGGAGAAAAAAATAATGTCACATGATTCTCAAGAACAAATTATGAAACAGGAAAGTCTACTACACTACATCAAGTTGGGGTGACTGCATTTCACCTCTAAGCATGGTTTAGGCACCTGATGTAGTTTACTCTGTAAATAAACACTTGAGAAAGACTGTACCATTAGGTCTACAGTTTCAGTAGCACCACATAATATCTTTTGAAATTCAAAAGTTTAGCTGTACAAAGTGAGAAGAATTACCTGATTCAGCAATGACTGATGCCACACCACCATACACAAATGGTCTCCAGTCCACCCCTGGTTTTCTTACTGCCGTCTGCATTGAGGAGGGTGAAGCATCTTTCACCCTTGTGACTTCTTGCTGCCTCAGTACAGCACCCTTTATCACAGCTTCATTAGCCGCACCCTCTGTGCGGTTTGATTCAACAATAGCACCCACTTTGACCTTCTTTACAGCTGTCCCTTCAAAAAGTTTTTTCCAAGGAATCTGAGTTTGATCATCATCATGTCAAAGACTTTTTAGTTCAAAAATTGTTTTTGTGCTACATATTGTTGTCTTTTCAAGACAAACACTGGAAAGAAATTGGTAGCTCTCCTGTCCTGGTTCCAAAAAAGTTCAGTAATCTTCTAAACTATCTTCTTAAAAATCTTTCAAAACTTCAGTTTACTTGGAGGTATTGCACAGTCAACTGGCTCTAGAACACATGCAAAGCACCTGAAAGATATTGCAACAAGATGATGTAAATAAAGCAACACTTGTAGTTTGAGTTCAGAATATCATTTTGGTATTCTTAGACAAAAAAATTAAGATGTCACTTTCACAGGCAAAATATGAGAAGGAATCTGAACTGAGCAGTCACCAGGGTCGGGAGGTTGTATATATGTTGTAAACAGTACCTTGCTACTGTCTACAGTGAAATGCATTTGGATCTTCCTGGGAATTCCCCCAAAGCATACATTTCCCAAGGTAATTGTGCCTGTGAGTGGTATGTACATAAAAATCAAACTCAGCAAATGTAACATGCAAGGTATACTACGGTGGCAGAAAAACCCATAGATGTTCACAGAGTGTAAAAAAAAACTAAGTTTGCCTAAAGGTTTTGTGCAGTATATCTTCAAATGTATTTACCCTACCTTTGTGGTGGGTGTGTTCACAAGCAACTATAGTTATCCCTTGTTTTTTAAATTGTATAGGGACCAGGTGTTTGGTCTGAGGGTAAGAGCATCCCCTTCTCACATTGAAGGCCTGGGTTCTATTCCCAGGTCAAGTCATACCAAAGACTCTGAAAATGGAACCTACTGCTATTTTGCATGATGTTCAGCATAAGCCATGGAGTAGGGAAAACATGCCAGTGAGCCACAACTGGAAAAAGGGTCGTGGCCGGCTTGACTTGAACCAACAGGTTGGAAACTAGGCCATAAAACTCCATCTAACTAACCACATCTAAATTGTATTTATGATTCTTGCACTCCTTGTGCTGCCCAGAGAAATTATGACACTGCACCTCCTATTCCACCATTTTGGAATGCATGCTTATCACGGAGCAGGAGAATAATGCAATTTAGATGAAGCAAGGGGTAAGTTATATTGTATGTCTGCAACGGGAATTGGTGGTAATACTTGATTTGGGTATTTTCAGGGCCTGGTGCACATAGATCTACTGTGTATTAACGGTAGCATTCAAGGTTCATCTTTTACAGTGCACAAAACTATGTTGACAACTTATTTGAAAATTCTATGTTTAAAATATGACAATGGATTTATAGATGGTGATACTTTTTGCCCTTTCACCAATTTGAGGAATATCAGCCTTCTGCAGTATCTCAAGGACACTTATGAAATGCTAAGTAAGAAGTGCATATATACTTCCAGGCTTGACATCCCAGCCATTTTGTCAAAGAAGATGCTGTTACATCCAACCTCACATGGGAACTTCACTGAATTTATAAGTGAAAAAGTAGGTAAGTAGTAAAAAAGGTAAGTGGTAAGTTATTGTCCTTTGTTCCTTATTTGTGGTACCTATCTTTAGAATATATTGTTCTGTAACTTAAGCACTGCAATGAAGGAATCCATGTAGAATTAGGCATAACCTCAAGTACTCATCATCTGTTTGGTTTTTATCTTTTCCTTAGATTGCAACTATGAAAAGGAATTACAATGACTCAATTATTTGTAACTCTAAAATGGCCAGGTATGCCCTGACTCCTAGAATGACTTTCCAAATCATAGAGGTATACTGTACACATGTTGTGAGTGGCTAAGACAGTTATCATTTAACTATCCATTCAGATCAGAAAATTAATCTCCTGTATTTATTGTATCTCAATCTCTGAGGTGTCCACCAGCAAATCAGATAAATCATAGTAGCTTTAAAATATGATTCAGTGAAGAACTACAAGTGATTTAAATTGCATTGTGTTTAAAATCCTGTAAATTAAAGTAAGACATAACTACAAAAATATACTTTTGTGAACAATTTGTGACAATCAAACCTTCCCTAAGGAGTCACAATTCTTGGGCAGAAGTACTCTGGAGTAGACTAAGTACAGTGGTGTCCTCTAAACTAGAAGTTTACATTGCTTGCTTGTTATATTTTAGGTCCTTTGAAAGCTAAAAACTGAAGCTAATTGCTTTTGCAATGATTTCAAAGACTAGTGATTGTCCTTCTGTCTCTTTGAACAATAGGCATTATGAATATATCTATGAGAAAGTTTAAAATCAAATTTTTTCCACAGGAACTTTTGATTTTTTTTTAAGGCAGCAACTCAAAATACAAGGCGACTTGAGGAATGTACCAATGCCAGCAAAATTTTACGAGGTCTTCGAGAGATTTTAGCAGTGGCAACTAAACTCACTAGCAGGGTTGGACTCATTTCAGATTGCCTAAACTCAATCAACTTATGGACAGCTCAACTGATTTAGTACCTGTACTGTAATATGGCTAATTCACTAGCTCAAGTTTTTGAAGCAGTGTGTATGCTTATGTATAGGTATAACAACAGATGAGCAGGCCTTTAAATTTGAGTCATGCAAATGCCATCCATTATCACAACTCACCTCATGCTTAGAATTACTCTACTATCTATTCTACCATATCTATGCCGATAAGCCAATTCTCCAGGTTAAGTGGTTTGAGGAGGCCTGTCATAAATCCAGGCTCCCTAGAAAAGTCAGAAGCTGACATCTTTTGGATACCCTCAAGTTTCCTACTGTACCTTTTTACACAGGTACAGTATCCCAGGTGTGGATCCCAGGCAGTGCCAGCATACACCAATACAAGCCATAGAACAGAAGTCCTGTAAGCAGTTAATTTAACATCATAACAAATGACCAGATTTGGACAAAACATTTGCAAAGTTTTATTTCCGTTGTTACGATCATCTGAATGTGTATATCCCTGTTCAAATCTTTAGTAATTAGTAAGACCTACCATCCTGGACAAAACTGTTGGAACACCCCACGTAATTATGTTGTTTGTGGCGTTGATTGCTATTTTCACAACCTCTTTCCCCCTTTGAAATGTTGTGTCCTTCAGAAAAAAGGGATTTACAAAACCCCGGTCCCCAGCACAATGTTGGGTCCCGAAGTAAATGGTGCGTCCCAAATTGACCTTACAATCCCCAGCATTGAACCGGGGGAGTGGGGGTGTTCCAAGCAGTTCTGTCCAAGATTGTCTGAGTTTTGCCAGCTAAAAAACTGGAACTTATGGAAGGATATTTGCTATTTTGGCAAACTCCAAAGAGCAGTGAGGCCCTGTTAGTTGGACAAAACATCATTTTCTTCATGATGAGGTCACTACGTCTTTGCATTATATACCTAAGATGAGGGCGCTTCTGCATAATTTCACAGTTCACGACAGTAAAGGCCTTTATGGAAGATAAACGCTCTGGAAATTTGACATATACTGAGTTTGGCAGAATGAAATAGCACCACGATTAACAGTACTTTTTCAAAGAACTCAATGGGATGAACTTTTTACTAACCACTGCTGTTTATTCTTGATAGCTCATCCTGTTCGGTTTTTGAGGCTTTGATAAGTCACCGGTATAAAATTTTTGGGATGGAAAATACTTCCAAGTGTATTTTTCTAGGAGTATGTTGACTCCTTCTTTTCTCAAATTTAATATTTAAATAATTGTGTCGATAAATTTGGCAAATTCTTTAGCATTGGCTACTGTTTATTGTTGAATTAGGATGCTTCTTCTATTGCTTTCGTTCAATATACATTTCTTTAAAGTTTATTCTTTATTTTTTTTCTATGTGCAGGGAAAATAATGCAATTTTTCTAAATCTTTACTCTTCGAAACAATTAATTCATTTTCATCTGTATTTCAACCAAAATTGATAATATTCATATTATAACTTATTGTAACTGAATGAAGTCGACACTTAAATGAATTTTGTGATGACCTTATGCTCAGGTGAAGCATGGAATTTGTTCCAAAAATGAAAATGAGAATATCCTTGTCAATACAAACTATTATAATGCACCACACTATATGTACAACTGATATATCTTTTCTGACATGTCAAACGATGCCTTTCCTTGGCTGCCAAAGTAGACTATGAAATGCATGTCACCATCTTTGAAGTGTTACGTCACAAGTTGATAGAATGTTATTAAAACTGTCTAATGTTGTTTTTGTTGTCACATTGGCCAGTTTGTTTTCTCCCTTATAGATAAACGATTGCTATGTCTCGAAATATGAACCAACACTATTATTTTATTGAAGTAGATTTTCAGACCATCTTTGAAAAATTTGCCGTGATTTTTCAGACCCAATCTTGGACAAAACTGTTGGAACACCCCACATAATTATGTTGTTTGTGGCATTGATTGCTATTTACATGACCTCTTTCTCCCTTTGAAATGTTGTGTCCTACAGAAAATAGCGATTTACGAAACCCGGGCCCCCAGCACAATGTTGGGTCCCGAAGTATATGGTTTGTCCCAAACTGACCTCACTATCTCCAACATTGTAAGGGGGAGTGGGGGTGTTCCAAGCAGTTTTGTCCAAGATTGTTTATACTTTTCACTCCACTAAGTTTATACTCCAATGAGTCCAATGGGACTATTTTTTTTTCTTTTTTCTTCTCAAGCAAGACTTATAATACTACATTTAGAAGATTGATTGAAAATGCACACCCCATGTAGAAGCCCATACACTGTAGATCTCTAAATACTGTTATTCTGAAGTCTATAACAATCATCATCAGACTGAATGGTAAGATAGCTGAGACAGTCATGGGAAAAAGATCCCAAGTTAGAAGAGACAACATCAACTAGAGCAACTGATGCTGCAGAATCTCAATAGTTTGTGATTGTTAAGGAGACAGAGTTTTAGTATTGTTGCTGATGATATTTGATGTAAATACAGTCCTCCCTGGTGCTTTGCATACAAAGATTATTCATCTATTGTTAATATCCTGATGCATTTCATGCTCAAAAATGATCAAATGCTAGAGAACAATTTTTACAATAATACTGTAACACTAAGTGAAGAACATAATCATTGTGCACCATATTGAAACTTAGTAAAGCAGAAATAATTAACCAGCTACAGTAGATGTAGATCAGTGACATCTTCTAATAAATCCAACAGTCCAATAATAGCTGTTCCCCTTCTGCATTTCATACTATTTTCTCTTAAGACACTCCCTTTAATGCTATTTTCACAGTCTAATTCAAATATTTTGTTATTGCACAACTTCTGAAGGAGTGAGAGCTATTTCTCTGCTGATATCTTGAGTGTTTGCATTGTTACACTGAATAACAAGTGGGTAGAAGCAGCACCCATGTACTACAGTATGTTACAGATTCTCAAATACACTTCAATAAACTCTTGAGGGGTAAAATTTTGAAAAGACATAGACACACTTTGATCAGACCTCCTTGATGCATTTTGTGCACCACACTGTTACTCGATAAATTGTAAATAAGCCTTATCCTCTCAAGTTAACTACTAAGGAAATATGTGCTTACATAGCCTCTTTTATGGTCAGACCATTCAGACTAAACAAGGTTATATTACAATAATTTCATGCTTGATTTAGCAGAGGTGAGACACCAAGCCAGTAACGACTGAGAGTTTTACTACAAAATGTAGTTAGTTAGTTAGATGGAGCCACAGCTTTTTTTCCAGTTGAGGCTCACTAGCTTGTTTTCCCTACTCCATTACTTATGCTGAGCATCTCACAGAACAACAGTAGGTTCCATTTTTAGAGTCTTTGGTATGACTGGGAAACGAACCCGGGGCTTCTGCATGAGAGGCTGATGCTCTACAAAATGTTTACTAGAAGTAAATATTCTCGGTCAGTAGGTATCCGTGCCTAGTAACCAAAGTGATGCGTGCAAAGAAATGACAGCTTCCTTGAAGTTTCCTTGACAACTGAATAATTTTTCCATAAAATTTGCCAAAATAACTTAGCAACACTTAGCAACCATCACTTTTCTAATGTGAAAAAAGATACTGTCTTCTGCCCCCACCCCAAACGGCATGCTCTCAAATTCTCAAAGACATTGAAAACAGATCAAGTCACATTCCCTTGCTCTAAAGAAATTTCATCCACTGGCTAGTGGCACAATATATCTCAATGCATATTGTGTATCCAGACAACAATGTCATTAATATGCATCAGAAAGAAGATTAGTCCCTTAAGGGACACCAGACACAACTTCCTCTGAGGATGGCACTGCTCCACTGATAACACCTGACTGTGAAATTCATAAAAAAGTTATCAAGTCTATAGAAAATATGTTTAGAAGCACGGTGTAGTTTGTCTCTAGCAATTCATGAGGAATAGTATTGAAAGCTTTTTTTGGGAATTTAGGATGAACACAGAAACTTTTTATCAGGCTATGGTGAAAGTCCAGTCCTCCATTGCACAAGTTGTGTAATTTTTCAAATTCTATGAGACTTTCTATATAAAGGCATGCAGGTTGGGGGAGGTAACAGTTTTCTTCATCTTCATCCCCTATATATAGTGCTAACTTTAGACCTGAAGACTCATGCATTTGACGGCGAATTGGCTCTGTACTGTAAAAAAAGCCAGTCACACTGTTTTAATTTTTTGAAGGCACTCTAAACTGAGGGGCCTTCATAAAACCTTCAGGCAGGGCAATCCAGTGTATGACTCGGTGGAAAAAAGGACATCTTGTAGGGTTACATATAAAACACCGGAAAGTTTTTATGATGGGTAGGAAGTTTGTGGTTTTAGAGGTGAGATACTTGACTGGATCAATGGCTACACACTGATTTTGAATTATTAAGAACATATAGTTAACCTAGCGCTCCTGCACCTTTCAGCAAGGGGTTTACACCCAAAAGTCTGGACCACACAGTCCACACTTGAAGTATGTTTATAGCAATTTACAGCAAACCTTGCAGCACATTTCTGAACAATGTCAGTTTGGTTTGTTAGGTTGCTGGTAAAGCGATCCCAGAGGCTACTGATATCACGGTAGTACGCACACAGCACAGCAATAGTTTGTAGTGTACACTAGGCCCTTGGGGACATACCACTTGCTAGTTGCTGCAATATGCTAACTGAAAAATATCTAATCTATGGCAGGTAGATTTGTCACTGGACACTTCAAGAGTGCTGAAAGTATTACTGATATCATGTCTTCTCTAAATTGGCCCACTCTTGAATGTAGACGTGATATCACTGACCTTCCACTAGTTACAAGATCTTACGTAACACATTGGCCATCACTACTCAGAACATTTTTGTCCCCCATTCCAGTGATACTGAGACAAATAACTCACAGTCCTTTGAAAATATTCCCTGACATAGTGCTGGTGCCTTTGGCAATTCCTACTTTCTGAGAACCATATTCAGTTGGAACAAGCTCCTCCCAGAAGTGCAGTAACCCAACTGGAAAACAAGACCACCTTCAACTATCCTCCATCGAATGCCTTGTCAGGGAGCATTGGAGTAATACAGAGAAGAAGAATGGCCTCGATTTTCCCAAATATTCCAGAATAGTACTGAATGGTCCCAAACAGTCCTAAATCGTCCCAAAGGTTACAGGTCATTTCCCCCCTTGCCAGTTTGCCCTGGTCATTTTGCCCTCTTACCAGTTTGCCCCTGAGTGGAAGTTGTTTCGCCCCCTAAGAGGAGGTCGTTTCCCCCCCAAATACTTCAATGAGTTTGACATGGAATAAACTGACCTTAAAATGAAAGTTGTGTAGGCCTAGATGTCTTAAAAGTAATTTTGCACAAGTTACAACTGTTGGCAAAAATGTGGCAAAAAACAACCAATCATGTCAACTTGAACATGGTATATTCTCTTGCATGCAGAATTAAGTCTGACATGTAAGTTAAGCATTTTTTTAACCATTTTCGATTTTTGCGCCATTTACTGGAAAATAGAAATAGAACCAAATAAAACTACTACAAGTTATGATGTGCACACATTTACATAAAGACATATCTCCCAAGTTGCCCACATTTCACAGGTTTGACCCACATTTGACCCCCCCAGCCCTATGAAAAACCCGCATTTCAAATCTCCGAAGTATTCTTAGTTAGTAATATAGCTTTAATAACTTACCGATAACTAAAAATTCAGTAAATCGTATCTCACAGCACATTCAACTGCTCGCGCTACTACACAAGGCATTGGCCTGTTTGCTGTCGCAACATTGCAATTGGCTAACCTTCGTAGCAGGTATGGAATATATTCCTGTCACTGCGTAAATAGTGAAATAACATCATGCAACACAGCATTCAGTAGTAGAAATGAATGTGCACTTTGCAGGTTAGAGGTGGGGCTTGTCCCAGAGTTTCCCATCAAAAGAAATGTAGGCCCAACTGGCCTGTCTTGAAAGCTCTTAATGTTCTTGACTGTGATTTACATGCCATCACTTGCAGCACTGTAGGACCGTCTGTGACATATGAGTTGACACTTGCAAACTGTAGGCTGGTACCGTGACCTCACCAAAACTTACGGCAAGGATAATGAGTCAAATATATATTGTAATAAGGAGAAGTTTTAGTAATTGTGCCCGGACAGATCAGTTGAACCCACATCTAGCCTCTCAGACTGGGAGCTATGTAAAGAAGCACATGAATGGTGTAAATATTAACCACAACGGAGATCTATAGAAAGCGTACATCACTCTAGCCTAGATACAATTAAAACAGCTGTTGTGCATGAGCGTACAGTAACATTATGAGTTAGTACAAATTAACTTGTTATACCTTTGTAAATGAACCCAATCTCACTCTGAAAGAAACTTGCATGCTTCAGAAAGATTAGGGGGCAAACTGGTTTACCACTTCCCTATCCAATAAGGTTGAGCAAATTCAGCGTAGGGCTGCTAAGTTTGTTTATAATGACTATTCCCCCCATAGTAGTGTGACTGAAATGCTAAACGACCTAGGGTGGGATAGTCTCAAAAACAGGCATACTGCCAACAGGCTAGCAATTCTTCACAAAGCCAGATTGGGCCTCCTAGCCTTGCCAATCAACAACCTACAACCGGTCCGGCGGCCCTCTAGGCATCACCATTCTAATAGCTTTACAAATATACCAAACAATAAGGACTGCTACAAATACAGTTTCTTTCCTCGGACTGTCAGAGACTGGAACCTACTCCCCCAGAACATTACAGATCTCGAGGACCCCAAGCAATTCAAGAGCGCAGCCTTGAGGATCCTCAGACGGGACGACTAACTACATGCGCACACTCAACCCTGCACGTTTGACTCCACCAGGAGTGTTGTGCAGTATTTTTCCAGATCCAGTAGGCCTTTGGGGGCAAACTGGCAGGCCTTATGGGGCGAACTGGTTAACCCTTGGGGGCAAACTGGTATTTGGGCGTGAACTGGCAAGGTGGGGAAATGATCTGCTACCGTCCCAAAGAGTCGAAATAGGCCTAGCCTAGGCCTAGCATAGGCCCTAGGCCCTAGGCAGCAGTAGGGGACGGTTATTTTGGACTACGGGACGGTTATTTTGGACATGTTCAAAAATTTTCGACCCTCCTGATTAGCCTAGGCCTAGGCCTAGGCTAGGCTAGTCTGAATTTCACTTTGCTTCCAAACACCCCCGAACTGTCCCGGATGTATCATAGACCTTATGCCAATTAAATAGAGGGCGCTTCAAAACTGCAACATGGGAAGGATTATTCCATGTATGGGACCACAGAAGTGAATCGTCACCATGGAGAAGGCCAATGGTCACAATGCTGATTGGGAACTGTGTTGGAATAATCCTTCCCAGAGTGCAATATTACAGCTAACTGGCATAAGGTCTATTCTGGGAGGAATACCAGACTATTCTTGCCTGTGTGAGAGTACCTTTGCTGTTGGTGTTACATTCAACATTACAACTTACACTACAGTTTTGAACTTTTGACTGTCTACAGTACTACTAGGCTAGAACTACTACTAATAGCCTAGGCCTAAGCAGTAAGTGCAGCGTGGAACTTGGATTAAGTCTAGTAACGTTAGGCCTAACGTTAGGTCTAACTTGTTAACGACGTTAGGCAAGTAAAACTAAGACGCTATTTCGGCCTAAGCCTTGCAGCCTAGCCTACCTACATAGCTGCCTGTCTGTTGAATGTTCCATATGAAAAATTACAAATAAACAAGACGAACGTCTAGACGAGTTGCGGTGCCGACATACCAAGTCGTCTTGTACTTTAAAGGTGGTTTTATATTTTAGGGGGACAAAAATACCATTCCAAAATACTTGTATTGTGTTTTGCCCAATAGCAGCTAAGTTAAGTTCCACACTTGTAATCCAGGAACATTGTTCATTCACTTTAGAAATGTGGTTGAGGTGGAACGTGTAACACACCAAAGAAATACTCGATTGCCGGTATAATGAGGTTTGCTCATTTTCGACTCATAGTTGACAGAAAATCAGGAAAAGATGATACAGCAGTTGATTTAGAACTGTAGAAAGAGCAAAATGTCACATCAGATAACATTTCAAACGTCATTTACAAGTTGTTTCTTGTGCATTCAATATAAGATATCCCTAATGTCCCGGCTCCTTAGTTACTCCGTGTACAGCATGAGGGTTTCTGATAAAAGATGGTAAAGCGCCAAAGGCTCAAGACAGACCATTCGACCAAACAGACGTTAGTCAAAATTGTATTTTAAGAAGTGCAGTTAATAAGGAAAAATATGCCATTTGTTTAGCTGTTTAGTGAATACAGGTGGAGTACACTGTTATGACGCAATGTTGGAAATGATAATGAGTCTGTATGTACATGATGTCCAGTAACGTTGAAGTCACTTGGTTGAAGATGGATTTATGTTAATGAACAAAAGGAAAAAATTTCCAATGTTGAACATAAAGAATTTTTAAAGATTATTGGTTTTTAAAAAGTTCTGTACGCTCCGCACCAAGTTTACTCTCAGCTTTCCTAATAAAAGTTTTTTGTAAGTCACATGTAATAACAAGTAAAAGAGAATCAAAAGAAATGTCGATATCTCAGATTTACCATAATCTTTACAAATGATGAAATAAAATTAAAAAAATATAAAACAGCAAAGTAAAAATTCCTTTGTCAGCGTTACTTACACCTAAATTCCCTCAACATAAATGTTAATATGAAGATATTTCACTCTAGCCTTAGGCCTATTGTCACTGTTTCTCCAATTTATATTAATCCCGCACACATACGTCACTATATACTAACCCTTCGCCGGTAACTTCTTAGTTTAGTAATGTATAGACACTTGAACGACGTTGACCTCCACAAATCAGAGAACCGAATCAATCACTTACAAATCATAAAAGATAAATTGCAACATCTATACGTCCCTTCATGAAACCCGAATACCAAAAATATCGATGTCCCTAGTTTATAACTATTAGCGGCGATTCGTCTGTCATCACATCATTAAACAGTTTCGCTTCTTCCTACACTCTATATCAAGAACTTGTTGTCGCTCTTTCTTACAGTGACTTCTTACTACGGAACAAAACTGTTGCCATTGCATTAAAATTGTTTGAATAATTTCCATGCATTTCTTTTTCTAATAAAAATAATAATATAGCAAGTTTATGTATGGCCACGACTCGCAACTGATCAAGCGATAACCTAAAATATGTAAAAGCAATAAGAGAGCCAGGTCTATGAATAAGACTGCACTGTCCAGTAAAAAAACCCGTAAAAGACAAATTTCATCATTCCAACCACCCATATGAAATAGCTCAACAAATCACTTTCAAAGATGAAACGGACTTCATGAAAAAAAAAAAACGTTTCGCTGATAACACCACAGCCAGTGACATAACAAAAAAGAGCATGACTAGCTTATTAATAAGTGTCTTGCTACTTTACCATTTACGAAATGAACCACCTGGCTAAAAATTTACAATTGGGAATTTTCTTGTACCTGTTCAAAACTTCGTTGTGTAAGCCAACAATCTAAACCCTCTACAAACGGTCCAAATTTAATGTTTACGTTCGTTTAACATAAATATTAAAAATTATAAGGCAATCAATTGTAATTGTTTTACAGTGACGTAAATCCCGGAGAAGGCAAGGGATGTCTTTGCTTTCTCAAGTAAAAAAAAAAGGAAAGCCAAACTGTCATATGGCCCCCTCAAAATTTTAAATAACCATTTCAAAATCAACACATTTTTGACAAGAGATGAACTATCCATGGCCTTTAAAAAGACCAAATCAGTTGGTTTTCAAGGGCTTCTCCCCCAACAGAAGACCCAAAGCAGTCCCTGAATGATTGTGCAAAACCTTCATTCATGCAGACCTCTTCCCAATATCTCAAACAGATCACCGCCCAGCGTAATAAAAATGGTTGCTCTCATCACATACAAATATAAAACAAGATATCAATGAACATGTTAAAAACCTACCGTGACTACTCTTTACATTAAACTATTTGTTCATGTTAACACTTCTTCATCTTATGATGTGCTCTTCTCCCTAAATGTATAAATATTTCCAAGAAAGTTGCCTCCTGAATTTGGTTTTTTTAAGCATTCTTCTTTAGTGGAGCTTCTGAGCAATGGCAACTCGTGGTGTAAATATGTGGAGGGGTACATAATGAACTTACAATGACTTGTCTTAAATAAAGATGATCATCTTCCCTGTAACCAATAATGCCAAACACCGAAAAAAACAATTACCACCCACAACAACGAAAAAATAAAATGTACATGTAGATCTTTCGGAACGTGTAAATTATACGATCGTCATGTTCCTTCTTTCCCCATCATCACACCTCTGACTATTTTCATATCCACTAGAGCCCCTTTTTTGTTTGATCCCGACTCTGACATCATCATTTTTCTCCCCTTCATAACTTTTATCTTGAAATTTACCCCATACTTTCTTTTTCTTTGTTGCCAACCTTTCCTTTCTACAAAAAAATCTTTGAACGGCCCTTCTTGGGCATTGTTATATTCTCCACATAGTTTTAAACTTTAAAATAACAAATTTGCCATAACCAGACACCTTCGTATAACACAAATATTAATACTCGCCATCTTATACAAATAATATCTACCTGCCAATAACAATGTTTCACTTAACAGAAACTTACTTTATGAAAAAACAGTGAACAAAACTCCTCTAAACTATCAAACTTTTTACTCCACAGCAACCCCGACCATGTCACTTGTAAAGAATAAATCTCTACAAAGAAATCCTCATATAAATACTCAAAATTCACGTAACACCTCGATGAATTAAAAAACAACCAAAATGATGGCGCCGTGTTAAATTAAACAACATATTATTCCCCAGAATACACACGGACCTGGTTTTTCCGCAAGATTGTTACTAAAAATAGAACACGTTTGCAAATTTTACGTGGAAAAAACCCCAATTTTACACCCTCACGAAAATCATATTTCCACCAAAACTTAAAAACACGAAAGAGAAGTACCATCCCTACAAATTGCACTAAACCGTATTTCGATACCACAAAGCATCTAGAAGGAGATAGAAATAAAGTGCCGAAAAAGTCAGAAATTGACATCTCGATAGTAACTGCATTAGTTGCGGTTGCCTGCAAGGCAGGCACCGCAACTAAAAACCAACTGAACCTTCGTTTCGGACGATTTTAATCCATGAACGTCACTGAAATCAATTCAGGCGGACTGAAAATCTGTTTTCCATGCCCTCCTCTCTGGTGTAGCCTACGTGAGCTACGCTATGTCTAACGTGAGAGCTAGCAACACTCATAACACACACAGCGCGATTAAGACGAACGGTTTGGGATGCCGGCTGATCGTTTTCAGCATTTCCACACGTATCCCCACAAGAACCCAATTTCTTCCTTACTTTAACCTTACTACCCTAATTTTGCTCCTAAATTTTCAGTTTTTACTATAAATTCAAAAAATTCAAATCAAATAATTTTATTAAAAATATCTTTCACGGAAAAAATTCCCTCATAATTCACAAAAATTTCTTAGACTGAAAATCTTATTGGAAGATCTTCATGTTTACAGACGTGTTTTGATTTTTTCCATCACGTACGCACGGACCACAGACTTCCTGTATAAATGGACAGAGCATAAAACGAGTACATTGTATCCGTTGATTGTCGCCACCTACTGTAACGAAAAGGGCACATGAAGACGACAGCCTTGAAACTATAATTGGTATGATTTCATTAATTTGACGACGACTCTGTAACATTTTAAACAAAGCAAAATTTGAATGAGGAACCATATCATATTCCTGCAATGAGTTTAGTGATATTGACCTTATCTTGAATTTTTTCGAAAATAAATCAACTTTCTTGCAAAATATGAAGGGTCCAAACTTTCACTCACACCCACGGACCGGCCGTTCCTCTCACCACAAACTTCAGTTCTTGTAGGGGTACCGAAACTCTCTATTGGTTCTTTGATTGACAACTAATTCAAACAATACAGAATACCAAAGCTTATATTACACAGCATGAACTGCACTGAGAGTGTTTTGATTATGCACATTGAGCTTTTCTATACTCACCCTGAAGGAATAAACGGAGATTGTGTCTGTATGAGGATGAATTTCAGACAATTGTGGGAGGGACTTAAGTAAGGAGGTTAGGAGAACTGGTTCTGTTTGGGGTGAGAGAATTGGGCCTTTAAACCAGTTGGTTAGAAACTGGGCCGTAAATCTCCATCTAACCATCTTAAACCTGAGGGCCAATCCTCTCACCCCAAACTACACTTCCTGTAGGGGGGTACAGAAACTCTCCATTGGTCCAGCTTTTTGATTAACTGTGAATTCAAACAATGCAGAATACCAAAGCTTATATTACATCGCATGAACTGCACTGAGAGTGTTTTGGTTGTACACACAGAGCTTTTCTTTACTCACCCTGAAGCAATAAACTGAAATTGTGACTGTAAAAGGATAAATTTCAGACAATTGTGGGAGGGGCTTAAGTAAGAAGGTTAGGGGAATTGGAACTGTTTGGGGTGAGAGAACTGGGCATTTAACTAACAACACACTAACGCATTTGCGAGGTTTATGAACGTAAAGGTTCGATATGGCCGGGGACTGCATTCCCTGACAAAATTGTCCAACGTCCACTAGCCCTGATGGTGATCAGAGAACAACTATGACACTATTAGCAGATAAAATGTACAGTGCGCTGACAAGGGGTATGAGGGGTAATTTGCCTCACAGATTTCTTCCTTGCCCCAGTTGCCCCCTCCCCAAATATAGTCTCTTAGGAGTTATGTCAACTGAAAAACAAATGATATATCTCTCCCGAGATTTAAATTTTCACCCAGAGATGCTAAAATCTGGACAAATCGGGCTCCGAACATTCAAAAATTTTGTGAATTTCAGAATTATGCAACTGGAGCAACGCTCCAATGGAACAAGTAGAAATAAGGGTCCGCAGAATAAAGTTTAAGTATTTTGATCTTCACAAGTGGCATCATATGGACTCATTCACAGTTGGGCCTACTTCACTGGTTGGGTCTGGTTGGCATGGAGTGTGTGCAGGAACAAATGAGCGTATGTTAGGTTTTGGCAATTTTGCGTGTGTGTCGGCGATCTCGTGATTACTCTTAAAATGTACACTAATTAGAATCTAAATATCATGTTGACAAAAGTGCATAAACGCGCCTCATCAATTCTGATGTCAAACAGCCTTGTTGTCATTTGTTTGTAAAGGTGAATGAGTCAATGTCACGTTCGTATAAGTTGGGTCAAAATTTACCTGACATCAGCTGATTTTGTTTGTTTTGTCGAATTTTAAGAAAAGGAAGTCCGTCCTATCAATGGACATCATAATTACGGTACTGTGGCGTGGAGGCAGACCGTACAGCGTATAAATTCGACGTAGAATTTTGTCCACGTTATTTGAGAGCCGTTTGTATGTAGCCCAGACGTCTCTGTGTGACCACGATTTGGCCGACATGAATTCCAAGCCTGATTCACGGACACGCAGAAATGGTTTGCCGGACGGATGTCGACACCCGACGATGAATTTCACCAAGCATTTTGAGTTTTCTATTTAATTAAAGCATCATTCAGTTTGCTTTTACAACTTTTTTCACAACTTTCGTTCTGCACCAAATTTGTACATCGATTTAAAACTAACAAAAAATGATCCGTCGTCACGGTATTACGTCGTGATTGGTTACAGTGTAGAAACATAGAGCCCGAAGAGTGGAGGATGTCTTTAGTTTTGCATCTGTGTTTCACTTATTGCCCCATAACACAAAATTGCTGGTGCTGGAACCATAGGCGTAGGAGGCTGGGGGGGGGGGGCAGGGGGGCAGACTGCCCCTCAAATTTGGAAAAAATTGGGCAGCCGTTTGAGTCTTAAAACCTGGTTTGTTTCTACTTACACAGAAAACTCCTTGTCGCGCCCGAATTTCTTCAAACACTTGGCCGAAAAATAATAAAAAAGCATCATAGTCACGGTACAATTTTCATGAAAGCTCTAAAAGATACCAAAATTCGCGACACATTCGGGCAGCTTATGAAAAAACAATTTATCGTCAGTCTCATATTTTGCGCAAACCTTTGCCCGAAATGACACAATATTTGGGCAAAAGTTGCAAAAAAGTTCTGGGATATTTTTAATTGCCAGATTACAAGGGGAGAGAGGATGTATACAGTCCCCAAAATTTTGCCCGAACAAATCAATCAAAAGCTATCGTGTGACGCACCATATTACTAAATGACAATCACCAAAAGTCACCAGAAGGCTGAAACGTACTTGGTCGAGAGGTATTTGGGCAGCATATGAATGAGATGACGATTTTGCCCTTTTCAAAATGATCCGCTTAAAATTGTGAGAAACTTTTTAACCTGCAGTTCTGTTGAACCTAAGTTCGGGCAATGGTAAACAAATCAGCGTAGCTTGTTTGCTCACTCATACGAATTTAGTGTGAACAAATCTGCAAGTAAGTCTGCCCACAAATTCATGTAAAACTTCTAGCAACGTGACAAGCCGAGTTTTTCTCAAACGGCGTTAGAAGAAAAATCATTTATATATAGTCGGGAGTTCGGGCCGAGTCATATAGACAGTTGTATCAATTCAGTGGAACTCGAATTTGGGCAAGAGTCGCAACAGAGTCACAGACATACGGTACTCATGCACAGGCGGGGCAAGGGGGCACTTGCCCCCCCCCCCCTCCCCCACTTTTCTTCAGAACTTAGTTTTTTTACGTCTTTGGTTGCTTTTGCTACAAAAATACAAACTGGAACTGACAGAGCTACGCGAGTGATACTTAATTAAGTTGTATAATGTTGAAACAGGTCATATACTGCATTGAAAACTAAACAAAAACAATATCCTTTCAATAAATGTCTCAACGCTCCTTTTTTTCGACACGCTTCGTGTACACCCGTTTTAAATATTTCAGGATTGAAAGTTGTAGAACAACTATTCCATTGTCACTGAGACCTATCACCAGTGCCTGGGCCGTAGCCTAGCTCTACCGTAACTAGTGAAATGAGGAGCAGGAGGCGGTCATCTTCTGGTCCCCTTCTCTGACCAAGTACCCCCAAGCTTTCTGAAAGGACGATGATCTAATTTGACCCTAATCCCTGAGGCGGGCCCCTAACCCCTGAGGCGGACCCCTGGACCCCAAGCCGTTGCAGGGAGCGCTCCGCGCTCCCGCCGCGCCTTCGGCGCCGTTTGCTAGTCTGCCCGAATTTGCCCCCCACTTTCAGGGATCAAATCCCGCCCCTTTACTCATGTTTTTAATTCCGTTCTACAGTTTTCCCCGGAAAGTGCGGTATATCATTATATTATGTTTTTTCACATCTCAAATGTTTTTCAGGACGAACCTCAGTTACCGATTGCTGGATCGGGGAAGAATATATGAATAGTGCCTTGTCAACGCCCTTTCCCCTTGATTTTTAAAGGTAGGTTGATTTTTACGTAGGTTGGCTTATGTGGTATATTTGAATTGTTATTCTGTTATACGAAGTCAATTCGCCCAAGTGTAAAAATAAATGTTAAGAGAATGATTACAAAACTCCCTAATTGCGCAATATACCGCTGTGCTGGTGTACGTATAGCCTAACATACGGCTAGTCCTCCCTAGCCTACTAGTAATAACGTTAGGTCAAAGTAAACTGTTCTTTACTAAGCACTAATTACTTATTATAGCTAAATGTAGTCATCGAATGGTAGTGGTACATTTCATCTGGGAGTTTTCTGACCTTTTTGTAGATTTGCTCATTTTGGTGAAAATTTTATTGCAAACGAAAGTTCAAGATATCGACTGCTTTGATTCTGCTTATAAGCCTGGGAAAGGTCATTTCCGGCTGTCTGAGGGGTTGCGATTTTTCAAAATTTTCTGTACGCTCCGCGCCAACCGATGGTGGCGCTCCGCTTAGAGAGTCTTTCGGGCAGAATTACATTTTTCGGGCGGAGAACTCTCTGCCCCCCCCCCCAAAACTGAAATGCTCCCGTACGCCTATGGCTGGAACAAGGTAAATAATGCTTTGTCAAGCTCTGATTGTTCTCACAAAAACAGTGTTTGACTCTTTCAAATTCAATTTATTTTCTTTTAACCTCCGAAGAGGTTTCAGAAACTCAATATGAAAGTATATATATACAAACAAAGCACATAAATTACAACCTAACAGAAGTATAAGAAAAAGATCACACAAGCGAAAAGGAAATAAAAGGGGGAAAAATCACACATGCACCTTTCTTGCTCTGGCAGCTACGTTGAGATGGTGCTCTTCCATAAATTGCTGTCATTCACGATGTACTTAATTTACACCACTCGTTCATTGTCAGAGGATGTGTGTCACCATTACTTCCCAGCAGTGGGGGTGCATTGCACGTTGAAATTTTCAACGATTTCCTTAACCTAATATCGCCTGAATGTCAGAATTGTGATCAGTCCTTTGGTTGAATGTCGTTACATACTTGTTTGCTGATCAAAACTTCTTGAGTACTCATATGTCCTCAATGTAAGATTGTTAGTTGGCTGAAATTGTTTTCTCTATGAGCAGTTGTCATGCCAGACCTCGGTTTAATTGTTCGAGTGTGTTTTCGGTATAAGCATCGTTAGTTTTACGACGACTTTAAAAAGATTTCCGAAAATTTTTGCCTTTTCCAGATAATATTAAAAATTAATAGCATAAATTGGACGGAAATTTTGGAATTTCCTCAGAGAATGTTTTCATTTCCAGAGCTCAGAAAAATCCAAAACTGATTTATAAGCGAGCCAGTGTAGTAGTGCATTGTAATTGGGAACTAGTGCATTGTGAATGGGAACTCAACGGTTTTGACTGACCATGTGGGAAATTACTAAAAGGATGAGTTATTACAGAAACGATAGGTGAATGCTGCTATGTTTAATTTAATACTCTAATATCATTTAATTGTAGCAAGTTCAGTAAATTGAATAATATTCTCGTATGCTCCCGTGGAACAGTCTATACTACAACAATATATGATGGGCCTCTTTGGCAAAACGTGTAACTTACTCTATGAAGTTTTATTTGAGCAAAACCAGTAAAAGCGTCAATAAGATAAATGGGGATAAATTTAAGTTAGATATAGTAAACGGTGTTGTAGTCACCGATACCGTTCTCGGTCTGTCGAGTCCATCCCACCATCTCGATCTCGAATTGCCAGGTCGTGGTCTCGGCTGATACAGGCATGTCTCAGTTTTGGTCTCGGGTGCCATGATTCGGGGTCTTCAGTTCGAGACCATAACACAATTGCACCATGATGCAGATTTCCGTGACTGCATCGTGTATGCCTTCTTTCATGGACACAACAGAATGTTCGTATTCACATGCGCCAACGTTGTATCCCATAATTAGCTATACTGACAATTTGATTAAAGCTTGATTTGAAATGTGCTGGATTTAGGACGCCCCTATAATTGTTGATGTCCACTTCAAGTTGAGATTTAGTATTTTTTGCTCCTCGTAACAATAACAATAAAGACCTACATGCTGTTAGGCCTAAATCATTAGAATAAGGAATACGCCTTTTCCGATCTATGTGACTTGAACTGTTGAATAGGACTAGGATATGTTGGACTCGGTCTTGACTCGGATTCAGATGACTCGGTCTTGGTCTTGGCCTCGGATCTTTATGACTCGGTCTTGGTCTCGACTACAACACTGGTAGTGAACAAGGAACCCCTCTAGGAAGGATGTATTTTTAGTCTACACATTATTTCAACTCCCTTGGCAACTAGTGAACAGAGATAAAAAATGGTCATATTTAACGTTTTGTGAGTCAGGAAGGCATTTGACTCATCGAGGGCCCTATGTCAGAGTGAGCGTGGATCATGAACGTCGTCGATGTTTGCCTTCTCTTTACGACTAGTGCCAAGAGGTTCAGGAGGCAGGCGTGTATGCTTGCAATCCTGCTCCCGGGACCACCATTTAACGTCCCAATCCGAGGGGCGTGAGCGTAGCCACATTCTCAAAGGCTGGGTGGAGGTATACTTGCTCTGCTCAACAGCATACAGGAAAGGCTCATTAGACAGAATTTAGAAAAACTCAAAGCACAACCGATCCTCTTAACTTTGTGCAAGTCAACTTCCTGGCTGACATCAACATCATCTTGACTCCTGAAACCTTGTATTGTTGAAAGTCACCCATGCATGATACACTTAAAAGCTGTGCCATGCCAACTAGAGGCCCTCCCCCAACAAATCAATAACGTGGCCTGATCCTCTTTACCCGAGTTGCCACTGGCAGATCGGGTAAGACTAGGTAATGGGAAATTCCTGTCATTGCAGTGAGCTGAACAAGCTAACAACTTCCTGAGTCGGACTGAAACGGACAAACAACATTAATTCCCTATTTTGTAATTCACCAAATTTAAACCCCTCAACATCACTGTGAAAAGCTATGCTGAACAAACAAATTTTTAGACGCCGGAAAATTTCCAAGTGGTTCCACCTGGACCTCCAGCATGCAAGGCTGTACGCTGAACCACCAAGCCAACTTCACCTCCTGATATTTTATATTGTTTAGTAACAACATATAATTGTTTAATGACAATATACAGTTTATATACATTGCAGTGGTGTGTGCAGGATTTCGAAGGTGGGCCGGCACAACCTGTGATTCCCCCGACTGACACGGACTTAAATGATCTTCGGAGGTGGAGGGGATGTGCCCCCTCCCCCTTTTAAACACGCTACTGATACACTGTATACTGTTTACACATCATACGAGGCTAAATTGTTTAATAACAATACCGAAGTCATTCTTCTGACCAGGTAGCATGTTAAATACCATAAAATCTATTCTATTGACAATTAAAGAAAGGTTATTGAAACGAATCAACTGAAAATTTACTTCGAGTTTACTGTTCAGTTTGCTTAAGAATTTAAGATTTGTGTCTTTGAAAATTATGTTGGTGTCATCTGCGAAATTCACTAAGGAGAATTTTTTGGAAACAGATGTTTTATAATTTACATTAATTATAAAGAATAAGTGTCCAAGAATAGAGCCATGAAGAACGCCACGAATGAAAGGGTTCAAATGAAGGAGGTAAACTGATTTCGGTTAGTCAAATAGCTTTTATCCAGTTAACTGTATGTGCCACGAAACCGTATGTAAACATTTTTCTATAAGAATAGAATGGTTAATCGTATCAGAACGCCTTTGAGACAACAATAAAGTCATCTCATATAGTTTCGTTGTTAGCCCTGTCGGTATAACGTCAACGAGTGTAAGGTTGGTGGAATGACCTCGATTGAACCAAAACTGGTTGTAAGAGAGAATATGGTGGTGTTTTTTAGGGAAGTTACTTTTGTTTGACATAAACCTCTCTAAAATTCTGTTGTCACTTATGGCAAATTTCTTTACTTTCCATTTCAGAGCCGAATCTACACCCGCTCCTCACAGGAAAGCGACGAGAACCACAATACAAAAACCGGGGAGTTGGGGAAAGCTTGTCTCCGCGTTCACCTGTAGAGTTTTGAAAAAACCAGCTTTTTAGTTTTATTACGAGCGAATGCGAAGTATAGCAGTCGCTTTATGGACTTGTTACAGTGTTTTCAATCTGTACCTTGTTGATTTTGTTACTTTGTAAGTGTTTGTAAATTAAAAGGCGTTAACCATGAAAGCAGATAATTTATTTAAGGATGTCTCTGGTTTCATTACACTCTGAGGCATATTATTTGAGGGATATTTCAATCACATGGTTCTTGAAACGACTGTATGGGGTTCTCAGAAGCCCTTTCTATAGTTTTTGTCAACCGCCGTTCTTTATGACATGTTTGTTACCCTTCTTTACTTACAGTTTGAAACATACGAGCAACCTGTTGACTTAAAAAAATAGGCGTTGTTTTAAGAAAAACATTGAACCGGGGATTTCTTTTCATAATGAAGCAACTCATAACTGTAACAAGAGCGATAAACTCATGTTATATTTTATTTTGTTCAGAACTAAAGACCGTCACAGAGGGTTAGGAATAGAGAACGGATAAGAATACGTAGTCTCTCGGATGCGAAAATTGCACAATATCAACTGCATAAAACATAAAACATAAATCGCCCTTACGAATGGGCGCTTGCTTTGCCGGTGACCACATGATCAGCCGAACGACATGTGGTACAGTTAATGATATCAATTGCTACCGTGGCTTGAAAAAGCCATTTCGAGATTTTGCTGTGTTTCAGTTGAAAGTCAAATGTGCCATGCGCAGGACCTATATAACTGTATACTTAACCGCATCTAAATAAACTTAGTTAACATCAACCCAAGTTTTTTTTTTTTTTTTTGTTCTGCATTTTGTAAATATTCTCACATTAATTTTTTTCATTGGTGGCTGTACTTGACGGCATGGTATAATTAGATTCAGCAATCTTGTAAGACAAATTTAAAACGGTTCCTTTGAGCAACCGTACTGTAAGGGAAAGGACCACAAGCTGCGCACTTATCCAACCAAAGAAAGAGGAGGCCGGTGAGAAATTCTATACTGTTTTTTGTTGTTGACAATTACAGTAGGAATGGAGAGAGAGAGAGAGAGATCTCTGATGAGGAGTAGCAAAATAAAAGACTGCGTAGTTATCTCTCTCTCTCTCTTCCCTTAAACCTCATCAGCCAAGACGATAGCTAAGTTACATCTCTTCTGATCTGGAAGCATATGCTTGCTTTGTTGGTGATCATGCGATGCATTCACAGGTGATCCGGTTGAACTGCCGAACCGTAATAAGCACTGCCATCGAACAATACTGAGAACACGTAGGAAGTTAAAAAATACTGAAATTGTCATTCGTGAGGAAATTTTGATGTTTTGAACTTCCAATAATATGCGTGAAATTCTGACAGTTTTGGCTACGGCCGGAAATTACTAATGAAATACTTCTTCTGCAATCTTAACACGTCTATTTTCTAGATCTAGTAGATAATATCATCCACTACTTGTTTTATTCAGTCAATTTTAACATCATTATAAACGTATCACTCACATATACTTTTCTAAAACTCGAGCTTGTAACATGAAAACTTCTTTTTCCCTCACCTCCCTTCACTAATGTTTCACCTGTATAAATTTTCAACACTGATATATTTTTTCTGAAATGCGCAAACCTCATTATAAAAATTCACGTGTTTGGTCTAATGGTAGAACATCCCCCTAACACGCGGAAGGCCTGGGTTCGATTCCCAGGTCGAGTCATACCAAAAAATCCAAAAATGGAACAGACTGCCGTCTGGGAGTTGCTAAGTTTAGCAACTTTTTATTAATATCACTAGAACCGGTAAAGACCGCCTCCATTCGCGAGTATGAATGCCTTGCATTCTGGTCTCTAACGTTTTCTAAACTCTCGGACGACAGCTGAGGAAAAGCTGACGAAAGCTTTTGACCACAGTTCGTTACTTCAGGATAAGACTATAACCTGCGTAGCAGGCTGTACGGCATATTCATGGTTTAGTAATTTCCTACAGGAGCTGAGGAAAAAGAGCCCCTTTTCGCGATTTCGCGGGGAAGGAGACCTAGAGTTTTGTTTGAACATTATTTGACCGTCATAGCTCTGATTACAGAGCACGGACAAGGACGACGATATCTGTTCCAGATATTGGAAGGACATTTTCACGAACGGCAGGTGGATAACCAGGAACTGTGATATCGGCAAATGGTTATCTTTGTAGTCAGTGTCACCATTAGATAAACCGTTTGTTTTCGATAATCATGCGTGATATCTCAAGCCTAAGTAGCCTAACGGTGTCGATGTGGCTCATGATGTGGCTCATGATGTGGTTCATGATGTGGCTCATGATGTGGTTCATGATGTGGCTCATGATGTGGTTCATGATGTGGCTCATGATGTGGTTCATGATGTGGCTCATGATGTGGCTCATGATGTGGTTCATGATGTGGCTCATGATGTGGTTCATGATGTGGCTCATGATGTGGTTCATGATGTGGCTCATGATGTGGCTCATGATGTGGCTCATGATGTGGTTCATGATGTGGTTCATGATGTGGCTCATGATGTGGTTCATGATGTGGTTCATGATGTGGCTCATGATGTGGTTCATGATGTGGCTCATGATGTGGTTCATGATGTGGCTCATGATGTGGTTCATGATGTGGTTCATGATGTGGCTCATGATGTGGTTCATGATGTGGCTCATGATGTGGTTCATGATGTGGCTCATGATGTGGTTCATGATGTGGCTCATGATGTGGCTCATGATGTGGCTCATGATGTGGTTCATGATGTGGCTCATGATGTGGTTCATGATGTGGCTCATGATGTGGTTCATGATGTGTCCATGTGCGTGGACATTTTTCTCCTCTTGTGATCGACTGCATGGTCAAGTGATTAGTCAGTCGGGAGGTCGAGTTCTGGTCGGGTTGTACCAAATACTTCTTAAAAACGGAACCTTTTGCCATTGTGCTTGGTACACACTGGCAGCATTGGCAACGGAGCAGGGGGGGGGGGCAATGAGCCACAACTGGAAAAAGGCCATGGAGGCGCGACTTAGACCAGCTAGTGAGAAACTGGGTCGTAGAACCTCATCTAACCAAATATAACCTTTCTTTTTGTAAGAAAGTTCCCCTACTGTTGCAATACAGCATTGCTGTGAACAGAATGATACCAGTCAGTATTTAATCAGACAGCAATTTTTTTTTTTACTTTGAACGAAGGAGGCTAGAACCCCAAGTGATGACGGTACGGAAACTTACGTTGATCCTTTCTTTGGCTTTTGCTGCAAGTTTGCTACTAATAGTTCTTGCTGTCGATAAAGTTAATATAGTTCGTTCAACTTCAATTGTGAGAACTGCACAGGAAGAGTGTCAACATTTTACAAGAAATTAATTTGCAACAAAATAAATACCAGCTGGCAGACTCAGGGCTCGTGAAAGGATACCCACAACAAAGGGTCCTGCTTCTACTTCGTTGGGGATTCAGGAATCCGAAGCTCCTCCAGAAATAATGATTTTGAAAAACAACGACAGTAAAGAAACAGTTTGGACCAGTAAAACGAGTCGGAAAATTTATGGTTTTGCTCAAGAAATGTATTGAAAAATACTTGGTTCGTGTTAAGGAAATAGAAGAACATCCTCAGTTTTCATACCAGTCAATTTTCCGGCAACTAACTTATTCTTAGCCCCCCCCCCCCCAAAAAAAACTAGCTTAAGCGCGCGCTTCATTGTGCACATACTTTGACATTTTTCACAAAATGATGGTCATGCAGGTCCATAATATGTAATAAGGGAAATTTCTGTTCATTCTAAATAATGTCAGCTACCCGCACCTTTTGAATTTGATAATAATCAAAGATAATTTAGCAATTAAGTTTGATTTCTCCTTAAAATGTAAACTTGGAGCGAAAATCAAGGCAACGGATTTCGGGGAACAGCGAACTACTAACAGGCCGTTTGTGAAAAGTATACTATTATTCAATCAACATATCTGTCAAACGAGTTCAAAGGTTTAATCCCAACTGCAACGTTGGAGAAAAACGTGCAAAGCGCACGAAATCTTTTTTGTGATTTGAACACAAAATGCTTCAGAAGTTAAAAGACACATCAATAACAAAATATATCGACTAGCCTGAGCCTACTAATTATAGGAAAAAAGCGAACAGGCCACCCTCTTTTTGTTTTCATGCCTCAAATAGTGGGGGACGTTTGATACGATGCCCACCTCAAAATATGGGGAATTAACATATCCAGGGGCGGCACCGAGGTGGGTGCAGCCGGGACGACCCCCTATATCACCAAGGAAGATGGTTAAAGACAAGGAGAAGAAAGGGGAAAATAAAAGGAGCACGCAACTTATGCTTTTCCCCTATTAAAATACCCGAGCATCGCCCCTGGTTATCCCCCTCCGTGATCGCCGCCAAAAGGTAAGGGATAACCTTAGAGTTTTGAATCAGCACTCAGTACATGAATTACATCCAATTTTTACTCTTGAAAATTGGAAAACAATTAAAACACATCACTTCAGCAGCACTGCACCTATACATTCGTCAAACGAAATAAATCCACGGGTTAGTTAGTTAGTTACATGGAGTTTTACGGCCCAGTTTCCAACTTACTCGTTCAAGTCGAGCCGGCCACGGCCCCCTAAATCTGTGAGGAGATTTATCAAATTCTTGTCTAATGTATCAAAATCTAGAAAGTCACCTTAAACACGAGTTGATCCATCTACCTTATCATAATAGACTTCGGCATCTCGGGCTTACCACCTGGAGTTGAGAAGGATGCAGGGAGACATGCTTGAAGTTTTTAAATTTCTCTTTAATATCATGATATGACTTCACTGTAAACACAAACTAATTAAGTGGTGTCTGAATTGACCAAGCACATTAGTCAACTACAACGATTAATATTTAACCCAGTTGATTTAGTTTCTAACAAATATTAAGCCACCTTGTCTACGTTTTGACGGATATTATTCAGTCCATTACTACGAAATTAGTCAGATATAATCACAAGTTAGTCAAATGTGGTCAATAAGTGGCATCGTCTTCCGGAGGGCGTATATGACCCCCCATATTTCCATTGCTTTAAATGTCGTGTGACATGAAAATGAAAAAGTTGGGTGTTTGGTGTTGAAAACAGCAAAACTCACAAACATTGCGGCAAATCCCAGTCAAAATTGACCATTTTACAGGGTAATTTCTGATTTTGCTCTTAATCATGCATGAACATGGACTCAAAATGTAAATATTAATGTGTGTCGGACATGTCATCATTGGCTAATGTTATCCTTTGTTTTTTTGTAATCTGTACTTCAAAAACACTTGTAACACTAGTATGTCCTGAGGGTTTTGTTTTGGATGTTAAAATCGTGTCCTTGAAAATCATCAGTATCATCAGCATTAATTACAAAACTGTAAACTATCAAATGATTAGTAAAGAGGTTCTCTTTATAGGATTGACAAAAGAAATGTCCTCACTGCACATCACTATTTTACCACAAGCAAAGAGTTGTTTCAGAGACATTAAAACTTGAAGAAGATAGGCCCATATCTTGAGAACCACAAAACAAACTTTCATAACCCCCAAATGATATGATACCCCTCAGGAAAGGTTACTCCTCAACTTCCCAGTGAAGTCAGGGCTTTTGGGCTGACATGTCACACTCAGTGGCGTAGCTACTGGAGGGGGGGGGAGTTTCCCCCTGGAAAAATTTTGGGGAAATTTGACGAATTTTCTCATTCTTCCACAAATATCTCAAAATTTTTGTTAGAATAAGAAATTGTGAGACATTTCTCATACATAATTCGTATTTTCATGTAACAAATTAACTCAGATTTCGTCAGTGTCGCATGAATAGGCCATACTCGCGTTCCACATAAGTGATTGAATGTTCTCTTGTATACGCACGGGGGTTACGATTAGTGCATTTCAGTGCACAGGAAGCTATTATTCAGGTATTTAACAACAGCCGATACAGTACAACTAACACCGAAAGGCTGTAAATCCGAACTTAAATCCCCTTGTTCACAGTCTCTGCGTTGTACACTTTGGGAATTCAGTAAAAGGATGTGAAAACTAACACGTCACTACCGCAGACCCCGGAGGTTATTATATTGTTCTACAAGCTAGTATAAAAGTAGCTATACCGATTTAACTCTGTGTACATAACCATGGATGGGGCTGAAAGAATCCATGGCCAACGATAAACTTAAAGGTAGTCTAGAAATTAGAATGAACGCGATCCATTGGCATATTTAGATTTTTTTACTTAGCCTTATCCTTGAAGGCTTACAGGCAAGTTCGGGAAAATAGCTTTCTGCTCACTTGGGGTGTGACAATAAACGGGTCAACGAATACCTTGTAGCCTTCTGCTGTTATTCTAACAGGATATCCTGTGTGATCGAGCCAATATTAGGCCTCCTTAGTGGCGTGCGAAGGGGAGGCCATTGGGCCATGCCCCCCTCACAGATGCCATTTTTTTCTTTGTTCTTAAAAATACGTAGTCTAACTTTAGTAACACAGATTTTACTTCAGAAGATAGCATATGTGGCACCAGATTGCTAATAAGGACACCCAATTTTTCAAAAATTTTCAAAGGGAAAGGATTGTCTCTGCATGGTCCTTCAGTGATGCCAATTTTTTTTAATTCCTACAAATAGACCTAGGCAAATTCTGTCAAATTCCAATTTTTACTTAAAAAGGTTGACTCTGTATCCCACTGGTGGCACCGGTAAAAAGATTACGTTTAGATTCTCTTTACAAGCATGAATAAGCTATTTTGACCATCTGAGGGGTCTGATTTTTCGAAATTTTCTTTATGCTCCGCACCAACAATGGTGGTGCTTTGCTCAGTCTTTTGAGCGAAATTACACTTTTGGGGTCAATTTAGCTCTTAACTCTCTGATCACTTTGCAGTTTTCAAACATATGTTGAAGTGAGCATTTTATGACAAAGTAACATTTTGTGGCCAAGAAAAACCACAAATCCTATAGCAACCAATGCTCTTTTCTCCTCCTAAAAGTGTGCAAATTTAATGACAAGTTTTACTTCGTAAGGTAGCATAAATGGCATAAGAATGCATGTCAAGACACTAAAGTTTCAGTTTCATCCTCATGAACCACCACGATTCAACTTTTAACACTGTTCCTGTCAAATTCGAAAATCTTGCACCATTTTGCATCTAGGCTCCTTGAAGTCCGGAAACCCCTCCCCTTAGATCATACTGCATACCCCCCCTCAGAGAAATCCTGCGTAACGCCACTGCGTTAGTACATGCAAATTTACCTTATAATGTTGACCAAATAATATACTAAAAGTTGTTGTTTCCAACTGCTCTATTTTATACTTTAAGATTAAAATGCAGGTGATATTACATAATAACATGATAATATTGTTATACTTGTAAATTTGCATATTTTATATGAAATACATACACACTGAGCGAGGAAAAGTTTGGAGGAAATTTCATACCTTTGCCCCCCCCTGGAAAAATCCTAGCTACGCCACTGGTCACACTACCTTTACAGCTAATACTGACAAGTTCCTTTTATGACTGTGGTAGAAAGTTATTTTATATGGCTGGTTAGAGCATGCAGTGGTTTAGTTGTGTGATTAGACTAAAAGGCATTATTTACAGAGCCTTAGCCCTACTTTGCCCCAAATATTCTGTTGTGTAAAGTTATGTGAATTCAGGCCCTTACTCCGATTTTGCCAGGTTCCCATGACGTCCAACAGCCTACAGTAGGTTACATTCCCATAAAGGATTGTTAGGCCCATGTTGGCAACTGATAGGTGGATCATTGCATAATATTGTACATGTGTGTGTGCAGCCTGCATGTTTATCCTGGGTGCAAAATTTCAATCTCAATATTGGTTTATGGCAGGGTCCGTTTTGGTTTAACCATATGGCTTGCTGACTGCGACATCCTGATGTCAAATGATGTCATGGTTTGCTTACCAGGCTATCTGGACTGTACAGTTTGGTGCATAACTGAAATTTTTTATACAATGTACCACACTGGAAGGGACCACCTCCCTGAATCAGACAACTTCCAGATTAATGGACAATCAGAAACCCTATTACAGTTCAACAATTTGAGGCCCCTCAACATCACTTTGCTGTTCAAAGTGATGTTGAGGAATTTAGAAAGAATGTTAGTTATTCCACAAATAATATTGGCTTTGCTATGATCAGAAGTGTCACTCCTGTGAATATCAATATTTTCTTTGAAGAGTGACATAGCCTTCCAGAATAGTCATATGGTAACTGAACCAATGGAACTTGCTGTTTCCTGCAATTCTTGACTTAACATTGAATACTTTTTAATTGGCAGATGCAAATAATACAGTACTCAACACAAAGACAAAATGACAATGAATGCATTCACGTTTTCAGGTATCAAAGCCCTTTTTTAATATTTAAACAACATCTCTTCTCTTCAGATTAATATAATCGTCATGCTTCATATAAATTCAATAAACAAAGTTGAACAGATTTCCTTTATACAAAACTTGCATTCCATTTCTCATAAAAGCATAGAAATGTATCACAACATTTCATTTAGAGTAATAATCATATCAATCTTTCTGGAAAATTGCACTTTTGAAATTCAAGTATTTGCAGCTACATATATTCAAATAAATGATAATATATTTAATAAGACAACCAGTAATTTTGAAATACACAATAATGTTTCAAGAGGAGCTCATCTCTCTGTTTAAATAAAATACCAGATGATATTAAAAGAGTATCTGTGAAGCAAATTCAACTTGTAATACCAGCTTTCATCAAAATTCAATTCCTTAAGATATGGAATATATGAAAGATACAAGAAAGCTCCACTCACTCTAATAGAAGTCTTATTATGCATGGATACTGCAGGCATAGACATTGCAGAATGCTGATAAAGATGATGATGATGATGATATTGCAAGGTTGTAGGTAATGGTCCATCCCCTCATGTGGTGTTTGAAAACAAATTTCTGTCAAGTTTGCCTTTTGTTAAAGGTAACTTTTTCAATATTGTATTTTTGGGCTGGCTAGTGATCGGTGGGCATAAGCATGAGCTACAAAGGGTCACTGCTAGTCAACTTTGTAGAACTTTGGTAGGAAATGCTGGGCAATGATGATAAGATGTTGCAAGGGATTGTAAAATGCTAATGTGCATTGTTCAACTAGTTGTGACTGACAGTCAGGAATGGTGCTGAATTGAAGGTGCAGCTCCAGAATATTGCAGAAGTGCTCATGTAGGATGCTGAAGCTATGTTCATAAGGAGCACTGCCAGGGGATTGAAGGATGCTGATAAGGACACAGTACAAATTTTTGGATCATAACATGGGCCTCTTTAGGGTTGATTACAATAGGATTTTGTCAAGGTTGCATGGGAGTTAAAACTGGGATATTTCAGAGGCTGCTAATGTAAATTGCTGATATTTCATAATGGTTCTGGAATGCTACAGAATTGTACAGTGCTGGTTCAGAATGTTGTAAGGAACATGAAAGTCCAACTGTAGAGCATACAGAATGGATCTTTGCATGAAGTTCTACAAGGGTTAAAATGATCCAGCTGTGGGATGTTTATTGTAAAGTTGGGAAAATTTTATAATTTTTTAATTTGGTTATTATTTGACAAGGATCAGACCTGTCACTTCATGATGCAATGTGTTACATATGCTTCACAAAATTTTTTGAATCACACAAAATGCCAACATTCCTTCAATCCATAATAAATGCTAAAATATATGAAATTTTCAATGCTTTGAAACTATAACCAACTCATTAAGAGGACAACTTCTGTAACAAGGATCAAATGAAATTCTCCTTTGACACTATGAAGTTTGTTATTGTATTGGTTGAATAACCATCACCCTTGATATAAATATTTCTGTGACTGACTAACACTTGATGTCATTGTCTTTAGGGAGGGACAACAACCCAGACTAACATTGTAAGTAATGTACTTACAAAACATTAGGCTTTCCCTGGACATGCAACTGTATCTGCCTCTTACTTTTGCCTGTAAAAAGATATATTTGAACAAACATAGATACTATCATGACAACTACCAGTCATGATTTTGAGGCAAAGCTCTGTATTTAAAGAAAAAAGGACATTGTTTATATGAGAGTTACATCTAACGGAGAAAAAACCACATTTCGTTTTGTGCTGTTACTGCTTACTTGCTACTTGGTTAATGATGGCTTTTAGTCAGAACTCCAACTTGCCAACATGTATTTGACAGGTATTCCTGGCACTATCCAGAACTAAAGATAAGGAATAAAAATACCTGATTTATGGAGTAAAATATTAAATAGTTGAAATAACTTCATTTTATTACCTAAGAAATATCTGCTACTATGAAAAAATAAAAAAAGCTGCATCATAGGTCAAATCTCTTTATATGAGGTATCTTACTTAATACTATACACAAATGTTATTTACTTCAGTTTGCAGGTCATATAGTGACCATCACTTGGCTTTTCATATGATGTTGACAGAATGAAATCTTTGTCCCTTCACACAAATGGGTGCCAGAAAAGTACTGCTACTAAAAAAAAATAAAAATTATAATAAAAAAAAAATTTAAAAAAATAAAAAAACAAAAAATGATTGAAAATAAATAATCTGCTATTATTTGAATCAAATCAAATGCAATATATGCTGAAAGGTGGTATTATAAAAATAACACTATTATCAAGCTGTTACATTGGTAATGATGAAGTCTCTCTGCAGAGGAGTAATGTAAATATAATGCAAAGAATACGGATGGGTTCAGTAAATGACATTTCCCAAATGAAGTGTCCACTGAAAGTTGCTGACAGTCTTTATATGATATAATGAATTATTTAGCCATACTAAAGGATGTATGTGAAATTTGGACTTAGTAATTTTTATGGATAAAAACCAAGAAGGTTAAATAGGATGATTTGAAATACAAAAGAGAAGAAAGAGATGAACCACTAAATAAACCATGAGAAGATGTTGGCTAGCATGCATCCCAAGCAAGTTATGAACCTCTTTTATGCAACATTTACCTAACTAAAACTGTTGTGTCAATTAAGTGTCCCCAGGCATTACCACAACAGGACAGGTGGTTTAATTCTGGCCAGGGTACAATGAAACATAAGTATGTTTCCAAGAATACTATGCATGCTTCACCTGTTTATATACATAAATAATGGTTTCTCATTTAATATCAGCACTTTCCTATTACCATAAGGTCAGATATGCTAAAGTGCATAGACAGATGCACAATGCAGTCTTCTGCAAAATTCCTCTGTGGAACCTACAACACCTTTAACATAATGGTGCACATTGAAGGGCCATCAGTGACCCCAGTCCAGTTAGACATACCAGACCTCTAGCAGAAAGATGTAAAATAAGAAGCCATTGGTGAAACCCCTATATGACCTCTTATAGGAAGTTGCAACATACATAGCTATCTGTGAAACCCCTCTATAGGACCTACCAGACCTCTAACAGCAAGATATACAGACCTCCAACAGAAAGATGCTTAACAAACAGCCATTTGTAAAACTCCTATATGATTTCAAACAGAAAGATGCAAAAATAAAGAGCTATCTGCAAAATCCCTCTATAGGACCTACCAGACCTCTAACAGGAAGATGTACAAACCTCTAACAAAAATATGTTTAACAACCAGCCATTTGTAAAACTCCTATATGATTTCTAACAGAAAGATGCAAAATAAAGAGCTATCTGCAAAACCCCTTTGTAGGACCTACCAGACCTCTAACAGGAAGATGTACAGACCTCTAACAGAAAGATGCACAATAAGGAGCCATCTGTGAAACCCCTCCTACCAGACCTCTAACAGAAAGATGTTTAATAACCAGCCATCTGTGAAAAGCATGTGTCCTGTGTGGAACCTACCAGACCTTTAACAGAAGGTCAAAGGAAAACACATAATGAGAATATTGTGAAGATTCCATGACAGGCATGTCACTACTTCATGTTCCAATACCCCTATTGCCTACACTCTACTTTTAATACTCTTCGGGGTAGGGGTTAGGATTCAATACAAACAAAATTTATCTCTCTATCTGCATGTGATGTAAGTGAATTAGTTATTTAAGATCCATGACCTCCTTAAGTCACATAGTAGAAATGTGTTCCTACTACTTTTGAATAACAGAGACTTACCTCACCTCAAGAAATGAAAGATCTCTTTCATAGAACAGCTTAACTTTTAGGAAGGACATATAATTATAAAGTACTATGATAATTTTATTTTATCTTGCTCAAATGTCTAAATGTTTTCATTCCATTCAGAGCAAGGATCAATGGAGTACTTTGACATAAATGCTCCCAAACAAACCTCTAGGCAGGAGCTACCCATCTATGTAGTAACCTTCCGCATGAATACACTTCACTCTCTCAAGAGGATGTTTGTCGCTAAACTGATGTCATTATTAGATGCCTGCAATGCAGATCGTACGTCAGAACTATTGAAGCCCATGTCAACCAGCTGCTGGACCTGATAAAAGACAAAATACTGCATCACGTTTACCAGATATTTGATTCAGACATAAGACCAAAATACTCACAAATTTAGATGCAGATACTTCACACTTTTGATTAGTATCTCTCCATGGAACCAATTAAAACTCAACACATTATATACTTTGAACATCACACATTTTGCTCATTTTCAATAACCTTTGACCTATTATGGTTGACAACTTTTCTGACCTTTAGCACAGTTCAATTTAAAGATTTCCTTAAAATATGGAACTGACAAAACTGTGACTTCTGTTCATAAGCAAACCTAGAGTCAGGAAGCCATCATGAGGCCATTAATCTTCCAATTTGCAAGATGGGGTTTAGATCTCTTGTCATTCAAGTGCACTTCAAGTCTAGAACTTATAAAACATAAATTTCAGGTTACAAAATGAACCTTATCCACCCAACTCCCATTGTCATAGTTTGTTCCATTGTTGAGATTTTAAACTTTGAAATTTACTCACTTAAAAAAAAACAGTCCATTGCCTGATAATTTGTGATTTTCTTGCTGTACAACATGCGTTACCTGCTTTGTTTCTCTGTTCGAGATTGAAAATGTTTTATGACCTTGAATGTGTCCTCTTTGCTTGAATAGCATGTTGTACAAACCAGAATGCAAAAATGCACTGAGGTTTCGATGATACACAAATGTTCCGTTTCAAAGAGTGCCATCATGCACCATTATCTTCTCATTCAAATGTTATATTAGCATGTTCAAAATATAATTTTGTCATTCCAGATGACCTTTTGACCTTCATAAAAGCCATACATAGCTAGACATACAAACAACACACAGACAAATGGACAAACAGCTATCTTGTAAGATCATATTTAACTAGAAAGCCAACAAGCTTAGTGATTCCTTGCCATATGATATATCAATAGCAAACATGGAAACAAACATGACATGCATGAGATCCCATACAATTATCCTACTGAACTGAGATATCTTACTAGTAAGGCCAAAACTTTTTGACCTCATGTGACCGAAAATGACCTTTCGACCCCTTAAAAACAACAGTGATCACCTCACCAACATGTCCAACCACATGAGCAATTCAAAATTAAGCTTAGTACAGTATGAGTATGGAAGTACTACCTCAATGGTATGAGATCTCTCACAGTCATCCCCCTAAAAATATTATGTATAAAGGGTTTTATCTTTTGTCACCTCAAACCTTTGATCTCCACAAACAAGAGGAATTTCTCACACAGCTTTAACATGCCAAAAAACTGTTTTGTCTCACTGGACAGCTCACCTTCTGAAGTCTCTTTGTTCCGATGCCTCTATGTTTCCAAAAGTCTGCTATTGAGGTTAGTGTTTAAACAAGCCCTTATCCAAACACTCTCCTACATGCATTGGATCAAAAACTGTGTTCTCACATACCCCACGCTCGAGGTAACACTGTGTTACACCTCATGCTCGAGTAACGTGGGACCGCGGGTTAACACACTGTGTTTAAATTTCGATCCACCTCAAATCGCAGGGTTAAGCCGTTTTAAACATCGTGTTTGTTTTAATCAAGCAAGGTCACAGGTATTTATGGCACTGATGACAGGTATTTTCTTACATTTTACTGTAATTGGTGTCTAAAATATTTGACCTCGTTACTATGGTAACACTATCCAATCAAGGAAACACTGGGTACGTGAGAACACAGACTAGAAAACACGGGGTTAGCCTGCGGTTTTGTCTGATTGTAAACACGAGTTAACACTGGGTGTTGCGGGGTATGTGAGACCAATTAAGCCTAAAGAGACATCTGAACAGAGATGTGTAACCTTGGCTATCAGTGATGGCAATTTTTGCTTTCAGGGGGAAATGCCCCACCCATTATCTATGGTATCCTTTGCAAATTAACAAAAGCTGATATCTCTATTAATCCATAATTTAACAAGACTTTTAATTTGCCTTTTGTCTACTTATACTGTAGGTACAGCATAACACACAGTACAAGTTTTCCTTGTTTGATACACAGTATACAACATAATGCTTGCTCTTATTACCTGAACTTATTTTGAACGACAGCAGCAATGCAAAATAAAATCTTAATACATTTGAAAAGTGTCATTAAGGGTAATCTTGAAGCAATGGTTCTATGCATTAAGCTTAATGATACACTTTTTTTTTTTGGGGGGGTGCGAGATAGTGTCATGGATAAAAATGAAATGTGAGACAAGAATTCCCACTCGATGATGATATTTGACATAACTATAATCCTTCACATAGGGGTTACTTTTTTGGTGCAGTTATCCAGATATATGCAGAGATGAGGGAAGTAGTATGCTGATACATTTTATGCTATCAAAAATTTAAAACAAATTTTACAATGAAACTTAAGTGATAAATAATCACTGTAGAGCATATTGAAAGTGTAACGCATAAGCACCAATCTTGATAGACACCAATGTTTCAATCTGTGTTCAACAAAAATCCTAATACAAACACACTATTTGTTCAATTCCACCAGCTTTTATGTAAAGGACACTATTTCTGAAGGGTGTTAAGCAACAGTATTTCTAAGATGACTTTCAGTTTAGAAACTTGACCTAGTGTACACGAACTTCTCCATCTCCAGACAATGGCTAGGCAAACAACTTTTATTTGTGGTCAGATGAGCCAAGATAATGTGGACAGTTATTTTATGCTGGATTTAGCAGAGGTGTGACTTTCATGGAGGTCTGACATTTTGACCACAAATAGAGTACTAAATGCATGCAGGGAATGGCAGGAAATAGGAGTATATACAAACAATGGGCTGTCATGGTTGTTATGTAATGAGATAAAAGTAAGCTTTCTTCAGAGGGTTTATAAGAGTCAATTAACACCACTTATACAGTAAAAAGCTCAAGTCAATTGAACTGTATGTTTGTATGAGGTAATCCTTCAGGACATTGTGGGGATAACTGGCAGTCAACTGTGAAAAATTAGGCCAGATAACTGTGACCAAATGGCAAAGAATGGGTCAGTCACAATTTGATTCACTTTATTAGGCAATGACAGTTCATGTGCGCTGAAGGGTATTTGATACCAAATGATCAGTATAAATTAGGTTCTTTTTTGTAAAACTAATTAACTGTGGTATATCTAATTAATCAATTCCCATTTCCAATTCATGCATGCTTACATGCACATGTCCTCATGAGGACAGTAGGCACAAGGTTTGCCAAATATTAGCACTTTTTGCCACTAAATTTTATGTTTTCTTTAGGTTTTCTTTAAGGTTATTGAAAAAGGAATGTAAGTATGTTATAAAAGAGATTCTTGTGCATCACACAGAGTACTCTCTGTTCAAAGTTTACACTTATGAAGTTCCACATCAGTCATCTACTTAGTGTGCATGGAAGCATCTTCTAATATTTTCAGACTATGTCCCTAAATGACCCTTATACAGACTGTTTAAACTCACATGTTACACATCAGTTTCATGAAAATCTGTTTACTTGTGGCTGCAAAATCAGCATACCCATGAGCATTGAAGCATGTATGCCAGTCTGATGAACAGATTTTGCCTTTTAAGATTTTATATTTTGCTCTGCCCACTTTTTCATGTATTAATACTTGGAAATTAATGTAATAACAGGGCACAATTTCATGCCAGAATCAACATACTGTACAGTAACTACCATGTGATGTGCCTTTTGTACACCTAAGACCTTCTTCCTATGAGTTTGCTTCAGTACTTTACAAATACATTTTCAAAATTACCTCACTAAAGAATCATAGTGAAGTTAATAAACTGTTCCCAAAAAATTATATACCCTATGCCTATTACATTACCCATGCCAAATTGTTCTTACCCTTTCACCCTAACCGCTCATGGATATTAACTTCAACAGTTATATAATCTTTTGAGATGTAGTGCTTGCAAGGTTTAGATGTTTTGAACTCTGATGACCCCAAATGACCTTTGACATCCAATAAAAACAATAGGGGTCATCTACTCCATATGGACAATCCACTTAGTAAATATGAGATTCCTGGGAGTTACCTTTCTTGACATATGGTGTTTACAAGTTTTTGAGCTTTTCATCTCTGATGACCCCAAATGACCTTTGACCTCCACCAAAAGTAATAGTGATCATCTACTAAATATGGGCAATCCACCTGCTATGTATGAGATCCCTCACATTTACCCTTCTTGAGATACAGTGTTTACAAGGTTTTGACCTTTTTCCTCTGGTGACCCCAAATGACCTTTGACCTCCATCAAAAACAATAGGGACCATCTACTCAATATGGACAATCAGCATGGTAAGTATGAGATTGCTCACATTTTTCCTTCTGGAGATATTGTGTTTACAAGCAATTTCCAAGGTATTTACATTTTGACCTCTGGTGACCCCAAATGACCTTTGACCTCTACCAAAAAAATAGGGACCATCTTCTCAATTTGACAATCTACCTGCCAAGTTTGAGATCCCTGAGGGTTACCCTTCTTGAGATATCGTGTTTACAAGCAGGCGTCACACACACACACATACACACACGCACACATGCACACACATACACACACACGACATCACCATCGCATAGATTCCTTGCCTGCCTTCGGCAAGGAATCAAAAACTAGAATGCAAAAATGCATTGAGGTTTCCATGATACATAAATGTTCCGTTTCAAAGAGTGCCATCATGCACCATTATCTTCTCATTCAAATGTTATACTAGCATGTTCAAAATATAATTTTGTCATTCCAGATGACCTTTTGACCTTCATAAAAGCCATACATAGCTAGACTTACAAACAACACACAGACAAATGGACAAACAGCTATCTTGAAAGATCATATTTAAAAAGGTTTCTGGGCTTTGACCCCTGGAGACCCCAGATGATCTTTCATATCTGCCAAAAACAATGGGGACCATCCTCTGACCATAATGCATCCACATACACAAATATGAAATCTATCCAAGCTTCCTTCCTTGAGATATCATGTTAACGAGGTTTTCAGACTTTGACTCCCGTTGACCCCAGATGACCTTTGACCTCCGACAAAAAAAAAATTGGGACCATCTACTTACTATAACGCATCCACATAACAAATATGCAATCTATCCAAGTTTCCTACCTTGAGATATTGCATTAACAAGGTTTTCAGACTTTGAACCCTGGTGACCCCAGATGACATTTGATCTCCGCCAAAAACAATAGGGACCGTCTACTGACTACAACACATTTACATACCAAATTTGAAATCTATATCAAGTTTCCTACCTTGAGATATTGTATTAACAAGGTGTTCAGACTTTGACCCCCCGGTGACCCCAGATGACCTTTGATCTCCACCAAAAACAATAGGACCGTCTACTGACTATAACACATTTACATACCAAATTTGAAATTCTTTACAAGTTTCCTACCTTGAGATATCGTATTAACAAGGTTTTCAGACTTTGACCCCTGGTGACCCCAGATGACCTTTGACCTCCACAAAAAACAGAAGGTACCATCTCCTAACCATAACGCAACCATATATGAAATGTATCTATGCTTCCAAACTTGAGATATCATGTTAACAAGATTTTTAGACTTTGACCCCTGGTGACCCCAGATGACCATTGACCTCCACCAAAAACAATAGGGACAATATCCTGATCATATTGCATCACCATACCAAATATGAAATCTATCTAAGCTTCCAAACTTGAGATATTGTGTTAACGAGATTTTTAGACTTTGACCCACCGTGAGCCCAGATGACCTTTGACCACCTCCAAAAATAATAGGGACCATCTTCTGACTATAACGCATCCACATACTAAATATGAAATCTATACAAGTTTCCTACCTTGAGATATCGTGTTAACAAGGTTTTCACTCTTTGATCTGTTGACCCCAGATGACCATTGACCTCCACCAAAAACAATAGGGACAATATCCTGATCATATTGCATCACCATACCAAATATGAAATCTATCTAAGCTTCCAAACTTGAAATATTGTGTTAACGAGATTTTTAGACTTTGACCCACCGTGAGCCCAGATGACCTTTGACCACCTCCAAAAATAATAGGGACCATCTTCTGACTATAACGCATCCACATACTAAATATGAAATCTATACAAGTTTCCTACCTTGAGATATCGTGTTAACAAGGTTTTCACTCTTTGATCTGTTGACCCCAAATGACCTTTCCTTTCACCTCCACCAAAAACAATAGGGTTCTTCCTCTCAATATGGCTCATCTATGTACCAAGTTTGAAAACTGTCAGACATTCCTAACTTGAGATATCGTGTTAACGAGCAAAGTGTCACAAACACACACACACACACACACAATACACACGCCATCATGAATGCATAGGTTTCTCTTATCATCGAAACCAAAAACAAAAAAGGGGTTCTCTCAAGACAGTGGCTACTACCCAATGTTGCTTCTATATAAGGCAGCCTTTTTGCAATCACCACATTTTTACAACAGACAAAGTCCCAGGTCTTTGTTCTACTCACCCTTTCTTCTGAAACAACCACTGGGGGTGGCAAACCACTTGTAGATGGTGCATTTGGGTTTTGATTAGTACCTCCTGAAGGTTAAAGCAACACAATCACATAATAATGTCAATACAAACAGACCAGAAGTTATTAAAACCCAAATTCACTGTAATCACAATAGCAAACTGCTACTAAGTCCCACACATATGAAACGACAAGTGATATCTAAATAAAATTTATGTAACTAGATCCATGGTGTGGGTTCCGCAGTTGGTTCTGGTTATCCAACTTTTTGTGGCTTTTTCATCATATAATAATACCTGGCCACTGTACTGCTACTGCTAGTGTAAAATAATTAACAAAGCCTTCTTCAAGACAACATATTCCTGTACATAATGTCTCATAAATTCCAAACATAGCATGCAAAAACGGATGATTAAAATGATCGCTTTTAATTTTGCAAATGCTTAAGTGTGAGCCTTACAAAGTCTTTCTAGGTTAGAAACTGGGCAGTAACACTCCATCTAACCTATCCTTACTTACAAATTCTGTCAAATGATATCATATCAAGTGAAAGACAAACTGAAGAGGATGGACTTAGATCTACTGCAATTTCATTTATACTTCATAATATCCTTCACTTCTATTTGCCCATCACAGTCAAGTGATCATGCATTTTTTTGTCATAAAATTATGGTAATTGATAAGAAACTTATCTTAGGCTATTCCATTTTATTTGGGGTTGTACTGTTTTCTTCATGAGTGTGATTTGTAGCATGCATGGAAAATCTGCAGCTCATGGCCTAAAAGGGACTAACATGGTCTATATTTCAGGCAAAGCACTACCCTTCCCCCAACTTCAAAAGGTTCTAAAAAGTCTGGTTTATATTTTACCTTCTGTGACATAGTTCTTCATTTAAATCAATTTAAATTTTCATCTAGACTTACCAAACTGATTTCCATTTACCTCTGCCCGAGGTGCAAACTGAAATGGAGTGGGAGGCAAAGGTCTTTGCTGCTGACGTTGAAAGAAATTAAAAGGTGCAAACTGGCGTCTTTGCTGAAAAAAAAAAAATTGAGCCCTTCCTTACTTGTTTATCAATTATTTGGACTTGCAAAGGGAAATTTCTGCAGGCTCTTGAAGTCCCCTGTGGGCTGGTGGTCAGAGAATATGCCCATGATATCTCTTGCATGTTGTAAGAGGCAACTAAAGGGAAGGACTTGGACACCATATTAGAACAGTTTTTGAAACCAAACTTTAACTTGAATCATATGATTTGAAACTATATTTGAACTAAACCTTTTCATCTAGTTGTCACTATATAACACATTCATGTAGGAATATTAAATCTAACTTTACTGTAAGTTCTTGAAATACAGTAAATGTAAAGACAACATCTGCATAAATTGGAATAATTTCCTGAAAAATTTCAATTTTCTTTTTGCATTAATGGTTTTATTTACTTTTATTTCACTGAATAAATTGCATGACTGAGCCAAAATACTTTCACCTCCTTCAATTAAAATTTTTCGTCCAACAACTCATTTCCTTTTCATGTGAAATCTGATAGAAGGTGGGGACAAAAGGTGGGAAGTTTATCACAGTTTGACGTTAGATGGAGTTTTGACAACCCAGTTTCTAACCAACTGGTTTAAGTCCAGCCAACCACAGTCTTTTTCCCAGTTGTGCCTCACTGGCTTGTTTTCTCGACTCCACTACTTATGCTGATCACCAAGTACAATGGCAGGTTTCATTTTTTAAGTCTTCAGGATGACCCAGCTAGGAGTCAAACTCTTTACCCACCAACTGCAAGTTGGTTATCAAAAAGAATGTCCTTGAAACAACTTTACCGATAAAGGCATTTCATCTGCATTAAGGCATTTATGATCTTCATAAGTGCAAGGACTGAAATTGAAATAAATTTGTCAAGTTGTTAGAAACCAAACAAAGTAAAGATTTACCAGACCCTGCAAATCTCAAGTAGACAGGAAAGTTATTGAAGCCCCTCCTAAGGTTGTAATTTAATGGTTTTAAATGAAAACTGTTTTCTGTTTTGTGTTCAAACATCATTGCAACTAGCAAGTCTACCATTTGTTTACAGTTTTTTCAACATAAGGAGCAGCAACTTTAAGTGCTATCACCCATCAAGAAATTTGCGCATTCATGCATATATATTTAATCATAAGCAATTTTGGAAAAATGTATCATTTTCAAAGGAGAATCAGTGCTCCTCCCAAAATGCTGGCAGGGTAAGTGGCAGTTTGTTTATGGAAAAATGAAAGCAGTTTGCAAGGATTTAACAACAGCAGCAACCACCACAATCATAAATCATACTACATCCAGTGTGTGAGTCATACCATATAAGAGAACTGTATAATAAGCTGCAGGGCTCGGAAATAAGCTTTTCTGTCTGAAGCTAAAAACAGCTTCCGAGAAACCTCATTTTGAAGCTTTCCTACAGCTGTTTTACCATATTTCCAATTTTACAAGTAAATTAGGCCTATACTCTTTCTAGTTTTGCTGCTGTCTCATGTAAACACTAACCAGGGAGTTGCAAGAGAACAAATGTCAGAAATTAAAAAAGGACAATTCAAATTCTTGTTATGCAATCATGTCTCATACATGTCATTCTGTAAACATCGAGTAAAAGTAAATTATATGTATGTTCAACATCTCAAAGCGCTTCACAATCATTACCCCTGGTCATTGGTAACTCGTCAATCCCACACTATAAAAGTGCACATCCCTTGCTGTTCATGCCCCGCACAATGCCACTTCATCGTGTCCCCTGGGGGACTTCCCATAGGAGCAGTCACATACAGAGCATCACTATACAAGCTACCTCACAGGTACCCATTTAACACCATTTATATGTATGTTCAACATCTCAAAGCGCTTCACAATCATTACCCCTGGTCATTGGTAACTCGTCAATCCCACACTATTAAAGTGCACATCCCTTGCTGTTCATGCCCGGCACAATGCCACTTCATCGTGTCCCCTGGGGGACTTCCCATAGGAGCAGTCACATACAGAGCATCACTATACAAGCTACCTCACAGGTACCCATTTAACACCTGGGTGAAGAAAAACAATTGAGATAAAGCATCTTGCTCAAGGACACAACAATCAGTAATGACCCAGGTGGGAATCGAACCAGCAATCCTTAGATCACAAGTCCAATACCTTAACCAACAGGCCACCATGCTTTCTGTGCAGGCTCATTAAACAGGCTCATTATCATAAAAAAAGAGCCTTGCATGCAGGCAATGTTTGTACTGACATACTATTCATTTAAGGAAGAGCAGTTCTGTTTTAGGTCACCTGGCCATATTACACTCTATTACATAATTGACCAGTTTCGCAGCCATTGCCCGTACCGCCTGCGCAGGGTACTGTTTATGCTGTTCAAATAGGGTATATTACAATACAATACACCCAAAAAGATGGTTCACTGGTTCACCATGCCATTACAGCATGCCAAGGCAGAACAATAAGAATGTGGAGTTTTTGACTGCAGAAAACTTGTTTCAGATTATCACTTTTCATTCCACCATAGTGTTTGATGAGCGGGCAGCAGAGGTTAATTAAAATTTTGTTTTCTTATAAAAAAAGACTAAAACCAATAGAAGTAGTTGCTGGAGCACTGGAGCACTCTACATTCTGCTGTTTTGAAAGCAAAACAAACTGCTACAGCCAAAGGGCTGCAATTTGAATCTACTGATATCTAGACTTTTTCTTTATAGAATAGTGTTATCAGAGAGATATGCCCATAGAATACTAATGTTTAGTGTAATTAGGGTGTCAAACAGCAACTAACATTTCAGTACAGATATTTTATTAATCTCAATATGTTGGTTCCTTTTTCACAAAGGTGTTTCCCTTGCTGTAAGTGGAATTTGTTGTTCTTTGATGCAATGCAATACAAATATTAATTTGATTGGATTAACAATCAGAGGTTATGAAGGTATACTTTTGCATGCATGATTATTTGGGAGAACAAATTTTTCAGTTGTTGCAGAAAGGTTAATGACTTGTTACTTAGTGCTCATCAGGCAGATTTTTTTTCTAGCTACCCTGCTCCTTTTTATCAGATTGCATCTGATTGTGTGTAATTTTGGTTAGATTCAATACTAGTGTTTCCCTTACTTTTCAGCCTAACCTTTCTATAATGACAGACCTGCTTGCAATTCTGCAGCATGGAATATGCACTAAAGCAACTTAAACAAAAATCTGAGGAACCCATAGTTTTTTACCACAATTCTGTAATACATTTATTTCCACATCAGGTTCAAAACTACAAACTCAATGGTACATGGTCCACATATATTTGACATGCCCTCTTTGCATTCACAACCACCACTGACCACTGTGAGTAAACTAACTCAGACTACTACAATGAAGTGGCTCTACCATTCCATTCATGCTTCCTTGCAAATTCTGGAAGGGACCACTGAAATTGATATGTCCTGGTATTTTTCATTTACCCTCCCAGTCTGGCAGACAAAAACATGAGCTTACAGAAGAAGTTTTATTAAGTCTGTGACAACGCGGCTTATGTTGAAACAATTTTCCTAAATGATTGCAAGTACAAATGTGTGCATGAGCCTTCTGTCACTGCAATCAGGGTAAAATTTGTGAAAAATTCATATTTTAATAACTCTTTCTCCTTCCTCCATTGCGATTTTAAAGGGACATAATTTGAAAAAGTGTCTGGACTTGAATTTTTGAAAACTGAATTGAACCATTAAGTATTCACTCATAAAACAGTCATGTGTATGTAGAATATGAGAATTGCCAGGGTTTGACATCTGTCATTGATATGTAAAGAGAACTTAACCAGGTTTGGGAAAAATTGCTGAATTTCTTGAACCAACTCACTGAACCACTTTATCCATGCCATCTGAAGCTCACTGAGCAAAATATTGTACTTGCCAGCCTGGTTGTCAGCAGCTCATTTTAGCTGGCTGCTGTTTGAATTTGATTTTGTTCCTTAACACAAGGTTTGAAACTTTCACACCTGTTTTCAAAATTGTGATGATAAATCACCCCAAACAAGTACAACTTGAACACATAGCAAAAGAGCATTGCAGCTAGCTATACCATGGAGCTTGAAGCCAGTCCTGTGATTGTACCAGAGGTGGTTCACATATACATTACTACTTCAAAATGTTAAAAAAATACAAAAAAGGGCAAAAAACAAATTGTTTGTGGTAAGGTTGCTCTCCCCCTGGATCTTAAGCAGGGGCGCTTGGCCCATGGACACCTAAAACAGGTCCCTTGACCCCTGTTTCTCTGTCTGATTTGACAAAGAAAAGAGCCCTGTTTGCCTTAGATGATCAGGCAATCATAAGTGCCAAATAACTACTGCTTTGTTACGGAAACAAAAACATTGCCTTACATTAGGAATTTCAGTTGGTGTGTCATTAAATTCCATCTAACCAACTAACTACATTAGGGCAGATGTAAAAATATTACAGGCATTAGATTTTGCTTGTAGTGAAACATGCAAAGGCATTTTTTTTTATAAATTTCCAAGAAAAGAGTGGCCACTCTGTTCAGTTTAAGGACATTTAATGGACTTGGCTTACCAAAAGGACATTTCAAGGTATTCAAGGATGCTACAAACCTTTTGTTTGGATGGATTACAGCTGCAATTCCCAGATAAAACTATATGGAGGGCAATCAGACTATTTGAACAAGAAAGATGCTCACCCCTATCCTTGCTTGTCGATTTTGTCTAGCCTGTAACAGCAGCCACCTTTGTTCAAGATAATCTGCTCTTATCTGTCGCTGAATGTCAAGTGTTGCTCCCATGGGGTATGGATCTGTTCTTGGAGGCCTTGATTCAAATACAAAACTGAAGAGTTTATTGGTCCAAACTGCCAAAAATTTGGGAACTACTAAATAAGATTTCACTCCAAGGAAGTTAGCACGATAGAGAATTCCTGCCACGATCCCTGTAAGGAATTGGACTGGAGCACATGCCGAAGAAACTGCCAACTGAAAAACAAAAAATCACAGTTGTAATTGCACTATACTGTTCTTCCGCACTGTAAATGTAGGGAGAAAAGCTTGCCCAGTGTTGCACTGTAACTTAAGCTAGCAATGGAGAACTAGGCTACAAAACTGACCATCAGTTTTTGTTTCAATTAAAGCAAAATGGCGGAATAACTAATAATCAATTGAAATGAAAACGAATACTTAAGTGAATAAATCTAACTTAAAAGGAGAGTATTGCATTGGATAGGAGACTAGGAAAACAGCTGAACAACAAATACTGTAGTAAAACTGGCTTCATTTTTGCTAACCAGTATGCATTACAAGAGTTATGGATGTTGTATCACATAAATTTGGAAGCTTAAATGAACAAGTTCTTGAGTAAGAAATAACTGAATTCTATCTGTGGGAAATTCATTTCTTGAAAAGAATTCTACAATAACATTTCATTTTGAATAATGTATAATTTTGTGTCAGTAAATATTGTTTTCAAGTATGATTTTTTCTGTAAAATAAATAATTCCCCATAAATAATTTTCCGAAAACAAAATGTAACAGTATGTGAAAACAAACTCACACTTCCCTGCCACTGATGGAAGGTTATTCAGTATCTTTTTTCATTTTTTCCTTTTCTTTTGATGGGATAGGGCTGTGGTTTCAGTAGATTTCAGAAAAGCTCTCATTTATATACAGTATGTATCACTTTAGTGGAGAAATGTCACCAAGTTTGAGGAGATGTTAATTTTTGACAAATATGCTAAACATTTTACTGATAAGTAAACTTAACTTAGACCTACCTGAGCCCCAATCAAATATACAAGCATTTTACTTGTCAATAGCTGCATGAGGGGTATGTTTACATGCCTCACATCTAATGACATATTTGGAATTTCCATAAACAATGGGACAAATAGGCTTGCAACAGTGCCCAGTCTGAGAAGAAAGAAGAACATATTTAAGTTTACAATATCACAATCATTTGAATGATGTGCCTAAGCTTTTCAAGTAGACCTCATTCTTTCCCATGTTACAAAGCACTCAAGATCCATTTATAGATTTTTCTCAAAAACAAAAATTTCTATTTGACTCTAGCTAAAAGGTCTAAATGTCTTTATCGCAACTTCCTCTTGAAAAAATGCTGTCAGTTATTCAATATCAGTATTTTCTTCTGTTCATTTCTAACTTTGGTTAGTCACATGATACAAAATGTAATCTGTATAATATATTTTTTTCTTTCTTTAGACAGCAATAAAATAGTAGGTACAAATTATCCCACAAGATGGTCAGTTTCAATATTCTGTTGTATAAATTAAAATTATGCAATTTTCAAGGCAATTTGTTCCAATAATGATATACATAGTAAATCTTAAATTTACACCAACAATATAACAGTCCTTTAATTAGTGGAACAACCTAATATCAGGTTTTTTTGTCACATAGAGAAAGGGCCGTCCTTTCCAGAAGAGGGTGGGTACAATACCCCTTTTCATGTCCATAAAAATAATAAAAATTGTCAATATCTTGGTTTCTTTCTTAAAAAGAGTACACTTTTGCAGCAATATTTTCACTGAAAATAAATGGTGTTTAAAATATTTAAGTTGCACTTAAATGGGGCCTTGAAACAAGCTTTTGTCCCCTAACCCACTTGTAACTTTCACTTAGAGCAGCATCTGTTTGGACTTGGGTTCAACAGTAATAAATCCCCCACCCCCTTTTTAAGTTTCTGCCAGAATCCCTCAAAATCTGCATTAAAGCTCCAATATTGATACTTTATATTAAAGAAGTCAGCTTGTCTTTGGCCATACATGTACACTTCATAAACAAAAAATGATATGGTTCAATATGGCAAGTGATATCCAATCAACTTATTGCTAGGCATAACTAATACATTGTCCTTATCTACTCCTTATCTGCTTCATTATAACGGCTGATCTCTACACACTAAGTTTTGTTCACTTTCTATAATCAACATACATTGAACGATGATTCAAACTTAAAAAGGAAGAGAGTAAAGACTTACAGCCCTGAGTGAACTATTGGTACTTGATATCCCAACCAATGAAGCAGGTAGAGGGCGCTAACATTTAAAGAAGATGACAAGATGCTAGTAGCTAACAAATGAGACTGAAAGGAAAGGCACCATGGAAAAATTAATACTTAAATATAAATGCAAACAACAAGTAAAGGAGGCTTTTCAAATAAGGTAATTCTGTGTTAAAATCAAATACGATAACATCCACCATACACTATAGTAGTATGATTACCGAATGACAGAGCAGGCCCAGCTACTGTAGGTCTGGTAAAAAGAAGTAAGGTTAAATGCAAACAACAAGGATATTGACCTTGGAATAATTATAGTGCTCTAACTGCTTTATATATCTGGTGTCCAAATCCCCAGCCCATAAACTTTTATATGATTTTTTGCAATTCTTAAGAAAATAAATTAACCCGCATGAAATACAAGACCTGTGAATGTCACATGCTTTAACCACTGAAACTTATATGAAACACAACCCAAACATCAGCATGTAATGGTGGAAATGTACTCTCTTCAGTCTAAGCAATACAGTATAACAGTCTGCAAAGTGTATTGTACTTGATACAATTAGGCATATTTCATTTTGTATTAGGGCTTAGAGATGATGAAAAATATTCTGGGGTGGAGAAGAGAGAAATTTACATTTACTTATACTCTTATCTGAAGGAACCTCTGCTCAGAAATGATACACTTAGAGCTTTGTGATGAACAGCATTTCAACATCATGGGACCTGAACAGAAGCAGAACATCAAAGCTGAGTTTATGTTTTTTGTACTCCATTTGTATCTCCTTACAACTAACAGAGAGCAAGAGCTCTGCAATATATTAATATCGCCAGCCCTCGCAAATAAGATATTGGCTACTGCAAAAAAAATTTGCTGAAGTAAAAGGATTTACTTCAGCAAAAATACATTCTACCTTGGCATTATTATTACTAGGTAACTGTTACTGCAAATGGAGTAAAGCTAAATGTCATGCAATTGCACGTGTATGGCAAGTTAACGATAACTGCTTACACACTTGGTACTGTTCTGTACTGTACGTAAATGCTATTTCTGTCAGAAGCTATGGAATTCTATTGATAAAACCAACACAGCCACTTTGGGAATTTTTTTTACTGAACTACACATTAAAATGATAAAACAGCTGGTTCTTAAATTTAAAGGTCACTCTCTGCCGTGTCACATTCATGTGTGAGCAGCACTGTATGCAGTGATCACTTCTTGACAGCAGGTGGTGAGTTAAACACGTTCCATAAATACCAATCGTAGTAAACTTTGGCAATAAAGAATTTCTGTTAAAACTTGAAAAACTGCATTTACGTTGTGTTTGCACAGAAATAGTACGGAATACATTTGCTCAAATTTCGATAAGGCAGGAAATTTTATCATAAAATGACTTCCCTTCAAATCATTGCTCGAAGCTTAGCCCTAATTTTGAGCCGTCTATTGTGCAACTTTTGTTCTGTTACATAAAATGTTACGCAATCTATCTCCTCGACAAAATTTTTGCCAATGTGGAATCGATTTGCCTAGGCTTTTACTTTAGCATTGCTCAATGCCTAGGCCAAGTGCTGTACCACTACTGGCCATATACAGAGGACACAGTTCTAAGTAATTCTAAAAAGTACTGATTCTTACAGCAAATTTGCGACTTCCATACCGCCTCTCAAATATTCTGAAACTGTAGATGAGGAGAAGAACTAATACCAATGTATGGAATTCAAACACAAGCAAGTGGCTGGTGAGTATTCTCCACAACTGAAAAACAATTGAAAGTGTCATACTTGTTACTATACAGAGGTAAGGTATTCACGTATATGATGTCACCAATATACAGTACCTTGTATTGCACATTACGTGATAGAACAAATGTACTTGCTTCCATATCTATGACCCAGAACATTTTTACATAAAGCATATTCTTTTGCTACACAAGCTGATCAAACTGCTATGTCACAAATGAAAAATTTTGTCATATTTCTTTAACACACAATAATTTTGTGGTAAAACTAAAGCAGCCTCAGACTGCTATCTATGCAATCATTCCATGCATGCTGTAGCCTGTTGGACTTAACAAGAGAGGAATAAACACCTGCACTACAGTACAATTGGAAAGATGAAAATCTTCAATGCATCCTAGTCTTTATAAACTAGTATTATCACACAAAGGCAAAATTAAGTCTTGTTGAAAGCTTTATGAGACCAATCTATGAATCTGGCAAGCTAAGCTAAGTTGAAGTAACTTCTTTTGGCTAGGTTTCCATACTGTCTCCCCTCCCACCACAAATATGCCTTGCAGGACCTAAAACTAGCCCCAAATGTGCTCCCTCAAGTAAAATGAGGAAAAAATGAAAGGTTTCGGTAAGGTTAGATGGAGTTTTACAGCCCAGTTTCCAACCAACTGGTTCAAGTCGAGCTGGTCACAGCCTTTTTATACAGGTGTGGTTCATTGGCTTGTTTTTCCTTCTCCATTGTGCTTAATGCTGAGCACCAAGCATTAAAGGTGATGTTCTGAAAGTGTTGAGGTTCCTATTTAGTTTCACTGTGAAGTTTAAAAACTTGTATTGTAATGTCAGTACAGCACCAAGCTTAGAGGATCTAACTTTGGTCATCCTAATAAAAAGATCAGACATGTTTCACACTTAACATATCACAGTTTAAAAGGTTTTCACATCTTCATCTGCTGGTGACCTGAAGTCTAAAATGCCCTCTGATTATCACAAACACTTCAACACACACAAGCCACAACAAGATTATCTTTTAACTCAGACTTTAATACAAAACACAAAAGTAACCATTGTCATAATACTATTGAACTTAAATGAAGCACTGCAGATTGTTTTGCAAAAGAAAAGCAAAATTTAATATACTTTTTGAGTATAATTTAAAATTTGGACAGCTACTTAAATACCTGTGACTGCTGAAGAACATGGCTGATGTTGTAGGTAAATACATCTCTGTGCTCCTTCTTCAAGAGAAGTTGTAAGGCAGAGGTTGATCCACATAGCAAGACCAGGGCTTTACTGACAGGAGCTTTGTCTGTTGGAATGAAAATATTAAACAAATTGACACTTTATAAATAGGCCTATTAATCATTCAATATCTCCAAGCCCATGTATAAGTTTACAGTAATCCTTGACTGGCCACACTGGAAAAATGGTGTATACCAATCAACAGGTCTCGTTTTCAGAAAAAATGATTGTTGTCCTTCCGCCAACCATTTCACTACTTTAACCCTTTGCAGCCAGATACATACTATTACGTATCACGTTGATGTACCGTTCACAACCACACATGTACTATTATGTATCCTACCCACCAAGCCTGAAATGACTGAACTAGCTACTGTATGAACATTCCCCCAAGTAAAAGCAACTTTATTTCAACATAATTGTGAATGAGATGTGGGTAAATACATTTTGTTAGTTTCAATAACCATGTTATTTGACGAAGATCAAAAAGAAATCATAGCACTAATTTTCGACAAGGGTAGAAACAATGTCTGTCAGGTACCCTGGTACCCACTGCAAACACTAATACTAATGATATCAATATTATTATAATAATGGGCCTAAATTAGGCTTAGAGCAATGAATTTAGGGCCTAGCTGTGCATTACAAATTAGTATGACCAGCATTGATATTTAGGCTTAGGGCCAAGGCTAATTTTAGATGGAAATAGGCTAATAGAAATTGAGCATAAGTAGGCCTAGGCATAGCATGCTTGGTACTTTTTAGAATCAGTGCCTGGAAATTAGGGCTGCCACGATAACCATTTTTCATTTATCGATATCGTCAGTATTTCCGCGACGATATCGCGATATCGCGCATCAAGTCTTAACATTTTCCATCAGCGCCAAGGAATTAGCAAAAAAGTTGTTTATTGCATGCAGCCACTACTGACATACCAAAAGTGAGGGGAGATTGATTATGCGTGCATGTAGCAATATTGATTGTGCAGAAGAACTCTTCACAAGTAAGGAACGTATGTGAGCTGCTACATTATTCATTGTATGCATTTTGAAACAGCTTCCGATTTTATATCATATTTTCTTGTGGTGGGTTAAGTGCAGTTTTTCATTTTTTGTGACATCATAAATTATGATCATTTCAGGTTACTGACTTAAGACAATAAAAAAGGGGGGATTTCACAGTGGTTTAGTCATTTATTTGATTTGTTGCGATATCACATCTTGACAAAACATTGGTCGATATCGTCGGGGCAAAACTGTATCGACGATATCACGATATCGCAATATCGTGGCAGCCCTACTGGAAATGACATCATTTTTAATAATTCTCAGCTTAAAAGTGGGCGCTTAAAGTTTTTTTTTCCAGAGAAAAACAAAGATTTTTGTAACTTTTTTTCCTGTAGTAAAATGAGTTTTTTTTCCTCTCCATTTGAGAAGAGCAGTATGATGTAGTTCCCGTGGAAAGAGGTGAATGGTAAATGCTGTGGAACAAGGAAAAGCAATGGTTAAACATGGTTTGAACCCCTGACATACAGGTATAGGCCTACTCAGTATAGCATATAAACCACCGTGCTTTCCACTGCGCTAGGAGCGCCGTTGCTGGTGGAGGGTTTTCAGTGTCATTCTGCCATGGCGGAAAGGCACTTTCTCTATGGCGGAAGGAGCACATTATTCTGTGGAAGGGAGGATAGTTTGGAACTTACCAGACTGGAGAAACATAGTTGAAATGGAGTTAAGAAATTTGTTGGAAGCATTATTGGTGCTTCATGGTTGAATGAAACATGCAAAATCACTTTACCCGATTAGTTACAGATTAAAATAGTGGTCAGTGTCAATGAACACTTCCCTATTGCATACAATGATATTAATCCCCTATAGGCCTAGGCTAGGCCTACATGTACACATGTGAGAATGTGTGATTAATTCAGTTGACATTTTTGCTTCACAAGTCTATAGACATTATTCAGTCACCAGTCATACATTTAAAAGGATTAAACTTTATTCCCCACTGCCTAGGCCTACAATCAAATCCACTTATCCATTAGTAAGTAGGCTACACGTTAATTCTATTCAAAGTTCTTACTCCTTAAGCCTTCTTTGTACTTCCATTCAATCTATTCAACGAACTATGTCAGTAGTTGAAATGACAACAATTCCTCTAATCTCAAAAAGTTTTAGAAAGTGCCTTTCTGCCATAGGTTTCGCACCTTTCCACCATGGCTGAAAGGTGAGAAACCTGTGGCGGAATGTTATGGCAGAATGACAGTGTATTCCTTATTAGTTATATCCCTAACCATAACTTATTACTATGCGTACATATCCATGTATGACGTAGGTTCTGAGCAATTCTAAATTAGCCTAGCCTTGGCCTAGTCTAGAGCTGCATTCTTTTCTTCTTCTTCTTTGAGACCTAGCCTAGCACGGTAGCACCACAGAAAAGGGGCATTCTTTGGAGGCCAGTTGGAGTGCAGGGTGGGTTATTGGTGTTGTTAACAGTAAATTGGCATGCACCTTAGTGTTCATTTGGATATGAAGTGACAAAAGAAGAGAAAAACTTTTAGGTTAAAGTCACAATAATGCATCACAGGCCTGTATTCACTAGGTTAGGCAAGCAATCAATAACACATTGACATGCTTCATTGTCAGATGCCAGGCATTCATTGACATTCATCAGTAGGACCATTCATTACAGTTGCAGTACAGGATAGGCCTACGTGTAGGCCTAGGCCTACCTCTCTATCTAGGCTATCCTAAAGGGCCCTGTCTAGGACAACCCTATAGAAAAAACCTAGACATTGGGACTAACGTTTGAGCATGGACCTTGGCCTAACGTTAGGCGTATCTGGATGTGGATCTGGAAGAATACTGCACAACACTCCTGGTGGAGTCAAACGTGCAGGTTTGAGTGTGCGCATGTAGTTAGTCGTCCTGTCTGAGGATCCTCAAGGCTGTGCTCTTGAACTGCTTGGGGTCCTCGAGATCTGTAATGTTCTGGGGGAGTAGGTTCCAGTCTCTGACGGTCCGAGGAAAGAAACTGTATTTGTAGCAGTCCTTATTGGTTGGTATATTTGTAAAGCTTTTAGAATGGTGATGCCTGGAGGGCCGCCGGACCGGTTGTAGGTTGTTGATTGGCAAGGCTAGGAGGCCCAGTCTGGCTTTGTGAAGAATTGCTAGCCTGTTGGCAGTACGCCTGTTTTTGAGACTATCCCACCCTAGGTCATTTAGCATTTCAGTCACACTACTATGGGGGGAATAGTCATTATAAACAAACCTAGCAGCCCTACGTTGAATTTGCTCAACCTACGTTGAATTTGCTCAACTATAATGTATAGGCCGAGGTCTGCCTAACCTTAGGCATAACGATAGGCTACGCTAAGTTAAAAACAGGCTAAGTAAGGCCTAACTAACTGTTTGGCTAACGTTACTTACAAAAGCCGGAACTTCCACCGGCAAACATTTTCCTTTCCAACTCCTTCAAAAGGCCGCAGGTTCTAGTAAGTTGCAAATCCTGTGGCAGTTGTATGGTAATTGGTATGAAAATTTGACTGTTGGCACCTGGCAGTGTTATCCTCACATTCACAAGGCGAAAACCGAACTAGCCTAGCCTCGCCCGGAAGCCTAACGGTAGGCCCAAGTTTTGACGTTAGGCTAACGTTAAATTTGGGCACTGTGCACTGCGTTGTACTTGAAACTGAGTCAAACGTTACTCCTTGCCGATACTAACTTTAGTTACTAGCTCCGAGAAGAAAAACAATGGGTGAATAACGTTTGGCAAGCTAGGCTAAGTCATAAGGACTTCACAAGTCACTATGTATTGCGAAATACCAGCGGTGTTAGCTATTCCCTAACAGGTATAACCGGCAGTATAACAGTGAGAGTTTGTACGTACATAAGCTGAATAAACCTCCAAATAGCAATAACAATGAACTGTGGGATATAGTTTTGGGGGTGCGTCAATTTTAACCACAGTAAAATGCCATCGACAACATGACAAACACCAAAACTCTATCCCACAATCCTTTGTAATTGCCATTTGGAAAAAGGTCTATACTATGAGTAATACGTCGAGCGGTAGAATGGTACGCGCGGTACGTTATTACTACGGATTACTCGGCTTCCGTGAAAGGGCCACACACCTCAGGCCTGCGGACTCTTATCCCACTTCAACATCTCGGGCTAACCAAGTTACCATTCTGGAGAAGAGATTAAACTAGGGGTGACATGCTTGTTTTCGAATTTCGTTCCGACACTAATCCTTTTGTCTTGCACTTATTTAATTCTTTGGCTCGTGGACTCGGTAAACTTCTTGTAAATTATGTTTCGCAAGGAAGTTCAGTTTCTCCAGTAGTGTTATCAATGAATGGAATAGTCTGCCAGACGGAGTGATTAGTGGCAAATGGCCAAACCTTTCACCCCAAACTTCAATTTTGGTACGGGGGTACCCAAATTCTCAATTGCATTGGCTCTTAGATTGACAGCTAATTCAAACAATGCAGAGTACCAAAGCTAACATTACACAGCATGGACGGCACTGAGTGTTTTGATTATATAAATTGAGTCTTTTTCACTCACCTTGAAGCAATAAACTGAAATTGTTTCTGGAGGAGCATGAATTTCACACAATTGAAGGGTAATTGATACTATTTGGGGTGAGAGAACTGGGTGTAATATTGGCTAAGTCTTCCATGACTGTGGTAGAACTACAATCATGGGCGTCCTCAGAAAAAATTAAGGGGGGTGGGGCAAAATTTCTAGGGGGGCAAACCTCCGAGTCACCATGAATTGACACGAGGCGTGCCAAAATTTCATCCCAAAATGCCTCCCAGATCGCCGGAAATGGCATTTTTAAAGCCTATTTTCGCAAAGAAACTTGGAAAACACGTTTTGTATGGGTTTTTGCTTTGATTTTTATACGTTTTTTCAAACTTTTGATTTTCCAGGGGGACAAGTGCCCCCCCCCCCTTGTCCATACCTGCGGACGCCCATGACTACAATTGAAATAGTTTCATTAGTCCCTGGATTAGTTGCTCTTTTGGACTTCAGGGCACGCATCAGGAGTGGCGCCAGCGGGGGACCGGGGGTCATGCTCTCCCCCACCCCCACCCACACTGGATGGGTGATCTTGAACATATTTTTTGTTTTGAAATGCTATTTTAATACAATTCGGGATCGATTTTCAATCACTTTTTCTTAGCTTCGTGACACCTCATTCCATGTACCTTGTCCTATCTCCTCCCCGTCGGAGAGGACGGCAATTTCCTTCGGGTAGGCCTTAAAATGAACGAACTGAGGACTGAAGATACTGGGTGGATGATCCGAACTGTTTTTTTTTTTTGTATCGGTATTTGAGAGCATATATGAATCTGTTTTGATCACTTCTTACTAGCTGAGCTATCCCTCATCCCATCTTTATTCCTCAAGGTCATGCCCCGTCGGCAAACGCTACCCTCCCCCTGCCCCCCTGTTGTTGAGAAAATCCAAATTCATCGTGGAGCCTCCACCTACATGCCCACGATAAACTGATAAAAGGTGCGGGTCTGATTAATTTCAGTCAATAGGCCGAGCATTGATTTTGCTCACTAGAAAACCATATTCTTCACTGAAGGAAACTCACAATTCCGAATTTTCCTTATGAAAGCAGATGGGAGGTGGTTCATGTGCATGCAGTGCCCAATGGTCTGTCATCTGGCTTCCGCCGACAACCGAAATCTATAGCAACGGTAATGAAAATCGGACAGGCCGTTCCAGCTACACATTATGCTAAACCGTACTGTGAGAATGTCCACCAATAAGTCTGACTAAAAATTCATTTGAAGCCACCTTGTAACGTGACATATTTTCAAAAATTCAACTCCGTTGGAAGTTAAATCATTTCTAGTCTGGAGTTCGGGCAGTCACGTAGAAACTCTCATCTATTGAACGGACCTTGCAATGGAATAAAATGAAGATTCCTAATTGGGGCAAAAACACTAGCATATTTTCAATTCCGTTGAAGAGTTTTCCCGCAAAGAGACAAGAAACACTACATCTAATTGTAGCAGTACCTTTTATTTGGTAATTTTCTGACCCGCCTAGCAAGTTGAGATTTTTCTATTGAAGAAAATTTTTTATTTCAAAGGAAAGCTCAAAAAACGACTGCTTCGTTTATAGTCACAAGTCCGCAAAATGCCATTCCAGGCTTTCTGAAGGGTTAGATTTTTTAACAATGTTTTGTACGCTCCGCCCCCCCCAATTAATAGTGGCGCTCCGCTTAGATAGTGTTTTGGTTGAACAGATTACTAAACAGAACAATGCAAGCTTGCAAATTATTCACCGCTTTGGGGCAATATTAAGAAGTGAACATTTTATTGCGAAAGAAAGGTCAAAATAATGACTTTTTTGTTTTTAGTTCTGAGTGCTGTCTGGGGCTTCTCAACTTTTTTTTTTTCAAAAATTTCTGTACTCTGCACTTTGATAGCCGTTCGGGCAGAATTACATTTTTTTGGACAAAAAAGACAATTCTGCTTCCGGCTCACAAACTGAAACGCCCCGTACAATATATAATGTCAATATATGAAATATAAAACTTGAAATATATAGGAAGCCAAACTGTTTCCGCGGGAGAAATTCAAAATATGGTCCGAGGGCCTTAATCTGCATGATGATATTCAGTAACCCCAACAAAACCAAAGATCATCCCTACTTGATTCATCTTATAAGAAGATTAGATTCTTCCCTTAACCCCTAAATCTGTCATAAAATTGCAAGTTTTCTCCAATAAGCTTCAGATGGTTCAAAGTGGCAAAAATTTCCGATTTCGTTGGATACTCCGTACAATAAATAAACTAAGTCAACTCTGTTCACCCCAACTTTCTACCTAATTTTGCTCTTGAAGGGCATATCATTTGATAAAAAACCCAAATATTTTATGTTAACTGTACAAAAGGCCAAATTTTCTTCCATTAAACTCCAAAATTTCTCCAATAAAATAATTTTCAAATCTTCGTTAAACTGAAAAGGAAAAACGTTTTCGGGCAACCTTCTAGTCTCGTATTAAAGCCTTAGTACGTAAGCATAGTACGATTAAATGCGTAACCCCAAAATATTTTCAGCTGTCGCCTATATAACGTTTTTGACTTTGCCCGTATGGAGGCCAGTGTCTTCAATAAACAACCGCAACTATCTAATAGTCTTTAAAAAAAGCTGAATTTCTTTCAAAATTTTTAAATTTTGTGTTCACAAATAAACTCCAGATTTTTAAATATTTGTTGGAAAGAAAGCCAATAATTTTGGGCGTTACGAGCGCCTCAAAATCTATTAAGTCACGTCCTACCGGGACAAAACCAAAACTTTTTTCGGGGCCTTGAAATGTTTACTCCCTCTCGGGGAGCTTGGCCCTCCGTTTGGGGAAATCCTGGCGCCACCCCTGGCACGAATCTTGGGCGTGGCGCTCCTTTGCGGGCCCTTGAACCTGTTATGTTATGTGAGCCGCTGAAAGGTAATGGTGGGTATTCCACAAAAACAATATTTTGAGAAAATGAGGCCTTAAGTTGAGAGGCTTTAGAAAAATCTACATTTTTCTATTGACGCGAGTTACTTGTTTTATGAGCTATCGCCACATTACTTAAATTTGGGAAAAGTCTCACACGCAATATTTTACCACAAATTATGGAAAAGCGCCAAATATCGCATAGCACGCTTTACCTCTGAGGAAACGTTTAGATAAGAATAATTAACATGTCATTCTGTTGGGTTCAGAGCTGTATATCTCTCTACCTTTAATAGAGTTTCAGTTTCTACTGATAAATTAAAACACACAAACACTGAAAGAATACAATGCAGGGGTAGCGCCAGCGGGGGGGGGGGCATGCCCCCGTCGGGGATCACTGCCCCCCCGTCGGGGAAGGTCGGTGGTTTCGTCGGGGAGGCCTAAAAAATAAAAAATTAATAAAAAAAAACCTGCAACGACTGAAGGGACTAGATTGGTGATATTGAATAAATTTTTTTGCTTTGTAATGTATTTTAATGCATATTAAAATCGTTTCTCAATGACTTGACTTTCTTAGCTCTATAGTACCTCATTCCATGTTCCTTGTCCTTTCTCATCCCCCATTGGGGAAGGGCGGCAATTTTTTCGGGGAAGCCTAAAAAAATGAAAAAACGTAAAGGACTGAAGATACTGGATGAATGATCATGAACTGTTTTTTCTTTATGAACTATTTTTTCTTTTGTAACGCTATTTTAATGATATTTGAATCTGTTTTAATCACTTCTTACTAGCTCTGCTATCCCTCATCCCTCCTTTAATCCGTTCGCGCAAGGTTATGCCCCGTCGGGGAAGACTGACCTACCCCTGTTGTTGAGGAAATCCAATTTCGTCGGGGAGCCTTCCTCTACAGACCCACGATGAAAGATGTGGGCCTGATAACTTGAATCACCGACGAGCTTTTTGATTTTGCCTATTAGAATGCCATATTCTTCAAGGAAACTCACAATTCCGAATTTACTTTACAAAAACGTACGAGTGGTTGTTCATATTCAGAAGCGCCAAATGGTCTGCCATCTAGCCTGCCCCGACAGCCGAATTCTAGCAACGGTAATGAAAATTGGCCAGGCCGTTTTGAGCTACACACAGTGATAAACAGTAGCGTGAGAATGTCTCCCCATAAGTCTGACTGAAAATTCATTTCAAGACACCTTGTAACGTGACATATTTTCAAATACGTTGGAAGTAAATTCATCTATAGTCTGGAGTACTTCGGGCAGTCTACGGTTTTCCCATCTGAGCTGGAGTTCCAAAAAATACCAAATTTGATCCAAATTGCTAAATTGGTTGTCACCCGACGTGAAGTTGTAATTCATAAGCCAATGGCTTCTCCCACATTCGTGGTCGTTTAGCGTCGTAAACAACTGCCCTTCAAGGCTTGATTATGCCATTTCCGACTGTCTGAGGGGTTAGATTTTTTTAAAAATTTTCTGTAAGTTCCGCGCCCACTGATGGTGACGCTCCACTTAAATAGTGTTTTGGTCGAAAAATTTATTTAACAGAACAATACATGCTTGCAAATTATTCTTCATTTGGCACAGTGTTATAAAGTGAAAATTTTATTGCGAAAGAAAGTTCAAATTAATGACTACTTTGTTTCTAGTTACCAGCCCGGGAAATGCCTTTTCCTGCTGTCAGGGGATTTTCATTTTTTCAAAATATCTGTGCGTTCCACTTAGATAGCAGGATTACATTTTCCGAACAAAAAAATCTGACCCTCCCAAAATGAAACGGGTCCCGCACGCCAATTTCAATATATAAAATATAAAACTTCAGACATATACGGGAAGCCAAACTTATTCCACGGTGAAATTTTTCAATATGGTCCGAGGGCCTTAATCTGCCTGAAAATATTCAGTAAACCCAACAAAACTATACAGATCACCTTACTACTTCATTTCTCTTTTAAGAAGGTCAGATTCTTCCCCCAAACCCCCAAATCTGTCATAAAATTACAATTTCCCCCAAATAAGCTTCAGGTTGTTAAAGGTGGCAAAATTTTCCAATTTTGATGGATACTCAGTACAACAAATGACCAAAGACAGCTCTGTTAGTCACCCCGACATTCTACCTAATTTTGCCCTTGCATATCACTTAATAAACAATCCAATTTTTCATTATAACCTTTCCAAAAGACAAACTTTCCTATATAAAATTCAAAAATTTGTACAATATTATAAGCTCTTAATATTCAAATTTTCGTTCAAAAAAAGGGAAAAATTTCAGGCACTTCTACTCTTGAATTGAGAGAATAGTACGTAGGCCTAGAAAGATTAAATACATTGCCCCAACAGAATTTCAGCTGTGGCGTATAAAACGTTTTTGATTTTGCCCATATGAAGGACAGATTCTTCAGTGAACACCTCGACATTTTAATGATCCTTACAAAAGCCAAATTCCTTTCAAAAATTTTAAATTTTTGCTTCAAAATAAACTCCAGATTTTTAAGTATTTCTTAAAAAGAAAGCCAAAATTTCGTCGCGCTACCCGCGCCCCAAATTCTGACGATTCACGTCCCACATGGATTAACTCATCAACTTTGTCGAGACCTCGAAATGCTGGCCCCCTTGTCGGGGAGCATTCCCCCCGTTGGGAAAATTTTGGCGCCACCCTTTATACAATGATAATCAGTAGGCATTCAGACGATCCCATGAGTTCACTAATCACTGTACAAGACAGTTTTTTATATTCCATGAATCAGAAATTGTTGAAAGTTCAGTAGGGCTATACGAAGAAAATCTTTTGAAAGCAACAAAAATAAAATAAAAGTAAAATAAAAAAATAAAAAAAAGTCTATTGAATTATCAACAACTGATACAGAATGTGGTGCTCAACACCACTGAACACCACTGTCACTTTATATCGGCACTAGTCAGATTCCGTGTCACTATCATTTTGTGGTTCAGTCGTGTTTGCATTAAAAATGATTCATTGGGTGGTGGATGGGCGGAACATACTTCCACAAACATGATTGAATGTCTTCAAGCTTAGCTTTTTTCAGCGATCTACCATCTCGATACAGAACTTGTAGATCTTTCACCCTTTCCAGCAATTGGGGCTGCCTCCCCAGTAATAATAAATGTCTCAGTGTTTGAAATCTACCCTGTAGAATGGAACGTCAGAGTAGTCCTGTAGTAAAGGACCCACATCTTATTTTCGGAAATACCTTGCATCCATTGAATTTTAAGCAACACGACCTGTTGTTACCTTCATCTACTTTTCTATTTAATGTTGCTTCTTCTAGTGATTTGGTACTGTAGAATAAGTCGGATGTCATTGGGACCACATTAAACTTAACTGGACTTTATACGCTTGGCTTCTCTTCTGATATCGTACCAATCCTCTGAAATGAATACATGTTGTTTCTTTTCCTTGGTTTTTTCTATCAATCCAAAATCTTGGTCATTGTGAAGATAGCTGTGTCCAGTGACCAAGAACTTGTAATCAAACAACAACACAAAACCATTTTCATTTCATTTTTCATTTTATTTATTTTGTCCACACAAATACAAGTACATAATCAGAAATGGTACAGTAGAAGCAGGGAGTCTTCTCTGACAACTCCCTGCTAGAACAAACACAAAAGTGACTAACAAGGCTCGCAACCTTCAGAAAGAAAACATCTTGTAGTTTTTGCAGGGGCGGATCTGGGATCTTTTTGAGGGAGGGTCCAACATAAAAAGGGAACATTCCAGTGGCGTAGCTAGGATTTTTTCCAGGGGGGCAAAGGTATGAAATTTCCCCAAAACTTTTCCCGGACTATGTGTATGTATTTCATATAAAATATGCAAACTTACAAGTATAACAACATTACATGTCATTTTGTAATATTACCTGCATTTTAATCTTTAAGTATAACATAAAGCAATCGGAAATAACAAAGAATATTATTTTGGTAAAAAATATCTGGTTTATTTGTATGTACTAAAGCAGTGGCGTACGCAGGATTTCTCTGAAGGGGGAGGGGCATGCAGTATGGTCTAAGGGGAGGGGTGTCCGGAAATTTTTTGACGTTTTCAAAGAGCCTAAATGCAAAATGGTGCAAGATTTTCGACTTTGACAGGAACAGTGTTAAAAGTTGAATCGTGGTGGTTCATGAGGATAAAACTGAAACTTTTGTGTCTTTACATGCACTCTTATGCCATTAATACTACCTTACGAAGTAAAACTTGTCATTAAATTTGCACACTTTTAGAAGTCCAAATAAAAGAGCATTGATCGGTATTTGTGGTTTTTCTTGTTTCTCTGTCGATTATCTAAGCGGAGCGCCACCATTGGTTGGCGAGGAGCGTATAGAAAATTTGGAAAAATCAGACCCCTTAGATGGCCGGAAATAGCATTTTCTAGGCTAATACGAAGAATCTAGCCAGTCGCTTTCTTCTTTTGTCGTTTGCAATAAAATGCTCACTTTCAAAATATGTTCGCACACTGCAAAGTGATCAGAGAGTTAAGAGCTTATTTTACTCCAAATATGTAATTTTGCCCAATAGACCGAGCGAAGCGCCACCATTGGTTGGCGCGGAGCGCAAAGAAAATTTCGAAAAATCAGACCCCCCCCTGATGGTCAAAATAGCGTATTTATCCTTGTAAAGAGAATCTAAACATGTAGTATTTTTTTTTATATCGATGCCACCAGTGGGAAACAGAGTCTACCTTTTTAAGTAAAAATTGGAATTTGACAGAATTTGCCTAGGTCTATTTGTAGGAATTAAAAAAAATTGGCATCACTGAAAGACTCTGCAGGGACAATCCTTCCCTTTTGAAAAAAACTGGAAAATTTGGTGTCCTTATAAGCAATCTGGTGGCTCATATGCTATCTTTTGAAGTAAAATCTGTGTTACTTAAGTTAGACTACGTATTTTTAAGAACAAAGAAAAAATGGCATCTGTGAGGGGGGCATGGCCCAATGGTCTCCCCTTCTCACGCCACTAAGGAGGCCTAATAGTGGCTCGATCACACAGGATATCCTGTGAGAAAAGCAGTACGTTATGTGTAGAAGGCTATAAGGTACTCATTGTCCTTTTATTGTTACACTCAAAGTGAGCAGAAAGCTATTTTCCCGAACTAGCTTGTAAGTCTCCAAGGATTAGGCTAAGTAACAAAATCTAAGTGTGCCAACGAATCCCGTTAATTCTAATTTCTAGATTAACTTTAAGTTTATCGTTGGTCATGGATTGTTTCAGCCCGATCCATCGTTATGTACACAGAGTAAAATCGTACAGCTACTGCTAGCTTGTAGAAGAACATAACAACCTCGGGGGTCTATACGGTAGTGACTTGTCAGTTTTCACATCCTTTTACTGATGAATTCCCAAAGTATCACCTGAATAACAGCTTCCTGTGCACTGAAATGCACTGATCATAACCCCCGTGCGTATACAAGCACAAGAGAACATTCAATCTGCTACGCGACGAGGACATTTCTGTGGAACGCGAGTTGGGCCGGTTCATGCTACACTGACGAAATCTGAGTTAATTTGTTGCATGAAAATACGTATTATGTATGAGCAATGTCTCACAATTTCTTATTCTAACAAAAATTTTGAGAAATTTTTGTGGAATTTTGTAATAATAAGAAGATTCATCAAATTTCCCCAAAAATTTTTCCAGGGGGGGGGGGGAAACTTGCCCCCCCTGCCCCCCCCAGTAGCTACGCCACTGGAACATTCATTTTAATTTTTTGTTTCCACAAACGTCAGCGATTATGCAATTTACCTAGGCGCGGTCGAACGAAAAAATATTGAAACGGGGAGGGGGGGGGGGGTGAGTGCTGAGCAGGATTATCTAAGCGTAACACTACCATTGGTTAGCGCGGAGCATACAAGACAATTTTTTACTTAACAAACTCTCCAGATGCAGCCTGAAACGGCACTTTCGAACCGTCTAAAGAATTTATTCAGCACCCACTTCGAAGTTCTTTCCTAGAGCCCCACGTTTTGGAGTAGGGGCAGTAGCGTAGCTACGGGGGGAGGGGGCTTGGTGGCTGGAGAACCCCACTAAATCGTCCAGCCCCCACTGGTGACCTAGGCAAAAAATATATTCATGCTGACCGATGATAATAATCAATCCGGGCTACCCGGCTACGAAGACATAGATACTTGCAATAGATCTACGCAGTTGAAGGGTATTCTGCAATTGTGGCCCAGTCTGAATTTCGGGATAAATTCAGGTAGATCGTGACAAGCATCATATCTTCGGAATCTCTTGACTTTTTACTCGTCGGGATTCTGAATGGATAATTTTCTAGCAGATTTGGAGTAGTTGAAATTGGCTACCTTGGTGTGAATTAAAGTGTGCTCACAGCATCTGGCTTATTTCTATCTCCTGTATAGCTTTTTTTCAATTCCTGGAGATGCACAAATTTGTTCCAAAATCATACTTTGATTTGGTGTATATAGAATATTTGAGTCAAATATGGTTGGAAGGAATTTGCACTTTGCATGCACGACCACTGCTGCTAGTCATTGGCCAGTGCAACAACCAAACCCATGTTGGGTCAGTGCAGTCTTAAGTGTAGCAACCTTACCACTATCACCTCTCAGGACCTCACTTAGCTCTTGGGTGGAGTGGACATACCCAGTGACGTACGAGACGGGGCAGGGGGAAGACTGCCCAAATTTCTGCAAAATCTAAATTCCGGCAGTAATTTGGGGGAAAATTCGGGCAGGAATTTGGAAAAAATTCGAAGAGCCCTTTAATTTTGAAAAAATGGGATGGTTTTTCAGAAAATTCCTAAATGTGGCCGAAATCTTGAAAAAGATATGCCCGAAAAAGGAAGGAAACGTCATAAAGTTGCAATAAAATTTTCATGAAAACCAATTCCAGATTCCAAAAAAAGGCTACACATTCAAGCAGCGCAAAAGATATTATTCGTGTCTTTTAATTCACTGAAAATCACAACTGAATTCCCGGAATTGTCCAATATCCAAATTCTTTCAAGCACTTGTCCGAAAATTGAAAAGTATCATAGTAAGGGTAACATAGTTACAAAAAAAAAAAATCAAACGCATAAAAAATCTTGACAAATTTGGGAAGTCTTTGGGTTAAAAGAAACAATTCATTCTCAAACCTGTTTTTAAATCTTGTGTATACAACACCCGAAATGGCCAATTGTTTTAAAGCCCCAAATCTTTGCCGAAAAGCAGAAAACGCTACATTTAAAGTAAAATTTTCTTGGAAGATAACAAAGATCTGCGACAAATTGGGGTAGAATGTAAAAAAAAAAGTTTTCATCATCCCCACTTCATACTGTAGTCTTGCTAAAATTGCCCGCAATGGTCAAATATTCGGGCAAAGGCTAAAACAATGTTGGGGCGTTTTCAATTGCCAAATTAATTCAACGGACAGACAGGAGGGTGTTCAGGTGCCCAAAAGTTTGTCATCTATCTTACTCTTGAGCCAAATACGGGCAATGATTATGAAAATCGGGTAATTTGTTTTTTGATACTTTGATGATGCAGCGTGAGAATGTCTTCCAATAAGTATGGTTGAAAATTCGTTTAAACAAATCTTTTGATATTTTATTTTTCCAAAGGTAAAATCACATATAGTCGGAAGTTCGGGCAGTCACACAATTTCATTATTGACATGTACTGAATGTACCCAAGAGACGCAATAGAGTGAAACTCATTAGTATGTTTTCAATTCCGTTTTGTAGTTTTTCCCCGAAAATTTGAGGGACCATTTCATCGATTGGTAGTGATAAATTTTATCTGCTAATTTTCTGATCAAATAGCGACTGCTTGGATCCCCCTAAAAGCTTGGGAAATGTCATTTTCGACTGTCTTGGGGACCGTTTTTTTTTTTGGTGGAGCTCCGCGTATATAGCCTTCCTAGCAGAAATTTAGCTTCAAGTGAACCTTTTTTAGCAAACGCAACCTAGAAATAACGACTGCTTAGACCCCCTATAAGCATAGAAAATTACATTTTTGACTGCCTAAAGGGTCAGAGTTTTCAAAATTTCCTGTACGTTTCGCCTCAACTTATGGTGGTGCTCCACTTAGACCGCTTCATAGCAGAATTTAAGTTTCAAGTGAGCATTTTTGCAAAAGGAAACTCAAAATAGCTACTGCTAAGATCTCCATATTAGCCCGGGAAATGCCATTTCAACTGTCCGAGGGGTCGAATATTTCGAAATTTTCTGTACCCTTTGCGCCAACCAGTGTGGCGCTCCGCTTAGTCATTCTGGATGAATTTTAATTCGGAGTAAACGTTTTTCTGCAATTGAAACTTAAATTAAAATAGCGACTCCTTGAATCCCCTTTATAAGCCAAGAAATGCCATTTTCGACTGCCTGAGTTTTACGAATCTCCAAATTTTCCGGACGCTCGCGCCAACCAGTGGTGGCGCTCAGCCGTGACTGTCATACGGGCAGAATTATATTTCGGGCAAAATTCTTTTGCCCCCAAACTGAAATGCTCCCTAACGCCTATGGAAATACCTTACTCAGGCGTGCACTGAAACAGCTGCTTGCAACATGCAGCAGGATTCCGGATTTGCAACCCTAGGATACATAGTCTAGTGGAGTAATGAACCGAGCTTATCAGTATCTCAAAAGTGTTTGAATCTGAGAAAAATAATACAATTTTTCTCATCAGAATTAAACCTGGCAAATGCCATTTCCAGCCATCTGGGAGGTGTAAAATTCCAAAATTTTCTTTGTACGTTCCGCTCCAACTGATGGTGGCGCTACGCTAAGATAGTAAACTCCAGCCCCCTAAAAGTGTCCAGCTCCCCCAAAGCCCCCCCCCCTCCCCAAAAAAATCCTATCTACGCCACTGAGTAGGGGAGAGCGTCGCTAGTTGTTACAGGGGCGAGTTGTTACAGTGCCAGTTTCTTGTTGCAAGAATAGAGGAGCTTTAAACTCTTTGCGAAGTGTGGGAATAATCTTGTCGCAAGGAGTTGCGTGGCAGCAGGGAGCTGCTATTAGCTGCTAATAGAAGCTCCCTGGTGGCAGAGAGCCGCATAGTTTGTAAAGCCCGGCACACACTGCCACGACAACTAACTACACCAAGCGACAGGGGTGTCGATTTGGTTTCCAAAGTGGGGGGCATTTGGCCTAATTTTTTTCCTGCCTTGGTAAGGTGTGTACAGCTACATAGTTAGACATTTCGGGAAGGGGGGGGGGAAGGGGTGGCGCCAGCGGGGGGGGGGAGGGGGACATGGCCCCCGTCGGGGAAGGTCGGCGGTTTCGTCGGGGAGGCCTAAAAAATAAAAAAAAATCTTCAATCCGTGAGGGCAAGGTCATGCCTCCGTCGGGGACGGGTTACCCACCCCTGTTGTTGAGAAAATCAAATTTCGTTGGGGAGCCTTCATCTACAGACTCACGATAAAAGATGTGGGTCTGTAGCCACTCGGACGACCTTCTTGATTTTGCATTTTAGAAGACCATATCCTTCAAGGAAACTCACAATTCCGAATTCTCCTTACAAAAACGGACGGGAGGTTGTTCATGTGCGTGCAGTACCCAATGGTCTGCCATCTGGCCTGCCCGGACGGACAGCCGAATTCTTACAAAGGTAATGACTATCGGCCATGTCGTTTTCAGCTACACATAATGATATACAGTGGTGTGAGACCCCCCCCCCCCCCATTAGTCTGACTGAGAATTTATTTGAAGTCCCCTTGTAATGTGCCGTATTTTCAAATACGCTGGGAGTTAAGCCACTTATAGTCTGGAGTTCGGGCAGTCACGTTAAAAAAATCATCTATTTATTGGACCTTGCAGTTGAATTCAACGAAAATTCTAAATGCAGTCAAAAACATTAAGTATGTTTTAATTCCGTTGCATATAGTCCCCCCCCCCCCTCGAAAAGAGGCAAGACCATTACATCTAATTTTAGCAGAACCTTTTATCTAGTACTTTTCTGATCATAAGCAAGTTTGGTTTTTTCTCTATTAAAGTGAAACTTTCATTTTAAAGGAAGGCTCGAAATAAAAACTGCTTCATTTCTAGCTACAAGCCTGGGTAATGCCATTCCGGCTATCTTAGGTTTTAGATTTTTTAACAATTTTCTGTACGCTCCGCACATAGTGTTTTAGTCGAACAGATAACGGAACAGTGTTTGTAAATTATTTTTCGTTTGGGGGCAGTATTATGAAGTGAAAATAATTTTATCGCGAAAGAAATCTGAAAGTAAGGGCTTCTTTAATTATAGTAACGAGTCCAGGAAATCAGGAAATGGCGTTTCCTGCTTTTGGGGAATTCTCAATTTTTCACAAAATTCTGTGTGCTCGACTTTGATATTCGTTCGGGCAGTATTACATTTATTCGGACGAAAAAACAACTCTAACCCCTTCCAAACTGACAGGCTCCCGTGCACCTATGACAATAAATAAAATATAAAACTTCAAATATATGAGAAGCCAACTTTTTTCTTCAGGAGAATGCTCCAATATGCTCCCAGGGCCTAAATCTGCATGATGATATTCAGTAACCTCAACCAAAATTACAGATCACCCCTTACTTGATTTTCCTCATGAGAACGTCAGATTCCTCCATAAAACACCCAAACTGTCATAAGATTACAGTTTTTCTCCAATATTAGCTTTAGATTGTTAAAAGTGGCAAAATTTTCCAATTTTAATGGATACTCCGTAAAATAAATAACCAAAGCCAACTCTGGTAATCACCCGGCATGGCCTAATTTTGCTCCTGAAAGTCATATCATTTAATAAAAGAAACCAATTTTTTCATGAGAACCTTACCAAAAAACAAATTTTCTTCCATTAAATTCCAAAATTTTTCCATTCTATTCTTAATTTTCAAAGATTTGTTCAAAAAAAGGGGAAAACTTTCCAGGCAAATTCTAGTCTCGTCTCGAAGCCTTAGTTCGTAGGTATGGAAGATTCAATGCGTAACACCAAAAGAATTGCAGCTATCGCCCATATAACGTTTTTGCTTTTCCTTATGAAGGACAGATTCTTCAATAAGCACCCAGATTTTTTTCTAGTACCAACAAAAGCCAAATTGCTTTCAAAAGGTTTAATTTTTATTTCAAATAAACTGCAGATTTTTAAGTATTTCTTAAAAATACAGCCCAAATTTTCGGCGCGACTTAAATTTCGCCAAGTCACGTTCTACCGGGACATAAACATCGCCTTTGTCGGGGCCTTGATATTCTGGCCCCCCTGTCGGGGAGCTTGGCCCCGACGCCACCCCTGGTGCCACCCCTGGGGGGTCAAGCATCCAGATTTTACATTTTTTTAGTGTGAACACCACTGTACTATGGCCGTAATTTGAGGCGTGCGAAGCGCGCTGAGAGTTTTGCCATTTCTCAAATATTTGAAAATATGGGGCTTGTATTGCAGAAAAGTTTGGATTCTGGGTTTCCTGTAAGAAAATTAGAAAAGCTGTTGGAGATTGAACGGCGACCAAAGATCGTTGTTGCTTCATAATGTTGTCCAAATCCTACGGAGTGAGGCTCTCTGGCGAATTTTTTTGAGTCAAGAGCTTACAAAGTGAAAAAATTTGAATTTTATAAAAGAAACTTCATGAAAATAGCACTGTTGTTACTGATGTCACTTGATGATCATCTGGTGTCTCATATAGCAAATTTCCGTTTTCTTTTTCACTTACAAAGTTCAGAGCTCGGAAAATTTCACTCAAGGTATGAGCTAGTACTTCTGCTCAGGAATCGCAATTTGTGGCGCTCGAAGCGCGGGGAAAATTTTGCTTCTTTGAGACAAATAATCAAAGGGGGCGAAAGCGGGGGGCCTGCTCCCCCAATAATTTTTTTATGAGATTTTGGGGGACATGCCCCCCATAACTGTATGTCGCCAAACAAAATTCAAAAGTAATGAAACAAATTTAAGTTACTGTTATTACATTTCGGCTATTCTTTGGCTCAAATATTACTTTTCACAGTGCAAAAGTTGCAAAGCTCCGGGGCTTTGCCCCATGGACGCCCAAATTAACCATAACCTGTAGGAGAGTTTTTTTCGCCCTTCAAACAGTTGCAGGGTATTCTGCAATTGTGCCCCACTCTGAATTTCGGAATAAATTCAGGTAGACTGTGACACGCTTCATATCTTCGGAATCTCTTGACTTTTTATACTCGTCGGGTTTCAGGATGAATAATTTTCTATATCATGCCAGGGAGGTGTGATTATTTACACCTCCCTGATCATACACTATCTGCAGACATGGAGGTGTACCTTCTATTCCTGATTGAAGTCTCTTATCAAGCAAACGTCAGTGTGATTTTACTTCTCTGATAGTGGTCTAATTACGAAATGGTCGAATCGCTATACAAAGGAATTATGTGAGCGCGTCGAAATTTTGCTCTAGAAATCATACATTTTCTAAAAAAAAGTTGCATGCAGACTGTGCACCGAAACATTTTCAGTTTCTTTAAAATGTGTTTGCCAATTTCAGCCTGCCAGGCTGGTCATTCACTAAAGACCACAGATTTCATTTAAACATAGTAGAAGACGATTCATCTTCTTCATATTCCTAAATGTTGTGCTCACTCATAACCACACCTACTGCCCTATGCACACCAACAATCGACATAATCATAGAGACCGATGAATAATGTATATCTGACATGCAAGTGAAAAATGAACATCAGTTAGACTGCAAGCGCGGGGGGGGGGGGGCGAAATTTTGGAGGATTTGCAAAGTAAACATGTGGAATTATTTATTCAGAAAGCTAGTCGATCGTAATCGATAGAGAGCCCCTTTCAAAACCTATAGTCTTTTCGGTAGTATCTAACTTTTAAGTTTCACGTCAGAAATGGGGGGGGGGGGGCTTTTACGTTAGTGTCCCCTTCACTCAAAAAAGGTGGGGGGGGGACATGTCCCCCTAAATCGACCCCTGCCAAGCGAGAAGACGTCGCGTCGGCTGTAGTCCTGGTGGTGTGACCAGTTTCACCACCAGAATTCCGTCGTGCCGTAAGCCGTCGGTCCAATTGAACATTTGCAATCGTAGTTGGATGCATTCGGTTCGTTTTAATTCCGGGTCACACGGCCACGACTACCAAAGACGTGTCTACGATTTATGCAAATTGTTCACGGCGAAGAGTCTTCCGGGTAGTCGTGGGGGTGTGAACCGGGCTTAAGGGGCTTTAGTTAACACAAAGTGGCCACGGATACGCGACGTCTTAACCCACAGTTCACGTCGTCGAGCTGACGTTCGCGTCCTGATATATTTGAACTTAAGATTTCCACTATGCGTAATAAAAGGCGCGTGGTGATATTCGAACTTCATTTGAGTAGCCGACGCGCAAATCCGAGTTGTTGATGGTAACAGCATTTAGTGGAAAGTATACGTCAAACTTAAGCTGCTTTGATAACAAAAGCGTTTGAAGCGTTGGCGTTTCGAGCGTCTAACGCTTGAGCGTTTGAACGTTTGGTGTCTCTCATTTTACTAGCTATTACAAGCGAGCGAATGGTGGGTTTCCCTTTACTTTTTCGGATTGAAGGCGTCTGGTTGAACATTAATAAAACCTATATCATCATGAACAGAGTCAGGAACAACGGTGTTGCTGCTTTCACATGGTTGGATGAACTTAATATGCATTATCAGAGAAGTGTGAGTGATTTTTTCTCCAAAATGTTTCCTTTTAAGCCACTATACTTAAGAAAATACTTTCATGTGAAGCTTGTTTGCCTAGCGTTTTGAGCACAATAAATGGGTCGACAATAGCGACTTTTTGAATCAGGACGGTAGAGCAATTAGGACGGAGAGTTAAACGCACGCGCGCACGTACTTAACCACCTGTTCTAGGTCGTCCTTTTGAACCTGGGCCCTTCGTTTTCTGCTAGGCATATTGCTCCTTGCATAGAGGCTGTTCACGACCAGAACGCTACCCAGCCAACATGCCCACTTGGGCCCGGACTGGGATTCAGCTGGGCTAATTGTTGGACCCCAGGTGGAACCCGTTCGTGTTTGTCAGGTGTTCCCACCCACGTGGGGCCCAACTGGGCTAGTCTTTTCCAGCTGATGCCCAGTTGATGCCAAGCTTCAACAACTAAAACTTACTGGGGCCCAGCAAGTAGACCAGCTGAAGCCCAGCTGGGGCCCACTGGGCATGTTGACTGGGTACATGTCAACGGCACCCTCATAACGTCAATGACCCGCCGCTCGTGCTAGATAAAGATTAAGACCTGGTATCTGCGTCACTTTTGAAAGCCCACTCATACCACAAGCGGTTCCAAGAAGAAAGTGATTAGAATGCCTGACTGCAACGCATACAGTAAGACATGCTGTGGTCACATCTCTGTAAAAACGATTGCGCTGTTGGTGTGTAGGGGACAGGAGCAACAACCGTAGTCAAATATATTGCCGGAAGTGTCGGCGATACATGGCTAGAGTTTAACGGCGGATTGGTCAACGCTGGTTGTGGGTAAACCAAAATCTTCTCGGAATTCGTCAGCCGTCACTCCCTGTGAAACTGTTTTTTTTAATAAGAAAAAACAAAACCAAATTTTAAAAAATGCAAATTAGGAAATTCAAGGGAGGGGGTCCGGACGTCGGCGGCCCCCTCTGGATCCGCCACTTTTCTGTTTTGTTCACTACATGAATTTTAATAAGCAATTAGGTGTGCAATGTTCTAAACTTCATCATGTCTGATGTGATGTAGGACACAGAAACCTATTTCATTTGGACCCCTGAAAGCCTGGCCTTCATGCCACACGTAGATGTGAGCAACATCATCAATTTATTACTCAGGGCTGAAGTCAAGTCTGGACTCGGACTCTTGATTTCAGAATTTGAAGGACTCGGCCGGGGAGGTTGTTTTTTCTCCATTGAGAAAGTACAGGGATTCGAGCCCTTGGAAGTTGAAAATTGCCGGACTCGCGACTCTCTGGACTCCACTAAAACTCTATTTAATCTTTAAATTTCCTTCCTTACCTGTTTCATGGATGGTTGTACACTAAAGTGTATCTTAATTTTCTCAACTTCACTGATTATGAGGGTTTCGAATTCATGCAGATAATGAATGAAGACGATTAAAAGCTGATAGACCCCACTAATGGCTGCCTACAGTCACTAAAAACAAGCGCTTATCGGATTCGTCTATTGTTCTTCATCCATCGATGAATTTTGATTACCACCGCCTCTCAACTGAATTGCATGTAGGCACATCCATTTTTACATGATGGATAGCCCACTATACCTCTCACAGTATGTTGCTGGATGGCTTCACCTCTCGCAATGCAAGTGTTGATGTTGAGAATGATTTTTCAGAAACTATAGAGGGCAGTAGAGTACAATGATAAAATTGTAAGGTGTCCAAAAATGTGCATTGACCCTGGACCTAAGTTCACTTTTGACCTACATGTGGGATAGCCCACTTTAGCCACTCGGCGACTCATGTTATGTTATGTTATTTTATGTGATGTTTTGTTATGTAAAAAGCATGATAAGTCTTTTGCTTGACTTGGCATTAGAAATTTCAGTTTCTCTCATGTGGTTGTTAAGGAGTGGAATAGCCTGTCTGAGTGGGTAATTGTTAGGCTCCACATAAGTTCGTCGCTTTAAACAAAATTTTCAATGACTGTGATAGAATATAACTCTTTCTGGGCTCGTCAGCTAGGTGTTGGTGGTTTCTTTACTGGGGGTTTTGGAATACAGGGCATCTTATGGGGCCTTTTTAGCCCGCTCCTTTTTCCTGAAACTGTTACGGTATATTATGCTATTATAAATCTAGGCTCAGGCGTGTCCACAGCTAGCCTATTACAAGAAGATTACAAAATCAATCTTCATCATGTATTTTATCGATATTTTTTCCGATGTCACATTATTCTACCTTCGATCGCCAGTGGGGCCGAGTTGTTGGAGGATGATCGATTTGATTTCATGGAGCCCAGTGCCAAGCCCATCCACTAGGTAGTTACGCCACCTTGGGGACAATGCAGGGGTGGCGCCAAGATTTGCCCGACAGGGGGCCAAGCTCCCCGTCAGCATTTCAAGGCTCCGACAGAGGCGATGAGTTAGTCCCGGTGGGACGTGACTCGGTAGAATTTGAGGCGCGCGCAGCGAAATTTTTGGCTTCCTTTTTAACAAATACTTAAAAATCTGGAGTTTATTTTCAAGAAAATTCAAAATTTTTAAAAGAAAATTGTTTTTTTTTTGTAAGGGTGTTGGGTGTTTATTGAAGAATCTGTCCTTCATATGGTCAAAACAAAAACGTCATTTAGGAGACAGCTGAAATTCTTTTGGGTTTATCAATTAACCTTACTAGGCCTACGTGTTAAGGCTTTTAGACGAGGCTGGAAGTTTGCCCGAAAATTTTTCATTTGTTGAAAGAAGATTTGAAAATTAAGAGCTTATTATATTAGAGAAATTTTGGAATTTAATGAAAAAAAATTTGTTTTTTTGGTAAGGGTATAATGAAAAATTTCGGTTTTCTTTAAGTGATATGCCTTTCAAGAGCAAAATTAGGTAGAATGTCGGGATGATTAACAGAGTTGACTTTGGTTATTTATTTCATTTTATTTTCCATCGAAATTGGAAAATTTTGCCACTTTTAACAATCTGAAGCTTACATTAGAGAAAATTTTCTAATTTTATGACAGATTTGATTTGGGGGTTTGTATGGAAGAATTTGATCTTCTTATAATAAAAATCAAGTAGGGGTGCTCCGAAGTTTTGTTGAGGTTACTGAATATCATCTTGCTCTAGGACCATATTGGAAGATTTTCCAGCGGAAAAAGTTTGGCTTCCCATCTATTTCTTTTTTATTTTATATATTGACATATGCTCACTAGAGCTTTCAGTTTGGGAGGGCCAGAATTGTTTTTTCATGTCCGAAAAATGTAATCCTACCCGAAATACTATCTAAGTGGAGCGCACAGAAATTTTTGAAAAACTGAGAACCCCAGACAGCAGGGAATGGCATTTTGCGAGCTCGTAACTAGAAACAAAGCAGCCATTTTTTGAGCTTTCTGTGGCATTAAAATTTTCACTCTATAATATTGCCCCCAAACGAAGAATAATTTGCAAGCATGTATTGTAAGTAGGATGTTCGACCAAAACACTACCTAAGGGTAGCGCCACCATCAATTGGCGCGAAGCGTACAAAAATGTTAAAAAATCTAACTAGACAGCCGGAAATGGCATTTTCCAGATTTGTAACTTGAATGAAAGCAGTCGTTATTTGAGCTATCCTTTTAAATGAAAGTTTCACTTCAACATGAGAAAACCAACTTGCTAAGTGATCAGAAAATTTCCAGATAAAAGGTAACTTCTATAATTAGATGCAATGGTCTTGTCTCTTTATGGGGGAAAACTATGCAACGGAATTGAAAACATACTGTTTTGACGCTATAAGAATCTTCTTTGTATTCAATTTCAAATTCCACTAAACAGATGAAATTTTCTCCGTGACTCCCCGAACTCCAGACTTTATGTGATTCATACTTCCAACGTATTTGAAAATATGTCACGTTACAAGGTGGCTTCAAATGAATTTTCAGTCAGACTTATGGGGAGACATTCTCACACTAGTGTTTATCTTTACGTGTGGCTGAAAACGGCCTGGCCGATTTTCATTACCGTTGCTAGAATTCGGCTGTCGGGGCAGGCCAGATGGCAGACCATTTGGGCAGTGCATGCACATGAAAACCTCTCGTCCGTTTTTTGTGAGGAAAATTCGGAATTGTGAGTGTCCATGAAGAATATGGTCTTCTAGTAAGCAAAATTATGAAGATCGTCTGGGTGACGTGAAGTTTATTAGGCTGTAGATGAAGGTTTCCCCGCGAAATTGGATTTTCAACGACAGGGGAGCATTGAAAGGCGTTACAAAAGAAAAAATAGTGCATGATCATCCACTCAGTAACTTCAGTCCTTCACGTTTTTCATTTTTAGGCCTCCCCGGAAAAATGCTGTCTTTCCCCAACGGGGGGGGGGGATGGGAAAAGGTACATGGAATGAGGTTTATCAGAGCTAAGAAGAAGTGTTTGAATATCGATTCCGATATGTAGGCCTACTAAAATAGCATTACAAAACCAAATATCCAATGTTCAAAATCACCCATGCAGTAACTTCGGTCCTTGTAGGTTTTTTTTTTTATTTATTTTTTATCAATTTTAGGCCTCCCCGACGAAACCGCCGAACTTCCCCGACGGGAGGGGGAGGAGGACATGGCCCCTGTTCCCTCCCCCCTCCCCCTCCTGCTGGCGCCATCCCTGGAACAATGGCATCCGCTCTCCCTCCCCCTGCCAGTCGCCAATATTTGAGGGAAAACCCGTTGACTTCAATTTTCACACAGGATGTTTTTCTTTCGAATTTTTCTTCGGAAAATAAGAGAATGTTTGACCCATGATATTGAGACAAAACCCGTTTGCTTGCTAGTATAATTCCTGAAATCCTCTGTAAACTCTACAGTCCACTGTACTTGGAAAAAAATTACATAATTGCTGGGACTACTGACGTTTTACCGCTTGAGCGAGTACCGCATCCACAATAGCGAGTTGATATGAACACATACTTCCACTCCTGTGTAAATTTTACACACTCATAAAGTCATTTCGGAAATACAATGTATCAGTTTGTAGAACTCTTAAGGGATATCCGGATTGAAAAGTTAAATCAGTACATCAATTATTTTTAATGGAACTTTGAGCAAAGATGAATGTCTTTAATTCAGAATGTAAGTGATTCTACAGTGACAGTTATATATTTTGAAAATTCTGAGGCTCGTGGGCCATAGCATACGTTTTCATCCTGATTGCTAAAATTAGACTTTGATATGTGGAAGTGCTCATCAACCTGTCACTTTATATGGTCGTTGGTCGATCGTTGATGAATAATCACTCCACCCTTACAACTTACGGAGCCATTTGTTTCCTTGTTTGCTGATTCACTGCAAGGCTCTCTGATGGTAGCAAATAGAGTGGTCTGCAAAATCTGGATTGGTGTTTTGTCAAGGTAATTGTTTTTATTAATTTCAGGCATTTTCTCGTATTGTTTTAAGTCATTAGCGAGCAAACTCAGCATCTATACAGTGGTAGGCTAGTATGCAAGTCAACAACGTTGGAAAGCTGTACTAGCCTAACTAGGCCTAGCCTTGGCCTATGTACAGTACCGTTCCGTCCGTTTTGACACTCGTAAAAAATCGATAGCCGTCCCAACCGTCCCATACCTGTCTCATCCGTCGCAAACCCGTCGCAACGAAATTTCCCCCCATGAAATTACTATGAATAGCCCTCCAACTCGTCGCAAAATCCCTTCTTTTGTGCAAGGATTTAGTGCACAATAAACTCGTCCACGAGCGGACGGGAATTCGTCGCACGCAACAATAATAGGATTTTTTTTAGAACAGGTTTAGCGAACAATAGCGGTCTCTTTTGTGTTGTGGCTGCTTGTTCCAAACACGGTATAAATGAGAGCCACGTAAATTGAGCCACAATATAGCCGTCCCCTAGAGGACGGAAAACCGTCCCTGACGAACAATGCAAATTTATTGATGTCCAAATTAACTAAACAATTTGATGTTCAGTAACTGTAATTGAACTTCGGTGAAATCGATGTCAAATCCGTACGTGCAGAGCAAGTTACACACAATGCGCCTCTAAAGTTGCATTGGCATTTACTTGAAATAATATCGTATATTCCCTGAGAAATTTTGAACAGTTACCGTATACAGTATATCGTTCAATTTTTGCAAGTCTTTTCATCGTTATTTTTAACTTATCCATTTTTAAGTAAACGGCGGCGGTACTGCGTTTAAAAATGTTACTGCAGTCATTTGACACTTTGCTACCACTTTCCATTTCGCTGTCCACGGATCATGTTGTAAGCGGTTGTTGGCAGTCAATACTGACCGCCCAGTGCCGCGGATTATTAAGCAAATACGCTCGGAAAACGTAACAGCTTAAACACTCTAACATCTTTTGGGGTATGTGGCAAAGCAAACAGAGAGGGTCTATATGAAGTTTGAATGAAAGTACTATGTCCTATCGGTTTGTTTTAAAAGTTAAACTTCATTACTACTATCGTTTTGCTGTACCGATGAATAGTTTAGGAATGAAAAGTTTGCGTAATTAACTGTGAAGAGTTAACGCCTTTTGCAGCGCAGTCCCGTGAAAAAAATAACAAGTCGACAATGTAAACCTACTCGGAAATTATTTGACTGCACTGTGTGTTTTGGGGGACTTTTCCGTTATGCAAATGTTGCGTGAGGCCCACATAGTAAGAAATATTTTTTCATTCAAATGTTTCAAGAAGTGACACCTTGACAATATTAACAGTAAAACTGCGTCCAAATTTTAGGCTATGGTACTCGTTTTGACTTATCTTTCAATTGACGCAGAATGACAGCTAACTATCGTTAAAGTATTGATTAATTTGATGAGGTAACCCTTTGATACTGGCCTCATCAGGACATATTGTATACCGCATCTGGTTAAGAGATTTTATGAAAGTAGGTGTTAGCCTTTCTGGCACGGGAACCACACACGGTATCCAAAGATCCGGTCATACGGAGGTTCAGGTTGTCATGTAGCAGATTGTTTGTTACAGTGCCGAAACGTTGGCGTTCAGCGCTAAAATCATGTTGAAATTATTTGCCGATTAATATTTTTCTTGCATCCGCCAATGGAGCTTCGCGCAAATTTAGTAAAGCAACAACATGTGCTGTACTTTTTTTTGTACCCCCTTTGTGTACCTTCAGTACAGCTTTGAAATTCCTCAGCCACGGTAGAAAAGTACACAGAGCTCAAAGATTACACGATGTAGGTGGTACTGAATTGAAATTGTTCGTCGGCCGATTTTAAGTTGCAGGGACAGTTTTTTCTCTCGATCCCGTAATGCACCGCCTTGTTCAAGAGCTATAGTTCTTTCCAAATTCCTAAACAAGAGATATGATTCTCTTAGTCTTACCTTTTGCAAAGATTATATTCCCACACAAGCAGACATGTATAAATATGTATAAATCCAAATTAAATCCATTGAATCAGTTAAGCCCAATCAATATCGGCGTATGATATAATCCAAACGAATTTTAATTGCGTACCGTGTTAAGAAAACTCGACATAAGCAACACTCACAAACTGCTAGTTTAATAGCACTGCACAAGTTTTAGTATCGCTCCATTCCATGGTTTCAAAACAAAAAGCAGCCCCATTTCCCACGGTTCAAGAACGTTTAATCGCGCAACCATATTCGTAAACATTTCGTTCACCTGGGTTAGTGACCATATTTTCATTGCTTCGTATTCGCCGCACCCTTTGATGTTGACCGCGTAGACTCGACGACGCGATGACTGTCTAGAATCTGTCTGGAATCACAGTCACAGAGGCGCGGCGCCGTGACCTGACCAGAGCGTGACCTGTATTTTCTAGGGCATCAACCTTAGCCTGACCAAAACTGAATTGTTCCCAGAAAATGGGGAAGGGTTGTGCGACCGAAAGTAAATACCTGCCGAACTTTACACATTTTCGGTCTATCACGCCTTTTCTCAGTTTCAGTCTTGCGAACCTTTTCACACTTTTTCGGCCCGTGAACCCTTCCAGATTTCGATCCTTTTCTCATAGTTGGTCATGCGGGCCTTTCTCATTGTAATTTCGGGTCTCACAAACCTTCTCTTGCTGGAACCCTCCCTCCCTTTTGCCCCCCTTGGCGGACGTAAACTGTTATTCCTGCCCTTCTACTGGCTGCGCGAGTGAGAGCATACTTCAAAAGAGAGCACATATTTGACACTCCCTACGAAACGTTATGTATTTCCCACCCCGGCCTTGTAGACCACTCAAGACCTAAATTTCACCACTGCAAATAGATCAAACACACCCTCATCTAAGGTGCAGCGCGGTGCGATCTTTAAAGCCGGCCGTGGTCGTTAGGTGGATTTTTATTCATGAATAACTACGTAGTCAATTCCATATTAAATTTGATCTCCCAGATTGTTTTTAACAGATGATTCTTCGTAAATATATTGTCCTTAATCACTCCAACTCGATCATGCATGGTCATGTGGTTAGCTTAGATTATTCAACATGCAGTCGGGAGGTCGGGGTCGGCGAGTCCTGGCTCGTAAACATATCAACCCCCCCACCCTCCAGACCGCGTCTTTGGTCTAACGGTAACGCATTCGCCTCTCACGCGGAAGACTTGGGTTTGATGAATAGATTCCCATGTAGAGACCCTACCCACCCCTACTCCATCCCTCATCAAGAGACCAGAACTACACCCCCGATTTTCCCACGGGATCCCACAATCAATCAAACATTCCCCTCGTTCTTGCGCCCGACAAGGCCGACTCGGCAAGAAGACTTTAAGTCCACAATGGATTACAAAATTTAGTCCAGAAAAACACAGTTTACAATGAATAAAATATACCAAAAGTCAACAGTTGAAATCAAGTCATTTAACACGGCCTATGCCTCTGCACATAATTGCTAAAAGCTACGAATTCCAAATGGGACTTTGCTGCAATTTTTAGTCATCGTATTCTCAATGAAAATATAGCCCGATAACTTCGTTAATCTATCACACAAAAATGTATAACAGTTAAACGTCAACATGCATTGGTTACAGTATACACCGCACCGCAAGGAATCGAACTTTCCTGTCTGACTGTCTGATCTCGTGGATTTGTACAAGTGTCGTAACACTTACGAGCTGCAACCAATCGGGAAGAAACAGAGTGATGAAGTCACCGGAAAGTCCCCAAACCGAGACCCCTGATTTGCTGAACGTGTTGCCACGACCTAGCACATGACATTTTGTGCCACGGTCATTGGAGGGGGCAAAGGTGAACCTTGAAGGTTAAAGGTAAGACTTTGCGAGAACGACAGTCCAAAACATGTTCAGACATGTATCCCTATGACGGGCCACGCGCGCTACAGAAATGCCGCTAGTTCTGTGATCAACGCCGACTGCTAGCTAGCTCACTGTACTGCACTTCAGATCTTGGTCGTAGGGGCTTTCGTTGGGACTAACCCGTCTTCAGATTAAAGCAGAAGCTTGCGTAACATCTGTTCAGTCAATCTGGCCTGTTGGTATTCATTGGCCAACCAGACCGTTGAAAAGAAAGCAAATGCATGTTTTGCATTAAATTAGCCAGCGATTTTAGAAACATGCAACTGATCAAGTTTAAGCAAGGGAAATCATAGCTTAGGGAACTGGAGAATGTGTGGGTCAAAGAGCCACGGTGTCGTATGGGACCCAATAAAGTATGCACCAGGCTATTATTTAAAAGTACGCAAAGGTGCGACGGGCCAAGGAAAGTATCCAAATTTTTATCAGGGATGGCGGATTCGTAAACTCAATACCGCGTAAATCTTTCTTGCTGGTCTTTCTGTAACTGTGGATTTTATTCGGATTAACTAGTATTTTAATTCTTTGAACTCAAGGCACATAACGATAGCGGTAAGTTTCTTTATTTTTTTTTAGTGGACAGAAAATAGGCCAACCCCACCAGTTGTCTGCCCTATATTCACGGACATTCCCCCCCCCGTGGACTGTGAGTTGTTTGCCCCTGTATACCCGCCTGTCGAAAGAGGTGACTTATGGAAAGGACCGTGCACCGTATTTAAACTACAGTGGGGCCTATAGGACTATTTCAAAAACCGAACTTGAACTTCAACAGTATTTGAAACCGTCTACCCTCTTAGGATCATTTTTTAATTTGGGCAGAATTCTCCGAAGAAATATGTACCGGCCGATTCGGAGTTTACGAGAGACAAAACTAATTAGGACTTCCTATTTAGGCGTACTATATGGCCCAGGCTAATCAGGACTATTGGAACTTGGAATGTAATTAATTGGTCGGAGTTAAGGGGTGTCGCAATACTACAAGGATGTCGGAACTTGGAATGTCGGAAGATATTACTGTAAATCCCGGGGCTGCCAACACTTTAAAGTACCCATTTTTTCATCCGTTCGGGCGGGGTTCCTCGTTGTTTTATGGACTACTGTAACTGTACTACCGGTACTTCTGTGAACCCACGAGGGCTTAGGAAATAGCAGTTACACCCGATCAGTTTTCGGAGTATAAATCGGCGCCATCCTTTTGTACCCTTATTTGACCGTTTAGGGAAAGTAGGCGGTAAACTGTCTGACATTGCCCAGTCAGTGAACTTTGCAATATTTTATGAAAGGCCTGAAATCATCATCACGATTTTTAAAGACTGGGCCTACATAATTTTATGCCGGTTGTGAACGTATTAGCGGCAGTAGGTTACCTGATATTCATTAGCCTGTACCGCTGTAGTCCTATTATTCCCAAAAAGGGTAAAAACTACGGGGGATTATGTTCAACGTACATTTCAAACACAAACAAACTATATTTTTGTATTTCATGACTCCTCTGCTTCGTTGCTCTTTGATTTTATTTTGCGGAAGGGATGACATTAGGTTAGGAAAAGTAGGCGGTACACTGTCTGACATTACCCAGTCGGTACACTTTGCAGTATTTTAAGAAAGGCCCGAGATTATCATTCATGATTTCAAACGGATTTTTTTTAGATCTCATAATTTTATGCCAGGTGTGAATATTTTTCAGTTGGATCTCATGATGGTGTTTTTATATTTAATTTCTTAGGCATATCAAAGTCGCATTCGCCGGCAATTTAGAAACGGACAGAGATATAAACAGAGCATCACGCAAAAAGTTTTGTTGTTAAAACTTGATCATTCTTCCAATAAACCCGTGAGCAAATGCTGGGCAATTCAGCGGTCGATCCTCCGTTTTTTGCTGATGTTAATTGGCAATGCAGACGTTTCCGTGATGTTATCCGACCCCTACCTCCCCCCCCCCCTAAAAGCAAGCTGGTCCGCGCAGGAGGTTCGTAGAGGCCGTGTTTGTTTTCAGTCAGGGCAGGGGGAGATGCAACTACCTGGTTCAGTAGTGGGATATCGGCGTGCTGCCACGCAATGAACTAGGGCCTACGGTATTTTTTCCTTTAAGAAATATGAAACGACCGTTATATTTTTAAGTGGGTTTTTCAATGATTTCGGTGAAAACTGACTGAAGACGTGCGAAAATTTTTTTGAATTTCCATTACAATTTTGTGGTCAAATCTTTGTACGGCTTTTGATAGCGTGGAAATCATGAACACGCGGGGTAACGCCGCACAATCGAACAGGAGTTAAACGTTTGATAGGTCTGTTACATGTACTACAGTACCTGTGTCCAGTTTGTAACGATGCGGCGCTGAAAATGTGCAAATGTATGAGAGGTTCGCAGCGCTGAAAATGTGCAAATGTATATGAGAGATAAACCTCTCAGTTCTTATACATGGACTTCCCCTGAGTAAGTTAACAAAAGAGGGATTATAGGACGGTTTCCCGTCGCAGCCGTCGCAGCAAACAATAGGGGGATTATAGGACGGTTTCCCGTCGCAGTATTGATTTTTGGAGGACAGGTTGGACTGTTCCACTTTGCCATTGTTCTCAAACTCGTCGAGAAATCGTTGCCTGTGGACGGTTAAATGTCGCACTCGTCCGTCGCAAACTCGTCTGTCAAAACGGACGGAACGGTACTGTAAGCCCAGACTAGTGCTACAGTACAACAAGTTACTTATGCCTACAACTTACAACTGTTCAGTAATCTAATATTACTAATACACTACGCCCCTGACGAAAGTAAATGCAATAAGTCACCATCCCTGCTTCCCCCCTTTCAATGGTGACTATGATTCTTTAAAGGGAAAATTCGTAGTGGCCTATCCTAATGGCCTAGGCCTATTGCATTTAAAATAGTAAATAGACCACATTTCGAGCACTGCCAAACTTCATGCACTGTGTTGAAATTCTTCCCTTTCACAGTAGCAATTCATCAGCCTAAGCTGTGGAACGATTTACCAAGCCAAATGCGTTGATTTTTTCCACACTGAACCAAAAACAGGTCAGTACATTTTCATACCCAAATTAGTTGCATTACCTCTTATCATGCGGGAGGCGAGATATCTCGCCCTGGCCAATCTGCTCTGAGAAACGGCAGGCGAGATATCTCGCCGACAACGTTTGCTTTATTCTGGGGCTTCCCCGATACGTAATAACAGTTGCAGCAAAAAGTGATGGCGCTAGATCACTTCTTTAAACATAACATAACATAACATAACATAACATAACATAACAGGTGGAAGGGCAAAGGAGGGCCAAGGCCCCATAAGATGCCCTGAAGACCAAGCCCTAATCAAAAGTCAAACCACCAAAGCTTGACTACAGCCCCAAACAATCAGATTCTACCACAGCCATGGAAAAACCTGTCAATGTTAACCTTAAAGCAGTGAACTGAGGGGGAGTTAACTACCCAATCATACCTGCACTTCACAAAAATAAAAAACATGGCGACTTCAAGATAATTTTTCGGAGAAAATCATCGTTGAAAATTGTACCATATTTCACTTTTTGTTACACAAAATGGCAAGTTCATCGCAGGATTTAGCAACAGGGCATCAGTTCCGCGAAAGTTACGCCGATAGTGAAAGTGAAAATGATGGTTTTGAGAGCGATGTGAACAGTGCCGATGATAGCGATAACGATAGTGATGGTAACGTTAGGCCTAACAATAGAGATAGGGATAGGCTCAATGATGAAGACAATGGGGAAAGCTCTGATTCTGATATCGATGCAGAGCCAGGAACTGAGTGGAGAAATCGGGCCAGTGACTGTGATTTCTTGCCAAATTTCGTGCAGCAAGTGGGACCGCAAGTGCACACGCCTGATTCAACAATATCTGAAATTTTTGGATATTTTTTTGATGATGATATTCTCCAGACTATTGTCACTGAGACCAACAGGTACTTTTCACAAATTGTGGATAGTAAGGGTGGCATCAACAATTTTCCACCAAGCTCCAGAGCTAGGAAATGGATTGACCTGACTGTACCAGAACTCAAAGCATTTTTGGCCATGTTATTAGCCATGGGCCTTGTGCCAAGGGGCAATTATGATAAGTACTGGTCGACACACTGGGCAATTGAGATGCCAGGATTTCGTTCAATCTTGAGCAGGGACAGATTCATGTCAATACTGCAATATTTGCATTTGTGCAACAATGAAGATGCACCCAGGGCAGATGATAACAACAGGGATCGCCTTTTCAAAGTGAGAACATTACTTGACCATATTTTACCTCGATGGCGGAATGCATGTTTACCCAACAAATGTGTGTTGGTAGATGAGAGCATTGTGGCCTTCAGGGGTAGGGTAGGCTTTCGCACCTACAACCCACAAAAGCCCCACAAGTGGGGTATGAAACTATGGGTAGTGGCGGACTCTAAGACAGGATACATTTGGAACTGGGACTTATTCACCCATAAGAAAGTTGGACAAGGGAACCCTCCTCGAACCACAACACATCAAATTGTGTATGATGTATGTGAACCATTATTTCAGAAAGGCCATCACATTTATATGGACAATTACTTCTCATCCCCCGACCTATTCAACGAACTGGCAGACAATGGCTGCGGTGCCTGTGGAACCCTGCGGGTAAACAGAACAGGTACGCCTGAAGTCATCAAAAGGGCAAAACCAAAAACAGGAGAGATGGTTACTCATCAGGACGGTCACCTAAAATTTTTTTCTTGGAAGGACAAGAAAGTTGTGAACCTGGTGACAACAATACATAATTTTTCAACTTTTCAAAGGCAAGTTCGTGACAGAGCTGCGGAAAACCACCGTCGAGAAGTCACAAAACCATGTGCAATCCAGATATACTCTGACAACATGGGGGGTGTAGATCAAGCTGACCGTGCCATGTGGACATACCTCCACTCCCACAAATCCCTAAAGTGGTGGAAGAAACTCTTCATGTATGTGCTTGAGGTCCAACTCCAACTCCATTCAAATTTACAAGGCACTCCACCCAAATGAACGAGTTAGAATTGATAATCTTCGTTTAGAAATTATTACGTCATTGTGTGAAGGGTTTCAGAGGGGGACTATTCGTGGGCCACGAGTTGCAAACAGGCCAGCACGTCTTACAGAGCGCCATTATTTGGCATATAATCAGAACAAAACTCCTAAGGGTAAACCTGTGTATTGGGACTGTATTGTTTGTTCTTCTCGTAACACAAAGCGACACCAAACTAATTTCATTTGCCACCAGTGCAATGTGGCAATGTGTCCTGTTCCATGCTTTGGTCGTTACCATTCGGTGGTTGATTACAAGGTCTCCTGCTCACCAGAGTATCACAAGTAAATTGAAAGAATTGTAACATCAGGATTTTGCCATTTCATTGAGGTTTATTTGGGGGGGGGGGTGGAGGGATTGTTTTATTTTTTGCCGATTTCCGTATTTTCTTATGTTTTTCTTTATATATTCTCATTTGCATATCATTTGCATAAAAGCACCAGAGTATCACAGGTAAATTAGTTGAAAGAAATGTATACATCAGGTTCAGCCATTCCATTGCTTTTATGTTTTGTTTTGTCAGATTTTTAGTAATTCTTATGTTTTTCTTTATATTTTCTCATTTGCATATCATTTGCATATCATTTGCATCAAACACCAGAGTATCAAAAGAAATTGAAAGAGTTGTATACACCAGGTTTAGGTTCATTGATTTTAGTGATTTGATTAATTTTCTGTACTGATTTCCATATTCTCTTATGTTTTCCTTTATATTTTCTCATTTGCATATTCATTTGCATGAATAGTATGTGTTGGTAAAATAAAACAAAAGTGCCATTCTCTAAATTAGATCTTCCACTTTATTTTCTCTGTGCAAGACTTCTTCATCAAACACTTCTAAGTTCCTGAAAAAAAATAAAGAAATTTAATTAACTTGCAGGTTAGCCAATCTTAAATAATAGCAGTTGCACACAGTAGTTTCCTATAGGAGTCCCAGTATGATAAGAGTTAAATCCTCACTAGGCCTAGCACTGCAGTCAGCAGTTGATTCTTGAACTAAGATCAGGGAAAATCATATCTTTTGCTCCATTTAGCTAGGATGTTGTTTGCGGGAGAGCGCCAGCTTACTCAGTGGTCGATAATAGGCATCATTATGATATCTAAAGTTATAATATCAGGGTTCTAGCTAGGAAACATATCAAACAGGGTGAGAGTTAATCAACATTTCATCATTTTTACATGATGTTTGCTATATCTCAAGATCCAGATGACATTGTCTGTGGTCATTTGCAAGATTTTTGGTTATTTCCAATACCAGTGAAATCAATCAATTGAATGTTATGTGTCTGATACTGTGTAGCCTATGTTTAATGTAAGAATGTGATAAAATTCAAATTGGGCAGTAGGCAGCGGGCTGTACACGAAAAAGTGCTTTCGTTTTTAACTTTCATGACGCACGTCTGAGGGTCGGCATAAAAATTACCCACGAAGGTCAATTTTAACCTTTTGAACATCATATCAATTACCACAAGCGAACGAGTTGGCCTACGAAGAGAAATTTGAGGGTGAATTGTTGGCTTTTTGTGGCCAATGTTCATTGTAGATACTAGTTCCACGAATTTTCTGACACGTACAAAATTTGTGCAATATTGGCAATAGTGATAAACTTTTATGTCAATTAATTGACTGGGGGGGGGGGAGTATGACAACTTTTCCCTCATCTAGGGAAAGGTTGAATAAATCAGGAACTGGAACGAGAAAGGATAGCGAAAGGATAGCGAAAGGATAGCGAAAGGATAGCAAAGAAGGAAAATGAAATAGGCCTATAGGACAAAACAAGAATAAGAATTTGGAATAGAAAAGAGGAAGGAAATAAACACACTTGACATGAAAAACAAGAAACAGAGAGAAGAGATGTGTTCAGTAAGGATACCAATAGATGATTCACATGATATTGTTCAATCAAGTCTGGTTTGCAGCAGAGTTATGAGAGAGTAAATAACGTACGGCATATGGTCAAGTGGTTAAAGCATCCGACTTCAGGCGCGAGTACATGGGGTGGGGGCTTATGCCCCAGCCCTCTCTTTTTCGCCACATCAACAATAAAACATATGGAAAATTAGCAGTGCAGTTCCCTCTCACCCCTGTTTTTTCTTAGGTCAGCCCCCCCCCTTTTTTTGAATGTGCGAATCCGCTCCTGGACTTGCAGTTGGGAGGTCAGGAGTTCGAGTATTGTCCTGGTCATACTGAAGACTGTAAAAAACACAGCGTAAAGCAATTGAGTAGGAAAAACAAGCCAGTTAGTCACAACTGGAAAAGGTAGTCCGCATATCGAAAAGTTTTATACAAAAACGATCATTTGCTCATTCTACATCAAAATTTTTTAAATGTTCTAATTAAGGTAAGCTAAATCGGTTATGCTTTGGAATGATATGTCAAGGTGAGAGGAACTCATGAAATGCAGATTTTCATTCAAAATACTTGATTTTTGACGATTTCAAAATTTTGTGACGTCATAATTTGGGAATTTCCCCAAATTAATGGGCCTTTTTATGCCTTTACTTCACGCGTTTTACAACAAAAAATATAGATCCAAATAAAAGCAATTCTTCTCCTCCTGTTACCTGTGACATGCAGCTCCCAGAAACGTGTTTAGCTGTGTCAATATATTTGTGGAAAGAAGTGTTAATCCTCTAAATTATGTCAAATTGGGATGAAAAACGTTTTTTAGCCCATAGACATCAAATCCCATAAATTAATGATTTATGACAAAAATAAGGGGGGTGTCCAGTCAAAAAAGCATTCACTAGAGTTTGCAATAGCATGAACATCACAAATCCAGTTTAGCCAGACCTTAAGACACAACCCCGAATACTACATGAAGCGAAAAACGTACTGTAAAATGCGCCCGCACACTGTAACGCATTTGGGAGGTTTATGATCAAAACTTTTCGATATGTGGCGGCTCGACATAAACCAATTGGTTAGACGGTGGCCATATGGGCCGTTATGTAAAACTCCTTCCATCTAACAGACTTTAGAGGAAAGGCCTCAATGGACACTCCTTACGGCCAAGCAGAACTTAATTCCCATTGAGATCTTTTGTCCAAATTAACCAAAAGGTTTCAACAGTTTCCAAATGGTAACGGGTTTTCAAAAGGGTTTGGTTTATAAAAAGGGTAATTTTATTATTCCCTTTGAGTTTTGACCAATTTCCATCATCAACCAAAGGGACTGCCCTTTAAATGAAAAGGGTATTTACAAAAGGTATCACTTGAAACCCTTTGGGTTCAAAGGGTTTAACCCAAAAGGGTTCCAATTTTCGGCTGGGCTGCCAAAAAACTTTGACTATACCTTAAGCTGTAAAGTATAATCTCTTCTAGTGAGCATGCCTGCATGATTTTGAACCAGCGTCGAAACTCCATGAAGCCTTGGCCGTTCACTCCAAGTATAAGTTCAGACTATATGATCTATCATCAAAGAACCAATCTCAAATTTCCTGCGAGAAACTTAGCATCATGTAATAGAACTGATCGCCAGCATCTCTGTCTGCCAGGAAAAAAGGGAACCGATCGTGGGTAAAGTTTACAAAATGTGAAAATACCGACCGGGGTGAGAGCTGTACTGTATCAAAACATTATCTTCTGTCAGATGGAGAGGGGCCCAAGATTCCTAGAGATATAATCACAACAACCAGTGGTTCGAACCTGCCATGCACTTATTCATAACGCTTGATTTTGCATGTATTTTATAGGGTAAACATTTCATTTGGAACCCTATGAGCACAATTGGTTTGAAATGGTAGGCATACCTTTCGAAAAGTAAAAAGAAAAAAAAAACTTTTTTAAGCATAGGAGTAGGAAGCGGGGGCAGGGGGAGAAAGCTCCCCCCCCCAGTGAAAAATGAGGGGTGGAAGCATGCTTCCGCTCCCCCACTTCCCGTGAGTCAGAAACCCCTTTTTTAATTTTCCAAATCTCAAAAAACAGCGAAATTTCCGGCGCGCTTTGCTCGACGCATTATGCAACATAAAGTGCGCTAGTTCTCACTAAACTTTCCTGAGCTCTGGACATAACTTGAACAAAATCAGATATTTAAATTACCATTGTGACACCACATCATTAAGAGACACCGGCAGCTATGTTGCTATTTTAGTGACCTGTCTTTCACATTCCAATTTTTCTACAATTAAAGTTCTTGATTTTGAAATATTTTGTCTAAAAGGACAACAAAATTTGGGAAACTTTTGAAATGTCATCGGGGTTGTGATTTTTCAAAATTTTGTATGCGCTCCGCGCCAATTGAAGACAGTCTCTCGAGAAAGACCGTTCCAGGCAGGGAAGCTTTAGCCTACCGTAGTCAAATGTTCTCATACACACCGCATGCGGGACATTGAATCCAAAGTAGCGCTTGCAGTGACCTTCCATATATCTTTGCCGTACCTGCACCAAGTTCAAACGAGTTTCAAGGATTGAATTTGTATCTGACTTTTGACGGAATCGAATTCAGTCATAATTAGACACCAAATGATCTTGAACCAAGGAAGTCAGTCCAGCATTAGTAAAGTTATGCTCAACCGACTGAAACTAAGATTAAAAATGCGGATATAGAAGGTAAAAAATTTTCAAGTTGATATATTTAAAAAAAAACATATCCGGTACCGTCATTTCAAAAAATCCACAAAGGCGTAGGCTACGGGAAGAGGCGGATCCTGTTTGCCGTGAACTGAATATAAGTTCAAGTCCTATTTTGCCCGGCCGTATGTCAACACGGTACGCTGCAGGCCGAACTGACTAGCTGCATGCTACCCCTTGCCCATAAATATATGTAAATGTCAGTGCCCTGAAATAAGCACTTCCCCTGCTCTGGGAGGAGTGCAGCCCCCCTACCCCCACCTGAAAGGTCTACGCCTAGTAGCAAAGATGCCAGATCTGAATTGCGATTTTCTATTGAAAAACCTGCCCCCGTCTAAAGCTATTGGCCATGTCATGACACCCAGTCTCCAGGGGCAGGAATTTCTGATCAGATTTTGTGCCAGAAAGATCAAAATTTTAATGCATGGCTACTTTGTCGAGTGTCACAACAAGCATTTCATCGGGAAAGGGCTGATGGCTTTTACAAAATGTGGTCAGTGTACCGTTTTCAGTTTGGCACTAGTACTGAGCTCAGAGGCTCATATTGGGACCAGAAAATTTAGTACACGAATTCCGATATTTTTTCGGAAGGGAAACCGTTCCCAGTTGCTAATAACAGCTCAACCACCAAATTTTAAGCAAGCTTGTAGTGGTTTAGGATTTTTAGATAGCATGTAAGTTACTGCTAAGCCGAATTAAAGCTACAACTATTCCATATAACTGGAGAACCAACACACCCCCAGATGCCAGTGCCTATGAGAACCTATTACACGAAATAAAGCTTGGTAACATTCTCGCCCGTATTCGTATTGTTAATCTTCCAGATTTCGACGTTCCTCGATACAAAAATGATACTAGATGGGTTGAAGGGTATTATTCTTTTTTTCAGAGATTGGAGTGACCCAGATTATACAATTTGGATCGGTATCCAGCTCGAGTTACTCATTCGCAGTTAACGTTATGCGCGAAACCGATGTAGCAGGGACATAAACAGTTCCTCGTTCGCGAAAAAGTGTCCTTTTTCTTTCCACATCTTTTTACCAATTTTAATCCCACGTACCCAAAATAACATTTAAATTTGTTTAATTTTTTCATAAATTTAACATTACAGCGCATTTCAGATAATTAAAGTGCCTTTGGAACATGATTAGAGGCTGCAGCTGTAGTTTTAGTGCTGTTGGAGGAAAAGTTTACTTAAAACGTGGAAGTTGTGTGTCTAATTCACCTTCGCCAGATTTTGAATTTAAAGGGATACTTTTACTTATTTTTTCTTGATCCATAGGCCAAACGGATCGCTTGTGGTAATTGCATGGGTTATTATTTCATCTTTTTCCATCGATTCGTATTTTTTTCAATCAGACCCTCCGAAGTGCGTCACGAAGTAACACGAAAAAGCAGGACAGATTTTGGTCTACAGTGAGATTCACTCTGGGTGGTGAAATTTCAAACTGGGTGCTGACCTAAAGAAGTAAATTCAAACTGGGTGCAGTACCCTGGCCTGACTAGAACTCTGAATATGTTTTGCACTGTCCCTTTGATTGCTTGCAATCTTCACTTAATACACAAAATTTGGCAGTTTTACAAGTTTTTAAAACAGGATTTGTTCCAGTCAAAATTATATCAGGACTTTAAAGCGGAGTTTTGAAGACATCTGATTGAAATTTTAACAAATTCGAGTTAGTATATTACGGATTCAGTATGAGTGGATTTCAGAGACATTTCATCAAGATTCAGTTCTAGAATATTTCTAATTTTTATAGTTGCATGTTCAACATTCCACCCATCCATGCTACAAGGATATTTCATCCTTTTAAACCCAATATTTATTGGCAAAGAGTGATAAATAGCCTAGGCCTAATTAGAAATAAGGCAGTAGACCTATGGTAGTGTTCTTTTCAAGAAACAAGTTTTCCTTAGATAGAAATTCAGTTGTGTGATGCTCAAGAATTATTTGTTCACTGAAACTTTCAACATTTTAAAAGATACAACTTTCATAACTCTTTTTGTGCATAATATTTTGAGGAGATGAAGCTATTGCTGGGTTATATTGTTGAGACAGAATGATTTGAAAAGCCAAGTGTATCGGTCGGTAAGCCTAGAGCTAATGCTATGTTGGGCATTTTAAAATGCAAGAATTCCCTTTAACTATTAGCTAGGACACAACATTGGGGGTTTCAATGGGAGTTTGATAGATCATGAGTGCATTTTGTCACTGTACCAGTGTACCAACAGTTTTGTTTCATTTGTTTCGTCAGGAATTGTCTGAATGCGTGTACAAATATTGGGAATGTTTTACCCTGAATATTGGCATCAAAGCATCGCATTAAGTGGGCAAATGGAAACTGTTAAAAGAGGAGACCTATGGGGGCAAGGAAAGTGTTACAGAATAGCCTAGGCCCTAAGGTAGATCTTTGACAGGTGGAAATGAAAATGTACAATTAGCCCTACTTGAAATGTAAAACTAAGTATCATACATGGGCAGCTCCAAGCATTATTCCATTAAACACTACAAAGACTTTTCTAAGATTCACATTGCTATTTCTCATGAACTTTATTATCAGTCACAGAACGAATAACACTACAATTTAACTGAAGCTATAGTTGCTCTAAAAATGTTCTAATTTTTTCATCATATAATGTGATTAAAATGTGGCCAATTAATCACTGCCATTGTACAGTGAGTTACATGAGTAAGCTAAAATGCCATTTTCACTTTCTCATCTCAGGGTTAGAAGGAGTAGAAAAGTACAGATATTATATATCTGTTTTACTTGTTCATTTTGGCCAATATATAATATTTTGAATTAATGCGCGGTATTTGTATCAAGTTCATTTACACATAATATGCTTTAAATTTTACCTGCAAGATGCACAATAATGAAGGCATGTGATATTTACAAGTTTCTTAAGTCCATTAGCAATGTGAAGGACATTAATGCATTGGTATTTGCTTGTATCTCGACTCTTGTTTTTATCCCTAACTAAAAAGATGATTTGGGACCCCTCATAGGCTCATAAGTCCGCAGTCCTTTTGTTTTCTTCTTTTTGCATGCTCTTCATTTGAGATGCCCTCTATATTGAGGAATTCCATGCATACATTGCCCTTCCTTTACCTTTTTTCACCCTACAAACAGCATTGCTTTCAGTGGATGGTTTTACTTTAGCATCCAGTACAGAAAATACCTCAGATGACTTCAGGTCTTTTCCAATCATTTAATTTCACTGTTACCCATTGCCCTTATTAAAATATATGTCTTTTATATTTCATGAAATGACCACACAAACATGTTCTTCAAGTTAAGAAGAGTTATTGTGTAAATTCACTATTCCTAATTTTGTTAGACTTATGAGAAAAAAAAAACGAAAAGTGGTAAGCCTAAAAGTTCAGTAACCAAAAACTTATAGAGATGTCAATCTGCGTAATTTTAAATACATTGTAAATAAATGTAAATCAGGTGCAATAACTGAATTTCCTTGATCAATTAAATCCCGTTCTTAAGATATGCATCATGGTTTTGACCAAGAAAGAATACCTCCATTCACTTACCCTGCTCCAAAGAAAACCATAGCATTTTGTACTTTTCTCAAAGAACCTGGACAATTTGTTTGTAACACAATATATTGATTGGCAGCTCTGTCTCTTTACAACTCTCTTATTGACCTGTCCAGCCCTCCTTTTGTAGCAAGTCAGTCATTCCAAAGAAACACCCCTTAAGTAGCCTCATCTCTCATCTTTTGTGGTAAGGTTTCATGGTACCGCTGATATTTGGTACTGTTGGTACCACCACAAATGGTACTGGTAATACCTTAGTACCGGGTACCAGAGAGTATTAAAGTAGGATTTTTAATGATGCAAATATCTGTAAAACACCATGCAATGACACAAGTGAAGTTTTTGATAATCCCTGCCTCCCATTTCACTCTTTTTTTATTACATTTAGTCACCCCACACTCAATTTATAGGTAAACAACAAAGGTTAAACTCTCTGCAAATTAGTGTCCGATAAATACGGGACAGAGACTACATCAGCGCCACACTGCAATTCCACACCAAAGAGTCCCACAAGATGGCAAGAGCACTCAAAATTGTAGTGTAGATTGCAAAAATAATTAAAAAAAAAAAAATTAAAATGCCCTCCTTAATTTTCTAACCAGAAGTTATTACGTAGAACTTTACCAAATTATGTCCATAAAATATTGATTTATCAAGCTTTCTTCCCACCAAGTTATTACTCTCGAAACTCTTTTCAAAGTGTTTCATGTTTGAATTAACGGAATGTATAGCGCAGCAACCCACTGTACAGTGATACTTCTTCGGTAACTATCAATACACCAAAGCAAGTGAGTTGATTCCACGTAACCACATGCCGATATTTTAAGCGGGATTTACTGTGTGTTAAGCCCAATTGCTTCACTGTGTAAATTTTTGAAAGAACGTTCGTTGCGTTCTGACGAAAGATTTTCTCCCACACACAGTTGGCGTTATGGAAAGTCCCATTACATCACTGTGTTAGAATCAGAAATCGTCAAAGCAATGTTCATGTCAGAGTTTGCAGTGCTATGACCCTTTGTCTGCTTAAAACGAATTTCTCACTCATATAATGTTGTGTGTTATCGTATGCAAAGTGAATTCCATCAACAAATGCATGGTAACTATTCTAAATATACAAAGTGAAAGCATTTGCTGATGAGCAGCAATCATCTGAGTTTGCGCAGGTTGCGCAAAAGAAAGCAAGTTTCTTGTTAGTATGGAACATACTAGTTCTGTGAAATTAATGTTAAACAGCAATTTCGAAAATTCTTTGGGGAAATTTGTGACTGAAGTGGTGCATAATGATTATCAAGTGAATATTCCCTGTTTATATTGTGATGTTTAAAAGAAGGGTTTAAGGTCACAACAGGATTTGGTATGTTAGAGGTGCTTATTCTAAGCATTTTGGTGAAATTTGCATTGAAGTCCGATGTGTGGTTCTCAAGATATGAACAGGTAAAGTTTTAACATTTTCAACAAAAAGTGAACTTGAAGCAAGCACTTATGACATCCCATCCCCACATTAATAGATAGTCTTTTGTTTTTCTTTAAACTTTATACTGGACTTTCTCCTCAACAATCCCATATTATTAAAATGTGATTGCATAAGTGGCACGAGAATTTTACAAACTTTGCATCTCACACAGGGAGGTCATACTCCTATTAACTTCAAGGTCAACACAACAGTCTGATAAAACAAAGGGAAACAAAGCATTCCTTGTCAATGTGAGGAAGAGATATAAGCTCTGCTGCCCTCAAACTCACTTTTGAACACAAATCTACTGACTTCATTTACTGATATCTCAAGGAATATATGTCAGATTTGAATGAAACTTTCACCACACTGTGTAGATTTTGTTCCTCTTTCACATATGAAAATAAGATTTTTTCTTAAACTTCCCCTTCAAAGACATGAGGCTTTTATCAAATGGTGTTTTAGTTACATTTTGGTATTATTCCATTCAAATGCTATGATTTTAAGAAAAGAATTTCCCCTTTCACCCTTCCAGGGTACCTTATGGTCGGTGGTACCATACCATACCGGTACTTACAGAAATGCTGGTATACCGTGAAATCTTACCATGTGGTAGTTTAAGAGCAAATACAAATTAAATGTTTAAAACATGTGGGTGTGGCCATTAATATTCAAATCCCACATCATAGAAAGATCTAGAAGCTAAAAACCCCACCCTCTGGCCTTCCCCCCCCCCCCAAAAAAAAAAAAAAAAATATGCCCTAGAGCCCTACTTTCAAAGGCTACAATTCAAAATTAACACACTGCAATTTCTATGTTCCTTTTCCTTTTTCTCCCATTTTTGCAGCCAGTGCAATTTAGCTTCACTGTCTTCCCATATACTCCCTATGATAGCTGTATGTACCAGAGACACTCCCCAACAAAATAAATGAAACAAGTCACCTTTCCTGCTCCCCCTTTCAATGTTGGCCATAATTCTTGAACTATCAGCTAGGACACAACATTGAAAAGGGGAGAGGGGTTTCAATGGGAGTTTTAGAGTGCTGGACAAAATTTATTGTTTTTCTTATAGCAAAGGTGGAAGGTGAAAATGTTAATTTACTATCACAAATTACTTAACCCAAATCATCCTCTTTTATTGCAACTATTTTGACTTGAAACCTCTAAATACAGTAGGTGTGAAAATTTCGCAAAAATCATCAACTTTCCAACTTTCGAAAATTTACTTTAGTGTTCAAAATATTTGTCCGTGGTATGGAGGGTCAAATTTTGAAAACATTTTAAAAAGTATATTTCAAGATATAAAAGCCTGTATAATATTGATACAAGGTTTGTTTTCACATCTAACAGAGCCTTTCTTCTCCTTGCACTTTTCACAACAATTCCACAAAATATAACGTGTGCTTTTGGTATCTCTTCCTCCTGTTGGGGGAGAGGTGAACTTTTATGAAACAAATGACTAAATTAGCATACCCTCATCCCCCATTCCTTCTTGAATCATAATCTATTTCAAAATATTTTTAATGGGAAGATTACAAAATTTTGAGATTAAGTGTCATCACTGTTCTTGGAAGAACATGATTACTTTGGATTGTGGTGGACTCAAAATGTGATCTGAAGGTGCTGAATGTTAAACTGTCAAAACCTTGTGCACATACATTCTCAATTGAAAAACACAGATGAATCTCATTCTTGTTGGTGCCAAATATTTCTGACATGTTTCTTTTCAGTGTTGTTAGATGTCAGTGTCAAAGGTCATTTGACATCTAACAGAGGTCAAACTAAAAGCTGTTTACTCTATAATTACACAAATTATCAATGCAAACTGTTTGGATTTTATATGCATTTAGTGCCCAGAATTAAAAGCAGGAAGATAATTTTGGGACATTTGGGTGTCAGTTTTCAACTGGTTATTGAGCCACAGTCCAAAATTCTATTCCAGTTTTGTTTTGCTAATAAAAAGTTATCTCTTTTATTCTTTCACATTCTGCAGTTAGAGTCCAGAGTTGGTACTCCAGATAAGTTGATGTTGAGTGAGTTGTGCTGTGAATGTCATTCGACCTTCCCAATGAGGTGCATATTGTGAAAGCAGGATTGTGAAATCATCAAAGCATGAAGATGGATGAGGAATTAGAAGGATTTAAACCAGAATCATTATCTCTTTATGTTATCATGGAACCTGTTCTAAATGAGGTATTTCAAGTTTAGTGTTTCCATAGTCTGACTTGAAGGAAAGGATGACATAGAGCAGGGGAAGAGCCAAGTTTGCTGTAGATTAGAAGATATTCAATTTCTGTCTAGCTCTGTAAATAACTTGGAAATTTATACATGTAATGTCTTTGTTCTCTCAGACCAACAAATTGAGGAATTTTGGTGTCAATTCTATTGCGTATGCAAGTGTAAAGCAGTGATTTGATAAGCTTCCGTAGGCTATTGATCCTGTGACCTGAAACTATTGTCTCTCTTGTTGTTGTGGCCGAATTTTCATGTCGCTACTCGCAGTTTCGAGCTTCGCATGAAACAGTAAAGATGGGTGACAGCCGCGCTCTCCGTCTGGGTCGAAAAGGACTCAAACAACGGTAAAGGGTTAATTCAGTGTTGTGCACAGTGTTTTATGGTGTACATGTAAATGGTTAGCCCTACAATTGGCTGGTCTGTTTTGGGGAAGGGGTGCATCAGGCTTTCTGTGATTGTGGATTTAAGCTGTTCCAATTTTCCTTGAAATTGCACTTTCTTCAGATTATGACTACAGACTATCTCTAAGACCCATATCATCATCATTGTTGTAGCACCATTAGGTGGGCAGTGATGCATGGGAATGGTTTCAACTAGCTTGTAGGGAGTTAGAAGCAATCCCTTATTGTGGTATTAAGAAGGTTCCAACTTGTTCCAACAATTACATGTATGTTTCTTATACACTCTAAGCTGGACGCTTCATTTGAAGCCCACCACTAAATATTGTAAATTGGTCTACTCCAGCTGTTACCCTAATCATCACCAACCACAAGTGTTTCATATTTTGATATAGAACTTTGTAAACGTTTTTGTTCAAGGTTTGGTTTGTTTCTCCCAGTGAGCAATAAAAATTGCTTAGTATAAACATTGTATAATTTGTCAAATAGTTAAATATGGTTTACATTTATTTTTAATCCTCTCAGTAAATTTGACTTCAAATTGTACAAATAATTAATAGTGTTAGGAGGTTGCCTTTGTTGCTTTCACAATGTTCTGTTTTTTCATGACTCCTGGGATTATTTAAACAAAGCAGAGTGAAATTGGTGCTTATGTCAGATTCTCCCAAAGTAATATAAAGGGACAGAAGTGGGAAAATTGAAAGGTTACTGACATGATCTCTCATGTTGGTGGAACAGGAAGGGGCAAAGTAACATTTGTAAACTGGAACAGGAAGGGGCAAAGTAACATTTGTAAACTGTTAAAATTTAATTTCAGATCAGCAGTGGCCCTGATGCACAGACCCTAAGAGCTGCTTTCAAGAAAGCTGAAAGACACAATCCTGGAGTTACAAAAGATTTTATTCTGGGAATCCTTCAAACAAAAGGCATCCAAGTGGATTTAACCAAGATATTGTTGCAACTTTGTGCCACTGAAAGTGAAGGTATGTTTTACGAGCCAAGTGATCATTACTAATCTCACCTTTCACTTAACATGTTGCCCAATGTTGAGGTCAGATAACGGATATCAGTACGAGGAGGACGGTATTGATTCTGTCACCTGAAATGTACAGTTCTAATTATTCCTTAAAAGTCAGCTATCTTTTGCAACTGCCTTATTCTATTATACATACCTAACTTTAAGTAGTTTACATCTACCTTTTAGTACGATATGTCCCTGGTTTTTCCTGCCTGTTGTAAAAGGCAACTTAGGGGGAACATGTGAACCTGTTTGCACTGTATTTGAAAGAGAGCTCAGACTTTATTCACTGACTTGAAACTGCATAGATCTAGAAATATAACACATTGTTGGCATGTCATTGAATCTTAAGTAGTTTGCCATGGCAACTTTATTAATGAAATACTCCTGTTAATTGTGGTTCGTACTGTACATTATGAGATTCCTCCCAAAAATGCCTTTGTTGAGAAATTGTCTTAGGATGGTGGCAACACTACTTTTGCCATGCACTTTTTGTTGTAAACTGTATCCATGTATTAAAGGTATCAAAATATGTGAGAGTAAGATAACGATTTCTAATGCCTGCATGTGAACCTAAGGAATGAAGTGCCAACTGTGAAATATAGTGAATAAAATGAAACAAAATAAAGAAATTATCACTTTAAGCTAGGTGTTTGTCAGTGTTAACTAAGCATTTTAAAATCATCTTACATTGAAGATATCAAGAAATCAACTCACTCCTCTTTCCCTGCATTTTAGAATATAAAATAACCCAAAGACAACCACCATTTGTGGAACTACAGAAGCAATCACAGTCTTTAAAGATGATTCTTGCTACTTTACCTGATGTTGCTGTAGATAGACCAAAGTTTTTACAGACTATCAAGTAAGTTTTCTTTTTGAGCCTTCTTTTGTCACCAAAGGACCACAAAGATCAGTAATTTGATTTAATTACCAAAATATCAGCCCGGTTGCAGTCCTCAAACATACACAGCTTTTGTAGTAAAATTTGGTGTTAAATGAACAGGTGGGAAGGCATGATGTAATATAATACATGTAATCTAATACTGCTGACGTTTATGAGCAGGACTGGCTTTCAGAAATGTTTAATAATTCTCAGTGTAAGAAATATCGTATTTTTAAGACTAAATTAGAACTGGGAAAATACCTCGTATGTTTATCTTGTAAACTTGAATCATTTCTTGTATCATATTATGAAAATGTTCTTTGCTTTTGTCTTTTTGATTCTAAAACCTCAAATGAGGTAAACAGAATAAACTGAAACTGAAATAAGAAATAGGCCTACTTGACACCATTCAACATAAGGTCATAGTTTTCCCTGCTTCATCAATCATCCAATTTGGCTATTGGTGTTTAAAATTATATATCAAATAAGAATGTTGTCACTTTAATCTTAAGGGCAATCAATGAAATAGGATAGTCTGCTACAATAATTCAGTAGGGTTAACTGCATTTTCCCTTTAAGCTATTTTGCACTATAATAACATCTATGCAAAAATAAAAATGAAGCTTTCGGTCGTATTCCACCAAGAAGTAGATAAGGTAAGGCTTGAAAAGGGACATGAGTTTGGGTCTTGACCCCAGCATAAGTATGATGGTATCAACCATATTCTTGATTTCATCAATAAAATTTGACACTCAGCATTTTCCTGAATGACTGCCAAAGAAACCGGGTGAGAAGTGAAAGATTTAGGGAACAAATATCTCTTTGTCTCAATCGTCTTGTTCTCGAGTAGCTATGCTGAGAGCTAGTACTTTAAACTAGTTTTATTATCCTGGAGACAGAAAACACTTGTTACACACAAACAACCTTTCCTGGTACATTATAACGTTACAAGTTATATCCAATATTGATTAAACTTTACTATCATCAGGTTCATACTCTTTCTGATGGTGACTCCAAAGTTCTTTGATTGAAAAATGAATTTGCCATCATTACAGTTTTCAGGATGCATGTGTATGTGTTTGGTAAAAACAGATGTAAACTTTACATAGCTTTGTAGAACATTTACTCAATTTTCCATTAGAAGTTGATATCTAATGTGGACTTTTTAAATTTGTATCCTCAAATTAGTGAAATTACATTAGCAAAGTGAATTTCCATTTTGTGGGTCATCACCCAAGGCCACCAAAGTGACCCCATCTTACTCACAGATGGACTGTTTTGCATTACGTGACATTTGGTGAGGGGAGATAATAGAAAAGAGTAAACCTCTCAGGTATCTTTAAAAACAGTGCACTGGAATTAACTTTGTTCTGATTGCTTTGGCCTAGGTGATGGTTTTAAGAAAGACCACCTCACTCAGATTACTTTCATATCATCCTTTGTTTGACAGAGAGATTGCCAGTGGCATTCGCGAGATGTTAGAGGTGGTGAAGGAACTTTCTGGACAACATGCTGCCTTTAATAATGCAGAGAGAAGAAGGGTAAGACAAATGTTGGATTAAGTTCATTGTGATAACAGGGTGCAACATGAGCTTCCAAAAAGGGCTCAGCAAATATGCCATCAGTAGGTATAGAAAGTGAAGGGCATCATGGCAAAAGGGAGGGGCATGACTGCAAAAATGAATGTGTAGATAGGGCATGATGGCATTATCCAAAGTTCATGAAAGTTTGCTTAACAAAAAAGTTTTCGCTCACATCTAGAAACTTTTTCACATATAATAATATAATCTCATGATGGAAAACAGCATACAGCTGATCTTTTCCCCTTTTTTTCACTTGGAATGTTCCACTGCACTGTGCCAGCTTGTTCATGTTTCCCTCACAGTAGAAAGTACTATTTTATAATGGGGGTTTCCATATGAACATTCCCATACAGCTTATTACTTAACACCAGAGCTTGAAAACGACTAAAAGCAAGTCTGATTTCAGGTGATCTCAGGACAGTTTCAATAGGCCTTCAGTGTGTGTTTTCATTGGCTAAAAGAATGAGATTGTCACATTTATGTAGTGTACATTGAATCGTACTGGTGGAAGAAATGTTGCTTCCAAGAAAGTTAGACATGGGGGATGATGATCACTGATAAAATATTGCGTTTTAGGAAAGAAACACTAGTTTTGTGCTTTAATTGTGACTAATGGCTGCTAATCTAATTTTACACAAAAACAGCAATGGGATGGACAGTTCAAAGCAACATATGAAGATTAGTCTGTGCTGTTCATTAGTTCACACATAGACACTTGGAATGAGCATCTTTGAAAGGGACGACACCCAACAGCAAATCAAAAGGGGCTAGACAGCAACTTTTAATGGGGTGTATTTTTCGGGGGCACTGGGGCAAACACTTGAGGCATGGAGGCTTTTGCCATCCGTGCGGTTGGATATTTCGGGCCCTGCTATAGTAATGTTACTGTCTTTCATTAAGGCATGTCACTGCTGTTGGAGTATGATATTCACCATTTTCTAATTCTCAAGTAGGAGAATGAACAGTCTTTTCCCGTGTCACTGTTCTGATAATGCCCATTAGACTACACATCGTATGTATTAGCTAATCCAACTAATTGTCCTGCATGATGTTAATATGATCACTTATGAATGTGCAATTTATGCCATTTTGAGATGTATTTTGGTTTTCCTTCCTGATAATACTCTCGTAAGGAAACAAATGCATTAATTGGCAATTTCTTTCGTTTTCTTAGTTTGCAATTTGTATTATTTTTCATTTTGACCTTCCAAGCCTTCAAAAAGGGCAAGAAATGATATTTAGGTTGATTGGTTTGATTATGTCTTAGAATTTTGAGAAACTCAAAGACCATTGACTGTGGAGAACAACTGATTTGCAATTAGTTCTGATTTGGCTTTCACTTTAAACTTGACTTCAATTAGGCATTTTAAAAGTTTTTTGGATAGAAAAAAAGGATGTAGGAGAAAAAATTGGCTTGCGCTAATATAACTTGTTGAGCCTTGGTTGTACAACATACATGTGTGAACCACAATAGTAAATTCTGTATATGTATACATAAGTTGCATATGGTTAGCATTGACCACTGGAAAGAGAAAAGTTTTCACTGGCTCCAAAGTATTATAATATCTAGTATAAAGTGTTATAAATAGAGATATGGAGGTAAGATTCAAGCAATATTTAGTTCTTGTTCAATCCTAAAGGTGGTGCATATGGCACGAAAATGGCAAAGTTGGGTATTTGTCATAAAACGCATGTGAAGCCAACAACATGGCTCCAATTCCCATCAAAATCTGCCCAAAATGACCATCTTTCAGGGTAATTTCTGATATATTTGCTTTTAATAATGCATAAACATAAGGGCAGTGTATGAATCTTGCAATGTCTAGATAGGGACACAGGATATATGGCAAATGTTATCCTTTGTTTTTGCAGTCTTCATTTCAAGGACAGTTGTAATGTTTGTATGTCCAGAGGACTTTATTTTGAAAGGTTAAATTGTGTCCTTGAAAGTCATCAGTATCAATTACAATGCCAAAAACTATCGGATGAGTAATAAAGAGATAATTAATAAAGGGTTAACAAAAGAAATGTCAACACTGTGCAACATTCCACATCATTATTTTAGCATTAACAACAGGTTTCATCAGAAGCATTCAAACTTTGAAGAGGTATAACTTGAAAACAAAAAAGATACTGACATAATTCCAAATGATTTTTCTCCTGGCAAGTTTCCTCCCTTAACTTCCAAGTAAAGTCAGGGCATTTTGCTGACCTGTCACACTACCTTTAACGAGAGGGAACTCAGTGGGTGAGGGGTGAGGTAATGATTTGATGCTTTATATCAATGTTTTGTTAAAGTTGTAATAATAATAATAATGACTGGTGCTTCTATAGCGCTAAATCAAAGCCATCAAAGCGCTTATTACAGTAAACAAAACTAGTAGAAATAGCTAGTAAAAAGATAAGTTTTAAGTAATCTTTGGAAAATCAGCAAAGATGGAGAATCCCTTATATGAGCTGGGATATTGTTCCAGAGGAATGAACAAGCAACAGAGAAATATTGTCCACCAAATTTCCTCAGAGATACCTGCTTCACTAAAGTATAATTGCAATTTGCAGATCTCAGAGCATGACCAGGCTTGTAAAGTCGTATCAGGTTTTCCAGATAAATTGGAGCATGATGGTAAATACACTTATACACATAAGTAAGAATATGGAATTGCATTCTCTGCAAAATTGTATCCCATTTTTTCAGAAAAGATATAATATAAATAGGGCTGTGAGTGTGTAGCGATTAATCGCTAGACGATCGCATGTGTAATAAAAGTTTAGTACAAAGCTACAAGCGATTATTCGCAAAACCTGTTTTTGAGAGTTTTTTATCCATTTGTTTACTCTGATGATCCCTGGTTTTTGTTAAATGGAACATTCTGGGCATACTTGGACCTTGTAGGCTTCAAAGTTTCAAAATAATTTGATTTTACCATGTAAGATAACAAATATTTATTATTTCTGCATTACATTCAGTATCAGTCACTACATACTGAAATAATTTTTTTGTGATAAGGCAATCGCAATTAATCGCTAAACGATTGCAAATTTTTGAGGTTAAACGTTTAGTTATTTTGCTAAATGTTCACAGCCCTAAATATAAATTACCTTTGTTTCATTTCAGGCATTGGATAGCCACAGAAAAGATTTTATACGCTCTTCAAAGGCATTCAGTGACACCTTGAAGACATTTTTCAAAGATGGCAGTATACAGGTGGTTTATGTTAGTGCCATCAATCTTGTGACAGAAATTAACACAATATTAAAGATGCTGAGAAATCTTTGAGCTTGGTGTGTCAAACATGTTACATGGATAGATGGAGCAAACTCATAGAAATAAAGATGTCAACAGATCAGCTCAGACTTAGCTCAGTCCTCAAATAAATGGTGCTTAAATTAAAAGGCAGCACATCGAATGTTAAGTGGAAGTTGGTAGTACTAGTAATGAATATTCATTTCCTAATTTATGTAATTAAGCTTTTTTCTCAAATGGTGGCCTGCTGTATGGGCTGAAACAGCCCATGTGTTTACCAGGCAAGATTATAGTAACCATACATGGAGACAAGGGCTGAATTAGAGAGATAGGAGCTTAAAGGTAAATAAGTATTCAACCATTGATGGAATGAATGTTGACTACCAATATTGTTATAAGGTTAAAACTTTTGCAAAAGTAAACTGTGGGCCATAGCATTAGAGAACTCCTCAATTAAGTTATTTCAAGAGTAAGCACTCATCTATGGTTGGTCAGAGACATGCCACTTCCATTTCTTACCATGGCAACAAGGTAGTGGAGTGAAATTAATCTATGGTGTCTATTCTGCACGTGGGATGGTTTCTCATCAGCAAGGGTTGTTTTCAGTCCAGCTATGAAGTGTTCATGTGGGGCCATATTGTGGTCAGCTCTTGTTTTTACCCCAGCATTGCCAAGGTAACCAAAAGACTCTGATGATGGACCAACCCCAGAGAATAAAGACTGATTCAGTATAAGCTCTATAAAACTATGAAAAGCTGAAAGACTTCAATTCTGAGCTATGTCTGTGATTGGCCTGGATGCTCAAGGGATAACCTTATATGATTTTTATTGCTTTTTAGTGTGTGAAAATTTGGATATGTAACTAGCCTTAAGAGAAAGAAAGCTATTTATTGGAGAGAATCAATTAATGGTCTGTTACATACACAACTTGAGATGTAGAACTGTCCTTATTAAACTAAGCAATATGTTTTACTGATGCTACAATCCTTTAGGAACCTACAGTGAGGAACTGTCTCTTCCAAAGCTGTTCCAAATTTGATTCGATGAAAAGAGAATATTTATGGTGACTTTTGTGACCAATAATGTGAGTTCAACCTGTAAGGAATGATTTTCTCAGTTGAGACAATGAGTTAAAGGCTTTTTTTTGCAAAATGTCCAAAACAGAAAACTAAATTAACATGTTTCTTAATTGGTTGATGAATGTTAGTATGACACTATACTGCTCAGTGCAATGACATGCTTGTGAAAAGAAGTTTGAGTATGGGGTCATACTTAGTTTAAGTTTGCTTGTTGATTACGTTAGTTTAGTAACAAACCCATTCTAATTGATCTAAGCACAATCAAATTTGCATAGTGGTCAGTGTTAAAGGGAAGGGTAGAAAGACGCAAGAAGTAAGTTAGAAGTAAGTAACAAGAAGTAAGTTTCTAATGTAGAGAAATTTAGTTGTTTGTTGCTCAAGAATAATTTGTTCACTCAAACTTTCAAAATTTAAAATGATGCAATTTCTTCTGTATCTCTTGAAAAAAATAATATTTTGAGGAGGTGAAGCTGCTGCTGTAATCCATCGGTGAGACTGAATCATTTTGTTAAAGTTAAATCCATTTGTTTTTATTTCATGTTGGTGTATTTTAATCACAATATTTCCCCTTAACTCATACTTTAGTTCAAGTTGATCTCTTGAAAGTAGGATGCACAAGTAAAAAACCTTACTTAATTGGATGAAGTGCACAGTTGTGAGTATAATTTATACACAGTATAAGTCCGGTCCTTGACTGCAGCAAAACCTGTTTAGAAAAACTACCTTTTTGTGTTAAGTAGTAACAACATTTTGTGCATCTCAAATGTGTATAAAAGGATTAATGGCAAGATCAAGGGGAAATGTTCGCCAAATTTGTGTGATTAAGTTTTCTTAAATTGCATGATGATGATCTGAAAATGGTACAAATATCGATCATTTAAGTAGGATTTGATAACCTCTTGTGCCTTTTTTAAGATTAAGTAGTTAAGAGTAAAACAGAAGAAAACCATTGATGCACTAATTCTGAGAACTTGTCTGCAATGTGCATCATTCTCTAAATTTGATTAAATGTGGTCAAACTTGTCAGTATTCCAGTGTGCATGAAGCACTGAAATGCTGATTTAGGAGCTAATAATTTATCCCACCAGCAATGTTTTTTTCTTTTTTTTTTACACAAATGCTTTTGTTTCCTAGCAACTGGTCTGGTGATAATGTGATATCTACAAGACATATATTCTGAGCTATTTTCTCTGGAAACTTAAGGTTTAAAATATTTTCTTACTTTTACATGAGTTTTAAGCACAGCTTTGAGAACATGGGATAGCTGATAGCTTTACTCAAAAGATTCGCTGAAGATACAAGAATCAACAGGGGCATGAAGAACCTTTTAAGATGATAATATTGCAGCTTTTGTTGGAATAGGGTTAACTGTTGGATGCATAGAATGTAGAGAGTGCACAGATTTGAAGATGGAAGTGGGTAGGAGGCATCTGACTTGCAGCCAGGAAGGATGGTCCAGTTAATGCCAATATGGTTGCTGATCAGAGTAAGCAATGGAGTGGGGAAAAGAGCTGTGGCTGGTCTGAGACTGACAACCAATTGGTTAGAAACTGATGTGTAAATAACTTGAAGATGGAAATTTTTCATGTTTTTTTTTTGGGGGGGGGGGGGGGGGAGGGTGGTGGTGAATAAACGGTCCCGGTTGAAATGGAATCACATTCGTTTTGCTCAAGATTTTGAATCACATAAGAGTACTTAAACATACCAAGATTTAATTTTTGCATCTTTTAAGATGCTATCCATATGGAATGAAGCAGTCTTCCTCCACAGCACCATTTTTACTAAGTATTAAACAACTGAGTATTTTTAGATGCAGTTTTTCTGTAACTGACATCTTTTATCTTATATGCCTTCAGTGATTTTTGGATTTTAATGTTGTAAGAAGGAATAGTTTGTAGTTAAGAACCTTGATATAAATTTAATCAGTATATCTCATTCTTTTTTGTCAAGTATGTTTTTTTTTTTTCAAAGAGATACCAGTCAGTTTTCAGGATGAGATGGAATATATGTCAATTGGTGTATATATGGATAATGATCATAAGGCTTCAATTGGAATGTTAATATACTTCATCCATATCCTTGTGTTTTATTCCTCAAATCTGTATATATGTTATGAACAAAAAATAAGTGTCATAATTTCATTCATTTTTCTCTCTTTTTTCTAAATCAGAGCAAATAAATATATTGCTAGAAATTCATCATTACATATTTGTATTTCACTTTAGTTTTATTGTATTGGAAGTTTTGCTAGAGAAATTCTCCCACTCTAATCCTACTGGCCATGACTATTTAAAAGTTCATGGCAGGACACAAACAGGGTGCTGTCAGATGGTATCCAATGGTGTAGCTAGGGGGGAGGGCAATGAGGGCAATCACTTCCTAAATGAGGGGGAAAGAAGAAGAAGAATTAAGGCAAAAAAGGAGAAAGAAGAGGGAATTGAGAAGGGCAGTTGCTTCCTTGACTTGTAATTTTAGGGTTGGGTCACACATGTCACACATTGGGAAGCAGATAATTTTGTCTTGCTTCTTGAGATACAGTTCTCAGACATTAACTGATGAAGCAATTGGATTTTGGTGTTCAAGTATTCACCCTCCTTACCAGTAGCATAGCCAGGATTGTGTCATGGTGGGGAGTTTTGGGAAAAGCCTAAGAATAGAGAGAGAAAAAACTGTTATTTTAGGTGTTTTTTGCATTGCAAAGTTGGATCATGGGGGGGGGGGGGGGGCAGGAATTCTAACCCCCAAAACCACCACTGTGGCTATGCCACTGTTCCTTTTAGCCCTAACAGAGATTTCTCATCATTCCTTAGTTCAACATAGCAAGTCCTGGAAAATATACATAAACCGTTATTATTCATGAGAAATTCCAATCACTGGTCCACTTTTTGAACAAGCCTATCGCAAAATGAAGGTGCATTTTGGATCTATGACAGAGGTTCAACGTTTTGTATAAAGGGTTCTTATTCTTACAAGCATGAAGGTACAGACACACTCTTTTCAAGCATACCATGACTTTTGCACTCAAATCATGTTTTGTTACTCTAAAGTACACTGTGCAAGAGGTACAAACCTACAATGGGTGCAAAACAGGCACAGTATTTATAGCAACTGGGTGAAATTTCTATTTGATTTGCAATGTTTTATACTTCTTGCCCTATGATCATTATTAGGAAAACAATGAACAGTTGGCAGACAGTCTACCACCCTCACTTCCTCTCTGGTGCCAAAGCTTGGTATAAGGTCCTTCTTCTACCACAACTACCCCCATACCAAGTCAGGGTCCTGGGCAGCCCAATTCAACCAGGGGCTCGTTCCACAAAGAGTTAGCAAGATCTTAAGTATGATTAAATGTTGGCTTAAGTATGGTGAATCAAACTTAAGATTGTGCGTAACTCTTTGTGGAACGGCCCTCTGGTGCACAAGCAGCACAGTTTGTATTCCATTTTGCTTCTCTGTACCCAAGCAGCTTGAAAGCTGTGGAAAATATGAAGTGTGCATAAAATTGGAAAGGAACAGCAATTGATCAATGCATGTTCAGATAAACTGTTCAAAATGTTTGAACAATTATGAAAAAGCTCAAATTTCAAGTAGCTTGGCTATTCCTACAAGTACTGAGATTGTGAAGCATTATGGAGCTTGCCCCCCCCGGAACCAATCAGAGGCTTTAAGGGGACTAAGGCAGGACCTTGACCATATGCCAGTCAAGCATCCAGCATTGGAAAACTTTCCCTCAGTTAGCTTTGACAATAATGCTGCCAACAATCCTGTAAGTGGATTATATTTGTCAGAATACAGCTCATACAGCTGAGAGAGGGCTGTGGACTCACTTTGTTTTATCACATACGTCATGCCTGGCTCCAGCAAAGGATTACAGCAAGAAAACATTCATTTCATAACTTTTTGTTTGCAAACCAACCCAGAGCACCTGACAATTACCTGCTAGTGGGCCTGTCACAGGTAAAATAGTGATAACGTAAGGTCAATGCACTGGGAAAGCAGTCTCATGGACAAGGAATGAGAGGTGGAGCCATATGGTGATCTCCCCAACTGACATGGGTGAGGATTTACCAGGGCACCAAAATGTTTTACCCTTCAAAACCGGCTAAATACAAAACGGTGCCTCTTAACAACCAGTCTGAGGGTACATCGTGTACTTTGGATGTAAAGAACTGTTGCTTATTTGGTGTTTGAAAGGATATGGGGGTCCCCTGCCCTTTCAGAAAATGCTTTTGTTGGAGAGCTGAGATGCGAAATGGTGCTATTTTTGAGACATTTTGCAGCATATTTCAATGGGTATGATGGCAAACAGGAGGTGGCATGCCCCTGATGTTAAGTAAGACTAGGCCGGACTAACGATATATTTCCCCAACTAACTGTTGGTGAGAGCAAAGAAGCACACATTTCTTGAACTGAATTGCCATTCCGTCTTGTAACAACTACCCAACATGCATCTGCCACTAAGTTTAATCTCCCTTTGGCAGAATGATACTTCCTGGTAAGTTCCAAAGTTATGCTCAACAAGTTATGTTCCAGAAGGCTAGTAAGACCTTATATTGGGCCAGCCATTACCTTTTCCCAAGTTGTGGCTCACTGGCTCATTTCCCTACTTCATTGCTTAAGCCGACCACCAAGAACAATAGCAGTAGGGGCCAGTTTTAGAGTCTTTGGTAGGACCTGGTCAGAAGTCAAATTCTAGATAGACCAGCTGCAAGGCAGATGCTCTAACCTCTTGACCACGCAGTCAGTCCAGAGGAGTACCATGAGGAGTAATGTGATGTTGGGAGAATGGGTACACAGTTCAGTCAAAAACTCAAAAAACAAAAACAATTATAAGCCAAGAGTTAAGTATTTCATACTCACTTGTATTTGAAATAGTGAAAACAAGTTTGGATTTATTTTTCTTTTCTGAAACTTGTGAAAAAAACTCCATACCGACAAAGAATTAGGTTGAGAGATATCTACAAACCAAGATTTTATTCTCTAAAACTGTACAGATAAGGAAAAACTAAACAACTGATATGCTACAAAAAGCAGGAAAAGAAAAATTAAGAAAAAACTGGACACTGTACATAATAGTATTTTTCCCATTTCACTTTCTGTTAACTTGGGTTTCCCATCATATACAAACAAATCTCTGAAACAGTGTGACACATTTGCTAAACAATGACATTCAATTTATACAAAAAAAAATTTACATCTGACAAAATTTTGATAATACTAGTTGTTGGCTTAAAATTTCATTGCAAGACTGCCTTATTCAATGTAGCATCCTTCCTGCTTTTTTTCTCTGTTAAAAATTTGATATTTCTTCGGACATCAATTAATAAATAGAACTGGCATTAAGTTTTTCACATCATTCAATTTCCCACTGATAAGTTAGACATTTTAAGGAATACTTGATGAGCTGAAAAAAGGTTATTTATGGTAAAGTCACAAGCTATTTCATTTCATGGGTTCCTAATTTCAAAAGCAGTTCGAACCAAAGTAAGTAGCCAGAAGACTTAATATATATATATAGTGCAGTAAAAACTCAATACTGCTTCTGCTTCAGTAAATGAAGTTTTCAACATGCACACAATTTTTGAGGCATCGCACAAGAGATGTAAAAGGAGTATTTCTTTGGAGTTATGTGTTGTCATCATGTTACATACCACTTATATTTAAAGAAGTTTGTACAATTATACAATACTCTGTGATCAAATTATGCATGAGATATATAAGACAAGAGATTTCTTTATGCTCAGTATAAGGGTCAGTGAAACTATTATTTGACTGACACATTCTGTAATATAATGACTTAGCAAGTATTACGTAAAAGTAAAATTAAATATCAGAAAAATGTGCAAGTTTTTAATGAGCCTCATTTGAGAAAGTTTAAAAGATGCTGGATATTAACCTTCTATAGCAACATATTTAACAGATGATGAAAATTGTTAAACAGTACGGTTATGCAAAAATGTACTAACTTTAAAGAAAACAGTAGGTGATGCACAGAAATGGAAGAGTGATTACCTTAGGAGTGAAATACCCCTAATCTCTTCAAAATTAATCCCAGCCTCTTACCCACTTTTGAGAAATAACACTAATGATTTGACACCAATTTTTTTTTTTTAAATTTCATGCCTACTTATAATTATACTTGATTTAAATGTTGTGCTTGTTTAATAATTCTTTTTGTTTGTATACCATTTTTATTATACCTGAACAATGAACTTACATAGTTTTTGGCAGCTGTTTGGTACCTTTTTCCCAGGATGTTAAATTTATTAAAATATTTTACAGGTTAGTGAACAACTTTCCTGCTTTTAATTTGTCTTGACAAGCTATTAAATAATTGGGCAGATTTCTTCAAAAATTTTATCACTAATGCAGCAAAGGATCTGGGGTTTCATGATAAAATTGTAATTTGCTTGGTGATTAAAAGAAGATTCCACCTTATCCTGGGTATCTTTTCTTTGCTGTCTGCCCAACGAACACATTATGTAGTTTATCAAAATACAGTTCACTACTTAGACAAGTCGATCTTGATAGGCTGGAAATGTAAGAACTAGATTTAAATAATGGGATCCCTTGTTTTGGATGGTACTATGTATCCCATAGCTCTCTAAACCCTAAAAACCTAATCCTCCTGCCTAGAGGCAACAGCATCTACTTTGAAACAAATGTTTCAAAGAGGAGACATTGATGGTCAAATTATTATTCATATAGGGGAAAATTCTGTGATTTGTTCCTTATTACATGCATTAAATACATCTCATGTTTGGGGATAGTCCTGATATTGACGGTTTAAATTTTTCCCGCTGCTATGCAACGTACATACAAAACCAGAATATTTGGCTCATATATATGAGCTCTGCACAACACACTATGTCACACAAGAGAAAAAAATAAAACCTCGTCAAAGGAGAAGAGTTTGATAAGGCATAAGGAGAGAACACAGCAAACATATATCAGTTGACATGAGATAATACTTAGTATGCAGCATTTCATGTGTTTCGTTTCTACCTTACTTTACCTTTTTTTTATGTTTTTGTTGTTTTTATGGTATCCTCTCATAGAAAATATCAGACTGATGATTTACAGACAATTGGCAAATAGACAACTATGAAAATATAGATCGAAATCATAGAACTTGAACACCATGACACTGGCAAAAACCTTAAAACTTCTTCAGCACGGACACAAATTGGATTGATAATCAAACACTGAGAAAGATGTTATTTTGCCTAAGGATGATACTAGCATGGCTGGTAACAACAGATAGACTCGAGGCTTAATGAATACAATTTGATTCACCAGTAAGGACAATTGTCTTCAGCCATCTTGAAAGTGTAATATGACTGAAGCCTACCTTTTCAAATGACCCACAGTATATAAAAATTAGTTTGTTACTCCCAATACCTAAATATATTCCACGAAAAAGTAAGATAAGACAAGAAAAGCCAATATATAGGCAATGCCCCTAACAGCATAAGCAAATCATGTGACCCAACCTCATCACAGCTGAACCAATGAGAATTAACCTTACTCAAAAACTAAGTGAGTATCAACCATTCATACAAACAGAGGTGTACTACTGTTTCCCTGCTAATTTATTCATTCCTGATGTGAAGACCATTTGGACTAGATGAAAATTTGCTTTTTGGTCAAATGTTAAATCCTGATACTTTGTTCTTCATTTTCTTGTGTGAATAATGACAGTAACCATCCCAACCCTTCACCACCTATAAAATCATTTTTGTAATTTAAACTGAAGCTGTCACATAGAGCCACACAGAATGTCCTCTCCTTTTCTTCATTTAAAACATTCCCTAAGCACAATGCTCCGACCCACTCACATTAGGGAACATTCTCTGCCTGAATTAGGCAACTTAAGGCTATGTTGTAATATGAATACTCCAATCATATGTTAATATTACACACACAAAACTCAATTTTATGTTATCTAAAAGCATTGACAAGACCATTTACCCCTTTAGAAAAAAAAGAAATTCATGTATGCTATTTACACACACAGTTATACACACAAACAGAAGTTCTTCTCTAATCTTTCCCACAGAGAAGTAATTGTTACCTTTGTTTTAAAAGCTCAATACATTTTATAATTATTCCAATCGTCATAGTTACATATTGAGTTGTCTTTACACAGTCCCAAAACAAATACACAGTGACAAAGGGTGTCTACAGCTACATATTCTAAATGGTACACACAGATTGGAAAACAACACCGTAACAATCAGCAACAAAATAACACAACTGGTGGAATGTTTTTGAATCGGTTGAAAAATAAAGAGATATTTTAAAAACAAAGGGAAAACATTATTTCCATATTCCTATCTTTAAAAAATTGTTTTATTGCTGTTTTTTTCTTTTTCAATTCCAAGGTACATACTACATATAGACTATTTGATACTCTGTACATAACTATAAGGGCTAGCAAGTACTTACTTGATTATAGTATATGAAAATATCATCAATATGCAGTTTTGTGATGGAAAATTGACAGGATTTTGGAAGATGAGAGGGTAAATATGGGAAAGGGATGGATTAATAACAATTACATTTTAAGTTTTCAGCCAAACAGTCTTTGAGACATGTCAGATTAATTCGGGAAAGGTTTTATACCTTTCAATCCCCCTAACCAAACCTTCTGGACAGCCCAAAAACTTACATTGAACAAGAATCGATGTAATACCCCCTAAGGAAAGAGTCATTTATCTAACTGGCCAGTATGGGCAGTTGGGCATAGGAAATAATTGACAGGGTTTTGGAAGGTGACAGGGTAAATGTGGGAAAGGGATGGATTAATAACAATTACACTTTAAGTAATCAGTTTTTATGACATTTAAGATTAGTTGGAAAAGGTTTTGTATCTTTCAATCCCCCTAACCAGACCTTCTGGACCACCAAAAATCTCACTTTGAACAAGAATTGATGTAATATCCCCTCATATGATTTGCTCAGTTATTCACCATATGAAACTTTTCTTAAACCATCAACTTTTCACCTACTAACAGATCAGCTTTTGACTGAAGACATTTAACATATGAGAGGGAAAGGGGGTGGGGAACTAAATTAAGAAAATTGCTAATGAGGATGCAAATTTTACAGAAAAGGGAACTAGCTGAGTATGGTTAAAACAATAAGTTGATCTAATGACATTCAATTCATTTAATCATAAAAGCATAAAAGCATCCTCTGATATGGTGAGGAGGGGGGGGGGGGAGGAAGGTTGGAGTGCTATGGGGTTGAGTGACATGAGTCATGAAAGTGGGAAATGCATTTACTAAACAAACTAGTTGTTCACTGCATTAACTCAACTGGTTTTTCTATCAAAATTTCCATCACCACATAAGTTGAAAGTATAAATTGAATATTTTGTAAAATATCATATTTTTTAGGCAGAAACCCTGCAAACCAAACAATCCGATACAATGAGTGGGCGATTATTTCTAATAGCACACTACTTGGCAATAATATAGCTCTAGGTATTAGAATAAATTAACTCTTCCTGCCACCAATATCAAATCTGTACAAATTTACACACAAAGACTGGCACATCAAAAACCTGGAATGCCATGTGCAACTCCAAATTATCAAATGAGCCAATAAATATTTTATTCATACATATAACCCGATTAAGATGTTGTACCTGCATGCCACAGACAGTGCACTTTCATAAACAATCTTCTCTGTCATACTTCTTGGTACAACCAAATCACAGTCCATTTTTATTATAAAGTCATTTTCATCATCTTCTTTCATTTTCTTCTGAAATATTACCCATAACTAAATCAGAATCTTCATATCCAAAAGACAACTGTCCTTCCACCAAGCATGACCTTAATTCTGTTCACTGCCAAAAAGCTATGTCTCCTATTGGCAATATTATTACAACGCTATCTACTTCAAGATAGGACAGGGCAATGTACACATTTATATCCTTCAATCTGGCAAGCAATATCAATCACTTGACAACTCCCATTGATTATTAAATATTCCATAAAATTGCATTGATAATAAAAAGTCTTTAACAGTCCAACACATTGGCTAATTTGCTCCCAAGATACATTTTACCAAAGTTCACTGGATAGTAACACAAAGTCTCTTGACCAATGAGAGAGACACCTATATAATATATTGTAGGTAAGGGGTGTCGATCACACTAGTTCCCTGAAAGACGAGGATTTAAGGGCAGTTATACCTGATTGAAATGGTTCAATGATGTCACTTGTCTTTTTACCTTCTACCAGATACCAAATTAAATGAGTGATAACAGACCTCAGTAAGTTTTGGTTCACCTATCGTTAGCATGGTTCTATGAAGGGGAATGGCTCTCCATAGTAAAGATATTCCTTCTTCTTTGTACAGACCATCACTTCCATTCATTTACAAAGCAATGTGGGCCACTTATTTAGTTTTGAACAGAGATAAAGATGGAATCTGTAGGAACAGTTTCAAGTACAGTACTATTCAGCAATGTACAAATGTGATTGTTGTTTTTATACTTTACAACACAACATCACTTTGTTGTACTGTTGTTTCTGAATTGATTCTTTTAATATAATTAGCTTCAACATGATGAATCCCCAAAACTTACCTGGTTTGGGAATCTATAAACCCTACTTACCTCATCTCTTACACATATGAACAGCTCCATCTATCGCGGAAGATGTACTGACGAAATAAGTCCTACAGAGGGCGTGGGCTAGTTAACCCTTGACCCGTCCTTGCTTAAGCGGCAGCGGAACCCGAGAGGTGAAAAGAACGGGCGAGGCTCCAGAAAAATCCAAAGTCCGAGAAAATATAACTAGCAAAAAATACGCGAGGTACATCGTTTCCCTGACGATAAAGCAAGGACGGGTCAAGGGTTAACTAGCGCCCTCTGTAGGACTGATTTCGTCAGTACATCTTCCACGATAGATGGAGCTGTTCATATGTGTAAGAGATGAGGTAAGTAGGAGTGAAATAGATTGTCCAAACTGTTATATTCATTACATAAGAACCAAAGTACCATAATGAAACATCAACATCCTTGCTCTATCTGGTTTTATAATACTGCTGCCATTTGCTCATGTTGAGTAACATTACTTTTGTACTTTCAACTGTGGACAGGTAACCACACAGAACTTGTTTTATTCAAAAATGTCTCCTAAAGATCCTAGGAGCAAAACCCATTCCAAGGATTTGATTGTTTTTTGTCCTTGGAAAGATATTCCACTTCATATGCCTTTTCATAAGTCATGCCTTTTCATGATGAAAGTGAACAACAGTAATTGTCTTGCAAAAGGTCAATTTTTGATGGACTTTTTAGAGACGCGTGGCTTTTTTAAATGCTTTATACACCAAATAGGCAGGCAGGTATCACAAGTCATGTAACATTGTTAGTATACTTAACTTCAGGTGAAGAGACAAAGGTGATCATGTTATAAGCATGCCACCACTGCCACCATTGTTTCAATTTAAATGTGATTCTGGTATGTTTCATTCAAACATTACTGGTATTCTTTGATTTGCTAGTTTAATGACATAACTGGTGTGATTCAGTTCTAGCAACATTTATGTTGTAAATGAAAGAATATCAATGGACATTACAAATGGAGGAATTCCTTTTTCATGATTTTATACGCTTCCATGATATAATTCCATTCAACATCGGGGTGACTGCTCCATTTTCTATCCTTTCTTCATGCTCCATACTCCTGTCATGATAGTCTCACAACTGCCTTCCACTTATTCTTCCTCTAGGCCATGTAATGTTCTCTACAAAAGAGCTATCCTCCTCTAGGCCATTTAATGTTCTCTACAATAAAGGCAGCTGGTTGTCACACCACCACTACAAAACCTATTTTTGTATGAAATCAAATCAATTGCCACTCAGACTTTCCAGGGGGAAAGACATAGTTCAGTACGTTGTATAGCCACACTAAACATTCCTCGGAGTGAGACTTTTCCTCGAGGTACCACCTCATCATCATCATCCACACTTGAACAGTTTGCTGTAGTCACCTTGGGTAGACTTTTCTCACAGTGTCAATAAAGCAGCGTCATCTAGCTGCGGGCAGTGTTCGTCACGATTCCTCCAACTGAGAAATAAAGTCCGACAAAGATAATGAAGGAATCTTGGAAGCTGAACTATTGTAACCACTGCTTATGATATAATTTAATGGAGAAATAAATACTTCAAAATTCTTATTCAGGATTTTGGTTTGCATGACAACAGCATTAGCAGAGTAGCAACAATCTCCACTTCAATGGCCTATCCCCACCCAATTACCATGACAACAAAAACTGGTTCACCCGCCTTGTTATATTGACATGTAGCTCAAAGGACTATTGGCATAGTAGACCGTGAAACAGTTCCCTTCACTTTGCTTTGCAAAATGTCAAGTTTTTTACTTTTATTTTTAATCAGTGTCATTTCGTTTATTTTACTATGGTGTTATTGTAATCTGTTCTCACTCCTAGAGCTCATTGTTCAGGATTCCTCTGTCAATCTAAAAAGAGGGGATAAAACATCGAACAAAACATGGAGACACTGGCCACTCCCTGCCCAAAGTAATTTGGGACTAGCCCTTGAGCATACAGTTGAGCATTGCACTTTGATTGACATTTACTAAAAAAAAATACAGCTACACGCTGGCAAGATTTGTACAGACAGTTGTGTTTCCAGGGAAGCTCACGCAATCACTGTATGGCAATACACTCAAATTTAACTCAGTGCAGGCAACTGGGAGTACTGTACCCCTTTCTTGGAGTAATTTTGATGAAATTTTACAACACAATAACAAGAATGTGTCATATAGTGCCAACTAGATCAAAAGGTTAGCTTGAAAATACTGTTTCACATACTGTTCAAAGTCAACCTCACTTTCAAATACAGTGTGAGTCTTTTCTTTAAGTCATCTCTTAAGACACAGTGGAAAATACTGTGAGCATAATCTAATACTGCCAGTCTACACAATGGCTCCTTTCTTGGAGGTAAACTAGACAGGTATTTCTTGTTCAATGTGAAGGAGGGGCTAAAAGTAAACTAAGTAGAGAGAATATCTATCTTGGGTGAGATTAACGAGGTTGTAAATTCACTGAAGGTCAACTGGTCTTGCTTTGTTTTCTCATTCAAACTATCTATACTTACCTTTGACATTCTGGATACGAAATTGTCAAAAATTTCATTGAGTTCTTCTAAAGAGTACTGTTCTAGGACCGTAAATCCTTTTAGCTGAGGGTGCGTTTTTCTGGCACAATCTAGACAATAAACCTCATACTTCCTGTCTTTCTGTGTGGTGTACAGGATGTTGAATACTTCCACCTGAAATCACATTTCATGGAAAAAAAGACAAATTAGGAGAGTGGTAGATCATGAATCTTGAAAGAAAAGCAATGAGAACTTTTAGAATGAAATTGCAACTGTACCTGTTATTATGAATTCGACAAAGGAAACCTTTCAAGTTCTTATTCTTTTGTACGTCAGCAGCCTTTACAATGCAAGCTAGTATGTAAAATAATTACTCTGTAACACGTAGTTTTGTAGAGGTTAAAGTCATACAAGTGAATAAGAAGTCAACCTCTGAAACAACATTCATTCATTTCATTCATTTATTTATTTTGGTTTATCACAACACAAGATTAAAAACATTTCATCTAAATATCCCATCTAATGAACATGCCAGTAGCAGATATAAATCTTATTAAAGGATGGATACTTAGTAAATAATAAGCATACTAAAAGGTATGGTCATCTTAAATCAATTTGAGACTTAATGGTTCTTATGTCAAAACTTGAGCATGTTGATGCTGTGGGTACTTACATCACAAACATAGCAATAATGTGCCGCCTCGTTCTTTGCTCTGCCATGCCAGTGTACCTTAATACCTTCTGCTTTCAGGTAATTTAGACAAACCTCGCAGTGTTTCAAAGTTCTTAGCAAAGAGTACCTGAAAACAAGATATGGAATCACCGATAGTTATTCATGAACCAAGCAAAAAGTTTTGCCTTTTTTGCCACAAATTTGTGGTAATCCCTCCCCCCCTTCCTCCCAAGAAAAAAGGAGTTGAAACTTTTAAACAGCAAACATGAAAATCCTTGTCTTTATTCCTAGCACCAAAGAAATGTTTTGCAAGCAGAACTTTTGACTGACCTCCAGTCCTGATTGATTCTCACAAACATATAAGGCACCCATAATCACTTAACTGAGAAACAAAATGTGAAGTAAACACTCACTTCAAGAGCTCGTAGAGTTTATGATCCCTGATATTAACATTCTTGGCCATGTTCCAAGAGAGATGAATCATGGGTACAATGGACTTGTACCCTTGCAGCTTGTTCCACTCATACCTTTCCAGGGCCAACCTGTATTGATAGTCCGTCAAAGGACCTACATTCCAGGCTATATTATTGCACCAGCCCTGTTGAAGAAGACCGAAGTGTATCAAAATTATACCTATCCATCTTTTGTAAAAAGTGCAAAACTTTTGAAGAAATTAGTCCATCGTAAATGGAGATGTTCAAAATACACCATTTATTACCCATATTAGAATGTAGATGTGATAAATAGAACAAGACAGTGATGAGGGATGATGACGCATTTTTTCAACTAAACCAACAGAGACTTTGCAATTATGTCATGGATATGTCATGGATATGCCATGCTGAAGGACAATCATGCTAAATACAAATTTTATTGAAAGGCTGTTGAAAAAGTAGATCATAAAACTATGTGAAATAGAATGGTACACTAATGGCTACCCATTGGCAAATCTGATTAGCGTTTGTTTTTAGTGACTGTAGGCTGCCATTAGTGGGGTCCATCAGCCTAAAACTGTCTTTACTTATTGTTTACATGAATTTCAAACCCTCACATTTAATTAACTTGGAGAATTTAAGATACAAATTAGTGTACAACCATCCATGATAGAGGTAAGCAAGGAAATCAAAAGATTTAAAGGTGATGGAACCCAGTTATGGCCAACTGAAATCAGACCATCACTTGCTGTCTGGATTCGTGTATTGATGTCCCATTTTATGTGTTCTCTTTTTGTTTAACTTAATGCAGTCTGTTGAATTGTATAGACAGGTTAAAGGTATTGGACTGTTACCCAGATAACTTGCTCGTTGCTCTTCTCAATTAAAAGGAAGTACATTCAATGTACTTACCACTGCTTGCACCCAATGTACTGTCCCAGCATTGACCCAAACTAAGTCACCAGGCCTCTGGATAAACCTGTACACCGGAACATTATCTTCAAATAAGTCTTCCAGTACCGGCCACCAAGAACCTTTCAGGAAATTTACTTTAGCCCTGTGAAGAAAAAAATTAATACAACAAATGTTTTAATAATGATATTAGCTTTAACATTTTCTGCTATTGTTGTTAGTTTCAGAGAAAGAAAGAGTTAAAGCTACCATTCTGTGATTTTATTTCAAATTACATTTTTAAGTAGGTAGGTAATGAGGGGAAAAGTAAATCAATGGTTTTCAATTTCACACCCAGGTGGATGGGTATGAATGAGTCACACAAAAGCAACAAACTTTAGTTAAAGTCATCTTAACTAACTTTTATTTACTAATTATCTTTCACTACGGTATTATTTCATTCTTTTCAATGTATCAACAATAACATTTAACATGAAGTTTACTGCTTAGATTTTTCATATATATATATATGTATATGTTTATAAATATATATATCTACCTTTCACACAAGTTATAAAGTGTCCCCCAATATGCTTCAGGGATAGCAAACCATTCACAGTCTCCTGGGCCAATATTGACATTGACAGAGCTGAAATTGTTGTTCTCTTGATGACCTGAGTAAGAAGTGGAAGATACACATAAGTTTGTATGGAATCTGACAATAATGCAAGGTACACTCCCAAATGCTTGTGTTCTCAAACAAATTTTATACCATATACAGCCAGTTCTAAAAACCCATATACTCTACTAAGACTAAAGTGGGCAACTCTAGAGTAGTGATCAGATATATCATTAAATTCACTACTATTAACAGATTAGAGAACTCTTAGATAGATACTCTCTGAAGAAAGCAAATCTTGATACCACATGTCAAGTGCTAGAAATTCCTGTTGTCAACAGAGTAATACAATGGAATTATAGGATGAAAAATAAAACAAAGCATTCGCCAACAACGTGAACCCATCACATCACACCTGTTTGTGTCAAGTTCATTTTTATGAAAAATCACAACTTTAATTGCTAATACCTCAAAAACCAAATTTGGGAAATGAATGAAACTTTGACCAGAATGCTAGAATGTGTTTTTTTTTTAAATATCAAAAAAATTTGGCTCTGGACTCATTCCTTAAAAAAAAATTCTGAAATAAAAATAAGATGGTTATTATATTTATAAAATATGATCACCCATACAATAACACTAAAATACACTAACACTGCTCTTATAAATGTCATGACTCATCACAAATAAAACAAAAAGGAAATCAATTATCCTTTTAAGTTTTATAATACACACGCAAAGGTCAAATGGATAAACATCCAACTCTTTAATATGTAAACCAAAAATACTTCCTACTAAGGGTAAACTTCCTTCACATTGTAGCTTAATATAACAGCTTGACTGTGTGAAAAACTAAATCCAATAATTATACATCTATTGACTCAACCTTATCATTTCTGTTTTGATATGTGAATCATTTATGTAAATTTGATGCAAATTCCAAAGAACTCAACAGATTTGTTTACATGGGTAAAAATGTTATGTACACATATATAGATTAGATATCACCAAATATTTATCCAGTGGTTAGATTCCTAGTCTGCTTTCCAATAACCTATGGAAAGCCTTTGGACAATTGACCAAAGCCACACACATATATCAAACCATGCAATATGCAAACATTCCTTTTCATTCTAGTATCTAAACCACACAGTTGCCCCCAAAGCCCACTAAATTCTTTTTACATAAATATGCAATGGTAAGAGCAGTTTTACACTTTAACCCATTATCTAAATTCTATTACCTCTTCCAAAACCTTTTTTGCTTCCTGAATTCCCTATTTAGAAGGGGCTTTACGACACACCAACAGGAATTTGACATTTGTATGAATTCCTAAAACAATCCCAATACATGGAAATATGCAAAGACCAACATAAGATGTCTACAGTTAAGGATTACTGACAATTAAAGTGAGACAAACCTCCTGTTTCTTTCAAAATATGTCTTTCCCAGGTACATCAAACTTCACCACAGACCCACATACATATAAACCAAACAACCAATGAATATTCATATCTTTGTAATACCTTGACCACTCAAAAGCATCACTCCAAAGCTCTGCTTATATACAAAGGTTTGAAGCTAAGAAAATAATCTGATATATCACATCTCTTTTTATCCATAATATGTAATTCCTAGCACACCTATTTTGACTCTGTTCCTAGAATTGCAAATTAAATAACTAAATGCACAAAAGGAGCGACAATATAATGACTGTGTACTTACCAGGAGTCCTACTTCCTGGTACCTTCATATACAGTTGTACTGAGTTCATACCTAGTATGGTATGTCCTATATGACTCAAAAGGTTGCCTGCTGACACAACTTTGGTAAACGAGGGAAGTTTACCAAGTTCATGGAGCTGTTTGCCCCACCTGAAAATTAATTGGATCATTGAGATCTAATGTGATTATGTTCTAATTTTTTAATGCCATTTTGACATCCATACTTAATTTAATTCATCTTTGACAAATAAACATGCTTATCATACATTTCCATGTTTAAGCCAAACTTACACTCTGTCACCTCCCACAACATAATCCTACTTCTAATAGGCATGATGGTAGTTACTATCAGCCATTCATGTTTTTTTTTTTTTTCTCAATTTGTTTTCAAGTCCTCCTATTTTCATTTTCATCCCACAATTAAGTAAACATAACATCTTGAATTTAGAACATTCCACACTTTTATATTTTGTCTCACAAAGCAATTTAATTCTTTTCTTAGCAATGAAAAATTGATCGCTACAGTTTACTGAAATCATTTTGAAAAATAGGTTGCTACATTGCAATTGGTTTAATATTTTAGAGATGAATTTCAGAGTTAGTGATGATAGCTAAATGTTAGTAAAATCTGCCCCATTTTTGTTTCAACACGCTGCTGAACCAAGGAGGCAATTACTTGAAGTACATACACTTGCCAATTTCAGTGTTGGGTAGTCCCATAATGAACTTCTTCTGCTGAAGGCTCCCAATATCAATGAAAGCTTGGCAGGGACTAACTGAGGATTAAGGGCATTGATAGGAAATAACCATTAGCAAGGTAAATTGCTACAAACTTGAGGTGTCTTGTGTACTCACTTCTTTTGATCAGAAAGATCCACATTAGTTCCAAACTTGAGCATTTTAAATTCACGACCAGGACCATGTTTCTTTTTCCTACAAGATGACAACAGATGAAAACTGATTAAAATCTTGAACGTTTGAAGGTAGTCCAAAAGTTAAAAAAGTACTGTATAACTACATCTATGATCAAATTGCAGCTAAAATGAGTTCATATTGGAATGCATTCTGTAAGCTATGTACTTATATAATACATTGCAATCGAGGTAGGGCTGACAGACTTGTATCTGAAACTGTATAACCTTTTTATCTAACTGACACACATTCAAGTTGTTGTGTCAATATACCTCATCTAAATAACTAATGCAGACCTGTGTGACATACACAAGACTGGGTACTATATTTGCTTAAGGTGCCGAAGACATATTTATGTTCTGGTTTATGGACTTTGCAGTACATTGACAGTTCTGAGTACTTACTTTTTTGAAGATCCTGATGATTCACTTTCAGCATTGTGCTTCAGATTATTCTTCTCAGTTTCTTCCTAGTAAGGTAAAAATATGAAGTACAATTGATCCATGAAATATAAGACTCAACTAAGCCTAACTCAAACGGAAATGCTCACAAAGTGAGGCCTACATTTGACATAACCGCATAACAGAGTACGTTGAAAATATTTACTACCCACGTGATTGTTTTATACTCACTGAGTGGATGGAAAACTTTCTGGTGATACTGGATTTGTCACTTCAATTAAAATGTATAAAGGCACTTTTTTGGGCTGAAAATATCTTTCTAGTGAAAAAATATGTTTCAACTTTGCAAGGAGGGTTCAATTTTCCAAATAAAAGTTGAAAAATTACAGTTTCAGTGGTTACTGAAAAAAAAAATGCTGCTTTTTCAGTCAAAAAATCATGAAAACTTGCCTTGAACAAACTCTACCATATATTGGTACTATACTGGAACCAAGGAAGAGCCAAAGCTTAAAACTTCCCTTTAACCATATTAAGGATGGAAAAAATGTTTATTTCCCAGGAAGGGAGTAAGATTATCTCCCTGGAAGAAGTTAAAATTTCCCCCAGTTCCCTTTATTTATGTACAGAAATGGGCAACTTTCCTCCAATCACCTAAATTTCCCTCCAAGTGGCCAAATTTCTTGGGAAGGAGCCTCCCCTCTTCGCAACTTTTTCCAACTGTCACTCATACCAAAACTTAGCCTATGCAGCAGACATAGGGTGGAAATTGCCATTCAAAACAAGAGGGACTACTAATGGTTCACAATGTGGCACTGAAGAAATCTTAGTGATTTGTGAATGAGGGTAGGGTTCATTTTCAAGTATGATATGCCATTTCATCCATTGCCCCTTATGAGCGCCAAAACACTTCCAAAATGATTTTAATTTACTTTCTACTGACACTAAATCATTATGTCTTTAATTCTGATCACATTTAGCTGCTATCTCATTTTTTGTTTTCTTTTGATAACAGGCAATCTTATGAAAATGCATTAATAAGGAAGTTTGGTGATTTGTTGCAACAGGGCATTGTGTGGCATAGCATGGTATAAACAAACCAAGCTCAGCACAGGGTGTACAGCCTTCCTTTGCTTCTGTCAGTATGTGCATACAACACTAAGAGCATAGCCAACTCAAAATTAAAATGGGGGTCTCAGTCCTACTTTACAGCAGATAAAATGAACACTTTTAGACCAAAAACTCAAATATAGACACAATTTACTGCACTAAACCTCATTTGAGATCCCTCCTTAATTTATTTATAGATTAAGAAAGCATGATTTCACAAAATTTTCATGTAAATTTAAATTTTCGAATATGTGTTGTAGTTGTTGGATGGTTTATCCCAACGATTCTGAGGAGGTGCGCATGTGCATAGCCATCAAAACGAATCACCAAACCCACTTATTTTAGGTCCATATCACTCTAGGTGCCATTACTGACATGTATTATTCATTTGGATCTCTTTTTCACCAGCTAAAGCATTCTTTAATGTGCATCTCATTTAGGTACATTCCCTTCCTTTGTCCAGTTTCACCTCCTTCCCCCAATCTCACCTTAAAATATGCCAATGTTCCCCCTCCTTCACTCTACCACTACTATTACCTCTCCTACCCCCTAAAACATGGAATTCCCCTCCCCTTCACGCTACAACATGAACCTCCCCCTCCTTCACCCTAAAACATGACATTCCCCTTCCTTGATGCTAAAACACAAGAATTGTTTTTTTGGCACTCTCCTTACCCTGAGTGATTCTTGGAAGGATGAAGCCTGGTATTGTGCATATTTGGCAATAGTAGTGAAAGAGCGGTTGCTGTCACATTTCCAGACCTTGCAGATTCCCAACTGGTCCCAATTCTCATCTGGTGGCTGTTGCCTCTGTGGAATTCAAAGTAAGTAATTTGACAATTTATACATTCACAGAACAAGAAATAAAAAGATAAGAAACAAAATGCTTCACAGAAAGACAACAGCATACATTTCATTAGTTCAGCAAACATTACTGTAAAGACTTGCATCAATCAAATCTAAGGAAAATGCTGCAAAGTCAAAACTTTATATGACTGAGCTTGCTTGTTAGTACCTTCTTAATTCTCCGTATTTCTCCACTGCAACCTCATACAGATTCTGGACACTTGTAGTGCCATGTAATCCACTTCTTTTTCTACATTTTGCTTGACCAATACTGTACTGTGATGGACAACTAACATTTAACTGTAGTCATATATAGAGTGTTATATGTGCCTTCCATCATGCAAAATCTACCAGATTATTCCCTCACTGCTTTGTCATAATGACTGAGTAGATTTGCAACATTTAACTAAAACAACTGCAAAACCCAAGCCTGCAGAGTCCTACATTATCACACACACACTTACCTGTGTTCTTACTTCTACAGGATGATCCCCATGTGTCTCCACAAGTGTCTTTGTAGAAAACAGACCCAAGTCTAATTTTAGTGCTGCTGCAAGACCCCTGATTACTGTTATTGGCTGGTCAGGTGATATGCAGTACTCTGCTAGTGCTGGAGAATGGGCTTCTGATTTGGAAGTTACCTAAAATGACAAGTAAAACAAGTAACTTCTTAAATAAAATCCTACTAACATAAGGATTGTTCCAGTCACATTTTGGAAATGTCATGAACCTGTGTTTAAATAAATCCAAGTAGAGTTACATAATGTAAACAGGAGGTAAGAGGGTGACACAGATTAATTGAATTCAAGAAGAGATGAGGTACTCACATAGACACTTGGTGTAGGAGGGTTTAATTGCTCCTTGGCAAGTGGAGGGTAGGGAGGTGGTGGAGGGGCTGGAGGAGGAAGTCTTTCTGTCAAAATTGCATGATTGAAACCAAGGCCATTCCTCTTGAGTTTTCGACAAAGCCTTAGAACATCTGAAGAGGGTGTGTAGACAGACACACCTCCTGGAGGGGGTTCCTTGAGGGCCTTGGTAGAGGAAGTATCCTCCAGGTCACTTGTTTTGCCCTGTATAGGTGAAAGTTCAAAAATTTGTCACAAACAAACTCACAATATCAAAACAGCTCTGCTGTGTAAAAATGGGTTTTCGCCATTCTTCTAAAGACCAAGAATGTGACATGACTCACCTGTATAAATGAACTAGCGTCACTGATATGGTTCTGCAGTCCCAGGTCCCCATTCATCTGAAGGTCAGACATCTTTTCGGGGCTATTCCCTAAGACTCCATTACTCTGGGCACTTATGGATTGATTTGCAGCATGATTTGTAAGTTGGGGTAAAGCCCCCAATGTTCCATGATCAACATTGTTTGTCATGGGAGATAAACCCTCCTGGACCACTTCTCCCACATGAGACTGGAATGATTCATGAGAATTATTGACTGGCAATGGTGTTTTGAAGAGAGCAGACTGGCTGTCCACTGTGGAAACATTTGGCTGGGTTCCTCCATTCAAAATACTTCCACTGCTACTTGTGCTACTGTGGCTTGGGCTCTGGTTTAGAGGAGGGGTACCTCCATACTGTGAGCCTGTGTTTCGATTAGAAGTGGAATCGGCGGCACTTGAAAGCTGTGCCAACATATTGTCTGCAATTTCCTGAGGTGATAAGATGGTTTTCTGCTCACCATGTCCTGACCTTGCTCTGTGAAATTCTGCCAACTTGAGTGGTATGTCAGAGTTAGGAGGGGCAACCTTATTTGGTGCAGGAAAATCCACTGAGGTTTGTAATGGTGCATTTGTCTCTGACAGTGAGGAGTTTGCAACACTTGATAATGATAGCAGGGACTTGTTCAAACCAAATGATGACATTGATCCACTCGAGTGTTTTAATGATGGAGACGGCATGGGACAAAGAGAAGATGATACTATCCCAACAGCCTGGGTTTCAAATGTCTGAGGTAGACTCTGTGGTTTAAGAATATTCAAAACATGATTCATGGATTCAGAGCTGGCTCCTGTTCCTGCAATATTTTGCTGCTGGTGTCCATCAGGTAAATTACTACTAGACAGTTCTGGATGTGTGCTATATCCATGGGGTATTCCCCCTGCAGCAGGGAGACCATTCATCAGCCCCATATTCAAGGTGGTACCAGACACACTAGTTGCTGGTACCAGTTCATTTCCCCCTACTGTATTAACCTGCTGTGACACTGTTGGCACTGGAGTTCTGTTCACTGTCTGACTTGGGACAGATGTTGCTAAAGAATTTGAAGTATTTTCAAGGTTTGAAGGTTCTATGCTGGACATCTGTAAAATGAAAATAGGACCAAGTATATATCGCTTGTTTTACACACGTTTTGAGCGGTCTTACCCTTCATGTGATTCGACAAATGTAATCGGAAATACACAACTCTAAAATTAGTAAGCCTGATATCATAATCTATTTGTTATTGTAGTTAAGTTTCTTGTATACTGCAACATCAATTTTTAAGAAAGCATACTCCTTTGGTTTACATGACAAAAACTTGTCTAATCCTTAAACAGAAATTAAAATGGTTATTGAAAAATTCATATATTTTTCAAACTTTACAGCATTATACACCCTAAACCCCTAACATGAAACTCCACCCTTTAAACATGAAACCTTTATTCTAATTATATAAAGTGAAGGTGTATTTCACCAATTAAGTACCCAGAATTCTTATAAACATACAGCCTGCAATTTTACAACTTTATGGAAAATTCTCTGAATTGGGTTGACCTTTCCTTCTCTTGATTTAAATTTTTGTTTTTTATTTTTATTTATTTTTATTTCAATTCAATGGAAAACTTTCCCAACAGTGGCAGTTACATTTCCAAAATTTTACCATCTTCCCAGGTCTTTGATAATCACAGAACCCCTGGTATTACATACAAATGGTGAGTGTTGAGATGAATTCAGAATTGTTACCTGTTTCTGATGTTCCTGCATCAACCAAAAGTTTTGTTGTAACTGTTGTAGAAGAATGTGTTGTTCAGGACTTAATGATGCCTGGTTTTGTAACAACTGTTGCATGATGGCTACCTGATGGGGGGTCAAGTAATATGGGGGTTGCTGTTGGGGGGTCTGTTGCTGCTGCGGCTGCCTAGGGTTTATTTGTGGCTGAGGAGTGCTGGCTGATGAAGAAGCTGGTTCCGATGCTGTAGTAGCCTGCTGGCCAGAGTGCTGTTGCTGCCTTTGCTGCAGTAATTCAGCCACTGATGTGGAAGACTGGTGGAAAATAGATAAGAAATGAGAAAAGAGATCAGCATTGTTTCAAGATATGACCTGGATAGAGTGTCTTCGAAACAAAGACTCAAATCACCAATGTGAAGAGTGCTTTGGTATCAATACAATAACATATTCATATGAAACATATGTTGAACCAATAATTGGGGCCCCTTGTAAAGGGGTGTTCCATGTTTGGTTTATATTTGGAGGCGAATGGGTTGTAGAAAATGCAGGAAGTATAACTGTAACTCAAACAGGACAAATCACATTAAAATTAATTGCATAAGTACATTGCATGAGAGAATCCCCCCTCCCCTCACCCAAGAAACAAAACAAAGCAATTGTACTGCATCTCTTGAGAAGTCCACCTTTTTATCAAAAGAAATATCAGTACGGTCCAAACCTTCTTCTTTCCTGAGGAGTTCTTCTTCTTTTTGGTCCCTTTTTCAGGAGGGCCCTGATTAGGCTCAGGAGTTCCCTGATTCAGGCAGTTGGACTGGTTTAGGCCACCAAACTGGTTATTGGTTGGTTGGCCAGGGTAAGGCGGAGGGTGTCCTTTGGTTACAACAGTGGCTGGATGCATCATTCTTGTCTGCAAACGGTTCAGATTAAAAGATTTATTACATGAAGGACACCTGCTGCAGGGTAGTTCTGAAAACTTACACAAGAGGAGGATAAAACAACACAAACACTATTGCTACAACTTTAACAACTATGGATGTCATCAAGCACTCAAAAACCTGTAAACCTTAATCTTTTGGATGTAAACTTCCAAATTTTGTCTCATGTCAAGAGAATTTCCTGAGAGAATGTACTGCAAAACATTCACACACTGAACTGCAATAACATAACTGAAGATTTCAAAAAAAAGGCTGGAAAGGTAAGAACATTACATTTTCTACACTGTTCTCCATAAATCAATTGGTTCCAAATCCATAGAATAAGCTTTGCAATACAAGCAATATGCCACATTCTCCTTATGGCAGTCCACAAACTCCAACAACATTTTTCATTTGGACTAAAATCTAGGTTAATTTGCTACAATTGCAACTGCCATCTGTGTCTCACCTGCTGCATGACTGCCATATTGCCTTGTCTTGAAGTGAGCTCTGCAGGAATGGGGAGCGTCCATGCTTCTTCAATGCTAGGCAAGGTTTTAGATCTGGACACGATAAAACAAATTTAGATTAACTAATTTGTCACTAAAAGAAGTGACTGGGAAGGAAGAAGATAAGTGGCACACAGCTGCTACAGAATTGTACGACAAATAACCAATCTTGTCTTAACTTTTACATGGTCAAATTTAAGGTATTTCTTTGATTTATCTAGATAATATTTTGGTTCTAAAGAGCAGGATTAGGTCACTTATTATTTACACATAGAGTACAGGCACGTAACAATATGTGATTAAAAGCCAGTCTTGTATTGTGAGTGCACTGCCAGGAGTACCAATGCGGTATCTGTTGCAGCAAGTCTAAGTATATTTTCATGAGCATGACTCAATGCACATTTTGTATAAGCCACAATGCATAGCTCTCAAAATGAGCAAGTACTTAACAGTCATTCTGATGAGTATCAGTACAAGTATGTATGATAAACTGTAAGAATAAGAGCAATGTTTCATTGTAAGTCTGACACATGTAGTAAGTGTAAGTTTATTTCCTAAGAAACACAAAGCAGGAACACCCAAATTTCAGGGAATTTCCAGATCAGAAAGTTTTTTCTCCTTTTTGCAGTTTCCCTACTTTATGAGATCACTACAGCATAAGTGAAAATGGTCTAAAGTATTCTTGTTAGAGAACACGGATCTTTCTCTGGTTGCAACTGAGCGTTTCTTCTGGAGTTATACTTTACTATCTTCAAACACAGGCATGCATACAAGTTTTAAGGAGCATCAAGCTAGCACTCTTTAAAATTCTTCTACAGTAATAAATGTATGGATCACTCAATATCCATATGTTAACTTAAGTGGAGAAACAGTTTCTGAAAGTGTACTGTAAACACTTACTTGGGTTATAATACTCATGTTTAAAAAGCTTTTCCACCAGCTAAAGGACCTAGTGTTTTACATTATCACTCCTGGATATGATAATGTGTACAGTAATAGACTTCATTGCCAAAATGTTGCCTTTCATAACAAATAATGGAAGTCATTACCTGAGAGAATGACTCCTTATAGTAACTGCAGCTCAATGTGTCAGGAGATGTAAGCTAAACAAGTTTTGACTCTTGAAGGCACTACACTCATGGTTATCATTCTCTGCTGGTAGTCCTTCAGCTGTATATTGTCTTAATTTTATTGTCTATAAAATTCTAAACCTTCATTTTTCCCAAAGCTCCCAAGTTTGGGAGTCTGTAAGGGTCAATACCTACCTCTTATCACCCTATGTATACCTATACTTACCGTCTGGCAAACTAATAATACCGTGATAACCCTACCAGCAGAGGGGGCCATAAACCCTATATCTTCCTATTCCATAGCATGATAGGAAATAGGAGAGGACCGAAAAAGACTGTGTTAAGTGAGGCAATCAAGATGTGTTTTAGTGTATAATCACCCACGGTACAGTGAAGCAAAGAATTTGAAAGATTAATGATGATGGTCCCCAGTTATACTCAACTAAATCATACCATCACTTGACTGCTTGGATTCATCTGAACAAGAGTATGCTGCATTAGGTGACAAAGGACCTAAGCTTTCTATGTACAGTGCTGAGATTGAATGGACCTCTTTCTTAATGATTGACAACCATTTTGGGCTGATTATTTCTCTCCATTTGAGTTTATGAAATTGGAACAATTATTAATATTATTGATATTATTTATTTTATTAATAATTACAACATTATTATTAATATTAATTAGTATCATTAATTATCTTTAAAAAGCATAAAACAAGAGTAAATCAATGTCATGTACTGAGAACATGTTGCAGCATGAGAGAAAGGAAACAAAAGTGGCTTGCAATAGATGAAAGGTACAAAACACAAAGTGCAGTTCAGTTACTGATCCTTACATCTGCTGGGGTAATCCTAGCAAATGGACAATGCCATTAGCAACACATGGGCCATGCCATGGTTCATCCCACTTGTCCTCAACTTTATTCATGGCCCACAAGAATAATCAAAGTTAAGAAGCATACTCACTTATTTTGCATGTGTGGTGGAGGCATGGCATTCATTTGGGCTTGCATTAGTTTGATGCGGGCAGTGAGGGCAGGGTTGATGCTGCTTTTGGAGGTTTTAGAAGCGTTGAGATAACACGTCAATGCATCCCTGAAAGCAGCAGTAGAAAAGAACCAGAAAGAAACATCATTACCGAATTCCTTGTACAAAGAGAGTTAAGACATTTTAGCAGGGTTACCGTCACGGACAATTCGACTTCCTCCTACCTGGTAGTTGTAAGAGCGCCTACTTTCCATCCACACAAACCTCCCCCAATGCAACAATAATATGTACACAACAATATTAAAATTGTGCTGCATACTTATTTCCCTGCTGCTTCTACAAACCACGTATCAGTGTGTAAGGAAGGAGGTAAAGGGTTAAAATATAACTAGTTACAACACAAACCATCCACTCATAAACACACACACTTATCAATGACATTTCCTTCCTTACACTCCTCCTCAAGGAATCAAAAACAAAAGGACTTCTTATTCAAACCTATTTTCACAGGATGTTTTCCTCATTACTGATTGCAAAACAAATATTTCCTCCACTCAACAATTTACAAATTGACTGGGTTAAACACTTAATTGAATTTAAAATTTCCTTAGAGCAACTATAATTAAAATGAAATGTTCATTTGATAAAATCATTAAAATGGGTGACATACCACTAATAACATATGCACTACATCACTAACTTTGCCCCCCCCCCCAAAAAAGACAGATATTGCAGGTTATCTTACCGTGGTTGGCTGCAGGCTTCATACAGGATGCCAAGGTCAGTCCAGGCTGACGTATGGGATTTATCAAGTTGAACAGCACAGATATAAGCCTGCAATGCATCCATAGGCTGGTTCTGCTGCTGATATAGAACCCTGAAATCACAAAAAAAATAGGTGATTGGCAAAAGTGCACTTGTCATCTCAGAAAACATAACAGACATAGCAGAGGATCTAGTGTGTGTAGCTAACACACAAACACTACCTCAATGGGGGAGGGGGGGGGATCCAATGGGTGAAACTTCTCTTTAACTCTCTAAATTTTCAAGATACATCAGGAAATCACTTGGGTAAATGGAACAACTAACAGGATTTTTACTAACTTTATCTTTACCGAGCTATTGCTTCCAATTTTTGGGATCATTTTTAGATTTACTTTACTGTAAACACTATGCGCCAAAAAACTGACTGTTTAATTTTTATGGGTTTTAAAGCTCAGAAAAACAAATCACAGTACAATAGGCAAGTAGCCAATGGTGCCTCAATTCCTTTTCTGTTTCTCAGCAATCACTCACCTCTCCTGCTTCTAATGATTTCAAAGGGAGGTAAACTGGAAATTTACTTTTTCACACACCTTTTGATTCATAAAATACCTCATCTTCCTCAGTATACATGGAACATGATCTGCTGATGCCACTTTCACAACCAATCCATGCTTTGTGCGTGATAAATGATTGCATGTTAACATCTAAACTAAAATATTTAGTTTTGAACAGGACAAACAAACATCAATCATTCTAATTAATTAACTGTTATGAAAAAAGAACTCTTTTTAAATGAATAATAACACTTAAACACTTCGCCATGGAATACTATCCAGAGATTGTGACATCTTTGACAAATTGTTAACTGCATATGCAAACCTCCATCTAATTGTAGAACAAACAGGCACATGCATACCAACTGATAAGTTAGGGAACTACCTTTTGCAGGCTAATCTAGTCTTCCTAAGAGTAGGAGGAGCTTCCACAGATGATTCGTCACTCTTATTTACATAGCAAAATAAACTGAAGTATGACAGACTGGAAACCTTCACCTAAGTGACAAAGGTATATTAATAGGTAACTGTGTGAACATTGACCTACTCTCCACCAACTGGTAAAAAAAGAAGATAACAGGAGGAAAAACCAAAGTACCCACTGATTTGTACTTAAAGGTGATACATCAAAATTGCACTCAAATCAGGCTTCTAAAATAGCAATCTGGGAGTCTAGACCAAAATAAATAAAATTATGCATCATTTAAAAGTATCAACTTTAAAGAGATTCAAATGTGTCACATTACAGCCATGAGATCTGTGGATGATATGACCTATGACCTCTACTAGGCACTTCATAAATGACAGCTGATGTAAGTAATAGTATTATTTGAGTTGACATAGGAAAGAGTTTAGGAACGAAAGCTCACCCTATGGAGCACCAAGTGTCTGCATTGGCCTCAGATTTGTCAATGGAATGCCTGTAAGAGACAAAAGCTTCGTGGACCTTATTTAAAGAAGAGTAACAGCGGCCCAGGAAGTACCAAGTCTGTCCACTGTTTGGGTCTAGCTCCAAGGATCTGTGGAGACACTGGATAGCTTGGTTCTCACAAGATGCCTTGTCTGCAATCTTGTCTGATGTGTGATGTAACCAACCTGCACAAGGAAGAAAAAAAACAACAACATGAGTTCTAAAGCCCTGCTAACTACATCTTTTGCAGGGTACCAGTACTTTATCACTGACTGTGAATGAAAACAAAACTTGCTATTGTTTTTGTGTCCTACATGTATACTAATAAATAAACCACGATTAACAATATGCTGTGCAATGATGTAATGTGTGATGACTGTGCTATGCTTAAAAACCACCTAGCAATATAAATACTGGGGTATCTGGTATTTCAAATTTTAATATTTAGTCTTCATAGTGCAAAAATGAGCTTACGTGCTCCTACCCTCATCCTAGGCATTTTACTTAGCAGTACATCAGCCATTGCTAGGTACAGCTGCAGTCACAACCAATTTACTCTTTAAGCCTAAACCTGCCTAAGCCCCCCCCCCTTTACTCCTAAGAAATGATACCACACTTCATTTTTATGGCCAAAATGACTTTCATCCTTTAGTACCATGGAAAATATTCAATTCTGCTCCAACTAACAGAAATAATATAAAAGATATCACATTGAATGTGCTTCTCTCTACTGAGAGTTGCTAGACAAATGAGGAATACAACCCAGACTGGGGCCTCCACTACTCACCAAGCTGTCTATGAACAGCACACTTTACAGTGTCCGAGACAGGACTGAGAGTCAGCAATTCCTGGTATCCCTCTTTGGCAGCTTGATGGTTTCCCTTGGAGGAACAAGAAAGGCATCAAGATGATAAAAGATTACTTTTACTGGTATAAAGATGAATGGGTAGACAAACTATGGCAGCACTTCCATGGGTAGACAGTTGAGTACTTAGACAACAATGATTTCAAGACAGCATAAGAGGAAAGCGGAATTGTTTTGATAAGACAAAGGCTGGTAGAGAGGACAAAGAGATGCGATCAAAGAAGTTAAGAACAAGACATTCAGCCAACAGACATGAACATACTTCCAATTGCAGAGATGTATACATCAAAGAGGGGTCCTTTTCCTGAAACTAGGGGAAGGGCTCTTGTTTGAGACAGCTTTTAAACAGAGGTCTAGGTGCTTACCTTTTTTGCTGTTTTTTCAAGTATATTCATGAGGTAGAAATTACATCCCACTCTTGGCCAAAATATTTTCAAAATATTTCCAATTTCCTAACAAGAGCCCAAGGGCACTATGGTTCCTTGCATTTAAGATGATATTGTATTAAGGTAGTCCCAAGGTAAGGCATAATTTGCACCTTTAACCCCAATGACTTTTGGCCATCACCCAAAAACATAGGGGCACATTAAATTTCAAAATCATATAAGCACTTGCCGCTTGAGAGAAATAGAACACTAAACTTTTCAAATTATCACACTGCACACTGGCCACTTCCATGCGACAAATACATTCATCACCTTTCACTAAAATGTCATTTACTTGAGTTTGGGGTAGTATAGGAGGTTAGTTAATTGCCTTTTTGGTCAATCTCAACAATTCAAATCCAGATCTTAAAAAGAAGTCACAAAGGTCAAATACAGTCAAAGTAGATCAAAACTGATTTTAAATAAACAGTCTCTTCTGCACCAAAGAAATTTAACAGTCATCTGGTCATTCCTGACCACCAAAATTTATGATGGATGACTAGAAATTATGTCATGGTTGTCCTTTAGACTACCCAATGTGTTTGCCTGAAAAGCAAAAATAAGGAAAAGCCCACAATTCTGCTACTAAAGGCAGCCCGATAGTGATTTATTACCACCAATTTCTTCTTCACAATTTGGCTAGAAGACCAAGAAACAAACATAGCTCTGTAGAATCTAATAAATGACTTTCAACTTGACCTTTTAACCTAAAGAGGGTGTTAGAAACAGCATTGTAGTCCCTTGGGTAAAAGCAGAGGTAAAGAAGAGAAACTGCTTTCATATTTTACTATTGAAATTGGAATCTTAGCTTGCACTGTGAATAACTTTATTCAATACTGTATGTGAGGAAAAGGTTGTTTTTAATAATAATTGCATTACTGTCCTAATTATTAACTAAACTGCTTTTAGACTGAGAGGGGGTTATAATTCTTCTTTTCTTTTATACATTGCATTTGTCTAAAGGCATTAAACTTCAGCTGGACTTTTAAACCAATTGAACAAAGACCCAAAGAGTCTTCACGTGCACTTTACTTAGACGAACACAACTTTCCATTATTTCCACTATGTTACTTGGTTATTGAGTAATTGGACCGCATACCTGGCATTGCAATAGGCCTACATATGACCTACATGTACACACTAGCCTGTCATTTAAATGTCAGTAACTCAAGTAACGAACATTGTAGGAGGGTAGTGTAATAGCCTTTTTGGTTCGTCTGATCAAGACAAATCTTGACGTCACAAAAAAGTCACAAAAAAGTCACAAAGGTCAAAAGGTCAAATGAGGTCAAGGGGGTCATCACGTGCATTTCACTTAGACGAACACAAATCTCCATTACACCACCCCTCTAAAATGTTTCAGTGGCAAGATATCAACAAAACATTACTTTTTGACCTTTTGACCCTTTCCAATTATTTTGGTTAATGTACCAACATTTTCACCTCCTACCAATCTAACTTATCCTAAAATGATGCCACTGCTTGAACAACGGATACTGAGTTACAGCTACTAACAGAAATTCAGTTTTTGGCCTCTGGTGATCACCAGTGACCTTTGACCTCCACCAAAAACGATAGGGCACATCTACTCCACAACATCTACATACATACCAAGTTTGAAAAAAATTGATCACTCGGTTATTGAGTTATCGCACCACATACCTCGCATTCCAATCCGTCACATACACACACACACACACATACACACACACACACACACACATACATACGCCAAGGTGACTGCATAGGTTCCTTTGTTACACAAGGAACCAAAAACAGGAAATTTCCCTAACTCTCACATCTTTTGGTTTGAAGTAGCCAGGAAAAAAGGACCACACTTACATGCTAGTTTACAGCATCGTGCAATGCAGAAAAGACAGAAATACAAAGCAACATTACAGTGAATGTTAACATTAACAGAATAATTTAGCAATGCTTTGTTCTTAGCTTGAAATTGTTACTGCACAATGAAAATGAGCAAACCCCACAAAAGAATGACCAAATAAGCAATGCATTTGATACATATCACTTGTATCCTGAGGCACAAGTTGACATTTGTACTTGTAGTATCACTACAAATTGGCTTGCGTCACACATTGATTCAAAGTACTTGAATTCCATTTCGATTCCAGAGGTTGGCCTTATCTAACCATCATTTGAATCACTAAAGTCCAAGAAATCTATGTAAAACCAGTTAAGGGTTTTGCACAGTTGATCTCTTTGTAAAGCAAAATTATTATGCTGCGTAAGTCACCCCCTACAGTTCACCAACTCAACACAAGACAAATGACGTTCGTCCTTAGTTTTTGAATAACAGATTACAGAAAATTTCCATTTATCATTTAATGGATTTGCATTCGGGTAGATAGTCTCACTTCATGCAATGAAATCCGCTAATAATATCATTGCATTTTAGTAGTTCTTCTTCTTTGTATTTTACTAATAAAAACTTGATGTGGTTAGTTAGATGAGGGGTTACAGCTTAGTTTCTAACACATTGATTTCAGTCAGGCTAGTCTCTATCACAGTTATGGCTCACTGGAGTACATTAAGAGTATGAACATAAGAAATGTGGATACCTCCCTCTGCAGTCTTTCTATATTCCGTAAATTACTTGCCCCAATTATTTTTCACAAAATTTGGTCAGTTTGTTTTAACAAATTTACTTATTAGTTAATCCTTGTCACATAACTTCAATGAGGTGCAATTACAACTGAATGACTGAATCAATATGCCTTACAAAGAGAGCAGTATAAATACAAGCCACAATTAATATTCTGCAAGCAAAAAAGCCTTTAGCTTGCCCAATGAGATGTTCAGAATCAAGGAATGGATGAGGAGTACACATAAATAAACACAGGCAGGCTAGGGATAAAATAAAAGCAAAGTGGGTAGAGAGAGATATGAGCTGTACAGCAACTGTGGTCCAATATGTGTCTGTTCACTGCAATTTGAGGTAGGCTAACATGAGGTATCTCCCAAATAAAACCTACATTTTCTACTTTCCATGCAAAAAAGGAATCAACACTGCTTGAATGTTTTTCAAGTCAAAACTATAGTAACATGTTAGTTAGTTAGTTATTTAGTTGGGGCTTAACGACACATCAACAACACAAATGCGTTATATAGTGTCATTCAAGTAAGAGAAAGTTACATTGTTGAGGTAAAGCTAACTAGATAAGGTAAAGGCACAGTAGCAAAAGGAAACTGAAAGGGAAAAACCTAAATAAAAATATTTGATTAAGTTTATTACATTCTGCCACCATAGTCTAAACTTCTCTTCCAAAACCAGACTTTCCATAGTAAGAGAAATTTGAGGTTAAGAAACACTGTCCAGTGGAAGGTGTAAGGGGAGCAGTGTCCCACTTCCCTTTGAAAATTTTTCAAGACAGCAAATGCAGTAATATCAGCTTTGAATTTTTGTTGGGCACTTTTTATAATAAGACATTTAGCCTATATATTTGGCCAATATTCACCATACGGACTGCAAAATTTAAATGATGAAATTCTTTTTGGATGATAATTGTTGTAAAACAGATCTTGAGATTGACATCAATTGACCTTCTGGAGCAAGTTAAAGCATTTGAAAAGCATGAATATCATCACCCACCTTACTGAGATTTACCTTGTATTGTTAAAATATAAGTTCAGTTACAGGGACAATCCTCTCACCCCAAACTACACTTCTAGTATAGGGTAACAGAAACTCTCAATTGGCTCAGCTTTTTGACTGACTGCTTACTCAAACAATGCAGAGTACCAAAGCTTATATTTCACAGCATGAACTGTTCTGAGATTGTTTTGATAAAACACCTTCAGCTTTCTATACTCACCCTGAAGCAATAAAATAAGACTGTGTCTGAATGAAGGTGAATTTCAGACAATTGTGGGAGGGGCTTAATTAAGAAGGTTGGGAGAATTGGCACTATTTGGGATGAGAAAATTGGGCCTTTAAGTTAGATGGAGTTTTAAGGCCCAGTTTCCAACCAATTGGGACAAGTCTAGGTGGCCACCACCTTTTTCCAGTTGTGGCTCACTGGTTTGTTTTCTCTACTCCATTACTTATGCTGAGCACCAAGCACAATGGCAGTAGGTTCCATTTGTAAAGTCTTCAGTATGCACTGCCAGGACTCAAGCTCCTGACCTCCGAACTGCAGGTCTGATGTTCTAACCACTTGACAATGCAGTGGTCATGTATTTTTAAGACACCTGTATCCCACCTCTATGCTGACATGCTGCCATTGACCCAAAGAGAAACTTGACCAAAAAAGCTGACTGATGAAATGATAAACTAATAGTAGGAAAATCCCTCTGGGTGACCTACATTAAGAAATGCACAGACACCATTCAAAGAAAACAAAGGTAGGTGGCTGAGTTAGTTTGCTCAAAGGGTGTTTGCAGTCCAGGACAGATTATATTCAGCATCAATCTGAGGTACTTTGAACTCAAACAAAGTAAGTGGGTAATATCTCTTTATATTCAACACTACATGCAGTGTGCATGTGCCATGCAAAGCAACATTTCAGTGCAACTCCCAGGGAAACTGCACCAGTTCAACACATATTTCCAAGCAAATCCATTTTTAGAACCTTATTTAAACTTACCTGGACTTCATACAAATGGGCAATATGGAACTTGACTGTAAGAGAAAAGATAGCAAAACCTGTCAGGTAACTTGCATGATGAAAATCAATTCAGGGGAGAAAATGTTAATAAAACAAGATATGACACATTACTGTAAAAATTAAGAAGATGTGATACTTGTATAATCAACAGTATAACAAAATGGAAATTGTTTCCACCCTCACCAACTCCCACCTAACTCTTATGCAGACAAAAATACACACAGAAATATGAGTACAAAACTTAGAAAAAAAAAATCTTTTTAAACCATATAATCTGGCTATCATCTCAACTAATACATCCTATGCAAAATAAACACTTAGTGAAAGTTTATGGCCATCAATGTAACTTTTTAACTGTAAACATCCTGAAGGATTATACTATACTTTACCACACAGAATACGGTGTGTTATAATGAACAGAAATGTGTACACAGATCTATTGACACATATCACATATTTATAACAGTGTCAAATACATCTGTCTAGGACCAATCAAAACCATAACATTCATTACTGATCATGTTCCATATTTTGTCATGTGTCATCCCCACTCAATTATCTGCTCCAAAAATCAAACCTGACTGTCTATTATTTCCAAATGTCATTTTCACATGTCATGTTAGTATTAATGGTGCAGTAGCTATAGTTCTGATAACTGTTGACCAAACAACCTGAGGACACATTGAAATATGTTTAAGGGGACTCATATTTCATCTTCTGTAACCAAAATTTTCCCAATTCTTTGAAAATGGGGGAATAGTCTATCTCAGCAGAAGTGTGTCCACAAAAATGTGGTCTCCCTCCAGGTGACATGACAACAATGCAAGTCATTCCATGCACCAGTAAACATGCATCTCATAACATACCAGAACTTCAAGTAAAAGTTTATTCAATATGCAATTAGAATGGATATTTTTTTTTTTTTCATATTGAGGGGAATGCATACCTCATTTCATAACAGAGGAAATGAGAAACATCTGCTGATTTTCAATTTTAAGTGCAAAATTGAATTTTATCTGCTATTGTTAATTACTCACCAGCCACAGTCCAGCTTGGTGTGCAATGTGGACTATTTTTTAGTAAACATCTACTAAAAATTTCCAACACTCTCCCCTCCTGTGGGTTTGGGGTTGTAGAAAATGCCCATTGTATTCCCTGCCTGTCATGAAATGTGACTAATGGGGAGGACTTAGACATATTTAAACCAAACTGAACTTTAAAACCTCATATCTAGCTGACAACATGTAACACATTTGTGTTGGCATGTCATCATTCAAATCTGATCTAAATACTGTAACCTACTTCAAAAACATACACCCATCTATGTAGAGTCCTTCATGAATGCCAAAATCACAGCTGTCCTTGAATGGAATGTCAAACATATAATGGCTGACCTTGATTAATAAATTTTCATATCACACACTTCAGAAAATTTAGGAGGGTGGTAGGTGTGCTGTTTAAAAGAATTATATGAGCTCCAAATCTTCATTTAGGTGTGGAAAATATCACTCTCCTCACAAAGATTTGAGGTGAGCGATAGTGGACAATCACTCTCGCACACCTTAATATTGAAGGACTGTAATGAATAAGTAAGACATTGTGAGAACCTCCTCCTATATCTCACATTAGCATAAATGTGTAGGTCCAGTTACTATGACATTTGTATTAACAGTATCCAAATGTTCTTCATTTGACAGAATTTAGATGGGATTGTGCCTGTCCCTACAAAATAACATAATTTTCTCTCCATGAAATAACCTTTTTCCATCCATGTAAAAGACCTTTAACACAGTCCATTAAAAAAGTGCCTGCACTGTGCTATATAATGGTAACATTGACAAAGAGTGCTCATAAGTATATGACACCTAAAAAGGTAACACCCTTTTTCTTCCAAAAAAATTTTGATGGTATTGTTCTTTTTTACATTTTTGTATGTTCTAAGCATGTTCACAAGTGAACAGTGTCCACCTTGACAGTTCCAAACTTAGAAATCAAAACAATGGAATGCTTAGATACAGGCAACAAGCACAACAAAACCATGTAGGTGTATGACTTAGCTTGAACAATGGAAATAACCTAACACATCACCAAAGGGGAAACCCCTGTTTCCTGAATATTTCAACATCAGTTCACAGTAATGAACACCTTTTGCAATAAATGCAAACACTTAATTGAAATCTTTGTTGAGGGTGAATCCAGATTACATGCAAACAAGTTAGCAATAAAGTTAAAAATAACAACAATCACTGTCTTCACAATGATTTTCACTATAAACCAAAGGTTTTTTTATAAAGTAGTAATAAGCTTTGCCAGATTTTTAAATAACTGTTAAAAAATACTAGGGTACTTGGGTTCCTCACAATTGACTTATGACACATTCCACCTATTGAATTCATGCTTGTCTGAAGAAATACATTATGAGGCATACTATCCCCAAAAACGTTATTATGCTGACCAAGCAAAGTCATTGCCCATACGTTTTGCAAACAATCCTTAACAGTGATGGGAGGGTCTCTGAAAAGTGAAAGGCCACTAACCAGGAGTGTTACATAAGGCAAAATCATCTCTTTTGTTTGTGCAACAATAGCATACACCTAGTTGCACCTTGAGCAATGAATATGTGTCACTGTTTTAAAAATTTCAAGAGCAAAGTTTGATCTGGTACATATAAGCTCAGTTTTTTTTTTTAAATAATTCATGAACAGTTTGAAGAAACATAACATTTAAAGGGCTTTATCTACTTGACTAAAATAGCTCAAAAGTAACTTAATCTTCTTATACTATAATCTCACATATACCACACACTGAAGGAACCATTGTTGTATCTTTCAGCTAGGTCATTGTTGGTGTTTAAATTTTGATTCACCTCAGATCCCATGGTTCTGCAATTTTAAACACCTTGTTTGTGGCAGGTAACAGTGTCTTACAGTGCTAATGACCGATACTTTTGCTTCACATCAACAAGAGGCAAGCGATACTCCACTAACATTGCAACAGTTATTGGTATGTAAATTATTTGACCTTGTTACTATGGTAGTAACCCAACCAACCTAACTCAGGGTACTTGAAAACACCGGCCAGAAAATACAGTGACATTACGGTACATGTGTGTTTTGCCTTAGTTTAAACACTGGGTAATACTAAGTCTCACAGGATGCATGATCGAGACTAAGCCTTTAAAGAGGCTCATTGAGTTGATATAGATAACCTAATGAGAGTCTCAAAGGGTCACTACCACATAACAATGCCTTAAGTGAGCATAACAAGTCAAGTTTCAAGTCCAAAAGTCACAGAAAACGTTAAATTTTGAATTTTCTAGTGTCCTGACTTGTAACGGTTTTGCACATAATTTGGAAAAGTGTCTGGTCACGAATTTTTGAAAACAGACTTAACTGTTAATTACTCACTCATAAAAGTTATTTGTATGTAGGGTATGGGGATTGTCTAAGTTTGACCATTTGTCATTGGTTTGTGAAGAAAACTTAACAGGTTTGGAAAAATTTGTTGAATTTCATGAACCAACTCAACGAGCCGCTTTAAATCTCAGTATCTGTCTTATCAAAATCACACAGTTTGTCTACAGACCTGCTTAAATACTTTTCATAGCAAGTGTAGAATATGTAACTGATATGAAGCACATCATCCAACATCTGCAAACAATTACAGAAATGGTCCAATTTTGCTTAATTTATGAGCTCAAATTGAGCTACCCCTTGACTGCTAATTGGCTTTGATAAATGAATATTCATATTGCATAATGAAGCTTCAGGTTTTTTGCAGTAAGTGAAAAGGACTGCCTTCTAGAGTGAGTTTAACCTAGGATGGACCATACACTAACTAAATTCATATAGACTTTGTTTATTTGAAGAGCATTTTTTTGTTGTTGGATATTGTGATCTACATGAATAGTTAAGAGCATACAGTTTTTACACAATTTGACCAAGAATTCCGGCAAACATTTGCTGACATTAATATTAATGAGTGCAGACAAAATTTGTGCCTGAATAATCAGTGGTGGTTCTACAGAGGGTGCTTGAGAGAGTAAATAACACCCTCTCCTGAGACTAAATGTTTTACCCAGAGATATGCTAAAACCTCAGAGCTTCCAGAATTAATGAGCCCTTTGGCCTGGTAAATTGCTGGGTTAATTGCTTAATTGCTGTGTCCCAAAATTTTTTCCCTACTTTATCCTTTGCCTTCGGTTTTCTCCCTCCCCCCAATTTTGACATTCTGGCACCCCTACTGAGAAATACATATCACAGGGCTGGCAATATGTAAGCTGCCAATCAGTGTTGCTTCTTCTTCTTATTCTGCCAATCTGCTATGCATAAGTGTTTCATATTTTCACTACTGGCGTTTACAAGCCATGAAACAAACACACAAGTTTAGCTTGCATATGGGTTAAAACACAATTTGAACAACCTTCCCTCTGTACACAACAGTCAAAGTAACAGGTCACAATATTTCATTAAAGGATTGTAAACCAAAACATTTCATTTGGAATTTCTGTTATCCCAGTAGCACTTTCTGCATTTAGTGGTCATATGGCTCCAATTGAAGATCAAACCACAAAGGAGAGTCAGAGTTCAAAGTTGAACTCAACTTTTTGGGAAGTTCTCTAATGACAGAACTGGCAAGGTTATATCCAAACTGCTTCCAATGTCCAGGCTTGGGTACAGATAATATAAATATTAATGGCCTCCTTAACAACACTTTCAAACCATTTACTCTCGCAATTCAAAATTTCTTCCAAAAGTGCAGAAGGTTTGATTTACAATCCTATATGACCTGGAAAAATACCTAATACATTCTTTGAAAAAATGCACTTAGAATATGAAAGCTAAATAGAGGCAAGAATCTATCAACCAATAGGTAATAAGAAACTTATGGTACTATACTTTTCAACTTATACTATGGATTATCAGAGACTTCTAGAACTGCATGTCTTAACTTAACTACCATTGTCCTCTATGGTAATACTTACTCTCTGGCTTCGTTAATGAGCACACTGTGTTGTCAATTAGGGCAAGCTGATAATGTTTCAGACTCGAGTCATAGTCCCCATTAACTTTGAACATATGTCCTAAGCGCAGATGAACTTCGTTGGCTCGACTGAATCCCGGATCAATGTACAACACTTGCTGGAAAGCTCTGATGGCCCTGCACAGAAAAATAGAAACTCCATTCAATATTTCCAAACACCATCCACCCAAACATGATTTAAACTACCCTGAATTAATTTCATTATTACTAGAGCTACAATGCAGGACAAATCTTACTTGGAAATAGATCTAATTTTTATGGCAGGGGAAAGGAGGGGTACTGTATATCAATGCAAAATATGGACAAGGCTAAAGAGTATTTGGAGAGGGTTTACAGTTGAAATGCTTATTAAAACAGGCAAATGCATCAAATTAATTATGAGACAGGAATCTAGTCTGAAAATGTTGGAGAAACAAATGAAAACTTGATCCACCTCAAAAAGAGCTAACATGACATGAATTCTAAGCTGAAAGCACTTTCCCCTGGAATGACTCAGAAACCAGTAAACAAACCCTTCCTTTATTTAACCATGACAAAAGTGTGACGACCTCTAAACTTGGCTTCTTAATCTTTGAATCTAAATTGGTCCAATGGTGGTAAAAATAGCCTTGGCATAGATACCATGTACTGATATCATTAACAGTGGTATTGTATTATACCTTGTACAGCTCACTTCATGAGTACAATCACATATTATGTCACTTAAAAACCCTCTAAAAAATTACTAAATCTACCAATTCAGAAAGAAATATTGTAGCTTGAGGCTATTTAGTAGTCTATGCAACTATGTTAATGAAGTTGACTGAAGGTTACATTCGAACTAGGTATTTTAAAAATGCCGCCTATAACTTTATGGTCATATTTTTTTTACTACAGTCATAAATTGAGGGTTTTTAAACCAGGTGCATGTCATATTCATTACTCAACCTAGTATTTTGCCTGTGTACAATACCTCTGTGTAGAACTGGTTCTAAAGGAGCTCTATCACTGATGCCACACAATGCATAACATAAAGACAAATAGGCAGACAGAAAGATGGAAGAAGACATGTACACCCGTACTCTTCATTAATTGCAAAATATGAAGAAAGTACCACAGTGTTACTGGTACTGCCATGTTATCATACACTCTGTACGATAAGCACACAAGGCTAGAAGCAACAGGTGAATAGATAACATGTTGATTAATAATGAACTATGCTACGAAAAGACTACAGTACTCTAGTTACTTACAGAATTGTCAGTTTCCAATCAACCAAAAAGCGTTGAATACTAGGGCTGTAAATCCCCATGCTTCAAACATAGCAATAAGATTACAGTTTAAATTCAACAAGCTCTCCAATTTCTAGTAAGACCTCACCTTTTTGGAACAATTTCTATGAACAACTGGAAATATTTCCTACGTTATGTAACATTAACTGCTGCTTCCTGTATTAACTGAAACTTAAACTACACTATAGAAGGGTAGCTCATTATGCTATTCAATCCTTACCGTTGATGATTGCTTTTAAAACCACTTACATAAAACTACTAAATGTTCAAAAAGTAGTGAAAACCATATTTTACTAATAAAGCAAATATACAAATTCCTGATTCAAAGAAAATATACAGTGCATACTACTATAGTTGAACCAAGATAAATACTCAAATGAAATATCTGAAAAAGAGAATTTTGAGGATAACAACTGATCGTGATAAAGAACTGCATAGAGTCTAGACAAATGAACCAATAAATAGTCAAAAGGAAATAAATTGTAGCAAGATTTAATCCCAATAATTCAAAACAAACCTTATGTCACCAGATTCATTTTGTTCCTCAACAGATAATTCCATGAATAAACCACAATTTGAAGAATTCTTTTCTAGTAGTAAATACAAATCTTCAGGATGAGTTATCTTTACTGCTGAATACAAGTAATCCATTAATGCAATTAATGAAAAGTGTTTAACTGCACGTAGACTTTACCAGAGTTCTTTCAGGAAACCCAATGGGAAATACCCAACCAGTTTTAACCATTTAATGTTCTAAAAATATGTAATGACTAACTCACCAATAATACCTACAAATTTGTACTGTGTAATATAAACCTGTCTGTGACGTTTTCTAACAGGAAAAGCTTATCGCCAGCAGACCACTCACTATTTACTATCAATTCACAGGAAACAATTGCACGTTGCAAATACTCTACATACGCCTCATCACCTGAAACACCTCCCACACATAGTGAACAGATAAAAAATAATAACAGACACATTCCTACAGGATAAGATGACTCCTAATGAACATGACATTGACAGCTTCCGCTCAACATTGCACAAACCACAGAGGTTATCCACTAATCATGTCAACGCCAACACAAAAGAATAATTATGTTTTTAAAGAAGCATGTTCTAGTTATAAGTGATACTCCACCTTAAACAAGTGATGAACTGTAAGTGAAAGTTCACATTCACATTAACTAGTCAATAAAGTAGTTCCCGTTTTGAATCCTGTCATTTCATATGCTTCAGACCTTCATTCTTTTAAAAGAAATTTAATTTAGAAGACAAAGACCATTCCTTTTTGTTGTTTAAGGTCAAGTCTTTACCAACCACTGAAGGTTCTTTTGCAAAGTTCACATACTCATGCTCTAAAAGGTAACTTAAATGTTATGTATTTATGGCACAAAGTTTACAGAGAATATCTTTGAGTTTGATGTGACATTCATTGTCAAGAAAGGAAAAGAAAAATACAAATATATTCATGGATTTTTCTTCCAAGTAGCACAACCTCAAAATTTTTAGCAATTGAACATAATGATATGCATAACACAGTAACTGAGGACCTTGAAAAAAAGATTTTACCCCTTACTGTCTGAGATGCTCTTTTTTAGTAACCCATTAGCTTTTATAAGTTATAGATTTCCAAGGTGTGCTACAAATAAAACTGCTCTGGAAATTGAGGAGTGTGCTATAGGTATTTTATTAGACTTCAATAGATTTACATGAGCTTCCATTCTTCTACTAGGTATGCTAAAAATCACACTCCTCACAGTGATTTGAGGCAAGTGTTTGTGTGCAACTGTACTTGCATGACCTCAAAATTCAAGGCCTGGTAACCCTGACTATGAACAGTAGTAAACACATGATATGTAACAGGAAAAGGCAGCGAACAGGGGGACCTCTGACTGGGATGGAGGGAAACAATCTTACAAACTAGGTACAGAACTCTCTGTCCTTTTTCAAGGAACGAAATAATGTTAGTGCATTGATTCACAGAAAATTACTCAAAAATTCTTTAATGAGTCTTTGGTTTTTATAAGTACTGCAACTTCTGCTAAACAAAATAAGAATTGGTTCGCAATTGACAATTCTTGCGAGTCAAATTGCTATGCAAACCCAGCTATTTTGTCCCTTGCTTTGTTCTGAATACAAATTGAGGAGGAATAATTTATCCAGTATCCCATCGCAATTTGCTGCACAAACAGGCCAAGTTGCTACACAAATGAAAAATTGTGTAGCAATTTTTTGTGTGCATAACCCTCCCATTTTTACAAACAAAGTTTGCGTGAAACGTGTGTGAAAGACCTAAAAAATTATCAAAACTGCTATGCAAAATCTGAATGGTAAATTATTCCCTGGATAGGAATACTTCTTTTGATGGGTTAGCATAAGATCTTATCATGAAAAATCTTTAACCTAAGCCAAAATTTACCTGTCTGTTCCTTCATGTTTACAAACCCCCGCTTCCACTACCATTTTTATGCTACAAAACATTTAACTTAAGGAATAAGTTTTGCACTTGCTATGCAAAGCTAAGATTTCACGGGACTTTGCCAAAGGACACAACACCCCAAAGGATGTGTTTCTGTTTTGGTGAGTACCACGGTACTGTATACAGGTATATCAAAATTTAAGGGAAAGAAGATAACAGGACTCACTCAAGATCCACTGATTTTTGATTGCCCCACCAGGGATCCAATCAAACATGTTGGATCTCAGTTTGTATTATGAACAAAAACTGGATCCATCATGTTCACTCAAAACATGGACATGGCTCTAGAAAAATGAGACAACTGAGGGACATCAAAACTGTGATCCACAGTACTATATCAAATGAGAACACCCCCAATGCCTTTACCATACAGTCTCACTGATGCCATTTACAACTGAGACTCCTAGAATTAAATTCACGACTGCAAAAAGGTCTGACAGCAGGAGATAATCATTTTGTAACGTATACCAAAATACAATACTTAAACCTGCTGCTATTTACAACTTGCTGCTTATCGATACAATTGATTTTATTTATCATTTTGTGATGAGATGGCAAAACAAACATACCATTATGGTAAACCTGACCAGAGTTGCCTGTTTATTATTAATGTACATGGCTAGACACACACTTGAGGGGTGTCTTTCTCTGCAATCTCCAGAAACCAAGTCATCTGGACTTTGAGCTTAATCATTTCATACATGAAAAATTTTTTCAGAGTTACAACTGTGCTTGAACATGGTGGCATACATGTAGGCTTAGTTTCAATTCTTTGAATTTCTTCAATTCTCCTTCATACAGGCTCAGCTGGATTGTTATTGCCCAGTGTCTGCCTGCTGCACTTCTTGTGTGCAATTGTGTGAAGTAAAATTTGGAAGCAATGATTCAATGCAAGGCAGAAAAAAATTACTCTTAACATGAATGTACCAACCTTTCCAGGAGTATTTGCTGTGTTGGTTCTAGTAAGTTATTTCTATGTGGTGAATAGTGATCCTTGCTTGATGAACTCTTTTTATCTTCTCTCACCACCTAAAACACACACATGTATTCCTACTGCAGTACTAATTAACAACAGTCCAAAGTAGACATATTGATTCTCAAGCCACACATTTCCAGCCTAACAAACTTTCAAAAGAGAATACTGGACTTTCATTGGCTACTTTCAACTAGTTTAAAACCACAAGATTTTATTCCATTACTTCTAGCAGATTGTACTTATCTTGAAGGGACACTTGACTATTCAAACTAGACAATAGACTTGGTACTGGTCAGCCCAGACCATTTGTGTACAGTGAGACAAAGTGACAACAGAAATGGTTCACATTTTTTTGGCCTTTATCTTACCACAGGAATGCTTGGGTAAATGTAACACAATAAGTGATAAGAAGACAGCAACACAAAGAAATCTAACTACCAGAGAAACTGGTCCTTTATATCAATGAAAAGTGGGTGTTCCTAGAGATTCATCCAGCCCTTTTTATGGAAGGAACTGGACCCTAGATATAAAGATGGTAGCAGTTCATTGTTGTTACACATTCTTCATTAGAAATGAAGTTGTACATGAAGCCTGCTAAGAATAAAACTAGGCAACGCACTTAAAATGAATTTTACATTTACTCAAAAATCCTTCAATATATATTGAAGCCTCTTCCCTTAGAAATGGAAGTACCTCTGCTGAATGACAATGTAAATATTACTCCACCTTGGGTTATCCATCTTATTTGACCATGAGCAGTTTGAGGAGTAGGGAAGCAGTGGAGTTGCATGAGAAGGCTTTCACATCTTTCACCTGGGTATGACATGTAAACCAGCTACTACACCAGGAATATTGTACTGCTCCCTTCATGACTGTGGGCAGAAATTGGCCCATGATCACAATGTTGTCAAGTAACAATGTAAAACAGCATATACTGTATTGGCAAAGAGAAGGTATGTAAAGGGTGTGAGATAGTCCATCTAACCCTCTTCCCTTACCTCCAACAACCCCCACCCAGAAAATGCATGATTGCATGAGTGCAAAAAAAAATGGAAGCCCCCATCCTTTACCTAAGATGTAATGGTATATCACAAAAAGTGATGAATGAAATTTTACACACCATCTGATGTGACATCAGCACTATTTTTAGTTAATTAACACTTCATATGACCCAATTAAAATAACCATGCAGACCACATGTTAAATACAATCACTATTTAAAAGGAAATCATATTGTTCAACAGCCTGATGAGGTAAAATTCCATTTAATGTTATAGACTACCATGAAAGATTCTTGAGAATAATTTGACAATATTTTTCTCACCCAATTGTGAAAGTTGGTTAGTTTAGCTTGAACACATATTTTTGTCCTAAAATATCATGAAAGACACTTATTTGGGCACTAGCCTGATGCACATGGGAGGGAAAGAAGGGGGGGGGGGGCTGGGTTCAAGTTGTGGCTTGATTTTTCTCTCTCCATTTGCTTCTTTTCCCTTCTGTGAAACTGCTATGCCAGCACATGGGATTGATTTCAATTTCATGATCAAAAACTGGATTTCCAGATGCAACTTTCGACCTTAACATATATATATATATACAGAGAGAGAGAGAGATATAAAATACATAGCAACCTGACAGATGTAGGAACACAAGTGATTTCATGGTTTAATGAACAGTAACTTCGGGGTGCATTCCACTAATAGTACACTGTAGCAGAAAACAGTACCACGACAATGGTCAAGATTGTAAGTAGGAAACAGAAGGAGGGGTTTGCTAAGAACATGTGTTGACATTTAAGGCAAGGGGCATTTTACTAAATGTTTAATTGCACAAGGATTCATCTAGCCATTAGTCACTACATAATGACAGCCCTAGTTATGGTAATATTTCAGACTTGACCTGTAACTGAAGTTTCTAGAGCAACACCGTAACCTCTCCTTAAACTGCTAATAATGTTTGAACTCATTTATTTTTTCATTGGAAGACATTCAATTAAAAAATACAGAAAAAGTCTCCTGTGGAGAGCAAATCAATATTTTCTTTGAAAGGAGAACAAAAGAAAAGTGTTGCTACTGGCAAGGCTGGAGATAATCAAGTACACTAATAAGAGAAAGTTCAGGTCAAACTTTGTTTTCAGCTGATAACAACCATGCAATGATTATATCATTTAGGAATGCTACATGCAAAATTGTCTCAAAATTATTAGTAACCACTTTTTGCTTCAAACTTTTGGTATTTCATGCCTTCTGTTTCATTATGCCTTCATGTAGATAACCACGTAGCCTAGATATGTCTTGCTATACAATGATATGTACAGAGGATTCACATTTTAAACTGTACAAAGAAATCACATGCTTCAAAAGAGATTGAAATCCTTGACTGGATGTAACCTTTCAAGGTTGTGACCAACATCATCCAAACACCCACACAATTGACTGGCCTAGTCAAGGACATCCCTGGCTTATTGAGCTCTGTTGGCTGTCATTACTTCACAAAGGGAGAACTACTAGCATTGAGTGAGAGGATGAAATGATGGAGAAAGATTGCATGACAGCAACTACTAAATGAGTACAGATGAATGTGATGCATTAGCGAGATATTACAGTTATATATTACTTAAAATATATTACTATCACAGCTGTACTGCATACAACATGGGGAGGGATTTCAAACAGGAGATTTGAAGCTTGCTCCTAAGCCTTATCCTGGGCTAGTATACAGAACAAATTACATGAGGCCTGTATAGACAGGCTCAATAAATACTTCACACAGTAACTTGTCACAGAAATAGACATTAAAAATAGACATTAAAATCTATCTGTGAGTAGCATGCACAAAAAATTACGAAGTGTATAGCCAATTCATTTGTTCAATAGGAGACCCACCTATAAACATTTGTTTATTTCAAGTAGTAATTATGTTATTATAAAGGTGACAAATGTCTTGTTGTAATTTGTTTGTTTGTTTGTTTGCTTTGTTTTAAAATGTAGGTCTATCATTCTCTTATTATGCCCTGGCTAACAGAGCACCTGCTTTATTTTGAACCCTCAAGGCTGGGCACACTTACTGACCCATATTTTGAGAAAACTTTAGAGCTGTCCATTCAATATGTGTATGACTTTTGATGTTTTGTGGAAGAAAATAAGTTAGCAGAGATGGTAATTTCAAAGCTTTCCAGTGTGCATAGGTCTCAGTTTATTCTATGAAATCTCTCATTTCTCAGTTTTATGACAGAGAGAGCCATCAACACGTGGAGCCTGAAGAGTTCAAACAGTGCTCTGCCTCTTAATGGTTTATAATAGTAAATAATAAAAGAACTTATACAGCACTAAAATCTACAAAATATTCAATAGTGCTGCACAACCCTAACAAATTAAAAGCCAACTTGAAAGAGTGAGTCTTTAAACTTGACTGTCCTAGAGAAGGAGAACTTCTAAAAGAATTGGGCAAAAACTATTAGTGCATGGTTGAAAAATCTGAAAAGACTTTGTCTTCACAAATTAAATAATAAATTAGGTTTTAACATTTGGAGCAAAATTCTGATGTCGCATCGTAGCACGCTATTACACACATTCTCCAAATGTCCCCCCAAATTATCCTGATTGGAGAATCAAACATCTTTTGAAATGGCTTCTCTTTTTTAATCCATCCTTTCACTGTTTATGTTGATAAATCTCAATTCTCCTTACTTTTTGCTAGTTGACAATAAGGATGAAAGGCATGCTTCATTAATTTTTGATATTAAATGCACATGCTGATATTCCAAGTCGATTTTTGTATCTCCCCAACTGCAGTTTCCACTTGACGTAGTGAAGTTCCTTAATACAAGTTTCACATTAAATCAGTGGTTTGCCATCAGATTTCTTCTAAACTTGCATATTTTATAGTCCAGAAATATTTTTCTCCAAACTGTGACATTTTTTGATACAGATCAATGAACGGCAGCAATCAACGAAAGTTTGCCAAATATAGATAAATTGGGAAGCAGAGCCTCATGGGTTGAGGATCTCAAAAGGTGTAAAATTCCAGCTAAATTTACCTCAAATTTAGAATGACTTGCGTCACACCATCAAGCCAGATAGCATGCTGTTGCATTTCAAACCACAGTCTGTTTGAGCTTGCACATTACACGTGAAAGTGAAGATTATCTACTCTCAAAATGGTGGACAGAGTTTAAACCCCCAAGGGAACAAGTCAGCTGGAAAAGAATACTACCTCTTAAGATTTTAAAGGGCAAGAGCAGTCACCCAAGCTTGAACTAGTGTAGTAGACTATCCCATTTCATGATTGGCTATTGGGAGTAATGAAACAATGTTTTTTCTCCTGAAATGTGAAATTTACTCATATTGAAGTTCTTGGTTAAACTATATGCAACATTGAAGTCCTAAAATATTATGAAGGATACTTTGAAGGGAAGAAGAAAACTATGAGATTTAGCTGTTAATTGCTTCACTGCTCTAGCCTTTTAACTCTTAGATTTTCTAGTCTTCAATTCTCACTTCTCAAAATAGTTCTTAATGGTAGGTGTTGTTTTTGGTCCAATGGACATGCCTCTATCAAGAGTGACCTAGGAATACACTGCTTTTGTATTATAGTTCCATTGGTTTTAACAAACAACCCCAAACTATACTTACAAGCATAATTAGTTGCTCCGAACTGATTCGTGACAAAATTTATTTTTGTCCAAGAGCCACAATATTTCAGGACATACACCTATTGCATATTCACGGTAAACCAATTTAGACTCATAATTTTTCAGTGAACAGTGAGAAGAAAAAATATAGCCACATGACTCTCAAGAACCACTCATGAAATAGGGAAGATATTACACTAATCCAGGTTGAGGCAGGGTTCACACTAACGTAAGGGATTGCGGGAATCCCGCTTTTGTTTTCCGATTCCTGCACATAAGTAAATCTTGTGCAGGGAAATCCCACAAACATCTCTGCTCCAGCACAACAATAAATCTAATGCGGGCAGTCTTACACATACATGCTGTATTGAATACGTACAATGTGACTACGTACAGTGTCAGTTATCCAATATTACGTTGTAAGCTGTGGTTTCCCTCATGAATTTGTAATCAGTTCAATACATATTTTCATTCATATTTTCCTCTTGGATTTCATGTCCATCTGATCATTGAAGGGCAATGTTGGCCATGAATTTGTACGATTTTTTTTAATAAAAGAAAAAGAGCGAGTGAAGAAGGGAGTGAGGAGGCAAGTGCTAACGTTACTATCACTATCAGTGACACACAGGAACCACAAACGGCAAGGGGTACCTTAAGCACTGTGGGGAGTAGTTTTCCAACGGCCATTCTGACTAAGTCTATGATGCACTCTCAGTTCTCTTCTTGGAGAGCTTGGAATCGAGGGCAGGACCTCTTTGATGTTTGAATTCCTTCTCAAAGTAATTTACAGCAGGGTTGAGTTCCCCCCTTGATTTTAAAAATCCCTCTCAAACAATATTTGTGGGAAGGATGAGATCTCCCTCTGATTTTGAAAATCCGTCCAAAAAAATTTCTAGAGGGGGAATTTTCTCCCAGTTTCAATTCCTTTAATAATGGTAACACTGGGTTGGGGTCACTGCTTTCTTCTGTTAACATATTTTTATTGCAAAGGAAATTTGAATGTAGCAACACCTATCCTGATGTTGGAATGTCTGGACAAATGAAATACAAAGACAAATCTTCTCTTTATATCAAGTTGGTAGTCTGGCTTGTAATACCTTTCATAATGACCATGGATGAACTCTGAGAAACTTTTCAGAGGTTGATAACTTAAAACCAGAGTGCCGTCTGTAGGATCACTTTACTTTAGTACATAAACTGCATTGACACTAACAAACCCAATAGAAAAACTCTTGCGGAAACCCCTAAAATGACACCCAAGGACATCCCTAAATAAATCATCTTAGAAGCTAGCTATCGGGCTGTATTTCTCTGAGCTGGTAATGATCTAAAAACTGATCGTGTTTGAAGCAAGTTTAGTGACAAGAAAACAAGAGTGATCTCTCTAGATGTCCATCCCATCAAGGGAGGCTCTTCCTATGTCCATCCCACCATGCTTCTGACTTGCATTACAGCAGGTAGGGAGGGTTACATCATGTAAACAGAAGCTAAGGAGGAATGATGCAGTCTCCATTCACATTCCTGCAATTGGTAGGGCATTATAGAGAACTACAAGATGATTTGGTCTCATTAAATTTATTGGAAAAGATAGTGCTCTCAAGTGGTAGGGGAATATTTGTTCTTCAGTCCTATATATACACTGAGTAAAAATGTACCTTAAAAACATAATTTTTTATTTGAGAGAAGTAAAGGCGCTAGGAGAAAAGGATTATTACACTTTTGCGCAAACAAATTATGTGGGCAAGGCTGACTGAATCACTAATGATCAGAACTCTACAGTCTTGCCCCAAATTTACAGAATTCCTTCAAATTGTTACACTGTTCACATTCCTTTCTGGATGAGTATTTATGGGAGAATACATTTTAAAAAATAATGAACAAGAACTGTTTTCCAGGCAGAAATGAAAAGGAACATTAAATTTGTCATCTAAAATTTTGAATGCAAGGTCTTGACACTTGTAGCCCTAAACATTGAAGATTGTTATTACAGTTGTACTGATTTTTTCTCATTCACTTTAAATAAATACTTTGCAGCCTGCCTCATCCCTCTTGTCAGGAAAATGAAATCACAACCTTTCAACTACCAAATCCTCAGTATTTGCAAGTGTTTCCCAAGGAGAAGCAGAAGGACCCTGACAAAAACAGAAGTGACTCAATAGTGGCAGTCCCTTGATCAGATGATGGATACACTGTCCGAGTTTCACATAAGGACATAAACATGTTACCTCTAAAGTCAAATCATTCTGCGTGTATCTAGAGATATGCTTTCATCATTCCAGAGGCTCTATAGATCACAATATACAATGGTCAAAATAATTAACTTTTCTTTGCCTTCCACCACCAAATAGTTTCAATCCCTTTCCCAGCCATTTACTATCTTATTTCTAGCCCTCTTTAACCAATAGTTTTACCAGCCTGGATACACTCCACTCATCCTTCAACTCACACTCTAATTACCAGCATGTATAGTACCTTTTTTTTTTTTTTTTTTTTTTAATTGATGACTGCATAGTTCACACATTTGATACCACACAGACTGGGCTGATATCAAAATTCCTATAGTAACATTGTAAGTACCTGCAAAAAACACACTATGTACCCACATCAACCAGTTTTCATTAGCAAGAGCCTATAACTTCACTTGTGGAATGACAACAGTACAAGCAAGCAAGCCAATGCAATAAATTTTCATTCAGACCAAGCTCAAAATTCACAACACTTCCAGACAACTGTCTCTGCTGTCTTTTTCTTATGCTTTCATTTACAGCAACCAGCCAGTTGACAAAAATATCCTGACCTAGACGATGAATGGCACTTGATTAAAGCCGCCTGTTTCCCGTTGACCCACTGCAGGAGCTAGCTACAGAGAAACAGCAGAGATTCCACACATAATATACTTGGCTAGATGAAATCAGCTGTGTGATAGAATTCCTAGCAGCTGGCCAGCAATTGTCCATAGTTCTGTTTTCAAGGGAAAAGAACGCTGTTACAACATGGTGTACACAACAACCAGTTTTCAGCAAGACAGCTACTGTGTGTCTGCAGCTCATAATAGCTCAGCACAGGAGTTGTGCTGTACAGCTTACAACAACAGGCTGGAGATACTACAGCAGTGCAGACACAGTGTTGTGTTCATATACTAACATATACAGTGCTATGCAGGAAGTTTGCTTGTGCCTTCATAGTATATATATATATATATCATGAGTGAGTGAGCTTGTGGTATATGTGGCAATGAATGCTTGGGAAGGGGCAATGTAGGCACATGCATCGTGCATGCTTAAGTAAATCAGTGTATTGCATCTTTGGTCTCAGATTATGAGACCTAATTGAAAAACAGAAACGGTTCATTTGAAAAGTAGATTCTATGAATTCAAAAACAGGTTCTACTGAAATAATGATGAAACACTGCACTGAGGATAGGCAAAATAATTAAATGTAGGCTCTAATTCTAAAGAGAGGCATTTTTATTTAATGAAAATAAAACCATCTAAACATGTTTGTGGCTACGTTATTTCAATGAGAATTTCCTCCTCACTACACTACTGTATAAAAGAATCCAATCAGTGTGTGTGTTTAGTGGCTACAGGCAGCCACTAGTGGGGTCCATCAGCCTTAACTCATCTTATTTATTGTCTACATGAATTTCAAGCCCTCAAATTCAGTGAGACTAGTGGAATCAATATACAATTTAGTGTACATTCATCCATAATACAAGTAAGCAAGGAAACTGTAGACCCTAGTTATGGCCTTCTGAAATCAAACCATCACTAGCTGTTCGTGTCTGTCTATATGACCAATGATATAAAATGGTCTGTGAATAATTCTCAACTTCACTACATAAAATACTTAAACTATCTGTACCAAGAAGGGCATGCACTATATGTTCACAAACCAGTTAAACCATGAAAGCACTGTACTGCCTCTGAGGTCCTAACTCTGAGTATGTACTTCCAATGTTTAATTAACTGACAGTCTTGGAATGCAGCATAACATCAAACTTTATTAGCAACTTACAGTTGCATGATATGATACAGGATGCTCACAGACTTACTTTTTTCACTACAAACATGCCAAGGTTCAATGCAAGTTCACCATCCTTTTTTTTTTAAATTTTACTAAATGTTATGTGGTTAGGCTTATGATGATTGAAACAAAGCTGACTCCAAAGCCTAGATGTACATAACAAAAAGTAAATATGAATTCCATCTCATGCTGAGGTAATTTTTTTTATAACTATTAATTCACCAAATTTCATTAAGCCATCCTTTCCCTAACATCTCAATGGACCATTAACGATTCTGTATCACATGAATGTCTTTTTATATAGTTCAAACACTGCCTACTTAGAGAACAACCCCATTGTTTAGCACATGAAGTTTTTACAGTTTGGCCATCTCCAGGGAGAAGTTGCCCCCCCTCCTCATTGCAGGTTATATCATTTACACCTATTTATTTTCAAGATACCAATTTACTGATGGAAATGTGACCTAGAAAGATAAGTGCACCATCCATTCAAACCGAGCCATCTACTGTACAACGAAACATTTTTACAGACTTGAATGTGTACAATGGTACAAATACAAAACTGCATGCAACCAACAGCCCAGCCAGAACAAAGGCAATACAAAACCACTGACACTAGATGATGAACCAATAGTCACATTGAAACTAATTCATGTGCATCTTGAGTTTCTGGTCAAGCTACAGATATAAATGATGAACTTGTTTTGAACAATCATTAAACAAAAATGAAAATAAAAATGGAACAAAATTCGATTCAATTCAAAACTGACGTTAACACTTTCTGAGAACAAAGACAGAAGCAAGGAACCACTAAGATAATGTTTTGTTCCCCTAAATTCCTGGCAACCATTCAAGGCTCTGTGGTTCCATTCATTCCAGGGTGTCCGCATTACCAAACATTTCATGTGCTATGGAGCTATGTTTCAATTTGTCAAGTGCTTCTTTTCCTTGTTGAGAAATCAAATCCCTCATGACTGAAATCTGGAAGCAGGACAGGGATACAAAGGGATATTACTGAGCCAGTCATATAGTAAGTTTTGTGATGCTGTAATTCACATTATGAACAAAAGGGGTCTTGGTGTAAGGAGTAATAAATGATGCATCTAGATGAAGCGTCCCAGTTAAAATCAATATCCATTCCTATTGCTCTGAGAATGGTGCCTTCTGTACATAGAAGACTGAACCCCATATTCCCTATTCAGCATTATCGCAAATGCCTGCACCAAATACAATTTATACGGCAGGGTTTTCCCTGGGCCTTTTGAACGTCGCGCCCCGCGACGTTCAAGCTTCAAAATCAAGGAGGCCGCGACGTTCAAAAAACGGCCGCGATGTTCAGAATTGCTGCCAGCTAGCCTCCATAATTTTTCTTCTTTCTAGCTGTCAACATTTGCTTTTGTTGTTGTTAATACAATTAACAACAACATCATTGACTTATTTGTAAAACTGCAACTAACTTTTTTAACTTCCATGTAAATACCACTGCATGCGAGTCGGAGCTCTTTATGTATATCCCATACGGCCTACTACTGTACAAGTAACAACACAGTAGGCTCGTATCAGGAGACTGTTGTGCTCACTCCGGAGCGCAGTAGCTAGGTGGCACAACACAACTTGCACGATCAAAACACAAACGCCTGTTTTTGCAGGTTAGAGGCGGGGCTAATGTCTCAGATTTGGAAAATTGTCAATGTCATTGTCATGTCATTGTATCTTTACTTCTTTAATCTAACATATTTCCTGTTACTTCGTTCTTAAAACTTACGCCACAATTAAGAAAATCGTAAAATGAAGTTGTGCGAACGTACACTGCAGTCTTAACCCCAAGTAAATACTTCATTTCTGAACTGTTTTGCTCGACTATGTACAACAAAAGTTTGGGAAATTTGATCGTAGCACAAATGCAATGGGAGTATTAGAATTCTATGCGAAGACGGTTGGTTTCTACACGTTATTCCTACACAGTAAAACTGCATTGACGATGTCGCGAGTATGATTGGCTGATTAAAAGCAATAATGAACCAATCACGATGTTTCTTACGTAGAGGTAACTTAAAATAAGTGCAATGGACCGTATGTGTATGATGTCATAGAACCCTTGTTTTCCCAACATGTTTCCATAAAAAAAAATCGGTACGCACACAATCTGTGATTGCTTGCAGCCACGTACTCCATTGCTCTTATAAATTCTGGCATTCACTCGATCTTTACCACCGATTATTTTGCAAACTGAAGAAGGGCCTAAAATATACTTGAAACTTGCCCTTACTTTCGTAAAATTCATCCTTTAGCTTGCCGCCAAAACGGGATGCATTGATAATCACAAAAGTAAAATTTTATCCCTGCCATGGAAGTTATCGTTTGATATTTTCCGCTATAACCCTGTAGTATAACATGCAATTAGATTTAGAATTGCATTTCAATGTATCTTCCTTGCTTTCTCGCGGAAAGCGCCGCGTACGTTGCTGTACAAACTGTTCTGCACAAAACACATTGTACATCGTACATTGTACTATCGAGCTGCAGTGTTTCGCCTTTTTTTCAAATCCCCAAGCTAAGCATACTGTACATGTCTGTGCACGTTTTGTACACGTAGCTCCTAGAATCCAGTGCAAGTTCGGTGGCTATTATCTTGCATAAATTAAGTCATTTCTAGCATTCCTTCCGTAATATAAGGTGCGTTCGATTTAGCGGCTCGAGCCGGCTCAACTGGCTCAAGTAGTTTCTTGACTGGACGAAATATGACGTGGAATACGTCATCGGCTCAACTAGACCACCTCGGAGGGCTGGTCGTTTTGGCCGGCTCAAGTTGTGACGTTTTGATGACGTTAAGATAACTCTTCAGAAAGATCGATCACTGGCTGAACCAGTTGAGCCGGCTCGAGCCGCTAAATCGAACGCACCTGTTATTTACAGTAGGACTTATGCAATGTTGTCATACGACGTCATTGCAAACGAAAACAGTGATGCACGTGGTCTCATGCAGCAAAATTCTTGGCCCATGCATGCAGTAGACTTTCGTGCAAGTCCGTTTTTTCCGCCAAACAAGACGTCATGTTTTGCTTGGTGACATCATATGCATACGATCCATTTCAAAATTTAAATTGGTCCCTGCATCGTGATTGGCTCAACTGCGTTGATTCTAGCCAGCCAATCACAACTCGCGCCTTCGCCTATGTGATTTAGTGTGTGAAAATACTCGGTCTCGAGACAAGTTTTCCCGTTGAGTTTGTGTTACGACGATCGCACTTCCCATGCTTATTATATAGCCGGCTAGCGAAGCAGGGCGAACCCCGTGCCAAATTCACCATGAAATGAACCATGAAATGAACCATGATGTGACTTACGTGCAGATTCAGATTGCAGATTCTTTTCAAACAAGACGTAAGTTTTGGACAAGAACTGCTTAAAATATACGGGGATACTAATATCCGAAAGGGACCATGAGATACGCTAATCAGGTGCAATTGTTTTGCTTCCCAGAACTGCTAAGATTATCATGAATGATTGCTCTTCATGGGCTCCGTTAAAGCAGGAGAGTAGCTATAGAACATTAACGCAACTACAACCCAGTAAAAGAATGCAAATGTTTCGACATGATTGGGGGATGAAAAATAGAACGATCATGATGTTGGCCTAAGAACTACATTATTAAAGGACATGTGACATCGACTGCAAACAAATCTACTGTATTAACTGTTGATTTGTATCCCCACTTTTGAAGTGAAAATTTTACGCCTACAAAACTGATATCCCGTTCGTGAAACGAACGAAAAAGGGGGACATCCCCTCCCCTTATACCCCTCCCCCCAGGCCGGCGATTCAACTACAAACGCAGCAGATGCGGGACGTTCAATTCTAAACCCAGGGAAAACCCTGTACGGGTACTGCATGTGTAACCATGAAAGTATTTGGCTGTATAACCATTCCCGTGAATTAACTACCTAATGTATGCATAACTTACTATAACAGGGCTGTGAACGTGTAAAGATTAATTTTTAAATCATCGCATGTGGAATAACTGTTTAGTACAAAGCTTCAAGCGATTAATCACAAAACCTGTTTTTGGCATTTTTTTTATCCATTTCTATACTTTAATGATCCCTAGTTTTTGTTAAATGGAACATTCTAGGCATATTTGAACTTTGCAGGCTTCAAATTTCAGAATAATTTGATTTTACCATGCAAGATAACAACTATTATTATTATTTCTGCATTACATTCAGTATCAATCACTACATACTGAAATTACTTTTTTTGTGATAAGGTAATTGCAATTAATCGCTAAACCAGAGATGCCAACTTTCAAAAACAATTTCCAGTATTTTTAAACATAAAAAAGCAGGCTTCGACAAATCCCCCGCCCGACAGTCCGGGACAAGTAAAAAATGACTTGGACAAGTGAACTGCTCAGTATTGTAGCCTGCCAGGCAAGCAGAACACAAGCCTTCTTCACATAGAAATTCAATGGCTAGTACTAGATAACTAGATATGGACTCTGTGCATATTCAGGCGGACAAGTAGACTTTGGGAATCCCTAGCCCGATGGACAAGTAATAAAAACGAATTTATCGAAGCCTGAAAAAAGCAAATTATTTGAACATCAAACTTTAGGGTATTATTCACTTAAAACTATGCAAGTTGATATAAAACAAGTTGAAATATGTAAGGTTAGGCCAACCAACGTCAGTTGTTAGGCTAGGCATTAAGTTAGCTACAAATTTCAGCTTTGTCCATATAATTACTGTGCATTGGATTGTACCTGTTCCAATACTCCTAAGCTTACTTCCTTGGCTTGGTCAGCATAATTTCATCATCTTTGAAACATATACTGAGGTACTAACTCATCTACAGTGAGCAGTTTGTTTGCTGTATTCCATCGACTAGACCACATTCACAGTATGTTAGGTACGGTTAATACATCAACATGCACAGTGGAACAGTATTGAACTGTAAAGCTATCCAGCTCAGCTCCAGATGCATGCAAGACTGCGATACCCCAATATCACTTCTAGCCTGCATGTAGTACCATGTAAGTTCATGTGCTTTTGCAATCCAGTGTACACTAGTAAGGAACTATACCTTGCACTGCAGGTTGGGTCATGATAATGTGACCTCTACTGTGTAGTCGGCCTTCAACTCCAGTTGCACTTTTACCGTGTTTAACCCTTTACCGTTGTTAGGTCCTTTTAGACCCAGACGGAGAGTGCAGCTGTCACACATCTTTACTGTTTCACCCGGAGTCCCAAACTGCGAGCAGCTACCCGAAAATTCAGCCACAACAATGAGAGAGACGATAGTTTGAGGTCACGGGGTCAATAGCGTACGAAAGCTGATGCAGGGCCTGCTATGTCTGCTTTTCCGCCCACTCCAGAGGCGCGCAAATGTGCCCCGATTGGAGCACAACGGTATTAGGGTCAAGTTGTAATTTTACTAGAGGTCTTATTACAGTGCTTTAGTGATCATATTCCACTATTTTTACTGGACAGAGCATAGGCCCGTATTCACTTCAAAAAGCTGTACAAAATATGGAAAAACCATACTGTTTGGCATCTCTGCTAAGTAATCGCAAATTTTTGAGGCTAAATGTTTAGTTATTTTGCTAAATGTTCATAGCCCTAGACAATAACAACCCCTTGCTGGATTGACTAGACAAAATGGCTGATGTTGGGTACCTTGTAACAGCTCCAATCAACATACTACTCTGAGATGAAGGCAAATAAAATGTATTAAGAATTATACATGTTTATGTGAAGTGAATTCATTTGAGTGCAATGCATTCATTCACTGCAGCTTCTCCTTTCAAAGGCAATAGCAGTTGTCCTAAACTTACTTTGAAGCAATTACAGCAAAATCTCACAGTTATCTTATTGTTACGGAGAGAAACAGACTTAAGTTTAAAATTGGGAGCGCTCACCCTCAATAAAACACATGTACGTTACTAGGAATTGCTACATTTCATCAGTAATTTTGTCTATTCCCAATTGTCATGAGTGGGTGAACTGGTAAGACAACCAGGCTGTGTCTTTATTCATTATGACACCAGCCACCGTCACAGTACATTGTTAGGAGTGATTAGTAAGTCTTCATTACGTTTGTTAAATAACTGCAGATCAAACAATAGTTATTGTGTTCATTAATATCGTCTTTGAAGATGTTTGTTTTTATCGTGAATGTATGGTATACTGCCGTACTGTTAAACTATTAGATCATATATATGTGAGACTGAGAGTCCAATACATGGGCAGAACCTAATTGCAATTAGCCACCTGTTTTCTCTCGAGTGGTCAAACTGTCAAACATCCTTACTGCAATCTTGGGTTTGAGTTAATTTATTGTTCGCTACACTTACTTTTTCTCTTTGAAGTAACTTTAATAATATTTATGGATGTCATTATTGCATATTCAACAGAAATGATGAGTGCCTTTATTTTGAATTTTGGGATTAATTTGTTGCGTTTTAATAATCCTCCGTCTAACTGTATGAGTTATCTTAGCTATTTTTCATAAGAAAACATGAGAAGTTGTAGTTAAGACACTCAGTTTCCAGGAAACATTTTCAATGATCCCCCCAATGAGGGTTATGTGAGACCTGTGCACAGAGTTAATACTGACATTCACTTTGAACTGTGATTCCCTCCAATACTTTGTTCCCTATGTAACCTGTCAGCTTCTTTTAAGAATATCTCATTCAAAACATTTGACGAGCATGTTTACCCTTTTACTGTAACACACATTTTGTGATACTGTTTTCAACAGATGTCCTGTACAACATTAAACTCCCCCACAACGTCCCATGGAGGGGGTACGGTATTAATGGAAGTAAGGGAGAGAGAATTGGAAAATAAAGAAGTAACACCGACACACTGAGCTACTTGTTGGCTTTTTCATCATTTTAAAACATTACCCTTTCATGTATAGGGGTAGTTGCTTATAAAGTCCATGCATTACTGATTCCAACCAGCTGGTTAAGTCCTTTAGGGGTACTATCAGCTACTAGAACTTTACAGATTGGAATTGATGACACAAGTCCCCCACACATTCAGCCTCAGGCTAAAATAAAAGTGAAGTTCAAATACAGTTTCAAATATGGTGCAAGTTTGGTTTTAAGCATAGTTTAAGTCATTCTAAAATCTTCCCCTTTTTACTGTTCTCTCACCAGAGACAGGGAATACCATGGGCAATGACCCCAACCAACAGAGGGTGTGGGAACACTGTCAGAAACAAATACAAAACTATCCAACATTCAGGACATGACTTTTTGCCTGAAAAGAGAGTGACACAGCACCCTGTAGCAGAGTCCAACAACTTACAGTTTAGTGAACAGATTTCACAAGTACAGGAATGGTGTCAGATCCTATTGAGACAAAAATATTGGTATCACTTATATTGTCCCTCATTACAACATGTTCAAGTTAGTAGTTTTAACACACTCAGTTGAGATTAACACTTACAATGACAATTTAGGGGTTGTTATTTTTTTTTATAAAGCAAGATTATAAATCCTTTTGCTACCAATGAAATGCTAACCTCTTCCTTACTCCCTTCCCCTCCAAACTCCCTGGTTTGTGAATCTATGAGCCATGACATTTCCCATACCTCCACTATCTTCTATTGTAACCCACACTTACATCTCCTGCAGTCTTGATCACTCAGTGGAGGGTGCCAGGTTCCAATAGAGGGCAGTCTCGGCTGTCCATTTCCCCTTAAAATTATGGAGAGTTTTGCCATATACAATTTATGCACTGGGTTACTATTGCAGATGAGTGATGTGCTATACTTCTTGTGCCATTCAATATGAAACAAGACCGCGTGTTTGGTCTGACAGTAGAGCATCCGCCCCTCACGCAGAAGGCCCGGGTTCGATTCCCAGGTTGAGTCATACAAAAGACTCTAAAAATGGAACCTACTGCCATTGTGCACGAGGTTCTGCATAAACAATGGAGTAGGGAAAACAAGCCAGTGAGCCAGCACTTGAAAAAGGGCCGTGGCTATCTTAACTTGAACCAAACAGTTGGATACTGGGCCGTAAAACTCTGTCTAACTTACTTACTATGAAATAAGAATGTGGCATCTTTGTGTAAAATTTGATAAGTTTCAATTTTCAGACAGGTCTAACTAAGGACTAGCAATCATTACTGCCATGTTAGCAAGCTGCAACTGAAATAGATAACAGGTGGGCTATGAGAAAGGAAAACCTTAGTCTGGTAAGAAAATGTCACTTGCACCTCTTCATACTGTAGCTCAAACACAACTTGAAACCCAAGCTCTTTGAAAGTTCAAAAGTGCAAATTAATCATTCTTAGCTAGTTAGTTCAATATGGAATTACCACTCAGTCTTCCTTACTACTGTATATTGCTAATTATGCCACGCACCAAGCACAATGGCAGTTGGTTTTACCTGGCCAGGAGTCTAAGTCCAGACTATTCAGCAGCTCGTCCAATGATGTAACCACTTGACCATGCAGTCAGCTCATTCTCAGCAATCTAATATATACTCTATGTGTACAGCTTCTCATATACCTCACTTACACAGATTCCAACTGAAGAAACTGATACATATATAGTGGGGTAGGATGGTAAATCCGTGACAAATGTACCATAAACAGAAAAGCATAGACTTTTGTTTTCGCCCCCAACCAGTTAGCCCAGGTCTTTTGCCCCCAAATGCAAGTGTGCCATGATATAAAGTGACCCCAAATGCAGTTGATAGATGTCAATCACAATTAAATTCACAAAATCAAAAATGTTATGGCAATGAATCCTACCACACAAACAGCCACAAGATGGGCAAATAGAAAATACATGAATGATGTAATGACCACACTGAGAAATGATTGTCACTCAACTAAACACCACATTCAAAATAATAGTGCACTAAAGTCCAAGTTAGGACAAACTAACAACTCCATTCACCATTTTAAATAGTACACCCTATTTCATCCTGAAACAAAATCAAATCAGAATTTCAATTCACTGACATTGTTTTGTCAATAACAACCACATTCTGGAAAAGACACTGCTGCTGACAGATTAGGGGGCTTTTCAAGGTCAGTTCTTGGGGAAAATCAGCATTTAAACCAATAACCACCAAACAGGTACCACAGAGCTGCACAAAGAAAGCAGATCTATCTATTTTAAGAAGGGATGACTAAACAATAAGAAAAAAGATGAGTAACAAAATGAAAACTACAATAGTGTTTTTTTTTTTTTTTTTTTTGGGGGGGGGAGCTTTTTTGGGGTGGGGTGGGGGGTGAGAAGAGTTAGTTATCTAGCTAGTTAGTTAGAATTTTACAGTCCAGTTTCCAACCTATTGTTTCAAGTCCAGCCGGCCACAGCCTTTTTACCAGTTGTGGCTCACTGGCTTGTTGTCCCTACTCCATTGCTTATGCGGAGCATCACCCACAATGGCAGTAGGTTCCAGAGTCTTTGGTATGACTCGACCTCGGAATCATACCTGGGCTTTCCGCACGAGAGGCCGATACTCTACCGTTAGACCAAACAAGTAGTCTGGGGGTGAGATGAGATGTGAGGACAGCTTTGAAGAATTGCTTTCCATTTTTACAAAGATCAGACACTGACATTTTTTAATAATTACCAACAAGTGACACTGTACAAATGAAGAAGGAAAATGGACAGGATATCATTTGTCCTATAAATTTGCAGTGTCCAGAGCCAAACAGAACCTACAAGTGTAAATACTTTCATAGTGAAACTGAAACTTATGTACCAAAGTATAATTAAACAATTAATCATAGACATCTGGGACAATATTAATATTTACAAAACCCAAAGTGTAAGTCCCTCTAGATCTCACTGGCAAGGCTGATGAAAAGTTTCAGAAACAATGCAGATGAAACTTGAATAATTTACAATGGCACATAGAAATAGGTACAACCATGTGAAAGACCTGTGACAATTCATTCCTGAGAGCACTTCCCTTGCAGCAGTATGATATTGTTCTGGGCTTTCAAGCTACAGTGACAGAGGAAAAGGATAGACAGCCTCTGTACTTCTAATGAGGTGGTAGTGTGGTAATGGATCCTTCCTCCACTGCTTTGTCATGAGCAGTGCATCCTCAAAGGCAGTGTAACTGAGACATGTTTGCACATGCAGTATTCCGTAATTTGACTTTTCCTATACATGCAAGTCTATTAAAAGGGCTCGATAGGTTTAATTGAACCTAGCCAAAAGGTGTAGTTTACAGCACATGTAAACAACATAGTGTATAAAGCAAGGTATGCTTTGAATTTACAGTATATACTAAAAAGCAACCCTTAGGGGATTTTGTTCATTTTGAATATCTTTTGCACTTATTAATTGTTAGATACAGAGGGCAGAGTACATTATGTTAGTTTCGTGTTGTGATGTAGGGTTGTGTCCAACATGCTCCAAATGTCGCTTCAAATGCAACCTACCAGAAGTATCATTGGTGATATATTTCACAGGAAATTTATATCAAAGTATGTGACATGTTGGCTCAATTGAAATTACACACTCTCCTAACCTTGAAACACCTCTACCAGGTGATAGGGGGTTCTACTCATAATTGATAAGTGCCATTGGCTCCTAAAAGGCATTGAAAGGAACATCCTTCCTTTTCCATGATTACTTTGCTATTGAATAGTGTTGTAACAATATTTCAAGTAGCTGCTTTTACTCATAACAAGCACACCATAGATATACTTTCCACACCTCTGTTCTATTTGTTTTTCATTTATGCCGATGATAAACTCGTGAGTGGATATTTTGATGGAATGAATGTCCAGGAAATTAGAACGGAAAGCCTTTTCATTTGCTTCACATTACAAGCATGGTCACGTTTTGGACCTACACTCAAATACAGTATAAACCTTTTCTACAAATTGAGAAAGAGAGGACCAGTAAACCGTGTCAGGATTCACCAATAGGTCTACCCTAAAGAACAGATGGGGGGGGGGGGATCTTCAAATGTTTGATGCCGATGTAAAAGATCTCTCTACAGCAGTACAGCAAGGTAATGTACGTAAACATCTGATAAGGAAATGTAATGAACAATGTGTAAGTGGGACTCTCCCTTCTTGTGCTAAAACCTCTCCTTCTGTTACCTTTGGTACATGGCTGTACTGTACAATTAAGTCAAGGGAATGCAAAGATGATGCTAAGTATATACACATTTAAATGTTGAAGAGACACTGGTGCCAATGTCACATAAAAAATCATGGACTGGGTGAAAACTAAACATACTTGCAAATAAAACTATACCATACCCGATTCCTGGACATAATACATGACCATAGGTTACCACACAGATACACATTAGCACAGATAGAGTACATGGCATTGTGCAAGTTGATGGGTGAAAGACATTAAATTTCTGCAACTGACACTGATCTGCTCCACTTTCATTTCTTCAAAAACAGACAAACTACAGAGTCCCTCCTTTTTTTATTTTTGAAATTTGCGATGTTCTCTTTCCACCTTCCCATGTCATTATAAAATACAGTTTTTAAACCACTCAAAAAATGTGGCAAGTAACCCTACATATTTAAAATTATCTCTGTGTTCTACTTCATGTACCCTAAATCCCTGATTTATTTCAGTTAAATCAATGACAATCGATTGGTAAAATCTGAAATATTTAGCCAATTTAAAATTCTTACCAAGGAAAAAACTTGCCGGATTCATAAATATAGATATATTCCCTAAAATCGCGGAACACCTCCGCCCGATAAATCAGCTTTGTGTGATACTCTCTGGCAATCAGCTGCGAACAGTAGTACAGGATATCTAACTTCACTGCTGCTGTTAATTATACCGGCCGGCTTCTTTCTACCACTGCTATAGAGCTTTGGTATTAATAACACACACATACATCTGCATGCTAGACAGACAGTTTATGTCTCTTCACAGCAGAGAAAGAGGACAGAATTGCTTAATGGATAAGAAGGCCACTCCTACCTTGGAAAACAGCCAACGAGAGACGTTCATTGATGAAAAAATTCCCAGGTAAATCAGCAAATGAAAGGGGTTAACTCCCAACACTAAAGCTAAAGATGGCTGCAAATGGTAGAAATACTAGCAGTCCACAGGTGTTATGGTATTTACTCTAAACCTAAACAATCCTGTCAGCCCTCCACCAAGCAGAGGTACACACACAAATGAAAAACCAACCACCCAGTGTACACACGTCGCCTGGTCACGTAGGCCACTGTGTCACTCAAAAGCTGTGTAGCTGATACATACATAATATGTTCCTGTGTGCATTCCTTGCCTAGTCTTTGTTCAAGGGCACAGGAAGAGTAGGAGATTCCACTTTGCCATAGGGGGTTTAAATGGGGATTAACATAGAGAGGGCATTTAAATTGCCTAAAATCAAATAATTTTAACATTCAAAAGCTTCAAAAGGTACCAAAGGCATTTGACATTAGTAGAGTTGACTGCATGTATCTCAAAAACACATAAGGAAAAATCTCTGTGAGAGAAAATTTTGCACATTTTAAGATTATTTTTCCTACACAGGAATTCCTTAGTCTCTCTGATAACTATAGAATAGATGAACACAACAAACAGCTGGTTTTGTACTTGCACACTTCTGTGGCTACAACTTATTACATTCCTGTGGGGCTGCAGCAACACAGACTAATATGTGCAGTAAAACTGCAACAAAACACAGCAAGTGTTAAATCACTGTGAAGAGAAAAGCAAATGTATCACTGAAGAGGCAAAAGGTAAATTGTCTTTAGCTAGACTAGGAGTAGGAAGGCAAAAGCAAGAAGAAAAAAAAGAGATTTTAAAACATGTCTGAACATGCAGTACTATAACAACATAACATAATGACAGGACTTCTGGAAAGGAATGACACAGCCAATTTGGCCTTTGGTATGCCAGAGGATATCAGTTTGGCTGCCAAAAAACTGGAAGTGAATGCCAAAGAGCAATATGGCCTTTTTATTAGGTTTCTAAAATGAGTAAAACCTCTTTTGCTTGTAACTGTGAATGATATAGCATTTAAACATACAGGAACACTACAGACACTGAAAAATAAATGAATGCATGAAAACGAGTGGTGCGGTAGATCAACCACCTACTGGCAAGGACAACAGGAAGCAGTTTTTATCAACTGTATATTGAGGCTTATTATTTCCTTCATATTTTTATTCACATTTTAGATGTTTCGTATCAGCATGAAACTTTGCAACACCAGGAAGGACACATTCCATCTAAATTACAATGAATGGTTCTTAGTAAAATGAAAGTGATGTCATACTTTTCCTTCTGTGAGGTAAATATCTCTGAATATGTTCCATAATCCACAAAGACAACTATTTCTCAAAAAAATTAATCCTGAAAAGACTAAATACTGAATTAAAGTACAAGTGTCAATTTTGTGAAATTTAATGTCACCAAGGAAGAATTTAAACATGATACAGGAATATAGAAATGTCTTTCAGTAAGATTTTTTTGAACCATTCAATAACTGTCTACACCAGGATTTTCAATGCATTTTGAATTACATCTCTGCTTTACACGGTCAAAATTGTACAAATCAGTTTGGCCATACATGTATGAGCTTTTACAGCTGACAAGAATATGCAAGTTAGAAGATCGACACACATCTGTTTAGTTGTTACAATTTTGTTAGCAATGAAAACTACATCAGCCATATACACTGCCATGCTTGTACGGAAGCACAAGCAACATATGTGACAATCAACTGAACCTCACACATGGATTCACATGTGAATCTTTCACAAATGGCACTATTTTCATACCCTAAATATTACCCATCATGCAATGGGTTGGATACCAGTCTTACCAGACCACAGCTCGATCCCTTCACCCCACCTGCTCCTCTTCTTTAGTTTTCCTTATAAATACACTAATTATGTTTTGGGATACTGTTCACTGTACACTACAATGAAGAGCATCACTTGCTCTGTATAATAATGTTCAAATTGTAAGTGATAGTAGTTCAGGTCAGCATGGGCTGGTAAAATAATAGAATGAAAAATTAAGCTTTAAAATAAACATCAGATTCAATTTCAATATCGTTATTGTACATTAAAAATATACCCAGTATTTCCATGAAGAACTGAGATAAGGAAGGGGTTGTCCCCAACTCCCTTTCATAAAGAGGGTAAAATCCTCCCCTTTCTTGAAGTAAGCTTTGGCCCCCTTTAACCTTGGTGGAGGGCACCATCAATTTGGACTTGGGGTTTTACAGTGCTAATAAATCCCTCAACCTCTTTTTTCTAATTTCTGGTGCAATCCTGGATACCTGTTTACTGTAAAAGTACTGGAGTGTATCCCACTGATCTCAAACTGCACATAATGAAACCATAATGTTATTAAAGGGGAAGTGCAGTCATTACCTGACTTCAATTAGTGTAGAGACTGTCCTGTTTCATGATTGGCTCTTGGGAGTCATGTTACAATTCTTTATCTCCTCAAAAGTGAAATTTACTTGGAGAAACTGCTTTGTTTATCTTGAATATGCATTACTGAATTCCCAAAACAATGTGAAAGATACTTTACAGAAAAACAAAAAGGAAATTGCCAAACTCAGCGGTTGCTTCAGTACAAGTTTAGGGTGACAGTTCTTGCCTTTTGAGCACTGCAAATTGAACAATCTTGTCCCTACAACTTGGTGTAAAAGAAACCTAATTTTAGCGATCACTTCCCCAGAACAACTGAATCTACACATAAGAACTACGTACCTTATAATAAAAATTGCAAAATGGTTTCTTTGGAAATTTTCTAAATTACCCTGGAGTTTTATAAAATGAAAAGAATAAGCTTCATAATGAACTCAACAAGTTACCGTAGCCATGTAAATGAATCCACTGTGCAATAGTTTCAACTGTGCCACTTTTGAACACTGCTGCATTATGACATTATTTGCAAATACCAGTCTACTCTATTCAAAGTAACCCTGCATGCTGCTGTTCACTGAAAACACAAAAATGCTGAGAGGTGAAAACTAGCTAGGCTGGCAGGAGGCAACTGGCATTTGTTAAATTTAGTATGCCTTATGCAGTTGCTAGGGGAACCCTGGTAAGTTAAGTGAATGAGAGAGAGGGAAGGAAACACAGCTGAGCATAAGAAATGAAGACTATATGTAAAGAAGAACAATATGCGTGGAGAAGTGTTGCTATTTTATAACCTTACAAGTCTTGAATTTTGAGATGTTTGAGTGCAATCACCCACCATAATGTTGCTCACCTAAAACACTGAGGGTAGTGTGATTCTTTGCACAAATGAAGATTTAGACCTAAACTCTATTTAAGTTTAATAAAATAGCACACCTACCACACATTTTCTGAGTCCTTAGGTTTATAATTTGACACACCTGGAGAATCTGAAACGAGGCCTACCATTTATGCTACTTCAACTATAAACTGCCATTGAAATTGATGCCTATGGATTGAGTAATATTAGTCCACAAAAACAGTGGATAAAAGGGCAAGAACACTCACCCAAAACTTATTTGGAATCAACAGTTAAATCCCACAACTTTCTTCAAATTTCTTCTCTTCGAAGTACCTTTCACTACATTTGAGAACTTCCATAAAGTACCTTTCACTACATTTGAGAACTTCAATAAAGTACCTTTCACTACATTTGAGAACTTCAATAAAGTACCTTTCACTACATTTGAGAACTTCAATAAAGTACCTTTCACTACATTTGAGAACTTCAATTAAGTACCTTTCACTACATTTGAGAACTTCAATAAAGTACCTTTCACTACATTTGAGAACTTCAATATTGCATATTCAAGGCAAACCAAGCAGTTACTCTTAGCAAATTTCACATTTGAAGAGAAAAAATATTTTCACATGACTCTCAAGAGCCAATCATGAAACAGGACAGTTGTACTAAACATCTTCCAGTTAGGGTGACTGTTCTTGCCCTATGCTATGAGACTGGGTCTTCAATGGTCTGGAGAGAAAACCACTACCACAGACTAAACACAAAATTGACACGAAGGGACTACCATTGCAGTATGAGGCTATGTGTTTTACAGAAAAATCATACTTTCAAAACCAATTTTTACAAACACAGAATGAAAGACAAGGCAAAATAAAGCAGAATGATCAGTGCCTTTTTAAGAAATACATTCCTTAACAATAGAAGTCATTTGTTTGTTCAAGTATAACTTTTGAACCAAACTTTAAACTACCACCTCTAAACTTAAAGGCCCATTTCTCTCATCCCAAACAGTACCAATTCTCCTAACCTTCTTACTGGAGCCCCTCCCACAATTGTCTGAAATTCATCCTCATCCAGACAAAATCTCAGTTTAGTGCTTCAGGGTGAGTATACAGAAACTCAATTTACATTATCAAAACACTCTCAGTACCGTTCATGCTGTGTATTATAAGCTTTGGTACTCTGCATTGTTTAAATTAGCTGTCAATCAAAGAGCTGAGCCAATTGAGAATTTGGATACCCGGGTACCTAAATTTGTTGTACAAGGTCCATAGGTAAGATCTTTGAAGATGTGGACTTAATGTGCTGAACACAAAGAAAGTATTTCACATTCAAGAAAGATTAGCTAATCATTCCTTTGATATTCTTCACCTTTCCCTCTCCTTCTTATAAACTAAAACTTAATGTTACCCTCAACATACCCATAGTTCTAGCTGCAAACTGATGTGAGCTTCCATGTTTGCCATGCTGTGCACTACTGTTGAAACACATAGAAATTTAGTGTCAATATTTTTGGGTGCGGCAATTTTAAAAACCAATCTAAGCCTCATGAATTGTTTAATACAAAAGGATAGTGCAAGCATGCCTCGTCATTTCTGTCAGGAAAAGAACTCATATTAAAATTATTGAAGAGTACAAATTTTCTGAACACCTGAAACATTTTAAATGTCTACAAATTATTAAGAGAGTTTAATTTGAAACTTCACCATTTGATTTTTAAAACAATGAAGAGAGATGAGAGACTTAACAGATCACTTTGAAAATTTCACCAGTCTGAAAACTGTTTTGGTACACTGGTCCTTTGTTAATATTGTTCTTGCTCCAGCGTAGGATAAACTAAATACACCTTTATACTTTCAAGAGCATATTCCACCGTCACCTATTGAAGTAACCTAAGAAATTCAAACTTACAGGGACAGACAGTATTAAGTATGTGAAACACATCTAATTATGAAAATCATCTCCAATGCCTACCTAGATAGTATCAACTCTCCAAGAAAATGTTTAGGTCCAAAAATGAAGTTAAATAGGCCTACTGGATGGATCTGTTCAGCTGGACTGTGATCAATACTTTGTAGAGAAAGTCTTGTTCTTCTCTAGAATAATTCTTCCAAGGAATACTTCTTTTTATGTTATCCATTTGAAATCTTGATGATGATTATTCTTTGTTAATAGTTAAGTATACAAGTAAATGTACAAACTCCCAACAATGCCACCTATTCCAAGTACACTGTAACCACAATAACCACAGGAAGACACTTGCCCTCCAAGTAAACCATGTACAGCCGCTATTTCAATGTCAATGACCTCAGCACTACTGGCACTCAGTTACAAAATGACAACCTTCTATTTATGTTCAAAGCCCAAAATTCTATTTAAAGCTTTATGAGATGTATTTAAATGTAGATGATATTCCATCTTCATAACACTTACTGACAGACCTCAGCTCTGTAAATTTAAATTTAGATTTTGTCTGTCTCCTGTAAAATTTCTATGGGTAAGTGTTCATCAAATGCTAATAATAAGAAAGAAGAAATGATCTTCAGAATTTCAATCATAAGGATAATTTCTCTGCAAGTACAAAGTAAAGCACAAAATTCCTAGTAAAGATGATGTCTAGACTGAAGCTACTGGGCACACAAATTTCAAAATAGATTCTTTCGCTTCTCTCCTCCTTCTTTTCAGCCCACAGGTTTCCTATCCAATACTCCATTCAAATAGCAAACTTTCACACACCTACTGAAAGAGGGTGAAGTTACACTTGACCTGTTTATGATAGCAAGTTCAAGATAGGATACTAATTTTGAGAGGAAGGCTATTCATCTCTGAACATGACTATTTGAAGTTAAGTCTTGTAAGGGATGGTGGATGAGCCCCACTGTCACCATCAAAGTCCTAAGGTACCCATGTTCCCATTTAGCAACAAAAGAGAGTTATTTTCACACTTCCTCAACAATGATACTAAGTTTTAAACTTTTGGACAGGGATATCCTGTAACTGTTGAGAAAATGATGTTGGGAAACACTGACCTTTTTATGTTGCAGATTTACTATGATCCCCTTCTTTGAACTAAAGTACCATTTAAATATACTTTAGATAAGGAATTTTCTCCTCAAATTCTGGATCTTAGCGCCAGCCCTGATTTGAGTTATCGACTTAAATGCACAACTGTGTGAACACAATGAATACCGTATCAAGTGTTAGTGCTGGGACTTGAAATTTGGTGGGGGGGGGGGAATTTCCCCCCTTCTGAAAAATTTAGGGGGGGATTTTCATTTTTAGGGGGGGGAGTCTTCTTAAGTGCTGAGAAGTTAAGCCCCTTCTGAAAAATTTAGCGGGGGATTTTCATTTTTAGGGGGGGAGTCTTCTTAAGTGCTGAGAAGTTAAGTCGAGTCTGCAATCTGCATTTACCAATAAAGAGATTAATGAAGTACATTTTTTACCATTGCCAACAACAACTGATATGAGTAAACAAGATTTCAACAAAGTTAGATGTATCAGTTGGCCTGGCTTCTTTGCATGTGGCCCAGAACATTTCTCCTTTCTCGCACCATAACCACGGCCAAATTTTCAGCCAATTTAACTAAAACTTGTGAGCTTTTTCCTTCTTAGTTTTACTACTTTTGTTAGCAGACCTAGGCTTAACATTAGGTCCAGTACTAGTACTGTATTACTAGTAGTAGTATTAGGACTACTGGTAATATTACTATTTACGTTATTATCGCTACTCTGTAGCGGTTCGAAAAATAATCCAACTTTGACTTGGAGGCCATTTCACACTTCACAACAGTCTAAAACATGACCGATGTTTGCACACAGAGTGATTAGTTTCAGTACACACACTGCACAGAGCTAGCTGCCACTGCTGCTAGGCCTACAGCCCTACACTATAGGTAGCGCTAGTACATGCATACCCAGTCCATGCAGTATGGGTGTAAGGGTGTACTGTGTAGAGCTTCGTTTTACACAAACATTTATACAAACGGTAACTCGTCGATTTTCAGAGTTTTTATTCGTATAATGGACAAGTAAATAAGTTGTGCTTTGATTATAACCCTATCGCTTATGCAAGAAAAACCATGCTGGAATTTCCCACAGACAAATATTTTTCCTGCGGGATTATTGATTCTCCTGCTGGAATCCCGCAATCGCGTAGATTAGCGCGAACACTGCACCATATATTCTGTAATAAACGCCCCCTGGGGAGGGGGGACGTTTATTTGAGGGTATATTGTATTAAAAATATTAACTAATCCCCACAACTATGTAGTATAACCTGGAATTGTATTCCTTGCAGTCTGGAAAAAAGTGCTGTGAAAGTTGCTGTACAATTTGTTCTGTACAAAAACACAAATACAGACTATCACGCTGCAGTGTTTGACTGTATTTTCAAGTCCCCATGCTTACCATGTATATCTGTGCACGTTTTGTACATGTAGCACCTAGAATCTTTCGAAGTTCGGTGGTTATTATCCTGCATAAATTTAGCCATTTCTCGCATTCCTTCCGTAATGTTATTTACAGTAGAACTTGAAATAAAATGTGAACGTCACTGCAAACGAAAACAGTGATGCATGTGGTCTAATGCAGCCGACTTCTTTGCCCAAACTAGCAGTAAACTTACGTGTGTGTCTGTACTTACTGCCAAACAAGGCACCATGTTTTGCTCGGTGACATCATATGTATACAATCCATTGCAAAATTGAAATTGCCCCTGCATCGTGATTGGTTCAAATGCGATGATTCTAGCCAGCCAATCACAACTCGCGCCATCACCTATGTGATTTAGTGTGTGAAAATACTAGGCCCGAGACGAATTTTTCTATTGAGTTTTTATGTGTTACGACGATCCCATTTCCTATGCTGATATAACCGGCTAGCGCAGCCGGGCGAGCCCCGTGCTAAATTCACCAAGAAACAACATCACAAAGCTCTGTGTATATGGATTTTTAGGGGATCTCAATTGCGTGCATTTCAATTGCAGATTATTTTCAAACAAGACGTAAGTTTTAGACAAGAACTGCTAAAACTGTACAGGGATATTTACATCAGAAAGGAACCATAGGATATGTTAATCGGGTGCAATTGTTTTGCTGCCCCAGAACTGCTAAGATTATTATGATTGCATATTTTCACATGACAGTTAAATACTGCAAATGTTCCGACATGATTGGGGGATGAAAACTTAACAGAGCATGATGTTTGCCTAAGAACTAAATTATCAAAGGATATGACACATCGACTGAAAGCAATCCTACTGTATTAACGATTGGTTTATATCTCCACATTTGAAAAAGAAATATTAGGCCTACAAAAATGATATTCCATTCGCGAAACAAACAGAACTATTCCCAATATTTTCCAACTTGAACGATATGCCCAAAGCAAGGGGCACATACTTTAGGGACAAGCAGGTGTCTTCCCTCTTTCTAATAATCAGTAATTGGCATCGGGCCAATTGTCAATTTTGAGGGGGGAGGGGGGATTTATTACAGAATAAACAGTATGACACATTTTTCATTACTTAGCTTACAAGTTTTGTACCATATCAAGTATTGAGAGTTTGGGGTTTTTCTCACTGCTAATCATTAATACGAGGGATCCTCATTAACACTGGGAGCAATCTAGTTTTATACAAACTAATAGCTTTAAATAAAATCACATTAATTGAAACTAGCTTGTTTAAAAACAATTTTGCAGCAAAGTGAGTACATCACATCACGCAAAAGCAAGACAAAAGGGGCTGGGGAAAGTCTTAGGGGAGGGGGATTATCACAGTAATGCCATAGTAAATATCAATGATATCATTATCTACTAGTTAAACTGATGAGATACATAATCAGTGAACCAGGGAGATACAAATGCTCGTTTTGTAAATGGTTGGTATCTGGGCACACTACATTGTGATGGCAGGGCTCTTATTTTAGTGAAGTTCAACTGAGTCTTTCAAATTCTAGGTTCTGCCCACTCAGGACATGCATGTGTCATGCACCGCTGGCATATCCCATCATCTTTTGTCTCCATCCTTCCACAGATGTATCAAGGTGAATGTATGTCTGTCTGTACTGAATGCAATCACACTATAGATAGTTCTCACTAACATCACAAATATGTGTTAGCAACCCTCATGTTTGAGGGCAAGCTTGTACATTCATACCCTGGTTGCCCTTAAACAAGGCTGGAGTATTCTATGTGGAAAACGTCTATGACGTCACGTGAGAACTATCCATAGGCCTATATTTATCTCTTAGAGAACTGCAGTGTGCAGTTGCCAACAATAATAAAGGTTGACTGATGGAAAAAACATACATAAGTCATTCACTGGCTACAGTCAGTGTATCCTACATGATATTTAACGTGGCTAACCTACATTCCATGACAGGCCTACTGTATGTTTGCCTTCCCAACAAACTTTTCTTGTTCCTTTCCTTGTGCCTCTTATCCAGGGTACCCTTCACACCAGCCCACCAATGAATAAAATTCTTTTTACTAATAGTAAAAAGAGTGTGGTGGGTAATCTTTGAGCTCCTTTAAGCTAAAAGTTTAAAGTGCTTCTGACTTGGCAAGTAAGAACAGGGAAAAGGACTAAGAAGACTGCCCTATGTCAAAGACGAGCCTCTTCCACTTTGTCATTAAGACTTGCCAGGACGTTTTTACTGAGTGAGTGTTACACCTGTATACTGCAGGTAAGAGCTTACAATTCTAGAAAGAGGTATGAGATGGACGATGTTGGTCTACCCTTTTGTTTCTGCCTTGCAAACAAATAATACTGTACTTTAACTGCACTTAACTCTGTCCTTTCTGCTGATCAAATTTGCGATGATATAATCAGTGGGGTAGTGAATAATGTCATAGAAATCAGTACATTAGGAGGTTTTACTGTGGCAGAAAAATTCTCTGAACTTACCCTTCCAACTTTAAAAGAAAACTTCCCTTTCAAATTATGTTACAGTACACACTTACATGTACAACAATACAGGTCTTGAATTTTGAGGCATGCAAATGGAATAACACACTATCACTCACCTCAAAGCAATCTAAGGAGTGTGATTTTAGCACAACTAGATGAAGGATGTGGGCTCATATAATTTGTAATAAAATATCACAATACTGTACCACACTCCTTAATTTCTCAACAAGTGGGATTTGAAGAATGCCAAAATTAAAAATCTAAAACTCAAGGATTGAACAACACCAAAGTTGTGTTCTTGGCTATAAATTAACTAAGAGGGATGGTTTGGTTATGAATAAGCCAAGTGGAATACAGGTAATATCATCAAAGAGGAAGCACAAAAATTTATCAATAATGTCAGAAATACACTTCTGAGCAATTTGAAAATCACATCATCAGTTTGCATTTGTGTTGTGCATGCATATTAGGCAATTCTATCATGAAAGAACTAAATCAGCAGTACTTTTACATCTATACAATCCCAGATACCAATTCTTGCAATCATAATCCCCCTGACATAATCCCCAAAGTACTTCAGGAACATACCATTACATACCAAAATGATACATGAAACTTCAACACAAGAGAATTTCCACAATTTTGAATTTCACTGCTCTTTTAACAGCTTCATGCTTCCCTCAGCTACTTTTAGTAATACTGCAATTTATTTTGTTATGAAATACCATACATTCTACTGAACTCCACACAAAGTACATTCTTTATGTAACATACTCCTGTACAACTAACGAAATAATACTCTTGAGACCAAGTTTACAGCCATGTTATTGAAAACAACTTTAATACATGAAACTGAAACGTGTGACATAAAACAATGTTTAAAACAATGAGATACCGAGCTGTCACTTATCATTTCCAGTAACTTTTCATGAAGTTCAAAACCAATTGCACTTTCCATGTGATTAATGCCCATTCACTTTTACTTCAACCCACAACATACATTAACTAAATTAGAGGGCTTTAGTTTTACATCATAGAAATAAACATATGCTAATTTCATTTTCCCTGAACTAACATTTTAGATGACAAATGTCATCCTTCAGAAATTTTTCCACAACACAGACATTAACAATTCGGCATACTGATTAACTTGTAAATCTTTCTTCAGTTTGACCTGTAGTTTGGGAAATATTTTGAAGTGAACAACTATTGAGATTGCTATGAAATTTTGTTATCCTTACCCTGTAAGGACTGTAAAGGCGTTTTTGCAAAAGTTTGATTATGATGTGTGACCTGCATTCAAGGAAGCTAACTCAAGTGCATAGAAAACTTATCCATTGCTTCTATCTTGAAGTATTAAGACTATGTTGTATTGTTTTGATAAAAAGTAAGCAAGTTGGTTCATCTCAGTCATGCCCCTAAACCTTACAGATTACTAATTATGAACTTCAATTTATATTCTGTATTTTGCTATGTAGTCTATGAAGGTGGTGAGAAAACGTTTATGCAGTCCCTGATGCAGCACATTCTGAGTATGAGCATGGCAAAACAAGTACACCTTGGGAGCATGGAGCTAGTATCCTTCCTACATGCATGGAGATAGCACTTCCACAGTATGAGTTTCATATGCACTTGTAAATTTATTATTTGTACTGCCCATAGCACATGATACAGTTGCACAATGTTTGTACCCTCTTCTAATCACACTATCATGTGCACATGCAAATGCAGATGTACCCACACTGGCTGCATATGGACCTATGAAGGCTGCAAAGGCCTACAAAAGCTGTACATGTATACAGTGTCAGTGCCAGTGCCACAAGTCGGCCCAATAATAATAATAATACATTGAACTTATATAGCGCTAAATCAGAACAAAAGTGTAGCTGCTCTAGGCACTTGACAAAAATAAAATTGAACGACAAATTATTGAATTGGGGCTTGATAGACTTGCTATTCGTAAAACTTTTACATTAATACAGTCACAAGTTTCAACTTTTTAATTATACCTGTAGCTATACTGTTAGGAAATATTTTGCCAAGTTGTTTAATGTCTACTAATCATCATGCAAATTTTATTGGACCCCAAAGAGAAAGGTCATTATTTTGACTTGCACATGCAATATTCAGCGGAAATTGACAGATGGGTAAGGAAGATAACATCTTTACTGTTGCGAATGCTATGACATCCCAAATAAAAAAAATTAAAAACAAAAACTTACAGTCAAGATTGTCAGCAGACCATTTTGAGAGCCGGGTAATTTGTGATCACTGTCCCGAGGGAGTTGTCTATGGGGAGTTGATGTCCCCCCCCCCTACCCTTTCAAAATTTTTGCTGGATGGAGAGTGCTTACCAAAAATAAGAAATTATCATTAAATTCTAAAGAAATCTAAGACTTTGTTTTCAGTTAGGATAAGAAATTTGTGCCAGGTGGTGATGCTGAAGTTGATGGCTAGTACCAGGAGGGTGGGGGGGGGGGGGAGATCTGCAAGCTGGCTAGCACCGCCCAGTGCCACCAAGCATGGTTACAACCCTGCTTACATGATAGTAGCATGTCAGTTTATACACTTACAAAAGAAATGTATCAGTTCACACCACATAGCTAAATAAAGTACAAGAAAGTACTATTACAATTCCTTTCAATGGAGATGGAGTAGAAGATAACGGGCATGTTGTTCTGGGTCACTCATCTCTTTGTGACTCAAAGGCCTACAATGATAAGAACTTAACAATATATGAACGTACATGGAACTAAATATGACACTGGCCTGGATTAGTATTCATGTTTTTCATGTAATTGTAGTACTGAGCTGTGAATTCCCCTTTCAGAGACAGTTTGTCTTCTATTGTAACTGCATCATCATCACATAAGAGTTTATAAACTCTGGTAAACATTTCATGCAGTTTATTAACAATGGATGCTACTCCACTCAACACCCACTAGTATTAAAAATTTCTACAGCTTTTGTGTATTGTTTTAACAAGAGGTATTCAAACATTGGGTAACGAACTCCACAAAGAAGTACAGTATGTGTTTTCGAAAATTAAGTTGTGTTCAACAGATAGTGCTATAACTGGTTATTAACGATTACAACACAATTAAATTCCACAATCAGCCAATGTTGATTACTGATCATTAACAGGTAGGTAAAAGATTATGTTTTGTCATCTGCTGCATGTTTCCATGAATTGTAGACACTATTGTATCATAATAATACTGAGGTTGCAAAATACTTGGAACAGTTCCATTTGTTCTGCACACAGAACATATGAACTTTTTATACTTGGCGATTTCCACTGAAAGGAAGAGAGAATAAATTCAACCATAAATACTGTTGGCTGCTTGTTTGCCTTTCATGTTACATGCCCAGATAAAGGACAGTATCAACTTCTGCCGAATTTTCAATCACATGCCTTGAATTTTGAGGTGTGCACCTAGATGAAGATGGGAGCTCATAGAAATCTACTTAAAATTTATTAAACAGAACATCTACCACACCCCTCATAACTTTCCTGAGGAGTGCTATTTCTAGCAAACCAGCAAAATCTAAAACTCAAGGTCTGCAATCAGTGATCATGTCTGTGCATTTGTATTAATACACTGTTTGGCTTGAATTTGGAAAGCAAAAATGCCAAACCATCTCAGCATTTCTGCAAGGCCCAACATTACACTCAATTTACGCATCTCATGGTTCCTATATATGGTATGAATACACCCATGTATTATTTATTACTAGATTTTCAAAGACTTGTGCCTTAATGTATTTCAAAAGAATCGGCAAAACTAAACATGAGTAAAACTTCATAGTCCACACTAAAATCATGTACTCAAGCTTACAGACTATGTTGCCTTTTCAGGTTATAAGTTCAGTTGACACAGGCCCAGCATGATGACACAAGTTTGGAAAGTGTGATCAAAACAGAAAGTCAATGGAAGAATAAGAACAGAATTCTATGCGATACCTGGAATTTGTACACAGTATTACTACACCTTACTAAACTGCATTGAAAAAATGTCGCTGTTGATTCGCTGATTAAGATCCAATGACAAAGCCAATCATGATGTTTCTGGAATAGAGGTATCTGTAAAAGTGTAATGTACCTTCTGTTTGTGATGTCATAGAGATAAACAAGTTCCATTGTTTGCAGGCAAACACATGTACAGCCAGAGATGACTGGGTACATGTAATCTATTACAAAAAGGTGTTTGGGCCAAGTTCACTACATGCAATCAAATGCTTCACTGTTTCCCTCCTAACTGATGTCATGTGATGAATAAATTAACCCCTTTAAAAAAGGAATGTGGACAGTGGTTTTATTTGTGCAGAACAGGTACAGTTTCTCAATTTTTTAGTAGCCATGTAAACCAAACATGTACACATTACATGGTAAAAACTGTTGTCTTTATGAAGAACATGTCTGTACAGGCATGTACAGAGCAGAGATGATACCTATGTGGCCCATTCTGTGACAAGCATACTGTACCTTGCAGGTATAAATGCTATGTGCCCACTTGAACTGTACTGCACCAGAAAGAACACAAATAATTGAACCAACATTAACATGCATGCATGGCAGAGGTTATATATAGATATGCAAGTTTCTCAGTGTCAACATTTAGTTTTGGCAAGAACTGAAAGAAACGGCCATCTTTAGGAATTATGACAAGATCTGCAGCAAGCTTCAAGAGTATTTGAGTCCCCTTTCCAAATTATCTCTACTGGTGATCAGTTGAATGACAGAATTTTACCTGTGCAGATTTCTTACCTGGCTGTGGGATATTCGGCCCGATGCAGTTTATATAAAAGGTGATTGGTAGAACACTCAAATGTAGTTTGTACAAAATTATCTACAGAGGATTGACATGGGTTTTCCATGCCTAAAGGATACTCATCTGGTTTACATTTGTACTTCCTAGTTCCTTCTCAGTACTGTACTGTACTACTCCCCACATAGTGACCAAGGGTTGAACTTGCCAAGTGAAAAATCATTAATTTTATATACAGGGGGCCTCAAATTATAATCTTCAATATTCTTGAATAAGTTGGTCCTGAAAATTAATTGATGTGGATGGACCTGATAAGGAACGACACCAAAATGGTATAGAGGATGCCAAGATTTTTTGTGGGGGATTCTGATGGATTTCATTTACCCTTCATATCCATCCATTCCCATTCCATTTCTGCACCCCACTCAACACCATCAGAATGTCCTTGTCAAAGCATGAAATTAGGTAATGGCTTTACAATCATAACCATTGTTTTGTAGGAAATAAAACTTAACTCTAAGTCTCAGCGGTGATACACCCACAACCAAAAAAGGCAATGGGTGTTGTTAGATTAATTATACCAGGTAAGAAAATGAGGTATATGTAAAACCAAATCCCCCAAAACTGAAATGATAGATAAACTGATTTTTAGCTTCCCAAGACTGCATGCAAACAGGCCTGTAGACCAAAAGTACCATACCAGACTTGGGCCTCAAGGATCAATATGCGAAAGAACTGAATGGCACCAAAAATAAACCACAGGGGCCCAATGACAGAGGGGGGCATTCTTCACATAATGGTGCAGTATGATGCTGTAGAGTACACCAACGTAGTAACTTTGTGAAATCCCATTTGAATTGCAATCTTTGGGGTAGAGTTTCATGACCCTTTCAACTTCTGAGGCAAAACATGAAAAGGACAAAAAAGGGCAGAAGGGGGAAATGGAAGAATGGACAGCAACTAATATGGGCTTAGAAAATCAAGGACATGTCCAAAGTCCTTTGAACACCAGTGCAATACCCCTCAAGGGTCAGAGTCTTTTGGGCCAACCGAAGTCTTTTGCCACTTGTGGCTCACTGGAGAGATCGATGGCACAAATAAAGTAAAAGAAAAAATGCTCTAAGCTTTTTCAAGTGGTCAAACTAGACTAGAAAGCCAACAGGCTTAGTGATTCCTTTCCATATGATATATTGTAATAATGAACATGGATGCCCACATGACAAGCATGAGATCCCTCACAAATACTGAAGTACTATATACTAGTAAGGTCAAAACCTTTTGAGATCATGTGACCCAAAATGACCTTTCACCCTCACTTAAAACAATAGGGAGCAACTACCTAAAAAGACCATCAACATGCTAAATATGAGCAATTTACAAACTGAGAATGAGATCCCTGCACAGTTCAATAACCACATAAAAATGTCATGTCTACAAGGTTTTGCCCTTTTGTGACCCCAACCTTTGACCTCCACAAACAAGAGAAATCTCCCAGAGTTATGATGCTGGTAAACTATGTTGTCTATTAACTTGATAAAGAGATATTTTTGAAACATGCTCCTTTCAATCAAAATTTTGGGTACTGAGGATGGCTCTCTACATAATGATGTCTCTATGATCCAAAAAGTTGACTGCATTGAGGTTAGTGTTAGAACAAGCCCTGATCCTAACAGTCATCCATAAATTAGAACATAAGGTAGAGACATCTCAACAGAAAGGTGTAACCTTGGCTATAAGTGGTGGTCCTTTTCTATTTGTTTTTTGGTGTAATGCCCTTCCCAATGACTATGATGTCCTTAAAAATTAACAAAAAATGGGAACCCTATTAATCCAGAAATAAACAAGATTTGTAATTTGCCTTAAATTGTCTGCTTGTAGGAACACCACATAAGAGAGTACAAGTCAAGTGTCCTTTGTTTGATACACAGTAGATACTATTATGCTTGTTTTGATTACCTGTACTACAGTACTTTCTGAAAAATCAAAACCTAAGTATGAAAAGTTTCCCGAAAGAAGGGAGAAATATTTCTTTAGATGTGAGCAGTCCAAAGCAACCTTCAGTAGCCTAATTGCAAAGATTTTCTTTGGGTCTAATTTCAGGCTGTGAAAATAGCATGCGAGACTCAGTAATAACCTGCACACTACTACGATCCGGTTGAAGTGACGCGACGAAATAATTCAACCAATTAAGTCACGCATGTGTTGTCACTGCGATAAAGAATAGAAAGGTCGACCGGATAAGTTACCTTTTAGGAGGTGCTGGTGTCTTCTACTTAAATCATATGGAGTAAAGAGTGTATCTTGGCTAAAAAGTTCCTAACAATTTGTACCAAAGGTATTTTTGAAGTTTGCAAATGGGAGACAAATCTTTAAAAATGATTTAAAACAATATTTTGTGGAAGTGTTAATGTAAAAATCAAAATAAATATTAGCCCTCCATGCAAGAAACACGGTAATATTTTACTTTACTCTCTGTTGATATAAGGTCACAACCAGTAACTGACCCGAATGCATGTATTGTGAATGCTATTACGTAACTGCGGTCGAAAATCCAGCCGGACGTGTGACCTCTCAGACGTTACAAAGCCTTTCACTTAAATAATAGGAGGTAAAGCTGTATCTTGAACTAAAAAAAACCTCACAATTCTTTGCGAGAGCATCGAAGTACCTTTTACCATGCATAACAAGTAGTAAAACTATAATTCTACGCAAAAATGTTGACAAAGTAGTGATGTATAAATGTCAGTCACTTTGTGAAAACATGAAAATATTTGTTTATGCCCTGCTATCAAGTAATGTACAACCACTCAGTAAAACACGGCTTCTTCAAGATTGCTACATTTTACAGAAGGTACAAATATTTCCGACAGCCTCATGTGGACATATTTTCTAGACGAAATTTGATGTTTATGCAATTATGCAATCAGAAATTACAAATATACCCGATGAAAGTCACAGTATTTTTCAAAAAGAAACAAACAGGCAAACGTTGCAATATATATTTGGTAAAATTAAGTGTCCAGCAATATCATTCACACAGATGTCCCTCTTAAAGGGCCAAATCTCTCAACCCAAACTATAATTTAGGAAACCTGGTACCCAAATTCTCAATTGGCTCAGCTCTTTGATTGACAGCTAATTCAAACAATGCAGAGTGCTAATGCTTATATTACACCACATGAACTGTACTGAGAGTGTTTTGATTATGCACATTGAGCTTTTTTATACTCACCCTGAAGCAATAAACTGGGATTGTGTCTGGATGAGGATGAATTTCAGACAATTGTGGGAGGGGCTTCAGTTAGAAGGTTAGGAGAATTGGTGCTGTTTGGGGTGAGAGAATTGGGCCTTTAAAAATGATCTACCCTAGCAAAAATAACCTCAATCATCCAAAATGAAGACAGTCTTTGGCTTGGTACTATTCTACTGAAAACAAAACAAAACAAAGAAATAATTCTCAATCGTGGGACCTACAAACAATAGCTTCAGTCAACACGAAAATGCATGATCCTACACGTTTTGCAAAAGTGTAGTCTGCATGAGTCCATAGGATTTCCCTTTCGGGAAACCAACAAGCCTTACTGACAGGGCTAAATAAGTGTCAGACACTATCTCTAGACAGGTAGGGAATGGTTAAATCCATTGAGCTGTATGATTCAATGAGAAAACCCCTCAGGACACTTTGGCAGTCAAATGTGATAAATTAGGTAAGATAACAGTGACCAGCAATTTTTGCAGATTCTGGTGGGTCAGTTACAATTTGATTCATTCAATTAGACAGTCTCAGTTCAAGCATGCTCAAGGGTATTTGATCCAAATGATCAGTTATTTAGTTCTTTTTATAAAACTAATTACCCGTGGTGTATTTAATTATCTAGTTCCCACATGTCCTTATGAGGACAGTGACACAAAGTTTGTCTGTAACTTTTAACAATCTTTGATACTAAATTTAATGTTATCTTAATTTTTTCTTTAGGGTTCTAAAATAAAAAATGTTTGTAAGCTCTAAAAGAAATTTTGTGTGTCAACAGAGCCTTTGATCTGTTCAAAGTTTACACTTATGTAGTTCCCCACTGAACAATTCCTCTGCTTTGTGGGCATGGAAGCTTTCTCCAATATGTTCAGACTATGTCCCCAAATAACCCTCATACAGCCTTTGTTTAACTCACATGTTCCAGATACTGCTAGAAACTTCCATTTAAGAGTAGGAAATATATTTCATGAAAATCCATAGGCCGAGATACTTATGGCAAAATTAGCATACCTATGACAAAGATAAATTAACTAACACGTCAGCCTGATGAACAGTTTTTCCCTTAAACTTTTTCAGATTTTGTTCTACCCACTTACTCTTATGCGTATTAATACTGGCAGTAAATGTTATAGAGCAAATCTTCAAACCAAAATCAACATAAATACTGTACCAAATGCACTTTTATGCACTCTAGACATTCTTAATTCAGTGAGATTGCTTCAGTACATATTTTGAAATTACGTAACTTGATCATTTACATAATGAAGTGGATTCCAAAAGCTTACCTATGCATCTTACATTACCCTTGCCATTCAAAACTCTTAACCCTATGCACTAATGAATATTAAACCGAAGTTACCCTTTTTGAGATGTAGTGTGTGCAAGGTTTAACCTCTGATGACCCTAAATGACCTTTGACCTCCAGTAAAAACAATAGGGATCATCTACTCAATATGGACAATCCACATGCTAAGTATGAGATCCCTCACAGTTACCCTTCTTGAGATATACTATTTACAAAGTTTTGATGTTTTGACCTCTGGTGACCCCAGATGACCTTTAACCTCTACCAAAAACGATACGGATCATCTCCTTAACATGGACAATCCACATGCTATGTATACGAGCCCGCACAGTTACCCTTCTTGAGATACAGTGTTTACAAGGTTTTGACCTTTTTACCTCTGGTGACCTCAAATGACCTTTGACCTCCACAAAAAACGATAGGGATCATCTACTCAATATGGGCAATCTGCATGGTAAGTATGAGATCACTCACATTTTTCCTTCTGGAGATATCGTGTTTACAAGCAATTTCCAAGGTATTTACCATTTGACCCCTGGTGACCCCAAATGACCTTTGACCTCCACCAAAAACAATAGGGACCTTCTACTCAATGTGGGCAATTAACATGCGAAGTTTGAGATCTCTCAGAGTTACCCTTTTTGAGATATCGTGTTTACAAGCGGGCGTCACACATACACATACACACACACACACACACACACGACATCACCATCGCATAGATTCCTTGCCTGCCTTCGGCAAGGAATCAAAAACCAAAGCATTGAATCACAAGCAATCTCTGTATGTAGGTTCACCAAATTGCAAAACAAAGGCTATTTCATACCAAATTTGAAAACTGTTTCTTCTTTGACCCTTTCACACTTGACATGATACCCTGGCTTTCACAAATAGTGACTAAATACAAAAATTCAAGTTGAGAAAGATGCAACCTAAGCCTAGGGATGCACTGGACACCTGGTCTGACAGGACTCTTTGGTTGGACAATGAGAATCAGTGACACATATTCTGGTCATAATGCAGTTTGTGCAGTCACTTACCTTTTGAGGTCTAAGGCACTGGACAATAAGGCCACCAAATCTACATAAAATTAGCCTCCAAAAACCTTTGCAAGTAATCTTGGTTATACAAATGTCCACAAACTGCAGTTGAGTATTATTTTCCTGTGCACTTGGGAATGTAGCACTATCCCAAAGTTCCTAAACAAGCTTTATAGAAGAAGTCTCAAGTCCAATTATGAAAACCACAGTGTAAACATCATATTCACAGTGCAACTGGCTGCTGCTGTTTTGTTACCATTCACTGAACCAACCCTTACCCATTTTCTTTTACATGTTTTGAACAGAGTCATTTATTGCAATACAGTAGGTGGTACAATCAACATATTTCAAAGTCCATGTTGCAACAGAGCATAAAATTTAAAACCCATCCCTATATGCCACCCAAACCAATCAGTTCCTATACTAAGTACATTTTTCAAAACTAGGCTTGGGGCAATTACATCTCAATGTAATCGATAACGATTGCGATTACTTCATATTTTACGATTGCGATTATGATAACGTTTACAGCTAAAATTGAAAGTAACTGATTACGATTGTGATTACATTGCAATGTAATCATGATTGCAATCGTGATTACATTTTCTTTCCACATAAACAATGTAGTAGGCAAAACAATCCAGTGCCCACAACTGGAAAAAAGGCCATGGACATTGCTCTAGTTAAGTCCGAACAGAACGAAGTCCTCCCAAAGTAGAGATTATTGAACACATGCACTTGGGTCATTCCATCAGGTTGGGACACAAAGTGTGACATAGAAGTGAAAATTTCAAATTGCTTAAAATATCATTATTTCACAATAGAGCATACTATACAGACATTACTTTCAATATAAAACACTTTCGTTACTGTAGAATTACTGAGTTCTTCATAATGGTCCATAAAAGGTACAGTAGGCGTGTCAACTATTTGTGCTGATGTAACATGGACACCAATTACAGGTTTGAAGTTGGGTAATAAGCTTGGGTCACATTTAATATTGCAGTTTCTTTCCCAAAAATATAGCAACTGATAAGTTACTTTTAAAAAAGGTATTTCCGTGAAAATGGGTTTCTACAAAAATGCAAAAATTGCAAAAAATAAACTAGGCAAAATACTAAGATTTTTGTGTAGCTTAAAACTAGAAAACTTTTTGAAAACTCTAATAATGGACAAGTTGTGTGCTGTAAATAACATTATATTTAATTTGTTTATAGCCTGGGATAGTACAGATTTAATTTAAGCAAATTTATTTTCCAACTTCTCCTAAATCTTCAGAAATGAGTCTAAATATGGTGGAGTGCAGTTGTAACATGGACACAGTGTCCATGTTACCTCATGTGCTAAATATCAATAAAACAGACACTTATTTTAAAAAGAACAGCACTATTAGGCTACTCTAAAATCAGGTGGAAAGTTGTGTAATATGTTTGTACACAAAACATGTCACTTCAACTGTATACAAGGAAAATGTCAAACAAAAGTGTAGTTGTTATGGTGCAGATGTAACGTGGACACCGCGTCCAATTTTACAATCACCAATAAAAGTTACCTTTAACATATTTAAAACACAAATCTTTTCATATTTTGTATCCACAATGTAATTGTGCTCTATTTTAATTGATATAAGCAGGTTTATATTTCAAATTGTGTTCAATTGTAATATTCATCCAGCTTAACCACAGTTCTGATGTAACGTGGACACCGAAAACCTAAAATGGCATAATTAACACAGGAAACAAATTTAAGTCTATTTTGTGCATATTTTGTAACTCTTGTGTCCTAATATTTGTAAGAGGAATAGTATAATGTATCTTGTGCAGCTTGTTTAAAAGTTATGGAACAAAATTGTCCCAAAATTGCGCTGATCTAACGTGGACGGTGTGCTGCAAAATGACCCTCTTTTGCATCATATTTGAAAAAATTTAGCCGTCTTCCCTCTCTTTGCTTTATTTTTCCAGAAATCAAGTCAGATATGAGAAATTCAAGTCAATTCAGGCTTCTTTTGAAGAAAAGAGAAATACTACACCTTAAGAAAAAATGTTACAAAAGTGGACACCGTGTGTTACATCATCACACTCGTGTTTGATGAACTCAAACATGAATTTTAAAGTAAACAAGACAGACTTGACTTACCATGAGCATTTTCCATGGTCTTTTATTCTACTTTATCAGTAAATGGGTGATAAATACTTATTTTTAAGTTTTCACATTTCATGCTTAAGTCTGCATATTCAAATGTCACACATGTTACATCTGAAAAAGTCTTCTTTAAGGTCATGTTTTATGAAATATCACCAAAATATGATGAAAAATCTCATTACATTTGGCACCAAAATAAAGGTCTTTCTGTGCTTTATAAGTTGCAACCATAAATTACAGGAAACTTTCTTTGCATTTTCTAAGAATATTAAATCTTATCAATGAAACAGCAAAATATGCACTGTGTTCCAACCTGATGGAATGACCCACTTCTCACTCATTTTAAGCTGGAACATACAAGAAAGAGGGACAATTAAATTTTGTCATTCTAACAGAAGAAGCAAGCACTGAAAAAAATTGTTTACTAACCTTACTTCTTTGTTCAATTCAACTTCAATGTAATCAGAAATGAAACCACGACTGCGATTACTTTGCCATTGTAATAAATTACGATTGCAATTACTTTGCGTTTTTCACAAAAGTAATCGATTGCCATTACAACTACTTCAAAATGTGTAATCGATTGCAATCAATTACGATTTCTGATTATGATTACCCCAAGCCTGTTCAAAACCTGGAAGTTTCAGCAATATAAAAACTTACAAGGTAAGGAGATCTTTACCTGCTGTTGTTTTCTCCTCAGAATTTTAAAGCGGCTCTTTGAGCTGGTTCATGAAATTCAACAAATTTTCCAAACCTACTAAGTTTTTTTCACAAACCAATGACAAATGGTCAAACTTAGATAATCCCTATACCATACATACAAATTAATGTTTTATGAGTGTGTAACTAATGGTTAAAGTCCGTTTTCAAAAATTTGTGACCAGACACTTTTTCAAATTGTGTACAAAACCGTTACAAGTCAGGACACTAGAAAATTCAAAATTTGATTTAAAACTTGACTTGTTCTGCTAACGTTATGCATTGTAATGTGGTAGTGACCCTTTGAGACTCTCATTAAGTTATCGATATCAACTAAGCTTTCACGGTATTCCAAAAAAACATAACCGGTATAATCGGACGTCTAATAATCGTACTTCGATTATAACCGGTTTTTTCCCCGCACATATTACATAAAGTTCCTAAGTTGACATAAGTTGACATAAGTTGACATGTAGCAAGCAAGTTACGTACATCTTTGTATCCGTAAGCCAGCGGAACTGGATGCCTCAGTTGCGGTACTTGACTGGTAATTATACTACAATTTATCAAAAGCAAAGAACCCTTTTTATTTATGCTCTCGGGCTCAGCTATATAAACTTCAAACAATGTTCATAAAATATGTGCCCGCAATGTATGGAAATCAGGGACGGAAACTGAATTTTTTGTTTATAATCCCCGCCCTGGTCCTCCCGCTGGCTAGCTCTTCATCAGTGTTTAACCCGCCAACAATCCGACTGCGCTTATTGTCCGTGTTTTTCCCCTACGTGCGCAGCCTGCTCTACTACAAACTGAGCCCTAAAATTTTCTGCTTGGCTAATAAAACAAAAGCATTGAACTTTTACGGTAGAACCTACTGTACAACAAAGTGTTATATCCCTTCGTTATTAGTTTGTAGTCCTAAAATTATGCTTGCTTTCATTCAACGATCATTCTAAAACTTTTCAATGAGAGTTACATGGACCATTGGGATTTACACGGGTCGCCCGATTTCAACATCAGGGATCGACGAAACTACGCATGTCCTTAGGGACGGTAGTTTAAGCCATACTAAAATAACGCAAGTGGTACACTCCAGTTAGCCACGAATGTAATGCAAATAAGTACATAAATTTATGTACAGCTTGCTTCCACGTAGCTTTTGGCCACGTGGCAACTTCCTGTATAATGTACTACCGTAAGCCACACATTCACCCTCAATCTTTTCGCGAAGCTATCGCGAGCGATTATGAGAGATGTTGTGTACTTACTACCGTTTATAAATGAGGATTGCTACCGAACAGAGAATACTATTGCACTTGTGTTCTGATTGGTTAATTCTGTGTCAGTTGATGTGACGTCTTTACACTGAGCGTTCTTCTAGGCGATCCATGTAGGGATTCCCAAATCTTTGTCCTTTTTATAAATATTAGAATTTTGTTAATGAAACAGCCTGATGCGCTTCCTTAATAAGGGACTTTAAGGTAGAAAATATATGTTAAAATCAATCAAATTACTGTGATATGCCCGATGGTATTTGAGTTATAACGATTTAGAAAAAGCATTATGTATGGATAATTTCGAGACGGCTTGTTGACAGGAACTTCGGCTGTACCAGCGAACCAAGATGACTTTGAGCCCCGAAAAATACTGTACGATAAAATAGCCAATAAATGCAGGCAGTAGATTTTGGAGCACCCTATCTGCACAGTACAGATCGCTTGACCGAAAACTTGGAAGCTGCGCATTACAGCTCATATTGTATAAACTGTATTAGTATTTGCACGGGTACAAAAATAGGAACTAGGTACCTAATCGCCATACCCGGTGTTATGGTGACTAAAACATGACAACATTTTGTTAGGCATGTTCCATAGTACATCCATGATATTTTCCAAAATCACATTCACAAGTTCAATAAAACTTCACATGTCACAAGGTTGTATCGTCTCGTTTTGTTTCAAATAAAAAATGACAATCTTAACAGACAAGAGTCACTAGAGCCAAGTAAGAAAAATTCTACTCTCCAATTCCTATATCACTGAAGGGCTATGAACGTTCTTACGAAGCTAGTCTCGTGTTGACATCCGGGCATACTGACATAGCTTTCATTCGTAAAATTCGTAGTATGCACGAATGCCACTCTGGGTCTACCAAACGTGTATGTAATGGCCTGTCTAAAAAATCGTGAATATTTTCGGTGTCATTACAATGATATCTTAGTACTTTACACATAGCGGCAAAGTGTTGATTTGGGTAAAAGTGACACGCTTAATCATTGTGTAATTTTCGAGTTGTGTTTTTTTTTGTCATTTTACTCGAGGCTGCATACCGTATGAAATGAAAGACCGCACACATACAAGGCTCAGTTTACGTACCGTGCCGAACGTTACGGGCACTGTCTTTGCAAGCTGGGCGGGGTGATATCTGCAAGTTTCTGCCTAAAACGTTACTATTAATCACTGTCAGACAGCTTGCGTGCAAGAAGTGATGTACATATTGCTGCGAACACATGTGAGCAGTATTGTAGCACACTGCGTGACGATAGCAAATTCTGGCCGCACGCCGATGAAAATTTCAACTTCAGAAAACGAAGTGCAAACAACTCTCCAACTTGAACATAATTTCTAAGGACTCTCTTCATTCTCAGACTAGGAGAATGCTTACTAAATTGGCCAAAAATATTAGTCCATTATCGGGGGCAATCATGTGAATGAAGTGATTCTTTTTGCATGCGATATTTGCAAAGATTTGGTTAGTAGATTTGGGACAGGTAATACAGTATGATGGCGCGTGAGCACCCCGGTAACCCTGCAAAACACATCGCAAATGATCTACTCTCATGGAAACACAAAGGATCCCGCCACTGATGAGTTGTACTGTCAACTAGGACGAGATAGTGCTGTAACTTACATTTTTACGATTATTTCACAATTATTCACAATTATTTTCAATTCTTACGATATTACCGATTTTTTCGATTTTTCGATTATTCTTCAAGGCAATAATCGAACCAAACCGTAACCTGTTATTACCGGTATCGGTAATATAACCGGTTTACTGTGAAAGCTTAATATCAACTCAATGAGCTTCTTTAAGAGACAGACAGTATTTTATTATAGTTTGCCATACACTATGTACGACAAACTTTTGAAGTCACATAGTGTTTGCATGCAGTTTGGAAAGTCAGTACACAAAGCAAAAACACAAGCTGCTTCTGAATGAAAATTCTACAATACTCCCCCCCCCCCCCCCCCCCCCCCCCGAAAAAAAAAAAAAAAAAAAACTGACCCAGCAAATACTGCTGTAACAAGCAAACAAGGATATCTGAATCACTGCAGTGTATATGTTATCACAGTATGTGTTTTTATTCCCTTGCATTCTAATATTCCCTTTAACTTTTACAACATTTTAACCAGTTTTCCCCGACTGTGAACTTGACCAATTGTTGATAAGCCCAGAGCAATGAATGGGTCCATTAATTATCCCTTATCTGTTATCTCCCACTCTACTAATTTTGACAATTTTAACAGTGTCCAGCAAGAATAGAATTTGATGATCGATATCTACTTGAAACTGCTTCCCTTTCAAACTACAGACAAGACAATTGGCAATTAAAATATTTTGACAACGGTTATTGTATACTTTTACCACAAGATATAACACTAAATCAAAATGAAAGGCTTCAGTGGGGTACAACTCTTACAATCTTGGATTACTAACAAATAAATGTCAAGCTGATGAAATAAGATTTAAAGATATCTTCTTATCTCTGGCTCCAGTCTTCTAAAATGTTCATCTTAAACCACACATCAGAAATGTCACATTAAATCCATATAAAACTCTCTTTGGTACCTATCAAGTAACATCATTTTCAAAAGCACTCATGACACAAAACTTTTCCTTGAGAATGTGGCACCCATCTGCAATTTGCCCTTTACATAGGGGCTTTTTATATGATGTCATAATACTCCCAGGCAGTCATGTTGAAGTGTATGTTATCACACTAGATACACATGCTCATTGAATGTGTACACACACCTAAAAGAGTGCTCAATGTGCAGGGTGTTAAGCACAAAGCCATGTATGGTTGGCATAACTGTCTTCCAGCATGGTGGATCCATGACATATCTGATACAATTAACCAAGTATAGCTCAATTTATATTTTCACAAAGTGGTAGAAACCTAGGACTACATACTGGCCATTTTGTGGCTCATTTTTAAGCCATACCTTTCAAAGGTCATTATGGGTTCATTAAAATTCAAAATCACAAGACTCCATGACTTTTCCCATTACTTCCAATGACGTAGACTGATATTTTTAGGACCTTTTTTTTCTTCAAAATCTGAACATTCAGAAAATTAGAACAATACATACACTTTCCAAAATTTCTTGATGTTTTCAGGATCTTTTAAGAATTTGCTCATTTTCTTTGACTTTCCTGGAATTTTTTGGAGCAATGAGGTTTTCTTAAATTTGTAAATGTACTTACCACTGATAGGCGCTGAAATGGAAGTACACCATGGCGAGGCCATAGAGAAAGGTTGCATCCTTGTAAGATAAAACAATGACAAAGAGAAAACAATACTGTTATGCTTCTAATTAATTCTGATAGAAGGGTTTATGCTAAGGGTTTTATATATTGCAGACAACATGAGCATTCAAGAGAGGTGATAAAAAAAGTGGACTTGAAGCAAACATATATGTGTGACATTTTAACCTCCATGTTTTTTGCTCTAAACTTGGACCTAGCCCAAGAAACTAGTAATAATTCCAAGGAAGAGAGGGTTGTTCAGCTGTTTTTTAAAATGCCTAGAGAATGCAAATGTAGTAAAGGTTTTGTGGTTTCATCATGTGAGCACATAACAGAAAAGAGTATTTCATATCACAGGAGCTAATGTAAGCCTACCTTTCAAACCCAAAGCAAGAGATTGAACAAGAAAGCCCACAGGATATGTGATTCCTTGCCAAAAGGAAAACTGAAAAATTTCTACTTTTTGACATCTGGTAATTGCAAGGAATCAAAAATTAAGATCACTGCACTAAATTAAGAGAACATCACTTGTGCTTAATTTAAATTTCTTTTTCACTTCAAACATATTTACCTTCATTAGCTAATATTTTAGAACCACAAAACACAGATGGAATGAAAATTTCATTCTGTTATTTTTTCCTTTTTTTGCCGTTTCCTTTTTTTGCCATAGTATAATGTCATTAATCAAACTGGCCTATAACCAAAACAGTATCCCACATTCCTTTGTAACTTCTACTTGGAAATGGGTCTTTTACAACTGCTATCACCACTCTAGACAGTATCATCATTTGAGAAACAGCAACCTCACACTCAGCAAAAACAGTTTTAGCAAGGGCCATTGATTCTGGGGTCTATATGCTGGTTTTATTTAATGGCTTATCAAACAAGTATAATTAAAACTTGACCTCAGAAAAAACAAGCAGCTTACAGAATTTAACAGCTTACTCATGATCTAGGTTTACATATTGCTATTAGATCAAAATTACGTCAATCTAAGTATCAAGCATCCCAGGATAAAAGAAAAGAGTATTCTGATCAGTTCTCTTCATCCCATCCTTGACATTCCACCATCACCAATCACTTCAGTAGGAGGTCATAGTAAATTGATGGGGGGGGGGTTGTTGACTTAAACAGTTCAGATACAGAAAGGCATTTAGAATAATTGTGATTAGGAATGCATTCATGAATCAATATGGAATGAACTTTCACTTTCTCTTTCTACTAATAAATATTACATAAAATCTCTGACAAGGATCAAAACTGAATTTCTAAAGTTTCAAGAACTACAAAGGAAATAAATGGGTTAGCTCAACAGATTTAATCAGGTCATCTGAAAATATTGAGTCATTACTAAAGGTCCTGGCAGTGCTATTCTTGGTAATAGAATATACCCAAATTAGTATACTCATGAAAAAGTGATTTATTGTGTAATGGTTACAAGTGAGAAAAACTTTCCTACTTTTGAAGATTTACTTTTGTGTAGGAGGAGGTCTGTTTTAGTGGTAAATTAGGCATTTCAAAATAATTCTCTGAATGTTCCAGACTTCCCACAATTAAATATAGAATATATTCCATAGTTAGCTGCCATGTAGGATGATTCCAGAGATTTACTACTCCAAACAATTAAAGCGGGTTCCTGCAAGACAATAACTCACTGGACAAAATAGGAAATATTTTCAGGGGGCACCAACACCTTGGCTGTGATGAGTGATATTTTGCTTGGTTGTAATGAGTGGTAATTCAAGCATTTCTTTAGCTGACATCAGTATTTACCTTCATCAGGAATCAAGCTATTCTCAGTGTAAACCATACAGTACTGCTGAAATTTTTCCGAATAGTTTAGAAATAGATCTGTGGGGTTTAACAACCTCATGTCATGTAAAAGTATTGAAATAGTCATTAAAAATTAAAAAAGGACAACACTGTAGGCAATCAAGATACTGTCTACAATTGGTAAATTGCATTCACATCAATATCACAGCTTTGTTGGTAAATCAATCTATCTAGGGCCTTTCCTGATGGCAACTTCTTTTTTTGTCTTCAACCAAAATTATAAAGGAAACATTGTAGATATATTATTAAAGTAATTTTAATGACATCAAATTTTACACTGAACTTGGAAATTTTCTGTTTTTTGAACAGTGCCTATGTTGGTAGCCATTACCCATGAAACTGGCATTCAGTTTTACATAATGATCCATAACTTTAAAGCTTCTTCCTTCCTCCCCCCCCCCCCCCTGCAAACTTTTGGTGTACTTATTCATGCATTTAGAAGGAAATCAACTCAAGCCTGGACACAAAATGCAAACTCAATAACTCATTTCTGAATCTTTTTATAAATTTTTATAGGGGTTGCTGCTCATTTCAGTATGTCCTTCTCTGATCAACTGCATGGTCTAGTAGGTGGGGTATCTGACTTGCAGTCAAGAGGTATGGAGTTCACGTCCTGGCTGAGTCACACCGAAGACTTTAAAATGGAACCTTCTGCCATTGTGCTTGGTGCCCAGCACAAGCAATGGAGAAGGGAAAACAAGCCAGGAGCCACAACTGGAAAAAGGCTGTGGGTGGCTTGACTTAAAGGTCAAGAGCAGTCCCCCAAAACTTATTTTGAAGCAACAGCTAAATATTGGAAATTTTCTTCTTATATCTCTTCAAAGTATCTTCCTTCATATTTTATGACTTTAATATTGCATTTCCAAGGTAAACCAAGCTGTTACTTCTAGTTAATTTCACATTTGAAGAGAGAAAATTTTGCCACATGACTCTCAACAGCCAATCAGGACAGTCTACTACACTACCTCAAGTTGGGGTGACTGTTCTTGCCCTTTAAACCAATTGGTTAGAAATGCGGCTATAAAACTCCATCTGGGGAACTCTTCCCTCATCAAACCCTACCTGTAGTCCCCTATCTCTTCCTACTGCTTCCTTGAGCAACAAGTATCAATACTTTCTTATTTCCATTGTCTTTCTTCTCTAAGAGTCTATCATCTTCCTCCTCTCAGACTTGAAGACCTCAAGCACAATGTACATTTAGCATAATTGATAACATAATTCCACAACTTACTTTCCAGTGACATGTACTGAACATGAGAGCAAGGATTCAGTTTGCCTCTTTGTAGGCCTATCATATACATTTTCAACCACAAGTCATATTTCATCTCAAACAAACTATCAAAACAGCTCAATTGGAATAAAAGCCAGGAGGAGAATGATGTCAAAAGCAATTTGAAAGTGGAATGTCTCTGAGGTTTCTGAATATCCACAAATTTAGCAGGGAATGTGCAACCACAGGGAACTCCCAGGAAGATTTGTACCACAACCAAAAGTGCAATAGGCTACACAAGCTGGTGGTAACATTTATGTGTATGACAAAAAAAATTGTGTATGAGAGCCACATAGCTAAGTACATGGCTTACTACAGCTATTCTGATTCTCAATGTCCCTGCAGAACATTCTGTACATCTGAATACAGTCTTTTACAATGTTGTATGTACCAGTGAGAAGTATCCAATTTTGATAATCTTTGCAGGCTCTGTATGGCTGTATACTGCAAGCCAAGTAGCTATCATGTCTCTCCACTTTTCAAAATTACAATCATCATAGAGTTGATGTTTGTGTGCAAGGAGAATCTTTGGAATAACTGTAGGATAATAAAACTTTGTTTTTAAAGAACTGGGGACATTAACTGACTGACTGAATTCCCAATCCACTCTATTCATTTGTCAGATTTTGAACTAAAGCAGGTTTAAGGGTTTTTTCATTTTCTTTTTTTCTTTTTATGACAGAAACAGATATGTACTGTATGTGTTAAATGAGAGACAGCTGAGTGAGAAGAACAGAGGAATGTTCTTTGCTAAAAACTTAAAAAAAAAAGTATCCCACAAACTGAGAGTGGTCAATCAGCTTCCTCCAAAAGCTGCAGAGATGGCATGAAGTGCAACCAATGTTGAGAACAAAAACACCAAACCCTGCTGCTCCCCCTTTATCTTAAGTAGGATCTTGGTTAGTTAGATGGTTTTACTGTCCAGTTTCTAACCAATTAGTTTTAGTCTCACCTTTTCTCCAGTTACAGCTTCAGGCCTTGAGTTTTCGATTCTCCAGGCGTTACAAATCACACTCCTTAGATAATAAAGCAGAGTGGTAGGTGAGCTGTTTTATTAAACTTTAATAAATTCACATGAGCTCCAAATCTTTAGGTAGGTGTGCAAAAAATCACACTCCTCACAGTGATTTCAGGTGAGTTATGGTGTGTAATTGCACTCCCACACCTCCAGATTCAGGGCCTGCAGCTCACTGGTTTCTAACCCCCATTCCATTGTTCATGCTGAGTACGAACCGCATCTGACAGTTTTTAAAGCAGCCTTTCCCTTCATTATCATTAAAATATCATAACAACTATCATTCTGCTTTAAAAACATACCTTCCAATAATCTGGCTGTAAAGTGAAGAATTTCTGGTAGGCAGATAGAGCTGTCAATAAGAAAATAAAAAATACAAAGCAAAGAAATGAAAACAAAATATATAAACTTAATGTAGAAAACTAACTTTTGATAACAGTACAGGCTTTCTTCTAAAGACAACTTGAGGATAAAATCTTAAACAGAAGGCACAACTCTCCAATTAGTTGAATGTGACCATTCTTACCCCTTGATACATCTATAGGGCATTATTAATTTAGGTCTCATGGTGCTGGAACCTTGTGCTCTGCAGCGAGGGAGAGCCAGTCTGTGGGAATAGTTGAGACATTTTGGCCATATGGTTCTCCTTAGCAACAGAACATGAGGATCCTGCATCATGATGGGAAAAGTGTCTGCAAAAGTGAGGAAAACATCAGTGTTTGCACAGGGTAGGCAATTCCTACCCGGGTACCCAAACCGTATTACCCGTCGGATACCTGGGTACCCGAAGGTAAACCTTGCAACATCTTTTTAATAAGTGCATGATATACACCTACAATTCAAACCTTGACCAATCTGCCCCTTATCTCTGATCGGATCCACTTGACAATAACATTGTATCACGTTTTATCTACAATGTGCCATTTGTTCTTAACATCTTGAGTTTAAAAATCAAACAGGAATATAAACTTGATCACACTTTAGCACCGCTAGGATTAGCTTCTGTGGCTTTTGTCCCGTGCGCAATGTGGGCATGGAACCAAAAATAACTTATGGTTCAATGTCACTGCAACTTCTGTACTATGTAAATACAGTAATGTACCACAAGTGCTCAAATTTCACGTAAACTGCTTTCTTGGTACTTTATGAAAAATCAACCATCTGTCCGTTCGTGATAATTATACGTAAAAATTTTCTAATGCATCTCCTGGCCAAGATTTCACCCGCACATGTACTGTTAAAAATGTACAGTAATATACGGCAGTGACCATACACCTACGAACGTTCGTTCGTTCGTTGCCTGTGCTTGTGTTGGATGTGTGCAATGGAACATTGACGTCACTCTGGCACACTCCACTTTAGCAAATGGGGGATACAGAAAATATGGGGAAAATATTTTGCTCCCTTTTCCATATATTTAGGAAACTACATCGACAGCATAGACAGGAAAATACATTTGTCACTTTCAATAACCATGTTATTTTGTGAAGATCAAAATGAAATCATAGAAAAACGCTACCCCGGTAGAAATTTTCTATCCTGGTAGCAAGAACGTCGGTCAGGTACCCTGCTACCTGGTGCAAACACTAGAAAACATATCTCTACATGCACAGGTGGCCTAAGCTCCTCAAGTTACAGAAGTGTATCCATAGTATATTACAATGCAAGTAGGCCTAATTTGATGTTCTTGAAGTAATTTTTGAAAGTAGAAGTGCAGATTTTAGCACATATTAATCCTTTTTAAACAAAAGGCAGCCTCCTTTCTACCAAGTTGTAAATTAGTAACAAAGCAACAACAAAACAATGCTTACATATTGTACTTGGTACATACTACTGAGTAAAACACATTTGGGCTATATCAGGGCAACCTTCCTACTTAATCACTCAAAATTGTAACTTGACAAAGCCTTTCAAGTATTTCATACCCCTTACTGTGTACTGTAACATTAGCAACAGTCATGAACCAGTATTCAACTCTGAACATTATCAACATTAAGTGCTTAGTCATAGAGGCCAATCGTGACTTCCTACAGCCATCACCCTGAATGAGGTTAACCTCCTTTGGGGCTTGTTGCATGACAAATGGCTGTAATGAGCTGACCAAATTTTAGACTGCACTTGAGAAACCTTATCTTTTACAAAAATCACTTCCCTATATAAAATCATGACTGCAGGGTATGTAGGCATCTATATGGAGATCACATTACAATGATTCCATGTAAAAATTTGGAATACAAAGGAACCCAAATCTTCCAAAAAAGCATGTTCAGCATAGATAATGAATGAACTTTTAAGAAAAGATGTTATATAAATTTGTGAAAAGCCCACTGTAGTGAATACAAAAATGACACTTTTAAATGTAATGAAGCATGTCAGAAAAATGACCTGACTTTACTTAGTAGTTACAGGGTGAACTTTTCTAAGGAAAAATCCGTTGGAAATGTTTTCAATAAGATTTATTCAAAGTTTGAATGTTTCTGAAGCAACTTGTTGCTTTTGCAAAAATAGTGATACTGAGTGTTGCACAGTGTTGACATTTTTTTTGCTAACCCTATATGAATTATATCTCCGTTGCTGAGCAGATAGTTTATGGTTTGGTTAATTGATACTGAAATTTTCTAGGATGCAATTTAAACACCCCCCCAAAAACCCACAGGACAAACTAATGTTACAACTATTCTTGAAATAAAGATTGTGAAAACAAGGGATAACATTAGCAATATATGGCATGTCTCTCTCATAAAATCACAAGGTTGCACATTGACATCATATTTATAAATGATGGAGTACATGTAAAATGGTCAATTTTTGATGGATTGTGATGGGAATTACAGCAATTTTCTTGGTTCTCTATGCTTTTTACAACAAATCCCCAAATCTGTCATTTTCATTTCGCACAACCTTTAATTATTGTGAATGGGGCAAGAGGTATTCCAGAAACTAGCTCAAAAAAGCTACATTTAAGAAGTCTTGCATTTTCAGAAAAGATTTCAACAACAAAAGGGGAATCACCATGCAAGATTAAATGGTAAGAAAATTGTCAACTGCCTTGCATGTGATCAAGACAAATGTCATGGACAATATACTTTTTAAGGGCAAAACCATTTACTTCATCTTAATTTCAAAAACTTCTTAATTGAACAAATATTTTCCTAAACACCTTGTCAAATTACATTTGATCCTGCTATTTCCAAACATTTTGTATATCCTAGGTAAACTCCCCCCATCTTTCTGGTGTATGTATTCACAAGTGACTATTTTAACCCCTGCTACATCTAAATTGCCACACCATACCAGCACATGGATCAGCGAATGTTTCATTTTCATTGGTCAAAACAGGAAAAATGTTACAATAAGAAATAATATGAACAATTAGCAACAAGACCCAAGGTGGAACAGATTAGAAAGGCTCAAACTCTGGACTCCATAAAACTCAATGTGGCAGCTTTTGTAGCAAAGAGTGGTGAAATGGTGAGGTGGTGAGAATTCATACATGATCAGGGTGACTTGAGGGTGCCTTTCAATAGCTCTGAGAAGGGTAAGGTGTCACAAGGAAGCAACATGTCTATGATGTGAATAAAATGAATTTCATAATTCAGTTGGAAAAAGGAAAACATTGTTACATGAATCTTAAAATTTACCCAGGTACACGCAATACAATTTGGAATGGCTCTTTTGCACTGAATTGCACGACATGCCAGCAAATTTGAACAAGGTTGCATTGACAGGCTACCTAATTCATTAATTGTGTTTTTTAATTGTGTCATATTTTGTTTTTTATACTGATTTCAAAAATCCAGGCAATACTTTCTGTAAATTCAAAAATTACTTTCATCATGAGGGAAGTGGGTAGCCATCCATCCTGCTTTCTGCCAGACAAAGCTCTTCCACACGTCTCTGGGTTCACACTGCATTAGATGATTTAAGGGCCCATCCTCTCACCTAAGCAGTAGCGGTATATCTATATTACTGGTTTTAGTCTGTATTTCCACCATAGTAATATCGTCGATATGCGTTTTCAAAAATATGGGTATATAGTAAAATCTATATATAGAACTAATACCGATATTCCCCTACTCACTGAAATACCGATTCAACCAAAATATAGACACTCAACACAAATATTGATAATTAACAGCAGTGACTCATGACAGATACGAGAAAATACCGATACCAAACCACCAATAAACTAAGAGTTTTCAATGAGTAGAGTAGACTAGAGAGCTACGAGATGTTTAGGTTCACCTCTCCGTGACCTTTCCAGTCACAGAGCTGTTCGTTCATGTACTGTGTATGTATTGACGGTCTACAGCTCAGCTCGAGCTGTATACTCAATGATCTGCACAGTGGAATAGTTCAATGCACTTGTTAACGTACATCGGCAGTGTCTGTGTACGCCGGTGTATACGTAATGGCGGAATAAGAGCGTCCAAGTTCATGGGCCTATCGATTTAACCAATGTTTTCCAAAAATATTTTTGACTGCAAGGACCTGCGTTCCAAAAATTAACAAGTCAATTTCTTTTACATATCAATCAGTCTTACTGTTAGGTGAAATTCAAACGGTACTGTAAAGCCTTCACGATGTGTCCACGAAGGGCGAAAAGAACGTAACATTTTTGCAAAATTCTTTCGTACAAGTTAGATGTGGGAATCCACCGCAGGCTACTACAGTGCACGTTTAAGTCAGTGCAGGTTTAGTATAGCAACTCGATCCTTCGTTAGCGCGAGAATTTGCTGTACGACACAACGTTAGTGTATACACTGTACATGTGCAAACATGCATACACGTGGTCGAACAGGCTGTGCATTCCTGGCACATAAACTTTGCTGGATCTGCCCACTTTGATACAGGGGGATTTTAGATACAGAGTTCCATAAGTAATTTATTTCTTTGATCGAATTTTGCAAGTTTTTTAGCCCGCAATATTTTGCAATGCCGTTTAAAAAAGGTCACTGGAACTAGGACGGGGCAAACTCTGTAAAACATTGCCGCGTAGAAGATGGGATTTAAAAAATATGGGAAAGTTTTTACATCGTGGACCTGGAAAAGGCAACAGTGCAGAGCAGCAAAAGAGCTGCTACGATTCAACAGAGTGCATGGTACCTGGATTTTGACAACGAACAGTGCAGTGTTCGTAGGACTTGTGGAATAAATGTTTGAAGCGCGGGATCGATCACTGCCGATCAGGCAGTTGACAGAGGTCAGTTAAGTGATGTGATACCGACTTCTTTCAACTAGTTGACTATAATACCGAAGCATATATTTGATATCCAGAATATCGGTCGATATTATAGGTATCAGAAAAACTTTGCAACTATGCTGTCAGAGCTCTAGTGTTTATTGCTGCTTTAATTACTGCGAGGGCCGGCAAGCCTGTATGGGAAAAGCTGCCACTTATTATGTTTGCGGGCAATTTAGGAGAGTTGGGCGGGAATCCCATGACAAATAAAACGAAAGAGAGAGAAGTAAGGCTAAACGAACATTTTAATAAAAATTTTATTTATTCATCTTTTCTCTTTGTACAAATTTTAATTGATTTTTGCCAATCAACATGAAATTGCGAACCTTTGTTTGTCTCGTATATGGATTATGGGGCAAGGAATAACCTTCGAACTTCGTTCCTACACACATAAAGTATGTGTACCTATTTTGCGAACATACCGATATTACCGGTATTATCGGTATTTTCAGACCTATATATTGATATTTTTCATAGGCAATACCGCTACATATTACTCTCACCCCAAACTACACTTATTGTACGGAGTAACAGAAACTCTCAACTGGCTCAGCTCTTTGATTGACTGCTAATTCAAACAATGCATGTACCAAAGCTATTATAAACACAGCACAAATTGTGCTGAGAGTGTTTCAATTATAACCATTGAGCTTTTCTATACTCACCCACAAGCAATAATCTGAGATGTGTCTGGATGAGGATGAATTTCATACAATTGAGGGAGGGACATAAAGTAAGAAGGTTAGGAGAATTGGTACTGTTTGGGGTGAATAAATTGGGCCTTGAATTCATATTCCTATATTAATTTTCAGAGATTGTTACATTTTCAGAATCCTATTTTATTGACACTAATCATATCATAAAGTTTTGAACACCAGGAAGGGCCATTTGAGACACTACAAACTAACTCATGGAAGTCTGGACAATGCAATCATATTCACTGGATAATAACTCACCTTTTGTGTAATCTCCCAGCAATAAATGAAAGTGTCCCAATCTGCATAAAACTGACAAGTCCAGGTTATGTTTCTCAGGTGTTTTCAACTGCTGGTCGTAGTACTGCACCGCCTGAGGAAGAAAACAAAAATCCAAGTTCTATGTATTTGATGACCTTCGAAAATGACTTTCTAAGAAAGTTCAAGCTCATTTCATTATTACACCTGTACAAACATGCAATAAGAACTAAGATACACTTACCTACAGTATGAAAGGCCATACAAGTAGCTTCAAAGTTACAATTTAGTAAAAGTTGAATGAAATGCAGTTTTAGTACCTGTCCATGCTTTACAGTGACTGCAGACATCAATAAGGCAAATAAGCAGACATGACTGTGTCCATGTAAATCTGCTGTGAAGCAATGTTGTACTTTTTAAAATTAGTTCCTTGATACTTAAAACTGACACACCTTAAACCTGTAAGAATTGAATCTTCTCCAATAAAATGAATCACACCTCTCAATATAAAATGAAATATGGGTACATTTCAAAAACAAATCGTGTACCTCAGTAACAAAATCCAAACAACACAACTCAGCCATACATGACAAAATTTCAAAAAGAGGGCGCCATTTGCCTTTACAAAAAAGGCTTAGCAAATTCTTCATCTGTCAACCTGCTTTTAACAGAACATTAATAGCAGGGAAGAAATACTGAAGCAGGTGTTGCATCTTGTAATTTGATTATAGCATTTCAATCAAACTAAAAACCTAAGGGGTTCCTAATGATAAGCTTGAACAACCTCCAATAATAAGATATGCTTACAAAGAATACAACAAGGTGCCTGGGGTTAGAAGGAAGAAATCCAAATTCAAATCAATGACTCTTTTCTGCGGATAATTCTAACCCTTACAAAGTAATGTCTTGTGTCGCAGACACAGAATATCTCTCAGGAGGATTTGAAAGCATAAAGATGTACTTCTCAGTGGTTTTCTTAACCAAAAATAGCATTAAAAAAAGAGCAGATCACAAATGTTGTCACAAAATGTCACATGAACTTAGCTCTGTGTGTCTGATGATGGAATATTTGAACTCATTTCTTAAAATTTCTAAATTTTGAAAAATTGTTCTTGTTCCAGAGCTGCCAACATGTGCACTTCCACGGGGGCCTAGGGAACTGCCTTGGGGACTAGTGGGCACAGCAATGTATTTTGAGAAGTTTCAGGTATTGTATGTATAGAGATGAATGCTTATTGAACATTACATAGCACTGAGATTGCACTAGTAGAGGTTTCCTCTCACATTTTGCAGAACATGGTCAAAACATGTCACATTTTTTGTGATTCTTGATTTAAGTGCTGCCTTCCACACTGTTGATAATACAATCCTCCTTAACATCCTGCCTGGTGTTCCTATCTCCTAGACCATACACAAGTATTAAAATAAATGATCCTTATTCTACAAATTTCAGCTTGAAATGTGGTGTCTTACAGGGCTCCAGAAACTGATGCTTCCAATGCCATGCAGCATTGCATTTCTGACTTTCAAAACTGGTTGATCAAGAGGAAGCTTAAAGTGGCTAATTGAGTTTGTCCATGAAATTTAACAAATTTTCCCAAAGCTGTTAAGTTTTGTTCACAAACCAATCACAAATGTTCAAACTTAGACAATCCCCATATCCTACATGCAAATAACTTTTTTTTAAGTGAGTACTTGATGGTTAAATTGAGTTTTCAAAAATTTGTGACCAGACACTTTTTAAAATTATGTACAAAAACGGTTACAAGTAGGGACACCACAAAATTCAAAATTTTACTTTTTTTCGTAACTACTGGTTGTAAAACTTGACTCATTATGCTAACTATGAATATTTTCATGTAGTAGTGACCTTTTAATGCCCTCATTAAGTTATAGATATGAACTCAATAAGCCTCTTCAAGGTCAATTCCTAAGCATTGGTTCCCAAAGAATGCTTTCCAGGATTTCTATTCTATTTTGGTTGGCAATGCATCGTTATCGTTAAATGCTGTAACTGAAGTCTGTAATCAGGGCTAAAAGTTAATGGTTGTCTGATCATCCTTGATGAGTAGATTTTGTACTGAGCTAGCCATCCACTAATATACCACACACATTGAAAAATATCTCTCAAAAAAATTCCCCCAAGAAACTAATAGTAAGAGGATGGTATTGCCTGTCATTCATCACTGAACAATTAAAGTTAAAAAGAACATGTTTTGGTGCTTTCCATAACAGGGGTGTTTGTCTTGGAATCTTCATTGGTGAACTTACAATAAAGGGCTGTTCTGTTTAACTCCTGCCTTCATTTTCACCTACTTGTAGGTTTTGTGTTCATCCATCTTTCAGCATGTAAACACAACCCACTTGACTGCACTACATTCAGACGTGCAAGTGCCGCAGACTATTTCATTGTAGGCCTAGCCTAACCAAGTGCATGGTTGATTGTATGGGATTAGGTGAGTCACTACAATTCAAAATTGGCATTGAAAAAAATGTTACTAATTTTTGTTGCTGCTTGAAACTCACTCTCCCCTAGTTTTCAGAGTCTCAAAGACACATACATACACAAAACCATTTACCACAATCACTCAAACCCTTGTCAAATATGTCCTGAATGTTTCATTGGCCATATGATAGAGTAACTGTTAGTTCCTTCTAGCCTAGATTAGCCCTATCTAACCTTATGAGACAACCAACCTCCCCCTTACGATTCTGAAAGAATTTTCTTGTTGAGACAGCCAATAAAAGTTGACATAAAATGTCCACTAGCACATTAATTTAAATAAATTTTCTACTGAGCACGATTAAATCAACCGTTGGTGTTTAAACAAATCAAGTATCATGACTCCATGTTCCTTTAAAAGTTTCATGTTATTCCAACACTGTGGGAAAAGTACAGTATATGTTCATGTGGGATGTGCAAGCAGCCACGCAGTTAATGTTTGCGCGATGCCACGGCCGAAGAGAGAGGTTCTCACCACTCGCTTCATGTCTGCAGCTGAAAGCTAGCTTGCTATGCGTGGGTTTGTCATGTGTTCGTGTAGCCTGCTGTAAGCAGGCTATTGTGTTTGCGTTTCAACCACTACATTCAAATATCAAAAATCTTACTTTCGCTACTATAAATAATACTATGAGTCTTTCGACGGCTTTACTGTTTAACAGTCGACGTTTCCAACTAAGTTACATGGCATATACCTACGGTATACAACAGCCTGCCAACTTTCTAGCGAATCTCATTTACGACCACCAAATATTACGTTATGACAAAAATTAAAATACTAAATTATATCTCGTGTAATAGGTAATATTCACGCATAGAACGTATGGCCTGGTACATATTTTCCACCTACAAAAGCTATAATTAGGTTGTTCGCCATTCGTTGTATCAGTTGTATGTATCAAAATACACTATTCATACTTGTTTCGTGCACCACGTGACCATCTCATGTTTACTAATTTGTCCCTCAAAATGCAGGATTCCTGTAAATGGAAACTGGACAAAGGTTTGCAGACTGTATATTATACTGTTTAGAGAGGTGTATTATGATTTTGAGAGAGCGCCATCTTTAGGCTATTACAGAGTCTGCTCCACAGGCTAGTGTTTGTGCCTCCAAGAAAGTTTGCACTGTTCTGTTGAGCAAACCTATTAAATTTTTGGCGAGAATAACGATCAGTAGAGAAACTTTATGAATGAACGTTTTGTTTACTACGTACATAATCGCAGACCAAATTGTGCATCTTCTCTTTGGTTTTGAGGGTTATAGAAACCTATGCAGTCATGATGCAGTGTGTTGCATGTGTGTATGTGATGCCTTGTTAATATGATATCTCAAGATGGGAATACCTGCCAGCTTTCAAACTTGGTACATAGATACCACATATTAAGAGGAAGAAAAGTATTAATTTTGGTGGAGGTCAAAGGTCATCTGAGGTCAACAGAGGTCAAAATCTGAAAACCTTGTTTACACAACATCTCAAGCTTACTAAAATTGGATAGATTTTATAACTGGTATACCTAGATGCATTATAGGCAAAATATGCAGTCATTTTTGGTGCAGGTCAAAGGTCATCTGGGGTCATTTGGGATCATTCTCTGAAACCCATATTTCCACAACATCTTCAGGTATAAAAGTTGGATTGATTTGATACTTTATATGTAGATGCGTTGGTTTGAAAAAGAACCATTCAGTGTTTGGTGGAGGTCATAGGTCATTTTGAGTCAGCAGAGGTTAGATGTTGTATTATTTGCATAAATTTGTCATCGAAACCTCATTGAATTTTTGCATTCTGGTTTATTGTCATTTTCAGTCGGACAACCAAAAACCATTTCGGACAACCAAAATTTTGATGAAAGGTTGTGTGATAGACAACCTAAAACTATTCTTAACTAGAATGCAAAAATGCATTGAGGTTTTGATTAGTGTTTGCACGGGTAACCCGGGTACCCGACCGCCATCGTATTACCCGGTTCCAAATCTACTACCCGAATCTTAAAAAAAAATGCATGCAAAAGGATCATCCCATTTACGCCATTGCCCACGGTAATGGACTAAAATATTTTGCCAATTTGGTAAACATTCTCCGAGACTGAGAATGAAGAGAGCCCCTTGTAAGTTTGATAGTTGTCTGTACTTCGTTTCTGAAGTTGAAATTTTTATCAGCGTGCGGCCGGATCGCGCTATCGTCACGTAGTGGGTTACTTCTCACACATCACATGTATATCGCTTATAAACTTACTCGCAAGCAAGCTATCTGACGGCCGATTCAAAATCACATCGTACTGTTTCACGCAGACATAGCAAGACATACTGTATCACCCCCGCCCAGCTCGCAAAGACAGTGCCGGTAACGTTCAGCATGCTAGGTAACCTGAGCCTTGCATGTATATACGATCTTATTATCAATACGGTATGCCACCTCGAGTATAATCCTCGAATATTTCTTAATGGTTAAAGGTGTCAGTTTTACGCAAATCAACACTTTGCCGCTATGTGCGCTATGTGCAAAGTAAAACGACATCAATGTAATAACACCGTAAACATTCACAATTTTTTTTTTAAATAGGCCAGTATATATTACGTTATTTTGCCCCAAAATGGCGCTCGAGCAGACTACGAAGTTTATGTGTGAAAGTTATGTAACCGTGCCTGGACGTCGACACGAGGCTAGCTACGTAAGAACGTACATACCCCATTAGCGATAATTCCAACGCACATTGTGAAGTTGTATTAGGGAAGTTCACAAACATGACGTCGTTTGTTTACAATCAGTAATTTTTGACGTGCAAGAGAATACCATAATACAGGGCTCTGATTAGTTGATATATTTAAATCAGTGGTTTAAAAGGAGAAGCTTCGAGCTCTTACTGTGCTGGCTTTTCGAGTAGGAAAGCGTCCCAAAATTCAATATCAAATTGATATAGGCCTTGGGAAGTATAATTTTCTTATTTGACTGTTTTCTGTTACGTTTTTTTTTTACTGGTCATTTTGATCTAAAACAAAACGAGACGATTAAACCTTCTAACAAATCAAATGTTTTTGAACTTGGGAACTGTGATCGCTATACCTGTCCAATACAGATGTTAATGTTACCATGCATGTCTTATGGCGTATGCCTTACAAAATGCTCATATCTTTTAGTCGCCGTATGTAACACCGTGTAACCCGGGTAACCCGGGCACCCGACGGGTATGGCGATCGGGTACCCGGGTCCTAATTTTTAGTACCCGTGCAAACACTAGTTTTGATGATACATAAATGTACTGTTACATATTTGCCATCATGCACCATTATCTTCTCACTCAAATGTTATACTAGCATGTTCAAAAGATAATTTTGTTATTCCAGATGCCCGTTTGAACTCAACAAAAGCAATAGATAGATAGACATCTTGAGATATCCCTTTAACAAGATTTTCAGCCTTTGATCCCCGGTGATCCCAGATGACCTTTGACCTCAGCTAAAAATAATAAGAACCATCTCCTGACCGTAACCCATCAACACACTAAATATGAAATCCATCAAAGTTTCTGATCTTAAGATATTGTGCTAACAAGATTTTCAGACTTTAACCCTCGGTGACCCCAGATGACCTTTGACCTCCGCAAAAAACAATAGGGACCATCTCCTGACTATAACCCATCAACATAGCAAATATGAAATCTACCAAAGCTTCCTATCTTATGATATCATCTTAACAAGATTTTCAGACTTTGACCCCCTGTGACCCCAAATGACCTTTTACCTCTGCCAAAAACAATAGGGTTCTTCCTCTCAATTTGGCACACTTATGTACCAAGTTTGAAAACTGTCAGGCATTCCTATCTTGAGATATCGTGTTAACAAGCAAAGTGTCACAAACACACACACGCACACAAACACACACACACATGCACATACACACATACACACATGCCATCATGAATGCATAAGTTTCTCTTATCATCGTAACCAAAAATCAGGCCTGGTAATCTTGGTGTATGGTTTAATAAGAATTTTCTTTTTGATACTCCTGTTAGTAAAATTTGCATTTTGTCCAACTATTCAAAATTAGGCAAGTCAGGATAATGCTGTCTGAGGATGCTTGCAAGACTTAAGTTCCTTCATGCTTTTGTGTTGTGTCATATGGGCTACTGTTCTCTTTATTGTATGGGCTTCCTGACTATCTCAATACAAAATTACAAAGAGTTTAAAATGTTGCAGCTACAATCCCCATCAAAAAAAATGAAACAAAATTTTTGAAAGACTGGCAACTCGCTATATAAGAACTGTTATATTATTATTATTATTATTATTATTTGCAATTGGTGAAATCCATATGAAGTCCCCTTTCAATGTTGTGCATTTGATTTGTTAGCAGGTTTAATCGTCTCGTTTTGTTTTAGATCAAAATGACAAGTAAAAAAAAAAAGTAACAGAAAACAGTCAAATAAGAAAATTATACTTCCCAAGGCCTATATCAATTTGATATTGAATTTTGGGACGCCTACTCGAAAAGCCAGCATACTAAGAGCTTGAAGCTTCTCCTTTTAAAACACTGATTAAAAAATATCAACTAATCAGAGCCTTGTATTATGGTATTCTCTTGCACGTCAAAAATTACCAATTGTAAACAAACGACGTCATGTTTGTGAACTTCCCTAACACTACTTTGCAATGTGCGTTGGAATTATCACTAATGGGGTATGTACGTTCTTACGTAGCTAGCCTCGTGTTGACATCCAGGCACGGTAACATAGCTTTCACACATTAACTTCGTAGTCTGCTCGAGAGCCATTTTGGGGCAAAATAACGTAATATGTACTAGCCTGTTTTAAAAAAAAATTGTAAATGTTAACGGTGTTATTACATTTATGTCGTTTTGCTTTGCAGATAGCGGCAAAGTGTTGATTTCCGTAAAACTGACACCTTTAACCATTAAGAAATATTCGAGGATTATACTCAAGGTGGCATACCATATTAATAATAACATCGTATATACATGCAAGGCTCAGTTTATCTAGCATGCCGAACGTTACGGGAACTAGTGTCTTTGCAAGCTGGGCGGGGGTGATACACTACAGGTATGTCTTGCTATGTCTGCGTGAAACAGTACGATGTGATTTTGAATCGGCCGTCAGATACTTGCTTGCGTGTAAGTTTATAAGCGATATACATGTGATGTGTGAGAAGCAACCCACTACGTGACGATAGCGCGATCCGGCCGCACGCTAATAAAAATTTCAACTTCAGAAACGAAGTACAGACAACTTTCAAACTTACACATAATTTCTACGGGCTCTCTTCTTTCTCAGTCTCGGAGAATGTTTACCAAACTGGCAAAATATTTTAGTCCATTACCGTGGGCAATGGCGTAAATGGGGTGATCCTTTTTGCATGCATTTTCTTTTTTAAGATTCGGGTAGTAGATTTGGACCCGGGTAGTACCATGGCGGCCGGGTACCTGGGTACCCGGGTTACCCGTGCAAACACTAAAAGAGTCCTTAATTTTGAACTTAAGTTTGTGTCTCCAGTTTGGTTATTCCATTATAATTAAATTGAGCAGTAAAACCTTGTCTTACCAGCTATCTAACCCATTAAAATAACACTGTTTTTTAAAGAAAGCTACCAACAGTGAATCTTGAGAAACTGAGACATTCCATATTTTTTTCTTCTGATGTGTCTGAACATTGTAGAATTTGACATTTTAAGCAAAAAAATTCTGAAAATTTGAATTACTTTACAATATCCCATCCATAATGTATTTTTAATTTAATATCTTGTGTTTGTAATAAGCTAGACCTTGATTTTTAGATTTTCCAGTTATACTGAAAATCACCTCTGGAAATTAAGGTGAGTAGTAGGTGTGCTATTGTATAAAACTATAACAGATAGATTTATAATGAGGTGACAGTGATGTCAGGGAGCAGATACCAACAAAAATGGCTTCACAACCAAAAAAGTTTGGTTTGCCAAACAGTAATGAGAACACTCATCCTATATACTGTAAATATTCATATTATTGTGAGTCATTAGCCAATGGGGAGCACTAATGGAAAAAATTTCCTGTTTGATCAAAACAACATATATTTCACTGTATTTGATTCTAACTAAGATGTCTAGCACATAAAATGATGACTGTAGATATGCTTCAAACCTGCCTGAATGCCTCGGGTTAGCATTATCTTGGATAATATTTGGGACAGAGCTGTTCAGAATAACAAAAGTCACAGGCATTGGTATCAGTACAAATACTAATCTTAATGCCTTAGAATAGGTATGTACAACAAGTGTTACAAAATACCCGTGATTTAAAAATAGCATTCATCTCAAGATCAAGATGACCAATGATACCAGAGCTGTCAGCAGGATGCTCCACCCTCATTTGAAGTCAAAATTAGTGCTATCAGCTCCCTGACGTAGAGGGGTATTAAACAAGTCAGGGTTACACCACCCTCGACAGAAGGGTTACCCTGACTAATTCCTTGAGGGACATTTCAATTGTATGATTTTTGAAGCATATGTATCACATTCCTGTCCACCATTTCTATTGTTTTTGTAAACTGCTGTTGTTTAAGAAATGGCCTTCAGCCTTCTATGCTTATAATCTGAAATGTAGGACCAATCTGTTAAAGTTTAGGCATTCTGTAAGCAGTAGGTCTAGTACAGGTAAATCCTCAACATAGTTGTGCTAGCTTATCCAGTGACCACTTAGCATCAACATGTAATGCAGAACTTTGTAAATATTGAAAAATATTTTGGCTTACAAAAGAACATCAAGATTTTGATGCTATATGATGTTCCTAATATGCAGATTGGAGTTTTCAGTGCCAAGATAAAGTATTCTTTTATTTTACAATCCTTTCACCACAGATCCCCCTTCCTATTCCATCTCCAATTTTCAAGACCAGAAAGCCAAAAGGCTTAGTGATTCCTTGCCATCAAATACCTTAACTGCTTTCAAATTGACAGTGTTTGATAGGTTTTTCTTTACATTTTAGGCACAGAATTTTCCCAACTGTACCGCTGGTGACCTCAAATGACCTTTGACCTCTACCAAAAGCAACAGGCTTCTTTCTCTCAACATGACAAATCTATATACCAAATATAAAGAGGATCGGTCACTCCTATCTGAAGATATCATGTTTACAAGCCATTTTCAGTGTTTTTGCATTTTTACTGCTATTGACCTCAAATGACCTTTGATCTCAACCAAAAACAATAGGCCTTTTCCTCTCAACATGGCACACCTATATACCAAGCATGAGAAGTGTTGGTCACTCCTATCTGAAGAAATCATGTTTAAAAGCCATTTTCGGCGTTTTCCCAATTTTACCGCTGGTGACCTCAAATGACCTTTGACTTCTACCAAAAGCAATAGGCTTCTTTCTCTCAACATGACAAATCTATTTACCAAATATGAAGAGTGTTGGTCTCTCCTAACTGAAGATATCATGTTTACAAGCCATTTTCGGGGTTTTGCAATTTTACCGCTGGTGACCTCAAATGACCTTTGACCACTACCAAAAACGATAGGGTTCTTCCTCTCAACATGACAAATCTATATAAAAAGTATGAAAATTGTCGGGCAATCCTATCTGAAGATATCGTGTTTACAAGCCATTTTCGGCGTTTTCGCAATTTTACCGCTGGTGACCTCAAATGACCTTTGACCTCTACCAAAAACAATAGGGTTCTTCTTCTCAACATGACAAATCTACATACTAAGTATGAAAAGTGTCGGTCACTCCTATCTGAAGATATAGTGTTTACAAGCTATTTTTGAAGTTGTCGCAATTTTACTACTGGTGACCTCAAATGACCTTTGACCTCTACCAAAAACGATACGGTTCTTCCTCTCTACATGATAAATCTATATACCAAATATGAAAAGTGTTGGACATTCCTACCTTCAGATATCGTGTTTACAAGCAAGTGTCACAAACACACACACACATTCACACACACACACACGACATCACCATCGCATAGATTCCTTGCCTGCCTACGGCAAGGAATCAAAAATAACACACTCCATTTTCTCACTCTTTGTCCCGCCGTTGCACTACTGAGCAGGCAGTATTCCATGACAATACGGTTGCTCATAGGAACCATTTTAAATTTGTCCTGGGTACAAAGCTGACTTTTCCACTCAAAACTCATTCTAATATGAAACTTAGGTCACATCTGATCTGAAAGGATATAAACATGTAGAAGATAAGGTTGAAGCTAGCCAACAACAAACAATACCATTCTACAAATAAGAGAGAACAGTAAGGAAGTAGGGAAATGTGAAATTGTTGTAGTGAGGAAATTTTGTTGTGTTGGATAAAATTCAAGTTAAAGGTGTGAAATTCTGGCAGAGTTTGGCTGGATTTCCTTTGTAATATCTGAACAGATCTATGGGATCTTAGGCCTAGTAGAAAATACCACCCAATACTTATTTTGATCAAGTCAATTTTTAGTAGGTATCACTTACTTCTCTCTAGAGGTTGAGTTTGTAGCTTAAAATCCTCCTTCACTTACCTATCATCACTAATGCAAGTACTAGAATGAATATTCAATTTCAAGGATTGCACAATGTATACCTAATGCAGAGCTGCCAACATGAAAGAGAAACACTACCCATGTGTATGCTTTGGAGGATAAACCTCCAAAGTTGGGGTCCAGGACCTGTCTTAGGACCCCTGGAAAGGTCCAGTGGGCAAAGCAATGGATTTTGAGTAGTTAAGGGTTCATCTGAAAAACTTTTTGAGCCCTCAATAACAGATTGTTTATCCATGCCAAATTCTACAATGTCTACATCAGGGCTTTCATTAGTGAGCGAATTTGCGTATTGTGCGGTTATTTACATGGTCACATACACATCAAAACAGTAATGTAAAGAGTCAAATATGCATTCAAATATGAATAAAAACAGTATGCAACTATGCATACTCTTTCAGCTTTAGTGTTGAGGTCATATAGGCATCGCATAAATCCCCCGTGCGTTTTTGTATCCACTTCTTGCAGTTTGCAGAGAAGTGTAAGCCAGTAATTAACGACAAATAAGGATGCTATCTGAACAGTACAAATCCATTCATGATCTTCATAACGTACACATCAGGGAGTTACATGTACTTTGCAGTAGACCACATGTTTACATAGGCATATGTCACTCCTTCCAAGGTACCGTGTTCTGTGTTTATCTTAATGAGCCCACCAAACATATACAATAGCATCAATTGGTAAATCAGTACACATAGCACATGCCACAGTCATCACAAGCAAAATGGATATGCCACGCAGGCAATCCCTGAGCTGAGCATCAACTTTTACTATGAGCTTGATGGATCGCCACAGGTCTCAATCAAAACCTTAACAGTATCAACTTAATATGACTCCGAAAAACTATATGAACCATCATATGAACCATCATCTTACTATGATAGTGTTTGTCACTGGTGATTACATTTGCAAAGTTTTTGTCTTGCAAAATAAAAAGAGCTTTTAGTCCCAGATATGTCATTCAATCTCTTATGTGAGCTACTAATCTCTACACACACTTTGTATTCCACAGACAGTACTCTCATTATGGGAAGCAAGATCGACATCAAAAGTGTTGCAAAAAACCAGTTGGTCAAGGGTGCCAGAAATATTTACTTGACATGTGCAAAAGACCTTTAGATAACAACTCCAAATAAATTCACAAGCATTAGTTTGAAGGTTATTTCACATGGGCAATTTTTTTTTTTGGACTGGCTTGCCACTTTGACCATTGCCTTACATACAATATATGTAGGCTAGGCCTCACTAAGAACCTATCCTCCAGGCTCCCTATAGGTCTTCATCACTAATTCTCTTACTGTAGTAAAGCTGCATGAGTGCAGGGGCTTATATTTTCTCCGTGATAAGTTCGTTCCAAAATGTGGACAGGTTGTTTTATTTCTGAACTTACATGCTGCCACACATTGAAAGTCGATCTGATTTACCAACAGCCTACGTGTCATCTGTGCTTGTCAAAACTTAATACACATTTTAATAAATTTTGTCCATAGGCTTTATATTACTGTTGCAAGAAGGTAAAGAAAAAGTTGACTCCAAGTCAATCCAAACTGAATGGAATTGCTGGAACCCAACGCCAAATGTCATTCGTATAAATTCCCTGAGCCGGGGGGGGGGGGGGGGGGGGAGGAAAATAACGGATAACCCCTAGAAAAATTTGGTTTTGGCCCCTCCTTTCCCACCCCCCCCCCATTTTAAAAGGGTTAATAACTAAACTCCTTTACACAATGGTTTCTCACCTGCATTAGGTTGGGCGCTATAGTACAATATTATAGTTTGCACAGTGAGAACTGACAGACAATTCTGGCTGGCTGTCGAATACCCTTTCAAAAAATTTGACTGGCAGTCAAATACCCTTTCAAAATTTTTACTGGCAGTCAATTACCCTTTCAGATTTTGACTAGAAGTCAAATACTCCTTGGGGCAAAAAAATAATGAAAGCCCTACCATATTCAGCCTGACAGATTTCAAAACCTACCTTAACATATAGTACATGATCATGGTTCAAGTGATATTGAAAATCAGAACATGACATTGGAAAATTGGCACTGAGTAAATTTTCATTAAAAAAAAGAGGATCTGTTCCTCCTAAATCGGAACAGTTGGCAGTTCTGCTCATGAATAACATATTCACCACCTCCAAAACTACCTCAGGCTGTCAGATTTAATGGGAACGATTGTTCCCCATCATATGGTGGTCCCGTGATAATTTAACAGAACCCCAAAACTGGTTACCATCAATCAGTTACCACGTATACATTTTGTAACAGAACCCAAAAGTGGGCTTACATGGGTTATCATGGTGAAAAATGACGGAACCCACAGATGGGTTCCCCTGACTTTTTAAATCCTACAGCTTGTACCTGTCTTCATTGAGAGATCTTGCAGCAATTTAACAAGTCCCTGTTCATATCAGAACTGATAGCACCACCTCCAATCGCCTTCCAATGCCTTCCATTCTGGTTTGCAAACATACTACTCCAAACAACATACTTCTCCAAGATTTTTTTAGTGTTCATGAGGTAATTATATAGCCTCTGAGCTGCTTCTACAAAATCATGTTTCAGCTCATTCATCATTTAAAGCAGGGTTGTCCAACCTAAGGGCATTGATATCATTTTAATATGGACTTCTAATTGGATAGAACTCTGAGGGCTGTTTGTAAAGTTCAATAGCTGAGATTTGTGATACATTTATGAAAGAAACTTTTGGGGTACTTAATGCAAAAAAGAGGAATGAAGAAAAAAAAAGAGGAAATTTCCTCTAAAAAGAGGAAGTATCTCATGCCTGTAATTCAAATAGACCAAGAGTTGGGAATGCCTGTCTTGCATTCCTTTAGAGACAATCTTGTCAGTTCAGAAAGTAAGCACAAACAGGGGGGACCTTATCATTTCAATTTGAAGTGAGCAAAGTAAATTGTAGCATTTTAGTCCCATACCAATAAATCTATGTTAAATGCAAATTTCAGTCTGCCATATAACTCAATTGGCCCTTGATAATCATGTGGTAAATAACCAGTGTTTCCAAAAGTGGGAGAAAGGAGGGATACAAATCTCCCCCTTTTTCAAAAGAAGGTGAGTAAAATCTCCCTCCCCCCCTTTCAATTTAATAATAATTAAAAAATTAAACATTAGGGCTTTGACCTAGGTTTGTTTTTGGGCAATTGAATTTTATGTCACCAATTATCCTAGGCTTAGGTCTGGCTATGCCTGTGTCCCAACTTTAATTCTCAATTTTTTCACCATGCTGAATTTGCCCAACTGTGAACAAGACCTAATGTTAGGTCTAGGCTAGACCTAACTAACAGTTATACGATGTGTAAGTTACACGCAAAAAGGAAGGAATCATTTATGCCATTAAATTGGTGGTTTTATGCACCTATCAACAGGCTTGGGGGGATTACATCTCAATGTTATCGATCACAAAATAATTATGCTATATTTTACGATTGCAATTATGATTACTATTACAGCTAAAACTGAAAGTAATTGATTGCGATTGCGATTACATTGACATGTAATCATGATTGCAGTCCTGATTACATTTTCATCCCAAATAAACAACATAGTTGGCAAAACAATCCAGTGCCCAGAACTGGAATCAAAACCACAGTTATGTCCGTTTCCCGAAAGGATACTGTTAGAGATCACCGTTGGTCCTTGAGGAATGATAGTGCACCGCAAGTTATGACCAAAATGTCCATGCATCTGAGTGGGGCATTACCAGGTTCAATATTGGATAGCTTGGCAATTTAAACATCCCCACGAAAAGCAATGCAATGAAGAAAATCTCCTTAAGGGTAGTATCTCAATGATACTTGACAACTTAAGATACTGTGCGTGTTTATTTTCTCCACGAAACCATTCCAGTATGTAATGAATAGGCTATGGTATTCACCTGTGGCAATAACTGAGAATTTTATAGGCCTACTAGCAAATTCTCTTAGAGAGTCAATACAAAGAGTTCTCTCCAGTTAATAAAAAACATGTATGTTAGCAGATCCGTAGTCATGCAAGGGGTCGCCAAAGAGGGCTAAGCCCCCATGATTTTTTCCAGATAGGCCTAATTTGATTATTTTCATTGACTTATTACTTGCAGTAGCCCACACACTTCGTCACCTTGAAAATTTTCCCGGGTTTTGCCTTCTTCTCACTCTGGCTTCGAGCGGGAACTAGGCTATATAGCATATTACAGTGACTGCCCTATATTCTGACAGCCCTATATGTTCCGACACCCATGTGCTCATCTACGATCAAATGTCGGAACAAAAGGGGGTCGGAATATGAGGGTGTAGAGTATAGGGCTGTAACCGCATATTACCGGAGGTATATAAAAATATCAAACCAATTCTGAACGGCCCCTACCAAGATTCTTGCAAAGGCATTCTTTAGGTTACTTTACTAAGTACAAGTAATTAGCATAGGCCTACTGAAAATATAGACCTACAAAGAAGAAAGCCTATGAGTTGGAGTCTAAACAACTCCCTCATCATCAAGTAGCAAGTGGCCTAGGTCAGCCATTAAGCTTGGTGCTAAGCATAAGCCGGAAAACTGCCTGGTGTTCAGCATAAGCCGGAAAACATGTCAGTGAGCCACAACTGAAATATAGCCTTGGCCAGCCTGATTTAACCAACAAACTTAAGCCATGAAAGCCTCATCTAACCTGACCTTAACTTATTAGAACCAAACTCAAACTAATTGTGGCCGTTCTCTACAAGCAACATCAAGCTACCTCTACCAATGGTTATTACAGGTTTAAAACTAAGTTTTTTGAAGTCTTCTTACAAACAAGACCAGCTACTACGGAACCTCCGCTAATTCAATCGCCTCTAAGCAGCAGCAACATCAATTACACAAGGAAAAATAAAGTCTGAAAACATCTCTGAAACAGAATAAACGATTTCAAATCCACAAACTGCAAACACAGCTTTACACAGGCCACACGATACTTCATGACACTGGCACCCTCACAATACTCTACAGCTCGTCTATCGCAAAGAATCCACTGGTCTCTTGTTTTATACACAGCATGTACTGTAAATCCTCATTGAGTTAACTGTATGTGGAGAAAGTTTACACAGTAAAACTCCATTGCGATTGTCACCAAGTGAGAAGCATTTCGACTTGCTTGTAGTCCTAGTGCGTTACAGATATGTAAAATACGGAGTACAAAGCGGATGGGTTGCGCATTGCTATATCATTAGTGGCTGTATATGTGTACACTGTTTTAGTCTGATCCAAGACAACAACGAGTGTGGCTTATAATCGCAGGCTTAGAGGATTTTCTCCAAGAATGCAGTAAACTTCAAAGTTATTTAATACTTTTTAAATTATTAACTACTTCATGACCCCAAAAATTTTTAGTAAGAAAAAAGTCATTGACTTTTGTTTTGTAGAAACACTGTGTCGAGCAACATTGTAAAAGCATGCGGTAAAAGTAACCGTCGTCGCTCATTTGTATGGATGACTTGTAATAGTCAATATCGACTTTGCAATCCACGGTCCCCCGCAAGGTTTTGCCTCGGTGAACTTGAAGAGCGGCTCCATAGTTTTCCCTTTTGGGAAACCAAAAAAGGTCATGGCCATTACTCTAGATAAGCCCGGACAGAACCAAGTCCTCCCAAAGTAGAGATTATTGAACCCATGCACTTCTCACTCATTTTAAGCTGGAACATCCAAGAAAGAGGGACAATTAAATTTTGTCATTCCAACAGAAGAACCAAGCACCGAAAAAATTGTTTAGTAACTTTACTTCTTTCTTCAACCCAACTTCAATGTAATCAGAAATGAAACCATGATTGCGATTACTTTGCCATTGTAATCGATTACCATTGCAGTTACTTTGCAATTTTCACAAAAGTAATCGATTGCGATTACAACTACTTCAAAATCTGTAATCTGTTGCAATCGATTACGATTACTGATTACCATTACCCCAAGCCTGCCTATCAATTTTTACGAGGGACTACCAGACCCCTGGACAGGGTGCGTCACTAGATGGGTCATGGTTGATGAACAGTGTGTCTTAGGGTGCATCTATGACACTAGGTATGTCAATTAGCATCAGTGATGTGCATCATAGTGGTCAAACATCCAAAGTCCTTGCAGCAGTCACATAGATCCAGGCCAAGGCTACTGCTGGTTTTCTTTAGCCAAAGGAACGAAATACCATAACAAATGAACACTTGAAATCCACAAACTCACCTCTTTTATTGAAAACAATCAATCTGTACATTGTCCTTAATTCTGGTGTCTTCAAACATGGGATCAATAATAAATAACCATATTTCATCCCATCTGGTACGAAAGTACAATACATGTACAGAAGATTATTAACTAGGCCCTCATGTCAGTTGTTTTTATTTTTTGTTCCATAGATACACAACATAATTTAAATTCAAACCGATGAAAAATAAATATCTGTGCATGTACCATTTTAATACTAGTGTTTGCACGGGTACTAAAAATTAGGACCCGGGCACCCGATCGCCATACCCGTCGGGTACCCGGGTTACCCGGTGTTACTTACGGTGACTAAAAGATATGAGCATTTTGTAAGGCATACTCCATAAGACATGCATGGTAACATTAATATCTGTATTGCATAGGTATAGCGATCACAGTTCCCAAGTTCAAAAACATTTGATTTGTTAGAAGGTTTAATCGTCTCGTTTTGTTTTAGATCAAAATGACAAGTAAAAAAAAAAAACGTAACAGAAAACAGTCAAATAAGAAAATTATACTTCCCAAGGCCTATATCAATTTGATATTGAATTTTGGGACGCTTTCCTACTCGAAAAGCCAGCACAGTAAGAGCTCGAAGCTTCTCCTTTTAAACCACTGATTTAAAAATATCAACTAATCAGAGCCCTGTATTATGGTATTCTCTTGCACGTCAAAAATTACTGATTGTAAACAAACGACGTCATGTTGTGAACTTCCCTCATACTACTTTGCAATGTGCGTTGGAATTATCGCTAATGGGGTATGTACGTTCTTACGTAGCTAGGCCTTGTGTCGACATCCAGGCACGGTAACATAACTTTCACACATAAACTTCGTAGTCTGCTCGAGCGCCCATTTTGGGGCACAATAACGTGATGTATACTGGCCTATTTAAAAAAAAACATTATTACATTGATGTCGTTTTACTTTGCAGATAGCGGCAAAGTGTTGATTTGCGTAAAACTGACACCTTTAACCATTAAGAAATATCGAGGATTATACTCGCGGTGGCATACCGTATTGATAATAAGACCGTATATATATACATGCAAGGCTCAGTTTACCTAGCATGCTGAACGTTACGGGCACTGTCTTTGCGAGCTGGGCGGGGATGATACAGTATGTCTTGCTATGTCTGCGTGAAACAGTACGATGTGATTTTGAATCGGCCGTCAGATAGCTTGCTTACGAGTAAGTTTATAAGCGATATACATGTGATGTGTGAGAAGTAACCCACGACGTGACGATAGCGCGATCGGGCCGCACGCTGATAAAAATTTCAGCTTCAGAAACGAAGTACAGACAACTATCAAACTTACACATAATTTCTAGGGGCTCTCTTCATTCTCAGTCTCGGAGAATGTTTACCCAAATTGGCAAAATATTTTAGTCCATTACCATGGGCAATGGCGTAAATGGGATGATCCTTTTCCATGCATTTTTTTTTAAGATTCGGGTAGTAGATTTGGAACCGGGTAATACGATGGCGGGCGGGTACCTGGGTACCCGGGTTACCCGTGCAAACACTATTTAATACATATATAACGGCTTATTAAGTACAACATTATCCTAATACATTTGACAATTTTGAAAAAAAAAAATGGTTTCATCAAGCAAAATCAAAACTAATGTACTTTCAAATACTTATGCATCTAGTGGATGTGCATCATGTACTTGTAGGTTTACAAGTCAAAATCTGGATTTGGTACATCACATTTTTCTTTCAAGGTATGTCTAAATCCACAAATGGTGTGTCATGCAAGGGACTCAAGGCTGCCTCATGTTACCTTAATGGTTGACTCACCTAGGTACATTTGAAGCTCCATTCGGGGTCCTATAGTCCATCCTACAATTGATGATAGGCCTAGGTGCATTGATAGCATGCTGATGATATTTGGGGCAACATCAGCCTAAATAACAAAATTTTTAGTATGGGTTCCATTTAAGTTGCTGAGCCTAACAATTAAGGCCTAGGCTAGGCAAACAAACTTTAATAGGCCCTAGGCCTAGGCCTCACTTTGCCTGTATTAGGCCTAGGCTACTTCAACAAACAAGCCTAACACTAGCCTAGGCCCCAACTGCTAATTTGCCTAGTAAAGACTAAAGTACGGCTACCCCATCTCCTGATCACTATGATCCAAGCCTCTCATCAGATAAACACAAATAGCATGTACATTATCAATCACCTATTTTGTCTTAGTATTACAGCTTAATCTTTACTTATTTTACTTCAAGAAATTCAAATGCTGCAGCCTAATGTTAACATAAACGCACCTTCTCAACGTTAGGCTAGAGAGTTTGTAAACTAGCAGTGAGAAACATCTGCCTTGCACAATACAAACAAACACGGTCCTACTCGTAGCCTAGCCTAACTTATTACAACAACTGAGCCTTACCTTGGCAAGTAAGTTCTTTACCCCCGTATTTTCATCTGCTTCTAGGTTAAGGAATCCAAAGAGACGACTGAAAAGGGAAAATAGAATAATCTTAACCTTCTGCAAGGGATAGCATTTATGAATAAAAGACAAAAGGTTCAATTTAAAGTGTGGTAGGATATAGTTACCTGTCGTAATCATTGAGTCGCTCAAGTTCAGAGGAGTTCAAGACCATTGCCTCGCTTGGTTGTTCGTTAGCCATTCTACTTGCTATGGTTATCCATCGAAATATTCTTCATATCCAAAGACTCTCTGAAAACCATATCATCCTCACAAATGTGAATTATCTTCACACAACATGAACAAATTCCAAGCAAGGTAAAGAATTACCTTCCCTGGTTCACATGTAGTCAACGTTAGTGTTGTGCATATGTGTGTCTACATAACATGTACGTACACAACAATTCAACACTACAAATGTAACGATGCGGATTTTGATCTCATTTCTGTTTTACGCTCACTACCCAAGTCTTGATATAACAGTATTTGTGATTGGTCGTCGAACTGTCATGTGATCTTTTCAGTCCCAGAAATTTTGTCATGACAGGACCGCGCAATATATCCTCTTGGAGAAGACAAAATGTCCACCGTCAAGGAATAAATCAAAATATGGTCGTAGTTGAACCCACCCTGCCATTGCCTATTCAGCTTGTTCAGAAAGACGTGTTAAGAGCAAAAGGCAAACAGTCTGCAGTAATTTTTGACCACCTAAAATCAGGAAGTTTCGAGGGGCATGTGCACATCACCACGCACCCGTTTCCGGGTTTGCGTCGGAAGTAATCCCGGGCTGATATCATGATCATAAGTCTCTCCGATTCCGTCGACTGGGTAACAATGGACATCAGAAGCTGACATTTAGAATACCAAAATTAAAAAAAAATGGGAGACTCTTTGCAATTGCACAGTATTATTTGCACAAGATTTGAAACAAAAACTTTACAAAAAGGAAACGGTGCGAACCACGTGGCTCACTTACCAGTACGCATTTTGGGGCGCAACTAGCGCATACCCCTAAAATTTCCTCATTTCTCTTCCATAGTCCATAACGATCCCCTCTGACAACCTGTTTCTGTATTTTCATAACGTTGTCTGTTGCATTGTTTTAAAAAGTTTTTTTTTTTGGCAAAATGATCGACCGAGCCTGATACTGTCAGCTTCTCGCCGGTGTAGTTTCAAACTTTCACAATGAAATGACTTGCGGGCATGGGGTTTCTTTCCTCCTCAAAAATTTTCCTTTCCCCCACAGTTTTCCTCTTAAGTTGCCTGTCAGGTCGACCCTAAAGAAAATTGGTTCACTGGAAAAATTAATGATATACCTCTCCGCTGCGACTTAATTTTTCACCCCATGAGATGTGTCAAAACCCGAGAGCTCATCACGGCGGGGCCTGGCCACTGGATACCCTGATACCAGTGGTGTCTCTCACCAATTGTTTCACTATTGGTCCCAGCCATGGGTTCATTGTTGATGTTAAGCATCAAGCACAATGATAGCATATTACATTTTAAAATTTCCAATATGAACCGTACAGGAGTCGACACCGGACACAGGCGAACGGGCTGGATCCCCATATCGAAAAGTTTCGATCATAAACCTCACAAATGCGTTAAAGTGTGTGGTCGCATGGCGTATTGTTCGGTTTTCCCTTAATGTAGTACTCGGGGTTGTTTTTTAAGGTCTGGCTAAATTGGATTTGTGATTTTCGTACTATTACACACCCAGTGAATACTTTTTGAAAGGGCACACCCTTTAATTTTGTCGTAAATCATTTATCTATGGGAATTGATGTCTATACGCAAAAATGCGCTTTTCACCCCAAATTTACATAACTTAAAGGATTAATACTTCTAGCCACAAATATATCGAAATGGCTAAACGCGTTTCTGTTAGCTCCATGTCATAGGTAGCAGGAGGAAAAGAGTTGGTTTTATTTGGATCTTTAATTTTGTCGTAAACCGCGTTTGTGTGACATGAAATGACCCATTATTTTGGGGAAATTCCCCAAAATTATGGCGTCACAAAATTTTAAAATCGTCAAAAAACATGTATTCCGAATGAAAATGGGCGTTTCATGGGTTGCTTTCATCTAGACATATCATTTCGAAGCATAACTGATTAAGCTTACCTTAATAAGAACAATTTAGAAATTTTGATGAAAAATGAGCAAATGATCGTTTTTGTACAAAACTTTTCGATATGCAAACATAACATAACAGGTTGAAGGGCAAAGAAGGGCCAAGGCCCCATAAGATGCCCTGAAGTCCAAGCCCTAATCGAAAGGCAAATCAACAAAGCTTGGCAACAGCCCCAAATCAGATTCTACCACAGCCATGGAAAAACTTGTCAATGTTAACCTTAAAGCAGTGAACTGACGGGGAGTTAACTACCCACTCTGGTAGAAAATTGCACTCGTTGACAACTCTATGGGAGAAACTAAACTTCCTAATGTCAAGCCTTGCAAAATGCTTTTCCAGCTTTTTACAATGCCCACGCACCTGAGAATTACTTTACCCTTAAATAACTACAAGCAGTGGCGTAGCTAGGATTTTTAGGTATGAAATTTCCCCAAAACTATTCCCGGTCAATGTGCATGTATTTCATATAAAATATGCAAAATTACAAGTATAACCACATTACCATAATTAACATTATGTAATATTACCTGCATTTTAATCTTAAACTATAACATAGAACAATTGGAAATAACAACTCTTAGTATATTATTTTGGTCAACAGTATCTGGTTTATTTGTATATACTAACGCAGTGGCGTAGGCAGGATTTCTCTGAAGGGGGGGGGGGCATGCAGTATGTCTAAGGGGAGGGGTGTCCGAACTTAATTTTTTTTTTTGACGTTTTCAAGGAGCCTAGATGTAAAAAGGTGCAAGATTTTCGACTTTGACAGGAACAGTATTAAAGGTTGAATCATGGTGGTTCATGAGGATAAAACTAAGACATTTGTGTCTTTACATGCATTCTTATGCCGTTTATGCTACCTTACATAGTAAAACTTGTCATTAAATTTGCACACTTTTAGGAGTAAAAATAAAACAGCATTGATCGATATAGGATTTGTGGTTTTTCTTGGCCATAAAACCTTATTTTGTCATAAAGATTATCTAAACGGAGCGCCACCATTGGTTGGCGCGGAGGGTAGAGAAAATTTCGAAAAATCAGACCCCTCGGATGGCCGGAAATAGCATTTTCCAGACCTATACGAAGAATCTAACCAGTCGCTACCTTCTTTTGTCCTTTGCAATAAAATGCTCCCTTCAAAATTTGTTCACATACTGCAAAGTGATCAGAGAGTTAAGAGCTAATTTGACCCCAAAAATGTAATTTTGCCCCAAAGACTGAGCGAAGCGCCACCACTAGTTGGCGCGGAGCGTGACGAAAATTTCGAAGAATCAGACCCCTCAGATGGTCAAAAATAACGTATTCATGCTTGTAAAGAGAATCTGAACATGTAGTCTTTATTTTTATCGATTCCACCAGTGGTATACAGAGTCTGCCTTTTTAAGTAAAAATTGGAATTTGACAGAATTTGCCTGTTTGCAGGAATTAAAAAAATTGGCATCACTGAATGACCTTGCAGAGACAATCCTTTCCCTTTGGAAATTTTTGAAAAATTAAACGTCCTTATATGCAGTCTGGTGCCACATATGCTCTCTTTTGAATTAAAATCTGTGTTATTAAAGTTTGACTAAGTATGTTCAAGAACAAAGAAAAAATGGCATATGTGAGGGGGGCATGACCCAATCCCCCCCCCCCCCTTCGTACGCCACTAAAAGGAGGCCTAAGAGTGGCTCGATCACAAAATATCCTGTTAGAGCAGCAGTCTGTTAAGTGTAGAAGGCTACAAGGTACTCGTCTACCCGTCTCGTGGACCCGTCTATTGTTACATCCCAAGTGAGCAGAAAGCTATTTTCCCGAACTAGCCTTTAAGCTTCCATGGACTAGGCTAAGTAACAAAATCTAAGTATGCCAATAGGTCCCGTTATTTCTAATTTCTAGACTAACTTTAAGTTTATAGTTGCCATGGATTGTTTCAGCCCCATCCATCGTTATGTACACAGAGTAAAATCGGTATAGCTACTACTAGCTTGTAGGACAATATAATAACCTCGGGTGGGGGGATCTATGTTAGTGACTTGTCAGTTTTTACATCCTTTTACTGAATTCCCAAAGTGTACAACGCAGAAACTGTGTACAAGGGGATAAGTTCGGGTTTACAGCCTTTCAGTGTTAGTTGTACTGTATCAGCTGTTGTTAAATTCCTGGATAACAGCTTCCTGTGCACTCAAATGCACTGATCATAAAACCCGCGCGTACCATATACAAGAGAACATTCAATCTGCAACACGGCGAGGACATTTCTGTGGAACGCGAGTAGGGACAGTTCATGCGACACTGACGAAATCTGGGTTGATTTTTGCATGAAAATACCAATTATGTAATAAGAAAATAACCTATCCAGATCTTTCTGCAGCAGTAAGGCATCATCCAAAATGCTTATTTTCCTATAAAGCTTAGTGTCAACTGCAAACTTACTTATACGAGATGTAAGAGAACTATCAATATCATTGATGAAAATTACGAAAAAAAAGTGGGCCAAGGACAGAACCCTGTGGTACTCCACTTGTGACTTCTTTCCAAAAGGAGAAGTTACCATTGACATCAACTCTCTGAGATCTACCTAAAGCCACGAATTTATCCAATCAGCAAAATTGCCCTGAACCCCTAACCTATGCAGTTTAACCATTAGCCTACCTAATGGAACTTTATCAAAAGCCTTTGAAAAGTCAAGGTAAATGACATCAACGCCATACCCAGAATCAAGAGATGAAGAGACATCTTCAAGAAAGCTCAGTAAGTTAGTAACACAAGATCTGCTTGGCAGGAAACCATGCTGTGACAGATTAAGTAACTCATTATCTTAAAGATACTTAAGTAAACTATCCTTCATTAAAGATTCCATAACTTTGCACACAACACTGGTTAAACTGACAGGCCTGTAATTGCAAGGATTACTTCGATCCCCCTTCTTAAAAATTGGAGTAACATTTGCTACCCGCCAGTCAGTAGGAACAAAACTCGAATCCAGACGCTTCTGAAAAAATGATGGAAAGAGGAACTGACAAAATCTCAGAGCATTCACGTAAAATGGCTGGGTGGACCCCATCTGGTCCAGGGGCCTTACTAGCTTTCAAACTCTTTAACTTTTTACAAACTTGTTCCTCCGAGAAAATGACATAACTGATTGAAGAAGAGACACCAGAACCCCTACAAGTCCCCAACAAAGATGATTCCTCAGTAAAAACAGATACAAAATAGTCATTTAACAAGTTAGCCATATCCTGATGGTCACTAACCAAAGTATTATCATCACCTCTGAGAGGCCACACACCCTCCTTAAGTTTCTGCTTAGACCTCACATAGGCATGAAAAGTTTGGGGGTTTATCTTAACCTCCTTGGCCAACTGCTTTTCAAACCTAGTTTTAGTTCCATTTACCAAATTTTTAACTAAGAGTTCCTGCTTCTTGTAAGCAGCTAAGTTACCTGGACATTTACTAGCCCTATAGCGACGCCAACACTTACGTTTCTTCCTAGTTGCTCTAAGAACTTCTCTAGAAATCCAAATAGGCCCATTTTTAACCACAGCTTTCTTAAGTGGGATACACAACTTTGTTGTGTCAGAAACAACATCCCGGAAAACACTCCACGCCTCAGCAGGGCCCAAGTGAGACAAACGGGCTGCCCAATCTATGGTCAAGAGCTCCTTAGCACGAGTATAAGTTATGCTGAAATCTAGAACTGATTTGTCACTACTATTATGATTGCTGAAACAATGTAACTCAAAACAAATAAGGTCATGGTCACTGGACCCTATCTTACCCCATTAGCTACATTTCTAACCATGTTCTCATCAGTACTTAACACCAAACCAAGGCAATTATCCTCACGAGTGGGAAACAGAACATGCAGGGTAAAGAAACCATCGGTCACAACCTCTACAAAATCCCTCCCATGTGATCCACTAGTACAGGAATGCCAATCAATATCAGGAAAGTTAAAATCCCCAAACACAACAGCCCTTTTGGAAGAAATTTTCCTAAAAATTTGGAAAAAAAATTGATTATTCTCAGCGCAAGAATTTGGTGAACGGTAAACAATACCGACAAGCAAGGGGGTGCCATACCCATTGCTAAAGCTAAGTTCACACCACAAGCAGTTAGAGAACCCACATGAAAACTTGCTGGTGACTTCAACACAATTTACACTATCCTTGACAAGCAGTAAAACCCCTCCACCCCTACCACCGTCAGTATCAATCCTATCTTGCCTGAAAATTTTGTACCCGGGAACCTGAATTTCAGAGTTGCTTACCTCACTATATGGAGCCATGATTCGGTAACTCCAACTATGTCTGGACTGTCAATGGAAATCTGTGCAAGAAACCCATCGAACTTGTTAAGAATGCTCCGTACATTAGCAAACACAACTTTGATCCCAGAAACTGCCCTGTCAGTTGGGATATGATTAAAACCTCTGTGAGCTTGAATAGGATCCTCAACACAACCGACATCACGGATACTCCTAGCACCATAATCCCTCGCCCCTGAAACTAGTTTGACAACTGGGATTCCACAGCCCTAGTAACCAGCCTTCCCAATTCATTGGCCCCAACTCCTGACAAATGCAGCCCATCACTAGAAAATAGATCCCGTCTGCTTTGAAATTTGGCCCATGTGTCAACAAACTTGAAACCCCCCAGAGAACACTCGTTTTGCAACCACTTATTCAAACTCGCAATTTTACCCAAAGAAACCTTTCTGTCAAACCTAGGGAGAATACCACAAATAACCCCCAAAGTTTTGGGAATGTGAAATTCGGGGAGGGTGGGGAAAAGTTCAGGCAGCCATTTGAATCTTTAAATATACGGCATGTCATATTTTCAATTATATAGAAAACTTCAAGGTACGTTCTTATTCTTAAAAACAATTGCACCAAATTACAATAAAGTATCGTACTCATGCAGGGTGTCATTCATGACAAATCAAAGTAACTTTTGAAATTCGCGACTCGTTCGTGCAGCAAAGCTTATAAAGAGCAATTGTTGCTTAGATTTACAACAACTCAATTACAGATATGGGTCTTACGTACAAATTTTTTAAAACATTTGCCTGCTGAGAATAAATAGAATCCAATATTATGGATAACATCTTCATGAAGCATAGGCGGAGGCAAATGTTTTTTTTTGGGGGGGGGGCACGCTTTTTCGTCAGCCGACATAATTGTGACGCCGTAAGGCGTCCGGTTTTGCACGTAGCACAAAACCCCATCGGCGTGGGATCCAGGGGGCCGCTTAAAGGCCCCTGGTGGGGTTCAAGGGGCCAAACCCTGGTAGGGAGGCTGGATACTTTTGTAGGGGTTGGCTGGAGTTTACTATCTAAGCTTAGCGGCACCATCAGTTGGCGTAGAGCGTACAAAGAAAATTTGGATTTTAAAACCTCCCAGATGGCTGGAAATGGCATTTGCCAGGTATATTTGTCGCTAATCCTGGTGAGAATTTTTTTTTTTTTCATTTTCAAAGATTAAAACACACTTTTGAGATACTGATTAGCTCAGTTCATTACTCCACTGGACTATGTATCCTGGGATCGTAAACCCGGAATCCTGCTGAAGTGAATGTTGCAAGCAGCTGTTCCAGTGCACGCCAGAGGAAGGTATTTCCAGATGCGTAGGGGAGCATTTCAGTTTTGGGACAAAAGATTATTGCCCGAAAAATGTAATTCTGTGCGTTAGACAGTCAAAGCGGAGCGCCACCACTGGTTGGCGCGGAGCGTCCGGAAAATTTGAAAATTCGTACCTCTCAGACAGTCAAAAATGACATTTCCCTGGCTTGTTAAGGGGATACAAGCAGTCGTTTTTTTAAGTTTCAATTGTAGATAAACGTACGTTCGTTTCAAACTAAAATTCAGCCAGAAAGACTAAGTGAAGCGCCACCATTGGTTGGGGTACAAAACATTTTCAAATATCCGACCCCACAGACAGTCAAAAACGGCATTTCCTACGCTTACAGGGGGTCTTACAAGTCGCTAATTCGAGGTTCTGTTTGCGCAAAAAATGTTCACTTGAAACTAAAATGCTGTTAGGAAGACTATCTGGGTGGAGCTTTACCACTGATTGGCACGAAGCAAACAGAAAATTTTGAAAAAATCGGACCCCTGAGACAGTCAAAAATGACATTTCCCAGGCTTAAAGGGGGATCTAAGCAGTCGCTATTTGATCAGAAAATTAACAGATAAAATGTATCACTACCAATCGATGAAATGGTCCCGCATGTTTTCGGGGGAAACTACAAGCCGGAATTGAAAACATGCTAATGAATTTTACTCTATTGGGACTCTTAGCTAAATTCAATAAAAAATTTTGTGCCCGAACTTCCGACTATATATGATTTGACTTTTGAAAAAATTAGGCCTATGGGGATCTTAACAGTCGCTATTTTGATCATGAGAATCAGATAAAATGTACCACTTCCATTGGATGAAATGAAGTAGATGATTTTTCTTCTATTAGTAACACTTATTGACAGAATTGTCACATTACAAGGTGTGTTGAAATGAATTTTCAAGCAGACTAACGGGAAGACATTCTCGCCCTGCATCATTAAAGTATCGAAAAACAAATTACCCAATCCTTACAACCATTGCCCGTATTTGGCTCTAGAGCAGGATAGATGGCAAACTTTTGGGCACCTGAATACCCTCCTATCCTCCTATCCGTTTAATTAATTTGGCAATTGAAAACGTCCCAGCATTTTTTTAACCTTTGCCCGAATATTTGACCATTTCGGAAAATTTTTTGCAAGACTACAGTGTGAAGTTGGGATGATGAAAACCTTTTTTTTTCACATTCTACCCAAATGAGGCCCAGATCTTTTTACTTTCCATGAAAATTGTACTTTATATATAGCGTCTTCTGTTTTTCGGCAAAGATTTGAAGATATTAAAATAATCAGCCATTTCGGGTATTGTGTTACACAAGATTTAAAAACAGTCTCAATAATAATTGTTTCTTTTAAGCCACAGGCTTACCAAATGTGTCGCGATTTTTTTATCTCTTGACCTTTCGTAACTATGTTACCCTTACTATGATACTTTTCCAATTTCGGGCAAATGCTTGAAAGAATTTGGATATTTGACAATTTCGGGCATTGTGTTGTGATTATCTGTGAAGTAACGGTCGTAGCTTTTTAAGCTAATAGACCCAAATATTCTACCACCACACCAAGTATGATTTTGGAACGATATTGTGCATCCCAGGAAAAAAATCCCTACATGAGGTAGCAACATGCCAGATGCTAGGAGCACACTTAAATCCACACCAAGGTAGCCAGTTTTAGGCACTCCAAATCTGTTAGAAAATTATCCATCATGAAACCCGACGAGTAAAATGTCAAGAGATTCCGAAGATATGAAGCTTGTCACAGTCTACCTAAATTTATTCCTCAATTCAGAGTGGGGCACAATTTCAGAATACCCTGCAACTTTTTGAAGGGCGAAAATAAACTCTCCTAAAGGTTATCGTTAAGGTGGGGGTCCAGGGGCGAAGCCCCCGGAAGCTTTGCAACTTTTGCACTCTGAAAAGTAATATCTGAGCCAAAGAATAGCCGAAATGTTACAAAAGCAACTTAAATTTGTTTACTACTTTTTAAAAATTTATTTTGCGACATTCAGTTATTGGAGGGGTGGGGGATACCCGCCCAAAATCTCATGAAAAATTATTGGGGGGCAGGCCCCCGGCCCTTCCGCTTCCGCCATCTATGTGAAGGGAGAACAAAAACTTGCGAAACATTCTGGTGGTTTATGTTGCCTCCTTTCATCGTCTTACATAAAACTTTGGGGAGAAATGCCCAAATGGTGATATACAAATTCTTTAAAAAATATACCAGAAGTATTCAAATGTATAATAACAAAGAAAAATTTTCATGAAAATTTAAGTCTAAAGCATCAGGAGTGGCGCCAGCGGGGGCCGGGGGCCATGCCCCCGTCGGGGAGCATCCCCCCCCCCGTAGGGGAAAGTCGGCGGTTTTGTCGGGAAATAATAAAAAAAAAACCCACAATGACTGAAGTTACTGGATGGGCGATCTAGTTCATATCTTTTGTTTTGTAATTCTATTTTAATACATACCGGAATCGACTTTAAATCTCTTCTTAACTCTATTAAACCTCATTCTATATTCTTTGTACTATCTCTTCCCCCGTCGGAGAAGGACGACAATTTTTCGGGGAGGCCTAAACATGAAAAACGTAAAGCACTGAAGTTACTGGTTGGATGACCATGATTTTTTTTTCTTTTTTTCTTTTGTAACGCTATTTTAATGCATATCTGAATCGGTTTTAATCACTTCTTACTAGCTCTTCTATCCCTCATCCCATCTTCAATCCGTGCGAGCAAGGTCATGCCTCCGTCTGGGACGGGCTACCCACCCCCTGTTGTTGAGAAAATCCAATTTCGTCGGGGGTCCTTCGTCTTCAGACGCACGATAAAAGATGTTGGTCTGTAGTCACTCGGACGACCTTCTTGATCTTGTTTACTAGAAGACCAAATTCTTCAAGGAAACTCACAATTCCGAATTTTCCCTAACAAAAACGGACGAGATGTTGTTCATGTGCGTGCAGTACCCAACGGTCTGCCATCTTGCCTGCCCCGACGGCCGAATTCTGACAAAGGTAATGAATATCGGCCATGTCGTTTTCAGCTACAAATAATGATAAACAGTGGTGTGAGAAAATCTCCACATAAGTCTGACTGAGAATTATTTGAGGCACCTTGTAACGTGACATATTTTCAAATACGTTGGGAGTAAAACCATCTATAGTCTGGAGTTCGGGGAGTCGCGTTAAAAATTTCATCTATTTAGTGGACCTTGCAACTGAATTCAACGAAGATTCTCCATATAGTCAAAACATTATAGTATGTTTTCAATTTCGTTTCATAGTCCCTCCGGAAAAGAGACAAGGCCATTTCATCTAACTGTAGCAGTACCTTTTATCTGGTACTTTTCTGATCATTAGCAATTTGCGGTTTTTTCTCTATTGAAGTGAAATTTTCATTTTAAAGGGAAGCGTAAATAGCGACTGCTTCATTTCTAGTTACAAGTCTGGGAAATGTCATTCCGGATATCTTAGGGGTTAGATTTTTTAACAGTTTTCTGTACACTCTGCGCCAACTGACGGTGGCGCTCCGCATAGACAGTGTTTTGTCGAATAGATAACTGAACAGAACAATACCTGTTTGTAAATTATTCTTCGTTTTGAAGAAGTATTAGGAAGTGAAAATAATTTTATTGCGAAAGAAATCTGAAAGAAAGGACTTCTTTCATTTTAGTTACGAGCCCAGAAAATGCCCATTTCCTGCTGTCCGGGGGTTTTCAATTTTTCAAAAAATTCTGTGCGCTCGACTAGGATAATCTTTCGGGCAGGATTACATTTTTTCGGACAAAAGATAATTCTGCCCCCTCCCAAATGACGCTCCGGTACGCCTATGACAATAAATAAAATATAAAACTTCAAATATATGGGAAGCCATTTTTTTCCTCTGGGGAATGCTCCAGTATGGTCCAATGGCCTAAATCTGCATGATGATATTCAGTAACCTCGACAAAACTACAGATTATCCCATACTTAATTTTCCTAATAAGAACGTCACAGATTCCTCCATAAAACCCCCAAACTGTTAAAATTACAATTTTTCTCCAATATTAGCTTTAGATTGTTAAAAGTGGCAAAATTTTCCAATTTTGATGGATACTCCATACAATAAATAAGCAAAGCCAACTCTATTAATCACCCGGCATACTACCTAATTTTGCTCCTGAATGGCTTATTACCTAATAAAAGAAACCAAATTTTCATTACAACCTTTCAAAAAAACCAAATTAAAGCCCAAAATTTCTCCATTATAATAAGCTCTTAACTTTCAAAGATTCGTTCAAAAAAGGCGAACACTTTTCGGGCAAACTTCTAGTCTCGTCTCGAAGCCTTAGTTCGTAGGTCTTGCACGATTCAATTCGTAACCCAAAAAGAATTTCAGCTGTCGCCCATATGACGTTTTTGATTTTTCCCTTATGAAGGACATATTTTTCTATAAACACCCCAAATTTTTATAATACCAACAAAGGCCAAATTTCTTACAAAAGTTTTAATTTTTACTTCAAATAAACTCCAATTTTTTTAGTATTTGTTAAAGAGAAAGTTACAAAATTCGATGCGCTCCGAGCGCCTCAAATTCGGCCAAGTCACGTTCCACCGTGACATAACATCTCTTTTGTCGGGATCATGAAATTCTGACAATAAATCTATCACGAAAATGTAGTTTCTTCTGGAGCTGGCGGCGGCCGTTCTATTCAGCCAATCTAGAACGAGACTCCTCACGTCAGGTCGTTGAGTGGCCATGTTGAGTTGAGTTGTCTCTTGGGGACGTAGCTCCTTTTGGGAGCAGAAGTCCTTCGGGAGTATTGTTTGGTTTTCGCCCCTGGCTCTTTGCCAGAGAGTCGGGGGACTTTTGAAAAAGGCTTCTCGGCGACATTGAAAAAGTTTCCGAAATTTTGTCCTCTTTTTTAGACAAAATATTTAAAAATTAAAAGCCTTTATTATGAAAACAATTTTAGGGAAACGGCACAGTTACTGCTCGGAAAAGTTTATCACTGCAGGACTGCTTTATGAAAGACCACTTACTGCATAAAGGGTTGACGGTTAGAGCACGCGGAAAAATTTGCCTTTTAAAACTAATAATTACAAATATAAAGTCTTTATTGGAAAGAATTCGGAATTAGTATGAAAGATAAGTTGAGAAACCGCACTGTATTTGACTGTTGTCTCAAATGGCAAGTTTCCGAATATTTCACTTTTTTGAGCCAGGGGCAATCGCCCCTCCTTCCTATAGCTATGTCACTGCTCTGCAACATTGATCGTTGATAACATTTTGACACTTCAATAACTAACGAATCGATCTACTCAGACTACTCAACTGACAGGGTGGAAAGGTGTCTGATGATAGGTGTGTATGTGAGAGCATTAATCGCGACCTCTCATACAGCCAGTCTAGGGCTTGTAAGTAGCAGCTAAGTTTTCCGAATTTTCTTTGGTGAGAATATCACTGTATCAAGGACGTATTGCAGCGCGCGAATCGTTCCTAAATTTTGGTCCCTTTTAAACAAATATATGTAGATATGGAGCTTGTACTGCTGAAGGCTTTGGGTTCTGGGTTTCCTGTAAGGAAATTTAAAGAGTTAGGGGATTACTGAAGAATGTGCACTTACTTCATCTTCAGTCTTCAGTTCACAGCTCCAAAAGGCTAAGACAGCCATCACAGGGTGCACAGATAACAGTTAAAAGTTGGTGGCAAATCTGAGAGTGATTTCCCGACGACTGAATTATTGTTGCTACATAATGTTATCTAACTAGACCTACGAACTTACTCTCTCCGATGACACTTCAAGTTTCCCAAACTTTGTTGTCCTTTTAGACAAAATATTTCAAAATCAAGAGCTTTTATTGAAAAAGATTTGGAATTCCATGAAAGACAGTTTACAAAAATAGCGAAATAGCTGCTGGTGTCACATACGGTAACATCCGATTTTGTCATTTACAGAGCTCATGAGTTTTCCAAACTGAGTTATGAGCGAAAAGGAATAATGCATTCTACACCGCACTTTGCGGCGCGCCAAGCGCACCGGAAATTTTTATTTTTATTTTTGAGGTTCAGGAAATGAAAAAAGGGTTTTCTGACCCGCGAAGTAGGGTACGGGAGCATGTTTCCGCCCCTCATTTTGCTGTTAACAAACAATCGGTCTTTTTGCGGAAGTCATTATGGCCCGCTTCTTTGGCAAAAATTGAAGCACTGTAGTAAATTGAAGGTTAGTCCAACGGCCTATTGTCTTAATTGGCTGTGAATACGGGTTGATAGCGAAATGGATATTGGTGTCGGAGTTTGTCCAAATGCATTGAAATGGAGTAGGATCTGTGAATCACTTGTTTAATGTCACAGAATGAACCGATTAGTTTAGCCTGTACGAAACCCACCCTTCAATGAGTAAAAGCTTTAGCGTTAGTTAGAGCATGTTTCTCTTTGACTGCTCTAGGCATAGACAGTGATCCGCTGGGCCAAAGCAAGATTATATCCCTAAACTTGAGAAATGACCCATAGACTTTGATTTTTCCACAGCCTAAATAGGTTATGTCCCCAATATTGAATCCGCAAATCGCATCCCCTACCCCAGGCCAAATATTCGAGCTGGTATATTTAATAAAGTTTTGTTTTGGGTTGCGTTGTTGTGTTGTGATATTTGTATTCTGGAAATCTAGGTGCAGTATGAGGATACTCTCTTAATTTTTTAGATTGAATTTAGGAACCAATCTGCAATTTCGATTGAAAAATTCAATGGATTGAAAATCAATCTTATTCGATTGAAAATTTTCAATCGAAATTAAGATTGGTCCCTAATTTCACTCTTTTAGATTGATTTTCAATCTAAGGAATTAAGAGAGTACGGTAATAAAACGCAGTCATTCTAACTTGAATAATAATAATAGGATATCCTTTTTCATGATTAGCTCACGAGAATCATGTGACAATATTGTTTCTACTCAATTGGGAAATTTACTAGAGCCGACTGCTTCGTTTACATTGAATATGGAATATTACCAAGTCCTAAAACGAATTTGAAAGATACCTTGAAGAAAAATAAGAAGAAAATTGTGAAACTGGATTGTTCCTTTAAAAAGTAAGGGTGGCTGCTCTTGTCCTTAAAGACGCCGCTCTGAGTTAATTCCTCTAACCGGTAAAAGAGGTATGATGATAAGATATGATATGGACTGAAGGTGTCCACTTTTCCTGTTCAAAATTGAAGAAAGGACGACGGACCATACTTTATCAATGTAGTGAACGAGAGGTTGTTTTCAATTTCTAAGCATTTCAAACTCAATGATACCGGAAACGGTTAAAAACGTATTTGATAGGTCTCATTTGGTAAATGACATTTTTAAATAGTGCCTAGATTCGAGTGGGTGGTTTTGTTACTGTGAGAAAGCTAGTGCTCTAGGAAATTTCAAGTTAACAGGGGCGGATTTAGGGGGAACAGGGACCCGTCCATTTCAAAAAAGATTGAACTCTCTTCTACTTCATAAAACAATAGTTTAAGGCCCTCTTCCAACTTAAATAGGTCTCTACGTTCTGTCATATTTTTTTTAATTACAACCCCCTTGCATCTGTCGATTTTGTTCCTTATTCACACCGACAAACCCATGTAGTTTGCTAGGCAAATTTCTGATCCTTTTGCAATTTTCATTTTTTTAATTGATTTAACACTTTAAACGAACATTTCATTGCAAAGCCCAAAATAACAACTGTGTAAATTCTACTAACAAGCTCGGGGAAAGCCATATCCGTCATGGTGTCTGATGGGTTGCGATTTCCCAAATGTTCCCAAATATATATATATATATATATATATATATATATATATATATATATATATATATATATATATATATATATATATATATATATATATATATATATATATATATATATATATATATATATATATATATATATATAATTGCAAGAAATTGCTTTGGTCCAAAACGTAACTGGTGCCAAGTCATAATAATATAGAGTGAGACAACAGAAAAATAAAAACTAAAAAATAAAATATATATATATATATATATATATATATATATATATATATATATATATATAAACCAAATGGAAAAGCACCACACCAGTATAAAAACATAAAACAAATAGTAAAAACTGGTAAAACAAGAGCATATATTTAGCTTTCAGGACCACCGGCCCCTTCCTCAGAAACGTGTTTAGACAACTAAAAGGCAAAACGAAAGACAGACACTATAAAACGGATGAAAGGCAAAAAGCACTTACTAGAAATTTAAAAACAGACCCAACCCAACACAAAAGATAAAATGTAAAAACTAGGACCCTAACAAAGGAGATAAAAGCTAAGTAGAAGCAGGAGACATAAAAGGGGATAAAAAGGCGGCTACAGTCTACGAGCACGTCGTTTTTTGGCTTGACAGTTAAAACCGTCATTTATGTTGAGACCCTTTGGGTAGACACAATCCAAATTCCAAATCCACTCCCTCTCCTTTTTATCCAAAAGATTATCCCTATCCGAATTGCGAGAAGAATGCACTACATCTAAAATCTGAAAATAGAACTTGGTAGGTGAATGTGCCTTGAGATGCTTGTAAAGCTCTGTGCAATGTTTAAAATCAGAACCACCCTTAACACATTTTGAAAGATCTGACTTATGAGCATTCATACGGATTCTAAAGTTATTAGTTTGACCCACATACTGATAATTACAAGTCGGACAAAAGATACAAAAAATATATATATATATATATATATATATATATGTATATATATATATATATATATATATATATATATATATATATATATATATATATATATATATATATATATATATATATATATATATATATATATATATATCGACGACCAACGAAAAGCTGAGGAGATTAAACTAATTTTATCCTTAAAAACACATACCAGGGGTCTGAAGAAAGATTTGGGCATTTTAAACGAGTTTACGTAGTGGAGCGTACTTTGCTTTATTACTCAAGTCTCCGAGGAAGAGGTAGGACCTCGAAATATTAGACAATGCTTTTGTATTATGTTGGTATTGGAGGCACTCTCACCCATGAAATGGGGGCAAGTGATATTTGCTTATTTATTTATATTAATATACCAACCCACGGAACTGTTGAGGGTGATGTGGTAACTGCCTTGCAAAGATATTACAAACATAGATACCAAACTTAAAATGGCGTGGTGACTCCTTGTGGAGGCCGATTCTGAGGGGCGGAAGTGCTGATCACTGATCAGTCGTTTTGGAAGCCAACAGGCAAATTGGTGTCTGCGAGTGGAGTTTATACTTGTGATCTCAAATCTTACCGACTCGATTATTTAATACATTTCATTTATATGGAACAATTTATTCTTTTCGAGGCTTCCCACTTAAGAACACTTGAACATGAACGCACAACGTCTGGTTTGAAGTTTGTGGACTTGCTGATTGGTCAGTCTCTATGGTATCTTTTTAAGCGTACATCTATTTACGCGTTTACGTTCTAACGTGCTAACAACGACAACTCAACTTCTGCGTCCTATTTCCAGGCACGCAGAATTGCGCGTCAATTACCCCGCATTTGACACGGAGAAATGCAGAACTCGATTTGAAAGTTTACGCACGATGACAACTCGTCACAATGGAATTTTCTATTACGCATGAGAAATTGGGAACGCAGATAACCGAATAGAACTGCGCGCATGTCAAATTAATACTTTCGCCCCTGATCTAGCCTCCGTGAGGAGTCAGAGCGCGCGTCATACAGTGTAGGGATAGGAGTTTGGTATCTACGTTTATAATTCTTTGCTGGCTTGCATGAATCCCTCCGTGGAAGTGTCTGAACAAGGCAGGGATCGACACCTCGACCTCGATGAAGAGTTACCATACCTAGCTAGCTAGCTGCACACTGAACGTTAACAGAAAACACAGTCAGTGCATACTATCGATCGTAGTCGTATTGGTTGCCTGAGGTTGCAACCTGTAAGTTCCAAATTACAAGGAAAGAAAAAATGTAGGTACTATAATGTACAAGTCAGTCGCAACAAACGGCATGTTTTATGATTTTGAGAACTTTGCATTGCTGGTTGATCGATTAGGCTGTTTTCAGAATCAAAAGTAAGCTAAGCCTAACGTACAATACTAACGTGGGCCTAGCCTAGGCTAGGCTAGCCCTTGAACAGGGCTGTGTGTTACGTTACATGATGTGATGTGGAGTGTAGTGAGCTTAGGCCATTTAAGACACAGCCTTGTTCAAGGGCTAGGCTAGCTCACAGTCACAGGCCTAGACGGGGTCCGTGCCTTTCCTAGCCTGCTGTAAGCAGGCTATTGTGTTTGTGTTTCAACTACTACATTCGCTACTAGTATTAATACTAGGCCTAGGCTAGGCCTAGTCTACTGTGGCCGGCTTCACTGTTGAACAGTTGACGTTTCCAGCTAGGCTAGGCCTAGGCTACTAAGTTACATGGCATAACTAGTCTACGGTATGCAATAGCCTGCCAACTTTCTAGCGAATCTCATTTAGGACCACCAAATTATATCTCGCGTAATACTGGTAAGTTTTATGCATCGAACATAGCCTATTGCCTGGTACACATTTTCCACCTACAAAAGTTAATTAGCCTAGGTTGTTCGCCGTTCGTTGTATCAGTTTTATGTACCAAAATGCACTATTCAAATTTGTTTCGTGCACCACGTGACCATCTCATGTTTACTAATTCGTCCCTCAAAATGCTGGATTCCTGTAAATGGAAACTGGACGAAAGTTTGCAGACTCTGTATATTATACTGTTTTAGAGAGGTGTATTTTGATTTTGAGAGAGCGCCATCTTTCTGCTACTACAGAGTCTGCATCGCAGGCTATGCCATTCCGCCACTGGTATTTTCTGCCATAGGAAATGTGCTCATTAGGCCATAGAAAAAGTGCCGTTCCGCCATGGTGGAAAGGCACTTTTTCTACATGGCCGAATGAGCACATTATTCTGTGGAAGGTAGGATAGGTTGGAACTAACCACATGCGGATGTGTGCTTATATAAGTTGATATTTTTGCTTTACAAGTCTAAAGACATTCGGCTACCGTTCATACATTTAAAAGGATTAAACTTTATTCCCCATAGCCTACAATCAAATCCATTAGTAAGTAGGCCTAGGCCTATACCTTAATTCTATTCAAAGTTCTTACTTCTTTGCACTTCCATGCAATCTATTCAATGAACTGTTTTGGTAGTGGCAATGACAACAAATCGTCTTATTTCATAGATTTTTTAAAAAGTGCCTTTCCGCCACAGGTTTCACACCTTTCTGCCATGGCGGAAAGGTGCCAAACCTGTGCCGGAATGTTATGGTGGAATGACACTGTATTCGGCCTAGACTAGGCCTATATGCCAATCCTTTTTTAAGCCTAGGCCTAACATTAGGCCTAATCCTAACATTAAAATCCACCCAGGCGTAGGCTAGACTCGGCCTACCGTTGACTAGGCTACTGTGGTAGGGCCTATCCAGGCTAAACGTCCCCAGGCTGAAACGTCCTCACTTTTTTGTTACCAAAGATATCCTCGCATTACCAAATCGTTCTGAGATATTAGATGTGGTATACCAAAACGTCCCTGCAAAAAGAATTCCAATGTCCAATTGAAATCTTGCAAATTGGTAACTGAGAGTGAGTGAGACTCTCACTGAGTGAGACAGACACGTGGGAGATGAAGTGTAAAAAGGGGCTCAAATTTAGTTTCCGTAGCCGGAACTTGCGTCATAGCTGTAGGGTTAGGGGTTACGTACGCATAGTAATAAGGTTAGGGTTATGTACGCATAGTAATAAGGTTAGGGTTACGTAGGCATAGTATTAACGTTAGGGTTACGTACCCAAAGGTATAGGGTTAGGGTGGGCCATATGCAGGTGTACGCATGCATAGGAACTGTACGTATGGGTATATAAACCTATACGTATACGGATTCCATACTGTACATATATGTACTTTTCAAGTACATACATACTTAGCTTTAGGTATACATATATACGTATACCTGTACCTATACCTATATGTAATAGATATTATCATTAGACAGTATGTATATTATTTTTAACCCATCCACAGGCAACGGCGCTCGTAGCGCAGTAGGCAAGCGCGCTGGTCTTCATGATAGAATGGCTATACCGCTAGGGTCGAGGGTCCCGGTCCCGGTACTAACAATGCTTTTCTTTCTTCCACAGCACTAACCATTCACTTCTTTCCACAGCACACACTCATAGTGCTGTTTCCCGAGTAAGGAAAAAAAGAAAAGGGTTTTTTACTTAAAAAAGGGGGGGGGGAAAAAAAAACTTTAAAGTTTCAGCGCCCTCATTTGGAAGTTGTGAAGTGAGTAAAATTATGTCTACTTCCGGGTACGGAAAATAAATAAGTACCGAAAAAGGAATAACAATATGGGCCTAGGCCTACTGGGCTAATCATGAGTTGATCACTTAACAAACTTTGAAACCATAACAAAATGAAACCATCTATAAAACCCAATGAAACTTGACAGTAACATATATGTCTTCCTCCTTGTGCTCTATTTTGGTGTTGTTTAGATTGAGAAATCTGTAGGTGGCAGTACTGTACAAGTGGCAACCACTTTATAAAACAAACAAATATATTTATTTTTTATATTTATATTTATATTTGAAAGCTAAAAAGCTTGGTACATCTGAACTCTGGGAATCTTACAAACTATCCAGTACACTATGCAAGAGGGAGATTCTAAAAGCTCATAGGGCATTTGTACTGGGCATTGCAAAGGACTCAAATCATAATATGAAGAAATTCTGGAAATTTATTAGCTCTCAAAAAAGGACATCAGATGTGAAATCCCTCTACTTTGGTGAAACCCTTTTTACTTCTGCAAATCTGATTGCTCAAAATTTTGTGCACCTCTTTGCCTCCCATGGTTCGCAGCCTTACATACCAGTGGATATTTCAAACCTTGACACGTCTTTTGACTCATCCAATGTGTCTATCAATTTCTCAAGTTTAACTGTGAAAGAGGTCGATAATATTTTATTACACTTGAACACAAGCAAATCAGCTGGTCCTGATGGGGTTTTGCCAATTTTTCTGAAGCTTGGAAGAGGGGTGCTCTCTCAAGTTCTATGTCAATTTTTTAACTTTTCCATTTCTAGTAGAATAGTACCTTTGGAATGGAAAATAGCAAATGTTGTGCCAGTTTACAAAGGATCACCCAAACCAGTAGCTGTTGCTTCTAGCTATAGACCCATTTCTCTAACTCCAATTGTTAGTAAAATTATGGAAAAACTTATTTGTTCTAGACACTTGAATTTCTTTGATGAAAATATTATTCTTGGCACAAACCAGTTTGGTTTTCACCCTGGAAGAAACTGTGAGCTGATGCTATCCAAAGTTCACCATCTTATTTCTTCTTCACTGGATTCTTCTTCTTGTAACCTTGTGGATGCTGTTTTCCTTGACTTCAGCTCTGCATTTGACAGAGTTTCTCATAATAAACTTATTTCAAAGCTTCACAAGTTGGGGATTAGAGGTAACATACTCTTCTGGATACAGGACTTCCTTTGGATGCGCCAGCAAAGAGTGGTCTTTCAAGGGGCATCTTCTGATTGGACAAATAACTTTAGTGGAGTGCTACAGGGATCCGTTTTAGGCCCCATACTGTTTCTTACTTTTGTTAGTGACATTTCCTGTGGCCTCTCCTCAACAATATTTCAATTTGCAGATGACCACACTATTATCAGACCTATCACCTGCCAAGGGGACAAGGATATTTTACAGAATGACTTGAACACTGTTTTTCAGTGGTCTGTTGATAATGAACTTCCTTTACTGTATGCTTCTAAATGTACCATCATGCATATCTCTAGGTGTAAACCTAACAACATTGTCTTTCATGATTATTTTCTGGGAAGCAATCCTCTTACTGCTACTGAAAATTATCAACTCCTAGGAGTTCGATTTAGCAGCAATTTTTCTTTCAGCAATCATATTGACCATATTTGTAAATGTGCCTCTAGACTGGTAGGATTTGTTTCTCGTTGTACAAACGGGATGCCTCATGACTCTTTCTTACTTTTATATAAAACTCTTGTCTTACCTGTGCTACTGTATTGTGGTTCTATTTGGCATCCTCTTAATGTTTGTCATTTAGATCGTATTGAGGCTGTCCAAAGGAGGGCAACCAGAATTTTGTATCGATGGAAATTTCCAAATGACTTGGTGTCTTACCAAAACAGACTAAAGTATTTTAATACTATCAGTATCAAGCACAACCTTGCTTTACAGAGGCTTGCTCTTGGTCATAAAGTTGTTCATGGGCATAGTCCAGCTGATTTTAATGAGTTTATTAGACCTAGCATTCATGCACCTGGAAGGCTTCTTCATTGGACGGCTAAGACTCAAGCTTTCTTTAATTCCCCTTATGTTCACTTTGCAAGACTTTGGAATGATTTTCCTTTGGAATTGCAGGAAATTCCATCTGCTAATAGCTTTCGTAAAAGACTGTCCGATCATTATATATCAACCTACTAGGTCTTCCTTAGCTAGGGTAAGGGGTGCACTTACTTCTCAGTGAGTGTTTCAGATCTCTAGTGTATACCCACTTACCTGGTACTTTCACTTTGTTTGTACCAAATATGTAATGTAATGTAATGTAATGTAATGTAATGTAATGTAATGTAATGTAATGTAATGTAATGGAATGGAATGTAATGTAATGTAATGTAAATAAAATCCTATAAATTACCACATTTAGGGCCAGTTTTTCAAATAATGATAATGAATAATCTCTTTTCTATCAGAAATCTTATTTAGAATTTCATAAAAGACATTCTCATCATCATTTTTAGGAATTTTTCTAAATTTCTGGTAGGCTACATATTTTAGCCAAAACTTGAAGATCTGGCCATGACAAACATTTGCTTTAAACATCAAAAACATTGCGGCAAATCATTGGTTTTGATGTTTTTTGGGGAATATACATCACGTTCACAGGATATTCTAACATTGCAGTCACATTGCACTTACATGCTGCGCTGGTGTTTAGAAGGCAATGATGGACTCATGATAGTGATTGACTCATGATAACTTACTATATAGCCTAGGTAAGAGAATGGATTTAGGAACAGTGTTTAGAAACATAAGGGGGAAATGTGAGAGATGAATTTGGAAAAGGAATATAAGTGAAAAGATGGATTTATTGCCTATGAAACCTTTGTTTTCGATGTTTTGAACATTTCACCATACATAATAACCGTTCAAGTATTAGGCCTAATGTTAGGTACAAACTCTTATTCAGCCCTAAGAGATAGATAACAGATTAGATTGATACATTGCACTATACCCCTAGCAGACTCTTAGGAAACTGGAATGACAAGTATTGAAGTAGGCCTAGGCCTAACTAGAAAATTTTACAGAATTTACAGACAACTTGAATCATTGCAACTAACAACTTCGTTCATTTTGCAATCTACAACGAGGACATTTTGATGTGGGGACGTTTTGACCAACGGTGGGGATGTTTTGGTATGGGGACATTTTGGTCTAAAGACATTTGGAATGGTGAGCCCTGCCGTAGACTAGGCCTTGGCATTGCATTGCAGCACTGATAGGGTCTCTGTCTTGCACTTGTCAGGTACTGACGTGTCGCAGCAGGTTTTACCTATTTTTGTTTACCGATATATCATATAACGAAACGTAACATGTTGAAGGGCAAAGGAGGGACAAAGCCCCATAAGATGCCCCCAAAAAATGAAGTCCAAAATATATTCAAGTCTAACCACCAACCTAAACAAACAGCTCCAAGCAATCAGATTCTACCACAGTCATGGAAGAACTTGTCAATGTTAACTTTAATGCAGTGTACTGACGGGGAGTTAACTACCCAGTCTGGCAGACAATTCCACTGGTTTGCAACTCTGTGGGAGAAACTAAACTTCCTTTTCTAGTCTTCAAGGCTTTTCTAGTTTTTTACAGTGCCCATGAACATGAGAGAGAATTACTTTGAACAATTAAAGAACTACAAGACAAAAGGGGATTCATTCAGAGAGAAATCGGTAAACCTGGAGCATGTCCTCCTAATCCTTCTCAGCTCCAATGTGGTAAGCCAAGATGTTTAAGCCTAGCATGATAAGGTAAATTTCTCATCTCAGGTATATGGCGAGTGGCTCTCCTCTGAACTTGCTCTAAAAGAAAGTTGTCCTTTTCATAGAAGGGGCTCCAAGTCTGAGCGGCATAGTCAAGATGGGGTCTTACCAACAGCGTATACAAATTAAGTACAATATCAATCGAAGCACTCTACTAGCCTTTGTAGCAGTGGCTGCAGACTGCCTTGATGGCTTTAAAGTTAATTTAATGTTTTGAGGGTCAGGAAGCCAATTGGCTCATTGAGGGCCCTATGCCAGAGTGAGTGTGGAAGGACACCCAATTTTTTATTGTTGTTCACCAGTTTCTAAACCCCCTCAGTATCACTATATTAGCTATACTTCAGAATTTCCAATTGGTTCCACCGGGATTTAATACAGGGACCTTCAGCATGCAAGGCAGTACGCTCAAACCACCGAGCCACCTCCACCCAGTAATTACAACACCCATATCTTTCTCGAAAATGATCTTAAAACACTACCATTCACGTTATAATCATAGCTAAAACTTTTAGGACCAAAATGAAAGACTTTATTCTTATGTGCATTAAACAACATTTGCCAAGCCTGGGACCAAGTTAATAACCTATCCAGATCTTTCTGCAGCAGTAAGACATCATCCAAGATGTTAATCTTTAGGGCTGTCAATTTGCGATTAGTGAACTAAACGTTTAATCGCATCTTTTTGCGATTACTCGGCAATTAATCGCTTTTGCGTATGCATAACCAACCCGTGTAGTAACATGTAGATATCCGTAACAGACCTACACTGTACATATATGTGTGTTTATCCGTATTATAGTAATTCACAATCCCTCGCCAATACTGAGTTAGCGTTAATGCAATGCACAGGTCTGCCTAGAAGCAGACTCCATTTTAACTTTTTTACCCCCTTTATCTTTAGTAACAAAACATTTCGCGAGAAGTAATTTTTAGAGAATTGCTTCCATTGGAGGTTGATACACAGGTCATCCTAGTTTTGAACATACAGTATACTGGTAAGTCACACTGCCTAACACCAACACAGTGCTTGGCACAAAACTCTTCATGATTTGTCACCTCATACTACATTTACCCCTTCAGATCTCTCTCGAGACGTTCCCATCATCTTCTTCTGAGGAAACAAAACAAACTTAAAGTTGTCTTAAACAAAAAACCTCACATCAAACGCAAAAATTCTTCTCCGCCGATGCGGTATTAAATACCGTCTAAGTCACTCCTCTCCAATTTATGACATCACATTTCTTAATGGGAATTGCCGTGTACGAATCCGGTTCTCCCATACTTGACCCAGTGTATGTAAATGCTGAGAACTCCTGTTGTATGCATTCTGTACGTAAAGACCGCATGTATGCCGCAATTTTTTTTTCTTAGCTCAGCTAGGGGAATTCTGCGGTACAGTACATACCTGTACGTGTGGCATACTGTACTTGCGGCAGGGCAAACATGTTTTGGTATGCTGGGTTTTCCATTTCTTGTTCACGTTCCCCGGGCAGAAAAAAACTCAGTCTGGTCGTCGAAAGATTTGAAAACACTTCCAACTATCCAGTGGGAGAACCGGATTCATACAGGGCAATTCCCATTACGTAATGTGATGTCATGAATTGAATTGGAGGGGAGTGATCTAGACGGTAGTTAATACCACATCGGAGAAGAATTTTTGCATTTGATGTGTGGTTTTTTGTTTGGTACTTAAAAGACACTGTGGTGTATGATTACGTTTAGTGCTTTCAAATTTCATTGTAAATTATGTTCATTACAAATGTATTGGTGGTGTTGAAGTAAATCCTGTCACAACAGGTTCTGTGTTTGGGGTTCATGGATTAAAATGTCCCCCATGACACCGCACACAATCACATGTAAACTAGCGGGGGTTGGGTGGATAAAAGGTGCATGTCATAGCTCTGTGCAATTTTTGAGCTTGTTGTTCATACTGTAGACATTGTATGCTTTGTCAAGGCAGCTAAACTTTTGAAGAAGGACGATACAATGTTTACTAAACGCAAGTCAGAGTCCTCGGGGCATGAGATGCAATTAATCGCATGTAACATTTACTTGGCTGGCGATTAATCGGCGATTAATTGCTAATCCTGACAGCCCTATTAATCTTCCTTTAGAGCTTTGCATCATCTGCAAACTTACTTATACGAGATGTCAGAGAGCTATCAATATCATCAATGAAAATTAAGAAAAGAAGTGGGCCAAGGACAGAACCACGGGGTACTCCACTTGTGACTTCTTTCCAAGAACAGAACTTACCATTCTTCTTTTTTTTCTTTTGGATCACAGTGGCACATCCAAAGGACATTACTACACCTCAAATACATCCATTGACAGCAACTCTCTGAGTTCTACCCCAAAGCCATGAACTTATCCAATCAGCACAATTGCCCTTTAACTCCTAACCTATGCAGTTTAACTATAAGCCTACTTAATGAAACTTTATCAAAGGTCTTTGAAAAATCAAGGTAAATTACATAGATGCCATACCCAGAATCAGGAGATGATATGTTGAGTGTGGGAACTAAATGATTTTAAAAATAAGGAAATGCAAGTCATGTCAATGCATGGTGTTTTTATGGATATATGTGTTACAGCCCTGGCAAATAAGATGTTGGCTGCGGCAAAAAAATCCTGAAGTGAAAAGGAGTGTCTTTGACAAAAATACACTTTACCTTGGCATTATAACCATGAGGTTACTGTCCAATGCAAACGGCAGTTAATGAAGTCAAAGGAAGTGCTTCACAAAGTTGGTACAGTACTAGCTGTATGTAAATGTAATTTGCTTTAGAAGCTTTATCAATTCCATTTTTAGAACCAAAACAGCTCTTTGGGAATTTTTCCCACTTAAATTATTCATCAAAACCATAAGACGGCTGGCACTTAAATCTAAAGTCTCTCTCTACCATGTTACATTCATGTGTGTGCACTGTGCAGTGATCACTTTTTGGCAGCAGGTGATGAGCTATGTATGTTCCGTAAATACTGATTGAAGTTAACTTTTTTCAGTCAATACCCAGGCCTCGATTTTCAGAAAAATTTATGGTGGTTCTTCGGGCAACCATCACACTAATTTTAGTTGTCCACAAGAAAATTTGGTTGTCCAAAGTACTTTTCGCACAATTACAAAACAGTAAAATTTTGTTCATGTATTATTGGTTTTGAAGAAAAAAAGTGTGATGTATGAGAGACACAAACACTTGAAGTCTGAAATACTGTATTGTGTGATGGAAAAAGATGAAAGAATTGATCAGTCAGCAGTAAACTTCTTCAATCTCAGAGGAAATGGTTGTCCATCGGACAACCATCCCATAACTTTTGGTTGTCCGCATGAAATTTTAGTTGTCCTGGACAATCGGACAACCACGAAAATCAAGCCCTGATACCCTTTTACAAATTAGCTAATAACATTTTCCAGGCTACAAAAGGATAACTAATAGGTTATAGGGTTATGTCAGAGAGGGTATCTTGACCTGTTCTTTCAAAATCCAGTGTGAGAAATTATCAAAAATGGTTTCAAAGATGTCTGAACATTATTTTGTAACTCTTTTGGAATAGGTTAAGTGAAATGAGGCCATGCACAGTTCTAAAAAACACCTTTTTTGATTTCTTTTTTTTTTCAGGAATTAAGAAACTTCTCCATATTTTATGCACTGGGAGTTAGAGAAAGCTTATTTTATGCAGAAAGTTGGAAAAAATTCTAATCATCATCATTATGGCAGAACCAAAGATTGAAAGGAAAATGAGTATCTTATCACATGAATCCATGAAAGTTATTGGAGAGTCTGTTGGCCTTGCCAGTCTCCCTGACGAAGCCTCATATGCTCTAGCTGAAGATGCCACTTTTCGATTGAAGCTATTGGTTCAGGTTAGTAGTTCCTGTACTGCACCTATAGTACGTATTGAAAACCTGTCCAAAACCTTTCAGTTTTTTAAAATGATTTTGTGAATGACACACTCAATACAAATTTAAGTAAGTATTGAGATTGATTTCTAAGGAGGATCAAGGTGCATGTCAGTATAATTAACATCTATGTAGAAACTGGTTGTACAGGTTTGAATTAAAGGGAAGTTTTTTTTTACAATGCAGTGTTATGGCATAAAAAGAAAAGAGCCTATGAATCATTATTTAACCAATTAGTCTCTTCTGTAAATGTGAGCAATAAATCTACCTCTTTGCAAAACTGGAATGCAAATTTATGTGTCATACTGATATTTTGTTCTTACATTAGTTAAAGGGACCTATGAAGTCAGGTTGGCTTGTTTTTATGTTCCTACATGCCATGCAAATATGGGACAAGTGCATTGACACTCACCTTCAGTTGTGGATCAGTCATTTCCGGTGACCAGGGGTCAAAAGCTGAAAAGCTTTTACAGACAGTTCCTATATGTATGAAGCTTGGATGGATGTCATATTTAATACATAGATATGTGCAAAGTAGCATGCAATTTTTGGTGACAGTCAAGGGTCATTTGGGTCAGCCGAGGTCAAATGTGCCAAAAATTGTAAACAAGATACAGTATATCTCAAGGTGGGAAGCTTGGATAGATTTCATACTTGGTACTGTATGTCAGGGAGCAATTTGTTTGGGTTCACATCGCAATTTGTGATGCAATAACAAGGAAAATTTGATAATTGCAATACAACATTTGATCTTGAATAGCAGACTTGTGATACAAAATTTCAGCAGGTCTTGTTTAATTTTGAATGTTGACAGAACGAAATAATGTTCAGGAAAAATAAAAACAGAAAGTGGAAGTCATGAAAATTGATCATGCAAAGCAAAAAAATCGGCCCCAGTACTGTCTTGTCCACAAACTATGTTTGTCTCTAATTGAAACCACTGAAATTTTCTGCTTCCAAGATTTCTAACACATAAGCTCGCTCGGTAGGAGATGCCTCGTTTACTACTACTAAATACACAGCCTAAGGGCTGTAACAGTGTACAGGGGAATAGAAACCCACAGTATCGACGGCAAAAGCCATGGAAACTTGGAAAACATGATCTGGTTTTCCCCTTGATCATACTGGTAATGACGAGAAATTTTTGCCGTCGATCAATCTTTACATTACTCTCAGTCAAACATGCCCTACATTCTCAAATCACTGTGTTTTAAACTCCTAAAAAGGGTGAATATTCAAGACATTGTTTGAAATTATAGACCACTGCATAAATATTTCATGCTTTTGTGTACGTTGCATAGCTCGCAATTCTTTGCTTTACGGTTCTACTGCATGCAAAGAAACGTAGCACTAAGCCACATTGCATTCCAAATCGGCTACTGCCGATCAATTCAAGTTTCCTTCAAGACTAGGCTAGGCTCAGAAATTTTAGGGTATAAACCTTGTTAGGAAAGCACAAGCCAAGCACACAACTCTGAAGGGAAACATATTGAACAAGGAAATTGCTGAAGTAAAGTTTTAAAAAGTATTAGGCAGGGCTTAGTTTGAATATTTTACACATGCCATAAACCTATAGGTGGTTCTTAGTGACGTCACAACTAGGCATTAGCAGCCACCATGTCTAAGGGCAAGCCTGTGCCTATATATAGTGGTTGCCCTCAAACATGGTTGAGATACGCCACATGAAAGGCTGCTTTGAAGTCATGTGAGAACTATCAGTTTAATGAAGTAAATATCATCTAGATGATTTTGTATGCCTATCCAGGGCTTGATTTTCGTGGTTGTCAGATTGTCCACTAAAATTTCATGCGGACAACCAAAAGTTATGGGATGGTTGTCCGATGGACAACCATTTTCCTCTGAGATTGAAGAAGTTTACTGCTGACTGATCAATTCCTTTATCTTTTTCCATCACACCATACAGTATTTCAGACTTCAAGTGTTTGTGTCTCTCATACATCACACTTTTTTTCTTCAAAACCAATAATACATGAACAAAATTTTACTGTTTTGTAATTGTGCGAAAAGTACTTTGGACAACCAAATTTTCTTGTGGACAACTAAAATTAGTGTGATGGTTGCCCGAAGAACCATCATAAATTTTTCTGAAAATCGAGGCCTGCTATCAGCTTTTACGTTTTGGGCTGGCTACCCTGAGAAGGAAATAACTGTACAGTAGAATGCACTAGTGTTCAATCTTGAAGTCAAATATTAAGGAACACTGAAGAGATTGTAGGTTAACCTTTTCAACAACTTATGAAAGGATTTAAGAAGCCTCGAAACTTTCTCAGATTATCATAATTTTTAAAAGAGCTAATAAATTATCGAAGCTGATGATCGGACCTCTTTTTGATTCCTTGCCGTAGGCAGGCAAGGAATCTATGAGATGGTGATGTCCCATGTATGTGTATGTGTGTGTGTGCGTATGTGACGCTTTGGCTTGTAAACACAGTATCTCAAGAAGGGTAAGTGTGACTAATCTCATATTTGGTGTGTGCATTGGCCATATTGAGTAGATGATCCCTATTGTTTTTGGTGGAGATCAAAGGTCATTTGGGGTCACGAGAGGTCAAAAGGTCAAAACTTCGTAAACACGATATCTCAAGAATGGTACATGTGACTATGCTCATATTTAGTGTGTGGGTTGGTCATATGGAGTAAATGATCCCTATCGATTTTCTTGGAGGTCAAAGGTCATTTGGGGTCACAAGAGGTCAATAGGTAAATTCCTTAGAAATTGCTTGTAAACACGGTATCTCAAGAAGGGTAAGTGTGACTAATCTCATATTTGGTGTGTGCATTGGCCATATTGAGTAGATGATCCCTATTGTTTTTGGTGGAGATCAATGGTCATTTGGGGTCACGAGAGGTCAAAAGGTCAAAACTTCGTAAACATGATATCTCGAGAACGGTACATGTGACTATGCTCATATTTAGTGTGTGGGTTGGTCGTATTGAGTAGGTGATCCCTATTGTTTTTGGTGAAGGTCAAAGGTCATTTGGGGTCACGAGAGGTCAATAGGTAAATTCCTTAGAAATTGCTGGTAAACACGGTATCTCAAGAAGAGTAAGTGTGACTAATCTCATATTCGGTGTGTGCATTGGCCATATTGAGTAGATGATCCCTATTGTTTTTGGTGGAGATCAAAGGTCATTTGGGGTCATGAGAGGTCAAAAGGACAAAACTTCGTAAACACGATATCTCAGGAACGGTACATGTGACTGTGCTCATATGTGGCGAGTGTGTTGGCCATATTGAGAAGATGATCCCTATTGTTTTTGGTGGAGGTCAAAGGTCATTTGGGGTCATGAGAGGTCAAAAGGTCAAAACTTCGTAAACACGATATCTCAAGAACGGTACATGTGACTGTGCTCATATTTAGTGTGTGGATTGGTCATATTGAGTAGATGATCCCTATTGATTTTCTGAAAGGTCAAAGTTCATTTGGAGTCAGCATGTTCAAAGCCTGACAAGCTTTCCTGCACAGTCTTTCAAGAAAGGTCACTTGTAGGGTCCTGTAACTTGTCCTGTAGATGGCACATAGTGAATACATGGTCCCAGAAGTTTTTGGTGGAGGTCAAATGTCATTTGGGTTCACACTGGGCAAGGGGGATCTCAATGTAGGAAGATTGGATGCCTTGCATGTGTACTTTGTGGGCACATTATGGAGCCCTGTTAATTGAAAAACATTGCAAAGCAATGTCAATGTGAAAAAAGGCCTTACATTTCAGCGGCAAGGAATCACTAAGCCTTTTGGCTTTCTGGTTTCATAGCTTTATTAGGTTAAAGGAGGAGAAATGTTTTGGAACATTTTTGGGTTAATCTCTGTCCTAAAGGCACAGGATGGACTTGATTCTGCAAATCTGCAGTTACTCTGCTTGGTTGTACATTGTGGGAGATGGACCTTGGATTCATCAAATATAATGAGTGTGGGTGGACTAATTGGTAGTCAGTATGTCGCTACAAGTAAGCGGTGGCCTAGTTTTAGGTGAGGGAAATCAGCGAAAAGGGAGAACCACCTAATAATAATCTGGACATGATGACGAGGATTGAGGATGGTTGCATCTGATGAATATCAATAAAATAGATATTCATATGTCATATTAGTGTTCCTGTTCTAAAATGGCACTGGGCAGGACAATGAATGCGATAAAGAGGATGCATTTTGTGAGGCTTTCTAAGATTGGGTACAAACCAATCCAAGGAGGGAATTACATTGTTATTAATGAAGTGTCATAGACAATTCATTTTCATGGCTTTATTTGGTGATTGACATTTCGGAAATCCCATAAAATTTGGTTGACAGCTGCTGTCTCAAGCATTTTTTTACAGAAACTGCTTTGAAGACATCTAGGGCAAATGTTTTTGCCGTGTGTAGTTAAACTGCATATCGTGATACAGGTCATATGGACACATAACGAATGATGTTTCATTATCTGAAATATCAGACCTACCACCCTTCAGTCTTTGATCCTGTACTTTTTTTTCCAGTTGCTGTAAAAATACATTGAACTAGGAAATATCAATACAAAAAGTTGCTAATCATTTTGGGAGGATTGCTAATCAGTTTTGAAGAATGACTAGCAAAACTGCTAATCAAAATTTCAAAAACAAATTGCTCCCTGTTTGTGGATGTGTTATGGTGCAAAGATGATGCCTGGTAAGTTTGGAGGTCAAGGGTCATTTGGGTTCACCACATATCAATTACTCAAAACCATGTTGAAATATCTCAAGTTAGGAAACTTGGTAAGAGTTCATGTAGTAAGTGTTAAGTTAAGAATAGGAGTCATGCTAATTTTTTTGGAGGTCAGAGGACATTTGGTATCTTCAGAAGTCAACATGAACAACCTTGTAAGTTATGCAATATCTCAAGGCAGGAAGCATGGATAGATTCCATATTTGATATTTAGAAGCATTATGGCGCAAAGAAGAGTCATATCATTTTTGGTGGAGGTCAAAGATTTTCAGAGGTCACATGAGATCAATCAATGAAAACCGTAACCTTATGAACAAGATAAATTTATCTCAAGATGTGAAACTTGATGTGTGCAGAGAAGGCAATATTCCATGCCAACAACTTGGAAGGTCACATAGAGGTCACCAGAGTAACAGGCAAACCTTAGTGAGGTAATTTTGTCTGTATGCAAGTATTGGCTCAGTAGAGTATTGGCTCAGTTCAATTCATTCAGCAAGGAACCACATTGCCCACAGGACTCTTGTTGAAAGTTTGGTGAATGAATTATTCTGGAGTAACAAAAAACTCAAATGTTGGACCTGCTACATTGTACTAAAGGATCTATCAGGAGAAGTTGAACCCTCAGTAAAGAATCAGATTAAGTTAGAGTTTTTTTACCTCAACTTACCACCTTCTTGTTTGAAGTGGTGTCACCCTTTTTTCCAATTGTTGGGCATACTGGGTATACATCCCTATTCTATTGATTATTTGAACCATCACACAAAATGGTTAAAAAAAGTTCAGTTGTTGAAGTCTTTGGTATGACCCTGCCTAGGAATTGAACCTCTGCCCTTAAAGTCAGATGCTCTGCCAATAAGCCCTTTCATGATTACAACTGCGCATGACAGAACAAAGGTCATCCGGTATCACTCACTCATTCGTATCACTGTGTGTACGTACATTTTGCAATAGTAAGCTACACAAGATTACACTTGACTTGTAGGATTTGGGTTAACAGATTAAAAATTCAGGTTAGAGGGCCTACTATTACTCCGTAAGATTTAGGAATGAATTTTGCTTTGGGTCTTTGGTTATAAAAAAATCTAGAGTTACCTTGGCCAATGATTTTCGTCTATTACAATCGATCTTAGGCGCGCTAAGATCTCCATTGAACACCCATGTGCTAACAGTATAACTGTTAGTGCTACATTACTATATAGTACTTGAACGTTTCACGAAGTTACACTCCAAATCACAGTCTTTGGCTGGGGTAAGTTACAACTAAGCCTGGGCGAAGCAAGTCCTGGATAGATATACTGTGAGATTTTATTATGAAGGTAAAAGGCCAAGACTTAACTTTTTAGGCCTATAGCAGTAAGGCGATCTATACGAACTTACGAACTTAACCACGAAGTCTACTAACTTACGAACGAAGCCTACGTTAGGCCTTTGCATCATGTAGCATGGTAATAGAACTTCAAGCGTAGAAATAAACCCCTGATACTCATCTTAGCTCTTGTAGCTTAGGTATCTTTTCACGAAATTTGGTATACCAGCCTACAGCTGGTTCATTCCTTGGGTAGGCCTAGCCTACGGTATTTAGCCTAGCAGAGAAGGATTGAACTGTCAGTTCGTACTTCCATGGGAAGGGACAAATTCTTTGAGATTTTGCACATTCAAAAACTTAAAACTCAGCCAGTATCTAAGGAAAATTTATGAGTGATACTTTAGAACATTTTTCGGGCGATACTGAACGTTTTGTCCATTAAGAGATATGATTTTTCGAAGCTACTTTTGGTTCATGTCCGTGTTGTTTATTATAGGCATGCATACGTAACGTAACGATGGTATGCACAGGCGACGTCCTGCCACTAGCGTTGCTATGGGTTGCTATACCGAATGACCTTTGACCCGGGAGGCCGATTTGTAATCATGAAAGGGCTTATTAGACCCACACACTCAATGTAGGGGAGATGTGTGCACTAGAAAGCCAGTAGAAGAGCATGTAGAATAGTGTAATTTAAATCAAGTTCAAAAGATAATTAGACTCTAGTCTTTTAAGAATTAAACATTAGAGCTTTAAGTTTGAACTCGGCTTGAGCATGTATTGGAAAAATGTGAAGTGATTTGAAAGTGTAGATGGCAAAGTTTAAAACTTTCTGCAGAACTGTCAGTATGATTCTTCCTTGAATGATGGAAATCTCTGTGTCCTTCAATGACCGTCATATCCTTTTTGCACGCTTGAATCCACTGACATAACTGAACTAACTGAAAGATGTAGTTTTAACATGGTAGTGTGGAGTTGCTTCCAATCATTTTTTGCCTTTCAATGTACCTGTGTACAATTACTTACATGGCCATTATGTTTGAATTGTTAAGAGCGGATTTTATTTTACAATTCGCAGGAAGCTGTAAAATTTATGCAAAAAGCGAAAAGAAGGAAACTTTCTTCATCTGACTTTGATTTTGCATTACAAGACCAGAATATAGAGGTAAGTTTATCCTCTAAAAATCAAAAAGACTATGGTCAGCCTGACTTGAACCAGTTGGTTGGAAACTGAACCATAAAACTTTATTCAACTACCTACTGTATATTCCTAATAAGCACCCCTGGGGGAGTTACATTTTTCTGAAAAGGGGGTGTCATTTGAGGATATATTGTAAAAAAAAGTAACTTACTGTACTGCTAGAACCTACACTGAATTGTGATGATTGTTAATTTTGTGTTTCTAAAACTTTGATGTGTCTTGCATGGATCTACATGTGAAAAGGTCAACTGTTTTTGACATTAGGCTACTGTTGTAATGTTAAGGTTATACTTAATGTGTGGTTTGGGCCTGTAGTGTGAGGAGGGCTCAGCCGAGGCAGCTGTTAAAAATTAATAGAGGGTGCGTTTATTAGAGGGGGCCCTTATTAGGGAATATACTGTACCTAACTAACTAATAATCATTTTAAATTGATACAAAATTTTTAAAGTTTTGATTGTATTAGGGCTGCCGGGATAATGGTGATATCGTGATATCATCAGTATAATTTTGCCCAGACTATATCGAACCCCTGTTTTGTCAAGATGTGATATTGCAACAGAATCAAATAAATGACTAAACCACTGTGAAATCTCTTATTTTATTGTCTTATGTCAGAAACCTAAAACGTTCAAAGGCAAAGGTTGTAAAATAAATGTATTTCTAATGGACCTTTGAGCTTCAAACTGAATTTTATCGGCTTTGTTTATGTATACTAAGTATGTCCTTGATACGGGCACTGTATATGATTATTAGCATGCATTTGGCAAATGTCAGGATTACATTTTTGAATGTGGTCCTGGAAATGCTGGCGATATCGATAAATGAAAAATGATAATTAGGGCAGCTTTAAACAATCCAGTGAATCCACATAGGGTTTCTCTTTGTACCCAAAAAGGCTATTTTTATAGAAGAAAGTTTTACATGGTTTTAGAGATGTTGTAAAAGTGATGAAGTATTGTGACTGACATACTTATTTTAAATGTAGGTGAGGGTATAATTGACATTAGAGTAGCATTTCTCTTCACAGCTGGAGGCATCTCATTTGTGTATCTCATTGCAGCATAGATCAATACTACTTACTGTTTTGATGCCATCCTTGCAAGATGAAAAAAAGTTAAAGCAAAAGTTTTCCATTTTATCTTTTCATCTTCCATATTCTGAAAAGTTGTACAATTCATGTCATAAAACTAAATGCCCTGAAGGTCATTAAAAAATGCCTTTATTAAGAACACATGTTAATCCTTAGTTTTACAGCACTGGTGCTTAATCATTATTCATTTGTCATTTGTATTTTTTTTCTTCTTCTTAGCCTCTGTATGGACTCTCTGTACCAGACAGTATTCCTTTCAGATTTACTAGTGGAGGGGGTAGAGAACTTCACTTTATTGAGGAAAAGGAATTTGATTTAACAGAAATGATAAGCAGTCCTTTACCAAAAGTTCCTTTAGATGTTGCCTTGAAAGGTACAGTATCACATTTTACTTTAAATGACGTCCTTGCTGCCGTCAAGAATTTTTTTAGCAGGTTTCATGGGTTTTTGATTCCTTGCCGAAGGAAGGCAAGGAATCTATGTGATGGTGATGTCGTGTGTATGTGTGTGTGTGTGAGCTTGTAAGCAATACCTTGCCGGGTACAGGCCGCTCATGAGAGCTGAAGCCTCACACAACTTTCCTCGCTCACGCCGAGCACGTAACTGGCGTAGCTACCCGAAAATTCGGACACTGCAATGAGCTCTGTCACGTGATATGCAACAGCCCGCCCTCGCTCGCGGCATTCATGTGCCGCGTGACATAAACGGCTAAAAGGGAATTCCGACCTTTTCCTTACGGGGAACAGTTTTGTGTACCCCGTAAGACATTGAATTAGGGTATGCCCTGTACCCGTAGTGTGTACACGCCAATTTATATGCGTGAATGTGCTTGTAAACGATACCTTGTCGGGTACAGGCCACTCACGAGAGCTGAAGCCTCGCACGTCTTTCCTCGCTCATGTGGAGCTCGTAACTGGCGGAGCTACCCGAAAATTCGGACACTGCGATGAGCTCTGTCATGTGATATGCAAGAGCCCGCCCTCGCTCGCGGCATTCACGTGCCGCGTGACATAAACGGCTAAAGGGGAATTCCGACCATTTCCTTACGGGGAACAGTTCTGTGTACCCCGTAAGGCAATGAATACGGGTATGCCCTGTGTGTGTGTGTGTGTATGTGACACTTTGGCTTGTAAACACGGTATCTCAAGAAGGGTTAGTGTGACTAACCTCATATTTGAGTGTGTGGGTTGGTCATATTGAGTAGATGATCCCTATTGTTTTTGGTGTAGATCAAAGGTCATTTGGGGTCACGAGAGGTCAAAAGGTCAAAACTTCGTAAACACCATATCTCGAGAACGTTGCATGTGACTATGCTCATATTTGGGGTGTGTGGGTTGATCATATTGAGTAGATGATTTCTATTGTTTTTGGTGGAGGTCAAAGGTCATTCGGGGTCACGAGAGGTCAGTAGGTAAATTCCTTAGAAATTGCTTGTAAGGACGGTACCTCAAGAAGAGTAAGTGTGACTAATCTCATATTGGGTGTGTGCATTGGCCATATTGAGTAGATTATCCCTATTGTTTTTGGTGGAGATCAAAGGTCATTTGGGGTCACAAGAGGTCAAAAGGTCAAAACTCTGTAAACATGATATCTCAAGAAGAGTAAGTGTGACTAATCTCATATTCGGTGTGTGCATTGGCCATATTGAGTAGATGATCCCTATTGTTTTTGGTGGAGGTCAGAGGTCATTTATGGTCACGAGAGGTCAAAAGGTCAAAACTTCGTAAACACGATATCTCAAGAATGGTACATGTGACTGTGCTCATGTGTAGTGTTTGGATTGGTCATATTGAGTAGATGATCCCCATTCATTTTGACCCAAAGGTCAAAGTTCATTTGGAGTCAGCATGTTCAAAGCCTGACAAGCTTTCCTGCACAGTCTTCCAAGAAAGGTCACTTGTAGGGTCCTGTAACTTGTCATGTAGATGGCACATAGTGAATACATGGTCCCAGAAGTTTTTGGTGGAGGTCAAATGTCATTTGGGTTCACACTGGGCAAGGGGGATCTCAATGTAGGAAGATTGGATGCCTTGCATGTGTACTTTGTGGGCACATTATGGAGCCCTGTTAATTGAAAAACATTGCAAAGCAATGTCAATGTGAAAAAAGGCCTTACATTTCAGCGGCAAGGAATCACTAAGTCTTTTGGCTTTCTGGTTTCTTTACCATTTGGTTGTTACTTGAACTTCAGGCTTAAAAGACATAAACTGAGCCATGTTTCATGAAAAGTTACAATGATTGTTCGTGATGTTGAAATTTTTTTAATGAAAAAGTGTTATTTGCAAAATCAATATTTTATATACAACAAAATTAATGTTTCTCTAAAAGATTTGATTGCAATTGAAGTGAATTATACTGTACCATTGTTCATGCACGAAGTGAATGAAATCTTGTCTGCTAAAGGCTTTTAATGACCCAATTTCCATTACTTCATTTGGGCAAATTGGAGTGTTTTTGTTTACAAATATTATATGGAACATTTTCTTTCATTCAAGGACTGTAACCAGTTAAAAAGGTGTTAAGTAATAGCCAGATAACTGCTCTTGAGCAGGATTTCTACCAAGGGGATAAAGGGAGACCTGTCACTCATGAAACTAAGGGAGGGATAATTTCTCCATTTTGTTGAGTTTGAGGCATTACAAGTAAATTTTGGAGATTACTCCTCTAAATTGAAAATCCTATTGTGTCAACCCATTGATTATGTTATGTTATAAAGTAAAAAAGCATTTTGTGTTCTCTCCATTTGTAGTGATAGGGATCATGGATGTTATAACCCCCTTTCTGTGTTCCAAGTGAAAACCCCTCCAATGACTAGTACTGCACAATGGTAAAGAAATATTGACGGAAGCTGAAAGCATACAATGCCAATGAAACATGTTCAGTCAATATATTCTAAAGTGACTCACCTTAATTGCATTTTTGTTTCCGTTTCCAGCACATTGGCTGTGTGTTGAGGGAGTACAACCAGCCATTCCAGAGAACCCACCACCAGGTTTGTTAAATGAGAAGTTAAATCAAACATTCAAAATTGATATGTGAAAGTGGTACTGAACTTCACAATTTGGTGAAACTTCCATAAAAATTAGCCATTTGTTTCTTAAGACATCAGCAAGTGAAGTCACTAGATTTGTGTTCCAAAGTGAAATTAAGGGCAGCAGAGGTTATATCTTTTCCCGTTACAAGAAATGCTTTGTTTCTTTTTTTTTCCAGTCTGTTTTGTCGACCTTGAAGGTTATAGAGAAAAGACCTGGTGGAAATGAAAAACTCTTTCTAAGTTCTAATGCCACTTATGCAGTTGCATTTTGAAAATATGAGAATGTTGAGGAGAAAGTTGGTTGTTAATTGTAACAAAAAATATACTATTGATCATTAATGTGAGGATATGATGTCATATGTGCTTGGTTCTAGTTCAACTTTTGTTGAAAATGTGACAAACATACCTGCATTTCAAGGCAAGTTTCACCAGAATGCTTAGAACAAGTACCTTTTTATCATATTAGAACTTGATGTGACCTAAGAACCTTTTTCTAAAGCATTTCTATAAGCAATAAAATAGGGAACCCAATCTGGTAAAACTAAACTATACACTTCATTACAGTATCTTTAAAGGAACTATCCTATTTTATTAGCTTACAATAGTAAGCTTATGCAGCCGCAACCCCATTTGGAAACCTGTGACGTCATGAAACAATAAAATACATTAAGAAAATGCGGATTTTCTCTTTACACCCTCTGATAATATCATTGCGACACTTTGTATATAGGGCCAGAGTTCTGCTTATTTGTAATAATCTGCACACACTATGCTACCCCAGAAACAACTGTTTAAAGTTCAAGAAAAGTCGATCAGTTAAATATGTGACAAAAACGAAAAATAACAATCCAGAGGGCTACCAAAACCAACTTAAAACGCACTTCCAGTAGCCTGGTGACAGTGCGGACTGTCTTTTATCATAACCAGAACTAGTTTCAACTGTGTTTTAGTGTTTCTACTTCAGTTTCTCCAAATTTTGCTAAGTGTGAAGTTTGAAAAAAATCCAGCAGTTTCAAAAAATATTTTGGAAATATTAGGTGATACAAAGGAACATATCCTTGTAAATAACGTACAGTTGATACTTTTAAAACGGTTGAATCAGCTAATTTAAAAAAAGTCACTACATTCTAGGAAACTTAAATGCACAAATTGAGGAAATACTGTCCAAAAATGTGGAAATACTACCGTGATCCTGCTTTGCTTCTCAGTCGGTGACGCGACGTTCCGACGTGAGCGTTCCACAGGCATAAGACTTGCAAAGCATCGTATACGGCTGTGTACTACGTACTGTACAGATTATCTACCGTAAGGTTGTGCTGTTGTATGGACAGTCTAGTCAAGACTGCGGCTCACATAGTTTCGCTGGGGTCTTTAATTTTGTTTGTGCAAAGTTTTCTGTATAGCTTAGAGCTTTTAGCTGTATAAACTTTTAGGCTTAAATGTCCAACACAGACCAGGAGTCAGCGGTCGCTATTTCGCTTTGCAAGACGTTTAGGCTATATTGATTCGTTGATAAATTGTAACGACACTGGAACAGAAACAATAGGTTATAAGTGTAACAAGTATGACCAGTATAGTTATGGCCGTACCTGTAACAACTAGTTGACTGATATCTGATGCAGCCTATCCGAACACCCCTTCCTAGAGTGTGGGCTAAATGCTAACGCATGTTAGGCGTAAGATTAAGAGGGACGTGTTGGGTCTAGGCGTTCAACTACAGGGCATATACCCTTTGGCCTATCGGACTACCGGGAGGCTGGTTTTCGACTGACCAGAACGGTGTACTAGGCGAAAGTTAATTTCTTCAACCTAGTAGGCCTATATCAGTGGCGGCACCAGCTGGGGGCATTTACCCTCATAGTCAGATCCCCTTCACTCAGACGTAAATGAACGAAATAGTGAAAACTTAATATTAGGCCTACATTTTCTGAGACTTTTTTCCTGATACTTTTTCACCGTAGGCCTACCCCTACTAAGACCTCAAACTCCCCGGGACTGTGCCCCTTGGACTCCCTCCAGCCCTGCACTGCAACATGGCTTAGTCCCATGTAAGCCAATAGAAAATAAACGCACCTTGCCGTTTGTTTTTCACGCAGATATGTGCCGTATGCTGCAACCTCACAGCTTCGGAGCCGGACCATATTGCCCCATAGACCCCAAGCCCATCAAGAGTTTTCCCATTGGAACAGGGGTCCTTGGTGGTTCATGGATCAATCTTCTAAAGTAAAATATACATATGCTTAGGCCTTATTTTGCAGCCACAGATGTACTAAAACCTGAAGAGCATTTGGGCCCCACTGAACCCCAGCAGAGCTCTTAGGCGGTCCCATTGGCCCTGCCCTAAAGAGCTTGTTCTTTAAAACCTCACGGAGCAGACTCGGTCTGTTCAGTCCTTCACAATTACCATATATATTGTTAGGATAATACTGATCAAGGAATATGACCCACAGTCTGCTACGCAGGCAAGTGCTTTGGGTGACACTAATTATTGCCCCAAACATTTTCCTGTGCCCTCAGTTTTTCCTCTCCCTTACTTTTGAAATCATGGTTCTTGTTGAAATCATTGACAATTAAGCTGTCATAACTTTCATTTCTCAGACCTAACGCAAATATTGCAGCTGTTTTTGATCACTTGAGCAATGGGCCCTTAAACTCCATCTTACTTGATCATTTGAAGTCTTTTGAAAGGTCAAAAAATTTTAAGCAGGCTTAAACCACTTCGATCACTGCAACTTCAAAAAATGTAGTGTAGCTTTCGAAATATTTGTTTACCACAGAACACCGTACGGGTATCATTGTGAAGTCGGTCTGGTAAAGCGCATGCAGTCCCCATTATTTCGATAGCAAGTTTCAGAAAGTGTGTTGCGGGGGGAGGGATAAATTACAGGATGGCAGTCACGCTCGCTTTTTTAAGAGACTATTGTAAGCCTAGAAGCCTTTGGCTTTTGATTGATATAATTCTTGATTTGTTAATTTTTTTCTCCATATGTTTCCACCAGAAAGAAGTGATGATTACAATATTAGAATTATTTTGCTGCATTCTTAAAACAACATTTTGTTAATTTGCCCTCTGCAGTTGATCAAGAAGAACAAAAAGTGGCATCTACTCGTGCCACTGCTCACCAAAAACCTATCATTAATCTTAAACCGGATAAGGAATCTGAGAAAGACAGGGTTGTGACTCTACTCAACAAAGCTAGAGAAGTTGCCAAGGAGGTTAATAAAGTGAAGGACATCTTGTCACATGAACTGTCTGTTGTAAGTCCACATTTTCCAATCTTTGACGAATTAATGATGACTGTTATTTGAAACTTAAAAGTGGCATTCCAGTAAAGGGTCAAAGATTGACAACAGGGATAAGTTCTCTCTTAAAAGGTACTTATAGCCCTTCTTCCAACCTTTAAAGGAAAACAGATATCTGTAGACAATATGCATTGATGACATGCTGATGTCAGTTTGGAGGAATAACAATAAAAGATGTGGTACTTCCACTGAACTTTGTGTAGAGCATGCATGGAGCAGTGGGCTGTACACAGCAGAATTTGCCCTACGTGTGTAGCAGACTTATGCTTATCAGATTAGTTAACCAATCAGCTGTTACCATTTGTTGATGTTGGTTTGATATTCCACCTAAGGAGAGCATGCTCTTTGCATTGTGACATCATATGTGTAAGGTGAACTGCACTTCCAGAAGAACTATTAAATTGCTATTGCATTGCCTTTACCATGCCATTAGGTATGATCATTGAGTGGCGTAGTAGTTCTCCAGGTGAGGTACACAAAGATGGTTCACATGTGCATGGGTTCACATCACCCTCACTATGTGTGGGTTTTTCAAAAGGCACTACAGATTTCCTCCCAATTGGGATAGGCTTTCCTCTAAAAGTCTGATGAAGGTGGTTGCATTTTGGACTAAAGCACCTCCAGGTTGACCAGTTAACTAGCTGAACTTGTCTTTGCCTTGAGGTATAGATTTTCCATCAAATCATACTCCTTAGGAAGTTTGTCAGTGTGGGATGCCTGCTGTTTTATTCAGCTTAAATAGATTCATCCGAGTCCCCCCCCCCAACAAAAAAAAACAAAAAAAAAAAAATGAAAATTGAATGGTAGCATTTGTTTGCACTTGCACACCTCAGAATTCAAAACCTGCTCTGCTTAGGTTAAACTGCCCATGATTATGTCCATTCAGTTAAATGTGTGAGCTGACCATTCAGCATGTGGTACATTTATGACCTCACAAGCCATCATTGACCTGTCATAGTGATGCTTTTGTGATACTGTTGTCTGATGCCAATCAAAGTGTTGTAACAAATTTTTAAAAGTAAAAATTTAGGGATATTCCTTAAGATATTTTTGCTGATGCTTCAGCATTGATGAAGTTTGAATGTTTCAGCCCAAAGTTATTTTTGTTTCTATTTAGAACAAAAATATGGGAATGTAGTAGGTACCATTTAGATAAAAATCTATCTTTGACTTTACATGTTTTGAAGCCCTTATTCCTCTGGTTGTGGTAGTAACAGGTCTTCATTCACGAAAGGGTGCAGTTCTTGAAAGAATCATAACTGGTATCATTTGTGAGGAATAGTTCTCTGTTAAAATTTATACATGGAGAGACAGGATGTTGTAAGTGGAAGGCAAGATATTCTGCTCTTGAGAATAGTAATTGATTAAAGCTAGATAGGATGGATTATATGAGGATGATTAGGGAATGGATGGGATATGCACCTTTAAAATTAAACAGGTAATTGAATACTGAATTTCCCTCACAAATAATTTTTTGCAATGTTTTGACAGTTTATGTGATTCCAGTTATTTGTTGTAAGGAATGAGAGGGCAATTTGAAGAAACTCAAATAAGTGTGACCAGCTCTAGTGAATATATTGAACAGCATAACTTGTGTTTCTACTAAGCTGAGAAAAGTGATGATTCTGACTTGAACTAGATCTTTATTCATGTATTAAATAAGCCAAACATGGTATCCTTTCCTTCTACAGCGTACCAAATATGATTTTCAGTTCATACAATAAAATTGTTTTGCTCACATTAGGTAAACTTCCAAACCCAATGTGGTGGCATGGAGTTTATAAGTTTACAAACTAAATCTTTAAGAATGAATAAGGAGCACTTTGAAATGTTTTGTCAATTTATTGTTTTTTACTGGAATGTTGAAATATGATCACTGGTTTAAGATGAATGATGCAGGGAATAACAAGATTTTTTACTTTTGCCTCTCACAAATACTGCTGTTTGAAAGTTTAAATTTATCATTGGTTGAGGTAGTTACAAAAGTGATTTGAGTTGGCTTCAAAAGACAAGGGAAATATTGTAATGAGTTGTTTGTCTTTATCTCATTGATCAGGAACAACAACTTTACTACAAAGAGATAACAGAAGCATGTGTTGGATCATCGGAACCCAAAAGAGCGGTACGTCAAAAAACTCTTTATATTTGGCTTTAGAGTGGAACTGGTGGGTGTGTTTGGTTACACCTTACAAGAATCGTTGAATGAACAGTGTCAGCGATAAAAGGGTTCTAGCTTACATAGTTGTGCAACTACAGCATAGTACATTCTGTTTAACAGTACAAACCACTTTAGGCTCTAGGTACAGCCATTGTAAGTTCAACTACTGAATGAAGCATGAAAAACCACTGCTTTCCATGTTATAACTTGCCTCTAATGAAAAGTACAGTATTACTTTTAAAACTTCATCCATGTAGACACATGCTATGTGTTAAATTTCTATACTGTCCCATGTGGGCTCAGCCTAATAAAGAGTTAAACTAGGTTTTGAGTTAAATTTCAATAAGACTATTTTATTTAGATCATAATTATAATCAATCTTACATCTGAATAAAACATGACCCTTGTCACATAATGTGAACACCTTTAAGGTGGCTAGCTTCCCTTACATTTCTTACAAATTTTAGGTTCGAACTTGTAAGGCATGGTGTGTAAGGACTTAGATAAATATTTTGTCAAAAGTTTTAACATAAGTGAAAAGAAAATACCTTTCCTACAAATAACTCAAGCCGTTAGACCATCCAATAGATAAATCTCCCTTACTCTCCCTAGATCAGTGCAGGAATGTTTGTATTTGTTTAAGACTATGCATTTCAATTTTTTTTCTAATGTATAAGATGGTCTTGATAAACAATAAAAGACATCCTCAAATATTGAGAAAGCATGTGAATACTGCATGCCACATTGTAATGGATTTCTACATTTTTGAAACATTATGGTTCAATCAAATTAACTGAATTTTTGGTTTTGATGAAAAGAGAAACCTATGCATTCATGATGGCATGTGTATGTATGTGTGTGTGTGTGTGTGTGTATGTGTGTGTGTGTTTTTGACACTTTGCTCGTTAACACGATATCTCAAGTTAGGAATGTCTGACAGTTTTCAAACTTGGTACATAGATGAGCCATATTGAGAGGAAGAACCCCATTGTTTTTGGTGGAGGTCAAAGGTCATCGGGGCACAAAGTCTGAAAATCTCGTCAACACAATATCTCAAGGTAGGAAACTTGTATAGATTTCATATTTGGTATGTGGATGCGTTATAGACAGAAAATGGTCCCTATTGTTTTTGGTGGAGGTCAAAAGTCATCTGGGGTCACCGGGGGTCAAAGTCTGAAAACTTTGTTAACACGATATCTCAAGGCAGGAAAGGTGTATAGATTTCAAATTTGGTAGGTAAATGTGTTATAGTCAGTAGACAGTCCCTTTTGTTTTTGGCGGAGGTCAAAGGTCATCTGGGGTCACCGGGGCACAAAGACTGAAAATCTTTTAAACACAATATCTCAAGGTAGGAAGCTTGGATAGATTTCATATTTAGTATGTGGATGCGTTATGATCAGGAGATGGTCACTATTGTTTTTGGTGGAGGTCAAATGTCATCTGGGGTCACCAGGGGTCAAAGTCTGAAAACCTTGTTAATGCGATATCTCAAGGTAGGAAACTTGGATAGATTTCATATTTAGTGTGTGGATGCGTTATAGTCAGAAGATGGTATCTTTTGTTTCTGGCAGAGGTTGAAGGTCATTTGGGGTCTACAGGGGTCAAAGTGTGAAAATCTTGTTAACACGATATCTCAAGTTTGGAAGCTTTGACAGATTTCATATTTGATATGTGGATGGGTTAAGGTCAGGAGATGGTCCCTATTGTTTTTGGTGGAGGTCAAAGGTCATCTGGAGTCACCGGGGGTCAAAGTCTGAAAACCTTGTTAACGTGATATCTCAAGGCAGGAAACTTGGATAGATTTCATATTTGAGCTGTAAATGCATTATAGTAAGTAGATGGTCTCTATAATTTTTGGTGGAGGTCAAAGGTCATCTGGGGTCACCGGGGCACAAAGTCTGAAAATCTTTTTAACCCAGTATCTCAAGTTTGGAAGCTTGGACAGATTTCATATTTGGTATGTGGATGTGTTATAGTCAGTAGACTGTACCTAATGTTTGTGGCGGAGGTGAAAGGTCATCTGGGGTCACTTGGGGTCAAAGTCTGAAAATCTCGTCAACACAATATCTCAAGGTAGGAAACTTGTATAGATTTCATATTTGGTATGTGGATGTGTTATAGTCAGAAAATGGTCTCTATTGTTTTTGGTGGAGGTCAAAGGTCATCTGGGGTCACCGGGGGTCAAAGTGTGAAAACCTTTTTAACACGATATCTCAAGGTAGGAAACTTGTATAGATTTCAAATTTGGTAGGTAAATGTGTTATAGTCAGTAGACAGTCCCTATTGTTTTTGGAGGAGGTCAAAGGTCATCTGGGGTCACCGGGGCACAAAGACTGAAAATCCTTTAACACAATATCTCAAGGTAGGAAGCTGGGATAGATTTCATATTTAGTATGTGGATGCATTATGATCAGGAGATGGTCACTATCTTTTTGGTGGAGGTCAAATGTCATCTGGGGTCACCAGGGGTCAAAGTCTGAAAACCTTGTTAACACGATATCTCAAGGTAGGAAACTTGTATAAATTTCATATTTGGCATGTGGATGCATTATGGTCAGAGGATGGTCCCCATTGTTTTTGGCAGATATGAAAGATCATCTGGGGTCTCCAGGGGTCAAAGCCGGAAAACCTTTTCAAATATGATCTTTCAAGATAGCTGTTTGTCCATTTGTCTGTGTGTTGTTTGTATGTCTAGCTATGTATGGCTTTTATGAAGGTCAAAAGGTCATCTGGAATGACAAAATTATATTTTGAACATGCTAGTATAACATTTGAATGAGAAGATAATGGTGCATGATGGCACACTTTGAAATGGAACATTTATGTATCATCGAAACCTCAATGCATTTTTGCATTCTGGTTTGACATAATTTTATAATAAATTGGTGCACAGCACCCTCTTTTGTTACATCATGGAGGTGTAACTAGATGGAGATCCACCGAATCTTTAATTTATGCTAATCCAATTAGATTGATTCCAAAGTGGACATTAAATCCTTTATTTCTGGATTATTAAACTAAAGGGCGTGGAATTCCATTGTTTAATACCTAGGCAACCTCATTCATACCTACGGTGACTCCAACAAAAGGGATTATTTGGAACAATGCTTTTATGTGTAAGTAGTTGCTGACAAAGAAGTGCAAGACACTATCTTGGCATTTCAAACGACTGGCTATTGATAATGATCACAATGATCCTGGCTATAGATCAAGTTTGATGATTTATGCAAATGAGCAAAAGAGGAATAAGACTTAACTAGGGATGCACCGGATATCCGGTCCGGCCGGATTATCCGGCCGGATAGTGAAAAAATATCCGGTTCCGGTTCCGGTTCCGGCCGGATTTTTTTTAAATCCGGCCGGAACCGGATTTTTCTGTCAACTTGGGTAGCATTATGTACATGAGTTATAACAAACATGAAAACAGCAGTAACTGTCTCAGAATTAATTTAAAGTTCATAAATTATAGCTTATCAGTGCATGTTACAGTATATAACATTTGAACACCTTTATTTAGCCCTTAAAAATGACTGAACCAAACAGGCAAGTTATAAAAGTAACTGATTTACATGTACATGTAACAAATATGACCTTTCATGCAATTTAAATAAGTCTACTGCAGTGCACAGTAGTACTGTACAAAATGGATAATCCATATTACAGTTGTACCTGAGTCACATCATTCAAGGCAGTGTTTTAGTTTAATTGCATTGGGTTGTCTACAAATACACACTTTAACACTTCACTTTATTTTACTTTTTAACACTTACTTGCCCATTAAAGTTGTGTAGTACAAGCAGAAAATGTGTTTCATCTTGAATTTCAGAAGACAGTACTCATTGCAAATTAAAGTTGCCTATGGGGTCAATATTAATGTTTTCCGTCCCTAATAATTAATCACACACAAGTATACACAATATGATTAGTGTTTGACCGATCATCTGTTAAGTAATCAACATCTAGCCGATTATTCCGTCATCGGTAAATAATCGGCATTGGTAAAATTCTGCCATTCAACCGATCATTGCCACCGATTATTTGCAAACTGGAAAAAAGGGGCTAAATATACTTGAAAAAGGGCTCTTAGTTGCGTTAAAATCCCAATAAATACTCAATCCATTAACTTCCCGCCAAAACGAGATGCATTGATAATCACAAATGTATAAATTTAACCCCTGCCATGGGAATGATTGTTTGATATTTTCCGCTATAACCCGTTTGTTTTACCTGAAATTAGATTTAGAATTGCATTCAAGGTGTATTCCTTGCTGTCTCTCAGAAAGCACCGCGTAAGTTGCTGTACAAACTGTTCTGCACAATACGCATAGAACAGACTGGCTTATATAGCCAGCTAGCAAAGCCAGGCGAGTCTCATGCTAAATTCACATAGAAATGGCACCACAAATATCTGCCTATGTGGATTATGTGGGGAACTGACTTACGTGCATTTCAGTTGCAGATTCTTTTTAAACAAGACGTGAGTTTTGGAAGAGAACTGCTTAAAATATACAGGGATATTTATATCTGAAAGGAACCATAAGATACATTAATCGGGTGCAATTGTTTTGCTGCCCAGAAGTGCTAAGATTATTATGATTGCTCTACATGAGGTCGGTTAAGACAGGTGCTCGAGAGTAGCAGCTACAGTACATTAAAGCAACTACAATCCAGTACAGTAAAAGAATGGAAATGTTCCGACATGATTGGGGGATGAAAACTAGACAGAGCATGATGTTGGCCTTAGAACTAAATTATCAAAGGGCATATGACTTCGACTGCAAACAATTCTGTTGTATTAACAGTTGATTTGGATCTTCACTTTTGAATTGAAAATATTACCCCTACAAAAATTACCTCTCGTTTGTGAAACGAACGGAACTATTCCCAATATTTTCTATCCTAAACTGGTTATGGTATGCACGATGTGCACGAAGCAAGGGGCGTGTGCTATAGAGACAAACATGTGATTTCCCTCTTTCTCATAATCGGTATCAGGCCAATTGTTTAATTAATTAATCGATAATTGAGGATTACCAATTATAGCATAATAGGTCGACCACTAAATATGTTATCATACATATACTGTAATACGTAATGTCAGAATGTGTGATATACAGTATCTCTGCCAAAAAAGTTATTGATGATAAATGTGCTTCAGTTTTTTGATATCATGGCATGTTTAAATACTAGAAAAGATGTATAAAACAATGGTGCTGTACATAGTTAAAAACCTTAACCCTAGAGTCTTTTTACAGTACATATGAGCAGTCCATTCAGTAATCACTATCCAAGGACTCTCTTTGCCAAGTATTACTGGTCTACATAATTTGTACAATTTTTTTGAATAAGTGATGATGTACTGCAGCTCAAAAAGAACAAACTGATATGCAAAACAACTTTCAAGATTCCCTCAGGAGTTTTCTCTACAAATACTCACTTAAGGAGGGAAAACACAAAGAGCTCTTACTTGCCCCGCTTTGCAATGGTTTTGCTGTATTTCGCTTTGCAACGGTTTTGCTGTACTTCTGCAGGAACAGTATTTCATGCCTTTTTGCTATTATATTGCAATTTTTGGTTAAAAAATTAGTTAAATACACTTGTACAACACTTGAAGACAAATTTATAGACATTTCCCATTAGTCCTTCACAAACATTACGTCACAAAGCAGAAAACTCCTATCCCAGAGTTTCTCTGCTTTCCTGAATTTCACTTTATTCATCTGCATTGCAAAAATCCGGTTCCGGCCGGAAAAAATCCGGCCGGATTTCAAGTTGGTTCCGGCAAAATCCGGTTCCGGCCGGATCCAAAATTTTGGTTCCGGTGCATCCCTAGACTTTGCATTGCTATCGGATTTTCATCAATGCTTGCATTCACTCCCATGGTCAGAATAGCACACCCAAATAGAGTAAAATACAGAGAACAAGACAAGTACTGTATGTTGTAATCCGTGTCTGCTGTTCGACACCTAGCAGACGACATACCAGGCTTGAACACCAGCTAATACCTCAGTGTTACTCCTTTTGAATCATAAAGAACAATACACAAAAGAGATTAGTGTAGGCAAGTACTACGTCTCAAAAGGTTTTCAATGGATCTCCATCTAATTACACCTCCCTGGTTACATCAAGCTTCTCCTTTGTAAGGATGACTTGTTAAAAGAGGCTATGAGTTGAATTGAAATTAATAATAATTAAATTTTATTAACCTATTTACAGAAAACCTTTCAAACTGGTCAAGAAAGATAAAACAATAAGAAAAACAAGAAAAAATTGTGTTGTAGATAGTGACCCATCTTGGAGCTTGCCTCTGCAATGTTGCTTTTCCTTTTGATTTATGTCATGCCCATGATGATTTTTGTCTAAGTCCATCAGCATTTGGTGTTGTTTGTATTATTACACTTAATCATGTTCTTGCTTTCATTTTGTTATGAAAAGAAACAGTGATTGTATCCAGTTTAAATCTTCCTTTTTTTTTTACTTGTAGCAAGCTTTACAAAGTCTAGCTTCAGACTCAGGACTCTATCAGATGTTACCAAGGTTCAGCTCTTTCATCAGTGAGGGCGTCAGAGTTAACGTTGTCCAGAGTAACCTGGCTTTACTCATTTACCTTATGAGAATGGTTAAAGCTCTCATGGATAATCCAACATTGTATCTAGAAAAATATGTAAGTCATGTAAAAGTTACAGTTTTTCTATGTGTTTTTTCTTTTGCTTGTAAAAGTTTAACTCATAGTTTAGGTTCTTCTTATTTGATATAACAAAGGAGCGATTGGATACTGCAAGTCAGAGGTTGGAGGCAATATTTTGGATATATGGACCGTATTTTTCTGTAGGAAGAGTGGCGTAAGGGAATGAAGCACTGTTTAATTGTACTTGTAAGTGATTTTGTGTATTATTAGATTCAGTTTTTTTTCCTTCTTCTGACATGTTACCTTTGACTGATAGTTACATGTTTGTGATACTATATCACTGACAATGGGTGAAAAAGAAAGCAATGGGAGTTAGTGTGAAATGTGTGACACCTTGAAAGACACAAGTGTTCATAAATTTTTTTGTTTTACCTGCTGGCCTTATTAATAACCTTCTGTTGTTGTAGTGTCCCTCAAACTTTTTCCTGTTATGCATAGGTAATTATGTTATTAATGGAATTAATGAAATCATTTTTGAAATAAAGTTGAATTGAAATTTACAATTTTTGTAGCCAATATTAATTGTAAGTTGTTATAAATTATGTTCCAGTAAATATTGTTGGGGGGTTGGGGTGGTATATTAGAAGTGATGATGACCCCAGATATGCACTTCAAACCATACTAAATGCCATTAAACTAATTCCAGCTACTGTCAATGGCAATGAATAAAATGAACTTTGTTTTGAAGCACAATCTAAGAGATGAAAGGAAACCTCTGTACATTTTCTGTATATTTGTGAAGATGATTGAGGATTGGCCCTACAAAAGTTATGAAATGTATTTTCAAAGTTTTTTCTCTCCACAGCTGCATGAAATTATTCCTGCTGTCATGACATGTATTGTAAGCAAGCAACTCTGTCTTCGGCCTGACATTGACAACCACTGGGCTTTGAGAGACTTTGCAGCTAGGTTAATGGCCAGTATTTGCAAGTAAGTGAGATAAATAGATTGACTTTACTGTAGTCTTTCTGAATACATTTTTAACTTTGGAAATTTACTTATCTTGGTGAAGTTTGTTAATCTTTGGAGCACAAGTTTTTTAGCAAGTGCTTATAAAGATCTCTTTAACAGAGCCTTGGTAAGCAGATACTGTCTAAGAGACTCTACAAAATTCTCAAATTTTCCTGGGATTTGAATGAGAACATAAGAAATGTCAAAAAGCAGAAAACAAAGTTACTCAAACAATTCTACATAGAAAAACTAAACACAAAGAATTGCACATAACGTAGGTGTTGAACTCAGTAGGCACCAATGTGTGGCATGGGTTTAGTCTCAAAAATGAAATTTACAACAGATGGTCTTGATGTTTAGTTTTGAACTGAACAGGGCTAAATTGTATTTGTGAGGGGAAAGGCAGTGGCATATTTGGGAGATGTACACAGTGAGAGAATGAGAGAAGAAAAATTGTTGTATGTCTCCCAAAAGCAATTAAAACATAAGTGCAGTGATCCTTTTTACTTAAAAGAAGGGTTTACGGTTTCATCGAGTCTTAATATTCTTGTGAATGTGAGAAAGTTATATAACCTCTGCTGCCCTTAAGTTCACTTTGGAACACAAATCTAGTAACTTCATTTGCTGATATCTTAAGATATTCATGTTCGATCTGAGTGCCAGTTTCACCACACAGTATAGATTTGGTTGTGAAAATGGAATTGTTTGTAATCTTCTTTCAAACTATAGTGGAAAAAACATATGTTGGGGTATTGATCCACTGTAAAACAATTGGTTGTTATTCTTTTTGTGTTTAAGTTGCTATTCTGTTTGTTTCTCTTAACAGAAAATTCAGTACATCTACAAACAATATTCAAGCCAGGGTTTCAAAAACTTTTGACAGGTCACTGAGTGTTGAGTATGCACCATTACCAACTATTTATGGTGCTTTTGCTGGATTAAGTGAGTTGGGCCCAGAGGTATGTACATTTGTTTATACACATTCTCTGTGTTCTACATGAGCTGTTTTGTTTGGGTGCTACACTTTGACAATATTTGCAAAGGTGTATTACATGCCACCTGGACACAAAAGTTGAGCAATCTGAACAAAAGTTACAAATTTGAAACCTCTAAATCAAAAAGCAATGATTTCGGTGAGAACATTAAATGTTAAGAGATAAAAAAAGGTATAGTTACATTTATCTTTGATTTTAGGAAACATATCCCAAAGAGAGACAACCTTAGTCTCTAATGGCTGCATGTCTAGGTGGTGATTACTATTAACCTTCAACATGTTTGGGGCACCCGGAGAAAAAATCAACCAATGTTGAACACTGCTGTGGTGGACATTGGAATGTCAATGACACTGAATCCAAACTAAGAGCAAAGATTCAAAGAAAGAAGTGATCATCACAGAGATACATTCTTTGAGGAAATGTTGATACAGAAAAGAATCATGGTAAAAATAACAAGAAAAGAGTAGTACACAGTGAGAATATGGTTATATATCAAAGAAGACCTACAGCTTCTTGATCCAGCTTTGAAAATGTTTAATGTATTTTATTAAAGCAGTGTATTGATACTGCAGACCATGGTTATAATTTTTATGTTGGAATAAATCAGTGAAGGGAAAGGGGCAGAAAAATAGGTAATAGTGGAAAAGGAAAGGAGTAGTGTTTGTATACAAAACCTTACTGGTTGATGTTTTCATCCAGATTTCTCTTCCATAGACCTTTCTTCAAATAGCTATTGCAAAAGATTGTGGGATACCATGTTGGTATTCAGCATTTTTGGTTACAGTAACATGCCATTGACAAAAGTGAAACTCTTCAAAACCCTATCCCATACACCTTTGTAATTGCTATGAAGAAAAGAGTATGGTGATAGAAAATTTCCAGGTGTGCGAGTCGGGTATGATACAGCAGTGTATGTCTTGACTCATGTTGCTAACCACCAAATATAAATATGAAATACCAAATTTATATCTGTTTACGTAAGGGATGCTGCAGCATGGCAATACCACCGGGGAGGGTTACTCCAGCCCCCCAATTGGCCAAAACCTTGCTGAATCAGGCAAATTTCGGTGTCTCAGTTTGGCAGAGATTGTGCCCTGGTTTGGGAACTAGAGTCAAGTAAAAAGTCACTCTCCCCTGAAATAAAGAGTCCTGTGCTCCCATGTGTTGCAGAGAAAACTCTTAACATACAATTTGGAGAAGTGTACATAAACAATCATTCAAGTAAGTAATGCATTTATTTGGTACCTTGTTTGTCCTTCATTTGTGCTTTATGAAAAGTCATGGTATGAAAATTGTATAAAACATATAAAACATTGATGGTGCATACTTGTCATTTCAGGTGATTAAAGCCATTGTTCTCCCAAAGTTGAAACCCTTGAGTGAAAGAATAAAAAATGTTCGTGAAAGCAGTTTGAGCAGTAACTTTGACAAGATCGCAGCTGAACATCTGAAATCTCTTGTTCTGGTGAGTGTCAAACTATAAAAAAAGCAGAATCGTCAGTTTTATTTTTAGGAACCTAAATTGATTTAGGTCTGGAGTTTGCCACCTTTCCAGGTCATACTAAAGTCTTTGAAATGGCACCTGCTGCCATTGTGCTTGAAGCCTAGCATAAGCAATGGAGTAGGGAAAGTGAGCCAGTGAGCTGCAACTAGACAAAAGGCTGTTGCAAGCCCAACTTTACCCCTTGGCTAGGAATGGTTTTGCTGCAAAAACATAATTTACCATGACTATAAAACCACAGCACTCAGCTGCATTCTGGCATAGATCATTATAAACCTATGGTGTGTAATTGCATTTGGACATGGAATAGGCTTGAATAGGAGATGTTTAACACAAATGCATCCTCTTGGGACATAGGGAGCACAAATATGGTGGCATCCATGCCAAAATGTATTATTTCGCAAAACCAGTAAAAACATACTGTGTATATGTAATATAATACTTAGCTCAGTTTGATGGGATAGACCCCTTTTTGAAGTGAACAGGTGAAAGGAACTGCTTGGAAACTGAGCCGGAAAACATCATCTGACTTACTTATTAATGTAGTGGTCCTTAATGTAGTTTTTGATTCCTTGCCGAAGGCAGGCAAGGAATCTATGCGATGGTGATGTCGTGTGTGTGTGTGTGTGTGTATGTGTATGTGTGTGTGATGCCCACTTGTAAACACGATATCTCAAGATAGGTAACTCTGAGAGATCTCAAACTTGGCATGTAGATTGCCCACATTGAGTAGAAGATCCCTATTGTTTTTGGTGGAGGTCAAAGGTCATTGGGGGTCACCAAGGGTCAAATGGTAAATACCTTGGAAATTGCTTGTAAACAGAAGGAAAAATGGGAGTGATCTCATACTTACCCTGTGGATTGCCCATATTGAGTAGATGATCCCTATTGTTTTTGGTGGAGGTCAAAGGTCATTTGGGGTCACCAGAGGTAAAAAGGTCAAAACCTTGTAAACACTGTATCTCAAGAAGGGTAACTGTGATGGCTCGTATACATAGCATGTGGATTGTCCATGTTAAGTAGATGATCCCTATTGTTTTTGGTGGAGGTCAAAGGTCATTTGGGGTCACCAGAGGTAAAAAGGTCAAAACCTTGTAAACACTGTATCTCAAGAAGGGTAACTGTGATGGCTCGTATACATAGCATGTGGATTGTCCATGTTAAGTAGATGATCCCTATTGTTTTTGGTGGAGGTCAAAGGTCATCTGGGGTTACCAGAGGTCAAAACATCAAAACTTTGTAAACAGTATATCTCAAGAAGGGTAACTGTGAGGGATGTCATACTTAACATGTGGATTGTCCATATTGAGTAGATGATCCCTATTGTTTTTACTGGAGGTCAAAGGTCATTTAGGGTCATCAGAGGTTAAACCTTGCACATACTATATCTCAAAAAGTGTAACTGTAAGGGTTAATATTCATTAGTGCAAGGGGTAAAAATTTTGAATGGCATGGGTAATGTAAGATGCATAGGTAAGCTTTTGGAATCCACTTAATTATGTAAATGATCAAGTTGGGTAATTTCAAAATATGTACTGAAGCAATCTCACTGTATTAAGAACGTCTACAGTGCATAAAAGTGCATTTGGTACAGTATTTATGTAGATTTTGGTTTAAAGTTTTGCTCTGTAACATTTAGTGCCAGTATTCATACGCATAAGAGTAAGTAGGTAGAAGAAAAAGTGAAAAAGGAAAAAACTGTTCATCAGGCTGACATGTTAGTTAATTTATCTTTGTCATAGGTATGCTTATTTTGCCATAAGTATCTCAGCCTATAGATTTTCATGAACTATATTTCCTACTCTTAAGTGGACGTTTCTAGCAGTGTCTGAAACATGTGAGTTAAACAAAGGCTGTATGAGGGTTATTTGGGGACATAGCCTGAACATATTGGAGAAAGCTTTCATGCCCGCAAAGCAGAGGAATTGTTCAGTGGGGAACTTCATAAGTGTAAACTTTGAACAGATCAAGTGCTCTGTGTGATGCCCCAAATTTTTTTAGAGCATACAGACATTGTTTCTTCCATAATCCTAAAGAAAAAATGAAGATAACATTAAATTTAGTATCAAAGATTGTTAAAAGTTAAAGACAAACCTTGTGCCACTGTTGTCATAAGGACATGAAGGTGGGAACTAGATAATTGAATACACCATGGGTAATTAGTTTTATAAAAAGAACTAAATAACTGATCATTTGGATCAAATACCCTTGAGCATGCTTGAACTGAGTTTGTTTAATTGAATGAATCAAATTGTAACTGACCCACCAGAGGCTGTGAAAATTGCTGGTCACTGTAATCTTACCTAATTTATCACATTTGACTGCCACAGTGTCCTGAGGGGTTTTCTCATTGAATCATACAGCTCAATGGATTTAACCATTTCCTACCTGTCTAGCGATAGTGTCTAACACTTATTTAGCCCTCTCAGTAAGGCTTGTTTTTCAGAAAGTATTGTAGTTTAGGTAATCAAAACAAGCATAATAGTATCTACTGTGTATCAAACAAAGGACACTTGACTTGTACTCTGTTATGTGGTGTTCCTACAAGCAGGCAATTTAAGGCAAATTACAAATCTTTTTAATTTCTGGATTAATAGGGTTCCCATTTTTTGTTAATTTTTAAGGACATCATAGTCATTGGGAAGGGCATTACACCAAAAAACAAATACAAAAGGACCACCACTAATAGCCAAGGTTACACCTGTCTGTTGAGATGTCTCTACTGTATGTTCCAATTTATGGATGACTGTTAGGATTAGGGCTTGTTCTAACACTAACCTCTATGCAGTCAACTTTTTGGATCATAGAGACATCATTATATAGAGAGCCATCCTCAATACCTGAAATTTTGATTTAAAGGATCATGTTTCAAAAATATCCCTTTATCAAGTTAATAGACAACATAGTTTACCAGCATCATAACTCTGGGAGATTTCTCTTGTTTGTGGAGGTCAAAGGTTGGGTCACAAAAGGGCAAAACCTTGTAGACATGACATTTTTATGTGGTTATTGAACTGTGGAGGGATCTCATACTCAGTTTGTGAATTGCACATATTTAGGTAGTTGCTCCCTATTGTTTTAAGTGAGGGTGAAAGGTCATTTTGGGTCACATGATCTCAAAAAGTTGTGACCTTACTAGTATACCTCAGTATTTGTGAGGGATCTCATGCTTGCCATGTGGGCATCCATGTTCATAATTACAATATATCATATGGCAATGAATCACTAAGCCTTTTCGCTTTCTAGTTTTTATATTAAAGTGGTTTTCGTTCAAGTGGATTGTTTCCCCCCAAAAAGTGCATTTTGGAAAACTTCAGAAATTTGTAAAGATTATCAAAACATTCTTTTAAACTTGATTGAAAGGAATTCCACTAAACAACAAATGACATTTCACAACAAAAGTGTTTAGGATCTCCTGCCTATGGTAGCGCACAGGAAAAATAAAGTGTACCTTTTACAAAACACTGCAGTTAGTTTATTCCACTTCAATTGCATACCATGTGAAGCTTTTCAAGTCAGTTTAAAAATGATTAAAAAGTTGTGTTGAAGGTTTTTTGAGTGGCATAGATATTAATTTCTCCGATGAAAATAGTGCCGAATGGGGCTGAGTGGTGAGGGATTTGACACAGACATAGTCGTGAAATGAACCCATTAGTGCTGTCAACCTAGGCTGAATGCCAATAGAAATGTAAGCCCTGTTCAGTTTTCAGAATTCTATGTAATATTTGTATAGCTAATGAGGCATGTGCCAAACCTTTGAATAGATATATCTTCAGCATTGAGACACGGTAAAGTACTTTTACATATATACGAGTCATACCAAAGACTGTAAAAATGGAACCTAATGCCGTTTTGAGTGATGCTCCGCATAAGCAATGCAATAGGGAAAACAAGCCAGTGAGTCACAACTGGAAACAAGGCTGTGGCTGACTTGAACCAATAGGTTGGAAACTGGGCCGTAAAACTCCATCTAACTTACTAGCTAACTAACTACATACATCTTACTTGAAGACTTAAATCTGTTAACAGTGGTTTTGGAATCCACTTTTGGGGGTTCCATGTACATTTGTATCTGTTCAAAATCATGATCAGTAGTTTCAAATTTTTATGAGTTTTTTATGGAAGTTCGAAATTATCATACTTATGTGTATAATAAGAAAATAACCTCTTGTTGCTTACTCTGATGTAACAACTAACTTCTATTCTATCTTGCTTTTTCTTCGATAGAAACAATGCAGTCCATATTTGAAACAAGCTCGTACAGGACCTGATACACCTGATGCTTATATTGAAGATTTTGGCTCTATTGGGGGCGCTCTTTGCAGTCAAGTACAGAAACTACGGTCTCAACCAGGGGTAATAGCCAACAAACCCACGATTCAGATTCCTCCGGTAAAGCTTTACATGTTTTTGGAAGGCAGTCTTGTTGAAAGTTGTTTGTCATGCACTTGGAATCTTATGCTGTTTTGAATACAAATGATTTCACTTCTAGTCTACAACTGTGTGCCTTACTCTATCCAGTATTTATGTCAGTGTGTAAATATGATTCAAAATTTTATTCCTTTGATGTTGGAACTTTTGACAGAAGTTGAATTTTTGTTTATTTGAATGGATAATAAATTCATCTATTTCTCTGTCTGTGTATCTTTGTAATAAATCCCAAGTTAGCTGCTGTGACTGACACATTTTATATTTGGTATGCAAAGTTGCCATGTTGAGAAAGACTCTGTTGTTTTGTTGTTTGTTGTTGTTTTGGAAGGATATCAAAGGACATATTAGGTCACCAGAGGTTAAAATGTAGAGAGCTTGTAAAACGCTATGTCAAGGTAGAAAGAACCCACACTTTTCTCATGTAGTATATAGATTTGTCATTTGTGGTGGAGATCAAAGGTTGTGTAAGTTAATAAGAGAAAGAACCTTACTGTTTTTGGTAGAGATCAGATGTCATGTCAGGTCATCTGAGGTTAAAAAAGTCATCCATCTGGGGTCACCAAATGTCAACAAGGAGAATTTCCTAAGAATTCTCTAGGTCATCATCTTTGAGTCATCAGTGGTCGAAAAGCATATGCCCTATGAATTCCTAAGAATCACATCTGCAGTTATCAAAGGGCAAAATGCAAAGCTGCCCGCACATTCCTAAGGTGGTCATCTAGGGTAACCAGAGGTCAAAGAGCGAAATTTCCTGGCAATTCCCAAGATTGGTGAGGAATCTCGAAGCCTTTTGGCTTTCTGTTCAACAATCTGCATGCCCAGGATGACTTGGTACGATTTAAGTCTTTCTCTTATCAGCAGTTTCTGTAATGTTTGGTACATCATCTTAATAGAGTTGAATATCCCTTCTTTATCCTTAGCCAAGGCAGTCACCCCTCTCTGGAGGGCCGAGAACTCCAAATTCTGCCTCACCTGTTTCAAGAAGCCAATCTGGAGGATCAAGAGGTACCATGCCGAGGTCAGTTTCCGTACCTGGTGGACCCTCAACTCCAACATCAAAACAAACCAAATTTATTGTTATGTCCAGCATACCGCAGAATTCAAAGTCCAGCTCATCGGTGAGTACATAAGTGGTACATAGCTCATTGTTATTCTATACTGATTCTTTTCAAATGATTTTTCAGTGGTAGTTGCTTATAAGTGAATACTGCCATCAAAGTTGTTTGAATGGAATGTTTTATGAAATCTTAAGTATGATCACTTGTATGTATTTCAGGCCTGTTTAACTTGAAGTACTGGTAGAAACTAGTACCATGTCAAACTTTGAAATCTGCATGTTCTGGGTTTAAAGTCTCCTCAAATCATCTTTTTTTACCTTTTAGGGTGGAAGTATCAGTCCTGTTGGTTCTAAATTTAGTTCAACCAAAAGTGGTTCATCGCATTCTCCAACAGGTTTGAGTAAAAGTGCTAGCTTCTCATACCCTGTGAGCATCAAAGAGGAACCATTGTCACAGAGCATGTCAGCAGTGGAGGGTAGAAGGAGATCAGGAGAAGAAGGCAGTAATACTGGAACTAGTATGTTAATGTCATTAGCACATGCTGCCACCCTGCAAGCACCTTATAAAACCAAGGAATGATTGAATGATAAGAGAACTATGAACATGATATGTATAGGGCAAGGGAGTGGGGTGTGGACACCTACAGCCACCCTGTAAACCCGTTACAAGGAATCGTGACATCATAAATGAATCATGGACAGAAAAGGCAATGTTGATATTGTTCTATTTGAAGTCATGCAGTATAAGACCAAGGAATGGTAGGACGATGAGGCAACTACGGCCTTTAAGGCCAGTGTGACAAAAGCTCATGCTACCATAGTGCTACCACCATGTAAAGTCCAAAGAACCACCAGTTGAAGTTGTGGTAACCACTTTTATGATGTCATTGGTGTACTGCTGTCATGGTGATTGGAGGAATATCCACATTCAAACAGTACCATACTGGAGACAAAACTTACACAATCAACTTTTGGAAAGGCAGATAGTAGCAAGTTCTCTCAACCCAGCCACCCAAACCATGCCCACTTTTCAGGTGTTTAATTGAAAGAATAGATCTATCCATCATTGACAATGCTGAAAAATAGCTATGACTTAGGTCAAAAACCTTGAGATAAATCAGTTATTTCTTGCCATGGCACAACAAGCACCTTTTTTTCATTATTTCTCTTCTGCAGAATCACAGCATTTCAAAAAAATTAAAGATAGACTTCTCCTAATTGCATTGTCAAAAGTAGACTTTTGCAAATAAAAATGTCCAAAAAGGATCAAACTGGAAAAAAGGAAAAGGGTTTATTACTAAAAATGATTGGAACAGTTTTAGTGTGAGTAGGCAAGTCGTACTTGTGGTCCACACCTCGTGTTGCCTCTATGAACCAAGAAGATTGTATTTCAAATTACTAAATGGTGCCTACATTCTCCTTTTCCTGCAAAAATTGTCTGCCCCATCATTCACTTGGCACATCTTCTTGATGGGTATATGGAATATTTTCTTTGGAACTGAGCCTGTAATGATATGGTAGACTGAGGAATGTATGCCCACATCCCTTCCCCTAGAACCAATGGCTCTACCAGGGGATATGTTATCTGCTGAATTTCCATTTGCTCATTGTTTGTTTGAGAGTACATCATTGAGGAACTCTTGCAAAGATGGTACAAAAAGTTGAAAGGTTGTACTTCATTTTATCATGCTACCTCCAACCTTAAAGAGGCTTGTAGTTTAATTAAGGTAGGTTCTTGTAAATTTGAAAACATTTTCAACAAAATTTTCTGCTTTGTCACTCAAAACTAAACATTGCTTGCATCTCAATATCTTAAGGTGTGAAAAAGTTCATGAAATTTAACCTATGAGACCATATCAAAATATGTTCTTTTTTTCATATTTCTCAAACACAAAGATCCAGGGCTTAAGTTAAGTACCCATCTCGTCATCCATGGTAGTTCAAATTGTATGAGACGACCAACTTCTCTCGAAAATTTTCTGATGGACAAGTAGATTTGTTTGTGATTGATTAACCCTCTGCATCTGCAAGGGAGAATATCATAAAATGTTTCCAAGAATTGGTATAGAGACAATGGTGTGATATACCATTCATCATTGAAATATAGATCTATAAATAAATAAATACAAAGTAAAAAATAAATGTTTGTGTCCTATGGCAGAGACATCATACACAAATGTTCATCTATGGTGTTTCATTTTCATTTGGACAACCAAGTAATTTTTTGGACAATCTGAATTTGACTGAAGCTTGTCCATTGAACAGTTTGAGAACTTCCTTAAAAATCACCCTGCAAGGTATACATCTATAAAATTATTGAGCAATTTAAGATCATTTCATGCAACAATGAGAAATGACAATTTGTTTTTGGTAGTGGTGACCACATCTTGCCTCCTGGAGGGATCACCATTAGCAACAATTGGCAATGGATAAACATGGGTTATAATATGTAAATCCTGTCTGGTACCAATGTGCTGTTGATAGATTTGATCAATGTAGATTGATTTTTTTTTTTTGGGGGGGGGGGGGGCAGGGGATCATTGTTACTTGGAATGTATATGATGCTACTTTGCTCCTAAAGCAAGTTCTTTACTTCTTGATCTTGAGCCACAGCTTTTTATTACATCATAGAGTTCATTTTCAGTTCAAATAAAGAACTTCAACTTATATAACCCCTATCACAATAAAGAAAGTTCAGATCTGAGCAACCATCAAATTGCTTGAGGTTAGAGGTATAGCTACCATCTCTCTTCTGTTTCTGACCAACTTGTGTGTGTTTATTGCTGTCACTTAGTTGTAAATGTATATGTGTGTAGGTGAAAAATGAATAAACATGTGCAGTAACTCACATGAAATTCAAGCCATCCTGTCCTTAATCCTGTTTTTTCTACCTTTTTTTATTTTATTGTGTATGGCAGAAGGTAGTCCCAGGGTTTACTGGTTACAAATATAGAACAATCTGGTAACAGGTTTATCCAGTGAGGTTACTTAAAAGATGCATGTATTGACAACTTTCTCATCAAAATACCCAATTGCAGCATAGTACAGCATACATTTTGCTTTTGTCTAAAACGCCCTCGGTCTATTAATTGTATCGTTTTCAACAAGACCTTTACAGACCAATAGAGGGCGTATTAGAAAAAAACGCAAATACGGTTTGCTGTACTGAAGTACTGGATTTGTGTAGAGGTAGTGGTTGTCACCTCCCGAGGAACACTCCCAAGAGACTTGGCCAAGTCTACATCGGGAACAGATTTAGGCCCAGTGGTGGAGTTGCCATATGGTCGGGGGGGGGGGGCGGTTGCCCCCCTGATGGACTAAAATTGTCTGTCAGCGCCCTTTTAGGTTTTTAACATAGTTTACTCTTGCATCATTTTTGGCAAAAGACATAATTTAATAGCCTTGTTTTAAGGCCCAGATAGCAAAACTCTCAAACAGCCACCAGTAACTGTACTATCTGCACAGTATTCTGATGAAAAGGGTCATCTATGATCTTGTGTAATATATAGGGATAGGTTTTGTTGAAACGTATCCTCATGCTTTATACGCACTAATAAATGTTGTCGCTGTGCTCAGTTAATTGCTTCCACTCCAAGCGTGAAATAAGCTTACAATATACACAGACTGACGTTAAATTAACCCCCTTGCCCAATAAAAGATGCTGCAAAGGGCGCAACAATAATTGTAGCACAAATAGCCAGCCTTCTTGTTGTCAGGGATAATTGTCAACATAGACAATAAAAAGAGTTTACAAAGATACCAAAATAGTTTTCACGACCTTTTTCAAATCAATTTAAAGAGAACATTTAGGTTAAATTAAAATATAACTGTTATCTTAGTGGTAATGAGTTTTAATGAGCAGTTTTGTTTTGCTTTTCTTCAAGTGACCATTCTCATATGATATATCGCTACTTCTGACACTGAACGATAATCTCATGAAAATGCTTGTTTCTGTACTTCCATGGTCTCAAATGCCAGAAAATTACATCAAATAAGCTTAAAGGTAAAGAGCAGTCCCCCCAAACTTATTTTGAAGAAAAAGCTAAATAACTCAATTTTCATCTTATTTCTCTTCAAAGTATCTTTAATTACATTTTATGACTTAACTGTTGCATATTCAAGGTAAACCAAGCAGTTATTTCTGGTAAATATCACATTTGAATAGAAAAAACATTGTCACATGACTCCCAACAGCCAGTCATGAAACTGGACAGTCTACTACACTTCTTCAGTTTGGGATGACTGCTCCTGCCCTTTAAGTCTAGGCTACTTTTATTTACTATGAATTCGGTATCTAGAGAGCCATGCAGATCTCTTGTCTTGGCTATTTTTTTTTTAAATAATCAGTGGCTATTTCAGAGTGGTCACATGATGTAAATTACGTCAATTAATATTTCTTCGTGTACTTATTTTGATTTCCAGATGCCAGAAATGTACACCAAACAGTGATTAATTTCCATAACTTTTCCCTCTGTAAGATTGCATGAAAAAACCAAGAAAACATAAACAAAAAGACAATGAAAATTAACATCAATATTTCTTAACAGTTCAATCAGTGTTTTCCCTATCTATATGCGGTAAATATGCTTTAGATATGTCTTTTCCATCGATCAGAGGGGCATTTTGGGCCAAAATTTGCTTGCGTTTCCCCTAAAAGAATTAAGTCTCCCCTCCCCCACATTTTCTTCCGCGGATCGAGGCCCATGGATAGAAAATTTAAACATGTTTTAATAGAAAAAAAAAAACTGGCTGAGGAGAAATGTCAGGGCAGTCTTCTACTAGGTGTGGAAAATCAAATGGAAAGTCTGCAAAGCAGTGCTGAGGCTCAGGGTATTTACTCCTTCGAAGCGTCCCTGCAGACCATTTTCGCCCACTCTGACTGAAATCTCTAGCTCTGCCACTGTTTAGGCGCACTCAAACCATACCGCATTACAAAGCGCACAGTTGAACTTGTTGAGTTTACACATCGCAACCGCTGCGCAGTGAGCTCGCCGCCTAAATATATAGACGAATCCGATTAGCGATTGTTTTAGTGACTGTTGGCCGCCATTAGTGGGGTCCATCAGCCTATGTCTATATTTATTGTTTACATGAATTCCAAACCCTCATGTTTACTGAACTTGGAGAATTTAAGATGCAAATTAGTGTACAATCATCCATAATAGAAGTAAACAAGGAAATCGAAAGATCTAAAGGTAATGGACCCCAGCTATGGCCGACTGAAATCAGCTCACCACTTGCTATCCGGATTCGTGCATGCATAATACTCTTTAACAGCCTAACGTTAATTATGTTGGCTCTCGACTCATGCGCGGTAAGATAATGTCTTACCGGATGTATCGCAGCACTCGAGCACGTACCCGTATACCACATCTTCGGTGTAAATGTATATCATGCATAGAGCTGGATAATAGGAACCTGCTCTATGCATACATTCAGCTCACAAAATCAGCGACATGTAAGATGATTTTGGTGTCGATCTAGCTAATTGCAGACGTACACAAAACACTTCATCGCAGTACTTCAGGATCGTACTCGGCATGTACGGCTTTGGTCTTGACTCTTCAACCAGCCATTTCGGTATTTTCTAGCAAAGAAGAACAAGCAGGTATCGTAGAAGACTTCGCAGTACGTGCACCCAACATTTCAACATAGAGAGAAGGATAATAGGTTCCTATGTCCTGCTCTATGTAGTTCAACTACTTTGGCTTCGCAATGTCGTATCATATAATGCACGTCCACTTGTTGTTCAGCGCGGTAAGGTGCACGGTCATAACAACCAAGTTATCGCGTGTATTTAGGTTTCTATATAACTAACCTATACTGACACACGTACGACAGTTCTGTATATTTATACTACTTCGCTTAGTGTTTTATCATCAAGACACGGGGATGGAAAGCTCGATATTCATAAGGTTCATTGTTCCTACACCATGTCTTCACATTTTGGTTACATTCATGTCTCGAGAGTAGGGACTCGAGATACCTACATCATACCTGACAGCATGTACATGTGATAGGTTAGTGTACTGTGGTGAGGTCTTGAGACTTTGTCTTTACAGACTGATATACTGTGAGGATTAATTGGTTCTTATTCATAACATGATGCAGAGCAAAAGTAAGGTTCATTGTTTAAGGTTGGTTTATTCATTAGTGAAAATAGGGTTCCTTGTTCATAATTGCAGTTTAAACGAGGGTTTGTATTTTGACTATTTTCATACAAAAAAAAAGATATAAGAGTTCCTTATTCATCATAAAAAGAGGCTTTTACTCAGGGGAATAAAGGTTCATAGCAATTGGCCTTCTCATAATTGCATTGGGCCTGTATATCACCTCTTGTATTATGAATAACCAATCTTTTTTTACTACATGAAAAACCCTTTTTACCTTTGTAAATAATGAAGCTGGCCCCTTTTCTATGATAATTAACAAACCCTTTTTCCATTAATAATGAACCTTAGAACAATCAACCTTTTACATGAAAGGGCAAGAGCAGTCACCCAACTGGAAGTATGGTAGACTGTCCTGTTTCATGATTGGCTGTTGAGAGTCATGTGACAACAGTTTTTCTCTCCAAATGTGAAATTTATTAGAAGTAACTGCTTGCTTTACATTGAATGTAAAATACCTAACATTATAAAATATGATGGAAGCTTACTTTAAGAGAAATAAGAGGAAAGTTGTGATATTAACTAAGCTATATGAATAGTGATAACAGTGTAAACCAGTATGACAAACTTTATGAACATTGAAACTTGAATAGAAATCTTAGGAATATAGGGTAGCGATCCCCAACCAAAGCCTATAGCCCTGCAGCATCACAGATTGCCATATTCTGGTTAGCATGCACTTTAAAGCATTTCAATAGTTGCAGCTTAAACCTGCCTCAGTCAGCTTTATTGGTGTGCAGCTTGTAACAGCAGTGCATACCTCGGCAATTTATAGGTGAATCCCCACCAGTAGCATTTTCCTCTGCCAGACCATTTGACTTTGTTGTGGCTTCTCAACTCATTAGCAGTGCCATTAAGTTGCCTCCAACAGCAGTACTGATTGATAATGTCAGCTGTCTCACTCACTAGCTCAAGCTGTCATGATCTGCTTTTATAAGTGCTTAATAACATGTAGCTAGCTGTCATTACGTAATAATTATTATAGCAAATGGCAATGAGACTGTCGCCACCCACCTACTTTCAATCATCATCATTGATCTCAGCTAGTACACATACTGCTAACATCCCTGATATGAAAGTTTAAAAGCAAAATATATAGGTCTTCACAGATCAATTTCAGTAGAGAGTTCACTTATGTTTACTTTAATCTTTTCCTACCACACAGCTGAGAGGAGATCAGTTATTTATCTTACTGGCCAGTGTGGGCAGTTGGGGCATATAAAAAATATATAAGTGACTTGGCAATAACCGCCAGTTAGATAAATGGCTCTGTCCTAAGACCACGCTGTTCTACATAAATGTGTACGTCTCACTATTTAAACATGCTTCCATCTCACAGATCAATCTTGTTTTCTGCTCAGGTTCCAGTTTTTATCAGTGACCAAACAACAGACAGTTATATCAAAACCAGATTTTAGGCTAACTCTTGATGTTTAATGAAGTGCTTGATGGGAATATCGAAACACAGAGCAGTGAACACAGGCAGTGTCAGGCCTAAAAGCATCATACTGTACCTGTTATCATCCAAACTTCATGATGACCAGTGCAATTTGCCATTTATCTTTACAGATTGGCTGGAGAACCAGATTGCAGGGCACTGACAGGGATTACAAGCACTTGTGCTATTGGAGACTTTCAAAATATCCTCCTCCTGATTATCAAGCCACACAAATCTCCAAAAAATTACCAAAAGGTGTCAAGTTCTTATAGTTCACTGAATCCAGCAGTGAAAGCAAAAAGTATGCTTTAGGTTAACCACGGAATTATCAGTTTCCTTTAAAGCAGTTTGTCACCTTGTCTGTACAGCCTTCAATAAATTACATCGCCTTGGTATTTAACATTGAATGTACCCAGCCACTTGGGTAAATGTATTCAAGATTCCTGAAGAACTCTGAATAAAAAGTGACTATGGCAGATGTTTTCTCATGGATTGAAACATGCAAAAACATGTATCAAAACTTTCAAGTGGCATACAATGTTTTTACTAAAGTTGTGACAAACTTCCGAGATCAGAGATGTCAATTAAAAGAGGAGGCTGATTTTCTCATGAACAGTCGTGTGAAGAATATTGAAGAAACAGTATCGACTCAAACCGAAAACAGTCTAACAGGTATCACCCTCTTGTTTTTCTCTGAAATGTTTTTATGCAAGCCAGCTTCCTCTCTTAACCTTGACTATAATGGTAGCTTAGAATCAGCAACTCCCTGGAATCAGGGGATGGGGACTCAAGCTTGATTGGTAGTTTTACTGAATGTATGTTTTTTCATCATCATAGGCATACCTGTAATATTTTCTCCAGTTATTGTAGTATAGTCACGTACATTAGAAACCATGACCATTCATCTGCCTGGTATTGTCTCTAGATACAGTCTGAGTTGCAAAGTTCATATGGGAGGGGGTGAGAGGGCAAGGAATACCTTCTGCATTTTGAGGAATAGCATTTTACCTGTGCATGAAAATCTAAAAGTTCTGTAATTCTGCTTGACTTTGTTTCTGAACTCTATTACTCCAATTTATGGAGTACAGACACTGAAACAAATAGGTACTCTCAAAACAAGTTGACTTTTCTTGCTCCATCACATCCAGTTATCATCATAAAAGTTTCTAGGATCCAGCATGTTCACAAGTTACCAACACCTTCCAAATTTGCAACTTACTGCTTAAATGAATGCCAGGAATTTACTTATCTACAGAATAATTAAACAAACCACCTTCTTCACTCTTTTCCTGCCCCCACCCTCCTTTGCTCAGAGAATGGTGAATTCTGTTTTTTTGTGGTCTGCTGAGTGGACAAACAAGTGAGATTTGGAATTAGTAAAATGCTTTATTCTTTTGACAGAAGCATTCTGCATTACTTCCTTTTTTACCCCACTCAGTATTGTCTCCAGCCCCACAAAGACATCATCTTTCCTGTACCTTGAGTTCTCTATTTCTTCTTGTTGGAATGCCTCTCCAGCAGAGGAACATTTTGGTCCAGTTTTTTGCTTCTAGAAGTCTATATGGTAAAACTCTATATTGTAAATTGGCCAATTGGAATGAAATATAAATGTCTAATTTATGTAACAATGCTTATTACCAGTGCACAATAACAATGCTAGCATCATGAAGTTTTAAAGAGCAGAAACTGTGAGGCTTTACACCTACTTTTAAAGGTCTCTTCATGTTTGCTGTGTTGTCAACTTTTTTAACCTTTTATTTTATAGTAAATGTACCCCTGAAATTGGTGTGTGTTTTTTGTACTCCTTAAAATGTTTTCTCATTTTTACAGAACTAAAAAAGCACCTACAAGAGATTGGGAAAGTGTTTGAAGAGACGGTGGCTTTCTTAGAGGAAGTCAAGGAGACTCAATCTGGTACTGTGACAACGTTTTTGCTCACCCTTCTTGGCCGATATCGCAGTTATCAACAGAGATTCAAACACTTGACAGAAAAACTAAATGATCTGGGGAAGAAGTTGGATCAGTTGCTAACAGTAAGTTTTAAGGGCAAGAAAAGTTGTCCAAACTGATTTTGAAGCAACAGCTAAATCTTCAAATCTTCTTTTTCTTCAAATTATTCTCCATAAGTTGTAGGACTTCAATATTGCAAATCTAAAGAAAAATTTCACATTTGAGGAGAAGAAATATTGTCAGATGACTCTCAAGAGCTAATCATAAAACAGTGCAGTTATACTTTACTCACTCAAAATGAAGTGACTGCATTCAATGCAAGGCAAAACTCATATAATAATTGTGGCAGTTTGTCATGCACACAATTCTGTAGAAATGTTGATACCCCAAGGACCCTGGGAACATAGAAACCATGGAAATACTGAACCCTAGGAACAAGGATTCTGACTAACATACCACTGGTGCTATTGAAATGTACTACAGAGTGATACTGAAGTGGTGAGTGGATGACTTCACAGAAAAAATACTATTGAAGGAAAAAGACCCCTGAATTAGGCCCATCACTTAGAAGCAATTAGCTGGGTACAGACCAGTGAACAGTGACTCACCAGACTTTCCTTTAGGGGATGGGGTGGCTGAAGGAGACAAGTGTTCAGTTGCTCTAGCAAGAAGAAATGACTCTATATAAGTGGAGTGCCTCCATTGGTTGGCGGAGAGGGTTCAGAAATTTTTTAAAAATGGCAACCCCATAGATAGCCGGAAATGGCATTTGCCAGGCTTGTAGACAGAATCTAAGCAGTCAATATTTTGAGCTTTCATTTGCAATAATATTTTCACTTCAGAAATAAAAATAATCAATTGTAAAATGGTGAGAAAATTAACAGATATGAAATGTAGCAATGCCATTATGCAGCTATAATCAATGAGAAATGAGCTTGCAATTGTATGCAAGATCACCATATAAATAAACATTGAAAGTGTATCTTCCATGAAAAACTGTCAACAATTGTAAGCTGCATTTTACATTTCTCTGCCACAATTATTTGTGAGATTGTAGAATACAGAAATTTTTTTGGCAAAACCGCATCTCAGATTGCAGGAAATGACACTTATTAGTCTCCCTTTATACTAGAAGTACTTTCAAGGCTTGATTTTGAAGTTTTTGTCTTAACCTCACTTTGCCAAATATATTGTTTTATTTTTGAATTTCATTGGGAGGCGAGAAAGTGGGGGAGGACAAGGAATTTGACTGGGGGATCTTGCCCCCCATGCTGGTTATGCCAGTGCCAATGAGGAATCATTCAATGGTACATAATATTCAAAACCAAGTTTTACTTTTGCCCAGAGTTGGGGCAAAGGCATTTGGTAACGCTTGAGATGGTTCCAGCTATGCGTCCTTTATTGTTGAAAGCTGCAGTCAAAATACACAGATTTATCCTCAAAATTTGGGGAACATTTTCAAGATTAGCAAAACTTCCTGAACCTCCTGAGCCTAATTTGGCTCCCTGATAATAGCTGTCGGGACTTGCCAAAGAAATATGACCAAAAACTTTTGCCAGGTTAGATTTCTTTGAAGGCCGGGCCATGCAACTTTATAGATGTGGATATAAGTAAGAGACTGCCATTACCACCTATACCAAACATAGAGGAATATATTCTTAGCTGTTTCTTTTTTATCTGTATAAGTAAGAGACTGCCATTACCACCTATACCAAACATAGAGGAATATATTCTTAGCTGTTTCTTTTTTATCTGTATAAGTTACACTACAAGTAATTATAACTTCCACACATACATTCCAGACATATTGTGAGAGTAGGGCATTGTGAGGGGAGATGTTGTGTTTGCCCAAATGTCCCCCCTTTGAGGAAGTCATGATAAGTTTAGTGGCCTAGATTTCTTAATGATGTGCGTGCTCTTTGGAGATTCTTTTGGAAAAATTGATCCACATGGCTTGGTCAAAGACACACACACCTCTTTCTTCCCATACACAAGAAAACAGTTGAAACCATGCATATTACTCTGGAGGAGTGTTCACCTTGCAATGCAGATCTTGGGCAATAACAAATAGGCATTTGACACAAAATCCAAAATGGCTTTTTTTCTCTCTTTAATACAATTGGACACAAATTTAGGGCCTTACAAAATATCAAAAGATCTTAGTCTTTCCCTCAATGTTTACTTGGAATTTACATTATTTATTTATATTTGTCACAGGTAATGTTTTTAATGATCTTTTAATACAGGATGTCATTCCCAAGGTTCTTGACCTCTCAAAACAGCTGCTAGCACAAATGAAAGATGTGCAAAGAGGTACTGTATGAAAGAAAGTTTTCACAGTAACTTTGTTTCATAAAGCAGACCTGCCATAGCTATGTGAATTCATAATTATACAATTAGCATGGTCAGGGTAAATAATTTCACATGAACTAATTTCCATACTTTAGCTCCCAGCGACAAGTTGACTCCCCCTGTGGGCCGGGGGTTGCAGCATATTCCCATATGGTGTTTCCTGTCCATGGTTAGAGGCAACAAAAGTGAATGAATAGTACTTGCACAGTATTTCAACTGTATTTGAAACCAGCCCTGAACTGAGTGAATGGTGTTTGAAGCCATATTTAAAATTAACCTGTTAATCTAGTTGCCATTATAACACATTCAAATTGGTGTGTCATATACTCATCTATCCTAACTAACCTTCATGCATTAACAACAAAATTGTTATGTCTGCACAGGATAGAGAGCTTATGCACAATACTCTGAACATATTTAAGGATTTATAATTATCTCTCATCATTCTGTACGTGCAGTATCAATGTATACACTAGGGCTGCCACGATATCGCGATATCGTCGATACAGTTTTGCCCCGACGATATGGACCAATGTTTTGTCAAGATGTGATATGGCAACAAATCAAATAAATGACTAAACCACTGTGAAATCCCCTTTTTTGATTCCTTGCCAAAGGCAGGCAAGGAATCTATGCGATGGTGATGTCGTGTGTGTGTGTGTGTGTGTGTGTGTGTGTGTGTGTGTGTGACGCCTGCTTGTAAACATGATATCTCAAGAACGGTAACCCCCAGGGATCTCAAACTTGGCATGTAGATTGTCCACATTGAGTAGATGGTCCCTATTTTTTTTGGTAGAGGTCAAATGTCATTTGGGGTCACCAGAGGTCAAAATGTAAATACCTTGGAAATTGCTTGTAAACACGATATCTCCAGAAGGAAAAATGTGAGCAATCTCATACTTACCTTGCTGATTGTCCATATTAAGTAGATGGTCCCTATTTTTTTTGATGGAGGTCAAAGGTCATTTGGGGTCACCAGAGGGAAAAAGGTCAAAACCTTGTAAACACTGTATCTCAAGAAGGGTATACGTGAGGGATCTCATACATAGCAGGTGGATTGCCCATATTAAGTAGATGATCACAATTATTTTTGGTGGAGGTCAAAGGTCATTTGGGGTCATCAGAGATGAAAAGCTCAAAAACTTGTAAACACCATATGTCAAGAAAGGTAACTGCCAGGAATCTCATATTTACTAAGTGGATTGTCCATACTGAGTAGATGACCCCTATTGTTTTTATTGGATGTCAAAGGTCATTTGGGGTCATCAGAGTTCAAAACATCTAAACCTTGCAAACACTATATCTCAAAAGAGTATATAACTGTTGAAGTTAATATCCATGAGCGGTTAGGGTGAAAGGGTAAGAATAATTTGGCATGTGTAATGTAATAGGCATAGGGTATATAATTTTTTTGGAACAGTTTATTAACTTCACTATGTAAATTCTGTAGTGAGGTAATTTTGAAAATGCATTTGTAAAGTACTGAAGCAAACTCATAGGAAGAAGGTCTAAGGTGCACAAAAAGGCACATCACATGGTAGTTACTGTACAGTATGTTGATTCTGGCATGAAATTGTGCCCTGTTATTACATTAAGTTCCAAGTATTAATACATGAAAAAGTGGGCAGAGCAAAATATAAAATCTTAAAAGGCAAAATCTGCTCATCAGGCTGGCATACATGCTTCAATGCTCATGGGTATGCTGATTTTGCAGCCACAAGTAAATAGATTTTCATGAAACTGATGTGGAACATGTGAGTTTAAACAGTCTGTATATAAGGGTCATTTAGGGACATAGTCTGAAAATATTAGAAGATGCTTCTGTGTACACTAAGTAGATGACTGATATGGAACTTCAAAAGTATAAACTTTGAACAGAGAGTACTCTGTGTGATGCACAAGAATCTCTTTTATAACATACCTACATTGCTCTTTCAATAACCTTAAAGAAAACCTGAAGAAAACATTAAATTTAGTGGCAAAAAGTGCTAATATTTGACAAACCTTGTGCCTACTGTCCTCATGAGGACATGTGCATGCAAGCATGCATTAATTGGAAGTGGGAATTGATTAATTAGATATACCACAGTTAGTTAGTTTTACAAAAAAGAACCTAATTTACACTGATCATTTGGTATCAAATACCCTTCAGCGCACATGAACTGTCATTGCCTAATAGAGTGAATCAAATTGTGACTGACCCATTCTTTGCCATTTGGTCACAGTTATCTTGCCCAATTTTTCACAGTTGACTGCCAGTTATCCCCACAGTGTCCTGAAGGATTACCTCATACAAACATACAGCTCAATTGACTTAAGCTTTTTACTGTAAAAGTGGTGTTAATTGACTCTTATAAACCCTCTGAAGAAAGCTTATTTTTATCTCAGTACATAACCATGACAGCCCATTGTTTGTATATACTCCTATTTCCTGCCATTCCCTGCAGGCATTCAGTACTCTTTTTGTGGTCAAAATGTCAGACTTCCATGAAAGTCACACCTCTGCTAAATCCAGCATAAAATAACTGTCCACATTATCTTGTCTCATCTGACCACAAATAAAAGTTGTTTGCCTAGCCATTGTCTGGAGATGGAGAAGTTCATGTACACTGATCAAGTTTCTAAACTGAAAGTCATCTTAGAAATACTGTAGATTGACACCCTTCAGAAATTAGTGTCCTTTACATAGAAGCTGGTGGAATTGAACAAAAAGTGTTTGTATAAGGAATTTTGTTGAACAAACTCAAAACATTGGTGTCTGTCTAGATTGGTGTTTCTGCTTTACAGTTTCAATATGCTCTGCAGTGATTATTTGTCACTTAGTTTCATTCTAGAATTTGTTTTAAATTTTTGATAGCATAAAATGTATCAGCATACTACTTGCCTTATCTCTGCTTATATCTGGATAACTGCACCAAAAAAGTAACCCCTGTGGGAAGGATTATGTAGCTATGTCAAATATCATCATCGAGTGGGAATTCTTGTCTCACATTTCATTTTTATCCATGTCACTATCCCCCCCCCCCCCCCCAAAAAAAAAGAGGGTACCATAAAGCTTAATGCATAGAACCATTGCTTCAAGATTACCCTTTATGACACTTTTCAAAAGTATTAAGATTTTATTTTGCATTGCTGCTGTCATTTAAAAGTAGTTCAGGTAATAAGAGCAAGCATAATGTTGTATACTGTGTATCAAACAAGGAAAACTTGTACTGTATGTTATGCTGTACCTACAGTATAAGTAGACAAAGGCGAATTAAAAGTCTTGTTAAATTATGGATTAATAGGGATACCTGCTTTTGTTAATTTGCAAAGGATACCATAGACAATGGGTGGGGCATTTCCCCCATAAAGCAAAAATTGCTGTCAGTAATAGCCAAGGTTACACATCTCTATTCAGATGTCTCTTTAGGCTTGGTCTCACATACCCCCCAACACCCAGTGTTAACTCGTGTTTACAATCAGACAAAACCACAGGCTAACCCCGTGTTTTCCAGTCTGTGTTCTCACGTACCCAGTGTTTCGTTGATTGGATAGTGTTACTGTAGTAACGAGACCAAATATTTCACACACACCGATTACAGCAAAATGTAAGAAAATACCTGTCATCAGTGCTATAAATACCTGTGACCTTGCTTGATTAAAACAAACACGATGTTTAAAACTGCTTAACCCTGCGATTTGAGGTGGATTGAAATTTAAACACCGACCCCGCGTTAACCCGTGTTCCCACGTTACTCGAGCGAGAGGTAATACAGTGTTACCTCGAGCGCCGGGTATGTGAGAACAAAGTATTTGATCCAATGCTTGTAGGAGAGTGTGTCGATGAGGGCTTGTTTAAACACTAACCCCAATGCAGACTTTTCGAAACATAGAGGCATCGGAACATAGAGACTTCAGAATGGAGAGCTGTCCCCATTGACCAAACTTTTGATAAAAATGGTTTCAAAATACCGCTTTATCAAGTAATGAGACAGTTTTCTGTAATATTAAAGCTGTGTGAGAAATTCCTCTTGTGTGTGGAGATCAAAGGTTTGAGGTGACAGTCAGATCAAACTTTGTAGACATAATATTTTTAGGGGGATAACTGTGAGGGATCTCATACCATGGTGGAAGTACTTCCATACTCATTCTGTACTAAGCTTAATTTTGAATTACTCATGTTGATGGACGTGTTGGTAAGGTGATCACTCTTGTTTTTAAGGGGTCAAAAGGTCATTTTGGGTCACATGAGGTCAAAAAGTTAGGACCCTACTAGTATTATATCTCAATTAAGTAGGATAATTGTATGGGATCTCATGCATGTCATGTTTGTTTCCATGTTTGCTATGATATATTATACGGCAAGGAATCACTAAGCCTGTTGGCTTTCTAGTTTATTGTCTTAAGTCAGTAACCTAATATGATCATAATTTATGATGTTATAAGAAATGAAAAACTGCACTTAACCCACCACAAGAAAACATGATATAAAATCGGAAGCTGTTTCAAAATGCATGCAATGAATACTGTAACAGCTCACATACGTTCCAGACTTGTGAAGAGTTCTGCACAATCAATATTGCTACATGCACGCATAATCAATCTCCCCTCACTTTTGGTATGTAGTCAGTAGTGGCTGCATGCAATAAACAGCTGTTTTGCTTCCTTGACGCTGATGGAAAATGTTAAGACTAATGCGCGATTATCGCGATATCGTCGCGGAAATGCTGGCAACATCGATAAATGAAAAATGGTTATCGTGGCAGCCCTAGTATACACCATGACATGATCTTTCTAACGTACTGTACTGGTATGTAAAATAGAGTTTAAAACAAAGTAGTTTGTTTGAACTTTGACCTCTTTCTTTCTGCATATGACCTCAAAGATTATGACCTACATGCAATGTGTTCATGTTAAGAGGCTGGATGCACAAATGACTTTGAAAGAACTTTTCCATCTCACTGCAACTGGTATGTTTTAATCTAAAGTGATGAATAGATTTCACCCTGCAAATGTTACTCCCCCTCTTCAAGGTAAGACTGAGGACAAAATATGCAGGTATTAAATATCATAATGGTATTATCACATCTAATAGAATAACTTAGATCTGCAGAATGTTTCTGTGTCTTTAGCAGAATAATACCTTTTCATCATGCGTCTCTTCTCTTATAAGATATGAAGGAGATGAGGAAACTTCTTGAGAAGGAGAAGATGGATCAAATTACCAGCGCCCCTCTCTTTCCACGTATGTGCAAAATTGAATATAATTTAAATAATTTTAAGCATATATCACAAGACAAGTTAAAGAATTATAGGAGACTTCAAGTCATGAGTGGTCTTCATTTTCCAAAAATAAATGACCTTAAAGGCATATTTTCATCATCCCAAACAGTTCCAATTCTCCCAACTTACTTACTTCTAGCCCCTCCCACATTTATCTAAAACTCATCTTTATCCAGACACAATCCTTGTTTATTGCTTCATGGCTTGTCCCAGTGGCCATACAAGTCCATAATGTGTAATCAAGACACTCTCAGTGCCCATGCTGTGTAATTTAGCTATGATGCATTGTTTGAATGTGATGCCAATCAAAGAGCTGTACCAATTGAGAGTTTTGATATATGTATACTGGAACTGTAGTTTAGGGTGATGAATGACTGCCTATAAGTATCTACAAATGTGGGAGAAGCTGCTTATGACTTCGATGTACAACTTTTTCAATGCATGGCGACTTAATAACAAAAAATTTTGATCAAATTTGATTTCTTTAATAAGGGCAGCTCAGATGGTAAAACAGTAGATTTTTCTTGGATGATAGACCCCATGCACATGCACCTGATTTAATAATTGGCCTGAAATTTCCTGTTGCTGAGCTTCATCTCTTTACTGTAAATGTCACTGTGCTGCATTCCACTCAACTAAAGTATCATGAAAGCAGACCAAATTCATATTTTTTTTAAAATTCCAGAAGTTTTATGAATATGTTAACTTAAAGGCCCAGTTCTCTCACCCCAAACAGTACCAATTTCTTTAACCTTCTTACTTAAGCCCCTCCCACAGTTGTCTGAAATTCATGCTCATCCAGATACAATCTCACTTTATTGCTTCAAGGTGAGTAAAGAAAAACTCAATTTATATAATCAAAACACTCTCAATACCGTTCATGCTGTGCAATGTAAGCTTTGGTACTCTGCATTGTTTGAATTAGCTGTCAATCAAAGAGCTGAGCCAATTGGGAATTTTGGTACCCATGTACCAAAATTGTAGTTTGGGGTGAGAGGTTTGGCCCTTTAATTTCTCCAGAAAGAAGTTGAGAATGTAGTATTTGCCTATAGCCTGTAGCAATATGCCATCATGTTTTTTTTTCCACAGACCGGATTGCATTGCTTTCATTGCCAGGTGTCCCTCCTAACGAGACTTTATGCAACAAATTTTCTGAACTAGAAAATATGCTGGGTAAGACAATGGAGCAGAATGAATAATGTAAACTGAGCTGGGAGAAAAAGGGTTGCACCATTTTACAGGTGGTGGAAAGGTGTTCTTATTTCTAGCAAAGAATGGTCATAGTATCGTTTTATACCATATGTTCCTCTAGACAAAACTTCATTGGTTTCCGTACCAACTTCTTCACAGAATTTTCCATCCATACAAACTCCTACTTATACAAAGTTAAGATTTCAAATTCAAACAAATGTAGCTTTTGCTGTTATGTCCGAGATATTTGGCATTCTATGCAAACTTTTTTTGACAGGGGTTGTGTGAATGTTGATCTTTTATATCCACAGATTGTTTTATATGGAGGTGACTTTGCCCTGGTTTTAAATTTAGTTCTCATCTTAGTTAAAAATTATATATTCAATTTTAAAGGGCAAAATGTCCTCTTTAGTGTAGCCAGTCTCTAAAATTTTTTGAGGAAGTATGTTAGTTTAGTTGGGAATATATTTTTTATTGAAAATATAAATTTTGATGTTTGGATGAGATATTTGTTCCCTCGGTTAAAAAAATTTTGATCCTTGCCGAGTGCCAAAAGCAGGCAAGGAATCTGTGTGATGGTTATGTTGTGTGTGTGTGTGTGTGTGTGTGTGTGCATGCACCTGTAAACAATGCCTGAGCAGGTGCAGACTGCGAATGATCGAGAGCTCAAGCCTTGCACATCTTTCCACACTCAAGCCTTGCATGTCTTTCCTCACTCACGCAGAGATTGTAACTGGCCTAGCTACTGGAAAATTTGGGCACTGCAATGCTCTGTCTCGTGATATGCAAGAGCCCACCCTCCCTCATGGCATTCACGTGCTGCATGACTAAAAACGCTAAGGAGAAATTCCAACGATTTCCTTATTATGGGGAACTGTTCTCTGTACCCTGTAAAGCAGTATGGGTACGTACCTACAGTGTGAATTAGCCAATTGATTTTCGTTTGTGTGCCTGTAAACAGTGCCTCAGGGGGTACAGGCCACTCACGAGAGCTCAAGCCTTGCATGTCTTTCTTGGCTCATGCAGAGCTTATAACTGGTCTAGCTACCCTAGAATTCGGACATTGCAATGAGTTCTGTCACGTATGTGATATGCAAGAGGTGGCCCATGCTCACGGTATTCACATGCTGCATGACTTAACTGCCGAAAGGGTAATTCTGATGATTTCCTAATGGGGAACTGTTCTCTGTACCCTGTAAGGCTTTGAGTATGAGTGTGCGCTGTGTGTGTGTGTGTGTGCGTGTGTAAATGTGACGTTTTTGCTTAAACACTATACCTTGAGAAGAGTAAGTGTGACTAATCTCATACTTCATACTCTGAAGGTAAGAAGCTTGAACAGATTCCATACTTGGTAAGTGGATGCATTAACCCCGTAAGCAAAATCTGTCAGTCTGCTGGTGGCCATCATGGCCCACGGACAGCTGTCAGAGACCTGCTAGCTTGACTCAGAAGTGCATGATGGGAAGGCAGTTTTGAACCAACCAGCGTCATGCCCATTAGTGGAACATCAGCGAGCCACTGGACATTTCTCCGACATACTGCCAAAGTGCCGACCAAATTTTGCTATCAATTTTACTAAGGGAGAGAGCCTATATGGTTTTGGTAGAGGTCAAAGTTCATTTGGGGTCACCAGTGGACAGAGTCTAAAAATTCTTGCTTGCTCCATATCTGATGGTGGGAAGTGTAGATAGATTTCATGCAGGTATGCATATCGCGGATGCATTACGGTCAGGAATAGAATACAGTCATGTTTTTGTTGGAGTCCAAATGTCAAGCGGCAAGCTTAAGGGATATCACTAAGCCTTTTGGCTTTCTGGTTAATTTTTAATTAAAGTGATTAATTTTGATGTTCTCCACTTCTGATGATAAATTAGTAAAAATTTGTGCTTAATTTGTACTGTGATAAATTCAAATGAAAAAAATGTGTGTTGAGTGAGAGGGGAAGGGGGCTACAAAGCTCTTTTGTACATTGTTTCAAAGTAACATGCTACTGCATGGAAAACTTTAAATCACTGAAAATGAGGCATCACCCCAAGAAAAATGGTATCCAATATGTAATTAACACATATATATAAGACTGACAGTTAAATATTTAACTTGCAATTTATTGACTTTACCAGAGGACTGTTATTATAATTAAGATGTGGTTATCTTGTAAACATGGTATCTTTAAGCTGTGTTTTATCTCAATATAGGCATTATTATTGTTTTGAGCACAAAACATAATCCTAAACAAAAAGGTGAACAAAATATCTTCCAAGTGTAATGTAAAGTGGTTTTGTCACTAGTTTCACCAGGCTGTCTAAAGTGATCGAACTGGGGGCACAACATTCTGCTTGTTGCATGGGAACACCAAAATTACTGAGCTTTACATTAAGTACAAAGCATTTGACTATTTCCAACACGGTATTGGATGTGCAATAAGCAAGTCACAGAAATGGTGAGGGCTAGCTTTGTGGGGAAATGGATTTTGCCATTTTTCTGAATAATGGACAATTGTAGGCAATGTATTTTTTCTTATTACACATTTGTCTACTTTGATATGTAATTGTACATTCTTTCTTTCTTTCTTTCTTTTCTTTTGTTTTGATAGATAAAATTGAATTGGAAGTGAAAAGTGCTATTGAGGGGGATCTGAAATCCATCAACTACTAATTTTCGTGTAAGTTGTTTTACTTTGTTAGAACTGACAGGAACTTAATTCAGAAGGAATCCTTGAGAGGTCCACTTGGTTTTCAAAGAGAATGAAACAGAAGAGCGATTGAAGGAATCAAAAGGAATTGCAACTTTGGTTTATTTCAGGCCCGTTAGTAGAATACTATTCATCATTGATGTATATAGATCTGGAAATAGAAAAATACACACTAAAAATGTCTGTGCAAAAAATGCAATTGTTCATCAATGGTTTTTCACTTTCGTTTGGACAACCAATAATTTTTCAACAAGTGGAATTTCCCCTGAGTTTGTCCAATGTCCAGACTTGCAAGGTATACCTCTATGAAACTCAGTATGTGTTACGTAGTTTGATGAGCAGTTCATGCAAAGAAAGGAGAAATGATGATTTGTTTTTGTGGTAATAGGAACTGTGTTACATGCCTCAAGAGTGTGCACAGTAGGGCTAAGACGTACATTTCCAGTTCTCTCTTTGCCTGCCACCTGCCTCCCAGGAAGCCGAGCCTGGCACTTCTACATTCCTCACATTCCAAGACAGACCTCTTGTTATAGAAATTATTGTGCAGTCTGGTAAAGTAGTGTATGTTTTTGAGACTCATGACTTAATATCCTTGGTTTGCTCGCATATTAGGCAAGTCACAACTTACTGAGTGGCTGGAAATTCAATTTGATTGCTGAATTTGTGTTCTTGCGGCAGTAGTTTTAACATTAGGGGAGTACAAGTTGATGTAGAGGGTCCCCCAAAGTATTATTAAGCCAATGATCCGTCTAACTGAGAGCACATGGCCCGTTTCCATTGTTCCTGCACTCCCCCCGTAAAACCTGTTAAGAGTAAGTCACGTTGTGGGTGCGAGGCGAGAGTGGTTGACTTCAATCCCCAGTTTTGGCAGAGAGAAGGCTGTTCAGTCCTGGCCGCAATACCCCAAGGTCCAAGGACAGACATACAATGTTTTGGTGTGTAATATTTCCTCAAAGTACTGTAGTGTTCCAAGGCTTTTTTCTTCCTGTTTTCTTCTCGTGTTTTCTTGCTGAGTTTTCCTGTATGTTTCGCGGTATATCTTACTTAATTGGGACAAAATAAAGTTGGTAGAGCTTAAGAACGCTTAATGTCTGTTGTCTTTTAATGGGTGTGCATCCCATCCAAAGGTTGCCCCTTCTAAACTAGGCCACTATACAACATTTTGGCTAGTGGTGACTACGTCCATCACACCTTGATCCTGGAGGGATCTCTATTTAGAACAGCAGTTGGCAATGGATGAACATGGATTATAATGTGTAAATCCAGTGCCATATAAACGTGCTGTTAATAGATTAGATCAATGTAGATCAATTCTCTGCCATAATCTGTAGTATCTCTTCTTTTCATCTAGTCTAGAATGGAGCCATACGTGACAGACCAGTGATGTAAAAGGTCTGAGCACATTGTCGTTCAGTGAATGTGAAAGCTTCTTTGGGAAGCAGTTTATTGTTTGGTTTTGCTGAGTGGGCCTTTGCCAGAGGTTGGGAGGACTTAAAAACTGGTTTTCTAGCTGTCATGATCATCTTTTAGCTTTGCCATCTAGTAATGGTGTTTATGTCATGTTTCTAGCCCTCGTTGTGTAGCAAAACATCATCATAGTAGAACTGCATGGTCAAGAGGTTAGAGTGGTCAAGTGGTCAAGAGTGTCTGACTAAGCTTTCAGGCAGGATATCTGGAGTTTGACTCCTGGCCGGGTCACACCCAAGACTTTAAAAATGGAGCTACTTCTGTTCTGCTTGGTGCTCAGCATAAGCAATGGAGTAGACCGATAACAAGCCAGTGTGCCACAACTGAAAAAGGGTTGTGACTGGCCAGAATTAGAGCAAAAACTGAGCTGTAAAACATTATCTAACTAACTTTATACTATGAAAAGAAATTACAGAACCTAATTAGAACAGTGACTGGATTGGAGAATAGTTAGACTGATTCATAGAGACACTATGATAGTAATATCATACAGTTAAGAATAACAGACTGTTTTATAGCAGAATCCGATTAGCGCTTGTTTTTAGGGACTGTAGGCCTCCATTAGTGGGGTCCATCAGCCCAAAATCTTCTTAATTTATTGTTTTTGTTGAATTTCAAACGGTCATATTTAGTGAAATTGGAGAAATTAAGAAATAAATTTGTTTACAACCATCCATGATAGAGTTCTTTTCAGTTGAAATAAAGCACTTTATACTTATGAAACCCATATCTCAATTAAAAAGTAAAGGTTCGAGTACCCCCCCCCCCCCCCCCAAAAAAAAAGGAAAAAAAGCAAGGGAAAAAAATTCCTTAATGTTAGGGGTCTAGCTACTGTACCATCTCCGTACTGTTTCCAACCTATCTTTATATATGCTTATTTCTGTCACTTATTTCTAAATTTGTATGATTTATAACCTCAAGCAAGTGATAAAATGAATAAACATGTGCAGTAATTCATATAAAATGCAAGATATTCTGTCCTTTATCCTGTTTTTCCTGTCAAATGTGTTTTTGTCTTTTTATTGCTTATGGTATGAGGTGGTTTCAGGGCTTACTATTTACAATTATAGAGCAATCTGAATCATGTTTATCTAGTAAAGGTTACTTGAAAGCTGCATGTATTGCCATCTCAGACCGGCATTGGCAGTTAAGTTTAACATACAGAAACTGTATAAAATTGATATAAAAGCTGCAGATTACGCATGAACAAAGTCACAAGCTCAGGAAGTTGCAGTTCTTTGTGTGTAATTGTAACTTATTCTTAGTGTACAATTAATAAATCTAAAAATTAAAAATTACATTTTACATTGTTGAAAAGCCTATTCAAATGGTATAACTGTTCATCTTTATGAGATATTTATGAGATTAGACTCAAATTTAATGGTAGAGAGAACCAAAATTTGGATATCTTTTACTACTTCAGTAATCAAATGAAATTGACACCTACCGATTTACTGAGCTTTTGAGAAAAGCGGCTAATGGAGACTTACCAGTGGCGAACGCAGGATTTCTCTGAAGGGGGGCATGCAGTGTGTTCAGTGATCGCTGGCCTGAGGAAAGGGTCTCAGGGGAGGGGATGCCCCCTCCCCTCCTAAAATTTTTGGCGTTTTTCAAGGAGCCTAGATGCAGAATGGTGCAATATTTTCGACTGTGACAGGAATGGTGTTCAAAGTTTAATCGTGGTGGTCCATGAGGATAAAACTGAAACTTCTGTGTCTCTACATGCAGACTTATTCCATTTACGTTGCCTTTCGAAGTAAAACTTTTCATTAAATTTGCATCCCTTTAGGAGTCTAAATAAAAGAGCATCGATCGGTATAGGCGAACACGAGCATTTTAGTTTGAGGTTTTTTCTTGGCCACAAAACGTTATGCTGCCATAAAGATGATCTAAGCGGAGCGCCGTCATTGTTTGGCGCGCAACGTAGAGAAAATTTTGAAAGATCAGACCGTCATATGGCCGGAAATAGCATTTTCCTGACTCGTAGGAAGAATCTAAGCAGTTGCTATCTTCGCTTCATTAAATGCTCACTTCAAAATAAGTCACGAAAAACAAAGTGATTAGAAAGTTATTAAAAAAATACTTTGACCCGAAAAGTGCAATTTTGCCCGAAGACTGTCTAAGCGAAGCGCCACCATTAGTTGGTGTGGAACGTAGAGAAAATTTCGAAAATGATCGCGATCCCTCAGATGGCCGAAAATTGCGTTCTCATGCTTGTAAAGGGAAACTATCCATGTTGTCTTTAACTACTTTAGTTTGTAAAAAGAAAAAAAAATAGGAACATGCTAAGTGATCAGAAAATGATTACTTCTACAGTATTATATTAAATGGTCTTGATCCTTTTCGAGAAAACTAAACGACTGAATTGAAAATATGCTAAGCTTTCCTACTGTTTCTTGCTAAATTAAAGATCCGCTGAATTGATGAAATTTGCCGTGACTTCCCCGTCAAACTCCTTTCGGCTTATTATTTTCCCCTAACATCTCTTGCATGATAAATGGCAAACTATTTCTCACCGCAACTGAACATCCTCCGCACCTTGTATCTGTCTTGTGCGTCTATGCCGGCCCGGGAAGGACCATATGGGATGGGCCCTCCCTTTTGATTTTCTACCGGACTTAATATCATACGAGGTTCGTCTGTTTGGATTTGTGTTTTGAGGGAAAGGATGAGCCTGAAATAGTCCCCTTGAATATTCTCATGGATAAGCATTATGCTTATTTTAGTGTATTTGTTATTGTTGATGTGACGAAAGGGGGAGGGGGGGGGTGCCGGCCCGGGAAGGACCATATGGGATGGGCCCCTCCCTTTTGATTTTCTACCGAACTTAATATCATACGAGGTTCGTCTATTTGGATTTGTGTTTTGAGGGAAAGGATGAGCCTGAAATAGTCCCCTTGAATGTTCTCATGGATAAGCATTATGCTTATTTTAGTGTATTTGTTATTGTTGATGCGACGAAAGGGGGAGGGGGGGGGGGCTGAGACCGTATAAAAGCCTTCCCCCTTGGATCCGCGCCTGGGCTGCATTGCCATGCGACTTGTTTTTCAATGTTGTGTCGCAGCCGGGTCGTAGTCTGGTAGTCCTTGTAGTAGAGGCTAGCTTTACTTTCCACTTACTCAGTTCATGATCCTGGGTTGGTGTGAGCAATATTGTGTTGATTTGCAAAGGATGATTGCTTTGTAAATGTAGTGCCTAAAACTTGAACTTAAAAGTGTCTCTTTTTGGTAAGTGTGTTTTGCTTGAAGCTAGTTTTCCTCTTATAGTCGTAAAAGGGCAGGGTTTGTCCTCGATTACTAGAACAAAACTCTCCTCCTCAAATTTTAAAAGAGCAAGGTTTTCTTTGATTACTTGAACAAAATTCTCCCCTACCAGTTCGCCGAAATTTCCCGTAGTGACGGCGCTACGGGCGGGGAAAGAGGGGGATTTCAACCGCTCAGATTTCATCCTTGCCTTTCCCCACTCCCATCCCTCCCCCCAAATGAGGTCAGTGAGGAGTTGGTTTAACAGAAAAAAATAACACACCTCTTCAGAGACTTAGTTTTCCATTAAGAGACTTGCTAAACCTCAGAGCTTCCATGGGCTTTGCCCCCATGGACCCAACCCTCAGGGCTTCGTTCAAGACATTTGGCTTGGTTTCGCGCTGTGTTTGCATTTTTTGCCCCCAAGATTGTCCTTTGACCCAAGTTTGGTAACCCCTTATTTTGGCATTTTGGCGCCGCCACTGTTTGCGGGCTATTATTCTATCATCCCAATCCTCCGTAGGTGCCATGGTCAAAGAATGAAATGGCCATGTTGGACTCCGATTTGAAGCCTTGGTGCATAATCTATTTATGGAAAGGTAACTTACACATAAAGTGACTAAAGAAAACATTCCTAGCGTTTTTCGGGAGGCTCCTTGTACTTCTCAGTGTTATCCTATTAATTTCCTATGAAGGAAACTAATTTTAACTATTGCAAAATTTTGGAGAAGTTCCCGCTACCTGCATCGTGAAGACATCGGCCGGCGTGTTTCCTGAAAAAACGTCAATTTAAAAGATGACCGTGCCATAGACAAAAAAAAAATGGATTTTATGATGTGTTAGTTCGCATTTGTCATTAATTTTGTAAGCAGTCCAATGGTGTCCACAACTTTGTAAGCATCCTACTTTTTAGGTGTTGGTACACCCTTATTTCCCTCAAAGGAATATCACTGATTTCAATACCAACACTTTAAATATGAAAGGGGGAAATTCACTCCACTGACAAAGAGTGCTCCAAGGTACCAATCTTGCTAACAGTGAATTTCACCAGGAGGGGAGTGAATTCATTCAAAGTTACTCATGGTAAAGCGATATTTCACTCCATGTGTGTGCAGTATTGTTCTCAGAGTGAACTTTCACTACAATTCAGGTAAAATAAACTCATACAGTCATACTTGAAGTGGTCCCTGAGGACACTCCTTTTGGGTTTTGCTCTTTTGCCGTACAACAGGGGCATAGATCTGGTTTGTGGATTGGGGCAAAAATCTCCAAGAGCCACAATCTCGGATCGTGTCCTTGACCAAAATTATCTCTAAACAATCCACTCACACGAACGCGAACGCACACCTACACACGCAGAAACCAGAAAGCCAAAACGCTTAGTGATTACTTGTCATATAATATATCATAGCAAACATTAGTAATTGCTTTTAATACAAGATGTTTGCAGCGCATTGGCGGACTTCAGTTTCAGTTTCATTTATTCTCTATTTCACCTCGAAGAGGTATAAGAGACTTACAAATAGACATAAAGAATATAACAAATGGAAGTGATACAACAAAATGCATCGAATACAAAAAAGAACGGTTTAAAGAACAAAGCAAAAGTAGAGAAAAAAAGGAAAATAATAACAAACATAATGATAGTACCATCTAACACTGCTTTTAACAAACTAAGACTATTCAGACACCAGTCACCTATAGATTTAAGATTACAATTAACCTGAGAATTTATTCATAATTATCTTACAAAACTTAAACAAGTTGGACACGATCTTCATATTTTTACTCTGAAAAAGTTCCTTCAATTTAACAGTTGTGGGCCGTCTTCTAAAATATGGCTTACGTAATAATTTACGTTCTGCGGTAAAGTAAGGGCACTGCAAAATATAGTGGAATTCATCCCCTAGGGCCTCCCCATCACACAAGTCACAGGTTCTTTCATGATAAATAATACCCTCAAATTTACCTGTAACTACCGGTAGCTTACTATTCCCACATCTAAATTTACAGAATGAGTTACCCAGAAAGTGATCAAAATTAAGCAGATAGGGTTCAAATACTAACCTAGTTTTAAATATCCTGTAATTCTTACACTGGGAGTTTGTATTTACTTCAGCAATCCATTCCTGTTCATAAATATCGTTTAAACGTTGATTTAACGCTGCGCTCAACCAGTTACTAGATACTTCTTCACTATTGTTCCATACAAATGACATTCCCTATTTGTCTGATATATCTTTCACTTTAATAATCCAGGGTGAGTTATATACTTTGGTTTCATACATAATTCTAAGAAACTTATAAATTAAATGTGCTAGATTATGACCTATACCAGATGACATGGCACACCAAAATAAGACCATCCTCATTTCAACAGACTTACAGATTTTATGCCGCCCTAGCTCCCCATACACCATACAATTTGGCGTATATTTACTAAGCTTCAGAATTTTCTTACAAAATTTAGTGTGAAAGACTTCAATTTGATTGATATTTTGGAAACCCCATACCTCACATCCATACAAAAGAACCGGAAGGACAAGCTGATCGAACAATTTTATCTGGATATCGGGTGGAAGACAAAGGTTATAGTACTTATGCATCATACTGAACAGAGCTCGTCTACCCTGATTTACTTGTGCATTCACGGCCTTAAAAAATTGTTTTTATAGTTGAACGTGACCCCGAGATAGGTGTAGTCGTCAGCAATTTGTACGTTTTTATCCCCAAATTTAAACGTAGGTTTTTTCCTTATTTTACCCTTTGAAAAATAGCTGTTTTAGTTTTTTTAACGTTAACTTTCATGTGCCAAACATTGCAATAATCATGTACACCATTCAAAGCCTTCTGCAGTTCATTTTCGGATTCAGCCAATACAATAGTATCATCTGCATATAGCAAAGTAAATAATTTAATGAAAACTTCTACTTCATCATTACTGAGAACCTCATTCATAGAACCTGATAAATTATGCAAACCATTATAATAGCGACCAACAAAACGCTCGAAATCGTTTAAAAATATTGTAAAGAGCACAGGGGACAGATTTTCACCCTGTCTGACTCCTACATTACAATGAAAAAAATCAGATTTTTCAGCTTCCGTTACCCTGTTGATGATTACGTAAACCAATCTGTTTTGAATAATTCATACGTAAAAATTGATAATAATATTGTTTATTCAGAAACATTAACACGTACAAAAGCTTATTTTGTAAGGAATTTTTTCGATGAAGAAGGCAAATTGTTGAACTGTCTCCGTTTCATGACGAAGTACAACATCACAGATAGATTTCCATTCACTTTATATTACGGAATTGTTAAAGCTATCCATAGGCTTTGGAAAAATAATGTCAGGCAGGTTGAAAAGCTTAATGATAACATCACTTGTTTTATAAGTTTTATTACAAGTTCTCGCCCGACTAAGATCATGCACGGTACAATTACTTAATTAAGGGTTATGTACAAAGTCCTATAGCCGTTACAGAGTAGGAAAAACGTTTACCAGGTATTACAATTGGAGCAATATATTTTAGTTACCCTTTTTGGCCGTTAGAGACTCAAAAGTTCAATATTTCCAGTTTCGGTATATTCATCGATTAGTAGCAATAAACTCGTTTTTATGCAAAATCAAACAAAGGGAATCCCCACTATGTACTTTCTGTAACATCGATACCGAGATATTAGAGCATTTATTGTGGTGATGTAATATTACCAGTGCCTTTTGGCATGAAATTTTTATGCGTTGTATAGGGTACAATTTTGATTTAAATGGAAGAGGTTATAAGTTTTGGCTTCACAAGTGAGGCAAAGCACCCACTCAACTTCCTTATATTACATGCAAAATATTTTATTTTTAATTGCAAATTAAACAGTAAATAACCCAATGTTTCTATTTTTATTCAAAAATTCAAAATTTTATTAGACGTGGAGTGCTTTATTCTGAGAAAGAACAAGAACAGCGATGCACGTGCATTATTATTTTAAGAAACGTTTTGCTTTCCTTAGGGTAATTTTTTCATGTATGCCTTTCGTGAAAGGCATATTCTGGAGACAAAATTCGTTAACTTCAGAATAAGCAGAAAAATTTTCTCTTTCAGAGGGTGAAAACGACCTCTCAATAGCTTATAGCGTTCGGAAGATACAATTTTTAAAGTATTGGAATTTTTTCATGGGATTTGATGCATCATGGGAAATCTGTGATGTCATCGTGGCACAATAATTTAACACTGAAATCAATTAATTTATAATTATAATGCCGCTGTAGGCAATATTAAGCAAAGTTGTTGGTTGTACTCTATGTTTGGTGAAGGGTAATACTATATCTACAGGAAAAGATATTTAAACATTCCAACAGTATCAAAATTCAAGAACAAACAGGACCTTCAATTATAAAGAACCAGAATGCAAGGCATTCATACTCGCGAATGGAGGCGGTCTTTACCGGTTCTAGCGATATTAATAAAAAGTTGCTTAACTTGCTTAACTCCCAGACGGCAGTAGGTCCCACTTTTAGATTCTTTGGTATGACTCGACCTGGGAATCGAACTCAGGCCTTCCGTGTGTTAGGGGGATGTTCTACCGTTAGACCAAACACGTGAATTTTTTATAATAAAGGTGGTACGTTTGCGCATTTCAGAAAAATGTATCAGTGTTGAAAATTTATACAGGTGAAACATTAGTGATGGGATGTGATGGAAAAAGAAGTGTTTATGATACAAGCCCGAGTTTTAGAAAAGTATATGTGAGTGATAAGTTTATAATGATGTTAAAATTGACTGAATAAAATAAGTAGTGGATGATATTATCTACTAGATCTAGAAAATAGACCTGTTTAGATTGCAGTAGAATTATTTTGTTAGTAATTTCCGGCCGTAGCCAAAACTGTCAGAATTTCACGCATATTATTGGAAGTTCAAAATATCAAAATTTCCTCATAAATGACAATTTCAGTATTTTTAACTTTGTTAGTGTTCTCAGTATTGTTCGATGGCAGTGCTTATTACGGTTCGGCAGTTCCACCGGCGGATCACCTGTGAATCATGCATCGCATGATCACCAACAAAGCAAGCATATGCTTCAAGATTAGAAGAGATGTAACTTAGATATCGTCTTGGCTAATGAGGTTAAAGAGAGAGAGATAACTACGCAGTCTTTTATTTTGCTACTCCTCATCAGAGATCTCTCTTCCCATTCCTACTGTAATTGTCAACAACGAAAAACAGTATAGAATTTCCCACCGGCCTCCTCTTTCTTTGGTTGGATAAGTGCGCAGCTTGTGGTCTTTTCCCTTACAGTACGGTTGCTCAAAGGAACCGTTTTAAATTTGTCTTACAAGATTGCTAAATCTAATTATACCATGCCGTCAAGTACAGCCACCAATGAAAAAATCTAATGTGAGAATATTTACAAAATGCAGAACAAGAAAAAAAAGGGCTTGGGTTGATGTTAACTAAGTTTATTTAGATGCGGTTAAGCATACGGGTATATAGGTCCTGCGCATGGCACATTTGACTTTCAATTGAAACACATCAAAATCTCGACATGGCTTTTTCAAGCCACGGTAGCAATTGATATTATCAACTGTATCATATGTCGTTCGGCTGAACATGTGGTCACCGGCCAAGCAAGCGCCCATTCATAAGGGCGATTCATGTTTCAGTTGAAACGTCTAGGTCAGAAGAAAACTACGCGGTTAACATTGCGCAATTTTTCGCATCCGGGAGACTACGTTTTCATATCCGTTCTCTATTCCTAACCCTCTGCAACGGTCTTCAGTTCTGAACAAAATAAAACATAACTTTATTTTGTCGCTCTTGTTACAGTTATAAGTTGCTTCATTATGAGAAGAAATCCCCCATTCAATGTTTTTCTTAAAACAACGCCTAAACTTATAGGTCAACAGGTTGCTTGGATGTTTCAGACTGTAAGAAAAGAAGGGTAACGACCATGTCATAAAGAACGGCAGTTGACAAAAACTATAGAAAGGGCTTCTGAGAACCCCATACAGTCGTTCCAAGAACCATGTGATTGAAATACCCCTCAAGTAGTATACCTCGACGTGTAATGAAACCAGAGACATCCTTAAATAAATTATCTGCTTTCATGTTTAACGCCTTTTAATTTACAAACACTTACAAAGTAACAAAACCAACAAGGTACAGATTGAAAACACTGTAACAAGTCCATAAAGCGACTGCTATACTTCGCATTCGCTCGTAATAAAAACAAAAGGAATTTGAAGCGATTTTCCCACATTACACAACTTTTTGTGGCTTTGCTGAAAAGAAGAGGTATTTATTAACACAAATAACCAATCTTTAAAGTGAGATATCTTGAGTTAGGAAAATGGTATTGGGATAGGGTTTGAAGGACTTGGTGTGGAATATTTTTCTTTTTCCTACAAGACAGAGGTGAAAACCCACCAGAACATGCCTTGAAGTGTTTAGACAGACAGCTTGATCATTTATGATCCTGATGTTCAATCATACGAACTTCGTTTGATTTAATCCCTATGTATTTACTTATGCGTAAAAGATAATTGTAATTAAATCACAAAATATATGTACAATGTTATAAATTCTTCCTGGAAGACAGTCACGGTACCTTTACTATTTCATGTAATATATATGGTTATTTTCCTCCATGTAATATATAGTGTTAGTCTCCTTTATTGGTGTATTTATGTGAAAGACTACAACATCTATATTGCTGTACTAAGTTGTGTTCTACTGCATAAACTACAAACTATGATTTTATTTGCTATTGTCATTATTTATAGTTTAATAACCATATTGAAACTTTTTTATTTTACTTTCCGTTTTGTGTATGCATTGTAACTGAATGATCATTTAAAAAATGTGATATACTCAATAAAAGAGATGAAAAAAAAAATAGCAAACATGGATGCAAACATGACATGCATGAGATCCCATACAATTTTCCAACTTAATTGAAATATCATACTAGTAAGGTCAAAATTTTTTGACCTCATGTGACCCAAAGTGACCGTTTGACCCCATTTAAAACAATAGTGATCACCTACCAAACACGTCCATCAACATGAGCAATTCAAAACCTAGAAGTACAGTATGAGCGTGGAAGCATTGCCTCCATGGTATGAGATCCCTCAAAGTTATCCCCCTAAAATATGTCTACAAGGTTTGACCTTTTGTCACCCCAAACCTCTGATCTCCACAAACAAGAGGAATTTCTCACACAGCTTCAATATGCCAGAAAACTACGTTTTGTCTCATTACTTGTTAAAGCAATATTTTTTAAACCATTTAAATCAAAAGTTTGGATAATGGGGGCAGCCCTCCGTTCTGAACTTGAAGTCTCTATGTTTCGAAAAGTCTGCATTGAGGTTAGTGTTAAAACAAGCCCTCATCCAAACATGGAAGTGCTACCTCAGAGGTAGTACTTCCATGATCCAAACACTCTCCTACATGCATTGGATCAAAGAGACATCTGAACAGAGATGTGTATCCTTGGCTAATAATTAGTGGCAGCAATTTTTGCTTTATGAGGGAAATGCCCAATGTCTATGGTATCCTTGCAAATTAACAAAAGCTTATATCCCTATTAGTCCATAATTTAACAAGACTTTTAATTTGCCTTTTGTCTACTTATACTGTAGGTACAGCATAACACACAGTACAAGTATTCCTTGTTTGATACACGGTATACAACATTATGCGTGCTCTTATTATCTGAACTACTTTTAAACGCCAGCAGCAATGGAAAAGGTCTTTATACTTTTGAAAATTGTCATTAAGGGCAATATTGAAGAAATGGTTCTAAGCATTAAACTTAATGATATTTGCAGAGATGAGGCAAGTAGTATGCTGGTACATTTTATGCTATTCAAAAATAAGCCTGGGAACAGCTATATTACGAAGATGTTACGGTAGCTCAGCAGTTAAAGTTTTGAGTACAGCTATCACGAAAATGTAAAGGACGGTAGCTGGCGGAGGCCGTTCTATTCAGCCAGTCTAGAACGAGACTCTGCACGTCAGGTCGTTCAGTTGGTCATGTTGAGTTGTCCCTTGGGGACGTAGCTCCTTTTGGGAGTAGAACTCCTTCGGAAGTATTATTTGGTTTTCGCCCCCGGCTCTTTGCCAGAGAGTCGGGGGACTTTTGAAAAAATTGTAGAATGAAACTAAGTGATAAATAATCACTGTAGAGAATATTGAAACTGTAAAGCAGAAACACCAATCTAGATAGACACCAATGTTAAAAGTTGTGTTCAACAAAAGTCCTAATACAAACACACTACTTGTTCAATTCCACCAGCTTCTATGTAAAGGACACTATTTCTGAAGGGTGTCAAGCTACAGTATTTCTAAGATGACCTTCAGTTTAGAAACTTGATCAAGTGTACATGAACTTCTCCATCTCAAAACAATGGCTATAGGCAAACAACTGTTTGTCACGGTTGTCAGATGAGACAAGATAATGTGGACAGTTGTTTTGCTTGATTTAGCAGAGGTGTGACTTCCACGGAGGTCTGGCATTTTGACCACAAATAGAGGACTGAATGTCTGCGGGGAATGGTAGGAAGTAGGAGTATATATATACAAACAATGGGCTGTCATGGTTTTTATGTACTGAGGTAAAAAAATAAGCCTTTTTCAGAGGGTTTATATGAGTCAGACGTACACCACTTATTGTAGTAATAAGCTTAAGTCAAATGAGCTGTATGTTTGTATGAGGTAATCCTTCAGGACACTGTGGGGATAACTGGCAGTCAACTGTGAAAAATTATGCCAAATAACAGCGACATCACCATCGCGTAGATTCCTTGCTTGCCATCGCCAAGGAAACAAAAACATGCATACCCATTTAATCGACACGCAAATACACAAAGCATAGATCGCGCATTATAAATGTAGTATTACTTTGATATAGGATCAAGTTGACAATTTTTTAAAGCCCTAGAGTCATCATCACAGTGTTATATTTTGCTTATTTTTTAAATCTGCCTGAATTATTTGGGGGCAATCATTTGGGGTCACGAGAGGGTAATTGAAAAACATTACGGAGCACTGTCAATGTGAAAAGAAAGCCTTACATTTCAGCGACAAGGAATCACTAAGCCTTTTGGTTTTCTGGTTAGCCTCTTCTAGTTTATTTGTGAGGTCGGGTCGAATGTGGCCAATGCAGTTAGTAAATTGTTGAAGCCTCGGTTTATTTGAGTAATTGATCATAAAATGATTATTTTAAAGTAAAACTGGTGCACAAAACTAGAACTTCACCGTCTTTTTTAACAATAGGCTATAGGCTATTTTCAAGTTCAATGTGCCTCACCACCGTACACTACATGCCACAAAATAGCAAGTACGTATACTGGCGCGCCTACAAGGAACACAAACGCAACTTGTATTGTACAAAGAATCGATTGCAATTGGACGAATCTCTTCCAATTTCATGCCCAGCCGGCCTCATGACTAACTGCTTTAGCTTAAAGTCCTCATGAGATTTGTATTGTTTTAGCTGAAATTTATAAACCTCCGGTTGTCCGCCTAATCTTTATGTTTTGGGGCATTGAAAACTGAAAAATATCCCTATTTTGAAGTCAGGTTGACAGGTCTGAAGTGGTCTTACTCTCGTCACTTGCTGAATCGAAACTGCCTCAAAGTCAAATCGACAATGCAGTGAAACCAAGTAGATTTTGCTCGTTTGCTTTACTTTTCTTGTCTTCCCCGTCTAAACTTTTAATTTATCGCTCTGCTGCAGTTTATAATTATACCAAAAGTTATAATGACGCCCGCACTATAGCCCTATGCTTTTATATACCATACTCGGGTATTACGAGTTTGTTCACCGTGAACAGTGATACAGTACTTCCATGGTAAAACGGGGACAACTATACGGAACTCTTTACTGAGACAGCAAATTTCCTTTTACATATAAAATACGATATGGAATTCGGGAAGCCTATACAACAACGAACTTGATCCTTCAAGAATAGTGCTCCAAACAATAGTATGTGATGGGACTTTCCTGACACGTCGCAAACAATGATACTTTCCTACGTTTCGTGTAGGAAGCATTGTACGGTATCTTTAACTGTACCGCGGAATTTACAACCGGACTTGTCCTGTGTAGTTTTTAGGAACGAACAAAAATATTCACTACAGAGTTCACATTCAGGTCACACATTTGGCTGTTAAGTAGATGTTTGATTCTCTGAAACAGGAAGTGATTGTTACATATATTTTGATGGTTGTTTTTCATTTCGAGTAAGGTTTTCCACTGAAATACCAATTCCTCTACGGCAGTTTGTTACATTGTGTACGTGCAGCATACCACGCAATGAGTGTAGCATATACTTGGTGCATTAACATTAGCCTATAGCTAGTGATGTTAGTTGTAAGCCACCCGTTTGTGTGAATTTCAAGTTTTCTAAACAACTTCAAATAAAAAGTGACTATGGCGGATGTTTTCTCATGGATTGAAACATGCAAAAACATGTATCAAAACTTTCAAGTTGCATACGACATCTTTTCTAAAGTTGTGACAAACTTTCGAGACCAGAGATGTCAATTAAAGGAGGAGGCCGATTTTCTTATGAACAGCCGTGTGAAGAACATTGAAGAAACATTATCGACTCATACCGAAGACAATCTTAAAGGTAACACCTAGTGTTTCTCTCTAACATATTTTATACAAGCGAACCAACTCCCATCATCACCACGTTATTAACCTAGTTTCGAGCCGGGAATAGTTGGGCTCTAAGTTGGTTGGAAGTTTCATTGAATATATATGATTTTATCATCTATAGGCCTACTGTAACTGTAAATATTTTCTGTGGTACATGTTTATAATCACAGACATGTGACCCAATACCGCTTAGACTTAAGAGAAAGCAATGTCCTCTTTACAGTGGGACTGTGACAAAGCACAAAAGGGGGATGCCTATCTCATTTGAAGAAATTACATTTACACATGGACGACGGTATATTCTACTACTGCATGGAACTGAGAGAGTGAGTGGGTGGTTTTGGTAGAGCGCTATGATTGGTTAATTAAAGGTCTGATCCCCTCACCCCAATAAGTTCCAATTTTCGTTACCTACTTGCTTCAGCCCCACCCATGTCTGTCCAAAATCCATCCTCATTCAGAGACAATCTGCAGTTTATTGCTTGATGGGGGGGGGGGGGCAAATTGTAATCAAAACACACTCAGTACGATACGCGCTATGTAATATGAGCTTTGGTAATCTGCATTTTTTTTATTTCTGTGGACTAGGCTACTACAAAAATGTCAAGTAGTTTGGGTGAGACTGAGATTTAGCCCTTTAAAACGAGAACTTATGTTTTTAGTATCGTTCGGAGTATCCTTATTTACTGCAGGGCACGTACTTTGGATACATCCCACCAACAAATAATGTATTTCTTACATAGACGTAATGCTAAATTGAACTTGACCATTTTAACAATTACCCAATGCCTTTTAAAAGTGTCGAACACCCTTCATAAGCCGTCATTTGGCACCCATTTTATTTAAATGACACCTCGCGTACAGACCACGTGAAATTTAGGCTATTGCGAGTTGTGTTTAAAACAGTGTTCGGTCACTAGATTGATCTGTTATTTCTTACCATGTGGGTTTTACTGTTTTCGTATCTTAAAAACAAGCATGCAGGGCCAGGATTGCTTATCGTCACGAACTATTATCTTAGTTTCCTGGAAATCTTAAGTTTAACGCCCGTCATGGTTATCACTGACACCCATTTCCTAGTACTTCTTCCAAAGTATACGGTATTTATGAAACGAGAAAATATCCCCTCCGATTGGTGGTTAAGTGAGGTCTTAACAAGGAAAACGAAAAGAACCGTCAAATTTCACTGTTTTAAGTGCATGCTTTAAATCATGTAGTACATTGTTGCCATTATAAACCACTAAAGAACATTTCAAGGCTTGTTCACATGAGTAGTTTTAAGTCATTTCCAGATCAAGACCTGTTAAGTTCTTAGCCTGTTACAACAATACCGTAATATGTTTAGGCTGTGTCACACGAGCATTTTATTTTATCTGGCTTCTTTACGTTTTAGTCACACTATTTCTGAGGAATGTTTAAAGAGGACGGTGGTCAATCTTTTGAGTATGTATGAACATAATGAGTAACCTGGTCAAGTATGAAAAAAACTGAAAGCAAAGTGTAACTTCCCTGGGGCCAGGGGCAATTGCGTCCAGCAATTTTCTAAGTGTTTACAATTACCATATTTCATGTGTAGGCCATTGGTGTAGCCTAGGTAGGAGGCGTTCTGGGGGTTGAGCTCCATGACCTAAGACTAAAAAACGATGACTGAAAAACCACTATCTTAAGGAAAATATATATAACAGTGGCACATGCAACTACAGTATGTTTTTCTGAATTTTCTTTCATAAATAGGTTTTGATTTCTTGTAAGTTGTAGCCATGCCGACTCTTAACTTTACCATAATGAAGAGAGAAAGAATGAAGACATTCGTTTCTTCTTTTCCATATTACTCCACTGAGTATATATTCTTTAATTTTCCGGTCTGACCTCGACCATCCTCAGAATACAACTGACAATAAAAAGCTAGTTAACAGGTTAAAGTACACTGTGAACTGTAGAAGTACAGCATATAGGTGCACAAGATCGCTGCCAAAAGAAGTGTTCTTCTGAATTTCTCTGAATTTCTAATATTTGGCTAAGGGGTGGGGGATTTTATCCCTACTCTTAGACCATTCCTCAGGCCAAAAATCAGTAAAGTTCCCTTTTTAGTACCTCACTTTTATGCATCATTCTGAGAACATTAACATTCCCGCAACCTCTAAATATGCAAAAGATGATTATGATTATGTTGAATAATTACTTATGTTACAAGGGCTTACCGGTAGACCTACACGTTAACATGGGAGCATCATGATGTTTAAACGTGCAGTAACATTATAACCTTGAGGCTTTGTGCATACTTAAAACTTATCAGTCTTTACTTCTGCCATCTTGTCACCTTTTTACCTGGCTAAGGACGGCGATCTGTTGCAGACATGGGGGGGGGGGGGGGATTTTCACAAAAGACAGATTGATAACCATGTTATGGGGGACACCTGCAAAGGGTTATGTTTGAAGTCTTCATCGAAACATGGTTAGGTAAAGTTAGGTGGAGTTTTACGACCGAGTTTTCAAACAATTGGTTCAAGTCGAGCCAGTCCCGGCCTTTTTTCCAGTTGTATCTCACCATGTGATAACCGGGGGCATCCCAATGTTGGCGCCGTTTTGTCGGAACATCGAGATGTCGGAACATAGAGATGTCGGAACATAGAGATGTCGGAACATTGAGATGTCGAAACATGGAGATGTAAACCATGCGGTAGCCACTTTTTGAGAGAGCCACGTGATATCTCAAGCCTGCTATAGACATCCTATCGGTTTTAATGAGGCTCATGGTGTGTCTATGCAATTTTTCCTCTTTTCGTGAGAATTTCCACCTTTTTTGTAATGAAGAATGGAGCTTTGAGCAGGACATTGAATCAGTTAGATGGTTATTATAATCGTTTTACTTTGAACGGATTTTTAATGATAATGCCAAAAGGTACATTTTGAAACAAATTTGTGGTACGAGTACAAGTTTAAAACGAAGTATCCCTGTGTTCACGTTAGGCGTGTTAGCCTAGTAGTCAAGGAGGCTTCTTCTTGCAACCCCAATTAGTTATGCACGAAAATTAATTTTGAGCATTTCCGTAGCTTTCACTGGAACAGTTTACCGCTGAAAGTTAATGTCAATTAAGACTGTGAGTCCTGCACACGACAAATGCTTAAGCTTTGCAAGACATTTATGTGACATATTGTAAAATTCAGGGCGCAGACTGACTAATTAGTCATGAAAGGATATACGACAAGGAGACTAGTTCTGCTGGTTTTCCGAAAAAATGTCCGGAGCGAAGTATCTTGAGCGGCCCGAAAAAAAAAAAAAAAACGATTTTGCTCCAAAAAAAAAAAATACTGAAAATATTTGACTCAAGTTAATGAAATGGAATAACAGTTCCATCAGTGGCGTAGCTAGGATTTTTTCCAGGGGGGGCAAAGGTATGAAATTTCCCCGAAACTTTTCCCGGTCAATGTGTATGTATTTCATATAAAATATGCAAACTTACAAGTATAACAACATTACCATGTCATTTTGTAATATTACCTGCATTTTAATCTTAAAGTATAACATAGAGCAATCGGAAATAACAAAGTATATTATTTTGGTAAGCAATATCTGGTTAATTTGTATGTACTAACGCAGTGGCGTACGCAGGATTTCTCTGAAGGGGAAGGGGCATGCAGTATGGTCTAAGGGGAGGGGTGTCCGGAAATTTTTTGACGTTTTCAAGAAGCCTACATGCAAAATGGTCCAAGATTTTCGACTTTGACAGGAACAGTGTTAAAAGTTGAATCGTGGTGGTTCATGAGGATAAAACTGAAACTTTTGTGTCTTGACATGCATTTCTTTATGCCATTTATGCTACCTTACGAAGAAAAACTTGTCATTAGATTTGCACACTATTAGGAGTCAAAATAAAAGAGCACTGATCGGTATTTGTGGTTTTTCTTGGCCACAAAATGTTATTTTGTCATAAAGATTATCTAAGCGGAGCGCCACCATTGGTTGGCGCGGAGCGTAGAGAAAATCTGGAAAAACAGACCCCTTAGATGGCCGGAAATAGCATTTTCCAGGCTAATTCGAAGAATCTAGCCAGTCGCTTTCTTCTTTTGTCGTTTGCAATAAAATGCTCACTTCAAAATATGTTCGCAAACTGCAAAGTGATCAGACAGTTAAGAGCTAATTTTACCCCAAATATGTAATTTTGCCCAAAAGACCGAGCGAAGCGCCACCATTAATTGGCGCGAAGCGTAAGGAAAATTTCGAAAAATCAGACCCCTCAGATGGTCAAAATAGCGTATTTATGCTTGTAAAGAGAATCTAAACATGTAGTCTTTTTTTATCGATGCCACCAGTGGGAAACAGATTCTACCTTTTCAAGTAAAAATTGGAATTTGACAGAATTTGCCTAGGTCTATTTGTAGGAATTAAAAAAAATGGCATCCCTGAGAGACCTTGCAGGGACAATCCTTCCCCTTTGAAAATTTTTGAAAAATTGGGTGCCCTTATAAGCAATCTGGTGCCACATATGCTATCTTTTGAAGTAAAATCTGTGTTTATAAAGTTAGACTACGTATTTTTAAGAACAAAGAAAAATGGCATCTGTGAGGGGGACATGACCCAATTGTCTTCTCTTCGCACGCCACTAAGGAGGCCCAATAGTGGCTCGATCACACAGGATATCCTGTGAGAAAAGCAGTCTGTTAAGTGTAGAAGGCTACAAGGTACTCATTGTCCATTTATTGTTACCCTCGAAGTCAGCAGAAAGCTGTTTTCCCGAACTAGCTTGTAAGCATCGTTATGTACACAGAGTCAAATCGTACAGCTACTGCTAGCTTGTAGAAGAACATAACAACCTCGAGGGTCTACGGTAGTGACTTGTCAGTTTTCACATCCTTTTACTAATTCCCAAAGTATCACCCGAATAACAGCTTCCTGTACACTGAAATGCACTGATCATAATCCCCGTGCGTATACAAGCACAATAGAACATTCAATCTGCTACGCGGCGAGGACATTTATGTGGAACGCAAACTGGGCCGGTTCATGCGACACTGACGAAATCTGAGTTAATTTGTTGCATGAAAATACGAATTATGCATGAGAAATGTCTCACAATTTCTTGTTCTAACAAAATTTTTGAGAAATTTTCGTGAAATTTTTGTAATAATAATAAGATTCATCAAATTTCCCCATTTTCATCAAATTTCCCCAAAAATTTTTCCGGGGGGGGGGGGCAACTTGCCCCCCTGCCCCCCCCCCAGTAGCTACGCCACTGAGTTCCATCTCTCAAAAAAGACAATTTCCGTTTTCCCAACTAACCCAGTGCCTCACAAACTGTCTTGATTTCTTCCTTGTTTAGATGCAACCCAATTTTCCTCAAAATTATCTTGAGAGAAATGCAAGTTCATATTATGTAAACAGTGAATTCTCTGAGCATGTTAAGTAACACTAGCTATAGCCTGCACATTTAACGTCGGTGATAAATTATCGATTAAATATTGTTTCAGTAGAGTTATGCCCGCACGAACTACCAATAGGCTGTTTGTGAAAACTATTCCTTTTTAATCAACGTATCTGGAACACGCGTTTACAGTTAAACAAAATGTGTCTGGGCAGAAGAGCGCCCGAAGCGCGCGAGAAGCTTGGTTATATTTAAAAAAACAACGTGCTACAGGAATTAGAATACGGTAAATGTCACATTTGTCGCAAAATATATTGATTATAGCCCACTGATTATAAAAAAACAATGAATCAGCTAACCCTATACTCTTTTTTCATGCCGCAAATATCGGGGGACACTTGATATGATAACCTATGCCAATTTTTCTAAATGTGCATTTGGTCTCACAAGTTAACTTCCGACAAAATACTGTCTTAGGTAAATAAAAACTTCCATTTGCACCCTTCTTCGTGAAAAGAATATGGATCATTAAATGACACTCCATACCTGCATACGATTGAATGCAATAAAAGGTTTTACGTAGGGCATAAAATAAATAATAAATGTCCCAGTTTTAATGTACATAAATTTTCTTCTGTAAAAAAGATACTTCCCAAAGTTGAATAAATAAAAATATTTGGGGCCCAAGTGATCGTCGCACATGAACTTGCTATTGTATGATAGGCCTAAATATATCTCGAACGTTTGCGTGTGTCTTTGTACACCTTAAAATGTTACTGTACTTTTTATTGACAGAACTAAAAAAGCACCTACAAGAGATTGGGAAAGTATTTGAAGAGACGGTGGCTTTCTTAGAAGAAGTCAAGGAGACGCGATCTGGTGCTGTGCTAACGTTTTTGCGCACCCTTCTTGGTCGATATCGCAGTTACCAACAGAGATTCAAGCACTTTACAGAAAAACTAAATGATCTGGGGAAGAAGTTGGATCAGTTGATTACGGTAAATTAAAGAGAAAAAGAGTTGTTCAAACTGCCCCTTTCGAGCAATGCCCAAATCTCACAATTTTATCCTCATTTCTCTTCAAAGTGTCTTTCATAATGCTTAAGGACTTCAATGTGACATATCAAGGTAAACCAACCAGTTGATCCAAGTAAATTTTATATCTGAGGAGGAAAAATATTGCCACATGACTATCCAGTGTCAATACAAAACAGGGAAGTTCTGCTGTACTAATTAAAGTCGATGTGACTGCCTTTTAAGGCACTAAAATGTCATTTTCAGTACCGCTACTCACAAGAGACAGAAAGACTTTCCAAAGAAACAAGACCAAATATTTTCGGGCGCTTCGCGAGAAGATTTCTTTGAAAGGACGTGTGCATTTTTTACAGAGGTGGATAAGTAACAAAATGCCTTTACCATCTATACCAAACATGCAGAAACACTGGGTCGTGTCATTCGTTCGGATTCTTTCATATTAGTTCCACTACAAGTAATAACGACATGTGCACGTGCAAAACATGTTCAAAGGTATCGGGTCGTGCAGGTAGATGCCGTGTTTGCCCAAACGTTCCCCCTAATTAAAGTGTTGCAATATGCCGACGATACGGTTATTCTTCTTGATGGTAGGAAAGATTCTGTTTCTGAACTGTTCAATACTCTCAATAAACTTAGCTGTCCTCTGGATTAAAGGTGAATTTTCAAAAAACCCAGATCTTTCCGTTAGGCACTTTTGTCACCTCCCCACCAAGTTTTCTTGGAGAGTTCAATATTGTTCTCAACTCTGGTCCAATTGCTTCTCTAGGCATTAGGCTTACCCACAATGGTAATGATCTTTTCAGACTTACTTACCTACAGAAACTAAAAAAAAAACCAATTAAGAGTGTGGTCTACGAGGGACTTGACCCCTATAGGACGTAATGTTATTGTTAAGACATTTGCCATAAGTCAATTGGTGTATCTTTTTCAAGTCCTCCCAAACCCACCCAAAACATTTATCCAGGAGGTTCAAGGCGTCATTTATGATTTCATCTGGGGAGGTGCACCTGATAAGGTTAGACGTAATACAATGATAAATCCTATCGATAATGGAGGCATTAAAGTTATTCATGTTGAAAGTTTTGCGTATGCTTTAGAAACTTCTTGGAGTAAGCGTTTTACAGATAATTCTAAAACAGGCTACTTCCTTAATGCCCACCTTGCTCCTTTCGGAAAAGAATTTTTGTTCCAATGTAACTTTAGGCCAAGTGATGTAACTAAAATTGACAATGTATTCATTCGTGAAGTATGCGAAGCTTGGTCAATGGCTTCATTTGTTGCACCACGTAGTAATTATGGAAATGAAATAATCTGGAATAATCATTTAGTTAAAATAACTCAATTTTCTATTTCAGTAAGTTACATGAGGCAGGACTGTTATATGTGAAAGATTTGTTTAAAAGCAATGGTTCTCCAATTTCATACAGAGAGTTCTGTGACAAGTTTAACGTGACAAGATTCCCTTTCACGAAGTTTTTTGGAATACTTTTGGCGATTCCATCCTCATGGAAAAGTTCATTTCAGGAAGGGATGGATCCCCCACCATCGCATCCCTTTGCAAATACAATTTCAAAGCTCTTGGATATTCGGTCGAAAAAACTGGTTTTCGAACAGATATTGCGCATTTGCTGCACATATATATTCTGTGCTAGCTAAATGCTCAATAACTCGAAAAACATGGATTATCGACCGAAAAACCATGTTTATCGACCAAAAACATGGACTTTTGACCGAAAAACTTGGATTTTCGCGATAATGTTGGATTATCGGTGATAAACTTGGATTTTCGGAAGAAAAACCATGTTTATCGGCAAAAAACCACGTGTATTGGTCGATAATCCATGTTTATCGGCGAAAAACCATGTTTATCGGCAACAAACCATGTTTATCGACCGAAAACTTAGATTTTCAGTTGAAAATCCATGTTTATCGGTCGATAAACCATGTTTTTCGGCGATAAACATGGTTTTCCGCCGATAAACATGGATTACCGACCACAAATTGGCTTATCGAGAAATAATGTAGTGCCTCAGTTATACGCACTTGACACATGGCTGGAACGCGTACGGCGGTGAACCGCTGGATCTAGACAGCACAGGATGTATGTGTAGCAAGTGCGCAATATCTGTTCGGAAAAACATAGTTTATCGAAGATAAACACGGATTTTCCGTATGCGATCCAGCCATTTGTCAAGTGTGTGGCAAGTGTATGGCAAGCTAGATTGCTCAATAATTCGTAACACATGGATTTTCGACCGAAATTCAAGATCATCGGCGATAATCTCAGATTTTCAGTCGAAAAACCATGTTTATCCGCGAAAAACTATGTTTATCGACGGAAAATCCATGTTTATCGACGGAAAATCCATGTTTATCGGCAAAAGGCAATGTTTATAATATTGGATTCTATTCTATTGGAACATAGTTCTGTCGGCAACGCTCATAACGTCATGACATATGCCTGTTGGCCGACAGCAATTCACATTATTGAAATCTTGTTGCTATGGCCAGAAGGTTGCAGCGATCCCTGTTATGGCGGAGGTAAGGAGGCAGAAAAGTATTAGATAGACTCACCCTGGCTTATATCCGATACGAGGTTCGTGTCGGTGTATTTGGATATTTGTTTTGAGGGAAAGAATGAGCCTGAAATAGCCCCTTGAATATTCTCGTAGATAAACAGTTAGTGTATTTGTTATTGTTGATTTAACGAAAAAAAGGGGGGGGAGGGAATGAGGCCGTAAACCCCCCCCCCCCATCCTTGGATCCACGCCTGGGTAATCTTAAAAATGTTTTTTTTCTGCAGGATGTCATTCCAAAGGTTTTTGACATCACGAAACAGCTACTAGCGCAAATGAAAGATTTGCAAAGAGGTATGAACAAAATGTTTGCCGTTAATTTTCTTAAGTCAAACAATTAAACAGACCTGCCGTAACTAATTATGTAATTGGTCAGGGGAAATAATTTAATGTTAACTTTCATAGCTCCCTGCAACAAAGTTGACTTCCCTGGATGCCGAGGGTTGTGTAGAATATTCCTACTGTGCTTCTCGCCAGTGATAAGAGGCGACTAAAGGGAAGTATTTGCACAGTATTTGAACTATATTTGAAACCAAACTTGAACTTTAACCGTGTTTGCTGTCATATTTTATCTAGTTGACACTGTCACACATTCCCCTTAGGTGTCGCGGTCGTTAATTTACACCTTACTCACTATGTTACAATTAATGACAACCAAATTGTAATGACCGTGTAGTCACAAAGCTCATCTCCCAATATGCAGACTTGGCGGAACGGAAAATATTGGGGGTGAGGGAGAACTGATTGCAGCAAGACTATATAAGAGGAGCGCCACCATCATTTGGCGCGGAGCGTAGGCTACAAGGAAATTTTTGACTTTACAAACCTCCAGATGACGGGAAGCGACTCTTCCCGAGTGTCTTAAGCTGCATGTACCCTGTTCTTGCAGACATGCTTTGCAAACGGGGGAGGCAAATGTGTTCATGTTCAGGGACCGGATTCACAAAGACTTCTCTTGAAAAAAAAAAACTTTCGTGAGACTGACTTATGCAGCTTTTATTCCTTACAGTTTGTATTCGCAAAAGTTAAAGTTTACAACTATTTTGGAAAGCAAACTGCAAAGAAGGCGTAACAACGAAGAAAAAGCCGTGGCAACGCATCGTTCTGCGCCAAGAAGATGTGCAACACGTTGGTCTGCGTGTATTACCACAGAAAACATGGAATGGCATTTGAACGACTTTACAATTTGATTCATTAGTTGTCCTGTGTTGTAGGTTTTCTACGTGAAAAGAATTGAGTTCAAACCCACTGCTGAATTCTTTTGACTTAAAAAACTTCTTGTAAGTCAGAATCACGAACGAATTTGTTCGTCGGTTGTCTGTGTGAATCCGGTCACATGAGTTTTGCAACACGAATTTGTTTGTTTAAACATGCATATTGAATATTATAATGGAAAATAACAGGCTACTAAAATAAATCTGAAGATATTTCTTTATCGGAATATTTACCTTTTTATTTGTTGCTTCTCTTGAAAGATTTGAAGGAGATGAGGGAACTTCTTGAAAAAGATAAGATGGAGAAAATTTTAGAGGCAGCTAATTCTCCTTGTAAGTAAAAAATATATGATCAATAATTTAAACATATGTTAGAAGGAAAAGTTAAAGAGAAGGGAAGACTTGGAACTTGGGGCTCCAAGTATAGGGATCATAATTTAAAATAATTTAAGTCGTAAAGGGCTGTAGTTTTGTAAAGCAAAGTGACCATAAGTGACCACAAATGTTGGAGAAGCTTATGTGGTTTTGATTAAAACTTATAATGCGGCGGTGACTTAATTACAAGCAATTTCGATTAAATTTGTTTTGTTTTACAAAGGCACTTCGGATGTTAAAGCAAAAGAATGCGTCGGAGATCAAACCCTGAAATTTCCGGTTGCTGAGCTTCATCGCTTTAAAATTTGCCGCCTTTATGCGTTCAGTTAAAGCATCGTGAGAGCCGACTAAATGCAAATGCTTTTGGTTTTGATGATAAGAGAAACCTATGCATTGAAGATGACGTTTGTATGTATGTTTGTGTGTATGCGTGTGTTTTTAGGGTGTGTTTGTGACTCGTGGCTCGTCAACACGATATCTCAAGATAAAAATATCTGACAGTCCACTACATGTTCTGGAAGGCAAAGGCAAAGGCAAAGTCGGCTAGTTAACTGGTCCACGCTAAGGTGCTTCATTCCAGCGCTTTTTCTAAAGTCCTCCCGACTTTTTCTAAAATCCTCCCGACCCTCTTGCAAAGGGCCGTTCGGCGAAACCAAGCTGTAAACTAATTTCCGACGAAGCTATTATGTCCACTAGAAGACAACACTTGACCAACCTCACGACACTCAGACCATTTACATCATTGGTCTGTCATGAATGGCTCCATTCTAGACTGGATGAAAAGAACAGATAGGCCTACTACACATGATTTTAGCCAAAAGGCCGAGAAGCGATCTACTCTTTATTAAGTCCTCCTGACCCTCTGGCAAAGGGCCATTTGGCAAAACCAAACTTTAACTGCTTCCCGAAGAAGCTATTACGTCAACTGAAGGATAATACGTGACCATCCTCACGACCCTCAGACCATTTACATGAACAACTCTATCTCGAATATTTTCAAAGGTTATTCTGCACGATTAAGCTAACGCGAAACATTCAGATAGTATGAAGCGTATGCAGTCATCATTTTATGTGGTAAAAGTCTCGGTTAGGATCAAATTCAACGAAAAAAGGTCGTTGTTTTGATCAGAAATGAAGTTCCATTCCTAGGAATTCCCATTGGCTTAGAATTCACAACAATATGAATATTCATATAAAATAAGGGTTCTCTTCCCTGATCGGTGAACCGAAATTTTTTGGTTCGTGAAGTTGGATTTCGCGACCTGTTCTCTTACGACAGGAGTAGGAACATGGCAGGCTTCAAGGCCATAGCTATGGGAGGGGGGGGGGGATGAGGGTAAGTACCACCCCAAAATATCAGACAAGGGATCCATTTTTTAATTCTTCAATTTACCTCTCCCCAATAGGCCTACCTCTCAACCCCCAGACGATCAATATATCCGGTGCCCCCCCCAAAAAACCAACCCTGGCTACGGGCCTGGCAGGGTTACCCATACCCTCGATGGAAGGGTTACCTTGACTGCGAAATGTCGTTCTACAAAAGGAGTCTTAAAAGAATACCCCAGACCCAAATTTTTGTTTGATATGATAAAGAAAAACAGATCCTAAGCATTCTATGAAATTTTCATTCATTTTCCGTGTACAGTTTTCCAGATATAAGCGATTGAAGTTGACACAGGCTACCCAAAAGTGAACTTGGAGCAAGCAGGTTCAATGTCACGGGTTCACATGGACGGCCAGTGTTTTCATTTTCTTCAAATAATACAACCAACTTCATACAACAAAACTGTGATTCATACTATAGCTACATCCGATGGATTTTTTAAGACTTCAGATGCCTCAGGGCAAGACAGCCTTATCAATCCAAGGTCAAAACAATAGATGAAAAACAAAGATATGCAAAACCATTGGTCATCAAGGTGAATCCATGACATCACACCCGTTCGCTTGAAGTTGACTTCTGGTAGAAAATAAGATAACTTTAGTTGCCAATATCTTGAGAACCAAACACGAGAATTGAAAGGAAATGCCTCCAGTATCATGGGCTTCCATTTGGGAAAGGGAAGGGGGGGGGGGATATATCCCTCCACTTTTTGAGTTGAGGGACACTAACGTAAAATCCCCCTCCCCCACTTTTTGTGACCTGAAACTTGAAAGTTACTTTCTACCAAAAAGACTCACATGAAGGTTATGAAAGGTGTCCTCTACCGATTACGATTGACTTTCTGTATCAATAATTTCACATGTTTACCTTGCAAATTTTCGCGCGCTCCGAGTCCTTGCAGTTTCATTGATGTTCTTTTCACTTGCATATCAACCACACATTATTCATCGGTCTCTATGATTATGTCGATTGTTCGTTGTGAATAGGCCAGTAGGTGTGGTGACTAAGGAGCACAACATTTAGGAATTTGAAGAAAATAAGAGGAATCTTTCCATGTTTTAATGAAATCTGTGGTCTTTGGTGAAGGACTAGTCTGGCAGGCTGAAATTGGCAAACATATTTTAAGGAAACTGAAAATATGGCGTGCACAGCCTGCATGCAAATTTTTCAGGAAAATAAATGCAAAATTCTAATGCAAAATTTCGACACGCGCACTTCACACATTCGTAAAGCGATTCGGCCATTTTGTGTTTTGACCATTATCGGAGAAGTAAAATTACACTGACGTTTGCTAGATTAGAGACTTCAGTCTGGAATTAGAGGTACACCTCCATCCTTTGTCTGCAGATAGTGTAGAGGTGTCGTTCGAAAGAACATATATTTTTGTATCAACAAGCGTATCCCGGTAGGATGCAACGGTGTCTCAGTAGCACCAGTGGGTACCATTACCCCTCTTTGATCTGTGATTTTCCCGTAGTAGATTTAAGTGTGCTTTTGATCAAGTCATGAATTTATTTAACATTCTTTCCATTACAAATGGTTCCTTAGAACTTTTGCACAAATCCTTCACAAACTTTGACAACTTACGTTGTGATTCTAATCACTTGTAAAGTACACCTGGTATTTAAATTCACATTTACCGTATAGTCCGTTGATGTAATTACCCAAACTTTCAAGACCATGTTTTGAAAACTTTGGAGTTTCCTAGTACTCAAAATATTGAAACGTTAAGCAACATTTTACATCTGAAACCATTCTCTCAGACACCCAGTGGCGTAGCTACAGGCGACATGCGGCTCTGAAGTATGAAAAATTCGGAAATTTGCCATTTGTGAAACCAGTCTGCTGAGTGGTTTTGACAACTCATGAAATTCTAAAATCTCTCCAATAAAAGCTCCATATTCGTCATTATTTGTTTCAAAAAAGCAAGATTTTTCGCGCTCTTTGCGCAACGCAAATTACAATTCCTAAGCAGAAGTGCTCACTCATACCTTTAGCTTGGTAAACTTTTCCGAGAAGAGGAAGTCAAAAATCGGAAATTGACTGTATGAGATACCAGATTATCAAGTGACACAAGCAACTACAGTGCTATTTTCATTAAGTTTCTTTCATAAAGTTCCAAATTTTCTCCAATATTAGCTCTTGACCCAAAAAATTTCGTCGTCGAACCTCATTTCGTAGGGGGTTGGATAACATCAAGTAGTAACAACGATCTTTGGTCTCCGAGTCAATCTCAGATTTGCCAATAAGTAATGCAAATTTTTCAGTAACCCCCCAGCAGGAAACCCAGATCCAAACTTTCTGAAATACAAACTCCATATTTTCAAATATTTGAAAAAGGGGGAAAATTCAGCGCGTTTCGCGCGCCGCAAATCACGTCCCTAGTACAGTGGTGATCACACTGTAAAATTGTTAAATTTGGATGTTTGCCCACCCACCCCCCTTCCAGCAAAAATGATTAGCTACGCCGATGTAGACACCTTACTCAGGACAGGAGAAAAAAATTTCGGCCAGATCCCCCCCCCCCCCCTTTGAAAATCAAATCACGCCCCATGCCCAGTATACATTTCTCTGTGTTATTTCAAAGATAATTTTGGTTCGGAACTATTCTTTCAACTGGTGCGTGGACAACATATCCTGTGCAACCTAATTGATTGCTTAGTCAGACATAAACAACAATTTTTATGAGACAAAGTGCATGAAAATATATATTATTCTAATTGATTTCAAGGTGCAGCAGGCTAGTGTTGAAATTATATTTTTACAATGGTAAAACACATTCTGTTGGCTCTCGAAAGATTGTTTTTTTTTTGCTCAAAAACTAAATAAGGTGAGTAATGGGTGCATGGATTATTGGTACCCATGCATGATCAAAAATGAAAACAAAACTGTATTTTGATAATACATTTAGATAGTACTTGACCAGTGACAGACAGAAATGAAAAGGCTTACATGGCAATATTTTGAATCATAGGCGTACGGGGTAATTTTTTGAGGGGCAAGAGCAATTTTTGCCCAAATAATGGCACAATTTATCATGTTTTGCTCATTTTTTGCCCGAATACACCAGCTGTCTTTGCCCGAATGGGGGGGGGGGTGCCCCCTGCACCCCGCCTCGTGCGCCTATGTTTTGAATCATCGAAACCTCAACATTCTGGTTTTTGTTTGAACTTAAGAAGTTTTATGAATATGTTTATTTTCTATTTCAAGAAGTTAATAATGTTATGCTTGCTTTTGACAATATGTCATCACGTTTTATCCACAGACCGGAGTGCAATGCTTCCATCTCCTACCGAAGATTTACTCAACAAATTCTCTGAACTTGAAATTTTGCTTGGTAAGGAAATAAAAAAGAATAAATATTGTAAAATACTTGAGAAAAACGTGTCTCGGACGGGAGGTTATGGGGTAGACCAATCTTTCTACACATTGTTTAAGGGTTACACGCTACCGCGGGAAAAATTAGTTGCAACTTCTAAAATTGATACATCACTGAATGAAAACTGACCATTCTTTCAAGATTCAAACTTCATTCTAAATATTTCCAGGTTAAAATTGAAAAGAATCAAATCGATAGTGACACGGACCGGTATCTTACCAAAACTTTGACTGCATTCGGCTCATAAATGAAACGCATAATTTAACTTTTGAACCATTTTAAGTCAATTTTTACAAGATTTTAATTCTTGCTCCAGTTGAATATATAGATGTGTCTATTGAGAGCTAATATCCAGTATGGAATGTACAAATTGTACAAACATTGACGATTTTAATATTTTACATGTATATCGTTGACTCATACAGGGGAACTGTAATAATGTTGTAAACCTGGTATCTCTCTAAGCTTTGCTTCATCGGCTCGATATGCTTATTATCGTATTGCGCATAATTTATTATTGAAAGTCAACTAAGGGAAACAAAACATCTACCTGTGACGTTAAGAAGTTTTTCTATGGCGTCAACAAAACGTTTAAAGTGAGCGAACTGGCGAACAACATTCCGCTCAAAGGACACAACGAAATAAATAATTTTACATGTAGTACAAAGCATTTGATTATTCCTAACATGGTATTGGATACGCTTCACAAAAATATGGAGGACTGTTTATGAGAGAGAACGTCATTTTTCTGAACAATGGACAACAGTAGGAAATGTATTTTTCTTATTGCACATTTGTATACTTTGATATGAAATTGTACATTCTGTCCTTTTATTTTGATAGATAAAGTTGAACTGGAAGTGAAAAGTGCTATTGACGAGGATCTGAAATCAAGCAACTAAACGGTCGTGTAAGGTTTTGTACTTTGTTAGTACTGACAGGAACTTAACTGATCATCCAAAAGGAACGCTTGAAAGATACACAAGTAAATTTCGCTGAAAAGAGCGAAACGGAAAATCAAGACAAAAGAAATTACCATCATTTTATTTCTGGCATATTAGGTCATCTGGTCATCTCCGTTACATCAAAAGTTAATGCAATACAGTAACGCTATGAAAGTGAAAAGATAAGGGAGTTACCGTATATTCTCCAGTTCTCGACGTACTGAAAGAGTTGAATTATATACTGTAAAGACCAAAGAATGACCTTCAAAGAGTGAACTTGGCTACTCTTCAATAGAGTGAAAAGTGTGAATTCACTCCATTAGAGTGTTACTTCACTCCCAGAATAGAGAAATTCACTCCAAGTAGAGTTAATGGACAATCATTTGTTTTTCTTTTAAATTTTACAACCAATTTTCTCATCAACAATTCCGAGTTATCTGGATGTGGTTGCATGAGCCGCATGAGAACTTAACAAATTTTGCATTCCAGTGCATTTAATACTCGAAGTAACTGTAAGTGAATCTACAGAAACACAGTGCATTGATACGTAAATTAAAGCGTAAAGGTAAGCTATATAGGAAATATTTGAAAACCCCGTCCCCAGAGAAATGGTCATATTACCGTAAATATAGAAACAAGTTGAACCACGTCATTAGAATTGCTAAGAAGCATCATTATGTCGAAGAATTTACTGAGTGTAGAAACGATAGCAAAGAAACTTGGAAAACGATTAATAGGTTTATTAAGGGTGGGAAAAAGTCTACAATGCCTAATACGTTCGTGAAAGATGATTGTAATATTACAGGTTCTGGTAACATTGCTAATGAGTTTAATCAATTTTTCGTTGACCTTGGACCATCTTTGGCTGAAAAAAATTCCACCTGTACCTTTCACTAAACGCTCTATGGGAATTCCAAATCCCTCATCTCTCTTTCTCTTCCCAATAACCGAAGAGGAGGTTATTAAAATAGCTTATGAGTGTCTAAATACTAGAAAAGCTGCTGGGTTTGACTGTATTCGTCCCAAAATTGTGAGAGAGGTCATTCCTTACATTGCACAGCCTCTTACTCATATTTTTAATATTTCTCTTAAGACAAGTACTTTTCCTGATCATTTGAAGAAAGCCAAGGTTGTCCCTATTTTTAAAAAAGGAAATGTAAACAGGTTTTGTAATTACCGCCCTATCTCCGTCCTGTCCTGTTTTTCGAAAGTTTTAGAGAGGCTAATGTTTAATCGACTTAACTCTTTTCTCAATAATCACAACATTTTAAGTAACTGTCAATATGGCTTTCGTTCGGGGCATTCCACTGAGTTAGCTTTGATTGATACAGTGGACAAACTTCACTCTCCCCTTCAAAGTAAAAAACAATCTATTGGAGTCTTTCTTGACTTATCTAAAGCTTTCGATACTATCGACCACCAAATTCTTTTCCAGAAATTATCCCATTACGGAGTAAGAGGCTCTGCCAATCTCTGGTTTAAAAGTTATCTTTCTTCACGGCAGCAGTTTACGTCTGTAAATAATGTTCATTCTAATTTTCTTGACATAACTTGTGGTGTTCCTCAGGGGTCCATTTTAGGACCTTTGCTTTTTATTATACATGTCAATGATATTTGTAATGTTTCAAAGTCATGCTCCTTAGTACTCTTTGCTGATGATACCAACATATTCTTTTCTGATAGTAATGATAATCTAGAAAACACTGTGAATGGTGAATTGAGTAAATTTTATGCATGGTTTATTACCAATAAGTTGTCACTGAATGTAGATAAGACCAACTACATGGTAAAACTACAGGTAAAACTTATAATAATTTTAATATTAGTATGGCTAATGTACCCTTAGAGAGAGTGAAGACAGCAAAATTCTTAGGCGTCTACATTGATGACAAACTTTCATGGGGGGACCATATCAGCTATGTAGCAACTCAAGTCTCGAAAAGCGTAGGCATACTAGCTAAACTTAAATTTACTCTGCCTTTAAAGGCACTGAGACTAATATACTTAACCCTTATTTTTCCCCAGCTCTCATATTGCTGTAGTGTCTGGTCAGGTGGGAATAAATCTACTCTAAGTAAATTATCAATTCTTCAGAAAAGAGCTGTCAGGCATATGACTTGTTCTGCACCACGGGACCCAACCAGTAGTCTGTTTGCCTCGTTGAATCTGCTTAAACTACCTGACATCATTACTCTGAGCTTAGCTATATTTACATACCGTTGTTTGAAAAACTTGCTACCAACTTCTTTTTCTTCCTTCTACACAGTAAAAAGTCAGGAACATTCCTACTATACCAGACAATCTGCTAATCCCCATCCTGTCTTAGTCAATCAAAATAATCATAAAAGGAGTGTCAAATCTCGTTCAATTTTCATTTGGAACAGGCTGCCCCAGAATTTACGGTCTAAGCCCTCTATAGTGTCTCTAAGGAAAAGCTTACTTTCCTATTTCTTAAGTTCTTATTAACTGTCGTAGATGAGTGGATTAATGTGTGGGTGGGTGGTTTTGGTGAGTTGCCCGAGACGGGTTTTCGTCTTTTCTGTATCTTGTCTGCTTTTTTTTTTTTTTTGGGGGGGGGGGGGCTCTTTTGTCTCTATTGTTTTTGTTTTCTTTTTGTTTTTGTTTGGGGGAGTGTTCTTGTCTTTAAGCCCACAAGGGTTTTTAAGAATACTTCCTTCTACATCAATCACTTTTCTTGTATTTTCAATTACATGTTTGTACTTTATCTATGTGTATATATTGTTGTGGAAAATCAAAAAAATAAATAAATATGAAATATGAAATATAAATGCTTAACATTCAATATAAGATGGGATACATTATGTAACAAATTCATCTGTAAATCATTCATTTTTCCCCTAATTGTTATGATGAGGAACCTGCTTGTGTCGCTATTTCTTATTTTGTTGACTGTTCTATTTTGTCCTAGTAACAGTAGCGTATTGAAGGAGGGGGGAGGGGGCGAGGACGGAGGGGGGGGGGGGGAAGGCCACCACCTCCTATGTCGTCGGGGGAAAATCGCAAAGTCGGGGAATTTACGGGTTCGAGGAAGAGTAAAAGTTTGAAGAGACACATTGAGCTTCAAACCTTAACCACACACCAGAAGGAGAAGGAGAAGGAGAAGGAGAAGGAGAAGGAGAAGGAGAAGGAGAAAAAACAATACCGGATCAAGTTTGAACGGGAGGAAAGTGTATTGCGTTAGTTTTAACTAAAACCCTATCACGTATAAAATCATGACTATCTCTCCTTCGTCATTTAGTGTTCAAGTGGTTTCAAAGCAAGCGAATCAAGCTAATGTTGACGTGGATAGCATGCACTGCCCTTTTCCCATTTCATAGAAAGTGGTCTAGGGAAAAGACGTAGCCTACTGACTTTGTAGTTTAAGTTTGAGCAGGGAGATTCCAAGAGTGTCCAAGACGGTAGTTAGCTAGTTAGATGGGGTTTTACGACTCAGAAATTAACCAATTGGTTCAAGCCCATTTGGACCAGATTTATACATTTCGCTTATCTCGTTATTTACAAAAGAATCACAAAGAATGGACTGAACACTGTTTTTGAGATGGGAAGAATCACAGTAAAATCATAATCTGTAACATAGGGTCGATAGGAACCGGTATTATAGCCTGCGTAGCGCCTCTGTGGCTGCAGCCCCCATTACGCTGCCGCCCCTCGTTGATTTTTTCGTAGCGATGAGTTGGACGAAAAAAATTCGTCCGCCTCGCGTGCTACCGGTAATAGTGCATTTTCCATTACAAATGTAGTGAGCTAAAGATCTTTTTGGTTCCCGAAGGGAATACCTGTTTTGTAGTGCAGTGTTTTGATCTGGGAAAGAAATTGCTAGTTCGTGCATTTTAATGTTTACCTATACTGCTATGGTTCATGGACGTAACGTTTTCATGTGTTTCTTTCTGCATTTTGAAGTTTGCTTAATAATAGACGACATTTTTTAAGTCCATTGTTAACCTTTCAAATACACAGAATGACGCTTTCCGAAGCATTTGTGCTCCTTATTTTTCTCATTCGTCGCCTAGAAGACGTACATAACGTTAAAGACACTGAAAGCAAGAGAAAGACAGTAACACCAGGTGTAGTTTTTCTGAGAACTCATTACAATTCGCCCACCCACTAAAGTTGCTGGTTTAACTCAGACCACAAGCTGTTTTTATCTTAACCACAAGATCTGTAATCTGTACTTGGGCACGCGACTTCTCTTCAATGTAGCTTAGCATATGTATTTGCAACACAACACACGGTATATGTACACAGCATATTGAACATCCCGCCAGCGGGTATGAGTTGACGTGATTGGCCTCCGTTGCGATGACGTATCTACCTCGTTTTAGCATTTGCACGCTAAAATCACATACAGTGTTTATCGCTCGTTTGCATTGGCCAAAGCGAGATCGACGTCACGGCAGTCACGTCATGTAATCGACAATAAGAGGCTCCTTTTGTTTTCGCGTAATCGAAGATAAGAGGCTCCGTTCGTTGTTTCGGGTGTGAACTGGATTGCTGTATTTTCAAGGTAATTCACACACGCAGAAGGGACAAAGCACCTTTTGTGATACCAGGTGTAAGAGATTTAAGTATTTCCACTAGCTTGATTCGATTAATGCAAGCGTTAAGCTGAAGCACACAGTATATTTGCAGGAGCTTTAAATATCTGATATGAATATCATTTTCTTTCGAATGGTGAATTATTTGAGCCTACAATTACCAATGTCAAGAAGGTAAAGGGAAGATTTATTTATGATGCGATTTAACAAGAAATTCTGGGCCCACATACTCACTTATAAATTTAGGATCAAATCCACAACAAGGGACTGCAGCTCAGTTTCGTTTTCGTAAAGGCATATAAAACTCAATGTCGGGGTGGGTGGGTACCCTTTTTAGGGAAATTTACCTACAGGTAGGCGATAAACCTTTAGAAATATACCGTAGGTCTAAGATGGACTTTCGAAAAAAACTAAGTTACTGCAGGCATTTTCAAATTGACCCAATTAAATAACACTAAACAGAATTTTTTTAAATTAGACTCAGTTTTCTCACTTGGTACATAACCTATTCAGAAGAAGCAATATTATAGTAAAATTTGTAAATTGCAGGAAGCAAAGGAATTATCCCAATAAGAAGATGAAATTATTCCCGATCAACTCATATTGCTCCGAAAAAGGAAATAATTAGAGGGGAATTAGCTCCAGAGACGCTACATAGGCTTTATCAAGGGACTCATGGCAGACTCCAGTTGGCAACCTTTTGGCGGATGCATGACCAACTTGGCGTGGTATACTCCGAATTCCTTTTATACCTAGGGCTAAGTGTCGGGGAGCATAAACAAGTATTAGATTTAAGTTAGATGTTTTTTTACGGGGGCATCAGTCACTGCGGAAGAAAAAAATCACAAGTCTCATCAGCTCCATTTTGTCGAAAATATATTCAGTTTTTCACCTGAAGAAGACTGGCTATTCATAACATGAACAAAACCGAAGCGACATTTGTTTTAAAATAAAAGACATACGAGTCCCAAGTTTATGCCCATTTCATGAACGAATATGGATTTTTGTCGGGTTGACGGCTTCCAAATACTAGGCCGTATGCATGTTGGTGAAACAAATACCTGGTTACGTAGGTTTCAAAAGGCTCATTTTGCAGCCGGAACAGAGTGCATTGCACCTATACCCAAGCCAGTCAACGGCCTCGGATCTGGTTCCGATCAGATTTTTGTGAGTTTTTATTAAAATCTTCTCCCATCTCTGGTCGGAAAGAACCCACAATTTCCCTAACTTTGTAAATATAAGTTTTACCTCAAGACTATGACAATTAAATTTTAATTTTGTGACGTCACATCGACAGATTGTGTCGGACTACGCTGTACGATGTCGGTGTGACGTCAAAGAAATATCAGTTAGCATCTTATTTTCATATACCTCTGATGCAAATAAAATGGTTGGCAATTTCTGGCTCATTTTGACCAGAGCTGGAGGACATTGAAAATTCACAAAAATCGGATATGACTCCGATCGAAATTCGTTGTGGTAGTACCGTAGCATATACTTTTTCCAAAATCCTCCCGACCCTCTGCCAAGGGGCGGTTCGGCGAAACCAAACTTTAAAACTGCTTCCCGAAGTAGCTATACGTCCACTTAAGGACAACACTTGACCAACCTCAAGGCCTTCAGACCGGTATAATACTGTTAAGGATTATCTGCACATCCAGTCACCGTAGCATGGACAATATAGGAGTTGAGGAGTTGGATTTAGTTGACCACGGTGGAAGGAAATATTTGACAGTTGATTATGCCTTTCGCTCCAAGCGCCCCACAAGCGATCTGGGCCAAAAAACTTCACTCGACTGGGCTACTCAACTTGATAATGATAGAGTCTGACTGTAGAAAATCTCCATTCCAATCAATCTAATGAAATCAGTGGCGTACACAGGGGAAGGCCGTTAGGCCATTCCCCTCACTGATGCCGATTTGTTGTTTTTTTCCAACGCAAACTTTTTAACACAAATTTTACTTCAAAAGGTAGCTAATGTGGCGCCAGGTTGCATGCAAGAACACCTAATTTTTCAAACGCCTTCAAAGGAGGAAGGGGACACCCCCTCCACTAGGATCCCTCCCCAGGTCGGTACACTTCCATAAGCAGATGAGAGAAATCCTGGTTGAGGAACTGACTGAAATCCATAGAGATAAACCACTTTGAATAACTTTGTTCAAATTTGGATAGATTGTGAAAAACTGAATGTGTTTAGGAATAAAATCAGACCAAATTTTACATTTTTTCCCCGGACAAAACGTGCACATCTTGTGTCAATGACTGCTGCGAAGCATGGCCAATGGCAAGGGCGGCTATCTAGGATGCATTTAATTCTCAAATTTTCTTGGCTTCCTACGCTTAGCTAGCAAACGTGATTCAAGTCGAGCTAATTCGTCCTCACAGAAGTGTGTTTGAGGATGAAATAAAATTAAAAATTACTTTTTGTCACCAAATATCGCACATATCTTGGTGCCTGCTATTGCTATCAAGCCTGGCAAGTGCCATTTCCTGCGATCTGAGATGTATTGAAAGCTCTCTTAGTACCCTCCGCGTCAACCTATGGTGTCATTGGAAACTACACACTGCATCTCAAAGTGACGCATCGAAATTGACGTAGTGTGAACGAATCCTGTACAAACAGGCATGCGTCTTGACGTATCCGGAACGGAACGCATCCTGTGTGGACAGGCCTATAGGGTACTAACATTTCCTTCTCATCCAAATCACATTATTATATATCAGGTTATGTTGAAATCCAAACAAGCACCCACAACACAGCTGTTGGACAAACGTGTTGGTACAAATTTTAACCATTTGTTGGTCAAAATTCGTCGGGTGCAATGGTTGGGTAATTTCCTTTGCCCAACTAATGAATAAAACACTTAACCAACTGAGTTGGGAATTTTTTATACCCAATTCCGGTCAGGAGGCATAAGGAACCAACGGTTGGGTCATTTTTTTAAAGTGCATCATCATACACAAATTAACTGCAAGATATTGCGGAAAATGAGTTGGGAGGGAAGGGGATCAGGGGTGGGAGGGTGGTTACCGTTGTAGTCCTTATTCCTTCAAAACAGTTGCTTCCGGCTATTTGGTAAAAATATTTGGAAACCATTCCTGTTCTAAAAAATCGTCTAGTATTAAACTGATTTAACCCAACCCGGTACCCAAGAGGAAGGAACAGGCAAACACTTTGGAATATTTTCAACCTTTAGAAAGTTTCAACCTTTAAAAATTTCAAGCTGGTATTAACTCGATACATTTACACACTGGTGCTTCTTCTCCCGATATTTTTCACTCCATTTCTTTCCCCGGCAACACACACTGATGTAATCTTGCTTGGCGACTGGTCTGTTTTTCCATCGCTGCTTCATGGAAACTCTCCCATATGTCCGTGTGTAAGAATGCTTACTAGCAATATTTTGCATGCCGAGTACGATTCCGATTTGCACATGCAAACTGAGCTGCGTGAAAAGCTTACAACGTTGTGTTAACGTGGCACTTTATTTGTACACTAAGTGTACATTTGAATTCGTGTGCAGGTTCCCCCACCCCCACCCCACCCAAAAAATGATTGCTTTCTAGTGATAATTCACGAGTCTTGTCAAGTTCATAATAATAAATAAAGATTCTTCGGCCCACCCCTCTAGGAGATTTTAGATCCCTATAATTGATGATCATACTTTGAACAACTGCATGACGTTAAGGGGAAGGGCAAAGACGTTGAGAGGCAGGGAACTCGTGTAGTTTCCATACCTTTTAGGCAGCCTCCGAAGAAGTGGTGCCAAATATTTGCACAAAAAAAAAGTGTTTTGGAAAATTAACTTCAATTTTCTTTCTGTTAAATGGGTCAATTCGACCCGGCAAAAAGTGAGGAAGGGGAAAGTACACTTTGAATTTCTTCAAAATTTCTTCCAAATCAATAAAGTAACTGATTTTAAGATCCATTTAGTTCAAACAAATATACGGCCTATCGTCGAGATAGTTTTCATTCTTGACCCTGCGAACACACTCGTCCCCTCCCATTATAATCTTGCCTTGCAATAGCATTAACTTTTAATTCTTACCTAATAAATACCTTTTAAACCCGTAGGTTAAGACAAGCAATATCTTACAATGTGAATTGATATCGAGTTCGACTTGAATCTGTATTGAAATATTTCAACACTACGTCAATGCGACACCTGATTTGTACATCAAGTGTACATTCAGGTGTCGCATTGAATTCGTGTACAAGTTTGACAAAAAATGGTTCTTGTTAACTGTTAATCCATGAGTACTGTCTAGAGCAAAATAGAATTTTGCTTTCCTTCTTGACGTTGAGTGAAGACCCCATCAGTCATCATTTTACTCAAAATAACTGAAAAATACTAATGAAAAAGGTTGGGTTTAGGGGGAAGGAAGCGGGTCAGGGGTGCCGAAAGTCGGGCACGGTTGTAGTCCTTATTCCTTCAAATCAGTTGTTTCCGGCTAACTGATGAAAATGTTTGGAAACCATTTATGTTATAGAAAAATCGTTTATCATTTAACTGGTTTAACCCAACCCGGTACCCAAGGGAACGGGCAAACACTTTGGGATATTTTCAACCTTTAGAAAATTTCAAATTGATATTAACTCGATACATTTACACACTGGTGCTTCTTCTCCCGATATTTTTCACTCCATCCCTTTCCCCAGCACCACTCACTCATGTAATCTTGCTTGGCGACTAGTCTGTTTTCCCCGCTGCTTCAAAGACACTCTCCCATATGTTTGTGTGCAAGAACGCTTTCAAGCAATATTTTGCATGCCGAGTTCGATTTCGATTTGTACATGCACACTGAGCTGCGTGGAAAGCTTACAACGTTGTTTTAACGCGACACCTTATTTGTACACCAAGTGTGCATTTCAGGTGTCGCATTAATTTGGTGTGCAAGCTCCCTCGAAAATGATTGCTGATTCTAGTGAAAATTCACGAGTCTTGTCAACTTCGTAATAAAAATAAACAAAGGTTTTTCGACCCCCCCCCACTCGGGGATTTAAGATCCCTTTGAAACATGATTATTCTTAATACAACTGCCTGACGTTAAGGGGAGGGGTAAAGACGTTGAAAGAGGGGAAATCGTAGTTTCCGTACTTTTTAGGCAGCTTCCAAAAAAGTGGTGACAAATATTTGCAAGAGAGATTTTTTTTTTTTGGGGGGGGGGGGGATAAACTTTAGTTTTCTTTCTGATAAATGGGTCAATACAATCCGGCCAAAAGGGAAGAAGGGGAAAATACTCTTGGAATATCTTCAAAATATCTTCAAAATCAATAAAATTACTGTTCTTAAGATCCATTTAATTCACACAAATATACGGTCCTTCGTCGAGATAGTTTTCATTCTTGCCTCTGCGAACTCACCCCTCCCCCCTCCCATTAAAATCTTGCCTTGCAATTTCCTTGGGATTACTTTCAAAACCTACTAAATAAATAACTCTCAAACCCGTGTGATTAAACTAGCAATTTCTTTCAATGTGAATTGATATCAAATTTGACTTGAATGTGTATTGAAACATTCCTGTTCTTAAAAAATCGTTTAGCATTAAACTGGTTTAACCCAATCCGGTATCCAATGGAAAGGAACGGGCAGAAACTTTAGAATATTTTCAATCTTTAGAAAATTTCAAGATGGTATTGACTCGACACATTTACCCACTGGTGCTTCTTCTCCCGATATTATTCACCCCATCCCTTTCCCCAGCACCACTCATTCATGTAATCTTACTTGGCGACTAGTCTGCCCCCCCCCCCCCCCGCTTCATGGAAACTCTAACATTTGGTCGTGTGTAAGAACGCTCACTAGCAATATTTTGCATACCGAGTTCGATTTCGATTTGTACATGCACACTGAGCTGCGTGGAAAGCTTACAACGTTGTTTTAACGCGACACCTTATTTGTAAACCAAGTGTACATTTCAGGTGTCGCATTGAATACGTGTGTAAGTTCCCCCGAAAATGATTGCTGTACATGCACACTGAGCTGCGGTGGAAAGATTACAACGTTGTGTTAACGCGACACCTTATTTGTACACCAAGTGAACATTTCAGGTGTCGCATTAATTTTGTGTGCAAGTTCCCTCGAAAACTGGTTGCTAATGTCTAGTGAAAATTCACGAGTCTTGTCAACTTCGTAATAAAAATAAATGAAGGTTTTTCGACCCTCTCCCCACTCGAAGATTTAAGATCCCTTTGAGTCATGATTATTCTTAAAACAACAACATGACTTTAAGGGGAGGGGTAACGACGTTGAGAAGAGGGGAACTCGTGTGGTTTCCGTACTTTTTAGACAGCTTCCGAAAAGTGGTGCCAAATATTTGCAAGGAAAAAGATTTTTTGAAAAATAAACTTCAGGTTTTTTTTTTTTTTGGAGGGGGGGGGGGGGTAAAAAGGAAGAAAGGGGAAAATACTCTTGGAATATCTTCAAAATATCTTCCAAATCAATTAAGCTTAAGATGCATTTAGTTCACACAAATACACGGCCCACCGTCGAGATAATTTTCATTGTTGCTCCTGCGAACTCACGCGCTCCCTCGCCCCCTCCCATTAGAATCTTGCCTTGCAATATCCTTTGTTTAACTTTAAATGCTTCCTTTTTAAATTCCTCTCACACACGAGTGATCAGACAAGCAATTTCTTCCAATGTGAATTGATAAAGAATTGCATGACGTTAAGGGGAAGGGTAAATTCGTTAAGAGGAGGGGAACTTGTGTGGTTTCCGTTCCCTGTAGGCCAATTCCGGAGAAGTGGTGCCAAATATTTGAAAAAAGAAGTATTTTGAAAATACACTTCGATTTTCTTTCTGGTAAATGGATTCAATACGACCCGGCAAAAGGGGATGAAGGGGCAATTTCTTTGGGATATCTTCCAAATCTATAAAGTTACCGTACTAGGTTTAAGTTGGAACTAAATTTGACACCAGTACACGACCCCTCGTCGAGATAATTTTCATACTTGCCCCTTTCTTCGGCTAACTCACCCCCTATACCCACACACAAACAATTTTTAGACCCGATTCATTTACCCACTGGTGCTTCTTCTCCCGATATTTTTCACTCCATCCCTTTCCCCAGCACCACTCACTCATGTAATCTTGCTTGGCGACTGGCCTGTTTTCCCCCGCTGCTTCATGGAAACTAGTCTCCCATTTGTTCGTGTGTAAGAACGCTCCCTAGCAATATTTTGCATGCCGAGTTCGATTTCGATTTGTACATGCACACTGAGCTGCGTGGAAAGCTTACAACGTTGTTTTAACGAGACACCTTATTTGTACACCAAGTGTACATTTCAGGTGTCGCATTAATTTGGTGGGCAAGTTCCCTCGAAAATGATTGCTAATGTCTAGTGAAAATTCACGAGTCTTGTCAACTTTGTAATAAAAATAAATAAAGGTTTTTCGACCCCCCCCACTCGGAGATTTAAGATCCCTTTGAAACATGATTATTCTTAAAGGGTCAAACCTCTCACCCCAAACTACAATTTTGGTTACCCGGGTACCGAAATACTCAATTGGCTCAGCTCTTTGATTGACAGCTAATTCAAACAATGCAGAGTGCCAAAACTTATATTACACAGCATGAATGGTACTGAGAGTGTTCTGATTACCTGTATATAAATTTAGTTTTCCTTTACTCACCCTGAATCAATTAACTGAGATTTTGTCTGGATGAGGATGAATTTCAGACAATTGTGGGAGGGGCTTCATTAAGAAGGTTAGGAGAATTGGTACTGTTTGGGGTGAGAGAACTGGGCCTTTAATACAACTGCATGACGTTAAGGGGAGGGGTAAAGACGTTGAAAGAGGGGAAATCGTGTGGATTCCGTACTTTTTAGGCAGCTTACGAAAAAGTGGTGACAAATATTTGCAAGAGAGATTTTTTTTTTTTGGGGGGGGGGGGGGATAAACTTTAGTTTTCTTTCAGATAAAAGGGTCAATACGATCCGGCAAAAAGGGAAGAAGGGGAAAATACTCTTGGAATATCTTCAAAATCAATAAAATTACTGTTTTTAAGATCCATTTAATTCACACAAATATACGGTCCTTCGTCGAGATAGTTTTCATTCTTGCCTCTGCGAACTCACCCCTCCCCTCTCCCATTAAAATCTTGCCTTGCAATATCCTTGGGATAACTCTCAAAACCTACTTTATAAATAACTCTCAAACCCGTGTGATTAAACTATCAATTTCTTTCAATGTGAATTGATATAAAATTTGACTTGAATGTGTATTGAAACATTCCTGTTCTTAAAAAAATCGTTTAGCATTAAACTGGTTTAACCCAACACGGTACCCAATGGAAAGGAACGGGCAAAAACTTTATAATATCTTCAACCTTTAGAACATTTCAAGATGGTATTGACTCGACACATTTACCCACTGGTGCTTCTTCTCCCGATATTATTCACTCCATCCCTTTCCCCAGCACCACTCATTCATGTAATCTTACTTGGCGACTAGTCTGCCCCCCCCCCCGCTTCATGGAAACTCTAACATTTGGTCGTGTGTAAGAACGCTCACTAGCAATATTTTGCATACCGAGTTCGATTCTGATTTGTACATGCACACTGAGCTGCGTGGAAAGCTTACAACGTTGTTTAAACGCGACACCTTATTTGTACACCAAGTGTACATTTCAGGTGTCGCATTGAATACGTGTGTAAGTTCCCCCGAAAATGATTGCTGTACATGCACACTGAGCTGCGGTGGAAAGATTACAACGTCGTGTTAACGCGACACCTTATTTGTACACCAAGTGAACATTTCAGGTGTCGCATTAATTTGTGTTCAAGTTCCCTCGAGAACTGGTTGCTAATGTCTAGTGAAAATTCACGAGTCTTGTCAACTTCGTAATAAAAATAAATGAAGGTTTTTCGACCCCTCCCCCCCCCACTCGGAGATTTAAGATCCCTTTGAAACATGAAATATTTCAACACTGATTAGTACATCAAGTGTACTTTCAGGTGTCGCATTGAATTCGTGTACAGGTTTGACAAAAAATCAGGTTCTTGTTAATTGTTAATCCATGAGTACTGTCTAGAGCAAAATAGAATTTTGCTTTCCTTCTCGACGTTGAGTGAAGACCCCATCAGTCATCATTTTACTCAAAATAACTGAAAAATACTAATGAAAAAGGTTGGGTTTAGGGGGAAGGAAGCGGGTCAGGGGTGCCGAAGGTCGGGCACGGTTGTAGTCCTCATTCCTTCAAATCAGTTGTTTCCGGCTAACTGATGAAAATGTTTGGGAACCATTTATGTTATAGAAAAATCGTTTATCATTAAACTGGTTTAACCCAACACGGTACCCAAGGGAACGGACAAACACTTTTGGAATATTTTCAACCTTTAGAAAATTTCAAACTATTCACTTTATCCCTTTCCCCAGCACCACACATTCATGTAATCTTGCTTGGCGACTGGTCTGTCCCCCCTCCCCTGCTTCATGGAAACTCTCCCATTTTTTCGTGTGTAAGAACGCTCACTAGCAATATTTTGCATACCGAGTTCGATTTCGATTTGTACATGTACACTGAGCTGCGTGGAAAGCTTACAACGTTGTTTTAACGCGACACCTTATTTGTACACCAAGTGTACATTTCAGGTGTCGCATTGAATACGTGTGTAAGTTCCCCCGAAAATGATTGCTGTACATGCACATTGAGCTGCGGTGGAAAGATTACAACGTTGTGTTAACGCGACACCTTATTTGTACACCAAGTGAACATTTCAGGTGTCGCATTAATTTCGTGTGAAGTTCCCTCGAAAACTGGTGATTGATGTCTAGTGAAAATTCACAAGTCTTGTCAACTTCGTAATAAAAATAAATGAAGGTTTTCGACCCCGCCCCCCACCCGGATATTTAAGATCCATTTGAGTCATGATTAATCTTATAACAACAACATGACGTTGAGAAGAGGGGAACTCGTATGGTTTCCGTACTTTTTAGACAGCTTCCGAAAAGTGGTGCCAAATATTTGCAAGGAAAAAGATTTTTTGAAAAATAAACTTCAGTTTTTTTTTTTGGTAAAAAGGAAGAAAGGGGAAAATACTCTTGGAATATCTTCAAAATATCTTCCAAATCAATTAAGCTTAAGATGCATTTAGTTCACACAAATACACGGCCCACCGTCGAGATAATTTTCATTGTTGCTCCTGCGAACTCACGCGCCCCCTCTCCCCCTCCCATTAGAATCTTGCCTTGCAATATCCTTTGTTTAACTTTTAATGCTTACTTTTTAAATTCCTCTCACACACGAGTGATCAGACAAGCAATTTCTTCCAATGTGAATTGATAAAGAATTGCATGACGTTAAGGGGAAGGGTAAATTCGTTAAGAGGAGGGGAACTTGTGTGGTTTCCGTTCCCTGTAGGCCAATTCCGGAGAAGTGGTGCCAATTATTTGAAAATACACTTCGATTTTCTTTCTGGTAAATGAATTCAATACGACCCGGCAAAAGGGGATGAAGGTGAAATTTCTTTGGGATATCTTCCAAATTTATAAAGTTACTAGGTTTAAGTTGGAACTAACTTGACACAAGTACACGACTCCTCGTCGAGATAGTTTTCATACTTGCCCCTTTCTTCGGCTAACTCACCCCCTATACTGACACACAAACAATTTTTAGAATCTTGCCTTGCAGTAGCCTTGGATTAACCTTTAAAGCTTACGTAATGCTCCCCATAACCTATCCTGGAGTAAAGCCGGTTTATGATGTCCGCTTTGACTGTGAAACAGTACGACCGTTGTGGGAAATTGGCCCGTTCACCCCTCCCCTTCAGAATTTCTGAAAAGTTTCATCTCCCCTAAAAATGTTTTAAAAAATCTTTAGGATAAACATTACAAGAATTTTATGGTAGAAAATGTAAATAAAATGGCTTTGTTTGTAGGGAAGAATTGAAAAATTGCAGTCTTTATTGAAAACCAATCTGCTCAAGTTATATGGGCAAAATAGGACTGAAGTTGGTTGAGGTTTCATAATGCTATTTGTCGTAGGGTGTAAATGGAAAATATCTTGACCGTTTTTTAAGAATTTGCAGGAGCTTGCATTGAATTTTTTTCTCGAATTTTGGTAAGAAAAATTGGGAAATTTTGAGAGTTTCTTGAAGAACGGGAAGCAAAATCAGTAACATCGACGAAGGTGCGTGTGTGTGTGTGTGTGAAGGGGGTGGGGTGGTGTGGTGGGGGGTGGTGAAGAGAATGAATTTAAGAGAGTTCACACCTTTTAGTGTTTCCCTGACGGAATTGGATGTTCTTCCCGACGGTGGAAGCCTTTCCCGACAGGAAGGGCATATAGCCCCTTTCCCCAAGCCTTGAGCCACCCTTGTGCCAACAATTCGATACCGTCATATTCGCTTGGACAATTTTTTTTTCCGCCTGATACATAATTTTTCACCGTATCCCTTTCAATCACTACCATTTAACTTAAAGCAAAGCAATAAATACGTTAATTTCATTAACAAATTAACGTTAGGGTAAGTCCTATTTTTCCGACACAAGCATGAAGGTGCAATACCAGCATCTCCTGGCTTGAACTTGACGTACTAAATTGTTTAAAACTATAGTTTCGGGAAAAGTCACCCCTTAGTATCAAAACTCTTGAAACATTTCACTAAATTTCTAATGGGCTACGGACTGGTTTATTCCTCCGAGTCAAATTCTTCTGTAACTTTCACTTCGTTTCTATTATCAGTTAATTTACAGTCACGTAATACAAAGGGGACTTTTCTTTAAACTAACATGTGTAAATCCCCTGTTCAATGGGACACGACTTATTTGATATCTCAGACGCGGGCTGCGGTTTGTGGCTCTAGGCCTGGGAAGCGTGAATCACCAATATCAGCTCGGACTGCTTATCAGATCGTGATCGTAGTATTCCCAACAGATCACTTACGGATTAGCAGATAACTTACCGCAGAAGCAGCCACGACTGATAAAAACACCCCAAATTTTGGGGAAATAAACCGACAGGTTTAGTGGGTAGTAGTTTTCTCATGTTGATTCTCCTGTTCTCCTTCAGTTGTATTTACATAAGTTGTCATTAAACATCACACACAAACTCTGCCTACATCATGCAGTTCATCATAAAGGCACACATTCCTTCATCAATGGCTCAAGTCTGGCATTTCATACAAGAATTTATTTACAGCAAAGTCATCACATAAAATGACTTCACTAAAGTTTTAATGCGATAAATCGTTCGTTGATCTTGAAATATCTATTATGAATACAAACGATAAAGTACTGTTTGTTTTCCTTGAATACATTTCCCTTAATATGTCATTGCTAAACCCCCATGTAATCATTCATTAGCAAATTCGGATTTTTCCATCGTATACAAAAATTCTGGATTACAGTTATAATACAAAGGGTATTACAGCAGCAGTGTGCCCAACAGTGTGGGGGCATGGCTCCCCCACCTCTGTATGTAATCCAGGGAAACAACCCAGTCGAGGGAATTTACACGGGAGCAATTCCCTTTGAACTGATCTCTACCTCCATATCAGTCGGGGGGATGGACATACTGCCCCCCCCCCCCCCACTTCAAAAAACCTGTGCACGCCACTGTACAGTAACAACTCCTCAAAGAATGGAGCAGAGAACTGTTTCAAGAACAAATGGCAGAAACTTAAAACAAGGGATTGGCGGTTCACTTACAATCCTTGCAAAAGTCAGAGGCCAGTTAATTTTGTGAAATCTATTTAAAACATGTTTCCACCATTTTTTGGCTATTCAATTGAATTGAAGAAAGGGGCTCTCCTCCACTTAAAAGTTCCTGAACCTCTACCTGTTGATGTCCATGTATAAAATGCAGTTTTATATGACCAGTTTACATAACACACTGAAGTAATCCTTGAATGATAAAAAATTCCTTTGAATATCAGAAATGCTAAATACCAGCCACCACCATTTTTAATGTGCGAGAAGGGAGTGATGAGTGTGTTGAAGGGGCCATGCCAACAACACCCAAACTGTTATGAATTGACAAATGGGAATATTACTGCTAAACTTATATAGAGACAACCAAATCAAGAGACAGAGGCAGGGATATGGCATGTGTATTGTTGGGGAGCTATATAAGTGACTTTCATGTGCATTTAGCTTATTGAGTCTAACTTTTCCACAGTAAACTCATTTCAATTTTCAACTCTTTACATTCTTACTTCTTAACCATTCCATTCAGGACAGTATCAACCATGTTTGTCTTCATGGCAAGTTAATCTTAGGGGTCAAATGTCATTGACTGACATTTAGGAGTCACATCACTGGCTGACACTTCCTGATCAAGTCACTGCCCAGGATGAGTACAAATAGATGCCTCAACTGTGACTTTCTGTCTCATTCCTTAATTACATTACTTAGCAGGGGGCAACTGAGGAGGGGGAGATTCTGAGGAATCTCCATTCATCTTACTGGGGGTGAAGAATACTTTTGAGATATGCCCCCCCTTGTATAAACATGAAGATACAAGTACAAAACATCCTTTGAACTATTAACACGAGTCATAAAATACACATCTTAAATGCTTGACTTCTCCAAATGGAACATATCCGACTTATTTGACACACAACCAATGCATATGTGTCAGACCCCAAATGTGTAGGAATTCAATGGCATGAAGTACATGCCTCTATATAAGAAATTATGGTCAGGTACCCAGCTCTACATCAACTGTAACTTGTACTCATATTTATACCAATCCTTGTACTCACTGAGGAAACTTAATTTGTGTACAGACAATGATTCTGACAATTATACTACTAACAAAGGCTTCTTACTAAATGCACTGCTTGACGGCACACAGATATTAAACAGAGTTCAGCATTTATTGTCGGTTTGAACTCATAGGAATTGATTTGTTTTCAAATGGTGATTGTATTGACAGACCTACAAATTCTTTTCAATTTGAACTCACCAATGATGAAAAGTAGTATCCTTGTACTCACCAATGCAGTAAGTTTGGTGTTCATACTCACTGACCTAATATGTTTAATTTGTACTCACCAATGTTGAAAGTTGCATGCTTGTACTCACTAATGCAGAAACTTATACATACTCCTGCACATAACTACAAGTTGCATTCACAAAGACAATGTAATAGTGTTAATATTCTTTTTTTCACTCTGCAAGTCTATAGAACTAAGACTGCAATAAACAAAAGAAGCATTGAAATTATAGGTGACTTTATAGCACTCTGTGGATACTTGCATAACAGTCTTCTGCAATTTCTCTGGGTACTTTTAATACCATAGAGACAGACTTAATTTTGGAAGAAATGAGTAAACAAATGCATTCAGATAGTCCAATATAAGAGTAAACTTTACAACTTAAACGATGGGATGGTAGGGAAGAACACTATTTGATGACCAGCAACACTGACCAAGGTATTCAGGGCAACTGACCAATATACAGAACTCAACTTGTAGTATTCAGTAGTGTTTGCACCAGCTACCCGACAGGCGTTCTTGCTACCAGGGTAGCGTTTTCTATGACTTCTTTTTGATCTTTGCAAAATAACATGGTTATTGAAAGTAACAAATGTATTAACCCACATCTCATTCACAAAATGAAGTTGCTTAACTTGTTTGTTTCCGTAACATGCTTTTGTTAAATTGCACTTTTCCAGAAACAATTCCTGCCATGTGTGTTTCTAACATCCGCTCCTATACCATTTCACGAAACAGCATAGGCCTACGTACTATACTGTGCATAGCCTAGCCTAGCCCGAGGGGTGGACGCAAGATATTGCAAGGTTTAGGATCGGGTACCCGACGGGTAATACCGTTTGGGTACCTGGGTACGAATTTCCTACCTGGTGCAAACACTGGTATTCAGATAGAGTATCTAATGACAGTTGCTGGGTCTACTTCAACAAGCTAGTTTGGAAATTCATTGCAGCATGGAATTGTGGGCACAGCATGGGTTACACAAACCGAGTTCAGCACATAACATATGGCACTCCCTTTTTGTCAGGATGTGCATACCACACTTAAGTGAATAGCCAACTCCAACAAAAATAAGGGCTCAGTCCTACTGTATGGCAGAATAAAATGCAAATTTCTACACAAAAACACATTTTAGACACAAACAACTACACAAAATCACACTTGAGGTCTCTCCTAACAATATGGATGGATTAAGAAATAAATGATTCCAAAAATTTTCATGGAAACTCAAATTTTTAAGTATGTATTGTGGGTGCGGGATTTGGTTTGCCTATTCCGACAATTTGAAGGATGTAGGCATGTGCAAAGCCACCAAAACCAATTATCAGACTGGATTATACATATGTCTGTCTTTACATAAACGGTAACCCATAAACGTTCTTTACAATGTTTTACCTCAAGTTTCAAAGTTCCTGCATTTAGAAAGTCATTATTTGCTCTAACTGATACAAAGACTACGAAAGTTAGATACTCATTATACTGAAATTCATGTTTCAAAGATACACTGCATAATTATCGCCTTTTATTTTTTTTTTATTTACTTTTTTTGTTTTGCATAGGTTTTCCCACTCTGTGCTACAGATCACTGGATGAGTCTTGCCCTCATAACCTTTGACCTTCAGAACACAAATGTAGCTCTGCTCTTTCAAAAGCTATTCTGCTTCAGATGGGCTTCAGATGGGAAACTGTTGGCAAACTGCTGGGTAATATCTGTACCAATTAATAATGTGCACTTATACAGTATTCCTAAAACCACACAAATTAAAGAAAAATAGGATTGTGATGGGTATTTCCAGAATGACCCCTAGGTTTGGATTAAAGCTGCTTTCCTTGTTTTAGTTGCAACTCCTGAATAAAAGCAAAGCAAAATATTTCCTTATTGGTATTTTTTCAAGACATTTCAGTACAAGTAACGGTTGTGATGAGGACATCGAATCTGGCTCTTCAACTTTTTTTTACATGCCCTTCTACCTATGTGGTGAACAGAAGGTGCTTGAGATGACAATCTTCAGGTATGCACTCTCACAAAAAGTATCAAATTTAACTTCTAGTACTACTTAAAGCATCAGGCTTTCAATTATTCTTTGTATTAATATAGAAAAATTTCCAGTAGCTAGTGAAGTCAGCCATTACTGGGGTCCATAAGCCTTACATTGTCTTAATTTTATTGTTTACATGAAATTCTAAGCCCTCATATTCACTGAAACTGAGATGAATCTAGAGCCCAACCATCCATGATATAGGTATACAGAGAATTTGAAAGCTTAAAGCTGATGGACACCTGTTAAATCAGACCATTACTTCACTGTTCAGAATAGTCCATTAGGCATTACAATTTGACATGCTTTGTATAAATAAGTCTTCATTCACTGATATAAAACCATTTATGTCGATACTGCTACACTAAAAGCATTTGGGATATTTCCATATTTCTTTCACAACACTCTTTTTACCCTTCCTGTTAAATCATTCATCCCCTACCCCCTTCTATTCTTGAAACTTAATGCAACTTTCATTATTACAATCATAATATACAAATAATATACCTTCTATATGAAACATCACAGTGTAATTTTGACACCTTCACTTACTCCTTAACCATTATCAGATATATTTTCCCTTGTGATGTTAAGGATTTCATTTGTCCAACAGGTACCTCATAGTTCTAATGACTAAAATAATGATTCTGTTTGTCTGTGAGAAATCTCATAACCCTAGTAACTATATGCATTTCGCATTTCATTCATTTATTAGGTACCTCATAGTCCTAATGCCCATGATAAAGATTTCATTTGTCTGCGAGTGATCTCATTACTTTAATGATGGTAATGTTTTCATTCATTCATGAGGGATCTTCAAAAATCCCTGATATTGCAATATTTTGGTTTCAAAAGTAGAGAAAACAGAAAACAGGTCCACAGTCGTGGCAACAAAACCTTTGGATGATATTTCAGCTATTTTAGAGTTGTGGCTGCCGTTTCTGATTTGTCTCTGCTAATACTGGCAAGGTGGTTTGGCAAAAGTGAAGACATAATGGTCATTTGATCATGAAGCCCACATTTTGCCCAAGATTTTGTCCTGTGAAAGATAAAATGCAACATAATACTGTTACAACATGTTACATTTTAGTTACAGATACATAAAAACATAAAATTCTGCGATTCAATCAAACTGCTGCTTCTATCCTCATCAAAAGAATTGTGCCCATCAAATTTGAAGCCATTGATGGCTAACTATCAAGCATTTGTCCACTTGACAACAAAAACAACACTCTTTTCCTTACGGCAAGTACATCAAAACTTTATCCTGTAATAATTAACAACTGCTGTTTGGAGAAGTATGGAGAAATCAAATGTACCCCTGTGTTCTTGTTTCAGGCTTGGAAAATACCATGACTTCCAAAGTAAGCAGGATGAGTGAAGCATCTACAGTATTTATTGCATAAGTTTCAAGTTGCTATTACTTGCCTTCCAGGCTCATATCGTGAGAGAGCCTTTGCACCCATCGATCCTTCTCTTACTGTATATTCCAACTTGTGCGCTTCAATTCTCCAACAAATCATATTTAACTCTTCTTAAACTATGTCTAAAAGCCAGAAGCTGTAGAAAGTTCACCATTATGAATATGATGGTGGCTAACTATCAAGCATTTGCTTACTGTGCATCAGTTTCACAATACAAGATGGCATATAACCTTGCTCAAAACTCTCTTTTTCCAGTTTTCTCAAAACTGATATGTTTAATAATGCTTACACTTCATGAATTGATACTTGCTTCCTTGTTAAGCTCCTTGAGCTGTTACTTTCAGAGCTTAATTAGACCTACACAAGTCTGACATCTAGCAAACTCTATACAGGATAGCAACTACAGTTGAAACAAATATTCTTCCACAGATGTGCTCTTTAAAGAAAAAGGATCTTACATTTTCAACAAATCATGATTTTACGGGAAGATTAGTTAGTTAGATGGAGTCTTACGACCAAGTTTCCAACCAACTGGTTTAACTCGAGCCGACAACGGCCTTTTTTCCAGTTGTGGCTCACTGGCTTGTTTTCCCTACTCCATTGCTAATGCTGAGCACCAAGCACAATGGCAGAAGGTTCCAATTTTAAAGTCTTCAGTATGACCCAGCCAGGACTTGAACTCCCAACCTCTGACTGCAAGTCGGATGCTCTTACCACTAGACCACACATTTGGGAAGAATGCAAAATAAGACTTGTACAGACTTACCCTCTCCTCAATTTCCTGGTCTAACTGTCTCAGCTTTTCATCAAGAGCTGACCTTTCTTTTGACAAGTCTGACTCACTGCCACCTGCAAAAAGGAAATTAAAAAAAAAGTATGATACCAAGAAATCCTGCTACAATTTTAAGGCATTTGTCAGAAGGAATGTTTCACAGATAAATTCTACTCACTGGTTAAAATAGCTAACAGTGGGTGTGACATATTCCCACAGTTTTATTTTGTTCCATTGTATCATTTGTTTAATTCCATGCCAAAATCTACAACACCTACCAACCCATCAAATTTGATAACCCGTTTTAATATTGAGGACCTTAAGTGGTTGTACATTTTAAAAAGCACACATTACATAACCAGCATTTCTATTATAGTCCCCTAAAATTCCAATATTGAAAGAAATGAAAACATTGTACAATTAGGGAATGAAGTCAATGGTGCCCATTTCTCTACATCAGATTAGAACAGGCTATGACGTCACGCATATGGGCTGAGAGACCCGAGGCGAAGCCCAGGGTCTCTGCCTATAAGCGTGACATCATAGCCTGTTCGAATATGATGTAGAGACATGGGCACCATGACTTTATTCCCATTCATAAATACTTTAATTTCGAGAAGTTTAGATGGGGAAAAGCTTTCTTTTTTATAAATTTTCCATTGATCATCAACTATTCTCCTTAACTGACTTAAGTTTCATGAAGTGCTTCCCAGGTGTACGTTACAAAGACATTGACATTGAATAGCGCAGCGAAAAGCTGTATACCTGCAATGCACAGTAGCTAGCTAGCTACATGCTACCTTCGTCGCTTCTACGTACGGTATATGCACACAGCTACAGTCATACTCATAGGCCTACGTGCTGTCTATTTGACTAATAAGTTATATTTTGGAAGTCTTGAACGAGGTCATATTTGGAAAGAGTTTTCTGTTGGATTTGGGACTATAGTTATGAATAGTTCCACTAAAATTATATACTAGCTTGAGGATCTGTGGTTTGGTTTATATTGCTCACTGTGACGTTTGACTTTGACACACTAACGTCCTGCTATACGTTGTTAAGAACAGACTAAACAACTAACGTTAGGCTAACAACGTTAGGCTTAGCCTTTCAAATTAGTGTTACATTGTTTTTGAAATGAGGCTGAGTCAGTAGACTAGCTTGAACTTTTTGAGTGGAATTTTATGGAACCAGACATATATGCCTTTACTAACGGTGGCTGTCGCAGTTCCTAAAGTTTTCATTGCAGAGAGAATCTATCACAATCTTGATGATGTTTGTCGATGCAGTAGGCAGGCTACTTGGGCCGGCTATGGCTCTTCTTAATATTATCACATCTGCACTTCCTTTGGCGATTCTGGTGCTACATTTCCTTACATAGCTAATGGTGCACAGAATACTGGACCAAGCCTTATGTATGGAATATGTGAGATGAGCTGTTAGGTTTGTGAGTAACGTTATACTCGGGCACTCATTTCAAAATTGCTTTTTTTCATTGCCCCAGATAGGCTGGAGGTTTTGAGTCTAACTGAGGTAGGCCTAGCCCTAGGAAGTCATGTAGTCCTACTTATAGTTATATGTCTTTTTCTCATCAACAGTCCACCGTATCAATATCTACATGATCGGGGTGTAAGCTAGCCCTAGGGCCTAGGCTCTATGTGGACTTTGAAACAGTACCAAGACCTTCACTTAATATTCTCGGAATTAAAGGTCTGAAATCGGATTAGGACCTTATTTATTCGTTTCGATGTACACACAACATTGCGGTCAACCAATTATATTTACATTTTAAGTTGGACAGTTATGGGGTAAATTACAGTCGTAGGCCTATGCCGTGATTGCTTTAAAGGTCAGGCACCATTATGCAGTAGTTGGGCTAGTATTTGCACTATGTATGTGACCTAAAACTATGTAGTCAAGCCTATATGCCATGTCAGCAAAGCTGTGTTTATAGTCATGTTGATCAATTAGTTTCTCTCCATACACCCTATGTCTCTACACCTGATTAGAACATGGGTAACTGACCAATCACAAGACAGCATTCTCAAAAAGTATTTATGAATGATCATTATTCCAGTCTTACTGAAAATTGAAACATGACCTAGGAAAATCAGAACACAGCAAATTTGGGGGTACAAAAGCTGAACTGTTCCTCCTAAAAAAGAACGGTTGGCAGTTCTGCCCTGGTAAGTCCAATCCTCTACCTAACCAGGGAGCTGTTTCAGGAGATAAAGCACTTAATGTAATTTCATCTAATCAAACAATATGTACTGAGACTACTTCAATCCTTTTTATGAGAAGAGGCTTTGAGTGACAGGTCCTTTAGTACCTCTTGTAAGTTTGTTTGACTTAGCCCTCCTAATGAAAAATCAACCCATTCATACTAGCCTAATTCTCAAAGAACTCATATTGACAATACTTCGAAGCTTTCTGCATTGCCCACAAGGGTGACACCTGCATCGGCCTATTAGAAAAAAGAACTTAACTGCACTTCTACGTGATCACATTCTTTTATTATTCTAATTTTTTCCATTGGTCACTGACATTGCTTTTTAGCAATGAATGATGAGGTCTAACATTTGTATATGAATTTTGAAGAGATTCTGGACTGTTCCTGAAAGAGCAAAAAATGTGGTGATATCCTAAAACTTACTTCAAGCTCAACTGAACCCATCATATAATAATTTGGAGTTATTGTCGGCAATCCTGATGGCTTTATCTCCTCCTGTAACAGCTCCCTGATCTAACACAGTCCAACCCAACATTTCATTGAGTGGTCATTCTACATATCTGTCATGTTTGATCCATCACCACCCCAATATATTGCCCTTGCCCACAGTTTCTTCAACAAATACCCAAGCATCTATATCAAAGCTATCATATTCCACAAGATAATAAATAGTAAACACTCACTAGCACCAAGGGAGACCCCAGAGGTTGTAACAGATGATGGGTAGGAGGAGGCACCAGACTCAAACACTCCAGGTATCCTTTCCTGGGACCCCGTTGGAAAAGCTGGGTGACGTCCCATCATGAGATTTTGTTGTGACCCGACTGGTGACGGCGATGAGAGACTCAAATTTTGCATAGAGACTACAGGTGACCTGGAGCCAACATTCAAATTTTGATTGGAAGAGTGGGGTGACCTCTGGGGTACATTATGTAAGGAAGAGACACTGTTTCCTGGAGATGTTCTATTTATGAGAGATTCTGTGGAGTTCCTACGGATGTTTTGTACTGAGGAATTTGGAGAGATGGACGTGGGTCTTGATGATGAAGATGATATGGAGGAATCTCTTTCTTGAATTTGCTGTCTTAATATTTGAATGAGGACATCCTTCTGGTCAAGCTGGGCTGTTAGTTTGTTTAATCTATGGATACAAACAAAGAAATACATAAATAACTATATCAAATTATTTACATAAATATATAAAAAAATAAAATACACCTACCTACAATCAATACACGAACATTTTGAAAAGAAACAACAAAATATTCTGCACTTGGAACCATACTTTGTATACAGTATAGTGATTGAGGGTGTTCCATTTGATTCTCCATAAAGCAGGGTCGGTTGAACTAACCCCATTATGACATCACACAAAGAAGGTACGCCGGGAAGAATTTGAGATAAAGTACTCAGAGGTAACGTGACCACACTTTAAAAGATACCAAATTACCATGCTGGTCTGGGTACTTACTTATTACAAGATGATAAGGTAGCACAAATATTGAGAAATTTCACATTTTGAAAATGACATCTTCTAGCTGAACTTCCTGTTATTCTGTTTCACTCAAATGGCAGGTTTACAGAAAAAAACCATTAGCCACAGTCACACTACAACAAATTCAGATAAGATTCTGATCCCATTTTCTGGGTTCTGCTAAGATCTTCTCCATCTCTGGTCAAAAAAGGCCAAAAACTAGTCAACCAATGTAAATATACAGGATTTGTATCAGATACCCAGGAAAATAAAATTCCGCCTGACTTCGTACCGTCACACCAACAAACACTTTTATCTGACACTGAAGTTAATTTGATAAAATCTGTCTATCAATGTGACATCACAAAATAATTAACATAAATTTTGTTCTTATATTCCTGCTGTCCATTTTATATATTTACACATATTGGTAAATATTTGGCTCTTAAATGGAGAAGTCTTTAACAAAAACTTGAAAAAGTTGGATCAGAATCTAAACAAAAACTTGAAAAAAGAAAAAATCAAATCAGAATTTTTAACAAAAACTTGAAAAAATCGGATCAAAATCTGATATCACTGTAGTCTGACTGCAACTTTAGGGGTGCCCTTGGATAGTAAGTGCAACCAGTTCAGGGAATAAATCTCACTGCTCACCTAAACTTTAAGGACCATAGGCAATTTTTAGATGCAGACACATACATGTATTCTACTGTTAAGCTTAACACTTAATGAAAGACACAGATTCTGGGAAACAACTTTTCATTACTGAATTCCATTATATAACACCATACCTTGCATCTAGTTCATTGACTCTCTGTAAACTTGGTCCATCACTAGACCAACTGGAACGTTCACTGATGCCATCCACTCCATCTTTGCTATCAATGCTACCTTTTGGAATTTCTAAGGACTGTCTCAATGCACACTCTTCCAGGTACTTCTGCTCCCACTGAGGGGATAAAATAGAAAAAATGACAAGATGACAATTTGTTGTTTGTGTATTCTGGCCTTAATGTTTGTTTCCTCCTTCTAGCTTTGCCCAAAGTTTTTGACATCATTACTCAGTTATTCTTAGGCTTCATCATATCCACAACGAGTGATACACTGATTTGAAGTTAGCAAACATGAGTAGCGCGCAGAATTTGGGAAGTACCATACAGTAGCACAGTACTGTAGGCAAGCTTACAGTTTGTATGATTTGGGTAAAATTTTCTACTTTGATGCAATGTGACATGCACGTGACTGTGCAGCAGGATGCAGAAATCACTTACAGGGGGCTATAGCACAACAATGCACATGCTTGTGTAACGGTTTGGGGGTGTTTGGTTCTCCTCGGTAGCGTTGTGACTTGCAGGGTGGGACTCTTGGCCTAAGGTCTTGTGTTTTGATTGGCCAGAACGCAAAGAGAGGCAAGAAAGACACAAAGAGACGACTCAATTCTGCAGCGTTTCCTGTTAAATTTGTATTAAAACCAAATCACAGTAAATACTGGTAAAATTCTCCAAGGCTAAAAACGATATAAAATAACTTCCTCGAAGCTACAGGCTGACGACTAAAGGGGCAATAAACACCTGCCGCCAGGCCTGGAATAACTTCCTGGAAAAGATCTTTTCCTTACTCTGCCTTGGATAGAACTGACATAGGTTATTAACATAAACTTATTTAAACTTAATCTGGACAATAGAACGCAAAATACACTACTATTCACAGTCAAACGAGATCACAAAGAGATGAATATGCATGAACTCTACACAATACTGCACCTGCACACCAGAATCAGACCACTCAAACTCTGGCATTCATAGATTACTAAAAACATGTACTTAAAAATTCTTAAAAGCTGCACATAGTAGAAAACATGCATGTGACACTTTAATTCCTAATAACTACAATGATGCCATACTCTCTACTTGTATATCCTTTTGTACGCAAAACAGAACATTACATCATGTTACACAAGTGATTGCATAATGTTATGCAACAATGGGGATCAGCAGAGATAAGCCACATGGAGGGACAATGGGTTTCAGGGGGACAGGGATAAATCACTAATCCACGTACAAAAGCAGGATTATCCCTGTAGAATGGAGAGATGCTTTGCGGAGCAGCTCCACATAACCTTTGGAGCTCAGCATAATCTTTAGTTGCTCCGCACACCAGATAATACATCGTTACACTTGTTACCACTGAAATCCAGATTTGCACGCCCATACTGGGAACTTTCAAACATGGATTTCTGCACAGCAAAACATACAAACGTAACATACTAATATGTTAAAAATGTACTAGTTAGCAGCTCTGAATATGGGGTTATTACACAAGGAGAAGCTGGTTCTGAAAATATCTTGTTTGGTACATCAATGAAATTTGAAGGTATGGGTGCTTTTTCCACAGTCATGGTAGCTCCATGCCACTAGCAGACATAACTAAGTTTAAATTCTACAAAAACCTTTTACCTTACAAACTTCAGCCTCTAACTTTAAAATGGTAGCATCTTTCTCCCTCAGAAGGTCTGACACTGTCATACTTTCATTATCTTCCAGACCAGACACCCCTTCATCTGGAAGAGAATTTCGCTGTTGAAGAGAGAGAGGAGGAAACACATGTTTAATTCATACATCTTTTTGCTTTTTTCAAACACCAAGTTAGGACCTTGTTGATTATATCTATTCTGTTGGTCAAAATTTATGCTTCAAAGCATGGAAAACTACATAAATATGCAGAAAGAATATGTTGATTTCCCAGGTTAGGTTAGTAAATGCAGAACCAATGCTCCACAGCTTGAAAAACGTTACACTGTAGCAGGCTAGTAAAGTATGACAGGTTTGTCCTAACTTGTTCTTTCAAAAGCCAGACTTTTGACCACATTAGAGATTAGCAGTGGAGATCACTTCTCTGTACTCATCACTGTTACACAATTTTTTTGCCTGATAAGTAACACTTCTTTTAGACTACTAACTATTTCTACACCAAAGTACCTTCTCGTTTTTTAATCTCTCAATTTCTTTTTCAAGCTGTTCTTTGACTTGCTGTTCTTTGATTTCTCGTTTCTGAATGGTTACTTGTAATGAATTCAGTAGACTTTCCAACATGTTGGCCTTTTCCAGATATCCTTGTCTCCTCTTGCACTGTAACAAAGAAAGATGAGCAAATACATGAAAATGTTTTGAGTTATCAGGACAAGATTGTTTCTGTTGAAGAAAACAGGGCTGCAGTTCAGCCTAGACTCAGACTCCTAATTTCAGATTTTGAAGGACTCAGCCAGCTAGGTTGACTTTTTCTTCATTGACCAATGTCTTAGGCATACAACCTAAGCCCAGATCAGAATTATGGACAATGAATTGATACATTGCTATGGACTGGACTCAATACAGCACAAATGCCATTTCATCTTTATATATCATACCATGTATTAAAGGTTAAAGGTGTGTGGCATAACATATGAAAAAGATAACCACTCGGCAGAGTGGCAGTGAGAACATCATTGATACATTACCACTTGCAAATAATGTTCATATTTTCTGAAACAAGATTACTTGCAACTTTACCACATTGCAAAAGATATCACCTGACTTGCCATACTATATTTCATTCAAAGTATGATACCAATGAATATGCCAATGTGAATGCTTCATTCAGATCCTACTGCCATGCACAAACTAGTCCCTCAAACTATGTCAAATGATGAACAAACATATCTGCTTTCTACTTCAAACCAATCAGCATTAAAACTGTGTTGTCCAATGATTTCCCTTTTGTCCAGGCACGCCAAAGATTAGATGTTAGCAAATGATTTACGTCCATAATGAGAGACTGTGTTCTCTTTGAAGAAATTTTTTTTTTTCAAATATATTGAAAATTTAATTATGGGCTTCTTTTATGACTGAGTACATTTCTGGTTATCATTACTCATATAAACACTGGAATTTATCACTTTTTGATCATTTTAAGGGTTTGAATTGACCAATTCTGTCCAATTGGTTTGACATTTTGTCCACGTGGTACACTTTTGTCCTGGTAACTGAGCACTTCTTCAAATTTTTCCCAGGTGCAACATAAAAAAAAAAAAAAACAAACAAACAAAAAAAAAAGAAACAACTAGCAAAGGACACTGTTAGAAATTGTACTATCCTACTCACAGACAATACTTTTCACCAAATGAAAGCAAACAAGACATTATTGCTAATATTTGAATGGGAAAGAATGTCAATGCACAATTGTAATGTAAAAAAATATTTCAGTTCCACTTAAATTTACTTTTACAGAAATGAGCTCCTACCTCCTCTTGAAGTTTGACCACATTTGCCTGTGCATTTGAAAGGGCATTGTCCAATACTTCTATGTGTAACCTTTGCTCATCCAGGGTTACTCTTTGTGCAATCATCTCCTCTTCCATACGTGCATAGCTCATATCAGACTCCTGCCCTGTGAAACCATGCAAGACAAAATCACTTCATTGATAAAGCAGAATGCCCATAACGAGGGGTAACAAATTTGTGGGGCACATCCCTACAGGACTTTTTCAGTCTCGGGAAGGGGTTTTCACCTTTGAACAATTTCCTCTTCTTCGAAGGAGCCTAGATGCAAAATGGTATGAAATTTTACTTTAATTGACAAGATTAGATGATGTGAAGGTTTTGTTGTGATTGTTTTTCTGTGTAATATTTTTCCATCTTTCAGTTGAATCCTTTTTATTGGGATTTTTTTTTTCTTTGGGGGGAGGATTTTCTTTCAGCTCAGAGGGTTAGGATAGGTACAGCCAATGGTTTATGCACAGTGACTTGTGTAATCACATGACAAAAAAGGCAACTTTTAATACACAGTACCATTAAAAATTAATCTATAATTTGTGGAATTCCCCCCCCCCCCCCTTGGGGAAAAAAAAAAAAAAAAACTACATGTGCTATGCAAATTTAAGCAACTCCTAGAATTCCATGCACTAAATTTGCCTTTTTTGTAAAATTTTTTTCTTCTTAGACTAGGTAAATTGTGTAAGAAGCGAAAAAGGGTGTAATTAAATTGAGATAATGCATGTAATTGCTGGATACCTGACTGCAAATCGTTACTGCAACTGGAATTAAATACTTGACCAAACATTCCGCAAAACTATGCCACAAACAGTACCAGTATGCTGATGCTGATTGGAAGATGGATTTTAAACTCACTGCCTGTCTGCATTCCAATTATTTACTTTTTCCACTTATGACTGTAATTGATGAAATGTAAACGTTGTGTAAGGTTCCAATTAAAAATTCTCCACATAAAAACAATGTACATGATGAACTTAACATCAGAATGTTACTTGTTAATTTTTCCTGATCAAACGAGACACACTACAACAGACACTGGAGGAAAAAGGAAGATGAGGGGGAAGTAGGGAGACATCTGCCCTAATGACCTCATCCTTTTGCCAATAGATCTTTCTTGAGGAAGTCATGACATAAGCAATGACATAGACTTTTTTCTAAAGAGCTAGTACAAAGAACTGTGGGATAGGGTATTGAAGTGCATCATTTTTTGTCAATGGCATTTTACTAATGCACTTGCATCCTGTCCCACACGATAGATGTCCTTTACAAAAGCTTTTTGGACCACTGAAAATTTTTCATCTACGTCTCCCCTCTCTTATTATCTGACTCATTTCTTAATATCACTGATCTATTAAAGCCCTTTTCTTGGGCTGAATTTTTTTTAATGCTCAAACACTGTTATGATTACTTCCATCTAGATACTAGATCTACAGTATGGAATAATTATTGTCTGAATATTGTTTACATATTGGGCCCTATCTGAGGGCATATAACTTTTCAAGTATTAACAACATCTTCATTCAGGATCATATTAATACATATTGGCCACATTTTTAATTTTACTGCATACTACCACAAAAAAAAAAAAAAAAAAAAAAAAAAAAAAAGCTGAAATTGCCTACTTCATGATATCTTACATATCATTGGAAATCTTAGAGTCTGACAAAACACTCTCTCTTTGTTTACCTCAGATTTTTTCTTCAAAAGTCGCATAGACAGCAATTTAACATTTAATGGTTCACTTTAAACCTTGATATCCCCTCCCCAACTCTCCATATACTCTTCTTGAACTTACTTTGGGCTGTTAATTCTGCAATCATAGCACCCCTCTTGTGCAGTTCAGAATGCAGTTCTCCGGTCTCAACTTTCTGTTGGGCAGTCTCCGTTTCTTTACTGGAATAGTGGGCATGTAAATGTTCCATTTTGGCTGTGAAAATATTAAACCAAATTATGTCAAATTACAAGTTTTCAAAACGTTTTGACTGTAATATTCCCCAATGAGTCTCTGTCTGAGGTGGTAACAAAATTAAGGTACAACATCACAAAACAAAAATAAATTCCAATGTGCTGTAAGACTGTAAAGCATAAATAGTTCTGCATATAAAAAGGGAAACATAACATTTAAAATGCACAGACATGTCATTTGCACACACACACACACAAAACTTTTCAATAAAAATGACCATGTATACAGTAATGGTGAACATTTCAACCTGATCCTACAGTGCCCCATACCTCTAAAACTTAAAACCATGCCCAGTTCTGTACAAAATCAATTATGTTCTCATTCACTGGTAAATGATGCCACTTAGTCCCATCCACAAACAGAAATATCAGGCACAGTAAATAACACTGACATAACATTGGAAGGATTATGACAAGACCATTTAAAATAAATACTAATAAGTGTCTACAGTTTCAATATTTTGTAAATTTTTTTTCTGAATTCAAAGGTTTGTTTTAAGCATCCACATCATTTCCCTTGATTTGACAGAACAAACCCTCTTGACTTCACCAAAAAGTTAGCTAAAATTAGAGCTTTTAACTAGAGGTAGGTTTACCCCCCACACAAATTCCACCTAAATGACTCACACTCTCTGTATATGAAGGACAGAGGTATGTTCATTAAACCCTTGTAACAGAAGGACAACAGTCATCCTATGACTAACAGTGACTACACATTACAAACATAGAATAGTTAACATCTTTCCTAAGTTCACAGTTCCCTTCAGTATGCAAGCTAGTAATGTTAACCCAACAACTAATTACTCACAAACATGGTTTAAATTTTCCCCATAAATAAATAAACCAAATTTTCATCCTTAATTTTTGTCAAAGTTTAAAAGATTGCAAAGTAAAGCCCTAGTTACCTTTGCACAATTAGAATACAACATGTTTATACCTTTGTTTCACCTGTTTGTTATCAAATTTGATGTTTCATAAAATAAATGATTGTTTTAATGATACTGCAAGAAGTTCATTTTTTTTTTCAAAAAGTCTCATTACTTCAAGCATATAGCATTGATCTGTTGGATAGCACAATTTATTTATTACATCTGGGAGACCTGTTCAGTAGCAATTAAAAGGGTTAGAAATACATGTATCTAGTCCATTGGCTGATAGCTAAATTTGTCATTCTTTTTTTTACAAATGCCTTGTAATTACCTCCTTTTTCGATATATTAAACTAACTTTGCGGATCATTTTCATGATATTATGGAGGGTATGGAGTGATTGTTTGTAAATTTACCTAAATTTTCCCATATGCCTATTTGGAGGGTCTTGCCATCACATTTCACACATCTTCATACTCACCCATCAATTGTCGGTTATGCTGTTGAAGTCTTTTAATCTCATTTTCCAGTTTCCATTTGTAGACTGTTTCCAGCTGTTCTCGCTTCCTTGATGTCTCAACCAACATTTCGTGGTCTGCCTGGACTTTCATTATGTCCTGCTCAAACTGTTAAATGATGAGAGAAAAAATTATAATAAACTTTGTATTACTTCTACAGGACACTGTTGATAGCATAAACCAAGCACTTATGAACACTTGCACACTACATTTAAAAAACATGGAAGTGGAGGTAGTGTTGTGCCCAAGGGTATCATCAATGCAAAATAAAGTATGCAGATTTTATGGAACAGCAAAAACTTGCAAACTTGAATCACAAAATTTAAGCTGTTGAGTAATTTATCTACAGTTAATAAACATAGGAATATAACCTGTGGGGAAGGTTTGGACTTAAGGATAAAATCTGGAACTTTAAGCCAGCTCTTTTTCTGCATTATTGATAGGATGAATGAGGATGCTCTAAACTTTGTAAGTTACTATGATTAGATTTAGTGACACCAATAAGAATGTGTTTTGTAGGGTCAATTAGAGGAAAAGGTACAGTTTAAATGTTTTAATATGGTTTAAGTTGAAGCTCAGTTTCAAATACAGTTTAACCCACTTGAAAGCCAGTTCCCATTCTGTAAAAACACCTTTGTCAACCAAGAGATTGAAAAACTACCTAGCAATTTTATGTAATATTATGTAAGCCACTCTAAAAGGGTTAAATATAGAGCAAGTCCTTCCCTGTAGTCACCTCTTATGACATGAGGGAAATACCCTAGGTATATTCTACAACCCACAGAGGAGAGGATGCTCTGAAAAGATGGTACAATAGGTGAATGAAAACATGTCAGAGAAAGTTAGGTACCAATATGATGTGTATTGAATGTGATGGTATTGTACCTTTTGCAGTTTGGCTACTTTTTCATACATCCTATCCAACTCATTCCGCAGACACTTGTTTTCTCCTGAGAGTATCTCCACCATCTGGGTTGCACGAGCAGCTAAGGTTTCATGATCTATTTTGACTGTATTTGATGCAGAGGCCGGGGCACTCATGCTAGTTGTTGGTGTGGATGACCTGCAAATTAGAAGAAATATCTTCAACTTAGGATTCATTTTAACAAGAGATACAACATAAGTAACCAGTCTGAAGAACTGTGTGGACTGTTTATCAACAATGGATTCATCAATATGTGACATCACATGCATATGTGACATCACAATAAGAACTTGTAGCTTTGTAATTACAGAAGGACTGAAACTTAATTAAAATAAAATTTCAAGACTTTTCCATGACTATTTCAGGCCTTGAGTTTTGGATTCTTTAGGTGTGCAACAGTAAGCTTACCTATTAATTTTATTTATATGACCTCCAAATCTTCAGCTAAGTGTACAAAAAATCACACTCCTCACAGTGATTTGAGATGAGTGATGGTGTGTACACACACGTCTCAAAATTCAAGGCCTGCAATTTCATGACCTTAAATTGATAATCATTTCATGACCAAATTATATCCCCCATTTTATTAAACTTTAATTGTGTGATGATCGTAATTAATGAGTTAATTTATTTACCTGTTAAAAATTAAAAGACTGATCTAGGCTAAATTTCAAGATTTTTTACACGACTTCTGTGATATTTACAATTTTCCATGACTTTTGCAGGACTGGTAAATGAAAATATTCCCTGCCTTTTCCAGGCTACAGGAACCCTGTGTAAAGTGAATCTAGCAGTTACAGTTCAGTTATTTGGCTCAAAAATTTTGTCTTAGTTTGTATAAAAGAGGTTTCATATAAAGGGTTATTATGAAACTGGTAAATATTTCAGGTTTGGGGAAATAATATTTGTGAAATTTGAGAAATGAATTTGCATGAGGTTATTCATTCAGACATAATAATAATAATAATAATATAACAGTTCTTATATAGCCCCTTACACAAGAAGTCTCAAAGCGCTAAAACTATACAACATGCGGTCAATAAGACAAAGTAAACAAATGAGTTTTCAAGTTAGTTTTAAATTGTCCAACAGTGGAAGAGTTCTTGACAAAAGATGGAAGGTCATTCCACAGTTTCGCAGATACTGTTGAAAAAGCACGATCACCATAAGAATGGGTAACAGATGACGGCACATTTAAAAGAGATTGAGAGCTGGAACGTAGTTCACGTAAAGGCTTGTAATTAGATATAAGATCCTTTAGATATAGTGGAGCAAAACCATGGATGCATTTGTATGTAAGAAGAAGGATTTTGTAGTTGATACGATGCTGCACAGGAAGCCAGTGAAGATTACGAAGAACAGGGGGTGATGTGGTCACATGATTTTGTTAATGCAACAAGTCGAGCCGCTGAGTTTTGAATTCGCTGGAGTTTTGAAATTTGGTGTTTAGGTAAACCATAGAAAAGGCTATTTCCATAATCCAGACGGCAGGTAACGAATACATGAATAAGCTTTTCGGTAGTTTGGGCATCCAAATAATGTTGTAATTGACCAATTTTGTGCAAAGCAAAGGAGGCAGAGCGACACAGAGACATAGTACCTAACATGTTTCAGTAAGACTTCCTGTAATACTAAAACAGAAGTAACAACAAATTTAAGAATGTTTCATATATAACAAGCATGCGGCAGTTTGAAACTTTGTCAAGTTGTAAGGAAGGGGGGGGGGTACTGTATGTATTTCCTTTGAGTTGCACTGAATGTTGCATTATAAAGCTGTACTGGCATGATGTAAAAAACTAAAATGTGCAAAAACATATACTACTGAAAAGGAAAGGAAGCAGCAGTACTCCCAACAATCAAGTTAGTGAGTTAGTTAGATGGAGTTTTACGGCCCCGTTTCCAACCTATTGCTTCAAGTCAAGCCAGCCACAGCCTTCTTCACAGTTGAGGCTCACTGGCTTTTTTTCCCTATTCCATTGCTCATGCAAAGGATCGTAGGTTCAATTTTAGAGTCTTTGGTATGTCTCGACCTGGGAATTGAACCCATGAACCCGGGTCTTCCACATGAGAGGCAGAAGCTCGACTGTTAGACCAAACAGGCCGTCCCATACAATCAAGATAAATCTGTCAGTCAGTGTGGGTATCGATACCAATGGAGTACAAGCTCTATATTGTTTTATTCCAATGCCTTGGCAAAGGATATGTATGGGTTCTTTAATTGAATTGACAAGATCATTTACCGCTTTTTTTTCAATAAATATACAATTTCATGAATAATATGGGTTACTGTAGTACACATAATTCTACACTGCAATGGCACTTAATTATCTGATGTTTCAATCAAATAAAGTGTAAATTTGAGGTGTCCATCTGCAACTTCTTTGAACTCATGGCTTGAATGGAGAAAAGAAGCATATCTATTGTATTTTCTAATATTTCACTTAAGAAGACAGAATGAATCTCACGGAGTGGAAAATTCCTTATATATGTAACTTGCTGACAGAAAAAACAACTTATCATTCACCTATAACTTGGTTATGAAGTTAACCATACCCCTTACTTGAAACACTTAAGCTAAAGCAAATATATTGGAATTATGTGCAAAAAACATTCTACTCCTGACATGCTCAATACAACAAACACCTTGCACTCTTCTCATATGCAGTACAAGCCAAACCATGCCAGTGCTATTACAGCCACAACATAACACATGCATTTTTCAACTTTCAAACAATTAATTTAATACTAAGAAAACCAACTTTCACAACAGAAATGCTAACACAACTATTAAAGTACCACAATATCATACCTTTCACACGACACCAACATCCAGCACTGCTCCTTAAAAGTAGCCTCACAGTTTTTCTCAAAATTTTTTGTTGCAGCATCCATCAGGAGCCAGCCCATCCTTTGAAACTAAAAACACTCTCTGATGAACTCTGCACAACGACTCCGTAACTCTATCAACCAGCTGCATTCCTCACATACACACTTTCATTTAGGATATTAATTTTTTTTTATTTTAATATTTTTAACTTTCTGGAATGTCAGGCACTATAAGAGCTCATAAACAGGTCCTTGGAATGTCAACCTTCTGAATATTTTCTAATTTGACAAAATTTTTGCAAGAATGTTTTGCACCCTCACTTTCTGTTGGACACACAGTTCCCTACGATTGGAATGTAGGCTATACCCATACACCGCAAAATTCATTAGCTGACACTAATACAACAAGCTGTGAGCGTTTGGAAGCTCCATGCAGGAGTATAATTTTACACTAATAACTCAGGTATCTGAATTTAGATGTTTCTCTTACCATAAAAACCACACACCAATGGGTCACTTATTTCCTTGCACCACAAAGCCAACATCTTTATAGCAAAGGCGCTTAACAAAAACTCCAGCAGCCAACAATGAGTCTTACTGTACCATAAGAGACTTATTTTACCCTTAGCTAAGTCATATTAACATTCCTACATGAGAGCTAATCTTACCCAGTGTTTTTATACTTGGCCAGTTGTAGAGCTTAAACTGGCAAATCAGATTAGTTAAATTGCCTTCCAAAATCATCCTTTCACTGCCAAAACTGAATGGACTAGGTGCTATCAATAAACCCTTTGCTCTTGCAGAGGCCTATCAGAAAATGTATGGAACATATACTGTGCATTAAATTTGTATAGAACCAACTGAACCCTCCCCCACCCCAAGGAAAAGGTGCAAAAAATGTCAGCAAATGTCAATTTCATCAATTTACTGCTCCTTTTGATGACATTAAAGCTGCCAGTATTTAGTGTAAAATATAAGTAGCTTGCTGTAATTGACAGTATAAATACCAAGGGTGTCAACCTGAGGACTGAGGACAGGGAAGAAATGTCCCCCATTGGGGAAACGTACCAACTGACTTTATATTTTTACAAAGTAAAATTTTGATGCAAGTGGCTTCCCACTCCTCACATCTCCACACATATACACCCCCTCCCCCTCCACACACACAACCACCTCTCCCTACATACACACACACACATTGGAGAAAAGATTGATGCTACTGATCAATACAGAACAAAATTGAGCCGACAGTGTCTTAGAGAAACACAGTTTTGGGACAAAACAATTTTCTCTCACAAAATATAGGGGTGGCAGTAAGGCACAATTCCACATATCAACCTTAAAGGGAACATGCACTCACTCCAACTTGAATCTGTCACCTGAACTATCGTGTTTTATGATTGGCTCTTGAGAATGATGTGGGTATGTGACAATATTATTCATTCTCAGTTGTACAATTTACAACAAACTTCTTGGGTTTCCCTTGAATATGCAAATTTTTAGTCCTAAATTATGACAAAAGATACATGGAAGAGGAAGAAATCTGTAAGAAGTAAGCTTGAGGCAACTGCTTTTGTCCTTTTAAACCAAAACACTTTCCATTACCAAATCTTGATTGCTAAAGGATAATAACCTTGAGGTTGAGATCAAAACCAAAAAAATAAGAAGGAAAAAATCCTTCTCACTAATGAGGAATCCATATTACAGTGCAGACACCATTTTTCTCTATTAGTCAGACATTGATTACAAGACAAACAATCGTGATGTGAATATAGTGGAAATCTTTATGAGCATGTGACAGCACAGAAGAAATTCCATCCTTCTTCCCTCTAAAAACTCTCCTGGCATGCCACCCCTAAGACATGATGTAAAACATGGAAGATAAAATCCATTAGAGCAAATATCCTCTTAGGAGGAGGGGAGTGAGACTCTGACTGTCTCTGATATGCTCCCTGCATTCCAAGCATGCTGGACATGACAAGAGAGCAAGAGAAGAAGAGTTTTCCTTCGGAATGTGTCAAAGAACACCTGCATCATGGTAACAACTGAGGATGTCGGCAACAATGATGGTTAATGCCTGTTAGTGATGCACAATTATCTCTACATACCACTTCACTAACAGCAAGCATGGTTTATAAAAGAGAAACTGTCAGGGTTGTTAGATTAGGAAGACCAGGATGAAATACCTGAATTTATATCATATATTTATCATTTGACAGTCGAATGGCAGCAGCCTAGAAGCTAGACAAAGTCAAGTAGAAGTAGACAGCTTCCACAGGATGAAGGTTATGGGGGTGGAGGATGCTTAAATATTCTCCCAGTACTGACTTGATGAACAATAAAATTCAAGTGTAGAGGAAACTACTACTAGTCTTGCTATTGTCAGCTAAAATATTCCTCTAGCGCTATTGCTAGGATGGCCACTGTCCTTTTCCAGCCTTTGAGCATGATATTCCCTGTTCCAGTCCACACTAAACCAGAAATTTATTCTTCTTGTATATTTCCACATATTATTTCATTTTTAGACTCAGTGTACCAATTTTTAATGCTAACCATTCTGTACAGGTTAGGAAGGACAGGTTTGCTTCAAAGGCCAAAGTTTTTCTTCTACTGCCTGTTAGGTCTAAAGGTAAGAGCATCTGCCTCTAAAGTGGAAGACCCAGCTACTATTCTCAGGTGGAGTCATACCAAATGACTCGATAAAAATGGAACCTACTGCCATTGTGTGTGATGCTCAAGCTGCTCAGCACAAGCAATGGAGTCGGGAAAACAAGTCGGAGAGCCACAACTGGAAAAAAGGCAGTGGCCGGCTCGACTTGAACCAACTGGTTGGAAACTGGGCAGTAAAACTTCATCTAACAAACTTCTTGTATGCTACACACAGTTATACTCATATAATGTATTATGAGAAGGTAAGGAATGTTGTCCACTTTTTTGTCATCAGGAAATGGCCACCCTTAACAGTGTTTAAACAGTCAAAAACGTATTACCTTATCCCAAAGGCATACAAGATTTTTATTTGCCAAAACTTCTTGGTAAATTATAATTTAGAAAAACAAACCATTGACCAACAATGTGAATCCATGACATCATGCATCCTTGTTTCAAGTTCAATCTGCATACAAAATTTTGTCATTCTATTGCTAATATCTTTAGAACCTAACATGACATGGGAAATGAATAAAAATTTCACCAGAATGCTAAGAATATGTTCCTCTTTAACACACCAAAAATAAATTTGGCTCTGGACTATTCTTTCAAATGTGGTGGTCTAATGTACAACATACAGCCAGGCAGTCCTGGTAAATAGAGTTTAGGAACACCCACCATTTTCAAACTGACAGAAAGCAAGTCCAAGGAACTTATCTATTATAAGGTGCGCCCTCTGGCTCCCAGAAAATGGCAAGTCAAAATTGCACCATGATTGTCCAAGTTGTGATGCAAGGGTGCACAATAGATGTTATCCAAAATGTTGCATCACAGCAATCTGGTAGGTAAACAGCAAATGTGCTTCATAAAGGTAGTTTACAAGAAACATGCATCAAAGTCTAAGTCTATGAAATGTTGGATCAATCATGTGACAATGAGTGACAATGTACAAAAATGTTTTACGCTCCAAACAAACAATGATCCACCCTGCTCAGTGGTGAATTGTTAGGTGTATAATGTAATGGCAATCTCATAATATCAAGCAATACACCAGCAGACACAACAATAGTTTCAGGCACATCTTTTTTTTCTATCTGATTTTCATATCTGCAAATCTCTTGTGAAAGAAATCTCTGTTAAACCCAATCAACAAATGATCAGAAAATGTTCGCCCTAAAATGTAAATGAAGGCAACTGTGGCCTTCAAGCAACACCACATGCACAAATCCTCAAACCAATGGATACATGCATGGTTAATTGATCAACTGCACCAAAAAACAAGGCATACTGGTTAGTCTAACAAACTGCTACCACCTCCATGCGTAGCCTACCTTTCGTAAGTTTGGTATGATGGGACTACCTCAGTGACGGCAAGTGTACCCATAGGTGGCACCATCTTCTTGCTCTGTACCAACCTACTGTGTTCTGTACTGATGGTGTTATAACCTATATTCTTTCCAGACATCAACTGCTGGTATTTGGTAACTTGTATTTCTTTTTGATGAGAGTAAGGTGCTGGCAGTGACGATTGGACATAGATGCTTGGGGTCATTACTTCAGTGGAACTGACCTTAGACACTGGTTTAAATTCATTCATTAACTGTGAAAGAATACTGCTACTGGATGACGATGTAGAGGAAGAATTATCTCCTTGTAAGATGCCGCCCTTCATGTGTGATGCTGGAGCAACATGCACGTGAGCAATGTTTCCACCCTTAGAGTCTTTATTAAGGTACACCACAGGAGTAGCAGTGTATGCTGCAGTCAATGATGGTCCTGTATCCGAATGACTCTTCTGGTGATCAGGTACAGTCATGTGGCTACCTGAGGTTGGACCACTTGTTACATCATTACCAGTGTTTGTTTCAAGAGAGGTGACATATGACCTGTCACCCTTGACAGAGTGTCTTCCAATCATGATATAAGCAGGTGTAGGAGGTTGCGAGCTGGTAAATTCATCACTCTTAGTCTGTCTATGTGTTCTCACCTGAGCAGTGCTTGTGGGGACAGTCAGTATAAATCTTTTGTCATCAGTCTGACTTTGACCATGCATTGCTATCTGTTTGGGATATCCCGATCCAGATGAAACAGATAAAGTGATGGACGTTTCAGAACGGTGGGCCTTGTGCCCAACAGCAGAAGATGGGGAGGTTGTTGATGAAGATGATGACTGCATTTTAAGCAGCTTAGAGAGAAATGTCCTCATGAGGAAAGCTGTGCTTATTTGAGGTACTGTTATTCAGCAACCATCTTCTTTGACAGTGTTGAGCTTCTACAGTAGATTAATTTCTGCTGTAAATAACATAAAAAATTAACCAGCATTATAACAACCCAGTTGCTGCAAATTAACTCCACAAATCCTCAAACAATAGACTTCAGAGGTCCCTCTGATGCTAGAAAGATGGACTCAGTGTATTCCAGAGGTCTCTCTGATGCTAGAAAGACAGACTGTATCTCTTTCAAAAGCAAGATGCAACCCAAGCCTGGTTCTCATCAAAGAGCTTTGAGCCTAGGTCAGCCTAGCTACAGTGACCTGAAAAATGTTTAAAATGAAATAAAAAGGCAGGAAACCTTAAATTTTTGTCCATATGAAAGCTGTGACACAAGAAGTAATAAATCTCACCCCCCAGAGTAACATCAGTTATAAGTTTAAGGTAGGTAGTATTTCAGACAGTAATTCTGTAGTTTAGAATATCTTGAAGCAGCTAGATAAATAAAAGTTTTCTGTTGATGGATCTTTCAGCATAAAAAAAGCTTGTCTTTTCTAAGGTATCCATCCACTACAGGCAATATTTTACTCTTCAACTGATTCTGAGTCCACAGTCATTTTGTAAACTAATCCCACAGTGGATAAAAATACACAGTCTACTGCCGACAAAAGTATGGTCCAAACTTGTCATCTGCAGTCCTCACAAATGAATGGTCAGGAGATGCAATGTATTCAAGTTTCTATACCACATTTTACTCTTATTTTAGAGGGTGTTAGTGAGAAACAATTAGCACTTCTATTCTGCAACAAAATATCCCAAAACTGAACTGACCACAAGACTTTAAAACTAGAAGAATAGAATGGGAGAAAGGAAAAGTGTCTGGAGCCTAAGCAGACTTTTATTTATACTGTATGAAGTTAACCAATCTCTGAGGGTCAAACCATTCACTTCAGTCAATATGACAATACAACCCATCAACTTGAAAGCCAATGAATTGTTAATCTTCACCTTGCAAATAAAGTGAAACAATAACTGACATAGCAGAACACCAACTGAGAGGTACAGTGGGTCTATTGAGCCAAACTGTGGTTAACTAAATTTTATACACTATTAGCACCCATGCATAATTTCTCTGAAAGGGAAAATTCAACTGTAAAATATTTAGGCCCAGACTACAGCTTATTTTTTCTTCAAGTTACTGCAGACAATTTCTTCTGGTTAACAGTGAATGCTACTGTTCTTCAAAAGTACTGCAAGCTGTGCTGGAATAATATTGAAGTAGAGAATAATTCATTTTGAAACAATGAACAACAAATTATGAAATCCATGGTGTTATAGTTGGATAACCTTGTTAAGCTGGTTACAGTAAGTGAATTGGACCACTACCATGGCAACTTTCGGGTTGTTGCCAACACTTAAACAGATAGACACACAAACACACCCACCACAATGCACACTTTTAGATGTTCACAGATGACTGGTTTCATAAAAGAATCACTGAATATACTCAATATAGTTCCACAGGGTCATATGAAGGTGAAACAACCAATATATACTAAACCAAAAGCAATTTGTAAACAATTCATAGGAGCAATATTTACTAACAAGAAAAATTCCTAAACAAGACCATATTCAAGTTGAATTAAGGGTACAGGTTGGTTGAAAAAAATTAATTTGAATACAATGATGAGATTTGCAAAGTACATAATGCCCTCCTGAACCCACAACATTCAGCTAACAGGGAAAATCTTTATTTCAAGCATATTTATGATAACAAAATTATCAATTTCAGGCTAAAAGTGGCCTTCATATTGTAGAAAAGGCTACAGCTAGAAGTAACTTAGTTTTGAAACTGGTACTCTCTGGAGCAGGATTGTGAAACTCTGATTGACTGGCTCTATGGGAGTTTATCTCACCTCCCTCTTTTCCCCCCTCCCCCTCCTAAAGAAAAAAGTTCTTTTTGCATAAGGTTTTTATATTAATCTTGTTGCTGTAGCCTGTAAGTATAACTTTTCAGTCTTTGTGCATAATGTAGCTGTTTGCTTTCCTTTTCTTCACGTTCCTTCACATACTGCAGACCATAGCAATATAACTTAGTAGTTGCACCGGCCAGGTTGAGAGAAATGATGGGGGGGGGGGGGAGGGGGGAGGATATTGATATTGAAACCTGTTAATTGCACATTTTATTTGGTGAGCATGCCCTTCCAAATAAAGATAGACCTCTACTATGATCCATCAACCATCCATTCTCAACCAAAGACTTAAGTACATTTCAGCTGACATGCTCAATGAGAATTCCTCCTTTTTACATATGAGTTAACTTTGTAAATGTACCTGGATATTGATATCACAGCTGGTTAAGGCTACCCCCACCCCTATTGATGCTGACCATCAAATTGTGCAAATTTAACAGAGTAGCATGTGCCAACCAACAGGCTATACTAGCTGGTATGTCTCTTTAGCATGCTAATTGGTTGAATCAATCAATAAATATACCTCAGCCACAAAACTCCCTTGCAACTCCCTCCACAGTTTTTGTACAAGAAATGAAAATTTCCAAAACTTTTGTCTTTTGTTCTAAAATTAGAAATGCTGAACCTCCCATGGCCAGATAGATGGGGAGACTGGGGTGACATTTCCAAGCAATCTGCGAGGCAGTCTTATCAAATCATTTTCATTGTTTGTAAGCTATACTTGACTTTACCTGATATTGGCATTCTTTAAAGGTAGTGTCATCACTGCTTACACTCACCCTTTCAAACCTTTGTCCCACTCAAGCCCCTTCCTAAATGAAAAATTCTGCTTATTCACTGGTTCCATCTTGAGTGACACAGGTTGACAGTTCCTGAACAAAATAAGGTAACTCACTCAGATGTGTACTGTACATACATTAAGTTTTGGAACAATTTAAATGAATGGCCTTTACTCTTGATTCCTTCTATATAAGTCCCCTTGTGTTGATTTTGAGTCAATGGGTCAATCAAACTGACCTGCTTTCAAGTTATGTCTGAATGGTGTCTACCCCTGTACTGCTAATTACACATAGCACCATCCATGTATCATTGTACTACAAAGACTGTAGGACAGTCCCTATATGAAATTTATAAAACCACTGATGGGACCTACCTGTGGGATAACATTCCTGCAGAGTAAAATTCTGGTCACAGTTTTCTTTACAATGGTTGTGATATTTCTTCCAATGTTAAAATATAGCAACACAAATTATGAGATCTCCCTGGCTGGGATAAATACATATCCTGCTAAGTCATATTGTGTACAACAGAGGACTGTGGACTTGAGGCACAGAAACCATACACTGCAACATACTGTGCATTGCAAAGTAAAGCATAGATGAGTAGATATGACTATTATACATTCCATGCATAGTTTACATTGGAAAGATTGGGGTTCCACACTGACTAACACAGGGATTATACTGACACTGTGAACTGAGAACAATGGCTTATGTGAGGTCAGACATACCCAAAGTTGTTTACAGGGAAATATTCTGTAGCCTTGAACTCTAAATCAAACTAATGAATCTTTTTAAGACATGATAAATATTCTAGACAATTCCGCAAAAAAATTCCATGCATCAAATGCCATGAAGGCTTGAAGTCACAGGTGTGTGTGTGTAGCAGCAATTGAAACTTTTTATTAGGTTTAACACAAGGCTTTTATTTGAAATGCTTAAAACTGTAAAGTCTTCTGGTCAAATGGGAGAGAACCAAAGGGTTGTAAAGAAAATTGCTCATCAAGACTGAATGAACATGCAAGAATTGATGGAAGCTGTCAATTCGCTTATGGCTAATTAACTTGCAAGTTTCCTATAAGTGGATGCCATAGCTCCCAAGTTCCGAGAGGCTAGATGCGGGTCCATCTGATCTGTCCATTGGTGGATCGCCGGCCTGGGGGAGGGGTATAAGGGGAGGGGGTGTCCCCCTCCCATTTTCGAAAATTTTTGAATTTTAGAAGTGTCTACACGCAAAATGGTGGCACTTCTTTGGCAAATCGGTCAACACAATGTCGCTAGGTTACCGCCAAAAAAGTTCAGTACAGTGCTGAATTTTTTGCGGTAACCTAGAAAAATATTGTTTTGAGAGATTTGCCAAAATAATATTATGCAGATACTCACAAATGCCCAATGACTAAAACCTCTCCTAGTCACAGTAACCAATCGTTATTTTTGAGGTAAATTTTAGTGCGGTACCGACACAGTTTGCAAACGTCAACTCTGTATGTCACTGGCAATCGAACCGTACGTGCTGCCAGTGATTTCCAATGTTTCCGTACATCTCCCATGGCATTCTAGCCATGAAAACATAAGCCAAGAACATCAAGAACTGTCAAGACAGTCCAGAACTTTCGGGCAACTCTGGGACAAGTCCCGCCTGTGACCCGCAAAGTGAACAATTATTTTCCCTATTTAATGCGGCGTTGCATGACGTTATTACACTATTTTGGCAGTGACAGGAATATATTCCATACCTGCTGCGAAGGTTAGCCGATAACAATGTTGGGACAGCAAACATAGTTCCGTACGCACCTAGGCCTATGCATTGTATAGCACCGCGAGCAGTTGAGTGTGGTGTGAGATACGATTTACTGAATCTGTTGTTATTGGTAAGATGAATTATTTGCTAATTTGTGTGGTTCTCTAACTAGGAATACTTCGGGGATTTGAAATGCGGGTTTTTCAGAGGGCTTGGCGGGTCAGCGGGTTTGGGTGTCCAAATGCGGGTCCAAACCGCGAAATGCGGGTCACTTGGGAGGTATGGGATGCATGGCAGGTAATCATTTTAAAAGAAATATTTAACAGTTTGTGACATTGTAGATGATCAATTGGCACTCTGTCTTACGGCATGCATCCATTTGAAATGTATTTACTAATGAATCATTCCCTTCAACTTTTGACTGATTCACTGATCTGTAAGATGGGCATGGATGAAACAATTACAAAGGAAAATATGGGAAGTTCCTTGCAGAAAACTTTGTTCATTTGAGGGGAAACTTTCCCAACAGAAGACCAATTTGACTTTTGACTTATAAGTACACAATTTAACATATGGAGGAAAAAATTTACTTTAAACCTACTTTCCAGGAAAAAGTAAAAACACCTCCAAGGAGTAGTGGTCATTGTTTCAATGTTAATCTTAGTTTGATTACCAACTAAGTGGTCTTCATAAATACTTTTGCAAAATTAAAAACAGCAATGCAGATAACTTCATTTCAAAACACTTAATGCTTACAGGCAAGCAAGAATGTATAAATTGTGATATGAACCATTCAAGCTGAATGTATTATATTTGACTGAACCATGCTCGAAAAAATGCCTTTCATATCGTATGCAGTGGTTGTTTAAAATTCCAGAGGTCAATATAAATATTTACTACTCTAAAAGAGGAATACAAAGACATTCTGCTGTATCCCCTTTTACAAACCAAGTACATGAACAATCATACGAATGGGGGCAGGGGGAGCGAAGAAGAAAACAAGGCAACAAGCTTTATCATGCTCACAACATTCATGTTTCTTCCTATGTACTCTGGGAGCTATTCCCATTTGAAAATTATCAAGGATACAATAAAGGCAAAAATTCAAAGATCTCTTTTAATATTCAAGTTAAATAAAATTGGTTTTTTCTTCACTTCATTCTGCACTAAATTCTCCACAAATCAGAAAACAAAAATTTAATTACAACAGTTAAGTTTCAAAGTTAATGGTGCCAGCAATTATGCAAACATACCCTAGACAACTTTAATAAGCCACGAGACATTACTACACTGAGGCACTGTAAGAGCATCTAACATGTGAAATGTCTGCCTCTCAAGTGCTGTTCACAAATTTATGAGACACTATTGTCAGCTTATAATCTGCAACTCAAAATATCCTCATTATTTTAACTACCATCAATCAAAAACTTTCAAAAGGATGGAAGCATTATGAACATTAATAATATGTAAGCAGTTGATTCAGTCCTGATAGCTATGACCTTCAAGTTCTGATCCCTTAACATACCAAAGGCAAGTAGTTAATATTAAACAAAGTACTGAGTCTGCAAACGTAGCGCTCCTGGAAATTAATAAACAACTTTACATTCAGCTGGGAGGAAAGTGTGAACAAAAAAGCCTAATAAAACAAAACAATAAAAACAACAAAGACATATTTTTGCCATTGGTATCCTGTTGCCAACAGAGGCAGGATGTATAGTACATGCAGGAGGCTTCAAAACCTTGAGGCCCACTGGTAGATGGCTGATGAGCCTGGATGAGCTTGTGGTTGTATGACAGGTCTACAGGGAGCAACTAATCTGGGACATACCTGGGGAATTCTACAAATGCATTGCAAGAGAAATGGCATTCCAGGCATGCCATAGGAATGATGCATCTAGCTATTGGGGAAGGGTCACTGAAATTCCATGCGGGTCAACTGAGTAGACAGAGGGTCTACACCAACTAATTGTTTCATTTGGAAGGAATTTGAATTTCCAGAATAGAAAAATCATGCAAAAGTTTTGATAAGTTCTTTAGAAATGGATTTCATTTCTCATTTATGTACTGCATGCTTGTATGATCTTTCACATAGCAATGTGACATTGTATAGTGACATTATGCATAAATGGAACCTTCATGTTAAAAACATGACCTATATTAATGTATTACACACAGTTACTCTTCACTATTTGAAAATATTTGCCAATTAAAACAAGCCCTATGTTAACAGTGTCTTTGCTCTGTTCAAAGGATAACATGTTTCAATAATGTACACAGTGACTTTAAGACAGCTTGGAATTGCACATTAAAAAGACTCAGATGCAGGGCTTGAAATGAAAGGGTGTAGCCAAAATGAGCAATCTGGCTATATGCTACTGCAATAGGATATTATTTAAGGGGTACCACAGCCATCGGTGCGGGCATAATAGCCATGGCTACTGGTGCCATACTGTAGGTTATTTCAAGCCCTGCAGATCATACAGATGTATTGAGCAAGGCACTGGGTAGAGGTCCATTTTTTGAAACTTTGCTAATCAGGATTGTCTGCTGTCTGAAGGGGAGGGTTCCCTTTTTTGCAATGTTTTTCACTGAGTAGGTCATAAGTGTAAAATTGTTACACTTTATTTACCTTTTTTTTTTAACTTTCTTAAAGGCACTAAAAATTACACCCCCCCTCCCCCACCTCTTTGACCAAAACTTTTTGTAGAGCAAAAAATATAATTCATGAGAATTTTGCTCTAGACTTCAAATTTCTTGAAATCAGGAAATTTCCTGACTCCTGTAGGGCATTTTAGCAGACAGGTCTAATAATGAATGATTACTGATGGTATTTTTGCTCATAAAAGTGTGTTATGATACACGATAACTTTTACCACATTAAAGAGAGCATAAACTGATGGAGTTTTTCCCCTGTTTAAAGTAGAAAATCCAAACTTTAATATGCAGTACAGACCTGCCAAGTCTCACCCGATTCACACGTCTCACACATTTTGACGGATTCTCTGCCACTCCGTGAGCTATAAGTTTTTTCATGCATATTGTGTCAAATAAAAGGTATCACTATATTGCTGTAAATTATGACGCTTCATTGTTTACACAGTTCTCTTTGTAACGTCGCCAAATTATTACAGATAACACAAACAGTGGCGTTTTGGGTATGCTCGGGTGGTTAGAGTTACTTTCACTGGTTAGAGTAACTCTACTTGGCTGATCGCCTTACTCAGTCATCCGACCTTAATCCAGTAATGATTACCTTTGTTCAAGTGATTACCTTGGTGTCACTTTTACCTGTTAAATCTCATGCAAAATGACCCTTTTTACCTCCCACATTCCATGTCTTTATTCAAAAGCAAAATTAAAAATGTATCTGAGTAAAAAAAAGATCAAATACATGAACATTAAGCAGAGTTTTGAAAACTCCTTTCTCCCTTTAAAATTGATCTACACTCTACTTGCAGAGGCCTTGACATTAAGTCCCATGTTTGCTATCTTGTATTACATGTTCATCTCATTGTAATAATCAGTCTTATCTTTCTCATGGGCACAATAGGTGTATAGTAGGTGTGAGGTAATATGATTTCCACAGATTTTAAGAGAACTTTCATCACAAAGTCTGTCACACTGTCTTCCAAACCCAAGAGTGATAACTGTACAGGGCTCATGATAACCTGAGACCTCAGGTGAAATACATGCATAAATGATGTGGGACACTCAGTTCAGAAGGGGGGAATGTGGCTTTTGAGGGTTTGATTCTTAAAACAATCTGTGAACACTCAATATATAAAATGGGTCCTGCTGCCAAAGTGTCACAATTCAAATACTGCTTTGACTGTACTAGAAGAAGAGCATGCAAAACAAAATAAGCTTGTGTTAAATGTGAATGTTGTAAGCTTCATTGTGCGATTATTTGTTAACTTTTGAAGTTTGTTAAATTGTAAAATGATATTCATTCATAAAAAAACTCTTCCAGTTCTTGATTGTGGTGATGGTTATCTATAAACTTTGCATAGAAATCTGCTGAAATCTTAAAAAAAAAAAAGCCCAGAAATTTGACTATTCTTTTAGACATCCTTGCAAATAAATGGTCCCAGTTTACTGTAAACCCCTGCCTATGGGTTACATGTACAACTTTTGAACCCCAACTTTTGAACCTTCAATGAATGACTGTAGTGGGCAGGATTTACAAATTGACTGTTTTTACAACTTTCTGTGTGATGGGAGAGGTCTTGCTCTGCTCTATAGACTGCTGATGCATGGAAGAAAGACAAGCATCAGTAACAATATTGCCAAGTGCTGCAAAGACAATTGTAGTTTTCTAAGAGGACATGGCTTCTAACTGAAGCCTTGACTGTGAACTAGAACAGAGCTTATTGTGCACATGACCTCATTCTTTACCTCATCTCACTGTACATACCTTAGGATACCTTAGGAACCTCAGTGGACGCAGGTCTATTGACCTCTATGTCCGCATCTTCTTACAGTTATTTTCATGATCTGGAACTGTAGTAACGATCAAAAAGCTGTGGGTGACTGCCACACTAAACTTACAAAAAGTCTGCATGGAGTTGTATAACATCTCATGGCCAGCCCAATACCTATCCAAAGCCTTCTCAAACTGAAAAACAGTAGTTGCAGAAACTACAGTCTCGGAACGGCTATTCCAAATATAGACAACCATACAGACAAAACTAAATTTTCTTATTTTGAGCCTACAAAACTCTTTGGGGAACTTCAGGCTATGTCCACGGGTGTGAGTTATTGAACTAAACTTGAGAAAACCTTCAATAACACCTCTGTCATACACACCTGAAACAATTTTAAAAACCTCAATCATATCTCCTCTTAATCTATGATACTTAAGAGTTGGCAGCTTAAGTTTCTTTACCCTTTCTGTACTCATTAAACCCTTTAAGGATGGAATCAACTTAGTTGCTGATAAGGCCCAAAATACTATTAGCCTTGTTTTCTTGGTGCTGAATGTGCAGTGAAAAACCCAAGACCACTGTCCACAAAAACACCTATATACTTCTCACAATCCGACTTTTCCAGGAACACTTCATGCCCACTATCACCATACAAGTGGTTACTCTGAGGGAGACAATCATGGTACCTATTTAGAGAGACAGTTAAAACTTTGCAGTTGTCAGAATGACACTTAAAAAGCCACTTGTTTGACCTGCTCTGGAGTTGATCAAGATCATTCTGTAAATTCTCAATATCGTCCATACTTCTTATTTCTTTAAAAAATTTTGCATCATCAGCAAATAAGTAGGCCATACCATTCACACACTGAGGTAAATCATTAATAACAAACAAGATAGGACCTAAAACACTACCCTGCAGAATACCACTAGTAACTACATGCTCACTAGATTCAACTCCATTAACAATAACCTTTTGGCTTCTTCCATTTTAAAAATCTTCAATCTTCAGTCGAAAGTCTAATTTGAAATACTAAAGCCATATGCCCAAAGTTTCTCCATAAGTCCTCTGTGTGGCACTTTGTCAAAGGCCTTCCTAAAGTCCATATACAGTATCAACACAACCGCCATTATCTATCACTTTCGTCCACACATCAATAATCTTCAACAACTGCAGTGTAGCCAATCTCCCAGAAATAAAAGTAAACTGTCTGTCACTGAACAAATTATTCGTCTTCATATGGTCCACCATTAAAGATCAAATCATTTTCTCAAGTATTTTGCATGCTGCACTTGTTAAACTGACTGGCCTATAATTTCCTGGAAGAGCCTTGTCACCTTTCTTAAATAATGCAATAATACTGCCGACTTTCCAAACATCTGGAACTTTACCAGTGGAAAGAGATAAATTGAATATTTTAGTCAACGGCTTTGTGGTAGTCTGGGCTAATTCTTTTAATGCCTTTGGATGAAGTCCATCAGGACCACATGATTTGTTGACATCCAAATCTTGAAGTAAATTCAAAACATTGAATTCTTCCACCATCTTATCCACACAAGGACTCCTGAACAGGTTCCATAAAAGGAACTGGACCTGCAGGTTCAGCAGTAAAGACACTGATAAAAAAAATTTAGCTAGGAACTCAGCCTTTTCATTATCATCTTTAGTCATTTTAATCTCACCACCAGCTTGATTTGTCTTTAAGTTGGGTATTCCTGTTTTAATTTTACGCTTTGAGTTTGCATACTGCCAAAATTTTTTAGGGTTACTCTTGATATTTTTGGCAACATCCTTTTCCATGATTACTTTTGCCTTTCTTACTAAATTTTTAATTGGTATCTGAGTCTAGTATAGTAGTGATAATTCTTTTTGTCTGGTGTTTTCATATACCTCTGCCAACAACAATGTTTCCTCTTTTTCAAAGAGACAATCTTATCATCAAGTGGAAGATAATTATGCTTTTTTGCTTTAACCATTTTTTGAGGGTTTGTACTTGGTACAGTACAAACTAATTCACCTTAATTGAATAATACCATAAATTTATCAATTAGCCTATTAACATCATCACCTTGCAAAAACTCTTCCCAATTGCTATTTAACCTCTGGATCATTCCCACATAATTACTTTTAAAAAAATTGTACTTTCTTATAAAATTTGTACATGGGTCAAAATAACATCTAAAAGGAAACTGAATTACAAAGTGGTCACTGTGTCCTAAAGGACTTGAGTATTGTACATCTTGGACCATGTCCTCCTCATTTAATAGTGAAAATTAAATCCAGCATACTAGGTTCACTGTTTACTCTTGTTCAGGTAAACTCCCTATTAAACATGTTGGTAGGGAAAATTATCTGTGACACATTCTTAAAGATTTGAACTTGCTTCATCACCATTACAGCTTAGAGAACTCCAATTGATTTGGGGAAAATTAAAATCTCCCATGATTAAGATATGAGAGTAACCAATTTTGGTAACCTTCAAAATGGGGGAATTTAGCTCATTTACTTGTCGACATCACAATTTGGACTCTTGTAAATACAACCAATCAACAACTTATCATTATCCTGTAATTTTATGTAAACCCAAACACTTTCTTTAAAGTAGTGTTCAACCGATTATGCTAAAATCACTAATACCCGATTACCGATTATTTAATACCCGATTACCGATTATTAGAAAGAGGGTAGTACATGTTTGTCTCTTTAGTATACCCCCCTTGCTTCTTGCATTTCATAATACCATAACCTGTTCAGGATGGAATATCTTGGGAATAGTTCTGTTTGTTTCACGAATGGGATATCATTTTTGAAGGCGTAATATTTCACCTCAAAAGTGGAGATACAAATCAACCCTTAATACAGTAGAATTGTTTGCAGTCGATGTCACATGTCCTTTGATAATTTAGTTCTAAGGCCAACATCATGCTCTGTCTAGTTTTCATCCCCCAATCATGTCGGAACATTTGCATTCTTTTACTGTGCTAGGTTGCGTTTGTGTTAATGCACTGTAGCTACTCTTCCGCTTTAACGAACCCCATGTAGAGCAATCATGATTATATCAGCAGTTCTGGGCAGCAAAACAATTGCACCCGATTAACGTATCTTATGGTTCCTTTCGGATATAAAAACCCCCGTATATTTTTAGCAGTTTTTGCCCAAAATTTATGTCTTGTTTAAAAAGAATCTGCAACTGAAATGCACTTAAGTCAGATCCAAGAAAAATTTTTCCAAACTGTGTCTACATAAACAGTAATTGAATTTTAAAGCATACATTAGTTCAGAACTTGAACTTACTATGGGCCTAGTATTTGCATTAGCCTAGCTGCTAATTGTTACATGGAACAAAACAGTTTGTGGGAAGTTCCCCTATGGAAACATTTCATTTAATCGTTCATTAATTGAAAATACATGCAATTAATCGATTTAGTCATTCATCAAAAATTGTGAGCCTTAAGACCTATACTGGCTTAGACTTTGAACAGAACCATACTATGCTTCATGATAGAACCTACTCTGTACACCATACTTGGCCCTACTGCTTATGAAAGAGAAAACCATGGCACTATGCAGAATGGTGACAACCCCCAACTCCACAGAGATTCAAAATATCACCAAAATAAGTCCCATTCTAGCCATGAATGATCTTTGTCACAACATTCAGCATTCTACACCAATCATTCTTCAAATGGAGGAAAGCAAGAAGGTGAAATTGAGGTGAAGATTTGCTGTAACACTAAATCAATTACATGACTTAGGCATGCACTCTGTCCACTTAAGCACACTAATGTAGTCACATAAACCAGTACTTGTGTAACCAGAAAGCCAAAAGGCTGAGTGATTCCTTGCCACTGAAATTTAAGTCTACCTTTTTTTTCAAATGCCTCATAATGTTTTTTAAATTGACAGTGCTCCATAATGTACCCACAAAGTATACATGCAAAGGCATCGAAGCTTTCTACAAGAACTAGGATTCTGCTCATGATATCACGTCCACATACTATGTGTGAAATTTTGCAGTATCCAAGACTCCAACCAAGGGAAAATTGTGCAAATATGATATTGCGACTTTGACCACTTGTGAACCAAAGTAAGATTTTATCTCCACCACAAACTATAGGGATCATTTTTTCACCAAGCATAATCTACATGTCAAGTATGAGGACCCTACAAGTTACATTTCTTGTACAGTAATACTATGCAAGCAAGTTTGTAAGACTTTGACACTGCTAACCACAAATGACCTTTGACCTTCACCAAAATCAACTGGGATCACCATCTCAATAAAACCAACCCACACGTTAAACGTGAGCTTAGTCACATGCATTTTTCTCGAGGTACCATGTTCACTAGGTTTTGACCTTTTGACCTTCCATGACCCCAAATGACTTTTGACCTCCACAAAAATCAGTAGGGACCATCTACTTAATACAACCATCACACAATCACTTACACCTTTCTTGAGATATCATATTTACAAGGTTTTGACCTTTTGAACAACGACTCCTTGTCGGCAGAGCAGCAGCAAAGCTGCACTCCTTGAGCCCTGGTTTATTCCTGTCATATGATAAATGTACAGTATAGTGTGTAGTACTAGTCTTGCCAATGAATGGTCCATGCATTACATACATACATAAATAGATACAATCGCATATATGGGTTGCTACTTATTGCATGTGCACCATAAACTTGTACATGCATTACCAATGTACAATGATCCCCCATGTATCTCATACCATGGCCCCAACTGATCTGTCCGTTGGAGGATGGTCGGCTGGGAGGGGGTATAAGGAGAGCGTGTGTCCCCTTCCTCTTTCGAAAAGTTTTGAATTTTAGAAGTCTCTATTGCAAAATGGTGACATTCTTTGTCAAATCAGTCAACACAATTTCGCTAGGTTACTGCCAAAAAAGTTCAGTATGGTACTGAATTCTTTGCGGTAACCATGAAAAATTTTGTATATTGAGAATTTGCCAAAATAATATTGCACAAATGAACTCACAATCATGCAATTACTGAAACCTCTCCTCTTCACAATATTCAATGCCTATTGTTGCTGTAAATTTTGGTGTGGTAATGGTACAGTTTGCAAACATCAACTCAAAATGTCACCAACAGTATATACTACAAGTGATTTCCCACAAATGTGTTTGTACATATGGTGTCCTAGAAATGAAAACAGTCCAGAATCTTGGCTTGATGGGGAAACTCTGAGACAAGCCCCTCCTCTAAACCGCAAAGTGGGGATGCATTTTTGCTATTGAATGCAGTGTTGCACGATGTTATTACACTATTTACGCAGTGACAGAAATATATTCCACACCTGCTGCGGAGGTTAGCCAATAAACATGCTGTGACAGCAAACATACCTGTCAGAATTAGTGTTTGCAAGGGTTACCCGGGTACCTGCCCGCCACCGTATTACCCGGTTTCAAATCTACTACAAGCATCTAAAAAAATATCGCATGCAAAAAGAATCATCCCATTTTATGCCACTGCCCACGGTAATGGACTAAAATCTTTTGCCAATTTGGTAAAAATTCTCCAAGACTGAGAATAAAAAGAGCCCCTAGAAATTAAGTTTAAGTTTGAAAGTTGTTTGTACTTCTTTTCGCAAAGTTGAGATTTTCATCGCCATGCGGCCAGATCGCACTATTGCAAGGAAGTGATCCTTCTCACATATCACACATACATAACTTATCAGCTAGCATAACTTATAAGCTAGCAAGCTATCTGATGGCGATTCAAAATCACACCGTACCGTTTTATGCAGAAACTAGCAGACATATCACCCCGCCCAGCTGGCAAAGACTGTGCCCGCAACGTGGGGCACCCTATGTAAACTGAGCCTTGCAGGTGTGTATAATATGGTATGCCACCTTGAGTTTTTCTCGAATATTTCATAATGGTAAAATGTGTCACTTTTAAGCAAATCCACCCTTTGCCGCTATCCGTAATGTGCTAAGGTATCACTGTAATGACAACGTAAATAGTCACGAAAAGGTATTGGAAACAGGCCATTACATATTATGTTAGTTTGCCCCAAAATACTGCTCGCGCACACTACGAATTTATGTATGACTGTATCTATTTTAGCATGCCTGGATGTCAACACGAGGCTACAATCCTCAACAAAAATAGATGGGACAGACCCTGCTCCCCGTATCAATGTTGAAGTTTCAGGACGCCTTGGGCTGCCGCAACATTGAATGGGGGGAGTGGAGGGATGGTGTTCTGTTCATTGCTTTTTTTACTAGCTTTGTCCCATTGTTTTTGTCGAGGATTGTCAGAAGCCTGTACAAATGTATATGCAGAAGTTATGAAGAAGTTTTCTGTCTTGGGCAACGTACAGCAATGGCAGTTGGTGAATAAAAGTTGTGCAGATTCGATGACAAATGTCACGGTGTAAGCATTATGAAGAACAATTGCTGCATGACAAGATAATTTAAAGCGGCTTCTGAATATTTCACGGGGAAGAAATGTAACTTACTACGCATTACGGACTTCTGTCCATATTCCGTCTTTCTAATTAGGACAGGGAAGTGATCAAAATAAGGTACCCATGGGTGGTTTAAAGTCGTTAATTTTGTCAATAACCTATTCAGAAGATCCGTTGCCCCAGGGTACTGGAGGGGGAGGTCGCTTTCAAGCGAGAAATATTTCTTGGGGAAGGGGGCAGATCAAAACAACCTTTGGTGGAGGGGGAGAACAGATATTCCAGATAACTTACAGGACAAACGCACCCTTTTTAAATTTTTGAAATCGAACTGCTACAGAAAACTCAGAAAGTAAGCTTTATAACGCTTAATTTATTCATTATCTCGATGTAGAACTCGTCACTGCTCCCTATTACTGAGAATATCAAATTAGCACCACAGTTTACCGTTGACCTCACCACGATTAACCATTGACCTCCATACTATTTCAATGACTGTCGAGGGTTAATCGTGCAAACAGAAGATCTATTTATAGGAAACTTTCATTGTGCAAAAATGGTTAAACGTTTCAGTTTCAAGAAATCTTTATGTAAATTGTCACATTCACTACCCCTTATTCTAACATATAATTTCGTATTTAACTAGATTGTAGTTTGAATCATCATTCAATGTTTATCTGTGCGAAAAAAGGGAGAATTTTGAGGTTAACCGTTGGGTATATCGTGAAATATGTTACCCCCAACCCCTAACATGAAATTTTTGAAGAAAATATAACCTCTCACCACCCAGAGTACTATTCCCCCTTCCCCTTCCTTGTATGAGCTACTTGAGGAATACAAATCTTTATTCGAGTGCCCAGGGCTAATCTGACACGCCAGTAAACTGGTCGGACAAATTCAACTGTCACTACTTTCCTGTAGCTTGAAAAATAAAAAGGCAACCTACGGGTTTCAGAGCATTTAAAACAAAAATTTGGAAAGTCCTATACCTTTGTACACGCTTCCGACAATCCTCGACAAAAATTGATGGGACAAACCCCGCTCCCCGTATCAATGTTGAAGTTTCAGGACACCTTGGGCTGCCGCAACATTGAATGGGGGGAGTGGAGGGATGGTGTTCCGTTCATTGCTTGTCTTACTAGCTTTGTCCCATCGTTTTTGTCGAGTATTGTGGCTACATCAGAACATACATATCCCTATCGTGATAATGCCCCAGCATATTGTACATTAGCTTGAGCAAAGTTCACAAGCATGGCGTCATTTGTTTACATTCGGTAATTTTGAGAGTGCAAGAGAATACCCTAATACAGGGCTCTGATTGGCTGATATTTTTAAATTGGTGTTTAAAAGGGGGAGATTTGAGCTCTTAAATAGTATGCTTGTTTTTCAAGTTGGGAAATGTCCCAAAATTCAATACCAAATTAATTCAGGCCTTGGGATGTACAAATTTTCTTATTTGACTGTTTTCTCTTACATTTTTTTTTACTTGTCATTTTTTATCTGAAACAAAATGAGATGATAAAATCTTGTGACAAATCGAGTGTTTTTGAACTTGTATGTAATCCCTATCTCCAAATTGTCATGGCTTTAATATATGGAATGCACCATGGGAGAAAATGTTTAAATCTGTTAACATGAAAATGGGACAAAATTTAGGGAAATTCTGAAAATTGTTCCAGTAAACTTCAAAATATGGAAACCCTACAAAGTCTTGACGTCAGGATCTCTTGTGCACTATTGCTAAAGTTTCTAGTGGTGAGTAAAACAAAGAAGACACAGCATACAGTCCTGTTCAAGGACTAAAAATTATGCAATGACATGACATTGTTGTTATATGCTCAGCATTACATCTAATGAACACCTAAGGGCCTAACATATCCAGACTTTTATTTCTTAATGCAGATACACACTCTACAGGCCATTACACTCTACACAGCTACCTCATTGTACTTGAAAACTTGCATATTTTGTATGACCTACAAACATATAGCCTACACATAGACTGGGAAAGTTTTGGGGAAATCTTCATATCCCCCCCAGAGTTTTCCCTAGGTTTAGAATTGAACGTAGCGCATCTGATGTGTCTATTGGTGGATCGCTGGCCTGGGGGAGGGGTATAAGGGGAGGGGTTGTCCCCCTCCCCTTTTATGACTTATGCAAGTCCCTAGACGCAAAATGGTGACACTTTTGTCGACAAATTAGTCAACTAAATTTCTGTAAGTTGAGGCAAAAATATTAGCACCGCAACTCACATTCATACAAATTTTGATCTACCGTGATAGCGGTCACATTGGCTTTATATCACCGTAATTTCTGCCTCAAAAATTTTGCTTCATTGGCATGGCTGTTATTAAGCGCTAGCACCTGAAGATTTTTTTACACCAGGTTGGCCGTTATTTCGAGCCCGTTGCTCAGCAAAATTGACATGATTGGGCCAGCTTGCAATATTACCAGTTCCGGATAGAAAATATTGGGAATTTTGCCGTTCGTTTCACGGACGGGATATCATTTTTGTAGGCGTAATATTTTCACATGCCCTTTAATAATTTAGTTCTTAGGCCAACATCATGCTCCTTCTATTTTTCATCCCCCAGTCATGTCCGAACATTTGCATTCTTTTACTGCTTTTAACGAACCCCATGTAGAGCAATCATTCATGATAATCTTAGCAGTTCTGGGCAGCCATCAATTGCACCCAATTAACGAATCTTATGGTTCCTTTTGGATACATAAATATCCCCGCATATTTTAAGCAGTTCTTGTCCAAAACTTACGTCTTGTTCAAAAAGAATCTGCGACTGAAATGCAGGTAAGCAGGTAAGTCAGATCCCCCAAAAATCCACGAACGCAGAGATTTGTGAAGCCGTTTCATGGTGAATTTGGCACGGGGGTTGCCCTGCTTCGCTAGCCGGCTATATAAGCATGCGAAGTGCGATCGTCCTAACACAAACTCAACGGGAAAACTTGTCTCGAGACTGAGGATTTTCACAAACTAAATCACATCGGCGAAGGCGTGAGTTGCGATTGCCTGGCTAGAATCAATCCAATTGAACCAATCACGATGCTGGGACCAATTTTAAGTTTGAAATGGATTGTAGGCGTATGATGTCACCTAGCAAAACATGATGCCTTGTTTGGCAGGAAAAACGGAAACGCACGAAAGTCTACTGCATACGTAGGCCTAGAAATTTGCTGCATGAGACCATGTGCATCTCTGTTTTTGTTTGCAATGACGTCGCATGACAACATTGCAAAAGTCCTACAGTAAATAACATTACGGAAGGAATGCTAGAAATGACTTAATTTATGAAAGATAATAATCACCGAACTTCACAAGATTCTAGGAGCTACGTGTACAAAACGTGCACAGTACAGACGTGTATGCTTAGCTTGGGGCTTTGAAAAAAAGGCGGAACAATGCAGCTCGATGGTCTGTACAATGCTTTGTGCAGAACAGTTTGTACAGCAACTTACGCTGCACTTTCTGCAAGAAAGCAAGGTAAAGACATTGAATGCAATTCTAAATCTAATTCCATGTAATACTACAGGGTTACAGCGGAAAATATCAAACCATCACTTCCATGGCAGGGGTAAAATTTTACGTTTGTGATTATCAATGCATCCTGTTTTGGCAGGAAATTAAACGATTGAGTTTACGAAAATTTTACGAAACTAAGGGCAAGTTTCAAGAATATTTTAGCCCCTTTTTTCAGTTGGCAAGCAATGGAGCATGTGGCTGCAAGCAATCAAAGATTGTGTGCGTACCAATCTTCTTACGAAAACATCTTGGGAAAACAGCGGTTCTATGACATCATACACATAAGGTCCATCGCACTTATTTTAAGTTACCTCTATGAAAGAAACGTTGTGATTGGTTCATCACTGCTTTTAATCAGCCAATCATACTGGCAACATCTTCAATGCAGTTTTACTGTGTAGGAATAACGTGTAGAAACCAACCGTCTTCGCATAGAATTCTAATGCTCCCATTGCATTTGTGCTACAATCAAATATCCTCAAGCTTTGGTTGTAGCCGGGAAAAATAGTTCAGTGATGGAGTATTCACTGGGGGGGGGGGGGAGTAGACTGTAGTATACGTTTATACAACTTCATTTTTCAATTCTCTGAATTGTGGCGTAAGTGTTAAGAACGAAGTAACAGGAAATATGTGGGATTTCATCGTAAAGATACAATGACATGGTTCATTTGTTTGATTGATAATTTCCCAAATCTGAAACATTAGCCCCGCCTCTAACTTGCAAAATGGGCGTTTTTGTTTTGGTCGTGCAACTCATGTTGTGCCACATAGCTACTGCGCTCCGGAGTGAGCACAACAGTTTCCTCATAGGAGCCTACGTGGGCAAGTGCATGCTAGTTGTTGTTACTTGTTCAGTAGTAGGCCCTATGGGATGTACAAACAGAGCTCCGACTCGCGTGCAGTGGTATGTGCATGGAAGTTAAAAAAGTAAGTTGCAGTTTTACAAATAGGTCAATGATTTTGTCCTTTGTTCTATTAACAACAAAAGCAATCGTTGACAGAATGAAGAAAAATTATGGAGGCTACACTACCTGGCAGCAATATTGAACATCGCGGCCTCCTTGGTTTTGAAGCTTGAATGTCGCGGGGCGAGACGTTCAAAAGGCCCAGGGAAAACCCTGCCCCCCTCCAGCTCCCATGGAAAATATCCTTATTTCTAGCCTAAGGTATGACACTGACTAGGCCTAAGCTTCCATTATAAGGTACAGTTCTTGGACTGGTTACAGTTAGTTTTCACCCGCCTTATTTTCCGCCCCTCAAAATAGGTGTTTTCTGCCCCTTTTGTTTTTAGCAGAAAATATCTTTTGGGGGGCAGAAAGTAATGGAATGGAATGTGATATCAGTGGTACTTTTGTCAAATGAAGAGTCCATCAACTTTTCCTTAAAGTGTCAAACTTCATCGGTGTCTTTTACTATTCAATGCGACACCCGTTACTGCCACGTTGAGGTCTTTCCAAGCAAAATTCTCACTGTAGACTTATGTATATTAATACATACTTACATACAGGTATACAGTATTCAGTTTTGTGAACAATTGTTCACACATTCTGCACAAGCCTATACCTATAGACACAATGACTATCTGTACGTAAAAAATATAAGTCCGTGACTGTACTTGACATTTAGAAAAATGGTCACACAATTCTTTCTTTTCAATGAGGATTCTGAAGAAGTTTTAGGCCTATGCACAAATTTCATTGTTGTCTTGAACTTGAAGCAAAAGTTTTTTTTACACATATAAGTTCAAACATTACTTTTCGCCCCAATATTTTTAGGGGTGGAAACTACTGAGGGCGAAAACTAGCAGAACCCACTTGGACCAGTGCCACCTACTCAGAGTGAGACCTAATTAATTACCTCCATCATACATAGCAGAATACCCTGCCAGCAGTAGGAATGTGTTAGGCCTAGAATAGCTTAGGGTCCTAGGCAAGGCCTAACTTTTAGTGCCAATGTTAGAACTTAAATACGCAAGCAAAATTGTAACTTTAGGCCTAACGTTAGATCAAGTACCGAAGTACGCCATGTGAGCATCATGGCAACTACACATCTGGTTGTTCAATTCCATTGTAAATTAGGAGAAATACAAACTTTAAGTAAACATTTTTACCATAAATGATGTGTCGCTCTCAAAATAAATATTTTTTAAGACAATTTTAAAAACAATGTTGCACAGTACAATTATTTGCATAATTTTGAGAACGACTCTCCTAGGCCTATGAACTCTTATTCCTTTAAAGGCCCAGTTCTCTCACCCCAAACAGTACCAATTCTCCTAAGCTTTTTACTCAAGCCCATTCCAAAATTGTCTGAAATTCATGCTCATCAAGATACAATCTTAGTTTATTGCTTCAAGATGAATAAAGAAAAACTCAATTTATAGTATACCATCAAAACACTTTTAAGTACCATTCACACTATGTAATATAAGCTTTGGTCATCTACATTGTTTGAATTAGCTGTCAAGGAACAAGTGGTACAGTGGTAATGAACTGCGTCTTCCAACCATGAGGTCACGAGTTCAAGTCCCAGCTCTGACATCAAAATAGTCGTCTAGTTTTAAGGGTTGTAGTTAATTTGCTATCCCTTTGGGCCTTAATTATAGACGTTAAACTGTGAGTTTGTCTCAAGAGACTGGCATTGCCAGCTTGGCGTTAATACCCCTTCACTGGGGTGTTGCCGAGTTCCCACAAGGGAGGATCAAATGAAAACAAACAAACAGTCAAAGAGCTGTCCCCCATACAAAATTGTCCTTTGGGGTGAGAGGTTTGGCCCTTTGAGGAAAATGTAGGCTCAGGGGCCTAGTAAAACTATCATTCCTGACTTTTCAAGCCACCTAGGCTAGTACTACTATAGTATAAGCATCGAAGTTCGTTTGGGCTTACAAGTTCGTTCACCCGGTAACACCGTGCGACCAATTTCAATGATGCCTGTATTCAGAACTTCGACGTACTGGAATCTTTAATAACACGCCAAGAGAACTTCTACTTAGTCACGGACAGCTCTTTCTCCAAAGAAAATTGGCAGAAAACAGGTAAAATTTTTATTTTACTCTGATTTTAATGACCAAGTTGTTGATTACTTTTACTTTAGAAACACTTTACCGTAATTTGTGATGACAGTCGCTCCCGGCGGTCAAGAAGTTGTTCAAAACACTGAACTGATCTCTGAGGGTAGAGATGTCGTAGAATGTAACAATAACAATGCTCCCATAAAGCTAACGTCGTCTTTGGCTTGTTAATAGTTATCGCCGGTTAAGCCTTTCATTGTTTAGACCGGAAAAGTGTTTAATCATTTCAGACCGACAGGTTGCATTTTTGATTTTCATAATGAAAAGAATATTATAAGACATAGATACAGTAGGAGTAAGATGAATTTTCTCTCTATCATTTTTACATAGGCCTAGACCACCATATAAATTTCAGGACTATTTTACTGTAGAAAAATGATTCGAGGGGGATGAGTAACAGGTGCAATGAAGCCATGGGCCCGTAGACTGAGGGAGAATTGAAAGGGAGGGCGGTGCAGCGAGACATAAAATTTAGCTAAAATCGCCTGTTCCCAAATTTGTTATTGTTTTTCCACAGGTAGTAAAGCGGTATCGAACTACTTACACCGAAGAAAACATTAAAAGGGCATTCTGGTTAGTTAGGACAAAGGGCACCGCCATCAGAAAGGCAGCATGGCGGTGTGGAGTGCTGGTGCAAACCCTCCAGGACAGGCTCTCCAAAGGTTGTGAATACTCTGCTCCGAATCAGGGGGCGCCTACCTTTTTCACACAACAGGAAGAGAGAAAACTCGTCGACCATATCATTAAGTTATTGGAATGCGGTTACCCTTTGTCTAGACGAGAAGTTATAGCCTTGGCCACAGACTCAGCAGAGCTGCTGGGAACCAGACCACCTAATGGCAACAAACTCAGGAAATGTTGGTTTCAAAGATTTAGCGGTTTCAAAGAAAGGGGATGGTCAAACAGAGCAATATTCATGCAATTTTTGGAAGAACATTTTATTCTGCTTCTCCCTCAAAGAGAGGAAAATGAACACATGTTACTTCTTTATGATGGACATTTCTCTCATATTTCTCTACCATTGATAGAGTTAGCCACCACATACAAGTCACACCCTCCAGCCTCTTGATGTTGGGACATTCAGGCCTGTCAAGTGCCACTATGCAAGTGAATGTCAAAAGGAAATGAGGAGTAGACCGGGGGAGGTCATCACTTCATATAAAGTTTGCAGACTAGTTTGTTGGTCATTTTTGAAAGCGGTTACACCTAGCAATCTGATTAACTCTTTCAGGGCCACAGGTATTTTTCCACTGAACCCTTCAGCTGTAAACCCAGACCACTTCAAGCCATCGCAAAATTTGTCAAGGAAGAAAACCTTCGCAAATATGGCAGAAGGCCAAAAGCAGTTGTATGAGTATTTGCTTTCACAATTGCCAACCCCTAGGGCAACTTTGGAAAAGCCAAAGAGAAAACTGAGTTATCGTCCAGCAGGCGTGGCAATAACAGAAAACAGTATCATCCTGAAGTTGAAAAAAGTGTATGAAGAAAGCAAAAGTAAAGGAAATTGTAGCAAAAGAAAATTAGTATCAGTGCAAGAAGAGGCAGGATCATCATCAAAAAAGTTGAAATCATCTAGCACAGCGGGAGAAAAGGAATCTTCTACCCCAGGCAAACAACATGCTCAATAAAGCCCACACACCCAGCAGTCCTTACCAACCTACCGTACTCCCGAAGAAACCTCAACAGAAGAAGAAGATGATGATTCCTGTTGTATCTGTGGCAAAATTTCTCCGGAAGGTGTAAGAAATTTGAACTATTTTAAAATTGTTGACTGGGCCCAGTGTGGCTGTTGCGACCACTGGGTGCATTTACAATTCTGTAACAAAATGAATTTGGAAGAAGTGAAAAACTTTGTTGTTAAGTGCATCCATTGTGGGAGTCAGGAAGAATAATTTTTATGCCATCTATTTTATTTGCTGTGACTTTGGTTTGTACATCACTATAAACATTGCCGAGATTTGTCAGACGAACAGATAAAGCCATAGCCTCATAATCCGTGTCATTCAACTTCCACTGGACCTCATTTTGTATCAGTGCCAACTAGTCACTGAGCTTGACCGTATAATCCGTTCCTTGTAGTCACTCCTTACTACGGTCACTGGCCTACCTGTACAAAGATAACGCCGTTTTAAGCCAAAACAACAAACTGAGCTCTAATTACGATGGTATGGTTCATGGAACAGATTTGAGTTAACACAATGCTTTTGAGCATTCTTAAATACCACTTATATTTTCTGGAATGTTTAATACCAGCGAATTCATAGCAAAAGGCAGGAAAAATGTGGTGCCATCCTTCGCAGTAACATCGACATCTTGACAGCTTGATCGTCTGCTACTGTGTTGCATGATGGGAAGGACTTCTGCTCGACAAGCTATCGAAGACCAATTAGTAAGCGCGGCTAGTCAATACTTGTATGTCATATAGTAAGCTCTCTGTACATTACGAAATTGTACAGTCACTGCGTAGGTTTCCCCGTTTTATATGAGATCACATGACAAACACTGACTTCTTCGACTGAAAAATTACTCTGCACAGGCTTAACGTTACTCGCAGAATTATCCTGCCAAAATTTCCCTTTTAAAGGGTCTTATTTCGTTAACAGACTTGTGTGGAAGGTGAATGTGATGACAAAGATCATCTGTGGAAAGTTTGGTGAGAAAAGGTACCTTTTTGGGGACGTGAGGGATGCGAACTCACACATGAGTAGGCAAGTGAGCTGTGTTTTTGTGTATACCGGGCAAGGGCCCAGAAATGAAGTGTATAGCATAGGAACGTAATGCTGGGTCCTGTTCAAGGGCTAGTATAACCCAGACAAATTTCATCACATAGTGAGAGATACTGAGTAAGAGAATACACAGACACAAAGGTAATGGCTTCTTATTGTTTTCTTGTCTTTGTTGATTCTATTTTGTAACTTTGGTGAACGAACTTCGAGTCCACCATGCTACTACTACTAGTCAGTGCAATGGCTAGGCTAAGCTTCTAACTGTGATCCATGGCAGCTTGGCTAGCCTACGCCTAGGCTTAAGTAGAAAGTTAGTAGTCCTAGTCTAGCCTAGCCCTAGTAGACCTACTGTAGCGGTAGCACTAGTAGCAGTGTATGAACGCCTGTGGTTAGGCCTAGGCCTAAGGTTGGCCTAGCCAATAGACCTGTAATATAGCCTAGTATTAGTATTAGGTTTGTATTATACTATTTATTACGCTGGTTCAGGAATCACTAACGTTAGACCTAAAACTAAAACAACCTTCCTACAGTACGCTTATCTGACAAAATAAAAAGGACTGTCAAGTTACCCAAAACGTTTTCCGTCTTTCACCGATCCTACCATAAATGGCTCTGGAATAGCTCTTTCCGTCATTTTTTGGAACCATTTCCTCCTGCAATGCTGCCAAATAGTTGCCTAGTCTACTCCTGTACAGTAGTGGTGAAGGCCTAGGCTAAGCGCAGCTGTCGTGTTTAGAATCTTGGTATTTCACAAGATATGATTGACTGTAGTCCGCAATTCCCAAGGCAAAGTTCCCAAGATTTCCTTCACACAGTCTACTTCCGGTACTGACGGACGAAAGTGACAGTTGCAGGACCAGGATTTTTAAAGTGGAACTTTGCAGGCGCGGCTTAGCAGGAGGGGCGGGGGGGCAAAATGTGTCCAAGACTCAAGCCCCCTCCAAAAATGTCGGAAGCTGAAAACTTTAATGTTGAATGGGCACGATAAAAGAGGGTAAACACATAGGCTATCATTGCTCCTATTCCCCGGTTTTAATGATCTTATCTTTATTTAATCGCCAAACTTGCCAAAGTAACCGAGGGATGCCACAGGATTTGCCCGCTTACTGTTCTGAAGAAATTCTAATATACTTGCATTTTGGTAAGGTTATAGTGAAAAGTTGGGGTTTTGGGGGGTATGCTTTTAAAGAGGAAAATTAGCCTTGGTAGAATGTATAGGGTTGAATTAGCTTTGGTTATGTACCCTTCTCATGTACCTTTTTTTTTTTTTTTTTTTTTTTTTTTTTACAACTATATTTAAACAACTTTCACAATTTAAACAAAATATCGTTGTACATTAATAGATACATAGACTAGATATCATGAAGATTAAATGAAATAATTTTGAAATATCCTCATTCTATCAAGAAAATTGTTCTTCTTTAAAATATGCAATTCAACATCCAAATGAAAGTGAAATTTATAGAAAAAGGTAAATGCATCAGGGATTGTACTATCAAATTTACAGGAGAAGAGCGCATAAAGAATGAGGAAATTAATAGGGTGATAAAAATTAGCAAAATGACCAAAGCAAATATCTGCAGCAGAAAAATTATAACCATCTCTAACACAATTACTTGATACTTCTTCCCAAAATTTTTTAACATATTTGCACTCGTAAAATAAATGTAAGAGGGTTTCCTCTTCAATGGAGCAGAAGAAACATAATGGATCAGATAACTTCATTTTGTTAAGCAAAAAGTTAACTCCGAGAATTCTGTGAAGAAATCTCACTTGCAAATAAATAACCTTCATGTTGCGAACGATCTTAAAAGTTAAAGAGAAAATAGAGTGCCAATTTAAATTATTACATAAATTGCATTGATTCCATTTCGCAATGGCTGTCGGAGCAGTGGATATTTTTTCCACTAGAATATGATAAATAAAACGAGAAATTTTGGGACTGGCTAAAGAAGATATAAACATATTTTCACTTCGACCAACAGTAGAAGGGTTAGAAGGTGTATTCTTCTGGAATGGATTTTAAAATACCAAAGTAAAGTGTAAATGGAAAGTGAGGCACATTAAAAGAGTTCTGAAAATCATTGTAAGATAGATATTGCCCATCAGATCTATAAAAAAATTTAACACACACAATATTTCGATCACAGAGACCTTGGTGAAAAATGATTTTATCATCAATTTTTATATAAGCATTATTTAGAATGATCTCATTCTCAAAGTTTCTGTCGGAGCATGAAAAATAAAATCGGCCCAGGGCTCACAAATTTCTTTACAAAAGGGATGACTTATTTTTGAGATGCCGTTTTTTATTAATATTACATTTAAATAAAAAAAGAAAAGCCAAAAGGGCGAGGGTGAAGATCATAGAAACATTTCCATTGGCAATCTCTGCCATCAATATAACGTTTGACCCAGCTGCATTTCAATGCTTTAAGAAAAGACAATATCAACCATATTGAGACCACCTGAACCAATGGTATTTATAACCGTAGAACGTTTAGTTTTATCAATGTTACCATTCCATAAGAAATTGTATAAACATTCATTTACTTGTACCAAAAAATCAGGAGGTGGATTATTTAAAATGGTTAACAAAAAAATCAATTGAGAAATAGCAAAAGTTTTAATCACAATGATTTTCCCCAAAGGGGTGATGTCTCTTGAAGACCATTGATTAAGCAGCTTTTTTAGACGTGAAAGTTTTGGTAAGAAGCTGAGCCTGAAAAAAGTCATCCCCGTGGTGAGAGAGAGAAATGCCAAGATATTTAATTGGCCCAGATGAAACAAGAAAATTAAAGTCAGAAAAGTAACGTGGAGGAGTATTTACAAAATCGCCTAGTGAAAAAAGAAAAGATTTTTCGTAATTAACCCTTAGACCCGAAGCCGCAGAGAGAGCGTTTAGTATTTTCATGGAATTGGTAAGTGAATTGAAAGAGCCGTCAGGAATGAAAACCGTATCATCTGCATACTGTGTGATTCTAATCTCAGTCCCCGAAATATTTATACCCTGAATACCATGAGCATTCTTAAACATAGAAGTGAGAAACTCTGTGCAAAGAACAAATAAGTAAGGGCTGAGTGGGCAGCCTTGACGCACTCCCCGAGATATTTGAAAATACTCAGATGACCGTTATTAGAAACACAAGAGAATGAATTCCTGTAGTAGGTATGAATCCAGTTAATAAAATTGGGGCCAAAGTTGAAATAATGAAGAGTCTGTATGATAAAATTCCATTCAAGACAGTCAAAGGCCTTTTCAAAATCTAAGAAAATTAAGGTACCATAAATATTGTGGATATATGACAATGATTAATTAAGTCGATAACCAATCTAATATTCTCGCCTATGTAACGGCCCTTTAAAAAAACAGTTTGCTCATTATTAATTAAATCAGGAAGAACCTTGTTCAGACGGTTAGCGAGGCATTTTGCACCAATTTTGTTATCAGTATTTAAGATAGCTATTGGTCTCCAGTTTTTTAAATAATTTGGGTCTTTAGAAGGCTTGGGAATCAAGGAAATAACAGCCCGGCCTTTTTCATCCGAAAGCGAACCTTTACTAAAAGCAAAATGTAGAGACTGGACAACAATATCCCCAATGTTTTCCCAAAAAGTTCTATAAAACTCGACTGGCAAGCCGTCAGACCCTTGTGTTTTATTAAGATTCACTGAAAAAAAAACAGCTTCATGACACTCACTCCAACTTAAATGACCTTCACATATAAATACCTGTTCCTCAGTGAGTTTTGTGAGTGTGTTCAAAGTGATTTTCATTAAAGAAGGATAATACATCATTACCGTTTATACACGAAATATACAGATTACTATAGAAACGTTTTGCTTCACACAAAATATTCTGCCAGCAAGTCAACCTCAGACCACTATCAGAGACTAATGTACTTATGGAATGAATGGTTTTATTCCTTCGTGCAAGGTTTAAAAAGTAGCGAGAATTTCTTTCACCATACTCACACCAACGACCTCTCGATCTAATGATGATACCATGTAGCCTGTAGTCATAGAGGCGCTCTAGCTTAGCCCTGGCTGAGTCTAGAGCTGATTTAACATAGACAGTAGGGTTGCAGCAAAACAAGTTTTTCAAGATATGAAATCTCTTTAAGTAAACTAACCTCGTAGTGTCTACGTTCATTTGAAGTTATCTGTGAATAATGAATACTTTTAGATTTAACTGCAAATTTAATACTTTCCCAGAGATCAGAAGCATTCAGATGGGGATGATGGTCTCTGATAGTCTGTGCTACAAGACTGTTTAATTGATCGATGTAATAATTGTCCTCCAGTAATGACACGTTCATCTTCCAATAACCTCGCCCACGTAACCCCCCCCCCCCCCCTCAAGTACTTTTTAAGGACAAAGTAATACACGAAATTATGTACCCTTAAAAAATAGTACATCACATGTTGGAATCCTGTAGGAAATGCACATTTCCTGTAGGAAGTAAGCCATTGCCATTAGGAATTTCAAGATTCCTGCAGGAGTTTCAATTTTCCCACATAGGAATTTGCTATTTCCTACATAGGAAAACCAATTTCTGTAGGAATTGTCGAATTCCCACAACTTTTCCGGAATTTCAACTTTCCTACGTCAATTGAGAGTGGTGTATTCCTAAAACACTGACCATTGCATTTATATTGGTTCCTGAAAGGAAGTCCATTGTCATTGATCAGTAAGGTCTACTGAGTCACAACAAAGAACTTTTCAAATCTGTCCTTTGTATGTGTTGTGTGCTGTGTAAAGCTATGGAGTTGACTGCATGTTAACCCTTTACCGTTGTTTGGGTCCTTTTGGACCCATGAGGAGAGCTCGGCTGTCACGCATCTTTACTGTTTCACGCGGAGCTCGAAACTGCGAGTAGCCACCCGAAAATTCGGCCACAGCAGCGAGAGAGACAAAAGTTTAAGGTCACGGGGTCAATGGCCTACGGAAGCCGATGCGGGGCGGGCTACGTCCGCTTTTCCGCCCACTCCCGAGGCGCACAAATATGCCCCGATCGGAGCACAACGGTAAAGGGTTAATAGTCAGGTGATAGCAGTATGTGTATTGATCCAGTGAAATAACAGGCTTCATGGCATTAGCAGCAAATAATTCTAGTGTGGTTCTGTAGCAGTTATTATAAATGTTCATCTGAGGAAAATATTTGCATAGGACTGTAGTACTGATAGCCACTAGTGTCATGGCCAGTGACGTAGCCACGGGGTGGTTTCAGGGGTTAGAAGAGGGCCCCCATGAACCAACCTTGGAATCCAAAAACAACCTAAAAGAACGGTTTGTTCTCTCTATCCTCAGACTTTTCCCTCATATCGTTCCCCAGCCCCATGATACCACCCCACCCCCCTCCCCAATCCTGGCTACGCTACTGGTCATGGCATATTTTGATCCTTGATATTGTTTTTGGGATCAGAAGCTGAGATAACTGCAGAACCGAACTTATTGACTTGTGAATAAACTTGTTGTAGCTAATTTTAAACTGCATTGTTCTGTCTGAAGAAGTCCAAAGAGACATGTTCATCTTTTCTCATATATTTTATTTCAAACTTTTGGAGGTATAAGTTTAGTTACAGTTATATGTTGCTTTTAATAGACTGAAGCAAAAGCAAGCAGCAATTAATCATAGAGTTCGGGAAATTAATCTTCCTCCATCATAAAGCTTACCACATATTTCCTTGAAGGATTGATCTGCCAGTGATTGGAAAGTGCATGCAACTATGGCCATGATGAAACTATCGCCTAGTACAAATCCGCAGCAATCAGCACCATGATGCTCATACCTTTTTTTATAAACAAAGATGCAAAAGGTATCCCACAAAATAAATGGAATGACCCATGTGGAAAAACTGTAATTTTATGACGGATTTTTTGTTTCTTTTTAATGAAAAAATCTGACCTTCTTATGAGAAAAATCAACTTGGGGTAACTAGTAGTTTTGTTGGGGTTACTGAATATCATTATGCAGACTAAGGCCCTCGGACCATATTGGAAAATTTTTGAAAGTGCAAGGTGTAATTTGGAACAAATTTTGAGATTTATAGAAATAAAAAATTGGTTTTCTGGCCCGGGAAGTCGGAAGCATGCTTCCGCCCCTCACTGGGGTGTCGCCCGCCAGCACCCGGTTTCCTACGTCTATGCCTATAGGGGAGAATTAAAAATGTATCCCTGCTCCCGTTCACCCCAGTCCCCTTCCCCCTTCCCCGTAGCTAAGGCCTTAATTGGAAATGGAGGGAACGAGAAAATATGGGAAACATTTTGGCGCGAAGGGAGAGTCTTATACTCTCGTTTCGCCTCAAGTTGAAGTAGGAATCCTCCAAGGAACTGGCGGGCATATTCTAGTTCTGGCCTGACGCGAAACACTTGCATGCAGTTTTCTTGATTGAAGGAAAACAAATCCAAAAAGTTCCTTTAAAAAAATCAAAACAAAGGACGTTGTGAGCACTGCACTGTTAACAGTCTGATGTATGATTAGACCAAGAAAGGTCATTTGACACAACGCAAAGAAAGGGAGCGGTGGTTGACTTACGAAGGCGCAGCGTCACCCTAGTTATGACGAACAGACGCCGATCTGGAAATTTTGAAAAGGGAGAGCTCGGCTTCGAAAAGTTGAGTTATGGGTGCTTTAAGCAAGACTCCCTGTCCGAAATATTAAATTCTGCCTAAACGCCCAAAAGAATTTCTAAAAGGGGCACAGGGGAGGGGGTCCAAAGTGTGATCGCCGGCCTAAAGAAATGGTATGAGCGGAGGGTGTCCCCCTTGCATTTTCAAAGTCCCTGAAATGCAATTTGGTGCACTCAAGCGCATGAAAAGACGGAATTTTCTGCGATGAAATTGATAGGAATTGCGAATAATTTAGATGTGATATAAAAATAAGCTTTTCCTCAGTATTGGGGAACTAAACGATACTAACCTGCTCCACCAGTGCAGGGATGATTTCTTTTCCACTTTGGGGGATACCGGGGTGAATTACGTCAAATTCGAAAGTGTGAACTTCGAGTGCACGGCGAACGCAAAGCGCGAAGCCCTTAACGGGTGAGGTCCAGGGGAAAATGGCGGTGGGTTCCATGGGGTGAAGCCCCGGAAGCTCTTGGGTTTTGACATCTTAGAAGTCCTTGGAAGACTGTTTTAAGAGGTATATATCAGAGGTTATGTTGTTGATGAAGGGTAGGAAGCGTAAAAAATTTTGATGGCCTAGTTCGAAGATTGCTTTTCGTAGAACATGATTACCTAAAACAATATTAATATAAACTTTGTCGAAGCCATTCCTTGGAATATCCAAAGAGGATTATAGTTAGAATGCCTTTGGGAGTTTGAGGGAAATCGGAAATTAATTGGAATGCGCATCCATTCATCACTCAGTCACTCAGACACGCTCCACTGAGACCATGAAGTTCAAACAGTAAACTGCGCGCGAAGTTTTTTTTTTTAAATTGGTTCTTCAAAACTAATGTTGTTGGAAAAGGACGGTGGGGGAGGGGGGGCTTTGGACCCCCTTAGATCCTCACCTGTTCTAAGCGGAGTGCCACTATCGGCTGGCACGGAGCGAAGAGAAAATTTTGAAAAATTGGGACCCCTAAGACAGCCCGGCGGAAATGGCGTTTCCCGTCTTGAAAGTAGAATCTAAGCAGTTAATTTTTTGAGCTCATGTTTGCAGTAAAATTTACACTTTGATGAAAAATGAGCATACTGCAAATTACCTCATTACTCCCACGTTAAAAATCGATCTCAATATCCGAATTGAGTTTAAGTCCTACCCAGGACCCGTGTTTATGGTATTCATTTGTGAGGAAAGGAAGGGTGAGCCTGAAAAGGCCCCCTTGAGTAATCTCGTAGAGTAACATAATGCTATTTTTTTTGGTACTGTGTATATGGCGAAAAAGGGAGGGCTGATGCCGTAACCCACCCCCCCCCCCCCTTGGATCCACGCTTACGAATTGGCCTCTCCGTGCGGCATGATGAAGACCTTGGATGCATTGAATTTCATCTGCCAGAGAGAATCTCACTCGAAGTATGTTGTAATATTGCCCATAAATCTCCATCCTTCTAACTGACTGACTGACTGACTGACTGACTGACTGACTGACTGACTGACTGACTGACTGACTGACTGACTGACTGACTGACTGACTGACTGACTGACTGACTGACTGGCTGACTGGCTGGCTGACTGGCTGACTGACTGACTGACTGACTGACTGGCTGACTGACTGGCTGACTGACTGACTGACTCACTAAATAACCAACTAACTAAGTTTATTGAAAGAATTCGGAATTTCATGGAAGGTTGGTGTTACAAAGGACAAATTTCTGAATTTCCGATTTTTTTTCATTTTTCAAAGCCAAGGGGAAATCTCCCATGCCCCCTGTCGCTACACTACTTCTTATAAAACATATATAGTGGGTTCAGCTTCAGCTGTTGAGCCTTTCGCGGAAGAATGCCGACATTTTGCAAGAAATGTATTTGCCATCTAGTAAAATCCAGCTTTTAGACTTACCAAACACAGTCCAGAAAGGATACACGACATGGGGTAGCTTTATTCCGCAAAATATCCAGCAATCCGAAGCCGCGTCAGAATCCCCCCCCCCCCCCCCAAAAAAAAAAAAGTTTGGGTTTTTTGCTCAAGAAATACTGAAAATATTTGGCTTATGTTGAGAAAACGGGAGAACGTTACCAGTTCTCCGTCACACCAAACAATTCTAATTATCCCACCTTCACTCACTCCTAGTCCGTCTCAAACTGTCTTGAGATCTTCCTTGTCCAGATGCAAATCCTATTACATTATTTTTTAAAAATGTCAGCTACACTTCACCTTTCGGCTTTGTAGCTAATTAAAGATCATTTAGCAATTAAGAAGTTTGTTTTCTCCTATAAAAATATGCTGAGGTGAAAACCCAAAGGACCTGAATAGGCGGAAAATAATTTCCTTTCAGTACTCTGAACTTATCATTGAGACACTTGATAGTTTATGCACACTATTATGTTGTGTCTGAATAAAGAGTCTTTCAAAATTAGAAGAGAACTTTCATCGAGTTAATATCTTGTTTCGCCAGAATAACGAATGCAAGGACTACTTAATTACTACTAGGACTGTTCGTGAAAACTATGGTATCTGAATCAATCTCGCGTTAAACAGTTTAAAACAAATGTATCTGAAGAGAAGGCGCGCGTAGCTCAGTCGCGAAGATTTTTAAAATTTTAGAACAAAATACTTCAGAAATGAAATAATTACGTCACATCAACGGCAAATGTATTGGAAACCCTACTTATTAAAATAAAAGAGTGAATCGGCTACAAACACATTTTCTCTTCATACCTAAAATATTGGAGGGGGACGTTTGATATGATACCCCTAAAAAATATTGGGATAGGGACCGCGGAGACGGTTGGGGGGGGGGGGCTAGGGGGCTTCATCCCCGGAGCACTTTTTTGCTATGGGCATTTTGGGCCGCCTTAAACTGCATTTATTTTATTAGACATATTGAGCCGCTTCCATGTTTAGTCTCCGCACTTCAAAATTGGCTCCCCGGCTTCTGTGGGAGAGAGGTCCCTCCATGGGGAGGACTTAAAATCGACGCCCATGAAAGGTATTTCGACTTTTCAGTATATATACAAGAATAAAATATGAAAGAAATGATATAACTCCTGCTTTTTTAACATAAAGATAAGGGAAAATGTTAGTTTTTTACACCGCCTTGCTATATTCGTTCGAATGGTACCTAAGGCATACAATCTTGGACAAAACTGTTGGAACACCTAACGTCATTATATTGTTTATGATAGCGAGCGTTATTTACAAGACCTCTATCCACCTTTGAAATGTTGTGTCCTACACAAAATAGCGTTTAACGAAACCCCCGTTCCACAGTACAATGTTGGGTCACAAAGAAAATGGTCACGTGTCTCCCGAACTGGCTTATCATCTTCACCATTGTACAGGGGAGCGGTCGGTGGTGTTCCATCTAGTTTATCCAAGATTGTAGGCTACTGCAGACTCGGTTCTGTCCCTAAAAATTCGTGTAACCTTTTGAACGATAATGTTCGTAACATGTAAAAATGTCAAAAGTTGCGAGCGTTCAAAACGAGTGACCAGAAGACAACATTATTTGCATGACAAAAAGTTACATGCATCTTTAGTTTCCTAAAATGCATTTGTCAATAACAAGATGAGCTTGCTGCCTGTCCATTCGATAACGATGTCAATTTCCATAATTTTTTTTCAAACAAAAGAGGAGGCAGGGAGTTATTCACTTTGGAGGAATCAAAAAGAGCTCCCATTTACTAAACATTCTGACGAGCATGCCGCATGTGCTCTTCTATAATCATTCGTCCCTACCAGCCTGTGCAAACCAACAATCAAACCAAGCGGGCCGCTAAATATAGTGAAAGATAATTTGTATCACATACTAGGTCTATCCTACCACCAACCCTCCTCTTGTCATGCGTTCTCTTTCTACCTACTCTGTTCTTATTTCGTTTTCTCGTATTTCACTTTTCCTCTCCTTTTCCCACATTTTACACAAATTTGCCTTTTGATGGGAAGATCAAGACTTTTCTATATCACGACCCACCTGTGTGTCTTTAAATTGGTTTGAAAGATCAACAGAATTGCCGAAGATATTGATCTTGTGACCATGATTAGCAGATCAAGTGGAAGTGCATATGGGGATTTCAAGGGAAGTGTAAATTACGTTTCCTTTCATTATATATGAAGCTACATTACTACAAATCCACCATTCAGTTGCTCAATTAGCTTGAAACTTTTTTCAGGTTTAATAAGCCGACGTGTCGGAGGTACATTTGTACGTGGCTACAGAGCACAGAAGACTACGATCGATATAGTTTGCCTTGATGGTTCTTTGTTTTCTAACGTAACAAAAAGGGCAAGAGCAGTCATCCCCAGTTGAAGTAGTGTAGTGGACTGTCCTCTTTCACGATTGGCTGTTGGGAGTCATGTGACAATGTTTTTTCTCTTCAAATGTGAAATTTACTGGAAATAACTGCTTGGTTTACCTTCAATGTGCAAAAGAAAAGTCATAAAATGTAATGAAAGATACTTTGAAGTGAAATAAGAAAAAAAATGTGTTAATTAGCTTTTTTTCTCTAACATAAGTTTCTTTTTTTTTTTGGGGGGGGGGGGGGGACTGCTTATTACCTTTAAGTATATTTAACGTTATTGTATATTAATGTAGTGATGTTTCTTCTTCCTTTTGTCATGAACCTCTGGTGGGATCTAGTTAACAAAAGTGACCTAAAACAAAAGTAACAATAATAATAGTAAATAGTTAACAAAACTTAAATAAAGTTCACGTATTCAAACTTGAAGACCGTGAGTTTGTATGAACTACTGTCACAATGGATCTATTGTTGGATGCTCAGTGGTTCATTGTTGATCCAGGCTAGCCAGCAGTTAATCCACTTTGAGACTGCCAACTAGAGCATGACTTACAGATGATGATAAACAAGAAACTTGACAGCCTCAAGTAAAGGTCATTTATTTCTCCATGAAAACTAATAATATCTAGCAAATTAGCGACAAAAATTGTGTTTGTAGCCTTTGTGTACAACTGAGACCAATAAAAACAGCTAAAACGTCGAGGAAACAGACCGTCGTCCTTACTGTGACGCCTTTCGGAGTATGGAATCCCGCTCCCTGGTAGGGCAATTTCGTCGGGACACAATAAAATATAAAGTATTCCTACAACTGCCGGCCTGTCGAGTACAGTCACGGTGACTGGAAAACTGGAAACATAGTTCAATAACATTTAAGCTTGTTTGAACTTGTTTGTTTTTTGCAAGTATAAAATACGTCACCAGTATTAAACATTGCTGTAGAAAATGGAAGTTTGTTGTCACCACGTCATTTCCAACTGTCTGCCGTACAGCTGCAGAGTACAAGTCTGACTTAGCCAGCCATAAGTAGGGTCCAAAAGCTGCACTCTTCTAACTCTTCCCTCACCTGTTTTATGGATGGTTGTACTTCAAATACATCTCTCAGTCTCTAGCAACTCCTTGGTTTCACTAAGTATGCGGGTATGGGATTGCATGTAAGTTTGGAAGCATGATACTTTATCGCAACTCGGGGAGTGTTGTCGGGGGCGCTTTAAATCCAAACACCCAAAAGTACTTCAAGCAGGCGCAATATTCAAACGACGGTCGGAAGAGGTAGAATAACAAATTTACAAACAGATAATAAGAAACAGAACAGGGGAATACGGTTACAAAAATCTATTTACAATTATTTACCAGCAATCGTACCCAGTACGAAATATAAATTTGTCCGAAGACAACGAAAAATAACGAAAAGGACGAAACAAAGACAAGACGAATACGACAACACAAGCTACCGAGTCGGAGACTAGTTCTCGACTGGCGAGCCACGAGGAGGACAGGTCGGAGATCAGGCCAGATAGACGTCTGCTGACCTCCGACCTTCCGGCTCTAGGTCGCCCTGGATGATCACATGAGCAGAGCATGAGAACTGGAGGTCTCACCCCTGAAATCTACGGATGTTAAGAAAGGCCTTCAAAATGCTGTCTTAAAGGCATATTCTAGAGACAAAATTCATTAACTTTAAAATGTGCAGAAAATTTTCTCTTTCAGGAGGTGAAAACTGCATATCAATAGCATATTGCGTTCAGAAGTTACAGATTTTTAAAGAAATGCAATTTTTCTTGAGATTTGGTGCATCATGGGTAATCTGTGATGTAACCGTGGCACATTAATTTGACTTTGCATTCAATTTATTTGAAATATTGATTCTGCTGCAGGCAATATTAAGCAAAATTGTTGGTTGCACTCTATATATTCACTTTGGATCCAAGAATTTGGGTCATAAGTATACCATGGCTGGTAGTGTTCTAGGTAATGTGACTTCTGAAAAAGACTTGGGTGTTGTCATTTCAAACGATTTGAAGCCTTCTAGGCAGTGCGCAGCTGCTGCTGCTAGGGCTAATAGGGTGCTTGGTTTAATCAAGAGGAATTTCAGCAATTTCAGTAAAGATATTGTGCTAAATCTTTATAAGCAGTTGGTTAGGCCACATCTTGATTATGCTGTGCAGGCATGGAACCCTTTTTATGAAAAGGACAAGTTTATTTTAGAGCAGGTTCAGAGGAGGGCCACACGGCTTATTCACAATGTGCGTAATCTCCCTTATCAAGATAGGCTCAATTGTCTAGGACTTACTTCTCTCGAGTTAAGAAGGATTAGGGGGATATACTGCAGGTTTTCAAGTTCCTTTCTGGTTATGATTCTCTGTCTAACTGTAACTACTTAGAGATTTGTGCTGATCCCCGTGTTCGTGGCCATAATAAGAAGCTGGTAAAATGTTTCTCTAGACTTGACATCAGAAAGTTCAGTTTCTCTCATAGGGTTGTCAATGAGTGGAACAGTCTCGCTGAGTGGGTTGTTAATTCCACTTCAGTCAACTGCTTCAAGATTAACATTGACAAGTATTACTGTGACAGTGGCAGGTTCTGATTGTATTGGGTTTGTTTAGTCTTTGTTTGGATTAGGTGTTGGTTTTGGGTCTGTTCTATAGGGCATCTTATGGGGTTTTTTTTACCCTCCTTTGCCCTTAAACTTGTTATGTTATGTTATGTTATGTTATGTTATGTTATGTTATGTTATGTTATGTTATGTTATGTTATATATGGTAAAAGGAAATGCTAGACCTGCAAGAAAAGATATTCAAACATTCCAACAGTATCGAATTTCAAGGACAAACAGGACGTTCACCATTATAAAGAAATTCAAAAGGAATTCAGGGCAATGTGCCCACATTACATAACTTCCAGATGTTTTGTTGAAAAGCTGAGGTATTTTTTAACAAAAATACTCAATCTTTAAAGTTAGATATCTTGAGTTAGGAAAATGGTATTGAGACAGGGTTTGGAGGATATGGTGCAGAATTTTACATGGGCGTCCGCAGAAATCTGTACAAGGGGGGGGGGGGACAAGGTCATTCATGGATGATTGAATTGTGTACACTATCTAAGCGGAGCGCCACCATAGGTTGGCGCGGAGCGTACAAGAAAATTTTGGGCTTTACAAACCCTCCAGATGGCCGGAAACGACACTTGGCGAGTGTTATAAGCTGCATGTACCCAGCCCTGAAACAAGAATTTCATGTCTGTAATTTTTAGATTTTTAGAATTGTCAATGTAAAAAATTGTTGAAGGGAAATCTGCCTCTCTGTCATGGCCTCACACGCCTATTCACGATAAAACTTACGCTGTCAAATAGCCTGTATAGGCCTATATCCGTTACCCAATTATGAATCATACCCCCCCCCATTCACCTTGTATATCCTATTTACATCCGCGCGTCGCCACTTGAGATCACGAAGCAGGCCAAGTCGTCCCCAAACCAACTCGTCCCCAAGCCAAGTCGTCCCCAAACCAACTCGTCCCCAAGCCAAGTCGTCCCCAAGCCAAGTCGTCCCCAAACCAACTCGTCCCCAAACCAACTCGTCCCCAAGCCAACTCGTCCCCAAGCCAACTCGTCCCCAATATGAAAAATGTGATTTTTATGGCGCGAGAAAGGGGGAATATATTACCAACCAAACATAATCAAAACTGAAATATTTATGTGACAAAACACGAAATTTATTTAGTAGCTTCAAACATTAGGCCTATATTTGTAAAACAAATTTTCAATAAAAATACAATTTTAGAAAGCGTATGTTCTTAACAAGATATATATTTGCAATTAAGTATATTCCAAACAAAAATATATCTTTGCTCTAAAATATATATTTAGAAGAATATTTTTTCCCAACACTTGGAATATATTCGTAAAGAAAAATTATGTTTACACCAAAATATATTTGCAAGAAAATATATCTTTCTTGAAAAAGTTACAATGTTCGCCACAAAATTATTGCAACAAAAATATTCTTCCTTATATTTTCAAGAAAAAGAAATAAGTTTGCAATATAAATGTATCTGCAAGAAACATTACTTTTGACAAAACATTTATTTGCAAGACTAATTATTTTTGCCAAACTAAAAATATGTCCCCATAGACATATGTTATCAAACTCCAAAAATTTATATGTTATTGGTTATGATGGGTAGACAAATTGCGACAATAAAGTTATCATGCTTTAGTTTAAACCACTTGTCATTCTCTATATATGCATAAATCACGGCTTCAAAAAATTATGTGTCACGAAATCTCCCTTTTAACTAGCAAAAGGGAGGAAAAAATAATGAACAAACCAAAAACAAATGCAAAGTCGGTGTTAGCTGGTCTCTTGAAATGAGATTTTATTTTCCACTTCAATAATTTCTCATATTGGGGCCGACTTGGCTTGGGGCCGACTTGGCTTGGGGACGAGTTGGTTTGGGGACGAGTTGGCTTGGGGACGAGTTGGCTTGGGGACGACTTGGCTTGGGGACGAGTTGGCTTGGGGACGAGTTGGTTTGGGGACGAGTTGGTTGGGGACGAGTTGGTTTGGGGACGACTTGGCCCGAAAGCTGAGATCAGCATGGGACCAAACCAAGCCAACGCATTCATCAATAGTCGGATGACATTTAGATAATGAGTTACTTAATCTGTCACAACATGGTTTCCTGCCAAGCAGATCTTGTGTTACTAACTTACTGAGCTTTCTTGAAGATGTCTCTTCATCTCTTGATTCTGGGTATGGCGTTGATGTCATTTACCTTGACTTTTCAAAGGCTTTTGATAAAGTTCCATTAGGTAGGCTAATGGTTAAGCTGCATAGGTTAGGGGTTCAGGGCAATTGTGCTGATTGGATAAATTCGTGGCTTCATGGTAGATCTCAGAGAGTTGCTGTCAATGGTAACTTCTCCTCTTGGAAAGAAGTCACAAGTGGAGTACCACAGGGTTCTGTCCTTGGCCCACTTCTTTTCTTAATTTTCATCAATGATATTGATAGTTCTCTTACATCTCGTATAAGTAAGTTTGCAGATGATACTAAGCTTTATAGGAAAATTAGCATTTTGGATGATGCCTTACTGCTGCAGAAAGATCTGGATAGGTTATTTTCTTGGTCTCAGACCTGGCAAATGTCTTTTAATGCAGATAAGTGTAAGGTCCTTCATTTTGGTCCCAAAAGTTTTAGCTATGATTATAACATGAATGGTTGTGTTTTAAGTAATGTCACCTCTGAGAAAGATCTGGGTGTTGTAATTACTGGGGACTTAAAGTCATCAAAGCAGTGTGCAGCCACTGCTGTAAAGGCTAATAGAGTGCTTGGATTGATCAAGAGGAATTTCATCAATTTTAGTAAGGATATTGTACTTAATTTGTATAAGCAGTTGGTAAGACCCCATCTTGACTATGCAGCTCAGGCTTGGAGTCCCTTCTATGAAAAGGACAAGTTTGTTTTAGAGCAGGTTCAGAGGAGAGCCACTCGCCTCATTCCTGAGGTGAGAAATTTGCCCTATCATGCTAGGCTTAAACATCTTGGGCTTACCACCTTGGAGCTGAGAAGGATTAGGGGAGACATGCTCCAGGTTTTCAAGTTCCTTTGTGAAAGAAATCCCCTGCTGACTTGTAGTTATTTAAGGGTTCAAGGTAATTCTCGGGTGCGTGGGCATTGTAAAAAGCTTGAAAAGCCTTTTGCAAGGCTTGACATTAGGAAGTTTAGTTTCTCCCATAGAGTTGTCAAAGAGTGGAATTGTCTTCCAGATTGGGTAGTTAACTCCCCCTCAGTTCACTGCTTTAAGGTTAACATTGACAGGTTTTTCCATGGCTGTGGTAGAATCTGATTGTTTGGGGCTGTAGTCAAGCTTTGGTGGTTTGACTTTTGATTAGGGCTTGGTCTTCAGGGCATCTTATGGGGCCTTGGCCCTCCTTTGCCCTTCAACCTGTTATGTTATGTTATGTTATGTTATATGCACACTACATACCTGAAAACCAGTACAATTTTGGCATAGTTTTTACAAATACAAATTTCCAATAGATGTCACAAATGATGATCCCCAAATTTCGATTTCACTATTCAGCATACCATCCTCTCTTTTGCTATTCGTGGTCAAATGTCCGCATATTTCACGAGTAGAAAATGACGCTGTGAGTGAAGATATTTTGATGATTTATTTTTAATTTTTTTATTTAAATTTTAATTTATTTTTTCACAAGTTTGATTTTCCAGGTGGGGGGGGTGCCCCCCTTGTCCCCCTCCCTTCCGGACGCCCATGTGCAGAAAATGTTTACTTTTCTTACAACACCCAGGTGAAAGGTCACCAGAATATGCCTTTAACAGCATTACAATAAAAAAGTTATAAAACATACATTTATAGCAGTTTTTTATAGGCTACCGTAACGTTAAACTTTTAAACTGCGGGGCAACTTGATTTTTTCAAGAAGGCAAGGTAGGTATTGTCGTGTTGTTAGAGAGCGAACTCCTTGCGCAGACTTCCTCTTACTATTTTATCCTCATATAAAATGCATACAAGTCGTAATTTAATTTGTAACTTTGTAAGCTTTAGCTACAGCTTAGGATTTTCTGGTTCCCCTACTCGTTGTGGCTGTCTCACTCTTTGTGAAGTTGCAACGGAATTTCTGCAGTACGGTGGTATGGACCTGTGTACTTATGTCTTACTTCTTATCTGTTCTTATGTCTTGGAATTAGCCCTCGAACAGGGTTGTGTGTACTGTTTGTTCGTTCCTCTCACAACACAGTTGTTAGAGGAATGAACCGAACGTTAGGCTATAGTATGTAGTAACGAACACACAGCCCCGTTAGAGGGCTAGGCCTAGGCCTAGTCTTGGATGTGCGTAGCCTAGCCCTATCAGCTTTGTTAGGTAGGCTAACCACAGGCGTTCGGTACTAAGAATAGGCTAGTATTACCAACGAGCTCCTGTGTGCTAACTCGTCTAACGTTAGGCCTAACTTAGGCTAGGCCTAGGCTATGGTATGGATAGTTTATCCAATTGGTCTAGAGACTGGGGCATGTTCTTCAATGTGGACAAGTGTAAAGTAATGCATGTGGGTTATGGCAACCCTTCTTTTCCCTACTCCATGGATGGTAAAACTCTGCAGGTTATTGATAGGGAGAAGGATCTTGGTGTGCATGTTGATTCTTCCTTGAAGTCCTCCAAGCAGTGTGCAGAGGCTGCTAGGAGAGGAAATTGGATCTTAGGTTTAATTAGGCGTCATTTCAAGTTCTTGCATAAAGATGTTGTTGTTAGGCTCTATAAGCAGATGGTACGGCCGCATTTAGAATATGCAGTTCAGGCATGGAACCCTTACCTAGCAAGAGATAAGTTTGTTCTAGAGCAGGTTCAAAGACGCGCCACAAAGTTGATTAGTTCCATCAGTGACTTGCCCTATGAACAGCGTCTTGTTCAACTGGGTCTCACAACACTCGAGCTTAGACACCTTCGTGGTGATTTGATTCAGGTCTTTAAGATAGTTCATGGGTATGATAGGCTTTCTTTCGATGACTTCTTCACCTTTTCTCACATCAGGCATACCAGGGGACATGGTCTCAAGCTTCAAAGGGGGCATTGTAGGTTGGATATTAGGAAATATTTCTTTTCTCAAAGGGTGGTGGAGGAGTGGAATGGGTTGCCAGAGGATGTAGTTGCTGCTGGCAGTGTAAATGCCTTTAAGAATAGGCTGGATTGTCATTTTGCTGCCATTGGTAGAGTTTAGTAATTTTGTCTACAGGATCTTTTATGAGGGCATTGTCCTTTCTGATCCTTATTTAATCTAATCTAATCTAATCTATGTATTGACTGTCGCACAATGGTTAGTCCTAGGCAGTTAGTTTCTGCCCTCACTACTTTCAGCCCCTCAAAAACAGTGTTTTCCACCCCATTTATTTAATGTAGCCAAACGTTAGGCCTAGGCCTACTTGCTTATAAGTTGAGGCTCTAATTTAACGTTATGAAACGTTACACACAGAAGTGACTTTATTACGTGCCCGGGGGCCCGTTCCACAAAGAGTTATGCACAATCTTAAGTATGATTTACTGTTGACTTAAGTATGGGGAATCAAACTTTAGATTGTGTGTAACTCTTTGTGGAATGGGTCCCGGGTCATGCATGCATGCATGCTGTGCACAGTATACAGCCAGGCCTCGCGGTACTATACTGACCGGCCAGCTATAGCCTACGCAGGTACTTATGGTAATTGCATAACAGTTAGCTACCGTGAGTAGCACCATGCACGTATTGGCAGTAGGCCTACAAACGCGTTCACAGCATTTCACTGTTAAACAGTTTTCCTGTGTTGAATTTGGATTTTCATGTTAGGCTGTTCGGATAGGCTAGCGAATATTTGTATACCTACGGTATGTACAGTACCACTTTCTAACCGCAAACGAAGCAGTACAGGTTCGCGGTATGTGAAAGCGTGATGGATATCAACAGAAATTTGTTGCAAAAACATGCCTTTTGCTTCAGGATATGGGACTTTTACCATATTGTCTTCGGAATTAACAATTTCACTTTATGCAATGTGACGAAAAAGTTGGGGACATTTATTAGAGAGGGGCATTTAAAACTGTACATACTTAGCTTTAGGTATACGTACTATATGTAATAGATAGCATTATTCGACAGTACTTATGTTATTTTTAACCCCTACAGGCCTCCACTGGCAACGGCGCTCGTAGCGCAGTAGGCAAGCGCGCTGGTCTTCATGCTAGAATCGCTATACCGCTTGGGTCGAGGGTTCAGGTCCCGGTACTTACAATGCTTTCCTTTCTTCAACAGCACTAACCATTCACTTCTTTCCACAGCACACACTCTTAGCGCTGTTTCCCGAGTGAGGAAAAAAAAGAAGGGTTTTTTACTTAAAAAAGGAAAAAAAAAAACTAAGGTTTCAAGTGCCCTCTTTTGGAAGTTGTGCAGTGAGTAAAAATTATGTCTACTTCCGGGCACAGATTCTAAATTAGTACCTAAGTTGGTGTGCAGGGTGGAAAATTATTGATGTTAACATAACATAACAGGTTGAAGGGCAAAGGAGGGCCAAGGCCCCATAAGATGCCCTGAAGTCCAAACCCTAATCAAAAGTCAAGCCACCAAACCTAACCAACAGCCCCAAACAATCAGATTCCACCACAGTCATGGAAGAACTTGTTAATGATAACCTTGAAGCAGTGAACTGACGGGGAGTTAACAACCCAATCTGGCAGACAATTCCACTCGTTGACAACTCTATGGGAGAGACTAAACTTCCTAATGTCAAGCCTTGCCAAAAGCTTTTCTCGCTTTTTACAATGCCTACGAACCAGAGAATTACTTTGAACCCTTAAATGACTACAAGACATAAGGGGATTCCTTTCAGAAAGAAACCTGTAAACCTGGAGCATGTCCACTGAAGTCCCTAATCCAAATGTTGAAACCACTTGTTTATTGCCCTCTTGAATGTGGTCTCATTTTCCAGTTGGGCTATGTCAGGGGGGGAGCTTGTTCCATCTGGATGTGGTTCTTGGAAAGTAGGATTTTGCAAAATGCATCAACACTACAGGCTATGCCCATATTTTTAAAGGACTGTGAGTTTGTCCTAGTATGACTAGAATGGGGGACAAAAGTGTTCTGAGTAGTGTAGTCAATTTGCTATGTAAGATCTTGCGACAAGTGGAGAGGTCAGTAGTATCATGTCTACCTTAAAGAGTGTACCAATTTAGAGAAGAAATGATACCAGTGATACTTTCAGTTCTCTTGAAGCATCCAGTGAAAACCTGCCTGCCCTAAATTGGATATTTTCAAGTTTCTTTCTCCCCGTGGTAGTTTTGAGGAGACCAACTTGGGAGGGTTACTCAAGTTGAGGATGCACATAAATAAAGTAGGCCTTTTTTTGACATGGGAAGGACAGCCATACAAGTTACGGGATAGAAAATATAAAGACCTAGGCCTAGTTGCTTTAGCAACGACATTATTTATATGCGGGATCCAAGAAATCTTGGAGTCCAAGGTAGCCTAACTGCAAGGTAACAGGAAGATTTAACGGACTCAAGATTAAGTCCTGCCAGTTGATAGGTGAATTTGAGGGGTTTTGTTTTCAAAGTGGTGAAAGGAACATATCATTTATTTGGATTAAATTCCATGTACACCAGTCATTTGACCACTTAAATAGGCAATCAAGGTTAGATTGTAGAATACTTACATCAAGTGAAGATTCTATCTGCCGATAAAAAAGAGCATCATCTGCAAAGAGCCTGATTTGGGAGACAACAACTGGGAGGTCATTTATTAATCATTAAAAGAACAGGGATCCAAGGAAAGTAACCTGTGGAACTTCAGAGTTGACCATGTTTTCATTGGAGGTTTTCCCATCAAATAAGGTACACTGGGTACAATTCTGGAGATAAGACTTAACCCAATTTGGGTAATTGCCCCTCAGTCCATAAAAACTCAATTTGTAAAAAAGATGCTTGTGATATACCTTATCAAAGGCTTTTGAGAAATCCAATAGGATGCCATCAACCTGGAAGTGATTGTCAAGGGAGGTTACAAAGCCATTACACGTAAGCAAACGTTGAGTAACAGTTGATCTGTTCTTTCGAAACCCTTATTGGTGTGGGGTAAGAATGTTATTTGATTCTACATGATTAATAAAATTGCTGATCACGATATGCTCAAGGCTTTTGCTAAGGATACTAGTTACGGAGATTGGCCGATAGTTCCTATCATCCGATTTAGAACCTCTCTTAGGAATTGGGGTAACATTAGCCTTTTTTAATTCATCAGGGAATGTACCAGTATTTGAGGACCGCTGGAAAAAAGACACAATAACAGGTGTAATCTCAGTAGCAACAGTTTTTAGCATAACTTTATGTTGAAAGATTACGTAAATTAGATCTGCCACAGTAGGCTACAGTAATTGGGTTTCCGTACCAGGAAGTTGCTAACCTATGCATACTGTAGGTCTGCACATGCATGTATGTATTCCTATCCCTAACCCTAACCCAGTATTTCTATGCAAATGTAACCCTAGGCCTAGGCTAACACCATTTAATATGTGTACTACTATGTGTATGTAAACCTAACCTTATAACTGGTAATTTAATTTGGATGGAAACCCAATTAGCCTAGAGAGGATCTGCCTTGTCTCAGGTATAGGAGTATACGTGGTGACATGATTTACATTTACAAGTGTCTGACTGGTGAGAACAGCTGGGAATAGTACGTTTTTTCATGGGGCAGTGAACTCTTTTACTCGGGGCATGCATTTCAGCATTTAAAACAAAAAGTTTAGACGGGTTCTTTACTCAGTCAAATATTAATTATTGTTATTAAATCATATCTCAGCTTACGGGGCAGTGTCTGGGATCATACTTATATTTATGTTTGCTAATGTATGGAGCATTCTTAACAAATATGCCATCCAGCCATTTTGTGTGAACTGTGAATGCTCTGAGATTTTGTCAGTTCCTCTTTCCATTATTTTTCAGAAGTGTGTGATACGGACTGGTGGGTAGCAAATGTTTCTCCAGTTTTTAAAAGGGGGATTGGAGGTAGCCTTGCAATTACAGACCTGTCAGTTTAACCAGTGTCGTGTGCAAAGTTAAGGAATCTTTAATTAAGGATAGTTTTCTTAAAGAGGCTCATTGAGTTGATATCGATAACGTAATGAGAGTCTCAAAGGGTCACTACCACATAACAATGCTTCAAGTTAACATAACAAGTCCAGTTTCAAGTGCAAAAGTCACAGAAAACGTTAGATTTTGAAATTTCTAGTGTCCTGACTTGTAATGGTTTTGTACATAATTTGAAAAAGTGTCTGGTCACAAATTTTTGAAAACGGTCTTGAATCATTAGTTACTCAATCATAAGACAGTTATTTGTATGTGTAGGGTAGGGATTGTTTAAGTTTGACCATTTGTCATTTGTATGTGAAGAAAACTTAACAGGTTTGGAGAAATTTGTTGAAGTTCATGACCCAACTCAATGAGCCGCTTTAAGTATCTTAGATAATAAGTTACTTAATCTGTCACAGCATGGTTTCCTGCCTAGTATATCTTGTGTTACTAACTTACTGAGCTTTCTTGAAGATGTCTCTTCATGTCTTGATTCTGGGGATGGCGTCGATGTCATGCTTTTCAAAGGCCTTTGATAAAGTTCCAATAGGTAGACTTATGGTTTTACTGCATAGGTTAGGTGTTCAGGGCAGTTGTGCTGATTGGAAAAATGTGTGGCTTCGTGGTAGATCTCAGAGAGTTGCTCTTAATGGAAACTTCTCTTCTTTGAAAGTAGTCACAAGTGGAGTACCACAGGGTTCTGTTCTTGGCCCCCTCTTCTTTTCGTAATTTACATCAATGACGTTGATAGCTCTTACATCTTGTAAATTTGCAGATGATACTAGCGTTATATAGGAAGATTAGTAATATGGATGATGCCTTACTGCTGCAGAAAGACCTAGATAGGTTATTTTCTTGGTCTCAGACCTGGTAAATGTCTTTTAATGCAGATGAGTGTGAAGTCCTTCATTTTGGTCCTAAAAGGTTTAGCTATGTTTATAAAATCAATGGTAGTGTGTAAAGTAATGTCACTTTTGAGAAAGATCTGGGTGTTGTAATTTTCTGGGGATTTAAAGTCAGCAGTTTGCAGCCACTGCTGCAAAGACTAATAGAGTGCTTGGATTGATCAAGAGGAATTTCATCACTTTAACAAGGATATTGTACTTAATTTTTATAAGCAGTTGGCAAGACCCTATTTTGACTATGCTGCTCGGGCTTGGGGCCCAATTTATGAAAAGGACAAGTTTCTTTTAGAGTAAGTTCAGAGGAGAGCGAATTGCCTTATACCTGAGGTGAGAAATTAACCTTATCATGCTAGGCTTTAACATCTTGGGCTTACCACATTGGAGGTGAGAAGGATTAGGGGGACATGATCCAAGTTTCTTTCTGAAAGGAATCCATTTTTGTCTTGTAGTTATATTTAAGGGTTGCAAGTAATACTTGGGTTCGTGGGCATTTTAAAAATCTGGAAAAAAAGCCTTTTGCAAGGCTTGACATTATTAGGAAGTTTAGTTTCTCCCACAGAGTTGTCAACATGTGGAATTGTCTGCCAGATTGGGTAGTTAACTCCCCTTCAGTACATTGCCTTAGGGTTAACATTGACAAGTTCTTCCATGACTGTTATATAATCTGATTGTTTAGAGCTGCATGTTTTGGTTTAGGGGTTTTGACTTTTGAATAGGGTTTGGACTTCAGGGCATCTTATGTCCTTCAACTTGTTACGTTATTTTATTGATGTTTAGAACTGGCTCCTGGCACACATCACAGATGCACCTCTTTTAAACTGGTTTACATAAGTCAAATTGTGATAAAGTTTGGAAATGTAGCAAGGTTTGATTCAATAACATGACTTCATTAAGTTAACAAACTTGTGGCTTACAAATATATAGCCTATGGCCAACAATGTCTGGTGATGATGATATGTTACTGCTTAGTTAGGACTAGCCCTCAAACAGGGCTGTATGTTCATTACAAGGCCTAGGCTCAAATGTTCCTCTCACAACACAGCCCTTGTGCAGATAACGTTTATAAATGTACCCACTAGCTAGCATGCCGCCGACCATCATCTCCTGCGTCCCCAAATAATAAAATGCTCTCACCAAACTTAAGACAGATGATCTCTGGCACTGTATTTACCTTTCTGCAAAAGATTTTTACAAAGTTGCATAAAAAAATGGTTGAATTTTCACTGTCAATTTTGACTGTAAAAGTAAGTCAATGAGACATTTTGTCGAGTTCTCAGCAACTGTTCTCAGTAGCTACTGTAGGTCAAGATAGAAAACTTGGATAGGTTTCATATTTGGTATGTAGATGCCTTTTGGTTGAAAGGTGGTCTCTATTGCTTTAGTGGAGGTCAAAGGTCATCTGTGGTCACCTGGGGTCCAAGCCTGAAAATCTTGTTAATGAGATATCTCAAGATAGCTGTCTCCCTGTCTGTTGTCTGTCTTTCTATCTATCCGTCTATGGCTTTTATGGAAATCAAAGCTTACCTGGGGTCACTGGAGGTCAAAATGTGAATCAAAACCTTGTTAGGTGTTAAACACATCTCAATGTTGGAAACTTTAATAGTATATTTCACATGCAGTATGTGGATGCATGTTATGGTGAGAAGATGGTCCTTATTCTTAATGGTGGATTTCAAAGGTCATCAGGAAATAGTAAAATTATTTTTAAACACGCTTTTACAGTATACTGTGACATTTGAGTTAGAAGATATAATACAGGTTGCCACTAATGGAAATGGATCATTTATGTATCATTGAAACCTCAATGCATTTTTGCATTCTGGTTTCAATGTTTTGATTGCATACTAGTGATGATAGCCTAGCACATCACAATACACACTTTGTCCAGCTGGCTGTTCCAGGTGTAAGACCAAGGTCTACTCCATTTGGCAAATAGCATGGCAGCCTAATCAGATAGCCTTATGTAATTAGTGGGAAGCCCTCTAACTTACAGCCAATCTGTGAGCAAAATTCTTCATGACAGAGGATTGTTTACAGGCCATGTTCAGTGTGAAGCATGTATGCAAGGTTCTGCATAAGTTTCAATGGACTTGCAACTAGGTAACCATGTGTGTGCTATAAATTTCCACAAAAATACGAGACTAGCGTAGGCATTCCACATCTCCATATACAAACTTGTAGGACATAGTGCAACGTCTGGTACAGATAACTTTGAAGAAAAAAAAAATTGTACCCCAAAATTACTGATCTGAAATTATTAATCTTTCCAAAATATTATTGCTTGTTCCTAATCAGGATGTGGCATTGTAAAGAACACCTGGCATGCAATTTTGAAGGGTTGTGTGAACAGCCATAACTCAGAACTCTGTAAGCTTGGAAGATACAACTTGCAGCTAGGGAGAGGACGTCACCCTTACTTCATTTCCTGTTTTGGGCACATTGTGTACTGCAAAGCTTGGAGTAATAATAGACCACAAACCGTAAAGTATATACAGTATCGTAACTGTTAGTCCTGATTGAGGTGCATGCACGGTGCTACTTTCCCATAACAGCAAATGATTTCCAACCAATGAATCTGCACTTGTGTAGCTGAACTCAAATTACAGTAGAACATGACGTAAGGGTCGACTTCCTCTCGGTTGCCCCATGTGGCACCTTGGCATGTTTCCAATGCTAATGCCACACACACACAGACTGCTATACAAAAGTCCATGAACATAGTTTACAAACCAAAGTGAATCCAGGATGTCAGAGAAAAAGCATCATAAATATTAATGAAGCAGACTTGTTTGTTTAGAAGTACAAAATTGACATTTTTCACCTTTTTCCAAGTCTGCAAGTCAGAAAAAAATTGGAGCTTAATGTCTGAGTTCTTTCAAACATGCTGTGCCCCTGCCAAATTGCTTTGGCCTATTCTTATACAGTAAGTATCTTGAAGAAGTTCTCTAAGAAAAAAAGGGCCATACTTTGTATCAATGGATGGTGGTGCTCACAGCCTTCATGTTGGTATTGTAATGTTACAGCCATAAAATACTTTAACCCTTAGTTACTGCGATTCTAATTTTTGAGCTACCAGTGCCCCTGGACTTGAAAGACATTAAAGGCCCATTTCTCTCACCCCAAACAGTACCAATTCTCCTAACCCTCGTAGTTAAGCCCCTTCCTCTCCACACAGTTGTCTGACATTCATCCTCACCCAGATACTTTCTCATTCTATTGCTTTAGGGTGGGTATAGAAAAGCTCAATGTGTATAATCAAAACAATTTCAGAACAGTTTATGCTGTGTAGTATAAGCTTTGGTACTGTGTGTTGTTTGAATTAGCTGTCAATCGAAGAGCTAAACCAATTGATAAGTTCAGTTATCCCCTACAGGATTGGTTCTTTAAACCCCAATGCCATACATCCAGGGGTTCTGTTAGAAGCTGTAATCTCTTTAGGTAAATGCCTCATTAGTTTCCATTCTGTGATTCACAATCCTGTTGGTAGTGATAGTGATGGCTTCACTCCATTGCTTATGAGGAGCATCACTCAGTAGGTTCCATTTTTTAAGTCTTTGGTAGGACTCGACCTGGGAATAGAACCCAGACCTTCCGCACTAGAGGTGGATGCTCGTACCGTTAGACCAAACATGCTCAGAGTTGAAGGAACAAAAGCCTCAATTTTTAGAGTTTTTCAGAAATTGCAACATTATTTAGTGTCCAGAACTTATTCTCTGGATGATTAGGCCTATAGGGAGTAGTCTAATGAAGTCTTGATTGCAACTAATTTTTTTTCATGGACTGTACACATTCTATTGATGCATGTGACAGAACTTCTGACCAACTTTTTTATTCCATGTCTGCAGGTTCATCCTTGTGAGTACATTTATTAAAGATGAATGACAGAACGGAAGTGGACATTTCAGGAGGTAACTGCAATGTTATGTTGGTCAAGGTAAGTCTTATACACATTTAGAGCTAGTTAAAACTTTTAAGGTTTGTTCAAACTGGACTATTCTTGATGAGCAGTAAGAATATGTTAAATATCTGATGAGCAGTTGTAATGGTCTGAGAAAAGCATCTTAATGGGTATAAAATAAATTGGACATTGCCCACCAAGATGTCTTAACACTTAAAGCTCAATATTTAATCGAGCAGGACTGATGTCCATTTTACAGGTCTGAGTCACTGGATTTTTTCTATACTCTGTTGCTTATGTGGACCATCATGCACTAGGCTTTTAAAGCAGTAGGTTCCATTTGTAGAGTACGACTAGACCTGAGAACATGGGTAAAAAAGTTAAGAAATCGGGAGGTTCCTTTGCCAGAAATTTGGTCATATGGAGGGGGGTGGGGGGGGGGGGAGATATTGGCCACTGGAAGGAAATCTCCCTTTATTGTGCATGAAAATGTAGGAAGAATTTCCAGACTTTTTACACCCGTCCTGTGAAGTAGCTTTACTCCCTTGGTGGAAAATACATATTTTTTCCAGCCCTGCCTTTATAATGACACCCCAGGCCTCCCAGGTAAGAGGTAGATTCTCTACCTCTGTACCAAACACTACTATTCCAAGAAAGAACCAGGTGCATAGTGAGAATTGTGTCGTGGGGGCATGACATGAGGGAAAAATCCAAGGATAGAAAAAAACCCTCACTATTTTAGGTGTTTTTTGCATTGCAAGGCTGGGTCAACCCTCACCCTGTGGCTACGCCACTGGAAAGAACATGTCCTTGTGGTTTCTAGAGTACAGTGATCGCTATCTCACCTCATGTTGGTATAGTGTAAGAGTATGAAGTATAGTCTTCAGATGAAAGTTGTGTCCAGCCAGTTGAATATCTTGTTAGTTTTCTCTCAGCCTTTGAGCCTGATGTATACTGTAGCCACTAGGGCAAATTACTGTACTAGGTTAAATTACACCCATGCTTTATGAATGTCACTGTGTACTCATCACCAGTGTCCTGTAGTACCAATAGTAATATGGCACATGAATAATCAGGGCCACATGTATATTTTATTACAGTGTTAAATTTTGGCAATTTTTTTTTTTGTTATTTGCCCTTTGTAAATTACCTTTGGCATGACTTAACTTCTTGGCATTCCAAGATAGGCAGGCAGATTCAAACCTTTCCACCTTGGTATTATTATAGTCAATAGATTTTAGTTCACATTTAATTGTATGTCTTTTTACAGTAACATGAACTTGAAATTTGTGCTCTTCCTACAGTGATCATCATGCAGCTTTCATTGTTAATGAACTTATGGGCATGAAATATGATTTGTACTGGTCATCTTTAGTTCATTGCATTTTAGACAAAACTAAAGCAGTCCTAGAAAATTCAACACTCAACATTTTCAAGTAAAAATCAGCCACCAAAGTTTCATAATTCAAACTAATGTTTTCTTCTTTAGTTTTCAAGAAGAACCAATGTGAAATCTTTGAAAAGAAGTTTGTTATGAATGTATATATTTGCAAATGATATTGATCCAACTTTCAGCCAAATTTTGTTTCTCACTTTCTCATGTTTATTTTCAACTTGGGAGTTTGGGGGTAAATTGTCCTCAAGATGGTTGTCCCTAACATGGTTATATTTTTTCATACAGGTGCAGTAGCCGATAAATTGTTCCCTTAACAGAAAGTTAGAAGGTTAGGGAGGGGACTTAATGCTGGGGATGTAGGGGTTAAACTGAAAACCAGTGTCTTCATTATCTATTTTGTGCCCATTTGCATTCAGTAGGTTTATGATATACTTACACTTTTTCTCTAAGCTCTAAACTAGTGGTTTGAGATGGACTTGAACCGTCATATGAGTCTTTACAATGACACCTATTTTATAAAATGTTCCATATTTTTTGTCATAATTCTTTTTCTACAGGTTCCAAAGTACATTTCTAAAAGATGGGAGAGAGTTGGTCCTGGAGGAGCAGTTGGCAAGCTGAGAGTTAGCAGGTAAATTTATGATCATGAATTGGTGGATATGCTTGCAAAAGCGTGTTATGGAAAAAACTCATGATTCCTCTTACAGTCCAGTAGAAGTATCTTTCTTGGGGTGCAGACATGTAGCCAAGATTTTGTGCTAGGATGAGTTTTTCAAGTGTGACTTTGGGGAGGTCCAAGGGGAGGGAGTTTCCCATCGCCTTTGGAAAAAGAAAATCTGTTTTTGAGGTCTCCAAATGCAAAATGGCAAATTTATGAGGATCTCCTCTTATGCAGTTTTTTTCCACATTATTAATCTTTGAGATTATACAAGAGAGGGTTTCCTTGTTTTAGTGTATTCTAAAATGCTGGACATGATAGAACTTTTTCTTATTTGTTTATAAAAAGGCTAATTTGGATGATCATTATTTTGGATTGAAATCTGTGTTAGTGTAATGGAATTACTTGGAATTAAATTAGTTACTCATTTAGGGTTGCAGTGGTATAGATAGCGTACATCAAATTAGTTCAAATGTTGTTAAGTTATGCCGGCCAAGTTTTGTCCATCTCAGCTCTATCCTTCTTTTTCATGATTGTACTAGTTGAACAAAACAGGAACCATGTTTTAAAGTATGTCAGTCATTTAAATTATAGTGTAAAAAATGGAAATTTCTCCTTAGGGCCTTTTCCAAGTAGCAATTACAAACAATTGTGAGACAGGGTGTTAGTCAGGCTTGGGGTAATCGTAATCAGTAATCATAATCGATTGCAATGGATTACACATTTTGAAGTAGTTGTAATCGCAATCGATTACTTTTTTGAAAATCGCAGAGTAATCACAATTGTAATCGATTACAATGGCAAAGTAATCGCAATCGTGGTTTCATTTCTGATTACATTGAAGTTGAATTGAACAAAGTAAAGTTACTAAACAATTTCTTCAGTGCTTGGTTCTTCTGTTGGAATGACAAAATTTAATTGTCCCTCTTTCTTGGATGTTCAAGCTTAAAATGAGTGAGAAGTGCATGGGTTCAATAATCTCTACTTTGGAAGGACTTGGTTCTGTCCGGGCTTATCTGGAGCAAAGTCCATGGCCATTTTTCCAGTCATGGGCACTGGATTGTTTTGCCTACTTACATTGTTTATGTGGAAAAAAAATGTAATTACGATTGCAATCATGATTACATTGCAATGTAATCGCAATTGTAACCAATTACTTTCAATTTTAGCTGTAATCATAATCATAATCGCAATCATAAAATATGAATTAATCACAATTGCAATCGATTACATTGAGATGTAATCGCCCCAAGCCTGGTGTTAGTATGTGTCATTTTACAGGAACCACATACAATGCACACCAACATTATATCCCACAATTCTTTGCAGTTACTATTTAGTAAAGGGTCAATTGTACATTTGGCATGACTGAAAGATGAACCCCTCATGTGAGGGAGCCTCTCTCAGGTGTTACTCCAGGTGATAGTGTTTCTCTTAGTCTCATCACCGATTAATTCAGGAGTAGTTTGATAGTTGAATGATCATGTGGTCCATTAAAGAGCAATTTGTTCAATAAATAATAGAAATAACTGGATTCATGTACACCATTATCTACAGTCTTGGACAAAACTGTTGGAACACCTCACGTCATTGTGTTGTTTATGGTGGCGAGTACTATTTCCACGACCTCTATCCCTTTTGAAAAGTTGTGTCCTACAGAAAATAGCGATTATCGAAACCCCATTCCCCAGTACAATGTTGGGTCCCAAAGAAAATGGTGTGTCCCTAATTGGCTTTATTATCTCCAACATTGCACGGGGGAGTGGGGGTTTTCCAACTAGTTTTGTCCAAGATTGTAGATGTGATTCTGTGTTCATTCAACCTTCATTACAGTAGTATAGATATAGTGTTTTTGATTCCTTGCAGAAGGCAGGCAAGGAATCTCTGCGATGGTGATGTCGTGTGTGTGTATGTGTGTGTGTGTGTGTATGTGCGCGCACGTATGTGACGCCCGCTTGTAAACACGATATCTCAAGAAGGGTAACTCCGAGGGATCTCAAACTTGGCATGTAGATTGCCCATATTGAGTAGAAGATCCCTATTGTTTTTGGTGGAGGTCAAAGGTCATTTGGGGTCACCAGGGGTCAAATGGTAAATACCTTGGAAATTGCTTGTAAACACGATATCTCCAGAAGGAAAAATGTGAGCGATCTCATACCTACTATGCAGATTGCCCATATTGAGTAGATGATCCCTATTGTTTTTGGTGGAGGTCAAAGGTCATTTGGGGTCACCAGAGGTAAAAATGTCAAAACCTTGTAAACACTGTATCTCAAGAAGGGTAACTGTAAGGGCTCGTATACGTAGCATGTGGATTGTCCATGTTAAGTAGATGATCCCTATTGTTTTTGGTGGAGGTCAAAGGTCATCTGGGGTCACCAGAGGTCAAAATATCAAAACTTTGTAAACAGTATATCTCAAGAAGGGTAACTGTGAGGGATCTCATACTTAGCATGTGGATTGTCCTTATTGAGTAGATGATCCCTATTGTTTTTTACTGGAGGTTAAAGGTCATTTAGGGTCATCAGAGGTTAAACCTTGCACATACTTTATTCAAAAAAGGGTAACTGTTAAGGTTAATATTCATTAGTGCATAGGGTTAGGAGTTTTGAATGGCATGGGTAATGTAAGATGCACAGGTAAGCTTTTGGAATCCACTTCATTGTGTAAATGATCAAGTTGGGTAATTTCAAAATATGTGCTGAAGCAATCTCACTGTATTAAGAATATCTAAAGTGCATAAAAGTGCATTTGGTACAGTATTTATTTTGATTTTGGTTTGAAGTTGTGCCCTATAACATGTAGTGCCAGTATTAATACGCATAAGAGTAAGTGGGTAGAACAAAATCCATGCCCATAAAGCAGAGGAATTGTTCAGTGGGGAACTTCATAAGTGTTAACTTTGAACAGATCAAGTGCTCTGTATGGTGCCCAAAATTTCTTTAAGAGCATACAAACATTGTTTCTTCCATAACCCTAAAGAAAAAATGAAGATAACATTAAATTTGGTATCAAAGATTGTTAAAAGTTACAGACAAACCTTGTGCCACTGGCCTCATAAGGACATGTAAGTTGGAACTAGATAATTGAATACACCATGGGTAATTAGTTTTATAAAAAGAACTAAATAACTGATCATTTGGATCAAATACCCTTGAGCATGCTTGAACTGAGATTGTCTAATTGAATGAATCAAATTGTAACTGACCCACCAGTCTGTGAAAATTGCTGGTCACTGTTATCTTACCTAATTTATCACATTTGACTGCCACAGTGTCCTGAGGGGTTTTCTCATTGAATCATACAGCTCAATGGATTTAACCATTTCCTACTTGTCTAGAGATAGTGTCTGACGCTTATTTAGCCCTCTCAGTAAGGCTTGTTTTTCAGAAAGTACTGTAGTTCATGTAATCAAAACAAGCATAGTAGTATCTACTGTGTATCAAACAAAGGACACGACTTGCACATTGTTATGTGGTGTTCCTACAAGCAGGCAATTCAGGCAAATTACAAATCTTGTTAATTTCTGGATTAATAGGGTTCCCATTTTTTGTTAAATTTCAAGGACATCATAGCCTTTGGGAAGCGCATTACACCAAAAAACAAATACAAAAGGACCACCACTAATAGCCAAGGTTACACCTTTCTGTTGAGATGTCTCTGCTGTATGTTCCATATCATGGATGACTGTTAGGATTAGGGCTTGTTCTAACACTAACCTCAATGCAGTCAACTAATTGGATCATAGAGACATCATTACATAGAGAGCCATCCTCAGTACCCGAAATTTTGATTTAAAAGAGCTTGTTTCAAAAATATCTCTTTATCAAGTTAATAGACAACATAGTTTACCAGCATCATAACTGCATGGGGGATTTCTCTTGTTTGTAGAGGTCAAAGGTTGGGGTCACAAAAGGGCAAAACCTTGTAGACATGACATTTTTATGTGGTTATTGAACTGTGGAGGGATCTCATACTCAGTTTGTAAATTGCTCATATTTAGCATGTTGATGGTCTTTTTAGGTAGTTGCTCCCTATTGTTTTAAGTGAGGGGGAAAGGTCATTTTGGGTCACATGATCTCAAAAGGTTTTGACCTTACTAGTATACCTCAGTATTTGTGAGGGATCTCATGCTTGTCATGTGGGCATCCATGTTCATTATTACAATATGGCAAGGAATCACTGCACCTTTTGGCTTTCTAGTTTTCTTAAGATGTTTATTTTGGGTTTAGCAACTGTATCCATATTGCACATGACATAGCTCATTTACTTGTTGCTAGGCAAATGACAAAAAGTCCCTTTTTGCCTTTTTGAACACAAAAGTTAGGTTCCCTACTGTCAGTAATAACCATCACTCATCTACATGGTTTACTTTCATTCTAATGTGTTGTAAGAAGTAATTTGAAAACGTGAAATGAATCATTGTGAATTAGATTCTTAGTGTGATTCTAAATGTAAACCAAATCTCATATGGGTATTTGCTTTCCATGCAGTAAACTTAATAAACGAGACTTCACTTTCATTTTGAAACAAGAAGTTGCCAGCCTAACCCTTCCCGATGATAATGTCAAGATACCTCAAGAATACAAATTTCATACTCAGGTGGCTGCCAATCGAACTGCTGTAGTTGTCTCTGAAAATATTGGACAAGGTAAGCCATGCATATGCTGTAGTTGTCTCTGAAAATATTGGACAAGGTAAGCCATGTATATGTAGATGAGCCATTAACACTCAGTGACCAAATGTTACAATAGACTGGGGGTTTTTGTGGTGAAAAATTCTTTCGTGAAATTTCATTATTTGTGGATGGTTAAGTGACAGATTAAATTGATAGACTTAAAATTACTCCAAAGTTGTTTAGAAATATGAAAAGTGACACAAGTTTTAGACATGTTCAAATGTTCAGACATATTCAATGTTGAATGTTTATATTTGTACACAATATTTAGAATGAGTCCTTAAATTTTATAGAGGTTTAGTATAAAGTAGATGGCTTTATTCGCATTCCACAAAGTGAATGCAAAATCAGATGATATCATTCATTATGTTTTCATAAGTTTCATTGGCTAATGTTGTAGTGCAACAAGAATGTGAATTACTCAGTCACTGTTTTGTTCTTCACTACACATACTGTGCTTTCGTTGTGTCTGCATTTGTAGGGGGCATATGGTGGTTTGTTTTGAATGGATGAAGATATTTTTTCCTTGTGAAAACCAGTGCTTTCATTTTCCTACAGAATATTTTGTAAAGAATTTAAATAAATGCAAACAGTTTTGACCAAAATGAACTTGCTGTGACACTTTATCCTTGCCAATTTGCTTACATCTCTTTCATTGATGTGGCTTTTCCCGGTAATCGTACATGTCAATGGCCATATAAATTAAATGCAGTTTGAAGCCCCTATGCTCAGTGGCCTGCTACAGGTGAATTATTAAAAAAAAAAACAACAGACTTGTGCCCTGTGTACATATCCTGTTTATCCTGTATATAAGTTGGGCATGTCTTAAAAAAAATTCTTGAAAAAATCATTGGATTAAGGCTTGTGGTAGGTTTGCTGTTTTATCTGAGCTCCCATTTTGTTCTAGGTGTGCAAAATATTGCTATCTTGAAAGTGATTTGAGGCAAGTGGTGGTGTGCAATTGCACTAGCACACCTCAAAATTCAAAGCCTGCTATTTAAGGAGTATGAGTATGATCACAAGGATAGATGATTTTTGTGATTATGAAGTTACTCTGTGAGGCACACCTTGCACAATTGAACAGTTGATTCTAAACTTTATTCTGCATTTAAACACTGCTGCTGATTTTGCAACTTAATCGTTTTAAACTCTGGAGATAATCTTTAAATTCATTACTTATAAACCCAAAGTATTACCATCTTGTTATCTTTAAGTGAAGACTCCTATCTTGTAGTCCTTTAGTTATTATAACCCAAGGAGATAAACCAGAAAAATATTTCCGGCAAATATTGCAGATCATCTCATTAGAAGCATCAAATCATGTCTCTCATAGCTCATTACTTACATACCCTCGAGATAAGACTTATCTTCCAGTGTTGAAGGACAGTTGTTTGAGAATGATATCAGACATTTGCATGTGGGAGATTGTCTACATGGTTTATGAATTGAAACTTCATGTCCTGTACCTATTAATTCAGTTAAGATCAAATACATGGTTTCTTTTTAAGGACCAGTTAAGATGGGAAACCAGCTAATGGGAATTGTCAGATGTGAAATTTGCTTGAGTAAAAATACACCTTACTTTCACCTGGCCAGAAATCAAACCCTGAACCTTCTGCAGTTGGTGCTAATGCTTTGAATACCACTGCCTTCATTCACTCACCTTTTTCATTTCTTGCAAACCTTGATAATTGTTGTATCACCCAATATTACACACCTTGTAGAAAATCTGTAAATTACTACTCAGAATTCATGGCCATGACTATTGTGTTTTATTTGTTACAGACCAGTCTACCAGTAGCTCTAGTGATGGATCAACCAGCATGACAAATCAATGTGAGAGACATTCAAAGTGTTACTTACATCGAATGAATGGTACCATTGTTACAAACAGTACAGTATTCCTGAAAGGACAAATTGTCTTAAAATATTAACAGCTGGGTGGTAACTCTAATAAACAGACTTAGATTACTAGTTCTAGAAAGTTATGAAAACATAAAGAGCTGTAAAAATTTTTAGAATCCCTAAATTATTTTTGTAGACCTGAAGGTAAGACTACTGGCCTTCATGCCTATCCCCTGGTCATACCAGTGCATCACAAGAAGAAAAAAATTTCATAAGTGCTGCTAGGTTTAACCATTAGGTTTTAATTAAAGGTGTTAAACTCAAGCTAGACAAACTTGAACCATTTTGTCTGTTTCAAAGAGACCTTTATTATGAAACATTCTCTTGATTACATCTGTAAATCACCAGTAATCCATTCATGTGTTAGATAGGTTGTATGGCTCAGTTTATAACCAATTGGTGCAAGTGATATTTTTTCCAGTTGTGGTTCACTGGCTTGTTTTCCCAACGCCATTGCTTATGCTAAGCACCAAGCAAAATTACAGTAGGTTCTGTTTTTAAGTCAGGGGATCTAACTCTACCTTGGTAGTACCTCAAATCTGACTTGCTCTGAAATTATGAAATGTTGCCAAAATTTTGCTATCTTAGCTAATATTCCACCTCCACTCATTTGTTTTGTTTATTTGTTACTCTTCCTAACAGGTGTGCCCAAGCTAGTTTGGGTCACATTGGGATGAACTTTAAAGATAAAGTGGCCAAACAGGGTCCCACTATACTGTACAAAGGTCTGTTAGTTAGTTAGATAGGATTTAACAAAACACCAACACAAATGTGTTAGATAGTGTAATAATGTTCAAACACTTTTCAAGTCCTCCTGTTTAGTCGCCTCTTATGACAGGTGGAGAATACCATGGGCATATTCTACAACCCCTAGACCACAGGGGGATGTACAAAGATTTGAGAAATTTAAGTCGAAGAGTGTCGTTTGAAGTACTTTCTGCTAATGCATAAACTAGGGTCTACACTTTTACAATAATATATTGCTTCAATAAATATAGCATCCGCTTAATAATATGTCAGTATTAGGAAATTTATCATTGTGCGCAGGTAGGCCTTGAGTTTAAGATTTTGCAGGTGTGCTACAAATCAAAGTCACTCTCCGTAGGAAATTGAAGGCATGTTCTGGTGGATTTAATGAGGTTCTTGTATGGAAGAAGAAATATTCCTGCCTGTGTTCTTCAAACCTTGTAGTAATACCACCTACTTAACTCAGAAATCTTATTTTAGAGATTGGTTATTTTTATCAAAAACTACCTCCACTTCTCAACTAGATAACATGATGTTATGTAAAGTTGGCACATTGCCACTACCTCCACTTCTCAACTAGGTAACATGATTTTATGTAAAGTAGGCACATTGCCACTACCTCCACTTCTCAACTAGGTAGCATGATTTTATGTAAAGTAAGCACATTGCCACTACCTCCACTTCTCAACTAGGTAGCATGATGTTTTGAAGTAGGTTTGTTGCCTCAGATTCCTTTTGTGTTTGTTTATAAGTCAGTGTCCTGTTTGTCCTTGAAATTTGATACTGTTGCAATGTCTTTTCCTTTAGATCTAGCATAACACTACAACATACATACAGTGTGTTGGGTAGAGCAAACAATATTGCTAAATATTCCTACAAGCAGCATCAGTGTCATGAAGAAATGATGACCTCACAGATTTCCCACAATGCACTTTATCTGAAGAGAAAATTAAGTTTCTTTGAAAAAATCATATCTTCTGAATATGCTTTTGATATGCTGGAGTCAATAAATTGTCTCCAGACTGTGCCTTAAAGGAGTGTGATACTGTAGCGGTGTTGTTTTATAAAACTTTAGTAGCTCTTAGTAGGTTCCCATTCTTCATCTGTTTGCAAAAAATGACACTCCTCCAGTAATCTGAGGCTATTTATTATGTGTTATCACACTGGCATGCCTGAAAATTGAAGACTTGCCAAGGAAAAGACAATTATGGCTGACATCTTACATGCTTTGTAATGAGTGAAACCAGCTTTTTTCTTCTTTCAGCCAAAATATGTTTAGAAGGACAAGTGGCTGAAAGGGCTGAATGCCGACCTGTTGGCGGAGATTACTACATGAAAATGAAAAGGTACTGATACCAGACCTCTGATTAAAGACATTCAAATACTGAATATATGTTATTCAATAGGTGGTAAAAGTTGTCCATCCCAGCTCCTTTGTGTCAATGTGTGCTCTATGTTTAAATTCTTCTCAATGTTTGTGGGTTTTTGTCTGGGAACTACAGTTTTCTTCCTTTGGTTGCCTCTAAAGTAGGTTGCTGACAAAGTCAGTATGCGCAAGTGGTTACAACATCCTACTTGTAATCAGTAGGTCGAGAGTTCAAGTCCTAGCCGGGTCACATGGAAGACTTTTAAAAAGGAACCTACCTCCATTGTGTTTGGTGGTCAGCATAAGCAATGGAGAAAGAAAACAAGCTAGTGAGTCACAGCTGGAAAAAAGGCTGTTGCTGGCTCAAATTAAACCAGTCGGTTGGAAACTGGGCTGTAAAACTCCATCTTACTTAACATCTTTGCTTTCCTTCATCACCCCCTTCAAATTATGTGTAGCAGCTGCTATACTAAAGCTACTCAAGCCTGTCATGGTATGTTCATTGCTTGCCTTGGCCCTAAGGCTGGTGAGGGTGTTTATTTTCAAGCTTTTGAACAAAATCATTAAAATAAATTCATGGGAACCTTAAGAATAATAACAAAATGTACCAAAGTTTGTATTATTCAACATTTCAATTCTCCTGTGTGTACACCTTCCATTGTTTAATGATCTTGGTTTTCATTTAATCATTTTGTTTGACCTTCTCAGGCTTCAGATTCGGAATGCTCTTCAACCCCAAAGGACTACAAAAGCTATTGACAAAAGACCAACATTCAAACCAACTTCAAATCGTACTGTCAATGTAAGTGTACATACATTTTATTCCTGCCTGTTTTCATAAAGGCAATTTTTACAATTTTCCATCTCATTTTAATATGTTAAGCTGCTTGAACTGTCATCTATCAGCATGTAGGTAGTGCCTAATGGTTTTAAAGAACAGTAAAACTTACGCATTCATCTAAATATTTTGTAAGTTATATGTGACCACTTGATGTATCAGGATGTTGTTAAGTTTGAAGGGTGGGATAATTGGAAGATTGATGATCAGCAGGCCTCTAGCACAACACTTAACCCGTACATTGTTGTTATCTCAGTACATAACATGCACTGAAATATTGTCACACTAGAATGTGGATGAAATTTCTTTATAGCAAGGGAATGTGACTCAGTGAGAATTCAAGAGCATGCTCTTTGGCTTTGGGACAGAAGACATTGAATTTTTTTACATTAAAAAAGTGATGGTTGTTAAGTGTTGCTAAGTTATTTTGGCAAATTTTATGGTAAAACTCTTCAGTTGTCATAGAAACTTCAAGGAAGCTGTCATTTCTTTGCACATAGCACTTTGGTTGCTAGGCACAGATACCTTCTGACTAAGAATGTTTACATTTTGTAGTTTAACTTTCAGATGTTAGAGGCTTTGTGTCACATTCTGCTAAATCAAACACAAAGTAACCGTTAAGATTATCTTGCTTAATCTGACTGTAAAGGAAGGCTCTGTAAGCAGATATTTCCCAAGTAGTTATCTTGAGAGGAATAAGCTTATTTACAATTTATGGAGTTACAGTGTAGTGCACAAAATGTGTCCAGGAGGCATGATCAAAGTGTCTCTAAGTTGTGGTGAAAAAATTATCCCCTCAAGAGTTGATTGAAGTGTATTTGAGGATCTGTGACATATTGCATTGTATGGGTATTGTTTCTACCCAGTTGTTTTAGAGTGTAGCAGTGCAAGCACTCAAGATAATAGACATCAGCAGAGAAATAGCTCTCACTCCTTTAGAAATCATGAAATACCAAAATATTTGAATGAGACTGTGAAAATAACATAAGGGAGAGTGATTTGGGAGAAAATGTCACTGTAGAGGATGTCACTGATTTGCATCTAGCTGGTTAATTACTTCTGCTTTAAATTAAGTTTTAGTATGGTGGTGCACAATGATTGTGTACCTCACTTAGTGTTGGAGTATTGTTGTAAAAGTTGCTCTCTATGCATTTGATCATTTTTGAGCATGAAATGCATCAGGATATTAACAATAGATGGATAATCTTTTAATGCAAAACACCAAAGGAGGTCTGTATTTACATCAAATATCATCAGCAACAATATGGAAACTTTGTCTCCTTAACATCGACAGAGTATTGAGGTTCTGTTGAATGATTGCTCTGTTTTGTAAAGTGTAACATTCATGTCTTGATATGTGCTTGTCATGTCTGTCAACATGTCACAAATTTAGGTTAGGGTTAAAATGATGGTGTTAGGTTAGAATTGGAAAGTTTTGAAGTATATTATTTTACATGATACACTTTGAGTATTTGATGTACCAAGATAAAATACCAAAGAGTGGCATAAAGCCTCATATGGGGCAAAATATTTTCCAGGGGTGAGAATATAAAATGCCTCAAGGCAATGGTTATTTTGGATCTTCTAAGGGAGATATTTTTTCAGTGTGAAAAATAAAGTTTGCACTTCTGTCAACCATCTTTCTCCTACCCTCATAGCTACATGTTTGTTGGTTCAGAGTGGCACCTAAAATCTCCAGAGGCTGCAGGCCCTGAACAAATACAGGACTATCAAGAAACTGCATGAAAAAGAAAAATATCTTGAGAGGTGCAAGGATTGCTTGCTATTGCTATACAATGTTATGGGAGGTGAACCGTGATGCAAATTCAAGGAATTTATAAATTTTGATATTGTATAACCTTTGGCACAGATCCATAATTGACAGTTTGAATGTATTAACCCTTATCCTACTATTGGTGACATCAGTCACTGTGAGGGCACTTCAAAACAAACATTTAAATGCTATACCTACACAAAGAATGTCTTCCATTCACTTTCCTGCTGCAGTTGAAATTTTGTGGTGGCACATGACTAGAAATGTAATAGATATTTTCTGGGAGGAGAAAGTAGTTGTAGCTATAGGAGTTTGTAAAAACAAAATTGCAGAACACGCTCAACAGATAATTGTTAATAACAATAACAACAAACGTCTGTTTCTACTCTTCTTTGAAGACATTTTTCGACAAGAAGAAGGTTGAGGATAAGAAGAAAGCAAGATTAGAGAGGGATCAGGTGATGGATATGCTCTTTAAAGCTTTTGAGAAACATCAGTACTACTCCTTTAAAGATCTTGTACAGTTAACACAGCAGCCAAGTGTAAGTACTTTCTTGAAATCAGCTCTAAAAAATGTGTTAAAGAAAAGGTTAAAAAAACTGTTCTGATGTGTAAGCTTTTTTTAAATTGTTTACAGGATAAAAAGCACAAATGAACCATCCAAGTTTTGTAGCTGAGCAACCAACACCTAAGTGCACCTTTTGGTGGAAGAATTCTTTTTCATGTTTTTAGCACTGCATCCTAGTCTATTGATATTTTACAGTGACTAACACTTTGTCTAGTAGTTTGTATCTAGTCTGATGTGGTTTGCAATAACTTTTTTGATTCATTGATACTGCGGTAGGTCTGTATTTCTTTGCTCTAGTCTTAAATAGCACTCTAAAGCTGCAGCCACATTACAGCAATTTCAGATTGGATTCTGATCCAATTCTCGTGAGTTCTTGTCAGACCTTCTCCATCTTTAGTTGGAAAGAGCCAAAAATTTGCCAACCTTTCTAAATATATGAGTTGTACCAAGCGTAGACAGATTTTATCAGACTACTCTGTCGCATAAAAATGTATGTCGGTGAGATGTCTGAAAAAAATCAGTCGGCATTTTACTTTCGTAGACATCAGATGCAAATCATATGTTTACACTGGAAGACAAATTTATTGCTCTCTTTGACCAGAGATGGTCCTGCAAAAGTTGGATCCAAATTCATTGTTGTAAGACTGCAGCTTATCACCATAAATAAGAAGAGCTTGCTCCTTCATATTCAATATTTGTAGAGCTAGTCACCCCAGTGAAGGTTTGGAAGCATCTCTGTGTGAAAAATGACATGACGACATTCTATTTGTGATTCATTGACTATTTCAGTCTCTATTGTGTGAATGATTAGTGATTATTAAAGGATTGGTGATCCACAATTTGGGGATACACATCGAGTAGGTAACCTCTGTCGTTTTCACTCTTATATAAACTTGTGTAAATATGTTAAAACCATGTCATTGCACATACTTGATTGATGAAACAAATGAAATGAAATGAAATGTTCACTTCGAATCATTAGAGTTTAGGCTTCAGGATATCTCAAACATGGAAACCATTTTGCATACTTAACATGTGAATGACTTATGTGAAATAATTGATCCTTGTTGTTGAGTGCAAGTCAAGTGTCATGTTGGGTCATTGGAAGTTTTGTGGTGTAAGAGTGTTTGAGATCCATAGGCATGCTTTGCCTAAATCATAAAAACAATATTTTCTGTGCAAGGAACAGCTAAGCTTCTGACTTTGTGGTATACAAGTTGCTTTCACTTTGATCCACCCAAAAACTGCTAGAAACATGTTCTGACAAAGCAAAGTAGTCGCTTTCCAGGATAAGATGTGACAGTCTATCTAAGGCAAGAATTTATTCTAAATGACGTTTTTCCAGTTCTCAGAAAAAGAGTTAATTTGTTTAATGGTTGCTACATTTTACATATTTTATCTTTTTGTTCTCTGTTTAATTTCAGCCTTACTTGAAGGAGATCCTGAAAGATATTGGGACATACAATACCAAAGCTCCTCATAAGTTCATGTGGGAACTGAAGCCAGAGTATAGACATTACCAAGGACCAGAGGACTCTGCATCTTAGCAGGAAACAGGACCATGGTGAAGAAACTAATAATGGACCAATGGTGGTATGGTCCCTGAGAGAGCTGGGACTCTGGCAGAATAGTTCTGGAAGTCACTCATATGCTTTTGCTTCCAACCTTGATGCCTTCCAGTGAAGGGTTTCTTGTCATAGAGCTTTGTTACTGAACCAATGTACTGACAAAGTGATACTTGCCAGTAGGTTTTGACTGTTCCTGGGTATTTTAGAATTGAGAAGTTGTCATAGCAACCAGGATCATGAGAGAGGCATTTTCTCAAAAAAGAGATTCCTTAACTTGTGACATCCATTTCTTGAGGGAATTCACACTACATTTTAACATGACATCAATCATCTGGGACTGTGTATAAAGCACATTAAAAGTCAGTGGAAGGAGAAAGAGCAAAAAAGATTTTTATAATTTTATATTTTTTAAAAATTCAATAAAATCTGTCCTCATTATGAGGCCCACTGTGGATCAGTTTTCACTTAATTTGTATGCTCTGAATCATCATACTGAATGGAGTGAATGCGTGAGCCTATTTGTAAATCACTCTTCTTGATCACACTCACCTGAAAGTTTGACAAATATAGTGTTACTGACATAGACTCAAATTCTGAATTCTGAAACACAACTGCTTTCATTCAAATACCATCAATTAAATAGACCCGGTTTTGAGGCTCAGTTCCTTACAGAAAGCCACAGACCTGTTTGGCAGAGGTATCCAGGGTATTTCATGTCAAAGGCCATGGAGCCTTGAAGTTTAGAGGATTTTGTATAATTTGGGAATTCTAAGTAGAGGAACATCCATAGAGTTTTAAATCATGTTTTGTAATAATAGAATAGATGTTCAAATATTCTACTGATGCAATTGTGATATAGTAAGAATGGAAATCGACCAAAGCTTAGTAAAGCCCCTAGCTCACAGTTTTTTTAAAATTTAAAGTAAGCTGTTACCTGTCAATTACAAAACTGAATGATTCTTAAACTTAAGCATGTGTGATTAGGCAATTATTTGCCTCACTTTGTCAGTTCAAGACATGTTGATCACAAGCCCTGCACTCATTTCTTCTATTTTATGTTGGGATGAAATTTGAGCAATCACTTCACCTAGGAAACAAATCAATTACAACATGTGAATGGATGCCTAGATGGGCCAAAGTCAGCTCCCAAGAATTTCATAAATCCAAGTCAGGGCTGCCTTACTTTCCAAATAGAGTTGTAAGCACTATGGGCCTGACCTGTTTATCAGTGAAACTCTTTTAACTGCACTACGCAAAAATATCTGAAGAATGACAATGTGTTTGCACTGAACTACTGCAAATGGTTATTCATTTTATAAATTCTCAAGCTCAAAGACTCCCCTAACTTCGTGCTGAATCCTAGTTTGTCAGAGATAAGAAGCAGCTACAGCAATGATATTGAAAGATAGGTTATGAATCTCTGCTTATTTCCCTCTTAATAGTTGTTTACAAAACAAGAACATTGAGTGCTTTCATGTGACGTCACAATTTGTAAGCCACACTACTGCCAGGCTAAAGTGAGCAATGTTTCAATGCAATAGTCACATGTGGGTCGTCAGCTGCTTCTCAGCTGGCTAGTTCAACTATCTCCACTAGCTGGCATACTACACCAATTTTTCCCTTCCATTAGGGGTGGGGCTTGGGGCGTAAGTAAGAGCAATTTATTGCATACGTATTCTACATGAATTTAACAACTGAGTAACAAAGTTATAGTCCCATTATCCTGGCTGTGTGTTGAATTAGACTGCAAGGGCATATATGGACTGTGTTAACATCAAAAGTTCATTTTCAAGTTATTAAAACAAGTCATATTTGGAATATTACTTCTGTAAAATGAAAAACTTATTTTAATACTTAACAGTCTGTTATGAAGAAATACAGCTTCAATCACTAGGAAAAGGACGTTGAAATTAATTAAAATTAATTTCTGAAATAATTCTTGTTGTTGTAATCCTACAACAAGTGCAGAGAAATTATCTGTATTATGTAGTGTTTTGTGAATGAGGCATTTCAAGGAGAATGTTGCAGTGATATTTTATTTTTGCCATTTGGCAGGTCTTTGTGGAGAAGGGGGTATCTGTCTTGTTGAAGAGGTATTGAGAAGGGTCAAAAGGTGTTGGCTGAAATTAAATGTGCCTAAACTTTAAACCTTTTGGTTCAATCTAGGGGCACTCACAAGGAAGGGACAAAATTTAGAAATCATTTTTGTGTACTGGGAAAAGTTTGAGGAATTTTGAACTGGGTCAAAAGGTTAAATACCATGTATGTTATGAAGGTGGCTGGTGAACAAAAGGTTTGGACACAGTCAAGGAAAGGGTATTGTATCCAAAATGTGGGACATATTGCCCAAGTCTTATAAACCTGAAAATCTCAAGAAAGGTAGTGATGAGGAGGTATGTGTATTGTGTGTAGGACATGCACATGTAGGAAGAGATGCTTATTGTATCAGAGAATGTTGCAGATGGGAGGGGTATGGTTTCATCAAGGTGTGGTAATGATGGGAGGGGGATGGTGAAGGTGGAGTAAAATTGGTGAATGAAAACTCAAAGAGTGGTATTTTTTATCGATGTTTACTGTAGCATTGATTGTTTTATTCTTATAATGAAAAATGGTCGTAGATGTTCCTTGTGCTACTGTTGGAACTTAAGCCACTCAAATAGATTTTTTCTCTTTACTGCGTCAATATCTCAATTAGGGAGGAAAAAGTTGAGTAGAGGACCTGAATCTGCAGATCAGTGAAATAGAGTAGAATGTATTGTTTCAAATTTAAAGATAGCTAACATTTTGAAAGAAATCCAACTTGATGGAATTGAGAATTAACAAGATTGTCCACCTTGTTTAAGTAAAATGCAGATATATAGCTTTCTACAGTTTTGAAGGAAGCCTTTCATTGCAAATTATCATTTGGTATGTTAATACAGAAAAATGGAATGCTACACTGTGTGGTTGATGGAACAGGAAAGATAACATTAATTGGATAATTTTTTGACAGAGATGCTAGAGATGATTACAGGAGGAGTTCTACAATACTTAGTATACATATTGGTGCAGTGTCCAAGGAGTCAGTATTGAGGGCAAATTGTAATGATTTTACTGTTAGAGACCTAAAATGACCTTTCACCTCTACCAAAAATACTAGACATATTGAATTCAGCTTGGGGTATCCTTATGAATCATAATACCCATCATGGCGTTAGTACCTGTGACCATTAAGGCTATCCTTCATGGAGGATTTTATGGTGCCATTTTGGGGACCCCAAATATTGAAGAATGAACTCTTGCTCTTACCCTAGAGGTTCTTGGTGTGATTTTAAGTAATTCAAAGTAATGCCTTATCTGGAGTACCAAAAATTATGGCAAGTGTCGACCTTGCTGAATCACTCAGACAGTTGGGCTGAGATTATGCCCTGATTGGGGATCAAGAGTCTGGCAAAAAGTCACTGCCCCCTTGAGACAAAAGAGTCCTGTACTGCAATGGTTGCACATTTCATCAGTTGGATATAAGTACTGTTACAGTGGAAAGGCCAGTTATATTAACTGTTGGCACTTTGTCTTGATGTATGGATATGGTAGGATGAAAGTGTTATACTGCTGGATTATTACTCTTACTACTGGAAAAGAAATTTGTATTTAAGATCAAAGTCCATTTGAACTTTGCAATATGATCTGGCATATCTCAAGGCTGAAGGGTCATTTGTAGTTTTGCTAGAGTAAACAAGAGGATTCAAATGATCAATTTAATAATATTTGACTATTTCATCATCTACTTTTTTACCTCACCTCAATTCAGCAGTTCATTTGTCACAGCCGTACACAGAAGGGGTAAATGGAGGGTGGGGGGGGGGGAGGTTGGATAAATGGAGGGTGAAGGGGGGGGGGAGGTTGACTATTTCAAGGTGACTTGGAATTGCATTATAAGACTTCTGGAAAAAGGGCACAGAGTGAAGTGTTTGTTATATAAAATTATATATATTTTGATAGAAAACTAAACACCTCTTGTCTCATGGAAAATTCAAAATTTTGTTTTTTTTTATTGGTGCAAACATGTCAGGAGGCTTTAACAAAAATATTAAATGTGAAAGACAGAAATGTCACACAACTGAAGGAAAGAAAACCTGTCTGAAAATAAACCCAAAATATATGGTATTAAAAATTACATACAGATCCAGTAAGTTTAAACAGTTGCATAATTAAAATGAAATGTGCGATCTTTGTAGGAAAGAGAAATTATGTAAAATATTCTTCATAGTATTTAATGAAATATGGAATGAGTGCAAAGGTCAAAGAATCTCTCAATAAATCTTGTAAAACAGTAAAAAGAAACCAACATTTTGTTCTTTCTTAAGTATATCAGTTACAAAAAGTATCAGCTGTAAAATACACCTTCCAAAAAATAGATATCTTGCTACAGCACATATTTATTACAGTTAAAGTCAAAATGATTATATACATTCCATTCTTTTATTACAACAATACTGTATCTCAACTTTTTGTGCAAAATATCAAGAGTATGTGCATACTGATGTAACAGTGGAGTCTACGGAGTACTTATAATGTAGATATTGAAAATAGGTTTTCCTAAGTTAGCAAAGGAGTGGTACAATAAATAATTATGGATAATTGACATTCATGGGGTGAGGGATGGCATGGGGGTCACAGGATCCAATGGGAGGTCATCGCCAAAAGTTATGGGGCAGAGGTATTCATTTTATTTTTGAAAGATAACAACTTTATACAACAAGTTATCAAAATGAAAACACCATTTAGTAATACAGACTTTCTGGGAGAAAGTACTTTAACAAGAGGGGGAACAGCGATTGAAGTAAAAGGCTGAAATATGCAGTTTGTTTCATCTTACAAGCACTAGGTAACTGTTTTATTGTTTTGTGTGTGTGTTTTTTTTTGGGGGGGGGGAGGGGGAGGAGGAGCAGGAAAACAATCTAAACAATTTGTTCGTCATAAGTGGGATGAAGTTGAGAGAAATACTTGGTGTATCCCCACAATCTTCAAAATTTTAAGAACCCTAGCTTAATGAGGAAATACATCTTGTTAAATTTTTTAGGCACATCTTTTGTGAAATGCTTTCTTTGCCTAGAAGTCCAGAAGAGAGGAGATGAGACCACAGATAGGTGTGGTCTTTATGTGCTTCAAATGCACTGATACTATTTGCAGACTACAAAACACTTTAATCCATGGTTTGTCAATTAAAGTAACCATGGACCAGGATTACTTGTACTACCATGGATCAGGATTACCTTCAATCATGGTTACAATAATTATTGTTTGTCTGACAATACACACAAGTTTGGTCAACCTTCATTCACAATTGGTTAACTAATGAACTTTGATTGACATCAAAGCAGTCCATAGCAAATAGCATGCAATACTTTTTTAAAACAGAACACAGCCTGGAAGGAGGTTCAGAAAATAACTGGAATAAGGATATTTGCCCAAGTTTGGCACAAGTCATTTGTACAAGTGCATAACTATCTGTGTCTCATACACAAAGCTTAAATATATGTATTGTTAAAGTTACTGAACTATCTTATCTTTAGCAAGAACATTTGTGTAAGTCTAATCATAGTTATTATACCTTTCCCCGGTTGGGAAACTCCTTATGGGTTATTTGATCTCTTGTGTCCCTCTCTCCTCCATTTCACACAAATATTGCATATCATAAATGAACCAAGGCAAGCTACATCTTACACATTTTACCTGCCATACATGAAAAGAATATCAGTGAAAGAACAAAATGCATTGTAGAGGAAAAAACCTGAAATTAAAAATGATGTATGAGTATGCACATTCAATTTGAAATGATAACTTCACTTTGCACCTTTGTGAAGACTTTACTATCTCTAAACACTTCAAACATTTTAAAAGTAACTTGAAACAAATTTTCTTCTAAATTTTTCTTAAAAAATTGTAACCAAAAAGTGGATCTTTTTACTAGATACCATGACAGGATATGTTTGGTTTCCCCAAAACTGATTAATAATTGAATGCCACCAAATACTGGCACAGTTTCAAGAAGATAATTTTTTTATATATATTTTATAATAACAGCTTAATAATAGCAAAGCACTTCCTCTGTTTTTCCTGTGTTTTTCCTTCCGTATTTAAAAAGAGCTGTAATAGTACATGACCCCTCAAGAGGTTCTAGTCTTAAATCTTACTAAATACAGACATAAACTGTAGTTTCCATTCAATTGCTATTTGTATGTTAAACCAAAGGTTTTCTAAAATGTAGTTTTGTGCATTGATCTCTGTCATACAGCCTCAAATTCATCCAATGAATACATTCTACTTCGTTTCCTCACACAAATGTTTTATAAATATTTTCAATGTTTACATGCCATTGATCTAGTCCTCTTCCTGTTTTTTATACCATTTTTGCAAATTACATCTTTTCCATTCATAATTCTTGACAAACTCAATATTCCATCAGTTACCCATGACAACGACATCAAAATACATCAGTTGTGATATTGCCTTAAAGATTCAAGTCAAAACTGGCATATTTTAGATCATACAGTGTTCAATACTTACACAAAAACATGTATGTAATTGCAATACTCTAACTCTAGTATTTTTCAAATATATTCAGATGAATGCCATATTCACACACATTTGCATATATGCCCTTGTTTATTACAAGCACTTTGAGGTTGACAGTATTATGGAAGACTAAAATACAGTACTGAAAGATTGCAATCATTGAAAGATAGTTTAAAAAAAAGAAGATCCACTGTATAGCCCATCAGCACAATGCCATCATCGATAAAACCTTTATCAAGGCTTTGATAATCTGGCACCACAAGCTTCCATGAGACATAGCATTATTATAACAGCCCACTACAGGCAATAAGCAATGGTATATGAAATGCAATATTTGAAAGCAGGTAATTTTTTCAAACTACTGCTTTGTATAAGGATTTTGATCTTTCAGTAGTAAGTCTTGAATCTGATTCAGTCTTTATCCTTGTTTGTTGCTGCACTCATCTTGATATGCCATATAGCTGTGAATTTATACAAACTTACAAGTACTGTAAATCTGGACATTGTATAGATACCTAAGTACTGAAAAATTGTACAAACCAGAGAAGTACTTTTGTGCATAGTTCTATAAATTAAATCAATCCGGTTGATAATGTGTCTGTCCACCTTTCCAAGAAGGCTTTTCATCAAAGTTCACTCAACTAATGTCATTTACAGCAATGTTTTCATAATCTTCGTCACTGTCCGAGTCACTCTCTATAACTTGCTTAATGTTATTGTTCTGCATCAGGCTGCTGGAACCGTTCTCATTGGTTAATGTTGGGTAGCGGGGAGCTGAATAAAGAGAAAGAAAAAGTGGTCAAGTTGAAAGAATGTGTGTCAAAATGGAAGTTGCAAGTACATAGTATTGCACTTTCACACTGTACCATTGTAAAAACAGGCCACAGGCATTTAGGAGAGTGTCTGACCCCTCCCCATTTTGTGATAATTTGGTTTGCTTCAACTTTTCAACTAGGACCAGTTGAACATTTTTGAACTTACAAACTGGACTATTCACATAACATTGATGTGTGACCTTCTTATGAAGCTATTTAGTCTGTCAGACGAGGTTTTATGCTCAGTTTCTAAAGAAGGGGCCTACCATGACCTTTTTTTTCAAGTGGTGGTTCACTATTTTCTCCACTCCATTGCATATGCTGGGCACCAAGCACAAAAACAGTAGGTTCCACTTTGAAAATCTTCAGCCAGGGACTCAAAAAAAAAAACTCCAGACCAAGCTTATTGTAGCAAATCTGATGTTCTCACCACTTGCCCATGAAGGTATCTATGTTTGTTTTCAACTCAAATACAGTTTTCACTGGAGGCATTTACAGGCTACATTTCAACATGGGGTTTTCATGACTTTTGGTCTTAGACTCTATACTTTGACCTAAGCAAAGTACTACAATACAACACATATATTGACCCCATCAGCCAATATGGTCAACAATGGCCAAATAACAAAGATGAAAAATAATTCAGTTGCACATTTCACACAAAGACACATACACACAAAAATAAAGTGAGCATCTAAACTTTTTCATGGATGACCTGGAAGTTGCCATTAAACTACCAGACTTCATTATTGTTAATGAGTAGGTTTCCACATACCATTGGTTTCACATGGTAAAAAAGCCTGGAGTTGGGGTGTTTCTTGTACTTCAGAAACAGTTTTTATCTCAATACCATAACATGTATTGAGATATATTGTCACACTAGCCAGTGGATGAGATATCTTTAGAGCAAGGGAATGTGACTTTATTAGTGGTCAATGTCTTTGAGAATTTGAGAGCATGCTCTTTGGCTGGGAGACAGAAGACATTGCATTTTTCACATTAAAACAGTGATGGTTGCTAAGTTAGTTTTACATATTTTATGGTTAACCTATTGAGTTGCCATGGAAACTTCAATTTTCTCTGCACACAGCACTTTGGTTGATAGGCACAGATACCTACTGACTGAGAATGTTAACATTCTGTAGTTAAACTTTCAGATGTTAGAGGCTTGGTGTCATGTACACCTCTGCTAAATCAAGCATGAAGTAACTGTAAAGATAATCTTGCTCAGTCTGACCATAAACAAAGGCTCTGTAAAGCTGATATTTCCCAAGAAGTTATCTTGAGAGGAATAAGCTCCTAGAGTTGGATACAAGCAACAGAAAAGTTTGGTAAGCTTTGTTTTGTGTCTTGGCTCTACAAGCTTATTTACAATTTATGGAGCTACATTTTAGTGCACAAAATGTGCCTAGGAGGCATGATCAATGTGTCTCTAATTTGTGATGAAAAAACTAACCCCTCAAGAGTTGATTGAAGTGTATTTGAGGATCTGTAATATACTGCATTGAATGGGTGTTTTTTCTACACACTTGTCATACAGTGTAACAATGCAAACACTCAAGAATCAGCAGAGAAATAGCTCTCACTCCTTCAGATGTTGTGAAATACCAAAATATTTGAATGAGACTGTGAAAATAGCAAACAGCTGTCATTGGACTGTTGGATTTATTAGAAGATGTCACTGATCTGAATTATTTCTGCTTTTCTAAGCTTCGGTATGGTGCACAATATTGTTCACCTCACTTAAAGAGCCCATGAAATGACTTAGTAACAATGATTTGGGGTCATCACTGACACTATCTATCAACAAAAATAGCATTTATTTTAAAAAATCCCACCCCACAAAAGAGAAATACTCAAGTGAAATGGTATCCCTTCCAGCACAACAGCTGAAAAATGTAAAAGTGCATTGAACCAAGAATGACATCATCACAGGAACCCATCTTCACAGTGTGTGTACTATAATGCACTTGCAGTATACCCTGCCCTGTTGATGTTACACAATCTTGCATGTATAGATGGCTTATAGGCCATCTATACATTTTATAAAATGATTGATATAATCAACAAATTATCATTACAAAACCTAAACCTATGTCTGCTTCTCAAAACCAGTGAAAAAGGGGGTTTTAACACCTAGGAATACCCCTGTTCAACAGATGGAGTTTTGTGACTTCTCAATATTCCTTGAGCCAACTAGCAGGGAAAATTGTTTGGTATATAATACATGGTACAAGTGTTTGGGAGTTCCATGGTAAGAGGTTATACACACAGGAAAAACACCTCAGGCTCCTGGGGGATGTAACTGCATCCATTTGTCTTCCAGTGTTATGTAACTATTATTTTTATTGGGGAGGAAGCAGCGATTCTCTCATTACACAGGCCCATATGCAATACTGTATACCATTCTGCACAGTGGCTTGAATACTGCCAACAGGTTGTGTTGTTTTGGATGCATGTGCTAATGCTGCAATTTGACTTGGTTCAAAGAAAAGGAACAGAAAATATAGTGGGAAAGGAGACTAGCTGATATTTTGGTTATTTAAGGAAGTATTCCGTATTTTTATCAAAAGTTGGCAGGAAGTTACTATTTCAACTTCATCCATTGGTTGATTTCTACATTAATGTTTGTGACAAATTTTACTTGGAAGGTATGTCTTTCAATGGAATCAGGGTGAGATATCAGTCTTCTTATTCAACAATCTGAATGAATGTGAGTTGAAATATTTTCTTTTTCTGGTTGGAAGAATTGCTGTCTAGTAATAGATCGACTAGATTGCTGGAACCAAAAATTCAAACTGATAGGCCTAATATGATGAATGGGACAGCTTTAGTGAATAATGATAAAATTCCTCTTTTGAGGAATTGGGAGTGAGAATTTCAAATTTTGATTGATATATTTTTGGCTTTATACTGGGACATTCTTCAGATGTATAATTCAGAAATTATTTGACCAGAACCGGTCTCATGCTACGCAATCTGGGAGCAAAATGTTACTTAAACATAGCATTATAATACACACACTGTGAAGTTGGGTTCCTGTGATGATGTCATTTTTGGTTCAATGCACTTTTACATCTTTTACATTTTTCAGCTGTTGTGCTGAAAGGGGTACCATTTTCACTTGAGCATTTCTCTTTTGTGGGGCAGAATTTTTTAAAATAAATGCTTTTTTGGTGATAGATAGTGTCAGAGAATGACTCCAAATCATTGTCAATGAGTCATTTCATGGGCTCTTTAAGTGTTACAGTATTATTGTAAAATGCATCAGGATATTAAGAAAAGATGGATAATCTTTTTATGCAAAGCACCAAAGGAGGACTGCATTCACATCAAATATCATCAGCAAAAATATGGAAACTTTGTCTCCTTCACATCGACAAAGTATTGAGATTCTGCAGCATTGCTGCTCTAGTTTATGGTTTAACTGATAATTTTGAGATAATTTTTCAAAATTCTGGGACAAAGAATCCAGCTCCAGCTTGGAGGTATTGTGAAACAAGAGAAGATACTTTATTTCAATTTATTTGTTCCTTGTTTCTTCTAGAGCCATCCTTTCAATAACTTATCAATTTAATAGTTGTTTTATTCAAATGGTAGAATTATCACTTTACATCAGCTACTATGCAAGCAACTGTGTTTGCTATTGACATAAAAAGTAGCTACAGTCCAGTTTTATACACATTCACAGTCTTGGCCCACCTAAACCGACACACCAGGCCCAGACTTTGACAAATCCCATCCATCATTTCTGGGCAAATGTAAAATCACCCAGACAAATGCACAGCTCAATATCATGGCCCACATGTCAAGTACTGTACAACAGCAAAATTTCAATCACATTGATTTACTGCCTGACAGATTGGAAGTGGACAGGATAATGTATTCTCTTACAAGAAGTAGACCTACATGAAAGTCAGCCTAATGGACAAGTAACTTAAAAATGGATTTGTTCAACCCGCCAGGCTAAGCATTTAAAATTAAAGTTCTATGCATAAACTAGCAATGAAGACTTCTCAAAATTCAAACACCCACATGACTTAAACAGCCAGCTTAGGTGACATCCTGCTTACAACAACCAACCATCCTATCTACACACATTATCTGTGAATCATGGCACAAATTCCCCCAGAAGAAAGCAAAAATGTGGAAACAGGGCAAGTCAGAATCAATTCAACGAAAAGTTCAAAATCTAATAACGCCAAGGAATTGCAATGGAAGCACTCCACATGCCTACTTCAAAGGGAGAAAAGTGTAAAGTGAGTAAAAATAATAAACAAGAACAGGGAACAAAGATTTGAAACAGGAAGAATATTTTCTATTTTAACAATGGAATATGTCTATCAACTAAAGTAATAGCACAGTTAATTTATTTATTCTAGATAATTTCCATGAAAACTCGACATGAATGTAGGAACCTTAATAAACAAGTTCATCTGGAAACTACTACTTGGGTTTTATCCAGAACTATGCCTGCTTTAAAAAATTTCTCATAGTTGAAAAAAAAAAAAAAAAACACTTGATGATGTTTCAAGAGCTATGCCTATTTTCTTCATCAGCCTATAGAGACAAAGAAGGAAACATGAAGAGCTTCTAAAAGTCCCTGGTACTTTAAGCCTACAGGACTTACTTTTTAATAGTCGCAGGTATTTTATGCCTACAGGACTTACTTTTTACTAGTCGCAGGTATTTTATGCCTACTGGACTTGCTTTTTAAAAGTCCCAGGTATGTTATGCCTACAGGACTTGCTGTTTAAAAGTACCAGGTATTTTATGCCTCCAGGACTTGCTTTTTATAAGTCCCAGGTATTTTATGCCTACAAGACTTGCTTTTTAAAAGCCCCAGGTATTTTATGCCTACAAGACTTGCTTTTTAAAAGTCCCAGGTATTTTATGCCTACAGGACTTGCTTTTAAAAAGTCCCAGGTATTTTATGCCTACAGGACTTGCGTTGTAAAAGTCCCAGGTATTTTATGCCTACAAGACTTGCTTTTCTAAAAGTCCCAGGTATTTTATGCCTACAGGACTTGCTTTGTAAAAGTCCCAGGTATTTTATGCCTACAGGACTTGCTTTTTAATAGTTGCAGGTTTTTAGGCCCACAGGACTTGCTTTTTATAAAAAACATGACAGAAATCTATGTCATGTTTTTTCCAGGAGTATTTCAACAAAACCCTTCCATATTTTTGAGACTCTTTTCTACCAGAGTACATTCATATTTTTACTAAAATGCCTTTACTAATTCCCATTGTAATGAATTCTGCTGTATCTTCAATAAAATGAGACATATTGTTCATATGATGCTACAGGAGCATCAACTTGGTTGGCGATGCAAGTGCACTTGTATACAAAAAACAATCATCAATACACACTAACATTGATATTCTTTGGAAGTCCTGAAGTTATCTGTGTACCACAATGTTATATTTTGTTAACTCTGCCTGTTTTTTTCATCTGCCCAAATTATGGGGGTGGGGTGGTGGTGGTTGGAAAAATGGCATGTTTGCCCCTCTCAAAATTTTCATTTAAGTGGCAATTGCAGCCCCTTCCTTGCCTGGATCAAGGCTCGATCCTGTGATACTATCACAATCACATGCATACTACTTCTTGCTACAGAACTATACTGTACTTAGATATTGTGCAACAATAGGAAACTACAAAGCAAATAGAAGCATGGTATTTCTCTTGGCATAAAGCAGCAGTATGTTTTACACATCACCTTGGGCACATTCCCACTACTGATACTGATAGAGCACCACCACCAGCTGCGATACTTTTCATGAGGTCAGCAAGCTTAGCTGTACGATACACATTTAAACAGATGAGAGTGATTATTCTTATTGTGAGAAATGTTCACATTTCACAAATTTGTAAACGTATTTTGAATGAATTCAGAGAAGAAAAGCTAATATAAAGACAGTTGGGGATAATATATGAATTAAAAAAGTGATCACACTTTTTGAACAAAATGTGGGGTACTTTGAAATGACTAGCCAATGAAAAAAAGGTAGATATGAAGTTGAGTTACTATCACCCATTTGCCCCAAGATTGTTGAGTTGTGGTACACCAGTTAGTAGCAGATGCAGAGTTAGCCTGTTTTATGTCTCAGTTTCTAATTTAATTTGTGGTGCACTGGCTTTTTTCCCCACTCCACTGCTTATGCTGAGCACCAAAATGGCAGAAGGTTCCAGAGACTATGGTTTTTCAAATACACAACCAGCTCTCATGCTGGCAAAGGTCATTTACAAGCCAAGAGAAAAGAAATGCAGATACCTCTCCAGTGAAAATGCTTTTTGAGTCAAGGAAAGCATACTAGACTCAGACAGGTAGTACTTTTATGCTAAAATTGAAGATAAACTTGTATAAAGCTTTTATTCCAATCACAGCAATTTCTTCCACCACAAGAGTGTAAAATTGTACTAACCTTTGTGTAAAGTCAGGAATATCATGTGTTACACTGTCAAGCTGTGGGTGATTGTAGTTTGTAATGCTAATCACAAAATGAAGCTAGTACAGAGATTGTATGTTGGTAGCTAGAGCAAATCTAATGAATTCATTTATGATTAGGTATGGTGTAGATAAGTTGAAAAGACCCACTGATGATTGACTCTTGATATTGCAGCTATGAAGCTTGAGTTCATACACCATTCCATATGCCCCCCCCCCCAATTATTCCAACAAAATACAATATAATAGATTCGGCAGTGAAGTTTAATTCTGCTAATATGTCAGCAAATATGCACAGACAAAGCATTAATTGAAAAGACTAACTATCTCTCCCCAAATGCTTCCAAGTCTCCAATCCTACTTACTTAAGTCCCGCTTACAACTCACCCTCATCCAGACACAATCTAAGTTTATTGCTTCAAGGCAGGTAAACAAGACACTTATGCATGATCAGATCATTCTTCACAGTACAAGCTGTGAAATATGAGATAAAGAACTCTGCATTTTTTTTTTAACTTGCTGTCAGTCAAAGAGCTGTGCCAATTGAGAAGTTCTCTAAACTAGGACAAAAACTGTAGAATGGGACTGGAGTTGAATAACTTAAAAAAACATTAGAAAAATGTACACTGGCTAAGTAAGTGTGCCGAATTCTGTCACTTTATAAAGAAATCGCATATCATCATAAAATAACAATTAATAAAAAAATTGACATAATTTTTGGAAGAGAAGAAAACAGAAAACACTTACTATCAGGTTCAATTGGGACATCTGAATATTCATGTTCATCTGTAAAAAAAAACCAAAACAGGAAGAATGTGAATACTAGTATTTGATAAGGTGTATATCATTTACAGTTGTGATTAACTAAATAGAGTTGTGTATTACTAAGTCACAATGCTGTTACTTAAATGATTAAGTAAACATTAACATTATAATTTAACAGTTAATTTTTTTTCTCTCTCTTTCCTAACCTCCAAAGGTGCTGTTTACATCCTATCATTTGTCTACTGACAACAGACTACCTGGGGTTAGATTAACAAAGACTACTTATGAACAAAAAAAAATGTGTAAGTTGGACTAACACATAGTATCTTGCTTTTAAGTGGGTGTCTGCCCGCATTAAAAAAAGATATATTTTCTGTTGATTAAGTTTCAGCCTTCAGAGTTATCATACAGTCATAGAAATACATACATAGCGGGAGCACACTGAAAACTATTTTTGCAAGGTGAAGGACCACATGAGCAACCATAGAATTCTGTGCTTGTCATATCAACGATGAGAGACAATGAGATTAACTCATAATGTGACAAAACAAGCTACAAAAGCTTCAGTACGTGATTGGTCCTTGTGCATAATTTTTTGTAGTTAACCAGTCTGAATTGATGAAATGTGTAAGTCGTTTTCGTAAAGTACTAATAAAATTGTTATTGATCAGTGCCAAAATATTTGGACTTACTCAGAAACTAACTCAAGTGGTAGTGAGCTACAAATCTGGTTTTTAAGGTCAAGGAGACTTCCTAGCTTGCCTACTGACTACTGATGTTTATATTTCAACACATCCATTTTTTGTGCAGAAAAGGGCAAGTGAAAACAGTTTCTGCAGAATGGACCTGTACAACTGACTTGTGATGCACTATGTCAATTAGCAGTACATGGGACCATCTTGAAATAAATAAGAAAGGTTGTTTGACGTGTGCACAAACTTACCCTCTAAATTTATTAAGTTTATTCAGAAAATGAAATTTATAAAAATGGCTCATAAATCAAATTCCACTCAAGTCATCGAAAACAAATTTTCATTTGATAAAATGTCCATTTAGCAAACATATACATAATATTTCAGACAGCAACTGCAACAGATTGCTGACTGCAATGGTCAAGTAGTTAGTGCATCTGAGTTTGACCACTAGCTGGGTCATACCAAAGACTTGAAATATGGAACCTACTGCCAATTTACTTGGTGCTCATTAAAAGCAAATTGGAATGGGAGAACAAGCCAGTGAGCTACGATTGGAAAAAAGGATGTGGCTGGCCTAACCTAGACCAGTTTGTTAAAAGAAGCTGCGCTGTAAAATCTCATTTAACTAACAAACAACAAAAGCTCACTAAAGGTATGTTGGTCGCAAAAAGTTTACAACATCTGCCTCACTCCCATGACCATACCATATTTGTATGAAATCAGCTCAAACTACCATCTTCCAAATGCACTTCTCTTCTGAGGTATGCAATTAAAGAAGTGTAGAGCAGATGCAGATAATTTTACCATCTATCAAATGTGAAAATTGAATCTTAATTCAGACATAGCTATTTTACAGCACATGGAGAAAATCATAAAATTTTCCTATTTTAACTCTCTGAAATATATTTTGTACTATATAATATAACAGTTTTTTCTGCACATCTGCTTAAAAAATACGTAGGTTACTTTTAATTTGAGAAAGAAAATTTTACCACACTGAAAGGTCTCATTATACTTGACCTTCATGTCTTGAACTCTTGACCTTTACACTTACCTTCATCAATATTTCGTAAAGACTCTCTGCTTGCACCTTGACTGTTCATCTTCTTTGCCATGGTAGGTGGTTTAGGACGGACGGCAGGTTTTTTACTAATTGATTTATCAGGCACCTTAATTGTTGGGGGAAATCGTTTTACGGTTTCTGCAGTATGGTTGGTGTACATTTGAGGATTATTTCCATCATTTCTTATCGGAGGTGAAGGAGGCGGTGTTTTTCTACCTGTTCCTTTCCATAAAGCAGAGTTCTGATCTTGTGAAGAGTCTTTTATGAGAGGGTTCACGCCCTTCATGGTACCCCCAGCAGGTAGAACTTTTATTCCACGGTTTAAAGAAGAAGTTTTATCTGCCACCGGGTACTGTGATGAACTTTCAGAGGAGTCAGTCCCAGTTGTTTCATCACCTGATACTGGTGGTGGTGTTTCTGGAGGTGTTGGATGTTTCAAACCATCTGCTGTCCCTGGTACCAGATAAACTTCTCCATGATCATCAGGAGGTACTTGATCAGGAAATGCATAGTCTTCTTCATCATCACTTGATTCTGAAAGATGTGAAATGATAGAAAAAAACTGTGATTGGTTTTTGTTTTAATAGCTTCACTGCATTCTGGGTCTAACAATTTTTTCACGTGCTAGAGGACTTAAGAAAAGTGAGTTCTTCAAAAGGGTTCATGTTGAACTTTCTAAGAGGTTTACTTTCATAAATGGAGGCCATGGATAAACACTGTCTGATCTTAGCATTACACTATTTACTATTATAAAGAACCATTAATGTGACAATCTAATAAAGAGACATGTTATTAATGTTGTGGTGGTAGGTGACCAAGTTGTCAAAATCACATGAACACACCCTTTTCTAACAAATTATAGCAAATATTGATTTCATTTGAAACCTTTATTCCAGAAGGAGCTTAATGAATGGAAGGTAAACAGCGAGTTCAGTTATTGCTTTTGGTGTCTATGCATATGGGCATATCCTACAAATCATCGGGACAAAAATCCAGCGCCTACAACACATATTCCCAAATTTGAGTTTTCATGAAGATTTTGTAAAATCTTTCTTGCTTAATCCATCCACAACATAAGGAGGGATCTAAAGTCTGGCTTTCTACAGTGGTTTGTGTCTTAATTGTCCTTTTGGTATAAAAATCCACATTTTAATCTGTCATAAAGTAGGACTGACACCCCTATTTTTGTCCAAGATGGCTAGATACTTAGTGTTGCATGCAGGTACTGATGAAAACAAGTGAATCCTGCTCACTATGTGCTGTTCTTGCTTTGTGTGTCCCCAGCTGTGCCCCTAAATTCCATGCGACAACAAATTATTGAACTAGCTTATTGCATAAACAGGATAATTAAAAGTTTTAAAAAGCATTGGCGACAACTTTTTACCCTTTGAAACTTCCCATTGGTAACTGTCCCCTTCACTCCTTCTGTTTGGGGTAAAAGGGCTAAGTTTGTTGTTCCCCACGGCAGGTAGCGATGACATGTGACGTATTGCTGGACTGTTGCTAGCTGGTGGTTGGGCTGGAAGAGTTCTGTGTTTCATATCTGCAGCTTCTTCTCTCACAGGCAACTCCAAGGATAGTTGACTAAACAGGTTGGAAACTTTAAGATGAGAATCTGACAAAAACAATGAGAGGAAAACTGTAAAACCTCTTCCTGTACTTAAAGAGAACCAGAAAACAAAAATGCATTGAAGGTTCCGATGATACATAAATGTGCTGTTTCACATTGCCATCGTGCACCATTATCTTCTCACTCATAAAATATGCCGACATGTTCAAAAGATATCTTGTTATTCCAGATGACCTTTTGACCTCCATAGAAAGCTATACATAGATAGGTAGACAGATGTCTTGAAATACCGGTTTGACAAGACTTGATCCCGGGGACCCCAGATGACCTTTTGACCTCCATAGAAAGCTATACATAGATAGGTAGACAGATGTCTTGAAATACCGGTTTGACAAGACTTGATCCCGTGGACCCCAGATGATCTTTGGCCTCCACCAAAAAGAATAGGGGCCATCTCCTGACCATGATGCATCCACACACCACATATGAATTCTATATAGGTTTCCTGTCTTGAGATATTGTGTTTTCAACATTTTCAGACTTTGACCCCCCGTGAACCCCAGATGACCTTTGACCTCCGCCAAAAACAATAGAATTCTTCCTCCCAATATGGTGCATCTATGTACAAAGGTTGAAAACTGTCAGACATTCCTATCTTGAGATATTTTATTAACAAGCAAAGTGTCACAAACACACACACACACACACACGGCACATACCCGTAGTCAACACCTTACGGGGTACAGAGAACACATCCCTCCAAGGAATTGGTTGGAATGGAATTCCCCTTTAGCCGTTTAAGTCATGAATGCCACGAGCAAGGGCAGGCTCTTGCATATCATGTGACAGAGCTCATTGCAGTGTCCAAATTTTGGGGTAGCTACGCCAGTTATGAGCTCCTAGTGAGCGAGGAAAGACGTGCAAGGCTCGAGCTTTGTGAGGGGCTTGTACCCCACAAAGTATCTTTTATACGTTCACATCCACACACACACGCATACTACACATCCCATTGTATGCATAGGGTTCTCTTTCATCAAAACCAAAAAACAAGAAAATGACGAGATAAGAAGACTGTCAGAAGTAGAGGTCACATGAGTACCAGGCTTTTTTAACTAAAGAAACCTGAAAAGATTTCTCATCCACACCATGACCAATGGGACAAGCACAATGCTCCTCAGAAGTAAAACTGCTATCTAATGCCTCAACGAGAGTGCTCAAAACATATTTTTGAGCATTACTCCAAGATAAAGTGGTCCAGTTAGCGATTCATTATGGCTATTCTTGACTACTCCGAGTTTTGTGGCTGCATATAAAACAATTGGTCAGGTGATGCACAGTACTACTGACAATGAGCATTGTATATACACATGAAAAATAAATAAACATACCTAAAGGGTGTGAGTATTAAATGCTAAACTTGTTCAGCGAGAATTTAGAATGCCCACAGGTGGAAACCAATTCAGACTTGGAATTGAGGGTAGCTAAATGGGGATTACAGATTATGACATACTTCTCCCACAAGCACAAATTACATATATATTGTATATATATCTTATACATATTTGCACAATATACACATGATATCATCTTCAGTTGGTATGTAAGTTGGGTGATCCAGTTTGCCACAAAATATATTAAAGCAGAATGTGACCTGAACTACTAGGAATATTCAATAAACATTTTTCTGTCAGAGTGATGATAGCTTATTGTCCAATTCCTCAGACCGAAATCAGGCAATATATAAAGGCTATTCTGATTTTGGACAGATTTCTCTGTAGTAGCAACCATTGGGACTACTTGTTTGGTTTCACTGACCTCTTGGCTTTCCACAAGAGAGTTAAAGGGGATCTTGTTTAAAGTAGAAGTGCTAATGCATGTATGCAAACCTAACTCTAGCAAACAGTACATAAGATTAAAATACTATGGAAAGGTATGCCAACCATAGAGCAAAACACCTGACAAAATTCTGTGTTATGCAACTTCCGGTACATAAGCACAAGGGTTGTCACCCAAGCTAGGCGTCACTGGACAGTGCTACCTTGCTCTCCAAATCACCACCTGGGACTTGCCATCAATGTCAGCATCACTGCATGGCACAAATTTCTTACCCTTACTGAATAAAATTCTTAGATTTCTTAAGAACTGAGTGATAATTCCTCGTTCTCTGTAAGCATTCTCCAACCTGCAAAAACTTTTCAAAGGGGAGATGGGACACAGATTCCCCTTAGACCCGCTCCCTCAGGATGGTGATTACTAATTACCTGGCTCTCAAAATGGTCAGGTGATAACTCTAATCAGCACTGCTCATGATTTCAACCCATGTGGTATGTCTTATTGCAAGGTTTCCACCATGAATTCAACTTTTGTTGCAGTCAAGGCCTGACAGTCCTCAGAGGTATGGTATAAAAACTTGTAATATTTTATGTAAGGAAGCCTTAAAGCCTCTGAGGCCATTCCTAGCTTCAAGGCAGCTGCTAGCCTCCACTACAACACTGCATTCTAGCCATGATATCTTGAGTAAGATCTTATCTATCACCTCCTGCTGTTGTGCGTGATGCTCAGCATAAGCAAAGGAGTAGGGAAAACAAGCCAGTGAGCCACAACTGAAAAAAAGTCATGGCCAACTCGACTTGAACCAATAGGCTGGAAACTGGGCCGTAAACTCTAACTAACTGACTAACTGACTAACTGACTAATTGACTAACTAACTAACTTACTAACTTACCTGTTGCAAGATTTTCTCCATGATATATAGGTTCATCTGCCATAGCCTTAGCTATTTGAAGCTTTGCTTTCCAAATTTGGAGACTATTCTCAAGGCAACGTACATATGCTTCACTCAGAGTATTTAAAATGTCTTTAACACATTTTCCCTGAAAAGAAAAATAGGTAATACTTTTTGATGATATGCTCTACCACTCAAAACAAAGATACAGTGTTGTTTGGACATTGAAGACTATTTCATGTTTTTGTTAACAGCTCTGATGCAACCAGCAGAAAGCACCAGAAAAAAAGCAAACTGTCTTACTCTTCTCAAAACACTTGACTGTAATAATGATAGGTTAATGCTACCAGATAAACTGACCTCACAAACTTAGATCATTTTGGACTGATTTGACTTGTTCTTTTATACTTCAACTTAAAACCTTCTGGTTTAACATAATGGTGCACACAGCCTTTTTTCCAATTGTAGCAAACTGGAATGTTATCATCACACATTTTTTGAGCAATCATCCTCTTTAAACAACAACTGATTTTCAGTAACGTTCTTCTCAAGAATAGATTAAACTTATAAAGCTTATAAGTAAAATGAATAAGGTACCTATTTCACACTTGAGTTCTCCCTTGCAAAAGCAGTCTCCACAAACATAGTTTTGAAGCAGTAGGTGGAACTCACAATTTTTGTCAAAATTGTCTTTCAAAGTATCTCTCATGATATTTTAGGACTTAATACATTTAACGTAAACCATGCAGTATCTGATAGCAAAAAATTATAAGGAGATAAAATATTGATTCTAAAGAGCCAATCATGAAACAGGACAGTATACTACACTATTTTAAGATGGGGGTACTGCTCTTATACTTTAGAGGGGTATTGCAATCACCCTATTTGAATTTCTATTGTGAGTCCTCCTGTAATTAATTTTTTTTCAATCTGTTGCAAAGACAATTGTGCACTTAAATTATGACTATTGTTATGCCTTAATTATGTAACATTAATGTTAAAAACAAACAAAGAAAGATACTTCCAAGGCTAATGTCTAAAAATTAGGTTGGAGTATATCACAACCTTTTCCCTCTTACTGGTATTGCTCATACCTACCTTATAATATTCAAATTCTTTGGCTTTGGTTTCAAGTATACTAATCATTTCTTTTTCTTTTCCTTTTGCCTGATAAAAAAAAAGAAAATTCAATAGGCTCACATTAAAGCAATAAATTCTTGAATCAATGAATGGAATATTAAAATCAGTGAATGGAATATTAGATAAATAATCCAGTATGATAACTCTGATTACTCCACAGTAGCGTAGGTAGGATTGTGTCATGGGGGGGGGGGGGGGGGGGCAAGGGCACGAAATGAAGGAAAAACCTAAGGGGAGAGAAAAAACCACTATTTTAGGCATTTTTTGTATTTTAAGGTTGGTTACAGGTGGGAGGGGGGGTTCAAACCCCAAAACCACCCCTGTGGCTATGCCACTGTGACTGCAAATCTAACCTTCTATAAATTAGGAGATGACGGAAAGGATGACGTACTGTAGGGGAGGGGGTGGTTTTATTTCAAATATTAAGTTTATGCCTAAAGGATTCTTGGAAAAAAAGCCCTGGATTAACAGACTAAACTGTAAATGAATCTGAAAAATTTCTCCTTAGGTCTGATAGAAATGATGAAGTCAGGGAGCAAACAATACTTTGCAAGCACATCTTAAAGGAATACTGTAGTTACAAACAAGGTGATTCATTTCTCATTAAACCATATCCTTTGCTTGATCACATGACACCAGCCCCCCCCCCCCCCCGGCAAGAAACAGTAAGAAACTTAAGCATGACAATGAGGGTAGACACCGAAGTGAAGTAAATTTAAATTGACCTTTAAAAATCTATATCATCATTTCACACTTTCTGTTGTATGGAACAACTGAACTATCCTGAAACTGGTAGCTCATATAGTACCAAAGAAGATCATATTTTCACTGTTACAGGAAGTCATCGGACATGATTGTATATACACTGTACAGTCAAACTTATTGATGCTATGATAACTATCTTCCTCACCCACGAAATGTATTTTAAAGTTCATAGTGTCATGGAATGTCCCTCTATACAGAAAAGAAGCATCCAACTGTACTGTGGGACTATTTGGTCAACTGGAATAGTAGAATGCTAAGTATTGTCAGCACGAAATTCCAGGATCTTTTCAAATTTTTTACTGAGTATAATCCACTCAAATTTATGCAACAGAGACAATGTTAATTATCCAGCAGAACTTAAAATGTCTTGAATTCAATGATTACTAAAGCAGAAAATTCCCCTCATTTCTTTTTCTAACGTGCATGCAGCATTGATTTAGAAAAGTCATGGTAGTAAAGTAGTCTAAGAACATTGAAACAGTATTGTAGTATAAATTTATCCCATGTGGAATAAACAACAAATTTACATGGCTCAGAATGAATATGAATGAAAAATTTTGTTCGTATACAACTTTCAAACTGTCCAAGTATCCCTCAAGTGTCTTTTTTCATAGTTCCCACTAATCATGTGACATTTTCACATTTCACAAAGTTGTTTCATTCATGTAGATGAGTCATCCACCATTACTAATGTTCTGAACTATCATCAATAGATTATGACACCAAATAAGCTTTCGACCTTAAATAAGCTTTGACCTCCACAAAACAGAAAGGAAAGTAACAGTCTCCCTACTTGCTGTAGGGCATACAAATGCCATGGATCAGATTCATTCCAAGTGTTTCAGCTCAAGACATCCTGTTTACAATGTTTCTAGTTTGGCCTTTAAAAGTCTCAAACATACAAATGATATGTGACCTTCACAATAAACAGCAGGACTGATTCTCCAATTACAACATTGTATCAATGTATGTCAACTGTGAATTCCCCCCCCCCCCCCCCCCCGGCAAGAAACAGTAAGAAACTTAAGCATGACAATGAGGGTAGACACCGAAGTGAAGTAAATTTAAATTGACCTTTAAAAATCTATATCATCATTTCACACTTTCTGTTGTATGGAACAACTGAACTATCCTGAAACTGGTAGCTCATATAGTACCAAAGAAGATCATATTTTCACTGTTACAGGAAGTCATCGGACATGATTGTATATACACTGTACAGTCAAACTTATTGATGCTATGATAACTATCTTCCTCACCCACGAAATGTATTTTAAAGTTCATAGTGTCATGGAATGTCCCTCTATACAGAAAAGAAGCATCCAACTGTACTGTGGGACTATTTGGTCAACTGGAATAGTAGAATGCTAAGTATTGTCAGCACGAAATTCCAGGATCTTTTCAAATTTTTTACTGAGAATAATCCACTCAAATTTATGCAACAGAGACAATGTTAATTATCCAGCAGAACTTAAAATGTCTTGAATTCAATGATTACTAAAGCAGAAAATTCCCCTCATTTCTTTTTCTAACGTGCATGCAGCATTGATTTAGAAAAGTCATGGTAGTAAAGTAGTCTAAGAACATTGAAACAGTATTGTAGTATAAATTTATCCCATGTGGAATAAACAACAAATTTACATGGCTCAGAATGAATATGAATGAAAAATTTTGTTCGTATACAACTTTCAAACTGTCCAAGTATCCCTCAAGTGTCTTTTTTCATAGTTCCCACTAATCATGTGACATTTTCACATTTCACAAAGTTGTTTCATTCATGTAGATGAGTCATCCACCATTACTAATGTTCTGAACTATCATCAATAGATTATGACACCAAATAAGCTTTTGACCTTAAATAAGCTTTGACCTCCACAAAACAGAAAGGAAAGTAACAGTCTCCCTACTTGCTGTAGGGCATACAAATGCCATGGATCAGATTCATTCCAAGTGTTTCAGCTCAAGACATCCTGTTTACAATGTTTCTAGTTTGGCCTTTAAAAGTCTCAAACATACAAATGATATGTGACCTTCACAATAAACAGCAGGACTGATTCTCCAATTACAACATTGTATCAATGTATGTCAACTGTGAATTCCCTGGAGATAATCCATTTTGAAATACAGAAGAGTTTGGTTACAAGCAAAGTGTCACAAGCAAATACACATACAAATGCACACATACATACATCATCCATAACACAGATGTCTCCTCAACAAGGAATCAGAGGACACTTTCTCACAAAACTGACAGTGATTGATGAGGGTGCTTAATTCAAGGAAAAGAAAATGCTGTCATTTAGAAAAGTGGAGAAATAAAAAGAAAATTTACCAGCATTAACTCAGATTCTAAGTTTTCTACTCTAACAGCATCAATCTTCTTTGCTTTCCGAGCACTGTCAAGCTGTGAAAAGAACAGTGTCTTTAGAATTATTCATTGACACACTTAAATGTTTACTCTCCTATAACATGAATTAAAACAGACTATATTCATGGAGTTTCAACCAAATTTTCAACAAAATTTAAAATATCTGACACATTTTAGTTGCTACTTATATATTGGTCAGCAACAAAACAGCAAGCCATCATTAATGCTCTGAGTGTAATGTCATTCATTAGATATGAATTCATGCTAAAGATTATATTCCATGGCTTAAAGTAGGGCAAAAATCTGTTTTTCCAAGAAAAAGTGGTAAAAGACTTTGGCTGTCCCTCCAAATTTTATCAGTCTACCATAAATTTTCACTGAGGTTCAAACTGAGCAAACTGACAGTCTTGCAACGGGAATAGCTTACATGAACACTAAATGGAACCCTGCTGTGAGTATAAATGCAATATATTCTCAAAAAAGTGCTTAATAATACTTTCCTTTGCAATTCCACAGAAGCTACAAGAGTTGTGACTCACATTAACCCTTTAAAAGAGTTTGTTTGTAGGAATAAGCTTGTGCAAAAACCTTTATTGAAAATAATGACACTTGGCCTCTGATACTGTTACAGTTTATGCATACAGTAACTGTGATGTTTGTACTAGCTTTCTGGTCTAATGATCTATCATTTAGGGCTGTGACGGTTAATCGGTTAACCGGTTAACCAACCGACTCGTGGGTTACTCGTGCGTGATTCCTCTTCATAGATTAACCGTTTTTGTATTGCCAATAACTCAGTTGCCGCGGCGTAGCTTTTGTTAGTAAACTGTTACACAAACATCGCCCAACAAACAGTGTCAGTTTCTCACAAATTATCGCTCAAACGATAACTGTAAAAAGAGTTTTAAAATCGCCGTTCGATTGAACGGATTAATTCCGCGGCAGCTTCCCGAATTAAGTATATTATGATGAGTGACAAGTGGCGCACCCATTGTTACTTTCGTTGGCAGAACTTCATGTGCTCGTCTCCTAATCCGTTCAATAGCAACACCCAAGCACAACTTTAGAAATTAGCGGCATGTTTGAGAGATTACCAAGCGAAAAGAAAGCCATAAGACAAGCAGGGAGCTGTAACAAAAGTGACCAAGCCCTGTATTTCTATGGCAATAAAACCTCCGCGAGACCATGATTAGGGCACGAAAGTATATTTGAATAAGTCTTCCCACTGAAGCTGTTCGGAATATTTTATCATGCTTTACCTCCGTAAATTTCATTATTTTTCATTGTTAGTAGCAGTATTTGGAAAAAATTTAACCCGTAAAAATACGATCGTAAGCACCAGATAATTCCCGCCATTTTGTTGTTTGCCCAATATCATATAAAATGGAACATTCCTTGTTGACTTTTATGAATAAGCATGCGCAGTTCATTGAACCAACTGGGTTGTAGTTGCGATAATGTACTGTACTGTAGAAGTCAACCCTACGATACACGTAAAAATAACGATCTCATTTTTAGCGGTCTTGGACAGCAAAAAATGGACTCGATTAACGTTATCTTATGGTTCCTTCTTGATATTAATATCCCCGTATTTTTGCCACTTCTTGTCCAGACCTTACCGTCTTGTTTCAAAATAATGAGCAAATGAAATACACTTAAGTCGAAAAATCCAAGCCGAAAAAAAATAATGAAATACACTTAAGCCGAAAAATCCAAGTACGCAGAGATTTGTACTGCCGTTTCTTAGTGAATTTAGCACAGGGCTTGGCCGGCTGCACATGCCAGCTATGTAAGCCTCCGAAGTGCGATCGTCATAACTCAAACTCAATGGGGAAATTCGTTCCGAAGTCTGGTATTTTCACACACTAAATCCAATAGGTGATGGCGCGAGTTGTGATTGGCTGGCTCAGAATCAACATATTTGAACCAATCACAATGCAGAGGCAATTCAAATTTTGCAATAGATCGTGTGCATATGATGTCATCGAGCAAAACATGGTCCCTTGTTTAGTGGTAAAAATGGATACGCCCGCAAGTCTACTGCATGCAAGGGACCACGTGCGTAATTGTTTTTGTTCGTAATGACGTCATATGATAACAATCCATAAGTCCTACTGTAAATAACTTTACGGTAGGAATGCTGGGCATTCCTTAATTTATGCAGGATAAAAGGGCTTGGTTGTGCTGTTTGCGGCTGGTGGGCCATTTACAGTGCAATTGTACAGATCGCTACTATGACAAACACGTGAGCGCTGTACATGTATTGAACACTGCATCGCAAGCAAGCTGCATCAAAACAGCGGTGTGGGAGTGTTTCATGAAATAAATGACAATATAACATAGGGTTATCCGGGAATACAACTGTTGGTGGAATTTTAAAAAGTGCACATGGTCTGAAGAAAGTTTCAGTAAATGCAAGATGGGTTTTTACTGTGACAAGATGATATAAACTCAGTGCAAAATACCAACATTTTTGCCACATATATGGGCGAACATGACTAATGGCGCCATTTTTAGACTTGTACTTTCTTGTACAAAAGTGGTGGCGCTCTTTGGAAATGTTGACTTTCTGTTGTTGTGTGAACATTATGTCATTTTCGGTTACACGGTTAACCGCCGGTTAATAAAATCAGTTAAACGGATAGTGAATTAACCGAAAATGCACAGCCCTACTATCATTTGTGACCGAGTTTTGCCAAACTGCCAAATTTCAAAACAGAAGCAAATCTACAGCCCAAATTCCATGGACTTGCAAAAGAAGAGACAGTTTTAAACACATTCAAAATTTTCTTTGAATGTGTTGCAAAAGTCAAACACCAAAATGACAACGAAGAGTTTAAAAAATATTCTTACTAATGTAGCAATATGTAGAACTAACATCATGTCTTTTGGAGCATTATTCATTGGCATAATGAACCCTGATTTTACTAACATTGTTCAAGACATTTTTGATGAGTTAGTATATCGTTAGTGCTAAAGTACAGTAATATGTGGTAATATTTGGTGACTTTTTGGTATAGTGTTTGAACTCGTGTCTTTATGTGTGACATACTGTACACATTTGATTGTCATACTTACTGTAACTAATTGTGTTTTTTTTTTTAAAAGAAAGAGTCCCCAAAAAATCAACTTATGAAAATTCCTTTTGTTATTGTACTGTACCTTTATTCAGACAAATTCAGGATTATTTTTGAATGATTACTTTTTGCATGAAAAGATGTGATGGTTGCAATAAAAGTGTGTTAAGTATGTCAGACACTTGCTTACTAATGTGGATCAACTCAAATTAATACTAATGTACTTTTATCCAAAAAGTGTAATGATCGCAAAATTTAATTAACATAAATATTTATCCACCTCCTAAAGTCAATGGCATGCAAGAGGGATATTTCCTGAAACAAACAATTAAATGAATGCAAAGTTCAGATTGCGAAGGTGATCAAAAGGATTGAATAAATATCTGCCAAATGGTAGGGAATGAGACAGAAAACAGAAAAGCACCGTAACAAGAGATTGCCAAAAACTTTGCAAAAGTTGTGCAAATTTTCATAAATTCTTGGAAGAGGATTATAAAATGCCCACACTTTGAACAATTGGAAGTTGTAACAACATACGTTACATATTTAATATTAAAAGACCAAACAAAAGAAAAGTAAAATTCACATTTGTTGAGCACTTAAAGACCCAGTTCTCTCAGCCCAAACAATATCAATTCTCCTAACCTTCTAACTGAAGCCCCTCCCACAATTGTCTGAAATTTATCCTCATTTAGACACAATCTCAGTTTATTGCTTCAGGATGAGTATAGAAAAACTCAATTTATATAATCAAAACACACTCAGTACTGTTCATGCTGTGTAATATAAGCTTTGGCACTCGGCATTGCTTTTTATTAGCTGTCAATCAAAGAGCTGAGCCAATTGAGAATTTCGGTAACCGGGTACTAAAATTGTAGTTTGGGGTGAGAGGTGTGGCCCTTTAAGTTACATGTGTTGCACATGGATACTGTACCATAAATAAGTGGATTATGGGTAATATTTCATTCTATTCAATTTAATATTTTAGGGACTGAAAATTGTCCTTTTTTAAAAATGCAAAGACTACTTTTTCAAACTTTTTCCAGTTCTTTCAGATAAAAAACAAATACATAATGGACTACCAAATATTGAAATGATTGTAATGTTCAGATTAAGGTCCAAATTTTGTTTCGCTGGTTTCAAAGACTGTAACAACAGCCGTAAATTTTACTAGTATTATGCTAAACAATAACATGGATGACATTTTAGGAGCCTTCACACCAATAACTGGAATTCATTTAATTCCTTTCACCAAAAATGGATAATTACTACCTAGACATGAAAAAAATTAGGAGCCAGATGAAAATTGTATTTCAAGTTGGGAAATTTTCCAACTTTAACAGTAACATACCTTTGAAGCAAGGGTGTTGACCTTTTTACTAGCACTGTCAGTATCTTTCTGCAGATCTGCCAACCTCTTTTGTTCCCCTTGGATATTTTTGAATGTTTGCCTGAAGGCAAAGTTCTACAAAGAAAAGAAAATACGTTTAACCAAATTTTGCAATTATTTCTCAAAAGATTACACAATACCTCTAACAAATGATTTTAAAATCATTCATTCAAATGATAGGGACAAGTAGCCAATCAGAATCATTCTTCTATACAAACGGGCCTGTTATGACATACTACACATTTAAACATGAAAGTCTTGGTCAGTTTGCTAGCCTTCTCAGAAAACAGGTAGCACTTTTCCTTCAAGAAAATTTTTGAAGAGCTGTACATTCTTTTACTGTAACTTAATGGGCCATTTGAATAACTTCTTGTAGAACATGGTTCTCAATGGCATTCTTCATGTGAGGTTACCAGTTGACAGATTTAGGCTAATACCTCAAAGAAAGTTGCTCTAACATACTGTGGACTACTTGCACTGTACTTGCTACAGGAGAAGTGGTCAACAGACTTCCTTCCCCGTCGGAAACAAAGCTGACATTATGGACAATAACTACCGCGCAACCCTTTATAAAACTCTGGGTACACCCTGCAATATATGCCTATAAGGCCTACATATGCCTGTATGTATTACAGTACATGAAGGTAATTTGCAAAAGCCACCAAAGGCACAGTATTTTGCTGTACTCTGACAGATAGGGGCTTTCATATTGTCAAAGTGTCGATCATTTCAGCAACTGGAGCCCCTACTGTAGATAGTAGACTATTTACATTGTGCTTCATCCTTGATTGACTGACTGACTGACTCACTCACTGACTGACCTCAAAGGATATAAGCCAGACTACATAATGTAACTAGGAGGTAAGAAAGTGTGATGTAAATTTTGCACTTTATGTGAATTTTTTTTTTGCGCCCCCCCCCCCAACATATTCTTTTGGCTTTCATTCTCCTGCCCCCTTCCACTCTGGTCTGTAAATTGCCATGAATGTGCCAAACAGTGCTGCTAACATAAGTGTTTTTTTTCTCTCATTCCTTTCCTCATACTTGCAAAGTGGTATTACTGCTAAAAGAAGAAAAGGGAAAAAAATATTTGTTGAGGTAGAGGGACTACTTTTATCTTGGAGGCTGGCAAATTTTTGAAGGACATTTTCATTCTAAGGGCAAGCAGGCCCTCTGAAACCACCCTGTTGGTACCAAATGCTAGACCCATATGACATACAGTAACAAAATAACGTTATATACTGACTATCATGACAATATGTCCACAAAAACCACAAACTAATATTCCAAGGACTTTCAAAATTGTTTGCATTGCACATTTTTCCTAGGTTAAAGCACTTTATTTTTCTCAACTATCTGGGAACCAAATGAGGCTCTTATAGTGTAAAATCCATGCTAAAAACACTGCCATACTGTATTTTACATGGGATTGGTAAAGTCTTCATTATAGTATAACTCAACTACTGTATGCTGTATCTTAAATACCAAATTTAACAATTTAAATACTCTCAGTCTTACACTCGCAGCATATTTTAACCTTGAACCTATAATACTAGCTGTATCACTGTACCAGATACAGCTGAATGCACATCAAGTGTCTACTAGTGTGTCCTTAATATACACAGCAACACTTCACTATTATCCTTTACTTTGACTTTACCACCATAATTAATGACTAAAATGTCGTGGCTATGATACAAAATATTAACTCTTTCACACTATTTGAGTCATAGGGAACTGAGTCACTGTACTGAAGATCTCCTGTTGAGGAAGTCATCGAACCGTCACACTTTTTTTATGTTTTCCCAATTTCTGTTTAATAATGTGACAAAATGATATATTGAGTTGGCCCTACTGGTATCTGTGTGAATATATAAGGGAACGTCCTGTTGCATCCCTTCTCTTGAAATCAGTTGCAAACTGTGATCACACTCAAAGTTAACAATCTTGTAAATTGTGTATTATTAAAATACCATTACTCACATTCATTTTCAGCTAAGTACTGTCGACTGAAAGTATTAATCATTTCCACTGATAAGAATACACTTAATAATAACTTTTTGGAACTAGAAACAGATAAGCATATATTGTCCCCAAAGCAAAAATATGGACACATCAGTGGCATAACCAAAGGGGGAAGGGGAGAAAGAATCTCAGTCAAAATCCCTGCTTCCACATGCACCCCCTCCTCCAACTGAAATGAAAAGGTAAACAATATTGAGCACAGTGAGCTTAACACAAAAACTTCAAAAGAAGCCTTAAGAGTCATGGTATCGATTTCAAGGAGAGACTGACGAGTGCCATTTCCTGCAATCTGCGAGGCAGTTTAGACAAAATTTTCTCTCAGAGCCACAATCTAATGATTAGAAACCAATACAGTGCACAAACAGAAAACGCAACTTACAATTTTCCAGTTTTTCAGGGGAGGAACATCTTTCATGTTAATACAGTATATGTGACAGCCTCACATACAGGCTTGATTTCCAATTATAGTTGTATTTCATCAAATAGCAATGGTAGGTCTATATTTGTTTACTTTCTGATTGTTTTACAATTACTTCATTGTTGTTGCTGAAGCGAAAATTTTATTACAAGCAAAAGCTCAAAATAACCACTGCTTGGATTCTACTTACAAGCCTGGGATATGACATTTCTGGCTGTCTGAGGGGCTGCTATTTTTCAAAATTTTGGAGGTACTTGCCCCAGCAATTGAATGCTTGCCCCTTCCCCCCCCCCCCCCAAGCCTCCTAAGTGAAAAAGTTGTTGGTCCAAAGCAACACATGTACATTGTATGGTAGATTCTATTTGAGTGACTACAGTACTTTTTACCATTTTATATTTTAGGAATGGTATCTATTGAGTAATGCATGATAGCTCTTCACAAACAGGGCAGCTCTTGGCCAAAAGTCAGTGCCTTTAAATAAAGTCTTCTGTGGGAGGACTTCCAAAATTATACAGAACTCACTGACAAGTTTGAATTAATACCAAGCATAATGACAGTATTGTTGATGGCATCATAGACTAACCTGGTCTATAACTGATTGACTAAGCTGTACCAGTGCATGATCCAAATCTGCCCAGGATGAGAATGCATCAAATAGGCTGAGGTTACTCTCTGTCATAGCCCATTTTAAGAGCGCTGATGAAACTGTAAAATGAACAAGGAATAATTAAAAGTGTAACAGACAATGCAATTGACTACATTTTTTCCAACATCAGCTATTGAATATTTCAAAGAAGCATAGTATGACATCTTCATAATTCCCTTTACAGGGTGACTGTACATCACATTAATGTTTGCCAGCATGTTTTGCTGCTCTTTTAATACCATTTCCTGCATACCTGTACACTGGGCAATTTTTCCTTCCCATTCCCACCATGGATTAGAAGTGAAACAACTTCCTCTTCCCACTGATCTCCAACCCGATTGTATGAGAGTCCTTGCCTAGGTTCTTTCAACATTTTGGGAGAGAGAAATTGTTGTGGAACCCTTGGCTACCCTGATACAAATGACTATACATTAACACAACATTTATGAATTGCAACCTCCATGTTTGTCTGCCTGCAACTCGTTCCCTAATTTCCCTAATGCCTACTGTACGTACTTGGTTGCTTGCTCTCTGATAGGAAAAAGCAAATAAAATTAATGGAAGACATTCATGAAAAGTCTTGATCCAAAGTACAGGACAGGGCAAAATAATAATTTTTGGTGATCCCAATGTGCAGTGTTTCATACTTAAATTGCCCACTGTGTGCAGTATGTAGCTGCATTTGTGTCACAGAACATGCCACCAAGCAATGACTGTTCATGCCTGTCTGAGAAGAATTTTTTCTGAAAAATGTTTTATTCAAAACATCATCATTTCAAATAAAACATAGCACAGAGCTGATAGAAAAACATCATCAGGATTTCCACTCTTGCAAATTTTGAAAAAATGCAATATTACACAAAAAATCATGATTGAGGTTGTGCGTGGTTGGTGGCAAAAGGAAAGAACACTTCCTTTGGCATTGCTCATAAGTACAGTATAAAGGGTACTGTACTGTACCTCGGCTATGTTCACCATAAAAAGCTAGGACCGCATACATGTGCATAAGCATGCTGTAAACTATTTACTGTACATAAAAATAAAGAGCTCTCTCTGTAAGACTAAAATAACAATATTCTGGTTTAAAAGGTAAAGGAAAAATTATACAATGCAGCGACCTGATGTGGTATCCAAATTCATTACAGGCTCTTTGATTTAGTAACACTGTATTTAATACTTGAAATGCCTAATTCATGCAGAATTACTTCTTATGTATCACAGGTGACAGAGTTAATGTTCACATTATCTTACATTTCTTTGAATTTTTTTATCAGGGTCGCATCCTCAGTCTATAAACTTTAGTAGGAATCATTGAATGGCGGATAGGATCTTGAAATAGCTAAGGGTAGTAGTGAGAGGCAGGTGGGCAGCTCACAATGCAGTTGTAATTGTACAGCTTTGTTTGGTAATGAGTGTAGGTCGTAGCAAGGGAGTGGCACTTCACTTGGAATTAGCACCTCAAGGCGTATGTGTATGAGGAGTGCAGGGCGGCTGAGGTTCATAGCTTTCATGTACAGAGGGACCATAGTGCTGGCCGCTAAGGGCAAAAAAACTATGGGTGTAATGACAGGACTGTTGAGGATCAGCTATTCTAGGTCTTGGAACCAGGTTTAGAACAGCAGGCTAGCCTGTAAGTATTGGGCAAGTTTCTTTGAAACCTAGGCAAATTGGGATAACAAAGCGGGAATACCGCATTGTGAAGCACTAAGGTAAAATTGGAACACACAGTGCAAGGTACTGTAACCATAGGAAAGATGGTAAATGTGAAAGAAGCCTTAGGTTGACTAAAAGAAAGAGGCCTTAGCAGAAATGAATTTTAAAAGCTTGTCTAAAAGTATGATACAGGAGGGACAGAAATCTAAATACAATTTGGACCAGTGTCTTTCTGCGGGGTTTATTTTGTTTTACTTAATTTCTGGCCGTATATGGTGGGCCACAAGTATCAAGATGGAACTGGTCAAGAACACCCTGGGTGTTGAGACCAGCAGCAACAGAGAGATGCTGTACTAGATTTAGTTTGAATAGCCGGCAAATCAGGCGCAAACTTTGCAATGGATTAATTTAAGTCAATTATGTTGTAAAGAGGCCTCTAGTTATGTTTTGTTTATTATTTAAGTCAGTAATTAAGTACCTAAGTTCAAGTTAAAACTACAAAGAGGTGTTTGTATTTCATTAGGAGTCCTACTCAGCTAGATCAGTTATCTTCTAGACCAGGTGTGACATATACGGAATATTTTTAAACAGACACATTATGAAAGAAAACTTCAAGGGAATAAGAAAAAACGTTTTTTAACATGTGATGTTTCACATGTGGGATGACTACCCAAGATATCTTTAAACACTGTTTCTATATATGGACATGTCAATGAGTTGTTGTGCAAAGGTGTGATATAAAACCATTGAACTGTGTTATTTTTGTGTGAGGTAACGGCTCTTTGTATCATACAACGCCAGGTACTAAAAGGTTTCAGAAAAACCTAACAACAATGTGAATTACAATTGACTCACATTGAGTAAACATATAATTAGCAGTAGAGTAACCACTCCAAACTGCTTTGGTGATGGGCACATGAGCCATACATTATTGTACTGTCTATTGCATGTCATGTGCAGTATTCTGTGGTATGCTGTGTATTTTGAGTAGGTCATACTCAAGTAATCTTTTGTTTACAGTGCTGGCTCGACTTGAACCAATAGGTTGGAAACTGGGCCAAACTCTATCTAACTAACTACTGTAACTAACTACAGTGCTGTAGATGGTAAGGGTCTGCAGGTGAAGCTTAAGTTAGCCACATAATGTGTTTCAGAATCACTGTTTATATACTTTCACAAGGGCTGGATTTATTTTTCAGGAAAGACAGGAAATTTTCCACAATTTTTCCTGTGGTTTCATGAACAGATATGAGAAATTTCTCTCCAATTGCCAAACTTTCTCTCCAGATGTCAAACTTCCCTGGGAAGGAGCCTGCCATACTACAAATTTTTTCCACCCATTTTCTTCCCCTGTTTGATGATTTCTCTTCATTGTGACAATATCATTTCATTGAATTCCACCACGTCTATATAGGCATGTGTAATCTTTGATTCACCAACAAGTAAATTTGTTGAACCTATGGAATCTGAAACTTGTGGTAGGAATTCTCCTGTTTCTCATATATTTGGGCAAGAAATTGATTCTTATTTGCTCCAGATCCATCAGTAGTATAACAGACTAGACTTATTTTATTGATTCATTGGGGTTAATACTTCACTTTCCTTTAAAAATTAACAAACTTCCCACTCACATCATTAAGTGTGAGTGCTGAAAAATGAATTTTGTTTTACCACTTCTTTCAGATTATGGAAATATGACAGCCACTTCAAAAGACTGACATTTTTACAAAAATTTAAGAACTCAAAAATGTTCAGAAGCAATACTGTAGTTATCATTTCCCCAGTTTTTATAGGTACCTCCTACAGTTGGCACTGTAAAAGTGAAAATTACCCTTTCTTCAATACTGTATGTTGAAAGCACATGCGGCCAACAGAGAGCAGTAGCGTCAACAGATTTTTCATTCTCAGGGGAACTGGGGGCACTAGAATTTTACAGGGGGCCGTGAATTTGTCTTGCTCTGTACAGACACACTTATGACATACAGTATGAAGCATCATGGGTGAGGTCCACAAGAACTCAGGACTGGGATTTAGGTACAGTATTTGTGAGGTATAATACAGTAGTCTTTATTTAAGGGTATATTCTATTCACTTGAAAATGGTCTGAAATAAGTTGGATAATTTTAAATGGTAACAATATTGCAAGGACCTCTGCCGCAGATATTTTAAAAAAGGGTAGGGGAGGGGGGAGCTGAATGGTAGGGAAAGCAGCAGGAGGGCAGTTAAATGAGACCTTAAAGAAACATGTAATCCTGCCTGAAAGACTACCTGACAGAGCTGAGAACTACTTTCAATTGGTGCTGAGTGTACTGAAAATTTTGAAAAAAATGAAATACCTCAGACAGCCGGAAATGGCATTCCCAAATGTTTTTTCTTGTCCAAAGAGGAATATTAAACAACAGAAAATCTGATACTCTTACTCTGAATACAGAAGACAAAAGTGTTTTTGAAAATGTCAAATCTCATTTTTTTTTTTTTTTTTTTTGGGGGGGGGGGGGGGGGGGAGCACACAAGGGGCATGAGGTTTTCCAGGGGGATATATGTCCCTGCCCTGACCCCCCCCCCCCCCCCCCCTTGGGATGCCAATGACTATGAGGTTTTTTTAACAAGAGATACTGTACATAGCTTAAGAGTCACACTTCTGGTGTGGACCAGGAAAAGAGACTAGGTGCAACATTCAAAGCAGTGAGAACAAGGAGGAGACAGCTTGCCATTCTTTGGAGCAAATAATCCTACTGCGTTTTTGCTAATGCCAAGGTATAAAAAAGCTGTAGCCTACTTAAACTATTTGGCATTGGATTAGGAAACAGCTGAGTTGCACTACACATAAATCAACAATTGCATCAACTCCATCCACTTTTAAGGCACTAAACTTAAATAATTGTGGCCATTGTTCAGAAGGCTTAGGGTGATCATTCTTATTCACTGATGCAATACAAAGAAGAGGTCAGTCATCAAAACTTTGTGGTACATCTTTAACTTTATAACTTACAGAATTGGCTAGTTTCTTTGTAAAAATACACAAGAAAAGCCAATTAGAACTTAAAAGAAATCTCATCTAAAATAGACTGAATTCAAAGCCTTACAGTATTTTTAACTGATGATAGAGTATGTTTTCGTTCATGCCATGTGCAAGGTTTGGATAAAATCTTTCCAAAACTGTTGATTTATTCTCCACAACTCTATTTTCCTATATTAATACGTACAAAATGGTAGTAATAGGAAAAAGCTTGCATATTTTCTTAATCTGTAACACCCTACAATTTTTGATGACAAGAAAAATACTTTTGGAATAAATTCGCCAGGAGAAACCCTCACTTAAGTTTAAAATGTAGTAAATGCTTCAAGTAATTACAACAAAAAACATAGTGGGCATATTACTGTACAGAAACTTACAGTAACACATGCTGTTCATCAACACTATCACAATTCAAAACTGGACATTATCCACAGAAAATTGAAAAGCTTTTGCAAACGTCAGCATACAGTGTGTATTACTGTAGTGCATGAAGTGGGACAATGCAAGTGTTACAGCATAAAGACAAATCAAACTTTTTATGAAATTGTTACCTTTGTCATTGGTTTAAGTTTTACAATCTACAACTTTTTTCCAGTTGTGGTTCACTAGCTTTTTGCCCCTAGCTTACTCCATTCTCAGCCCTTAGCAAAATGGCAGTAATTTCCATTGGTATCTGTTCCACTAGGAATTAAATATTGTTCCAAAGAATGCATCAGTCACAAAACAATGAATTTAGTTAAAGGGCATCGTCCTCTTGTAAGAGCAACAAAAAGGATGATAGAAGGGAGATAGGATGATAGAATCCTTGCGTTTTCACATCATCTTCAGTAATTTGATACATAACTTACCACTTATGGGCAATATCATTCTAAAAATCAACCTGAACGGTTTATTCCAGTACAAGTTTTTCAGAAAAGTGCATCAGTCACAAAAACAATGAAGTTAGTTTAAGGGCATCATTCTCTTTTAAGAGCGACAAAAAGAAGATTAAATCCTTGTCTTTTGACATCATCTTCAGTTGATATACCAAGTTACTTATGGGCAATACCACTGGAAATATCAGTCACATGAGCAGTTTATCACTAGAGAGTCTTTGACCAAAGCAAAGGGAAATTGACTGTAACCATACAGAAAAACATCACAAACTAGATATGAGGTTACAGGGTAGTACTTCCAGATTCAACATGGAAATTGGAACATCCCAAATTAGGATTCCATTGAAAAATCTCATGAGACTCAAAGGGAATTTTTTCCTAGTAGATTTTCACCCGAGTTTCGGTGGTTGTGAGTCCATGGAGTAAGATGCTGCCAACTTTGACACCAACAGGCAGGGGGACAGGGGGGGGGGGGGAGGAGAAGAGAAACTTTATTGGTAAGTTAGTTAGATGGAGTTTTACGACCCTGTTTCCAACCTATTGGTTCAAGTTGAGCTGGCCACAGCCTTTTTCTTTTCCAGCTGTGGCGCACTGGTTTGTTATCCTTTCTCCATATTGCTTATGCAGAGCATCAAATACAACGGCTGCAGGTTCAGTGCCACTTGTTAAACAGAAGGCCTACAGTGCAGGTGGTAATTAGACTGAGCAATTTTGCTTGGGGTGGCAGCTAAAAAAAAAGAAACAGGAACAAACAAATTGTCAGTTACATGGTTTTCAAATGAACCCTTTTTGTGCCAAAAATATTGCCTGACGCTTTAGTTGTTTTCATATTCTAGCCATAACGTATAGATAGTCACCTCACAGTATCATATATGTCTCAACAGTTCATCAGTATAATATAACTTCTGTTTAAGCAATGAAGCATACTGTACATGTATGTTCTATAAAACATTTCATTCTAATAGGCAAGAATGAACAAAAAATCTTAACACTGTGACATACAAACATCACTCAGGATGTTGTGCGTATACCTGCATTATGATGCATGGTGCCCCATTACAGGGATTCTGGGAATTGCAGAAAAGATCACTAATCAGAAATGTACTAGCTGTGAAGGTCATGCTGAATTTTTGCACTGTGTAACAAAGAAATATCTAGATGACAGCAAAGTGCTTTATGTGGTTTTTGTGCTGTACAGGTTTCCCCTAGTTTATATCTTGTAGTGTCAGATGGCAAGTTAAATGCATACATGGAGGACAATATAGACCTGAAGCACAACATACCGTAGACCTACTGTATGGTGCCTGTGCCTAAAAGTATGGGAGAACTACTGTTACTGTATGACATATACAGTAGCTAAATGGTATGTACACTTAAAGGGACAATCCTCTTGCCACAAACTACAATTCTTAAAGGGGTATACAGAAATTCTCAATTGGTTCAGCTCTTTGATTGACAGCTAATTCAAAAAGTGCAGAGCACCAAAGCTTATATTACACAGCATAAACTGTACTGAGAGCATTTGGATAATACACATTGAAGTTTTCTAGAGTATACTCAACCTGGAGCAATATGATCCACCAGAACTGCTCGGAGGTTGTGCACAGCGTAGGAGATTAATGCAAATGTGATGTAGCAAGGGGTAATTATATGTCACCGAAGTGAATACTGATTTGTGTATGAATGAGGAAGAATTTAAGACAATTGTTGGAGGGATTTTTAAAAGTGAGAAAGTTAGTAGAATTTGTATAGTACTGTTTGGTGTGAGAGGATTGGGCCTGTAAGGAATAACTGTTGGTTAATTTTAAATACTAAAATATCAGTGAACAGTAAAGTGTCAGGCAAACTGAATTGTTTCTCTCCTAAGAAGTGCTCTGTTTACTTTGTGCCATACACAAAATGGCAATCCTTGCACCCTTGAATTAAAAATAAAACTCCAAGATTAAAGGGCAGTTGTCATCTTAAACTTATTTTGAAGCGTCAATTAAATTTCACAATTTGTTCTTGCTTCTCTTTACGGTATTTTTTTCAGTACCATTGCATAGTATACTGTAGTAAACCCCAAGCAGTGGCTCCCAGTAAATTTGACATTTGAAGAGGAAGAAAACTGTCACATGACACTAAAGAGCCAATCATTTAGAAACAGTAAATGAAATGGAATCATGAAACAGTATAGCATACTACACTACTTCAAGTTGGGGAAACTGCATGTCAGGCCTGCCCTTAATTGACTACTGTAGGTATAACAGCTAGGTACACATATCAGAACTGGCATAGCAGTTACAAGACCCCATAGAAAAATGTGCACGGCGTTGCATACCCACCTGATAAAACATCAAAATAAATGGGAAACGTGAAAAATTTAAGTTACAGTTGTATTTGTTTCAGGGTAATCATCGGTCCAGTTGTACTGAGGGATGATTTGCGTCAAGGATCTAAGAGGTACTGACTGAGTTGTGTCACAACCAGTCCTTTAGCCTAGAAGATAGCATCCTAAAGCTTTCTGTGAAGTGACATTTGAAAAGGGGGAAGTGACCTCACACAAAAAATCCCTTGCACCCTTGCATCAAAGTTCATATTTAAAAGTTACATACAACTTTGTTTAGAGAAAAAAACAGTAACATATGATGTAAAATTAGGCCTATGTAAAATCTTTGAAATTCTTGGGGAAATTTACACCTTTTGATGGCTGGTGACACCAGATGACTTCCAACCCCCACAGAAACAGTAAGGGTCTTCTTCTCAACCATACTGCATCCACATAAATCAAATTCTTTCAGCTTTTAAACTTTGTTAACAAAGTTGTTAAAGTTTTAACCCCTGGTAATTTTACATGACATATGACCTCTGTAGGTGACCTGACATAAATGAAAATCTCCACCAGAAACTAACATTTCTTCCTCACATTGTGCTTTTGGCAGGGTTTTTACATTTTAACTCCAGGTGACTTCAAATTGGTCTTTCTTGAGATATAATACTCACTAAGCAATTTCAGAGATTTTCACAGACCTCAAATGACCTTTGACCCCAACCAATAACAAAAGGGTACTTCCCCTCCACATGCATCTAAATATGGAATGTCTATCATTCATATCTTGATATATTGAATCATGTTTACAAGCCATTTGCAAAGGTTTTGACAATACACAGCCAGTGACCTCAAAAAAGCCTGAACCTCCACCAAAATAGAAAGGCAGTGTTTCCGGCAGAGAAAGGAAAGGCGAGATTTGCACCTCCCCCTTCAAAAAGTTTCTTAAAGAAGCAAGCTGTCTGATTTCACGGGAACGATCGTTCCCGGTTGCGTGTCGCTCCCATGACCATGAAATCACGGAACCGAAAAATCGGTTACCACAAAAAAATCCTAACTCCAAACATTTCATCTTGAAATGTCTGAATTGGGAAATTACCTGACATGTGTATCTTTTCAACTTTTATGAGTTTTTACACAACAAGGATTTTTCACAAATGAAGATGGAGGCCTAGGTCAATCCATATAAAGTTTTTTGTTGTGCGATACGAAGCACTACACAAGTCCTAAACTGGGCTATCTTTACCTGCAGTGTAGACCAGCGCAACTGTACGTAGCGAACAAACTAATGTAACGTTACTAAAGTCAATCCCCATCATGTACATCTATTCTAGCACAGTGTGACCAGCATAACTTTACATAACCAAAAACCTGTGACAAAAAATGTTTTGCAACACAAAATGTCATTGAGGATTTATCTGTAGTCATTTTGGTACGTATACTGCTACGCTAGCATAACAAAAGCCGATACGGCGGTACTGGAGAGTGACTTGGGGATAATCAAATCACATACCTCAAATTGTGCTGTCTTTCTTTCTTAAAAATCATGGGACTGGCATTTTCCGTTTTATCCATTAATTATATCTTGATTTGGCTGAAATATTGTCTAGCATTAGGGGAACAAACTGTTACCTAAAACAAGGAAGATAGGTGAATGGGATCGAATACAAAGGAATTCTTCATCGCAAAGAAGTGTTGTATTTTTGGCAGTTTGAAGTACAGTATGCTCTTTGGTTGGTACTGTGGTGTTAGTGGGAGTCCCCAATTCACGCAGCCGTGAGCTAAGCTAGCTAGCTAGCAATGCAAACACGTTCACTTTTACGGGGCATTGGCAGGCAGCAGTATCATGCCAAGTCTTTACGTTATACCAGTTATACGTACGTATACGATCAGGGTCCCACAGCCAACTTTACATAAACCATGGAACCAGCATCCAAAAGATTAAAAAATCTGAGTCTGTTCAGATTCAAACTCTCAAAAAGTGGTCATTTTCAGATGCTTACAGTATCTACATAAGTGTATGTAACGTTAGGCCTAGGCCTTGCCAAGGCCTAGTTTAAAGAGAGAAGTATTAAGGCCATAGCCACAGATATTCCCATGAAATATCTCAAATTTCCGTTTTTAACTGTTAAAATTCGATAACATTTCATTTCAAGCACAGTCAAATTCCGGAAATTTTCATTTGGCAGTCTTTTGCGTAAAAGTGACATATCCTAACACACTATTCCGTATGCAAATTGCAGCCTATACCGAGAAAATTCTGCCGATTTTCAGTAAGTTGCTTCTCCTTTTTAGATCATAACTTTGAAGGATTTTGATAATTTAAGGGGTGAATTGCCATCATTATAGAAGGTGAAATGTTTGTGTATCTCTTTAATAAATACAAGTATTCCTTTGACATGGTTTTGGTCTTTTGGAGAATAATTAAGGTCCATCCTAATTCCTATGGGCCAAGGCTAGGCTAGCACAAAAGTTACATGTATTTTGAGCCGGATAACTTTTTGCAGAATTCTGATGAGAATCGCCAGAATTCAATTTTTTTTGAGGGTGGGGGAGTGGGGGGTTTAGATAACAGTACGTGCATGCATAACCAGTGCTTCAACTGAGTTTAAGTGAAAGGCATGTATCATCTCACTGGTTGGCAATGATGAACAGTATGATTTATTCAGTTAATCCAATACAGGGAGGTGATCCAGAAGTGTCTGTCGGCACAAGAGGCCTGCTATGTTATTTTTCTTGAAAAATAAACTACACAATGAAGAACACTGCAAAACTGAATTTCTTTGGATACACAAAACAGTGCTTTGGTTTTTCAAGTGTGACAATTATGAAGGTTAACAAGGTTAGGAGTGGTTCATAGACAAATTTCAAACCTGTTCTTGATCAGCATCACTACGTGTACTTCTTACATTTTATATAAATGTAATTGCAGGTGTTCAGTAACTGTAGCTTCATTTTGATATAAAAGTTTTGATTCACAGACTTAGGCATTTGAAAATTGTTAGTACCAAGAGTAGCTTGAGAGTGGAAAATTTCCAAACAAACACCCAACCCTTAAACCCCTGTAAAAGACCAGCTTCACTTTCGATATGCACAGAGTGGGTCCCCATAATTTTTTAACAGAACCGGAAAAGTGGGTTACCATGGTGAAAAATGACAGAACCCGCAAATGGGTTCCCATGATTTTTGAAATCCAACAGCCTGAGAAGGTGGGTAAAATCCCCCTCCCCCTTTTCATTTTGATAAAAACTAAAAAATTATCAATATCTTGGTTTTTTTTTTAAAGCAAGGAAACTTTTTCAGCAATGTTTGAACTTACACAAATAAATGGCCTTAAAAACTCTTCAAACTGCACCTTACAGGGGCCTTGAATAGTGTTTGCACGGGTACTAAAAAATAGGACCTGGGTACCCGATCGCCATACCATCGGTTACCCAGGTTTCCCAGTCTTATGGTGACTAAAAGATATGAGCATTTTGTAAGGCATACTCCAAAAGACATGATGGTAACATTAACAGCTGTATTGGAGGGGTATAGCGGTCACACTCCCAAGTTCAAAAACATTTGATTTGTCAGAAGGTTTTATCATCTCGTTTTGTGAAAGAGAAACCAAATCCACATACTGTAGGGTGGGGAATGTTCTATTCAAATCGGACATGTATTTCTCGAGATATCAGTAAATGAAGTGAGTAGATTTGTGTTCAAAAGTGAGTTTGAGGGCAGCAGAGCTTATATCACTTCCTCACATTGACAAGAAATGCTTTTTTCCCTTTGTTTTATCAGACTGTTGAGTTGACCTTGAAGTTGATAAGAGTATGACATCCCTGTGAGTGAGGCAAAGTTTGTTAAATTCTCATGCCTCTTATGCAATCACGTTTTAGTAATATGGGATTGTTGAGGAGAAAATCCAGTCAAAAGTTTAAAGAAAAACAAAAGATTGCCCATTAATGTGGGGATGTGATGTCATATGTGCTTGCCTCAAGTTCACTTTTTGTTGAAAATGTGAAAACTTTACGTGCTCATATCTTGAGAACCACACATCCGATTTCAATGCAAATTTCACCAAAATGCTCAGAATAAGTCCTCCTCTACCAAATCCTGTTGTGACCTTAATGGCCCAGTTCTCTCACCCCAAACAGTACCAATTCTCCTAACTTTCTTACTGAAGCCCCTCCCACAATTGTCTGAAATTCATCCTTATCCAGACCCAATCTCCCTTTATTGTTTCAGTATAAAAAAAGCTCAATGTGTAAGATCAAAATACTCTGAATACAGTTTGTGCTGTTTAATATACAATAAGCTTTGTTACTCTGGTTTGTTTGAATTAGATGCTAATCAAAAAAAATGAGCCAAATGAGAATTTCGGTAAACCCCTACAAGAATTGTATTTTGGGGTGAGAGGAATGGTCCCTTAAGGGGGTTTGTCAGATGTAGACTCTTAGTGCTGGATAGTAGGTAAGTATTGTACATAGCACAGACTGGAAAGTCTGCTGAATTTCAAAGAAATTGTACACTGTTATGTTATAGTGGCACACTGAAATCTATCAAAGCTTTCACTATTTTCTTCACCGACTCTGCTTGTATGTATATATATTTATTTTTCTTTCTTCATGTTATATCCAGTGCAAACTTTTGCTTGATCTCCAAGGAACACTATTCAAACATTTTGGCAGCATCAAATTTCAAGGGCAAACAGGAAGTTCAATTAAAAAGAATAACAAAAGCAATCTGAGATAATATGTTACAGTCTGTGGATTTCATGAATGCTGGCAGTGACCAAAATGACTCTTGAAAAATATCTACAGTATAAAATGATTGCATTTTTACTGATTCTGCCAATGTACTGTAACGCTCAATTTTAAAGACAAGGAAATACAACAGACCTGTGTCCCAGGTGTAGTGTTTTGCTTTCATTCATTCTTATAATCACCCCTGACAATGATACCCAACTGGGTATAAGGCTGTGATGGTTAGTAAAAAATTGGAAACCAGTTTTGGTGGCCGTGAAAACAGGTTTTAAAATCAAAACAGGTTTTTCAAAATCTACTCTGACCATATGCATAACGCACTAATGTATGCACACAGTTCTGTATTGTGGTTCATGTATGTACAGTACACTGTATTAATAGGTGCCACAGGTTATGATGACACGCATCTATTTTCTTCTCCTATAGGGAGGGGAATAAAGATGTTTTGTTTTATAACACAAGAGAAAAAATATTGACTAAAACCACAAGTTTTTCTTTTGTTCTTTCTTTTGTTTTACATACTTATTTTTTATCTTTCTTTTTTCCTTCGGACTTCAGTGACTTGTTATGGCAATGAAACCATTCTTTCAAGAACTACACTTGTCTGAACAGAAATATAATCTAATAGAAATAGCACAACTGCATATGTGTGTGTGCCTTAATTCCGAATTCTCTATATCACAGAGTTCAGAGCTTTAAATTGGCAACCAGGATAAAACTATAAGCCTAACTTACAGTATTTTTATAACATGACAGCTGCTCAAGCATGGCTTCTTCAGTTTCTTCCATTAAAGTGGATATACAGTATATTCATCCAACTAGCCCTATATAGCTGGAACATAGGTAGGTATAGTCAAAAGTAGCTGGTAACCAGCGGCAAATCCCCTTCCACTGTACCTACGTATTTGCTGCTGATGTAGCTTCCTAGGTTCCTACTAAGGCTTACTGTGCAACCTCCTATTAGGAAAAATTTTGACTACCCCGATCCACACTAGCTGGCCTACAGTACACTAGTACCACATGACATACTACTTACAGTTGGCAAGCTTAAGTCATTGTGTTGACATATTTGGTTTTGAATTTTTTCCCTTTTGACCCCATGTGACCTTTGACCTCCACTAAAAAGAAGCAGCCTTCATCTAGACTACTCAATATGGGCAATCTACATGCAAACTTCATGTACATGAGTGTCTCAAGTGGATAATTAAATGTACTTCTTGACATTTTTCCAAACATGCACCGCACACTGTCGCACAGACTCCAGCATATATACTCAATACACACACAACATTGCCACCACATACTATAGGCCTATAGATTCCTCACATCGCTTTGTCAATTGGAATAAAAAATTATACACTGAAAGGGCCATCCATGAATCCACCTCTGTATTTCAGTGGGTATATCCATAAAATTGTTTTCTGTATATTGGCACAGTACAGTATGTATAGTCCCTAGAATTCAAGATTGTTTTCTTCTCCATGAGATAATTCCTATCATAGCTAAACCTTTCACAATTATAGTGATGTCCACCCAAATTCAAGTACAGCTATAGTTCATTGATTTCAACTCATAAGGAGCTCAATTTATGACATTTTGGGTAAAATTTGGACATTGCACTTAAAAGGAAAGTCAAAAGAAGTTACCATACAGGCCTACATATGCGAACTGAAAGATAACATTACTCAAAATTAAAGCCTAATTAATAGCATCACGAAAATAAAAATATTGGATTAAAATGGCATTTGGTGCTTCATGTTTAAATGGGACACCAAAGCCAATTTTAAGAATTTTATTCCATATCATGCACATGCAGCTTGAAATTCTAAGCTGCTTGTGTTAATTACTTTCAGTGCATTTCAATCAGTTGCCAAAATTATGTGCATTTTGGTTATTGTAATTTTTATAGTCTTGTGTATAATGCATCACCATTTTGGTGTCCTGGGTAAAATATTTACATGAGGAAATTCAGACTCTGTAATTGTGTATGTTTATGTCATTCATTCTTTTCCAAATCCAGACACAATTAAAACAGATAGCGACAAAGTAAAATGTAGCAAGACTAATTAATAGCATCACGAAAATAAAAATATTGGATTAAAATGGCATTTGGTGCTTCATGTTTAAATGGGACACCAAAGCCAATTTTAAGAATTTTATTCCATATCATGCAGCTTGAAATTCTAAGCTGCTTGTGTTAATTACTTTCAGTGCATTTCAATCAGTTGCCAAAATTATGTGCATTTTGGTTATTGTAATTTTTATAGTCTTGTGTATAATGCATCACCATTTTGGTGTCCTGGGTAAAATATTTACATGAGGAAATTCAGACTCTGTAATTGTGTATGTTTATGTCATTCATTCTTTTCCAAATCCAGACACAATTAAAACAGATAGCGACAAAGTAAAATGTAGCAAGACTGAAAGAGAAAATTGTTTGCCACGCATATTTCAGTTTGCCAAAAGCACCCAACTTGGATCATGTGTAAATGATAAAGTGGGACACCAAAATTTTGGTTTTGCTTACATGTGAAAGCCATGAACTCTGCTCCCATGTACTTGCTCCGCTAACAGCCACACTTATTATTAGAAAATGACATCATGTACACTGGTACAGTCTACATTGAAGTAATGCACAACATAAGTTCAAGCATATTACCATACAATTCAAAAAAAAAAAAAAAAGGGCCAGTTGATATTTTTCAATGTGAAAGCTTTAGTGTCTTGTTTTACATGTGAAACAATATTGTATCATAAAATGCAAATGCTATAAGGGAAAATTTTATGTTGTATCCTGTTTGAAAGAATTACCAACAGACAGATGTTAAGTTATTATTGGAGCATAAATTGTAAATACTCATAAAAAAAACTGTTGTAAGAAAATATATGTAATTTAAAAAAAATTTTCTAAATTTTTTTTGTAAATTTAGTATGTATACTGTAAAATAAAATTCCAATTTCCATTTCCAAACTGTGAGGAGATGTGAACTCTTGTCCCTCTCCCTCCTCCTCTCCCTTCTCCCCTCCCACGAGGTCTTAGGGTTGAATCCCATGGCCAGGATCAATAGTCAAAGCAAAGGTGTTCACATCAGAGAGGCTGGCATTTTCCCTTTAAAATATACATACAATTTGATGCAATGTAATTTGTGATGTATTAATTGTCATATTGATATCCATAGAAACAAGATGTATACTGTTGGTCCAGCCAATTAGCTATGTTTATTAAGGGTGAGTGTTGGGACTTCTTCCGAGATCTCTCATTCATTACAGCCAATCATTGAACTGGTTCATGAAATTCAAGGAATTTTTGAAAGCTGTCAAAGTTATACCAATGACACATGTATGATCATGACAAGACAATCCCCACATGTATAGACAATCCCCCCACACAAATTAAGGTTTCAAAAATTCCTGACCATGCAGACACTTTTTCAAATAATTATGCACAAACCAAAATTACAAGTCAGGTTGTACTGTGCCACAAAATTCAAAATTTTAAATTTTCCCATAACTGTTGGATAAGAAACTTAATACGTATTGACTAAACATGCTGATTATAAGTATTTTCATGTGGTACCTGAGTCTTTAACACTTTAATTAAGTTACTTTTATCATCTCAAACATAAGTTTTTAAAATTGCACAATTAAAAACTTAATGCAACTAAAGATTTTAGTACAAAATGTGCGGTACTTTCTATGGTAGCCTAAATTTGAACAGTAGTGTGTACTGTAGTCAGGCCTACATATGCCAGCAGGTCAGTCTCTGCCCCAGGGGAAAAGGAACATTTTGTCCACCTCCCTTCCTTTCCAGAAAGTGAGTAAAATCCCCCATTTTTCCATAAAAATTAGAAAATTTGTCAATACTTTGTTTTATTAGCCTACTTGAAATGAGGACACTTTTGCAGCAATGTTTGAACTTACAGTACATGGCCTTTTGAACCTTTCAAAGTGCACCATCCTTGAAGGGGTCTTGAAGAAAGCTTTTATTGGCAGCTTGAACCCAGTTATACTGGCTTTAGCTTAGCTAGCTAGTACAGCATCAATTTGGACTTGGGGTTTTACTAGAGCAGCCTGCAAGGGGGGCAGAATTAAGTCACCTTCAAAATGTGAAATTGGTATACAGCAGGTACAGTAGCTGGTCATTTTGCCCCAACCAGTTTTCCGCCACATAACAATTTTCCCCCAAACAATACCCCCATACCCATAATTTAACCCCAAGTACTCATCAGTTTTCCCCCTAATCTGCTGCCCCTTAATCTGTTCATGACACTAGAAATGAATAGCAAGTTTTAGCCATCTCTAATTGACCAAGTGCTCTTAATCCAGAATCTATCAGAGAACTCCCTGTTTAGGTGTCTTGACTCTTGAGATCCATTACGTTAAAGGGGTTTGATCCCTATTAAAGACAGTTTGGTCAATAGAGAAAAATTGTTTATAAAAGGGATTAATTGATGCAAATACAGAGATAAGCTTCGGGGGGGGCTTTTCTCTAGTAATATTGGCTTAAATGTCTTATTAAATTCTAGCAGCATGCTGCAGCAGGTTCATTTCCAAAAAGCGGATTGTTATTGAGAAAAGTATTCCAATGACTTATAATATGTCTCATTTAAAATTTAGGATGGAATATTGATTTTATGTTGTAAAAAAAATATGTTCATTTCCACTGATTACTCCATTATCTAGCCCTGCAATTGTGCATTACTGTTTTGAATGTTGTGTTTAATTGAGTGAGTTATATATTTTATCTTGCCGACTATATACATCGTTCAGGTATTGTCTCTGTTTTTGTCCATCTTGCAGCTGTGTTTTGTGTCTGTTTCAGTGTTTGGTTTTATTTTTTGCCTTAATTGGCCTCTTACCCAGTAGAGCAGGCTTCCTCAAATAGTGGTGCGCATGCCACTTGTGGCATGCAACCTGGTTTGATGTGGTGCAAAAAATACTGAAACCGACACAAATTGTTAAGTCTGTGAAACATTTTGGCCAGGAAAACTAACAAACTTTGCACCATTTTGCACACGTAAACCCCTTCTGAAAAGCAATAAAATTTTCAAAAGGGAAGGCCCCAGGGGACACACTTTTCTCTTATACCCCTCTCCCAGGATGGCGATCAGTGGCACATTATAACAGTAATATTTAGCAATGTGGTGCTCCTGAAAATTTAATGGAGGAAGCCTGCAGTAGAAGCAGTAGAAGAGTCCTACAATTAAGGCTCATAATTTTTCTCTTGTGTTTTTGTCAAATAAGATTATTGTATTCCAACATCTTGTAATCATTACCTTTGGTTTCTTGTTTTTTATTTTTTATTTTTTGGGGGAAAATTCCTTTTTGACGCTACTCAATAATTTTTTGTGGGCTGTTATTCATGCAACTCTCCTTTTGTGGAGCTCCTTTTGTTGCATGGTCACAATTCTCTCCCTTTTTTTTTTTTGAACCTATTTTGGTCGCAACTCATCTCTAACTCTCTTTTTCTTTTTTTGAGCCCTTTTGTCACATACTTGCCATATACTGCTGTAACTTGTGAAAAACTGTGATTGGCAACTATTAACATTGCATATGGAACGTTATTTTATGACTGTGTACGCCAGTAAGTATATATTTTGGGACAAAACGACTTTGAGACTATGGACAGACTGACATATGGGGGAGGGGGTAAAACAACTGGGATGAACAAGTTGGGGGTGAACTGGCATGGGGTTATAAAAATGGTAACCAATACAAAAGGCTATTTTTTTCACTTCTTGAATTTCCCTATGGTGAAGATCTGTCGGATCAGTTGCACAGTTGTGGACTGGATGTCAGCCACGAATTCCAGCTTACATGTTATCAAGGATTTTATTGAGCAGAAAACATGCTCATCTCAATATGTCCTGGGCCGGGATAAGCCAAACATATTCTACCACTACCAGAACATACTGTGCAGCTATGACCACAGAGCTTACTGGTATGGAACTGTTTTTACATTCATAGTGCATATTAGGCCTGCATCATAAAGACTGGAATTGCAACCTATTGTGAACAAAACCTACAAATTCTGCATCCAGGCATGTTATGTCGTTCGCAGATATACTTTGCAAAACCAATTGGGCTCGCATAAGTTAGGCTATATCCTAAGTTATTACTTCCTAATTTAGCCTACAGGCATTAAAAGTTGACCTAAAAACGATAAATTGATCAAAAGAATAACAAACCATTTGTCCTACACGGGTTCAATTTCACCATGCACTCTTGGATACTTTTCTGCTTGTCTAGGACGGCTTGTAGCCCTGTCGATTTGCCCAGCCACTTGTTTATGCTGGAAGCCATGTCGTCACCTGCGCGGGGACACACAGTAGGCTACCTTGAAAGTGCAGTGGCTGTTCGGATTGTTTCCACCTGGTATAAATTCTCAAAATCCAGTTACAACTTTTCACCGCGGCACTAAAAGCGAAATTTCCAATATCACTTCAGCAAACTGGGAGCCATTTTGTCATGATCTGCAGTGTACTGAAAAATGTAGATGAAGTTCGCTCTCATTTGTCACTAAAAGTCATCCTCTTGGCCAGATTTAACAGCACGGACTATGTTTTTAGTACTTTCGAAGTGCTGTATACAGTCTACACTTTCGTTCTTACTTCCGCGTTCCAAATCCACGGAAAAAGACCCAAATGGGCTCACTGAATCACCATAACAAAAGGGATTTATTCCGTGATGAAAGCTAAAGAACGTCAGTGTAAGGTTGTTGTTAGTATTAGAAGTGGCAAATTTCAACAAACAGTGTTGGGGTTGAGGATGTATGATCATGGAGCTTTATGCTTTGACGCAGTATTAGCTTCCTCCATGGTATCGATATGGTATAGACTGTAAACTTTTATGAGGAAAAGGATATTCCCGACATTACGTGAAAGGTGCCTACGCACGTGGGAAGAGAAAATGGTCGAAAGCCTGCGCTTTCAACAGCAGGCGAGCTTCCAAGAAAATCATTCTTCGACCCTTGACATTTTCCCTTTTTTCTTTCTCTATATTGCGTCTTTTCGTCAACAGTACGTTCATTTTACGTTGAAGCATGACCAGGCGCGTAGCCAGGATTGTCTCGGGGAGAAGGGGGAGGGGGTGGGCTGGGGAAGTGGCAGGCACGACATGAGGGGAAATTCTTAGGATAGAGAGAAAGAACCGCTATTTTAGGTGCTTTTTGCATTGCAAGTTTGGGTCAAAGGGGGTTCTGACCGCCCCCCCCCGTGGCTGCGCCACTGAACATATAACTTCAAAAGTGCCTAAACATCCCATTTTTCGTTCACCCAGTCATTGACTCAGCTAGGTCCGCACATAACATAACATAACATAACATAACATAACATAACAGGTTGAAGGGCAAAGGAGGGCCAAGGCCCCATAAGATGCCCTGAAGACCAAGCCCTAATCAAAAGTCAAACCACCAAAGCTTGACTACAGCCCCAAACAATCAGATTCTACCACAGCCATGGAAAAACCTGTCAATGTTAACCTTAAAGCAGTGAACTGAGGGGGAGTTAACTACCCAGTCTGGTAGACAATTCCACTCTTTGACAACTCTATGGGAGAAACTAAACTTCCTAATGTCAAGCCTTGCAAAAGGCTTTTCAAGCTTTTTACAATGCCCACGCACCCGAGAATTACCTTGAACCCTTAAATAACTACAAGTCAGCAGGGGATTTCTTTCACAAAGGAACTTGAAAACCTGGAGCATGTCTCCCCTAATCCTTCTCAGCTCCAAGGTGGTAAGCCCAAGATGTTTAAGCCTAGCATGATAGGGCAAATTTCTCACCTCAGGAATGAGGCGAGTGGCTCTCCTCTGAACCTGCTCTAAAACAAACTTGTCCTTTTCATAGAAGGGACTCCAAGCCTGAGCTGCATAGTCAAGATGGGGTCTTACCAACTGCTTATACAAATTAAGTACAATATCCTTACTAAAATTGATGAAATTCCTCTTGATCAATCCAAGCACTCTATTAGCCTTTACAGCAGTGGCTGCACACTGCTTTGATGACTTTAAGTCCCCAGTAATTACAACACCCAGATCTTTCTCAGAGGTGACATTACTTAATCAAGAAAAGAAGTGGGCCAAGGACAGAACCCTGCGGTACTCCACTTGTGACTTCTTTCCAAAAGGAGAAGTTACCATTGACAGCAACTCTCTGAGATCTACCATGAAGCCACGAATTTATCCAATCAGCACAATTGCCCTGAACCCCTAACCTATGCAGTTTAACCATTAGCCTACCTAATGGAACTTTATCAAAAGCCTTTGAAAAGTCAAGGTAAATGACATCAACGCCATACCCAGAATCAAGAGATGAAGAGACATCTTCAAGAAAGCTCAGTAAGTTAGTAACACAAGATCTGCTTGGCAGGAAACCATGTTGTGACAGATTAAGTAACTCATTATCTAAAAGATACTTAAGTAAACTATCCTTAATCAAAGATTCCATAACTTTGCACACAACACTGGTTAAACTGACAGGCCTGTAATTGCAAGGATTACTTGATCCCCCTTCTTAAAAATTGGAGTAACATTTGCTACCCGCCAGTCAGTAGGAACAAAACTCGAATCCAGACACTTCTGAAAAATGATGGAAAGAGGAACTGACAAAATCTCGGAGCATTCACGTAAAATGGCTGGGTGGACCCCATCTGGCCCAGGGGCCTTACTAGCTTTCAAACTCTTTAACTTTTTACAAACTTGTTCCTCTGAGAAAATGACATAACTGATTGAAGTAGAGACATCAGAACCATTACACGTCCCCAACAAAGATGATTCCTCGGTAAAAACAGATACAAAATAGTCATTTAACAAATTAGCCATGTCCTGATGGTTACTAACCAAAGAATTATCATCACCTTTGAGAGGCCCCACACCCTCCTTAAGCTTCTGCTTAGACCTCACATAGGCATGAAAAGTTTTGGGGTTTATCTTAACCTCCTTGGCCAACTGCTTTTCAAACCTAGTTTTAGTTCCAATTACCAAACTGCCCGTTTTTTTTTTTTTGGGGGGGTGGGTGGGTGGGTGTGGGGGGTGGGGTGGACTATAGAGGAGAGGTAAACTGAAGTATTAAAAAATGGATCCCTACTCTGATATTTTTTTTTTTTTTGGGGGGGGGGGGGTCACGCACACGTACCGTCCCCCGCCCCTACCCCGTAGCTGCACTACGCCTTGACCCTCAGCTGCTCGAGTGCATACGGCTAATTGGTCTAGTCATGGACGAGCCTCAACATTAAAGAATGCAACGAAAGGAGTAATTTCTTTTGCCTTCCTCATTTTTCAACTGAAATTATATCTTAATGATGAACTGAAATTTTAAATTTTCATGGAAGTCCGCTTGGCAGCAGGTTCTGCTTGTAAGATATTTAGCATGGAATGAAAATGATTTTAATGCATAATTTCGGCGGCACGCACGTATGTGACCTCATTCGTCATTTGTATCAGATAAAACCGTGACCATCTTCATCCTCTGTCTGCAAGAGTTCTGTGAGGTTACATTGCTGGAACGAGTAATGAACGCTTCTTCATGAATCTCTAGCACCTTTTCCAGTTTGCCAACTTTCCTGAGATCTATTCACAATTTGCTTCTCTTTTTCTAGTCTTGTTTCAAGACTGGTTAATTTGCGTCCACCAAACACACCGGCTTGGAAGCCTGCAGAGCCGTATTATGCCTATACTTAGCACTGCGCCCTCTATTCTGCTTATCTTTTGAACCCTCCAAGGCTTCCAAGTCGATGTGTGGTGGATGCAAATTAAGCAGTCTTGAAACAAGACTACTCTTTGTCATCCATTAAATCCATCTCATTAGCATTAAGAGTGTTCAACGCGGGAAGTGGATTCTACAATTGCTTTTCGCTCGCAATTGACTGTTTACAAGCTACCTGTATGGCAGTGGCGCACGTGTGGGTGAATGATGAATGGATGAGCACTGTCCCATCAATACGATGTCCCAGGCTCCCGATATATTCCTCTACGGGTAGGCTGAAGAATGTCTGTGGAGTAGGTTAGTCGAGCCGGCCACGGCATTTATTCCCACAGTTGTGGCTCACTGGCTTGTTTTCCCTACTCCATTGCTTATGCGGAGCATCACGCACAATGGCAGTTTATAGGGGCCTATGTTCCATATTTAAAGTCTTTGGTATGACTCGACCCGGGGCCTTCCGCGTAAATGGTGGATGCTCTACCGCTAGACCAATCACGCGGTCTGTCTGTGGCGCAGGAAGCATTATAAAAGTGTGTGTGTGGGGGAGGGGGGCAATTTTTAGAATATGCACTTCACCCTACCTCATTCACCGTAAGGCGAATTTTTTATGCTAAAGTCTGCTTTTTTTCTACGAGGAAGCAGGTTTTTTTCAATAAAATATTAAGTCCCATAACCCTTCCCAAATGAAACTGCTCACTAAAAAACGTGGAAATATTTGTTTTTTTGCCAGCCATACTACACTAGACAACAGCTCCAGTATAGGAATATCTTTGTCCTCTACAAACATTGAATATTGGTAACATTTGGACACTTCAAAAGTCTACTGCGCTTTATTCTATTTTTCTAATATCCTACGAAAAAGTTTCATAGACACGGAAAAATTTTCAGGAAAAATCCGAAACATGATATTTTGACAACCTATAACAAACAGTTATTCATTTCCTACATTTCATTGTTTGGGCCCCGGTTTGTCCGAAATGGTTACATATTGTTCCGGCGAAAGTTACAAAAAGTTGTGGGATCTTTTCGAATGTCATTCAACAAAGACATACGAAGGGTAATAAACGTGGCAGATCACAAACTTTGCCTAAAAATGCACATTTCATCTTTCTAGTTATTTTCTGATCGTAGTGCAACTTGCGAATTTCTTATTGAAATAAACATATCATTTCAAATGAAAGTTCTGGGTAGCGACTGCCTACATTTTACTAACAAGCCTGGAAAACGCCATTCCGGCTGCTGAGGTTGGAGTGTTTTCCGGGATGTTGTTTCTGACACAACAAAGTTGTGTATCCCACTTAAGAAAGCTGCGGTTAAAAATAGGCCAATTTGGATTTCTAGAGAAGTTCTTAGAGCAACTAGGAAGAAACATAAGTGTTGGCGTCGCTATAGGGCCAGTAAAGTCCAGAAAACTTAGCAGCTTACAAGAAGCAGGAATTCTTAGTTAAAAATTTGGTAAATGGAACTAAAACTAGGTTTGAAAAGCAGTTGGCCAAGGAGGTTAAGATAAACCCCAAAACTTTTCATGCCTATGTGAGGTCTAAGCAGAAGCTTAAGGAGGGTGTGGGGCCTCTCAAAGGTGATGATAATACTTTGGTTAGTGACCATCAGGATATGGCTAATTTGTTAAATGACTATTTTGTATCTGTTTTTACTGAGGAATCATCTTTGTTGGGGACTTGTAAGGGTTCTGATGTCTCTACTTCAATCAGGTATGTCATTTTCTCAGAGGAACAAGTTTGTAAAAAGTTAAAGAGTTTGAAAGCTAGTAAGGCCCCTGGGCCAGATGGGGTCCACCCAGCCATTTTACGTGAATGCTCTGAGATTTTGTCAGTTCCTCTTTCCATCATTTTTCAGAAGTGTCTGGATTCGAGTTTTGTTCCTACTGACTGGCGGGTAGCAAATGTTACTCCAATTTTTAAGAAGGGGGATCGAAGTAATCCTTGCAATTACAGGCCTGTCAGTTTAACCAGTGTTGTGTGCAAAGTTATGGAATCTTTGATTAAGGATAGTTTACTTAAGTATCTTTTAGATAATGAGTTACTTAATCTGTCACAACATGGTTTCCTGCCAAGCAGATCTTGTGTTACTAACTTACTGAGCTTTCTTGAAGATGTCTCTTCATCTCTTGATTCTGGGTATGGCGTTGATGTCATTTACCTTGACTTTTCAAAGGCTTTTGATAAAGTTCCATTAGGTAGGCTAATGGTTAAACTGCATAGGTTAGGGGTTCAGGGCAATTGTGCTGATTGGATAAATTCGTGGCTTCATGGTAGATCTCAGAGAGTTGCTGTCAATGGTAACTTCTCCTTTTGGAAAGAAGTCACAAGTGGAGTACCGCAGGGTTCTGTCCTTGGCCCACTTCTTTTCTTGATTTTCATCAATGATATTGATAGTTCTCTTACATCTCGTATAAGTAAGTTTGCAGATGATACTAAGCTTTATAGGAAGATTAGCATTTTGGATGACGCCTTACTGCTGCAGAAAGATCTGGATAGGTTATTTTCTTGGTCTCAGACCTGGCAAATGTCTTTTAATGCAGATAAGTGTAAGGTCCTTCATTTTGGTCCCAAAAGTTTTAGCTATGATTATAACATGAATGGTTGTGTTTTAAGTAATGTCACCTCTGAGAAAGATCTGGGTGTTGTAATTACTGGGGATTTAAAGTCATCAAGGCAGTGTGCAGCCACTGCTGTAAAGGCTAATAGAGTGCTTGGATTGATCAAGAGGAATTTCATCAATTTTAGTAAGGATATTGTGCTTAATTTGTATAAGTAGTTGGTAAGACCCCATCTTGACTATGCAGCTTAGGCTTGGAGTCCCTTCTATGAAAAGGACATGTTTCTATTAGAGCAGGTTCAGAGGAGAGCCACTCGCCTCATTCCTGAGGTGAGAAATTTGCCTTATCATGCTAGGCTTAAACATCTTGGGCTTACCACCTTGGAGCTGAGAAGGATTAGGGGAGACATGCTCCAGGTTTTCAAGTTCCTCTGTGAAAGGAATCCCCTTCTGATTTGTAGTTATTTAAGGGTTCAAGGTAATTCTCGGGTGCGTGGGCATTGTAAAGCTTGAAAAGCCTTTTGCAAGGCTTGACATTAGGAAGTTTAGTTTCTCCCATAGAGTTGTCAACGAGTGGAATTGTCTACCAGATTGGGTAGTTAACTCCCCCTCAGTTCACTGCTTTAAGGTTAACATTGACAGGTTTTTCCATGGCTGTGGTAGAATCTGATTGTTTGGGGCTGTTGTCAAGCTTTGGTGGTTTGACTTTTGATTAGGGCTTGGACTTCAGGGCATCTTATGGGGCCTTGGCCCTCCTTTGCCCTTCAACCTGTTATGTTATGTTATGTTGTCACTTGATTAAACTTCTGTAAGCGGCTCGTAACCATTAAATGGTAGCGCTCCACATCGGGAGTAGGAATGATTACATAGTTTGGCAAAGAATCCTCTGTTCCCACCCTAACACGCGAACTTGAGTTGAGCTCACCATTGGTATTCTAATATCTCTGTTTAGTGGCGTAGCCAGAAAAGGGACTGAGAGGCCTAGGCCCCCACTGCAATATCCGAAGAAATCGGAGATGAAAGGCAAATGCTATAGCAACACTTGTTACACTTGTAACACTTGTACAAAATGTGCGGTACTTTCTATGGTAGCCTAAATTTGAACAGTAGTGTGTACTGTAGTCAGGCCTACATATGCCAGCAGGTCAGTCTCTGCCCCAGGGGAAAAGGAACATTTTGTCCACCTCCCTTCCTTTCCAGAAAGTGAGTAAAATCCCCCATTTTTCCATAAAAATTAGAAAATTTGTCAATACTTTGTTTTATTAGCCTACTTGAAATGAGGACACTTTTGCAGCAATGTTTGAACTTACAGTACATGGCCTTTTGAACCTTTCAAAGTGCACCATCCTTGAAGGGGTCTTGAAGAAAGCTTTTATTGGCAGCTTGAACCCAGTTATACTGGCTTTAGCTTAGCTATAGCTAGTACAGCATCAATTTGGACTTGGGGTTTTACTAGAGCAGCCTGCAAGGGGGGCAGAATTAAGTCACCTTCAAAATGTGAAATTGGTATACAGCAGGTACAGTAGCTGGTCATTTTGCCCCAACCAGTTTTCCGCCACATAACAATTTTCCCCCAAACAATACCCCCATACCCATAATTTAACCCCAAGTACTCATCAGTTTTCCCCCTAATCTGCTGCCCCTTAATCTGTTCATGACACTAGAAATGAATAGCAAGTTTTAGCCATCTCTAATTGACCAAGTGCTCTTAATCCAGAATCTATCAGAGAACTCCCTGTTTAGGTGTCTTGACTCTTGAGATCCATTACGTTAAAGGGGTTTGATCCCTATTAAAGACAGTTTGGTCAATAGAGAAAAATTGTTTATAAAAGGGATTAATTGATGCAAATACAGAGATAAGCTTCGGGGGGGGGGGGGGGGCTTTTCTCTAGTAATATTGGCTTAAATGTCTTATTAAATTCTAGCAGCATGCTGCAGCAGTTTCATTTCCAAAAAGCGGATTGTTATTGACAAAAGTATTCCAATGACTTATAATATGTCTCATTTAAAATTTAGGATGGAATATTGATTTTATGTTGTAAAAAAAATATGTTCATTTCCACTGATTACTCCATTATCTAGCCCTGCAATTGTGCATTACTGTTTTGAATGTTGTGTTTAATTGAGTGAGTTATATATTTTATCTTGCCGACTATATACATCGTTCAGGTATTGTCTCTGTTTTTGTCCATCTTGCAGCTGTGTTTTGTGTCTGTTTCAGTGTTTGGTTTTATTTTTTGCCTTAATTGGCCTCTTACCCAGTAGAGCAGGCTTCCTCAAATAGTGGTGCGCATGCCACTTGTGGCATGCAACCTGGTTTGATGTGGTGCAAAAAATACTGAAACCGACACAAATTGTTAAGTCTGTGAAACATTTTGGCCAGGAAAACTAACAAACTTTGCACCATTTTGCACACGTAAACCCCTTCTGAAAAGCAATAAAATTTTCAAAAGGGAAGGCCCCAGGGGACACACTTTTCTCTTATACCCCTCTCCCAGGATGGCGATCAGTGGCACATTATAACAGTAATATTTAGCAATGTGGTGCTCCTGAAAATTTAATGGAGGAAGCCTGCAGTAGAAGCAGTAGAAGAGTCCTACAATTAAGGCTCATAATTTTTCTCTTGTGTTTTTGTCAAATAAGATTATTGTATTCCAACATCTTGTAATCATTACCTTTGGTTTCTTGTTTTTTATTTTTTATTTTTTGGGGAAAATTCCTTTTGACGCTACTCAATAATTTTTGTGGGCTGTTATTCATGCAACTCTCCTTTTGTGGAGCTCCTTTTGTTGCATGGTCACAATTCTCTCCCTTTTTTTTTTTGAACCTATTTTGGTCGCAACTCATCTCTAACTCTCTTTTTCTTTTTTGAGCCCTTTTGTCACATACTTGCCATATACTGCTGTAACTTGTGAAAAACTGTGATTGGCAACTATTAACATTGCATATGGAACGTTATTTTATGACTGTGTACGCCAGTAAGTATTTATTTTGGGACAAAACGACTTTGAGACTATGGACAGACTGACATATGGGGAGGGGGTAAAACAACTGGGATGAACAAGTTGGGGGTGAACTGGCATGGGGTTATAAAAATGGTAACCAATACAAAAGGCTATTTTTTCACTTCTTGAATTTCCCTATGGTGAAGATCTGTCGGATCAGTTGCACAGTTGTGGACTGGATGTCAGCCACGAATTCCAGCTTACATGTTATCAAGGATTTTATTGAGCAGAAAACATGCTCATCTCAATATGTCCTGGGCCGGGATAAGCCAAACATATTCTACCACTACCAGAACATACTGTGCAGCTATGACCACAGAGCTTACTGGTATGGAACTGTTTTTACATTCATAGTGCATATTAGGCCTGCATCATAAAGACTGGAATTGCAACCTATTGTGAACAAAACCTACAAATTCTGCATCCAGGCATGTTATGTCGTTCGCAGATATACTTTGCAAAACCAATTGGGCTCGCATAAGTTAGGCTATATCCTAAGTTATTACTTCCTAATTTAGCCTACAGGCATTAAAAGTTGACCTAAAAACGATAAATTGATCAAAAGAATAACAAACCATTTGTCCTACACGGGTTCAATTTCACCATGCACTCTTGGATACTTTTCTGCTTGTCTAGGACGGCTTGTAGCCCTGTCGATTTGCCCAGCCACTTGTTTATGCTGGAAGCCATGTCGTCACCTGCGCGGGGACACACAGTAGGCTACCTTGAAAGTGCAGTGGCTGTTCGGATTGTTTCCACCTGGTATAAATTCTCAAAATCCAGTTACAACTTTTCACCGCGGCACTAAAAGCGAAATTTCCAATATCACTTCAGCAAACTGGGAGCCATTTTGTCATGATCTGCAGTGTACTGAAAAATGTAGATGAAGTTCGCTCTCATTTGTCACTAAAAGTCATCCTCTTGGCCAGATTTAACAGCACGGACTATGTTTTTAGTACTTTCGAAGTGCTGTATACAGTCTACACTTTCGTTCTTACTTCCGCGTTCCAAATCCACGGAAAAAGACCCAAATGGGCTCACTGAATCACCATAACAAAAGGGATTTATTCCGTGATGAAAGCTAAAGAACGTCAGTGTAAGGTTGTTGTTAGTATTAGAAGTGGCAAATTTCAACAAACAGTGTTGGGGTTGAGGATGTATGATCATGGAGCTTTATGCTTTGACGCAGTATTAGCTTCCTCCATGGTATCGATATGGTATAGACTGTAAACTTTTATGAGGAAAAGGATATTCCCGACATTACGTGAAAGGTGCCTACGCACGTGGGAAGAGAAAATGGTCGAAAGCCTGCGCTTTCAACAGCAGGCGAGCTTCCAAGAAAATCATTCTTCGACCCTTGACATTTTCCCTTTTTTCTTTCTCTATATTGCGTCTTTTCGTCAACAGTACGTTCATTTTACGTTGAAGCATGACCAGGCGCGTAGCCAGGATTGTCTCGGGGAGAAGGGGGAGGGGGTGGGCTGGGGAAGTGGCAGGCACGACATGAGGGGAAATTCTTAGGATAGAGAGAAAGAACCGCTATTTTAGGTGCTTTTTGCATTGCAAGTTTGGGTCAAAGGGGGTTCTGACCGCCCCCCCCCGTGGCTGCGCCACTGAACATATAACTTCAAAAGTGCCTAAACATCCCATTTTTCGTTCACCCAGTCATTGACTCAGCTAGGTCCGCACATAACATAACATAACATAACATAACATAACATAACATAACATAACATAACATAACATAACATAACATAACATAACATAACAGGTTGAAGGGCAAAGGAGGGCCAAGGCCCCATAAGATGCCCTGAAGACCAAGCCCTAATCAAAAGTCAAACCACCAAAGCTTGACTACAGCCCCAAACAATCAGATTCTACCACAGCCATGGAAAAACCTGTCAATGTTAACCTTAAAGCAGTGAACTGAGGGGGAGTTAACTACCCAGTCTGGTAGACAATTCCACTCTTTGACAACTCTATGGGAGAAACTAAACTTCCTAATGTCAAGCCTTGCAAAAGGCTTTTCCAGCTTTTTACAATGCCCACGCACCCGAGAATTACCTTGAACCCTTAAATAACTACAAGTCAGCAGGGGATTTCTTTCACAAAGGAACTTGAAAACCTGGAGCATGTCTCCCCTAATCCTTCTCAGCTCCAAGGTGGTAAGCCCAAGATGTTTAAGCCTAGCATGATAGGGCAAATTTCTCACCTCAGGAATGAGGCGAGTGGCTCTCCTCTGAACCTGCTCTAAAACAAACTTGTCCTTTTCATAGAAGGGACTCCAAGCCTGAGCTGCATAGTCAAGATGGGGTCTTACCAACTGCTTATACAAATTAAGTACAATATCCTTACTAAAATTGATGAAATTCCTCTTGATCAATCCAAGCACTCTATTAGCCTTTACAGCAGTGGCTGCACACTGCTTTGATGACTTTAAGTCCCCAGTAATTACAACACCCAGATCTTTCTCAGAGGTGACATTACTTAATCAAGAAAAGAAGTGGGCCAAGGACAGAACCCTGCGGTACTCCACTTGTGACTTCTTTCCAAAAGGAGAAGTTACCATTGACAGCAACTCTCTGAGATCTACCATGAAGCCACGAATTTATCCAATCAGCACAATTGCCCTGAACCCCTAACCTATGCAGTTTAACCATTAGCCTACCTAATGGAACTTTATCAAAAGCCTTTGAAAAGTCAAGGTAAATGACATCAACGCCATACCCAGAATCAAGAGATGAAGAGACATCTTCAAGAAAGCTCAGTAAGTTAGTAACACAAGATCTGCTTGGCAGGAAACCATGTTGTGACAGATTAAGTAACTCATTATCTAAAAGATACTTAAGTAAACTATCCTTAATCAAAGATTCCATAACTTTGCACACAACACTGGTTAAACTGACAGGCCTGTAATTGCAAGGATTACTTCGATCCCCCTTCTTAAAAATTGGAGTAACATTTGCTACCCGCCAGTCAGTAGGAACAAAACTCGAATCCAGACACTTCTGAAAAATGATGGAAAGAGGAACTGACAAAATCTCGGAGCATTCACGTAAAATGGCTGGGTGGACCCCATCTGGCCCAGGGGCCTTACTAGCTTTCAAACTCTTTAACTTTTTACAAACTTGTTCCTCTGAGAAAATGACATAACTGATTGAAGTAGAGACATCAGAACCATTACACGTCCCCAACAAAGATGATTCCTCGGTAAAAACAGATACAAAATAGTCATTTAACAAATTAGCCATGTCCTGATGGTTACTAACCAAAGAATTATCATCACCTTTGAGAGGCCCCACACCCTCCTTAAGCTTCTGCTTAGACCTCACATAGGCATGAAAAGTTTTGGGGTTTATCTTAACCTCCTTGGCCAACTGCTTTTCAAACCTAGTTTTAGTTCCAATTACCAAACTGCCCGTTTTTTTTTTTTTTGGGGGGGGTGGGTGGGTGTGGGGGGGGGGGGTGGGGTGGACTATAGAGGAGAGGTAAACTGAAGTATTAAAAAATGGATCCCTACTCTGATATTTTTTTTTTTTTTGGGGGGGGGGTCACGCACACGTACCGTCCCCCGCCCCTACCCCGTAGCTGCACTGCGCCTTGACCCTCAGCTGCTCGAGTGCATACGGCTAATTGGTCTAGTCATGGACGAGCCTCAACATTAAAGAATGCAACGAAAGGAGTAATTTCTTTTGCCTTCCTCATTTTTCAACTGAAATTATATCTTAATGATGAACTGAAATTTTAAATTTTCATGGAAGTCCGCTTGGCAGCAGGTTCTGCTTGTAAGATATTTAGCATGGAATGAAAATGATTTTAATGCATAATTTCGGCGGCACGCACGTATGTGACCTCATTCGTCATTTGTATCAGATAAAACCGTGACCATCTTCATCCTCTGTCTGCAAGAGTTCTGTGAGGTTACATTGCTGGAACGAGTAATGAACGCTTCTTCATGAATCTCTAGCACCTTTTCCAGTTTGCCAACTTTCCTGAGATCTATTCACAATTTGCTTCTCTTTTTCTAGTCTTGTTTCAAGACTGGTTAATTTGCGTCCACCAAACACACCGGCTTGGAAGCCTGCAGAGCCGTATTATGCCTATACTTAGCACTGCGCCCTCTATTCTGCTTATCTTTTGAACCCTCCAAGGCTTCCAAGTCGATGTGTGGTGGATGCAAATTAAGCAGTCTTGAAACAAGACTACTCTTTGTCATCCATTAAATCCATCTCATTAGCATTAAGAGTGTTCAACGCGGGAAGTGGATTCTACAATTGCTTTTCGCTCGCAATTGACTGTTTACAAGCTACCTGTATGGCAGTGGCGCACGTGTGGGTGAATGATGAATGGATGAGCACTGTCCCATCAATACGATGTCCCAGGCTCCCGATATATTCCTCTACGGGTAGGCTGAAGAATGTCTGTGGAGTAGGTTAGTCGAGCCGGCCACGGCATTTATTCCCACAGTTGTGGCTCACTGGCTTGTTTTCCCTACTCCATTGCTTATGCGGAGCATCACGCACAATGGCAGTTTATAGGGGCCTATGTTCCATATTTAAAGTCTTTGGCATGACTCGACCCGGGGCCTTCCGCGTAAATGGTGGATGCTCTACCGCTAGACCAATCACGCGGTCTGTCTGTGGCGCAGGAAGCATTATAAAAGTGTGTGTGTGGGGGGGGGGCAATTTTTAGAATATGCACTTCACCCTACCTCATTCACCGTAAGGCGAATTTTTATGCTAAAGTCTGCTTTTTTTCTACGAGGAAGCAGGTTTTTTTCAATAAAATATTAAGTCCCATAACCCTTCCCAAATGAAACTGCTCACTAAAAAACGTGGAAATATTTGTTTTTTTGCCAGCCATACTACACTAGACAACAGCTCCAGTATAGGAATATCTTTGTCCTCTACAAACATTGAATATTGGTAACATTTGGACACTTCAAAAGTCTACTGCGCTTTATTCTATTTTTCTAATATCCTACGAAAAAGTTTCATAGACACGGAAAAATTTTCAGGAAAAATCCGAAACATGATATTTTGACAACCTATAACAAACAGTTATTCATTTCCTACATTTCATTGTTTGGGCCCCGGTTTGTCCGAAATGGTTACATATTGTTCCGGCGAAAGTTACAAAAAGTTGTGGGATCTTTTCGAATGTCATTCAACAAAGACATACGAAGGGTAATAAACGTGGCAGATCACAAACTTTGCCTAAAAAATGCACATTTCATCTTTCTAGTTATTTTCTGATCGTAGTGCAACTTGCGAATTTCTTATTGAAATAAACATATCATTTCAAATGAAAGTTCTGGGTAGCGACTGCCTACATTTTACTAACAAGCCTGGAAAACGCCATTCCGGCTGCTGAGGTTGGAGTGTTTTCCGGGATGTTGTTTCTGACACAACAAAGTTGTGTATCCCACTTAAGAAAGCTGCGGTTAAAAATAGGCCAATTTGGATTTCTAGAGAAGTTCTTAGAGCAACTAGGAAGAAACATAAGTGTTGGCGTCGCTATAGGGCCAGTAAAGTCCAGAAAACTTAGCAGCTTACAAGAAGCAGGAATTCTTAGTTAAAAATTTGGTAAATGGAACTAAAACTAGGTTTGAAAAGCAGTTGGCCAAGGAGGTTAAGATAAACCCCAAAACTTTTCATGCCTATGTGAGGTCTAAGCAGAAGCTTAAGGAGGGTGTGGGGCCTCTCAAAGGTGATGATAATACTTTGGTTAGTGACCATCAGGATATGGCTAATTTGTTAAATGACTATTTTGTATCTGTTTTTACTGAGGAATCATCTTTGTTGGGGACTTGTAAGGGTTCTGATGTCTCTACTTCAATCAGGTATGTCATTTTCTCAGAGGAACAAGTTTGTAAAAAGTTAAAGAGTTTGAAAGCTAGTAAGGCCCCTGGGCCAGATGGGGTCCACCCAGCCATTTTACGTGAATGCTCTGAGATTTTGTCAGTTCCTCTTTCCATCATTTTTCAGAAGTGTCTGGATTCGAGTTTTGTTCCTACTGACTGGCGGGTAGCAAATGTTACTCCAATTTTTAAGAAGGGGGATCGAAGTAATCCTTGCAATTACAGGCCTGTCAGTTTAACCAGTGTTGTGTGCAAAGTTATGGAATCTTTGATTAAGGATAGTTTACTTAAGTATCTTTTAGATAATGAGTTACTTAATCTGTCACAACATGGTTTCCTGCCAAGCAGATCTTGTGTTACTAACTTACTGAGCTTTCTTGAAGATGTCTCTTCATCTCTTGATTCTGGGTATGGCGTTGATGTCATTTACCTTGACTTTTCAAAGGCTTTTGATAAAGTTCCATTAGGTAGGCTAATGGTTAAACTGCATAGGTTAGGGGTTCAGGGCAATTGTGCTGATTGGATAAATTCGTGGCTTCATGGTAGATCTCAGAGAGTTGCTGTCAATGGTAACTTCTCCTTTTGGAAAGAAGTCACAAGTGGAGTACCGCAGGGTTCTGTCCTTGGCCCACTTCTTTTCTTGATTTTCATCAATGATATTGATAGTTCTCTTACATCTCGTATAAGTAAGTTTGCAGATGATACTAAGCTTTATAGGAAGATTAGCATTTTGGATGACGCCTTACTGCTGCAGAAAGATCTGGATAGGTTATTTTCTTGGTCTCAGACCTGGCAAATGTCTTTTAATGCAGATAAGTGTAAGGTCCTTCATTTTGGTCCCAAAAGTTTTAGCTATGATTATAACATGAATGGTTGTGTTTTAAGTAATGTCACCTCTGAGAAAGATCTGGGTGTTGTAATTACTGGGGATTTAAAGTCATCAAGGCAGTGTGCAGCCACTGCTGTAAAGGCTAATAGAGTGCTTGGATTGATCAAGAGGAATTTCATCAATTTTAGTAAGGATATTGTGCTTAATTTGTATAAGTAGTTGGTAAGACCCCATCTTGACTATGCAGCTTAGGCTTGGAGTCCCTTCTATGAAAAGGACATGTTTCTATTAGAGCAGGTTCAGAGGAGAGCCACTCGCCTCATTCCTGAGGTGAGAAATTTGCCTTATCATGCTAGGCTTAAACATCTTGGGCTTACCACCTTGGAGCTGAGAAGGATTAGGGGAGACATGCTCCAGGTTTTCAAGTTCCTCTGTGAAAGGAATCCCCTTCTGATTTGTAGTTATTTAAGGGTTCAAGGTAATTCTCGGGTGCGTGGGCATTGTAAAAAGCTTGAAAAGCCTTTTGCAAGGCTTGACATTAGGAAGTTTAGTTTCTCCCATAGAGTTGTCAACGAGTGGAATTGTCTACCAGATTGGGTAGTTAACTCCCCCTCAGTTCACTGCTTTAAGGTTAACATTGACAGGTTTTTCCATGGCTGTGGTAGAATCTGATTGTTTGGGGCTGTTGTCAAGCTTTGGTGGTTTGACTTTTGATTAGGGCTTGGACTTCAGGGCATCTTATGGGGCCTTGGCCCTCCTTTGCCCTTCAACCTGTTATGTTATGTTATGTTGTCACTTGATTAAACTTCTGTAAGCGGCTCGTAACCATTAAATGGTAGCGCTCCACATCGGGAGTAGGAATGATTACATAGTTTGGCAAAGAATCCTCTGTTCCCACCCTAACACGCGAACTTGAGTTGAGCTCACCATTGGTATTCTAATATCTCTGTTTAGTGGCGTAGCCAGAAAAGGGACTGAGAGGCCTAGGCCCCCACTGCAATATCCGAAGAAATCGGAGATGAAAGGCAAATGCTATAGCAACACTTGTACCACAATCGAAGAGTGATGTGGACAAAATTGGACGGAACTTAACTGTTTGGGCAAAAGTGGGTGGGATTAGGATATTGACTGGGATGTATCCGAATTCCAGCAGAGGCGTCGTGCCCATTGGGGCCCAAGGAGGGCCGGGTCCTTGAAATTTTTCCAAGGATGTCATAACACTTTGTCTCAGAATGCATTAACCCCTTAAAAATGCCAATATGCGAAGTTAATTGGTTTTGAAAAAGAAAGCACAATGGAAGTGTATTAACCCTGCTGTCCTCATGGCTGTCAAATCTCATGCATCCACCTAGAAAGTACCGTGAAAATCGTCCTCTTATAACGCAAACGATTTGTCTTGCAGATGTGGATTTCTTGCTTATGAACAATTAAAAGGAAATATTTCGTTTAAAATGCCCCAACATAGCATTGAAAGTAAATCACTCCAGTCATTTTCGGGTATAATCATAGATGATATATCTGATCATTTCCCAGTCTTTACTCTAGCTGACATGTCGGTCACTAAAACGGAAAACAAATCCTTTCTTAAAAGGAATTTCAACCAAGCCAATGTGACATTATTTCGCTCAAAAATTGAAAATGAAACTTGGACGGAGGTTTACAATTCAGTTGATGTCAATACCGCCTTTTGTAATTTTAGCAATATATTTTGTAGTCATTTAGATAGCTCTATTCCTTGCAAAGTTCGTAGTAATAAAACAAATAGATCCCAAAATAACAATGACTGGATGACTCCTGCCATTCTTAATTCGTGTCGTACAAAAAACCGTTTGTATAAAAAATATCTCCGAAGTCGGTCTATCAACAATTCAAACGATTATAAACGTTTCCGTAATCGTCTTACTTCAGTTATCAGATTAGCCAAAAAATCATATTATACAAACCTGTTCAATAACAACAAAAATGATATTAAAGGTACTTGGCGCTCAATTAACACCTTGTTATATGGTCAGAGTACCGAATCTACACCCGAAAAAATTAGGCATAATGGTGATTATATATCTGATCCTTTTGAAGTTAGTAACACTTTCAATGATTTTTTTACTGACGTTGGGTCTGCCACTCATCAAAAGATACCACTGGTCAATGTCCACTTCCAGTCCTATTTACATAATCCTGTCACTGATTCTTTTTTTGTAAATCCTGCAACAAGAGAAGAGGTTCTCAAAATAATTTTATCTCTTAAATCCTCCGCTGCTGGTTATGACGGAATCACCGCTAGTATTATGAAACTTGTTGCCCATTCTTTGTCTATTCCCCTCGCCTATCTTTTTAATTTTTCTGTTGAGAAAGGTCATGTTCCCAATTCCTTAAAAATTGCACGTGTTGTTCCGGTCTTTAAATCCGGTGATAAAGATTGTGTTAATCAGTATAGACCTATTTCTGTCCTCCCATGCTTCTCAAAAGTAATTGAAAAACTTATGTTCTCAAGATTATATTCTTATCTTGAGAAACGTAAATTAATTTACGACTATCAATTTGGTTTTCGTCCTGGCCATTCCACTGTACATGCTATTTTACACTTTACCAATAAAGTAATGGAAGCCTTCGAAAAGAATCATTTTGCTTCTGGCATATTTCTTGATCTTTCGAAAGCATTTGATACTCTTGACCATGATATTTTACTTAATAAGCTTGAGTACTACGGCGTCCGTGGTAATGTCCTGGACTGGTTTAGAAGCTACCTGACTGATCGTCGTCAGTTTGTGGTTATTAATAACATTAAATCGGTCCCTAAGTCAGTTACATATGGTGTCCCTCAAGGATATATTAGGGCCATTGCTTTTTATTATTTATGTCAACGACCTTCATACCGCCAGTGATACTTTCAGTGTAACCTCATATGTTGATCATACAAGCCTCTTTCATTCTAGCTATGACATTAAAGATCTGATACGTAATATTCAAAATGATTTTGTCTATATACAAAACTGGTTTCATGCAAACAAATTATTACTCAATGTAAAGAAAACTACTGCTATTGTATTCCGTTCACCATCCAAGTATCTCAGTGCAGACATAGACTGTGTTCCACCTTTGTGGTGTTAAAGTTATTTTTTGTGATGCTACCAAATTTCTCGGAGTTTGTATTGATAAGAATCTTACATGGAAAAATCACATCCAGCATGTATGTATGAAAGTCTCACGAGGTGTTGGAGTTTTAAATGGGCTTCGAGGACTGTTACCTCGCAGAATCATGGTTACCTTGTATAATACCCTTATCCTTCCGTACTTTACTTATTGTAATGTCATTTGGGGTAGCACATATACTTCTAGAATTCAACCTCTTTTCATTCTTCAAAAGCGAGCTCTGCGCCACATTTGTAATGAATTCCATCTGCAATATACAAAACCTCTCTTTGCCAATCTCAATATCCTTAATATTTATGATATTAATCGTTATTATACTGGTATTTTCATATTCAACTGGTTAAGTGATTCACTCCCGTCAACATTTAAAACTTACTTTGAATTGCGTACTGGCACATATTCCTACCCCTGTCGACATCGAAACCACATAGCAATACCTTTTTTTAGACTTAGATCCTCCCAGTTTGGAATTCGGTTTAATGGTCCCAAATTATGGAACTCGTTTCCCAATGATATTCAAGAGTGTAAACTTTTAAGTACATTTAAGAAGCAATTAAAAGATCATTTTATCACCAACTACCTCTGAATAATTTTAATTCTTTGCTATCTGTTCCATTTATTTGTGTTTTTGTGTTTCTTTTTCTGTATTATATATGTGTTTTGTAGTAATTGTTTTCTGTTAATTTAAGTCTCTGTAAAGGGGTGTCAACGTACATAAGCTCCCTGGAGCTTCTTGTTGTCACTCCTCAGTCTCTTCAGTACCCTGTACATACAAATAATTCATAACATATTTCTTTATATGAAAGACTGAAATAAAGTTCTATGAAATTGAAAATTGAATTGAAATTGAAAAATCATTCGGTCTCTACAGCAAAACCCAGTAATGGCTTCATCTCCTCAAAATATTACGCACATGAAGTAGTGGCGTAGGAAGCAATTTGAAAGTGGGGGGGGGGGGGGGGGGGGTAGGCAATTGTTGGACTATGCACATCATCCTACCCCATTGACCATAAGTTACATTTTTTATGCCTAATTTTTCGCTTTTTTCTACAAGGAAGAACGATGTTTTTTTAGGTAAACAGTTGTATGCTATAAATCATTTTTAGTTTCGATGAAAGTGAAACCTATGCGGTCGTGCATGAGTGTATGTATGTGTGTGTATGTATATGTGTGTTTGTGACACTTAGCTTGTGCACGCGATATCTCAAGGAGGGAAACTTCTTTGAAGTTCAAACTTGGTGTGTGGGTAGCCCATGTCGTGAGAAAGAACCCAATTGTTTTTGGTAGAGGTAAAAGGTCATTTGAGGTCACCGGAGGTCAAACACTGGAAACTTTGTGCACGCGATATCTCAACAAGTAAAACTTCTTTGAAGCTAAAAACTTTGTGTGTGGGTAGCCTATTAAGGGAAAAAGAATACTTTACTTTTTGGTAGAGATCAAAGGTCATTTGATGTCACTGGAGGTCAAACACTGAAAACATTGTGCACGCGATATCTCAAGAAGGGAAACTCCAATAAAGCTCAAACTTGGTGTTTGGGTAGTTCATATAAAGGGAAAGAGACTTATTGTTTTTGGTAGAGGTCAAAGGTCATTTAATGTCACCGGAGGTCAAACACTGAAAACATTGTGCACGCGATATCTCAAGAAGGAAAACTTCTATTAAGCTCAAACTTAGCGTGTAAGTAGCCCATGTAGAGAGTAAGAACCTTATTGTTTTTGGTAGAGGTCAAAGATCATTTGAGGCCACCGGAGGTAAAAAACTGAAAACTTTGTGCATGTGATACCTCAAGAAGGGAAACTTCTTTGAAGCTCATACTTTGTGTGTGTGTAGCTCATACAGAGAAGAAGCCTTTTGTCTTTGGTAGAGGTCAAAGGTCATTCGAGGTCACCGAAGGTCAAAAACTGAAAACATTTTGCACGCGATATCTTTAGAAGGGTCAAAGGTCATTTGAGGTCACTTGAGGTCAGAAACTGGAAACTTTGTGCACACAATATCTCAAGAAGGGAAATATCTTACAAGGTCAAACTTGGTGTGTGGGTAGAAAAGAAGGGCCCTTTTGTTTTTTTGTACAGATCAAAGGTTTTATAGGGTCACCAGAGGTCAAAGTCTGAAAATCTTATTAATGTGAGACCTCAGGTTAGGAAACTTGAATAGATTTCATATTTGCTATGTAGATGCATTATGGTCAGGAGATGGTCCCTTTTGTTTTTGGTGGAGTTCAAAGGTCACGTGGGGTCACTGGAAGTCAAAATGTGAATGAAAACCTCTTATTAAGGTAGGAACTTTAAATAGATTCCACATGTGGTATGTGGATGCACATTACGGTGAGAAGCTGCCGGGTCCTTATTTTTGTTGGTGGAGGTCAAAGTTCATCTTTTTTCCCCAACATTCTAGTGTTAGTTGTTGTAGCGGTACGGAGATCTTGCGTAGCCAGAGAGAGAAACAACTACATCAGAGTTCCACTAGATTTTAGATGATTTATTCTTTGACTGATAATTACCTATGTACAAGGTGACTAAAGTTACAGGTTTATCCTTCAGTGTCTGCTGCACGAGTGTCCAGTTCACGGGCTCGGTCTTCGGAACCTTGTGCGAGACCGGAACTCATGCAGTCCCCTGATTGGTCAAAAGTTATGACGCACCAAATTAAATGAATATGCTGATCTAAATGACCAGTGAGGAGGCTGCAAAGGGTGAAATTGGCCACACCTTGAAAATATGGGTTACAGCGTGCACGTGGAACTGAGGCGATGTAATATGTCACGTTCACCGGCAACACGTGACGGGAAACAAGAAGGGCCCCGGGAATCTAGGACAAAAGGAAGGGAGAATTGCTCGTAAACAAGAGGATGGCGTCTGCTTAAGGTCATGGAGAGTGCACCATACTACATGACACTAATATAACATTTGAGTGAAAAGATAATGGTACGTGATGGCATCATTTGAAATGGAACATTTATGTATCATCGAAACCTCAATGCATTTTTGGATTCGGGTTTCAAATGAAACTAGGGGTGGCGCCAGGATTTCTCCGACAGAGGGCCAGCATTTCAAGGCCCCGACAAAGGCTTTCAGTAATTCCCGGTGGAACGTGACTTAGCAGATTTTGAGGTGCGCTTAGGGCGCGAAATTTTTTACTTTCTTTTTAACAAATATGCCTACTTAAAAATCAGGAGTTTATTTTGAAGAAAAAATTTAAAATTTTTGAAAGAAATTTGACTTTGGTAAGGACCATTAAAAATTTGGGGTGTTTATTTGAAGAATCTGTCCTTCATATGGACAAAATCAAAAACGTTATTTAGGCGACAGCTGAAAATCTGTTGGGGTGACGCATTTAATAGTACTTGGCCTTCGTTCTAGGACTTCAACACGTGACTAGAAGTTTGCCCGAAAAGTTTTTCCTTTTTTTTAATTAAAGATTTGAAAATTAAGAGTTTATTTTATTGGAGAGATTTTGGAATTTAATAGAAGAAAATTTGGTGTTTTGGTATTGTTTTAATGAAAAATAGAGATTTTTATTAGGTGATATGCCTTTCAGAGCAAGAATGTCGGGGTCATTACCAGAGTTGGCTTTGGTTATTTATTGAACCGAGTATCCATCGAAATTGGAAAATTTTTCCACTTTTAACTATCTGAAGCTTATATTGGAGAAAAATTGTAATTTTATGACAGATTGGGGGGTTTTACGGAAAAATCTAATCTTCATATAAGAAAATCATGTAGAGGGTGATCCGTAGTTTTGCCGAGGTTACTGAATATCACCATGCCATCATGCAGATTAAGACCCTTGGACCATGTTGGAAAATTTTCCCTCAGAAAAAGTTTGACTCCCCATATATTTGAAGTTTTATATTTTATATATTGACATAGACGTATGGGAACGTTCCAGTTTGGGAGGGCACAGAATGTTTTTTTTGTCCGAAAAGTGTATTTTCTACCGAAAGACAATCAAAGTGCAGAGCACAGATATTTTTGAAAATTGAGAACCTCCAGACAACAGGAAGTAGAATTTACCGGGCCCTTAACTAAAAACAAAGCAGTCATTATTTTGAGCTTTTGTTTGAAATAAAAGCGTCACTTTAAAAGGGAAAGACCCAACTTGCTAAGTGATCAGAAAATACCAAATAAAAGGTACTGCTGCAATTAGATGCAATATTCTTGTCTCTTTTCGAAGGAAAACTATGAAACGTAATTGAAAACATACCGCGTGTGTGTTTTTGACTCTACTAAGAATTTCCGTTGTATTGCAAGGCCCGCTTAATAGATGCCCGAACTCCAGACTATAAATGATTTTACTTCAAACGTATTTGAAAATATGTCACGTTACAACGTGACTTGAAATGAATTTTCAGCAGACATTCTTCCACTACTGTTTACCATTAAGGGCAGCTGAAACGGCCTGACCGTTTTTGTAAGGAAAATTCGGAATTGTGAGTTTCCTTGAAGAATATGGTCTTCTAGAAAGCAAAATAAGAAGATCGTCTGGGTGACATAAGGCCCGCATTTTTTATCAGCTTTGCGGGCATGTAGACGCAGGCTCCCCGACGAAATTGGATTTTTCAACAACAGGGGGACGGCAGCCTTCCCCGACGGGGCATGACCTTGCGGGTTGAAGATGGGGTGAGGGATAGAAGAGCTAGTAAGAAGTGTTAAGATTCAGATATGCATTAAAATAGCGTTACAAAGGAGAAAGAGTTCATAAAGAAAAAAGAAAAGTTCATGATCATCCATCCAGAAACTTCAGTCCTTACGTTTATTTTAAGGCCTCCCCGAAGGAAACTGTCGTTCTGCCCCGATAGACCGGCAGCCCAGTGACTTGGGGGTAGATGATCTAGGTACCAATAACGAAGTATATCACCATGAAGGGAGTCACCTGGGATGTTCAGATATGTGAGTCTGCCGTGTAACATCCGTTGCGAGTAGGTCTGGAGGCCATTTTTCAAAATGGCAGCCATGTTTTAGTAAGCATCATTATGTTTGATAATGAAACTTTGACAAAACCTTCTTTCAAAACTTGTAAGGTGTCATATGAAAGACAATTAAATTTCCTATCCAATGATACCATATTTGATGGATATTGTGCTGAATTAAGTTACACTTTGGGGTAAAAAGTGTAATTTTTAACCAATTTTTCCCGAAATTTAAATTACATTAATTTACATATTTCTTCATATATTTTACAAATCTCAAGATAATATACTGAAACTTTCTTAAAAATGTTTCTTATAAATAGGTACTATTGTGTCAAAATAACAAGGTTATTGCTTTTTAAAAACGAAAGTTACAGTCTTTCAAAGTTAACAGTTTGAAATTTCAGGAAATAGAATTTTGCACCAAAAATAGTATCTCGCCCTGTTCTCATTTCGCATCAGCTCAAACAGTACAACTGATTGGGCCCAAATACAACCAATATTGTACACTTTGGGTTTTAAATATGACATTCAGGATTGTGATTACAAGATACGTGCTTGTGTTGATTTTCAGACATCTTCTATAAAATCCAAGATGGCCGCCATCGGTCAATGCACTTTTGGCCTATTTTCCTTGAATTCCACCTTTTAATGCTCATTTACGGTTAGAACAACGGCGATATTTGGTCAAATGGCACCAGAAGATACAACCCAGGACAAGGGCACTCTTTCTTACACACATAGCTTGTAAACAAAGATGGCGGCTAGGGGTCAATGTACTATTTTCTCCTTATATCTATCTTTGATTCAGAATTTTCGATCAAGAAAGAAATGACCACTCGTTTGTTTGTGCACTGGGATGCAACCTTCAGCAGTCCTAAACTTCGTTAAGTACATTTTGTATCTATTCTAAGGTGGTACTTACCGGTCAATTGATTTAGGCTCTCCCATCACTCCACCACCCCACACCTTTCCTCGACATTTACCCTTTAGGGGCATAACTAGCTTAACCAATTTTATTGCTCACTTTGACGGCTTACAGATATATTCGTAGTGTTTGGACAAAATATGGGCAATTAGAGCATAAATCCGACATGAAGAGGATACAGTGTTAATTAATTCCACTACCTGTTTTTATATGTTGTTTCTGTGCCAAGATGGTTGCTAGAGGTCAATTCCCTTCTTAAGATTCTTCTCATTTCTATATTTGTGTGAGAATTCCCTATGAAGAATGCAATAACAACCTGTCACATAGTGCAACGAATGCAATCTATAGGATGTCTAAACTTTGTTGCAGGAGCAAATTATATCAATTTTAAGAAGGTGGTCATAGGTCAATTAACTTTCACCCCTGTTTTGTGGATTAGCTCATAATGGGGGCAGTACTAGCCTAACCAAGTTAATATTCCATTGCTTTGGTTTTCAGAAACTTTCAATGTATTCACAGGGGATATATGTGACATTAGCAGAGTAACCATTACCAACACTGGGGATACATCCTAAAGTACTGCCACTTCTCCATTATATACATGGCTTCTGTTCCAAGATGGCGGTTTGGTGTCAATGTACTCATCTAAGGAGTAGAACAGGTCACCAGAGTACAAATTTGACGGACTGTAAAATTTACCTTCCCCGAACGATTTTGTTTTATTTAGCTTTGTCTAGTTTGGTGTGATGAATCTGAAATAGTCGGGTTTCATTAATTACTGTACTCGCTCATGGCAAGTCGCCATTTTGAATTTCAAAATGATAGACTTTATATATTTTCTGACCCGTAATACATGTTGCAATGTTAGTTTCAATCTTTTTATCACCTCATTTGACCAAGTTTGAAGTAGATTAGTTTATATAGAAGATTGAAGATTTTCAAATAATCTTGGACTGTTAAATGGGCTAGAGCTGAATACACAGAAGTGAAAACTTCCGAAGAACTATAGATATTACTGAAAATAGAGTTCTATTGAAACTTTTGTTATTTTGATTCCGCAAGGTATATTTCTACAATTGGCATAGGTTCAGATATGGAAATGAGCTATTTAACTCAATTGGGAAATGTCCAAAACAATGGCATCCTGATGGTAGGTGGTTCAATACCACTAAAACATTATGGACGGATCAAAACATGTTCTAACACAATCCCTGTAGCTCATTACATGCGTTTTGAATATAAAAAATGTTTCGTTAGCCATTTCGGTGTCACAGTAACTATATTAGAGGCCTAATTTGTCGTTACTGTTAGTATATTGAGCAAGAAACATCCAATGGGCTTGAAGAATGCCATGAGAACCCAGCAAAGTATTGTCAACCATGAGGAGTCATCAAAACTATAATGCAGACCTAATTTTTCGTAATTTTGACTTTACAGCAAGTGTGGTTCCTAACATTGTATTACTTGACTTTTGCATGATTCCTTACCCTTTTTGTAGTAAATATAGAGTCAGGGTTATTGGTATGTCATTATTGGTGTTTTAACACTTATTATTTTGACACAAAAAAGTATTACAGTACTGTCTTAGTTATAATAATCACTTAAAGTAAACTTGATAATATGATGACTTAAAAAAGGTTGTTCCCGTGGCTTCGTAAGTTATCTGTAGAAAATCCTTTCAAAAAGTATTTTTATCTCATTACTTTAACTTTATAGGTTGTTACTTGAATTTGAATGTCAATATCTTCACACGTTTGAGTCAAAAAATGACATGAGTTTCAATCATATATTATGGACCTTTAGTTAGAGGGAGGGGGTGCTGTATTTAAATGTTCCTTTTAACGTTAGATTGTATTTCTGATTCAATTAGAGAATAAATTTTTATAGTGATTTAGTGAAAGTTGGGCTTTTAATAACACATTTATTTTACTTTATGTCCTATAATTTACACATTAAAAGTGGCAGTTTGAAGTAATCCAACTTGCTCCATTAACACTGAAGTCATTTGTTGGATTACATGAATGTCACATTTTCATCTTTAGTTTTTGGGTACCAAGTTCAAAATGTGAATTTCAACGTTATAACTGTACTGAATATTTGCCTATATTAATTTGATTCTTCTAACTCTCAAATGAAGTTTTACAACGAAATTCAGGGTCTTTCTTTGCGTATCATTTTGGCTTTTTGAAGCACGCTTAGAAGCTGTTAGTTACTTATTAACAACCTTGAAATTCAAATTACTGACTTTCAAAGTCGAAGTGTTACAAACAAATTTGAAAGCTTGACCTTTTTGCCGATATTGTGAAATGTAATCTTAAGATTATGTCACTTCAGGTCCAAAGTTACACAAGAGATGCAAGAGACTGTTATTGTTTCAATAACCACAAATGAAGAAACCTAAAGTTAAAATAATCAACCTTCAGAATACTATTTTAATTTTTATATGTAAAGAGTAAAGGTAAAAAGCCGAATTTGTAGAACTTAAAGTTAAAAATGAAACCTTAGGAATAGTAACTAGATTACAATGTTAGCCTTTCAAGTAAATGTGAGCTAATAGTAGGTCACAAATTTTACGCATAAGTCATATTTGTGACTTTCAGGTCTTAGTAAGGATTTAAACTTCAAAACAATGACTTTTAATGTAAAAATTTGGAAAATCAAATTTTGACTAAGAACTTAAATCACATATAAAATGAAATGAAATAAGTTAAATTTAAACCCCAACGTTTACCACTATACAGTCACAGTAAATAAAATATTTAAAGAAAAGTGAAATGAGGTTAATGTACAAGTTTTTTATGAAATTATAAAATGGAACCTGAAGTTCAAGGCATGAAAAAGTCTCTTTTTTAATTTCAAGTCTGGAAAATGGAGTCAAAATTGGATAGTGGATACAAAACCTTGAAATAAGAAGGTAAAAAAAAACCCGTAAAAAATGAATATTCTACAGTTGACATTAACTGTCACAAATGAAATGTTAAGTCAGTATACTGTATAATCTATTCAAAAGTTAGTGTTATAACTCTTTTGGTGAGGAAGTTTTCCTCAAATAATGATTTTAAACACCAAGAATACCACAATATCTGTACTTTCTAGGTAAAAGGTAAGGATGGAAATTTCAATAATCACATTGGCATTCAAAGTCAAAATTAAGACAAATTAGATCTATGCTAGTTATGGTAACACCTGATCACCAAAACGGCTAGCAAGACATTCCTAGGCATTAAAAGAGCTCATAGAACTGTTTGGGAACATGTTTCCATCTACCCATAATATATTTAGGGGTATTTAACTCAACCTAACTGTATAACTTTAAAAGATACCATCAGGCTAACGATCCTTTGGCGGATTATTTGGTTTTCTAAATTGCGTTAAGTAGCGCATTTCCATATGGGGTCCTCTGTCGATTGCAGAAATAATATTTTGCGAAATCACAATAAAAATAATTATCATAATGATAAGTAATTATGGAACCCTCCTTTTCATGAATTATATAGTTCTACGGAAGTTTTCACTTCTGTATATTCATCTCTAGCTCATTTAACAGTCTGGGATCCCAAATGGCGTTCAAGAGTTATTGAGAATGTTCAATCTTCTATAGCCTATAAGTTAATCTATCTCAAAATTGGTCAAATGCGGTGATAAAAAGATTGAAACTAACATTGCAACATGTATTACTGTTCAGAAAGTGTAAAAACATCTGTCATTTTGAAATTCAAAATGACGACTTCACGTGATAGAGTATAGTAAGTGAAACCCGACTATTTCAAGATCATCACACCAAACTAGAGAAAGTTAAATAAAATAAAGTCTTTCGGAGAGGAATTAATTCTGCAGTCTGTCAAATTTGTAGCATGATCTACTCCTTAAATGGGTTCATTGACCCCAGACCGCCATCTTGGAACAGAAGCCATGTATACAATGAAAAAGTGACTGCGGTACTTTAGGATGTATCCCCAGTATTCGTAAAGGTTACCCTGCTTATGTCAAATATATCCCCTCTAAATACATTGAAAGTTTCTGAAAATCATAGCAATGGAATATTAACTTGGTAAGGCTAGTACTGCCCCCATTATGAGCTAATTCCACAAAACAGGGGTGAAAGTTAATTGACCTATGACCACCGATATAATTTGCTCCTGCACAAAGTTTAGACATCCTATGGAATGCATTCGTTGCACTATGTGACAGGTTGTATTGCTATTTTGATAGGGAATTTCCACACTAATGCAGAAACGAGGAGGAATCGTAAGAAGGGCATTGACCCCTAGTCACCATCTTGGCACAGTAACATCATATATGAACAAATATTGGAATTAATTAACATTGTATCCTATTCATGTCGGATTTATGCTCTAATTGCCCATATTTTGTCCAAACACTACGAATATATCTGCGAGCCGTCAAAGTGAGCAATGAAATTGGTTAAGCTAGTTATGCCCCTATAGGGTAAATGTCGAGGAAAGGTGGTGGAGTGATGGGAGTGCCTAAATCAATTGACCGTTAAATACCACCTTAGAATAGAATACAAAATGTACTTAACGAAGTTTAGGACTGCTGAAGGTTGCATCTCAGTGCACAAACAAACGAGTGGTCATTTCTTTCTTGATCGAAAATTCTGAATCAAAGATAGATATAAGAGAAAATAGTACATTGACCCCTAGCCGCCATCTTTGTTTACAAGCTATGTGTGTAAGAAAGAGTGCCCTTGTCCTGGGTTGTATCTTCTGGTGCCATTTGACCAAATATCGCCGTTGTTCTAACCGTAAATGAGCATTAAAAGGTGGAATTCAAGGAAAATGGGCCAAAAGTGCATTGACCGATGGCGGCCATCTTGGATTTTATAGAAGATGTCTGAAAATCAACACAAGCATGTATCTTGTAATCACAATCCTGAATGTCATATTTAAAACCCAAAGTGTACAATATTGGTTGTATTTGGGCCCAATCAATTGTACTGTTTGAGCTGATGCAAAATGAGAACAGGGCGAGATACTATTTTAGGTACAAAATTCTATTTCCTGAAATTTCAAATTGTTAACTTTGAAAGACTGTAACTTTCGTTTTTAAAAAGCAATAACCTTGTTATTTTGACACAATAGTACCTATTAATAAGAAACACAGAGAACCCGGAATTTCATGAGAAAGAAGCGTTCCGAATATCACATAAATGAAAAAGGGGTATTTTGCCCCCGGGAGTGGGGCGGAAATATGCTTCCGCCCCCTCATTTTTCACTGCCCCGCGGCTCCCCCCTCCGCTTCCTACGCCTATGACAAGAAGAGTATATGGAAGTTACATCTTTTGAAAGTGAAATTTTGAGTAAACAAATAATTCTTGAACAACAAACAACTAAATTTTTATCTGAGGGAAACTTGTTCCTTGAAATGAAACCTACTATACTGATTTATTTGTAATTATTTATCACGGTTGGCCAATAAATATTGGTTTCAAAGGGATGAAATTTCCTTGTAAAACAAACGCAATATTTCCCCTTAAGTCACAATTTTGACCGCTATCTACTACCCGGCTGTTTGTTAGACATAATTTCAACACCAATCTGATAAAAGTCTCATGCATTTTGTAATTCACTCAATAAAATCTCGCTCTGCCTGTGCTGCCAAAACTTTTATACACTCTGTCATGGCCTGGTACAGAGTTCAAGGAGGGTATCATACCCTTTCTTAGGAGTTACTTTTTACAGCGTTTGCCCAGGTATACCGGTAAGTTAGGTTTATGTTCTTCATAGTCATATACATTTCAATTGGGTTTCATTTCATCTTCACTATCCTTTGGGTATAATTTTATTTTTATTAGGTGGTCGGCAGGGGCGTCGATCCTGGGGGCAGGAGGCAATCGTCTCACCAAAGAAAATATTGCGGTAAACATCTTTTTGCCCACACCCCAATAATTCGGGCAAACCAAAAAAAAAAAAAATAAAATAAAATAAACAGCCAGAATTAACATTTGTGACACCAATCAACTACAGCGGGATTCTACCAACTCTCTTTAAATTCCGAATTTTCTCCAACTCAATATTTGCAATTATTTGAAGGAACATTCTCAGCGCGCTTCGCGTCCTGCAAATTGCAATTCCGGATGCTGTAGTGCTCGCTCAAATCAGTTTGATTAACTTTTCCAAGCTCTGGAGATGACAAAATCGGGAATTTGCCATATGTGACAAGAGATCATTGAGTGACACTGGCAACTACAGTGCTATTTTCATAAATTTCCGTTTATAAAGTTTCAAATTTTCTTCAATATAAGCTTTAGACTTTAACACTGTCGACGGAGAGCCTCTGTTCATAGGCCTTCTGCATGAAACAACGATCTTTGGTCGTTGTTCAGTCCAAGATTTTTCTATAGAAAATGCGGATTCTTCAGTAATACCCCAAGATGTCAAATTTTCTTACAGGAATCTGGGGATCCCAATTCTTTTGCAATAAAACCTCCATTTTTCAAATATTTCCTAGAAAGGGCAAAACATTTAGGCGCGCCTGAAATTACCTTCCTCATTATGCGGTGTTAAAGCTTTGCAAAATGATGAAAAATTTGGGTGTCCCCCCCCCCGGAAAAATGTCTACCTACGCTACTTAGGGTACATATGACTTTAGGGCTTCTAGAAAACGTCAGGAGTCTATTTTAAAGCAATGATACTGTATTAAATGTGCCATCTATCTGTTTTGTATGTGTGCGTGACTATGTGAGTGTGTAGGACTATGCATGTGTGTTTTTGGGTGTGTGTATAGTGGGTGTGTGCCTGTTTTCTTGTGTGGATGATTGCTTATATAGAAGAGTCCGGTCACGGGCACGATCTGAGGTTTTGGCGGTTCGAAAATTTTTGCCCCAATTCACAAACCAGATCTACGCCCCTGGTAGTCAGCAACACAAATCCCTCTGGCGGGACGCTTATCCCCGCTTTGCCGCTCTGGAAACACAATAACATTATTATTAGCAACTATTTCCTCGACCAGTACACCTTTTTCATTAAATGCAATCGTTTACAAATCTTAATCCTTGAAAAAGTAAAGATTCATATATCTGTTTGAGGTAGGGTTAGTAAGAATAGCGACTTTTCATAATTATAATTTCGTGTTACTTCATTCGACCTACTACTTTTCGTCGTTATTTCAAGCTGAAATCAACATTTCACCACATGCGGTCTACCTTCAAAATTTACCAAGTTCTCCTAAGGTGATGGGATCCCCTCCTGTAGGACTCATCCTGAAGGCTTCAGATTATGAATGTTGCATGTTTGACCCACCCTTTGCCAAAAATGTCTATGCAGCCTACGATTTTGCTTATATTAGCCTGGAAAATCCCATTTACGGCTAACCTGAGGGGTCGTGATCTTCAATTTTTTTGTGTGCCCTCCCCTCCGGTAAAGTAATGGTGGCGCTCCGCTAAGATAGTGGTTTGGGATATATCAAAGAAGGCAACGGATGCCTCTACACTTGAGAAAATTCCTATACTACGCTACTTTTTTTCAAGCCCACTGGAATGGAAACTTTTGTGTACATCGTTTCGCTAACTTACACTGTTAAAACACAGTTTAGAATTCCACTATTTAAAGGGCAAGAGTCAGGGGCGTAGCCAGTATTTTCTTGTTGGGGGGGGGGGGCAAAGTCGACCCATCGTCCCCAATCTTGACCGACAGCACTATCTAAGCGGAGCGCCACCATCAGTTGGCGAGGAGCGTACAAGAAAATTTTGGGGTTTACAAACCCCTCCAATGGCAGGAAACGGCACTTCCCGAGTGTTTTATGCTGCATGTACCCAGCCTGGAAATATGGATCTCATTTCTGAAGTTTCTCAATTAGTGCAAAAAAAAAAAAAAATCAATCCATGAAAAATGTTAATACATGTTTCTAAGCGGAGCTCTACCATCGATTGGCGCGGAGCGCACCAGGAAATTTTTGGCTTTACAAACCCCTCAGATGGCCGGAAACGGCACTTCCCGAGAGTTCTAAGCAAGAATATGTTCAGCCCAACTTCGAAATTCTCCGCGCTTCTTAATTGGAGCACTTCACAAATATTGAGGGGCTGAACATACCCTTAGCCCCCACTTTTTCATTTTTCATCGCCGCCACTGGGGTGCGGCATTTTCTTGAGGGAGCAAAGCGCCCAAGTGAGGAGACGAGCGACCGAAAGGGGAGAGTGTGTAGTTCTCCCCCTCCTACCCCAAGGAGATTTTGCAACTTTACATCAAAATTGAGCGATCTGGTGAACACCTAAGCTGGAATTCTTGGACATTTTCAATCTTGTATCAATGTTTTCCTTATTCCCTCGAGAGTTATTGTGTGGCTGTATGAGGGTTACTGTGGGAGTCATCAATGGGGCCCTAGGGAATTGTGTTGCACTGAAACAAAACAGCTACTCATATGGCTTACATTGGCTAAACCAGCGGAATTGACATTTTGCCCTGAAAACGCCAAAACTCCATTTAAATAAAAAAAAAAAAAACATTTAGGTCTGGGCGGGAGTAAGTGCGAACCCCTGAACCTCCTGGCTACGGGCATGTCTCCCTGGATGTCCCCCTCCCCTTTTGGAATTTTTTGCTGTCTCGAAGAGCTTAGATGCAATATGGTGCTATATTTTGTTCTTTTTATACTAGATTCCAGTGTTCTCCACAGGGGTTTTTAGAGGGGCGACACGCCCTCCTAGTGAAATTGGCCGCCCCTCCAAAATAGTTGCCGCTCTCCAAAAATGCAGCTTCCATTTTTAGTTCATTGTTCATTACACATATACAAGTCATAACTGGAAAAATGTCTCTTCCCTCCAGGCTTGGCGCCAGGATTTGCCCGACCAAGGACCACTCTCCGAACGGGGGAGGGGTAGGGTGGGTAGCGACCCCAAGTCCCGACAGCCAGGATGCCGTCGATGAGTTGGTGAGGGAGATTTGAAGAAAACCTGTGCACTATACCTGCCATTGCGAGTCATTTACGACATAAAATTTGTATATGCTAAAGGAAGATATTTCCGCACTGATTTAACCGTGGAAAAGCGGCCAAAAATTTTTGGGTTAGCCTACACTACAACGAATCTGTACTTATTTAAAGCTTATTTAGATCAATTGTCCCGGCATTTGGGCCCTATCGGGGACAACTTGTATTGTACTTCCTTCTTCGAGTCCGTACCGCACGACTGACACAAGAGATTATTAACTAAGTTTAGCGAAATGAGATGAAATTCCCAGCATGTACATTAATCCATTTATTCTACTTATTAATTTACTTGAAAAGATGGGAAGGGTTTGTACTTTTAGCTCTAGGTAACGGAACTGAGGAAGAGTGGGCAAAGCGTACCTAACATTTTGGGTTTTATCGCAGAAATAACTCTTTTGAAAGCCAAAATAACTAAACCGACCATGGGAAGGCGACAGATTATTCCCTACAGGGGGCGGGCCATGCCAGCTACCACAAGTTCCGACAGTCCATATGTCGAGGGGGTGGGAGAAGGGGATATGAAGGAGCCTAACTATCCCATGTCACTGCAGCCTGGGGCACATTTTGCACAATATCACTTAATATTTTAAAGGCCGAGTTGCTCACTGATAGTGTTCTTTTGAGTCTTTTGGGGTTGTAGACCGTATCGGGGATAACATACATTGTGTCGAAACCACCTGAAATACCCGATAAAATAGCCAAACTATGCTCCGTGAGTCGCTCACCAACTGACTATCGCATGACACACACAAGAGAACAGCAACTAGGCTTTGTGATGTGGGATGAAATTTACGACCTCTACATAACCTGCATACTGTGCCTACCTGTTACTTGGTAAGGTTGACAGGACTTAACACTCTCTAGATATGTGAAATGAAAGTATTGAAAAAACTGGAGTGAATCTACAGCGCGCCGAAAATATGGGGTTCTTATTAGGGAAATCGTCCCTTCGTCCCTTGAGAGCAAAAAACAGGTAAACCATCGTGGAGACTAGTCGCCGTCGGGGACTACATACTTTATCGTAACGACTAAGAGTCCTCCCCCCCCCCCCGCGAAAAACTGTAAAACAAATGCCCCCGATTTCCTCCCTCCTCTTGCAGTTTATCTTTTTTTTTTTTTTTTTGCTCTCCTTCATTTTTCAACATCGCCCATCGCGTCCCCAAAATTTCTGTGAGGGGGCACTCTGCCCCCTGCCCCCCCCGCTGGCTACGCTAGTGGCAAGAGTCCCCCAACTTCAAATAGTGAAGTAGATTGTCCTGTCTTATGATTGACTTTTAACAGTCATGTGACAATACTTTTAGGTCCTCAAAAGTGAAATAACTGCTTGACTTACATTGAATTTGCAACATTGAAGTCCCAAAGTATTACTAAAAATACTTTGAAAAGAAATAAGAGGTAAATTGTGAAATTTAGCTGCTGCTTGAAAACAAGTTGGGTTGATGTGCACTGTTTAATAAGGTTTTACTTGATTGGCTGTTGCCATTTTATTGCATGGATTGTACTCTTTGTTCGGGTTAGGTATTAGGTTAGGGATTAGCAGATTAGGGTTATCGTTATAACCAGTTAGGAAATTTCTTGTTAAACAGTGCACATCGCCCCAACATGTTTGGGAGACTGCTTTTGCCCTAAGTTAAGGAAAGTTATTATGTAGTTGTTTAACAGTTTAAACAATTTGTTTCGTTTTTCTTTATTAACGGTGTTAAGTAAACAGCTTTGGGTTGTTTAAAATTCAAACAAAATTTAGCGATTCAGTGGCTGTGTGCAATTTACACAACTTGTTTAGTTTTGGGTATGTACAGTAAATCCTTTGAAATAAAAAGCTGCAGAAGGTTTACATTTTACAGAAAAAATAAGAAAAAATAACGAACCTAAACGAAGAGTGATTCAAAATGTGTCAAATGCATCACCATTTTGGATGCTGGTCCTTTCCAAAATGTAAATATCTTTCAAGGGGGAGAGGACTTAGACCTCCTCGCAGGACAGCAATTACTCAAACTGTCCTTTCCTTTCATTTAAACTTCCTGAATGTAGACCTGCATGTTTGTGTTTGGGAAAATGGCCGAGGCAACTCTTCTGAGAAAGTACAATAGTTGAAGAGGTACAATAGTTCCCGAGAAAGAGGTGGAAGCAAGAAATCGATTCCTGAGCGGTATGGGGCGGGGGGTTCTTAAATAACTTGATATAGTTCCAAAACATTCCGGCAGGAGGAATTATGGAACATGGCACCTCCTTATCGTGAGACCTAGCGATGTTCCTGAATATTCATTCCAGGCTGTTTGCCACCAGAACTATGAGTCGATCTTCGATGTGGGAAGTTACATAATTTCGGTCCCAATAAAAGATTATTCTGATTTTATTGAGACTTTCTGATCAAATGCTAATTACAGACCGCCAATAAAATTTGACATTACTTCTATCGATAAAGTTCCCGGTTCCTCACTCAATTCTCATTTTCCCAATTTTCTTCTCCTCTACTTGTTTTAAAGCGACACATCGGACCGGACCCTTGCGGTTTCGGAAATTGTCCTGGTCTCGCTTCGACACCGACCAAAATTTTTCCTTTTCATTTTGTTTTTAACTAAAATGAATAATGTTTAAAAATAAAAAGTTAAGTGTAATGTGCATTGTAAGATGCATAGATACTTTCCTCAGTTAATCATTCGTTTTAAGTCAGAGACTTGTTGGCCAATGTTATTTTATAATGGATATCAATAAATTCTATTTAACCTCACTTACATTCACAAACTTATAGTTTAATTTTCAACAAAATTCCATTGCTTTGAAAAATATGCTAATCATGAAGGAAAATGTATTCATCTAATGAGTCCACACACTCCATCTATAAGGTCTATAAACTTTCTTCTGTGAGTTGGTGATGGGTCTGTAACTTGGTCAATAAGAATAATGTAACTCAGTAATGCATTGGATTATCACACAGGTTAAATTACCCCGTGTAATCAGTAGTGGCAGTCCGGTACTGCACTTCATTGCGTGTTCACTGTGTATGTTGAATTCTCCTACATTCTCAGTCTGAGTGCTATCCAAATCTGGTTGTTATGTATTTTACTCAATCTGGCTACTTTAACCCTTAATTTGGCCAAATTAAAATACAGGATGGACAAATATACCAGTTTTATCAAAATATCTCAAGTTGTCCCACATTGAGCAATCCTCTCTGTAGACATACTTTCAACGGCCATGTTCCTCGAGTGCAATGAAGGCATTCTGTGACACGGCGTCCACTCGGGGGGGGCGCAATCGCCCAACCAATGAAAACATCGGGGAAAATATACCGTGTTGCCCCCAATAATTCAGGCAGATTAAAATGAAAACAACGGGCAGAATAAACAAAATGTAACATTGTAGTGTACACAGTGGCGTCACAAAAGGAAAATTCCAAATTTTTCATTTTCACACCAATCAACTACAGTGTGGTTTCCCAACTCTGTTGTTTCATTAAATTCCAAATTCATTCCAATAAGAGCCCAATATTTGTAATGCTTTGTGTCCAAAAAGCCAAATTTCTCTAGCGCTTCATGCGCTGCAAATTGGAATTCCTAATGCAGTAGTGCTCGTTCAAAAATAGGTTTGGTAAAATTTTCAAGTTCTGGAGATGGCAAAATTGGAAATTTGCTATCTGTGACAGCAGATCATCAATTGACACCGGGAAATACAGTGCTGTTCCCATAAATTTTCTTTCATTAAGTTCTAAATTTTCTCTAGTATAAGCTCTCGACTTTAAAAATGTCGTCGACCGAAGGCCCAATTCGTAGGTCTCATGCAATTACGATCTTCGGTCGCCGTACAATCTCAGATTTGCCAAAAGAAAATGCAGATTCTGCAGTAATCCCCCAAGATATCAATTTTTACACAAAACCTCGGATTTAAAATTTTCCGCAATACAAGCTCCATATTTTCAAATTTTGTCTGAAAGGGCAAAAGATTTCGGCACCCTTCGCGCGAAAATTTTTAGCTACGCCACTGGTGTAAAGATAATTTTAGGACTTCTAGAAAACTTCAGTTTGAGCCCATATTAAAGCAATAACACTGAATTCAATGAACCGTATACAGGTATTTCTGTTTCTTATATGCATGTCAGTGTGTGTGCTGTGTGTGTGTTTGTTTCTGTGAATATAGTGAGTATGTGCTCGCGTTCGTTGTGGTCGTCAAAGTTAAATTGGATAAAATACACGGGGTGATGTTCGAAAAAGAAAGGCCGAGTAAAACAATTGTGGTTTCTTCGAATTAATTTTAAGACCAGAGATCAAGCAAAGTAGTTGTAACATGTTCACATCTCTCTGTAATTAATGCCTTTTAGAAGGTATTAAAAATCCTCATGATTGCCGGGTTACATGGAGATTGTCACAGCTGGTCGCCTTTCAACAATCCCTTGAGAATACCAGGCAAGAGCTTTACACACCTCAAATTCACTACTCATTTTCGACCATTTTCAAATAAATTCAAAACATCATCTCCTCACTAAGATGGGATATACCGTGAGACCGTAGACTTGGTCAAGTTTAAACTATAAATGTATTCCTTTTACGAAGCAGGGGAAAGTGAAAAGAAGACAATGGTCTGCTATTTCTTGAAGCTGCTTACGAGGCTTGATCCATAGTTGCAACAGTCAAGGTGCTTTTAAGTTGATAACTTTTGAATATATTTCTCTCCAGATTCGCCTTTTCCTTGAAAAAATACTTGCCTCCGGAGGCAGATGAATTTGGTCTCAATAAAGACAGAAACCCCTGGCACTTACGTTTCCTAGACTTCTGTGTTTTTGAGACTTCTCGAATCAAAGGAAAATTATAGAAGTTTATATAGAATCGGCTCTCTCTGGAAAAACATTCATAAAAAATAAACACTAATTGCAAGTTTGCAACTGACCCCCTCCCTTTGAAGACGCCACTGCAGGCAACTTGACTAAAGTATGGCACCATGATGTTGCTTGCAATTGACTCGCAATGTATTTGCCTTTAGTTTCTTGACAGGGGTATACATCAACTTGAAACTCATGCATGTATCGGCGGTTGCTTCTCACATCGAAATTTCCTTACCTAGACCGACGAATTTATGAGCAAAACGCCGCGCCTTAAATGGCATATATGAAGTAAAATAGCGCGATTGTTTTCTCAAGATCAAATCATTTAAAACTAATTATAATATGATAGTGTTATAGATGAAGTATCAGTATAGCAAAATTTGTGGTAGTGTTTGGGTAGTTATGGACAGAGAAGTTGGAGTCCCCCTTTCAAGCTTTGAGTGATAAGACCTTTTCGAAGGTCGGATGGTAAAGGAAAGTTTTTCAATTTTCCTATTTAAAATCTTTTTGTACATTGTCATGGTAAATTGAAATTGTCACGAATGATCACTTTGCCAGCCATCTCGTCAGGATGTCATGCAAAAGAGAATGTGTTCACACTGTTTAATTACTTCAAGTACTTTCTGACCACTCGCAAACCGTGATAAATTATACACATTATCATTTCAGCAAGATGGGTCATTTGTACCCAATTCTTGGTCGATAACGATGACTTAAAAACAATTAAACAACATAGTACAGTAGGTCATATAGTTTCACTTTGACTAAACATTACCGATGAATATTTAAGATAATTTTAAAATTGGGCACCTGCTTAATGTATAATCAGTCACATTTATGTGTAAAACCCATTGGTTTGGACTTGACAGGAAAGGGCAGGTGGTTGTTTCAAAGGTAAGCCGAGCTCAGAAACAGAAGATACCGGTCTAATTCCAACCCAGAAAGACCTTTTTAAGTTGAACGCGATCACACGCAGGCAAGAAAAAATACAGAAATAATGATATTTCACTGCGCACTGGTGTCCCAAATCTTTGGTATCCAAAGTCCCTGCGCTCAGGGAAATTCGTAGCGCATGCATATCTTGGCCTACAAGATGAGCATCAAATAAACCGATGCCTCCCGTTCCAAACAGATGTGGCAACTACAAATATTCTAAAAAACATTTTTTTTTTTTAAAAGAAAAGAACAACCCCCAATTTTTAATAGTCAGTCCATCGTCTTCCATGAATAGGCTCTTGAGAATCATGTGAAAACATTTAGGCAATGGAATTTATAGGCTACCATAGAGACGAAAGTCGTTTCTAAAAATAGACTTTCCAGAACTGTCTGGGATTCCCGACGCTTTACCAAAAGAAAAATTTGGTTAGTTTGCAGTGATACCTTTTGGAACCTTTCAAAACATATCAATAACCTCTTCCATCTCTTCCAATTATTCTTGAGAATTCGAGTCAAAGTTAGTATTTTGCGCTATGATCAATACATTTCCTAAAAGGTAACATGATAAAATAAAGACAGTTAAGTAGTTCAAGTGAACTTTAAACCCTATTATGATTGCCTTGCTAATGTAGAGAGTATGCTAACGTTGGTTGTAACGGGGATCGCTGTTGAACAGCAAGGGGCTCGGTACGGTGCTGGATATATTGAAAAGTCTTAGTTGCTTTCAAGCTTTCCATGCATTTATGATGTGATCTCAGGCAAAATCAGGAGATATTCAGCTAGTACTAAAGGCATATCGTTTTTGTAGTCGGATCTCCAAGCAATTCAAAGACTTAAAACCACCTCTGTCGCTCGTTCAGCTATATGACATAGAACTATTAGGATAAAGCAGGATTTTTAGTCAACCAACTGTAGTCTGTTTCCAGGTAAGATCCCGTTAACATCATGTTTTTAGTCGTTTTTATTACGTGGCGAATTTTACTATCAAACCTCACAGATTAGATCTAAGCTACAGTAGTATATACGCTGTTCATTCGGTCTATCCGGCTTCTTTCACCATCTACTGATCTTTGAGGGAAAGCCAAAAAGGCGATACCAAATGCTACCCCGGCTAACTCCCTAATGAATTCTATATACCGTATCTCCACTGCAGGAGCAACACATTTCTTGGCATTCGCCTAGCCAGGAATTTTCCAAGTGCGTGTGTGTGTGTGTGTGTGGGAGGGGGGGGGGTGGGGGTGAAAGGTATTTCGATGAGCCCGAGACAGAAAGAGCCCCCCCACCTACGATGTTTTGAAGTTGTAGTTTGTGTTTCGGTGCATACTGTTTATGGAAGGCTATTTTGTGGAAAAATAACTACAAGGGTAAAGCACATATTGCTGACAAACTGAAAATTTATCAATTCTACGAGTATGCAGAATCTCATTACAGCTCCCAATAAGTGTAAGGTCATGTTGCTTTTGTACATAGGTCTACCACTAGAGTTTTTTAGTCAGTTAGTTGGATGGAGTTTTACGACCCAGTTTCCAACCTATTGGTTCAAGTCCAACGGCAGTAGGTTCCATTTCTAGTCTTTGGTAGGACTCGACCTGGTTATAGAGCCCGGGCCTTCCGCCTGAGAGGCAGATGCTCTACCGTTAGACCAAATACGCGGTCTACCTACCACTAGAAGGTTACGCATGTGTCTCTTTTAAGCTTTATGTAGATTTACAATTTGTTTCCTTACGATACCTGTGGAGCATAAGCAAGTATGATCTCGGTAAAAATTCTACACATGATTGCAGTGTTGTAATCGAGTCACTAGATTAGAGATTCGAGTCACCAGTTTTCAAACTTTTGAGTGACTCGTGTCGAGTCACTGTACTATTTCAATGGGGAAATTACTCCTAAATTCTATTGAGTCAGTATTATTTTGAGAGGAAGTGACTCGAGTCGTGACTTGTTACAGCACTGCATGGCTGACAAACACGTGATGATATGGCCCGATTGCAGAACTCATGCATGAAGCTCGTAGAAATGTGGTATAGGTTTTCCCTCTTCGACAGAGTCCACGAAATACGCACAGGTTCGTAGGGACGCCTGAACATGGAAGTATTGCCTTAACTCCACGCCTAAAGAAGCTTTTTTGCAGGCCGAAGGGACATTTTACTCCTCGTCAATCACACAAAGCCGCAGTCGCTATCTGTAGACGGAGAATATAGGTTACACCAAACAACCATCGGGTGTTAAAACAAACGAAGAAGCCCATACTTGCAATATGTTTAGTTGGAATGACGTGGATGTTATAATGTTGCGTAATTTCTTCAGTTTGCTCTCAATCTATCAATGAATTTAATTTGAAACAATTTGCAGTAAGGGCATTGCTTCTGAGAGTTCGAAATTTTTTGCGTTTCAGAAGGGGTTTACATGGAAAATGGTGCAAAATAGGGATGCACCGGATCCAAAATTTTGGATTCGGCCGGAACCGGATTTTGCCGGAACCAACTTGAAATCCGGCCGGAACCGGATTTTTGCAATGCAGATGAATAAAGTGAAATTCAGAAAAGCAGAGAGACTCTGGGGTAGGAGTTTTCTGCTTTGTGACATAATGTTTGTGAACTGAGGACTAATGGGAAATGTCTATAAATTTGTCTTCAAGTGTTGTACAAGTGTATTCAACTAATTTTTTAACCAAAAACTGCAGTATAATAGGAAAAAGGCATGAAAAACTGTTCCTGCAGAAGTACAGCAAAACTGTTGCAAAGGGGGGCAAGTAATGGCTCTTTGTATTTTCTCTCCTTAAGTGAGTATTTGTAGAGAAAATTCCTGAGGGAATCTTGAAAGTTGTTTTGCATATCAGTTTGTTTCTTTTGAACTACAGTACATCACCACTTATTCAAAAACTTGTACAAATTATGAAGACCAGTAATACTTGGCAAAGAGAGTCCTTGGATAGTGATTACTGAATGGACTGCTCATATGTACTGTAAAAAGACTCTAGGGTTAAGGTTTTTAACTATGCACAGCACCATTGTTTTATACACAATTTCTAATATTTAAACATGCCACAATGTCTAAAAACTGAAGCAAATTTGTCATCAATAATTTTTTTGGCAGAGATACTGTATATCACACATTCTGACATTACATATTATATGTTTGATAACATCATATTTAGTGGTCAACCGATTATGCTATAATCGGTAATACCTGATTACCGATTAATTGATTTAACAATCGGCCCGATACCGATTACCAATTATTAGAAAGAGGGAAATCACATGTTTGTTTCTTTAGTACGCACCCCTTGCTTCGTGCACATCATGTATACCATAGCCAGTTCAGGATAGAAAATATTGGGAATAGTTCCCTTCGTTTCACAGGGACATCATTTTTGTAGGGGTAATATTTTCAGTTCAAAAGTGAACATACAAATCAACTGTTAATACAGTAGAATTGTTTGCAGTCTATGTCACATGCCTTTTGATAATTTAGTTTTAAGGCCAACATCATGCTCTGTCTACTGTAGTTTACATCCCCCAATCATGTCGGAACATTGTATTCTTTTACTGTGCTGGATTGTAGTTGCGTTAATGTACTGTAGCTACTCTTGAGCTCCCGCCTTAACCAACCCCATGTAAAGCAATCATGATAATCTTAGCAGTTCTGAGCAGCAAAACAATTGCACCCGATCAGCGTAACTTATGGTTCCTTTCGGAAATAAATATCCCTGTATATTTTTAGCAGTTCTCTTCCAAAACTTACATCTTGTTTAAAAAGAATCTGCAACTGAAATGCACGTAAGTCAACTTACGCGGCGCTTTCTGAGAGACAGCAAGGAATACACCTTGAATGCAATTCTAAATCTAATTTCAGGTAAAACAAATGGATTATAGCAGAAAATATCAAACAATCATTCCCATGGCAGGGGTTAAATTTATAAGTTTGTGATTATCAATGCATCTCGTTTTGGCAGGAAGTTAATGAATTGAGTATTTATGGGGATTTTAACGAAACTAGGAGCCCCTTTTCAAGTATATTTAGCCCCTTTTTTCCAGTCTGCAAATAATTGGTGGCAATGATTGGTTGAATGGCAGAATTTTACCAATGCCGATTATTTACCGATGACGGAATAATCGGCTCAATGCCGATAACTTTAACAGATGATTGGTTGAACACTAATCATATTGTGTATACTTAAAGGGCAGGAGGACCATCCTAAATTGAAGAAGTGTAGTAGACTGTCCAGTTTCATGATTGGCTGTTGCGAATCACGTGACAATGTTTTTTCTCTTCAAATGTGAAATTTACCAGAAATAACTGCTTGGTTAACCTTGAATATGCAATAGTAAAGTCATAAAATGTAATGAAAGATACTTTGAAGAGAAATAAGATGAAAATTGCGTTATTTAGCTTTCTCTTCGAAATAAGTTTGGGGGGACTGCTCTTTACCTTTAAGTGTGGTTGATTAATTATTAGGGACATAAAACATTGATAGTGACCCCATAACCAACTTTAATTTGTAATGAGTAATGTCTTATGAAATTCAAGATGAAACACATTACCTGCTTGTACTACACAACTTTTATGGGCAAGTAAGTGTTAAAAAATAAAGTGAAGTGTTAAAGTGTGTATTTGTAGACAACCCAATGCAATTAAACTAAAACACTGCCTTGAATGATGTGACTCTGGTACAACTGTAATATGGATTATCCATTTTGTACAGTACGACTGAGCACTGCAGTAGACTTATTTAAATTGCATGAAAGGTCTTCTGATCCAATCAATTTATTTCACACAGTTGGAGGAATTTGAAGTCATATTTGTTACATGTACATGTAAATCAGTTACTTTTATAACTTTGTTGCCTGTTTGGTTCAGTCATTTTTAAGGGCTAAATAAAGGTGTTCAAATGTTATATACTGTAACATTCACTGATAAGCTATAATTTATGAACTTTAAATTAATTCTGAGACAGTTCCTGCAGTTTTCATGTTTGTTTAACTCATGTACATAATGCTACCCAAGTTTACAGAAAAATCCGGTTCCGGCCGGATTTAAAAAAATCCGGCCGGAACCGGAACCGGATATTTTTTCACTATCCGGCCGGATAATCCGGCCGGACCGGACATCCGGTGCATCCCTAGTGCAAAATCTATTCGATTTTGCCGGATAAAATTTTTTGTTGATTTGCAAGTAACGGTGAATCAACAAAGCCCTGACTCTCATGAATGTAAACAGTGACAGTGATTTTACTTTCTTGTGAGAAAGACTAGAGACAAGGCACGATCTATGACCTCCACCCACAAAACATACATATACAATGATTAAAGGTTACGCAAACAATTGGATACAATAAACTGGTTTTATGAGGGAATTGTGATTTGATTACTCTATAGCCATCATATTTTGATTTTATAATTTGAGTTTGTTCTTCGTTTCTTGTGTTTAGGAAGTTCTCCGAAGTTTTGCCAAGCCTTCGTGCGTCTTTTGTCTAGTTTCATCTTATCGTGCCAAAATGGATGATGATGGTCATGATGTAAAATGGATAACAACTTCTTGTATTTGCAGTAATCGTGAGGTAGGAAAATTCAAATGTTACAAGAATGACAATGACGATTTGCTGGGGGTCTTTTGTGACTCATGTGGGACAGAGTGGTTACAAGAACGCTTCTTTGATGGGGCTCAGACAGAAAATTATCTGTTTTTTAAAAATAGGCGTTTATATCAACGTGACAAGGAAAAAGTTTCCACTTCTTACGTGGATGCCCTTGGCCAAAGACTCAAACGAGGGGACCACATCCGATGGAGAGAGAATCAGGGACATGAAACTTTACATTTTGATGCTATTGTGGAGTCAGTCCAAGGTCCCATTGACAATCCCATTGTCTCTGTAGTATTAATGCAGAAACTCTCATTTTGTCAGCTGACGTTTGGTCGTATGCTCATAGACGTTTCAAAACTATCTCACCTTGAAACCGTTATGTACACCCCTGAATCAGACCACGTTGATCTGGTCACAGCCAGAGCTTCGGTTTGGTGCTCTGAAGTTTCCGAAGCATGCAACCTATTCACGACAAAAGCCAAAACCTTTGCCAGTTACTGTAAATGTGGCCCAGGTCACAGCTGGAGAGTGATGTGGTTTGGGGGATGTCAAATAACTGAGACCCTTAAAACATTGCTTGGATCGTCGTGGATCACCGGTCAAGAAGATGACTGCCAGACTATTGTCGGTGAAGGGAGCACCAAAGCCAAAATAAGAGCAGGCATTCTTTTAGTAGCAGATGGAACGGCAGTTGGATTTGATCTGGAAGATTCTATAAAGGAAAAGACAGAAAAAGTAAATCGAGAAGGTTTTCTCAATGGATTCGTCAACCGATTTGTCGGAGAATTAAGTGAACACGGTTGTACATTAAGTGGGGCCGTTGCAAATAACACACCTGGGGGAGGAATTGGAAATCTGGAGATACCTTCAGTTAAAATACGAGTCAGCGTCTTCATCGGGACTGTTTTAAAAAGGAGGGTGCCCCGTGCTCCTCAAAGGGCGGTAGGATCGTCTGCTGGGCGTGCTTTTGGTCAAATGATTCATATGTCAGTAAAAAGACGCGATGAAGCAGTAGATCTGACGGGATTACATCCAGGAGACCACGTGGTACTTCCTGGTCATATCAGTCATCCACGGTGCCACGCAATAGTTCTATCTATCAATACAAATTCAAACAAGCTAAAATTAATCCGCAACACATATGAAAAGGGCGTTGTGGAGGAATGGGTGCAGGTGTCCCCTCCAATATTACGAGTGAACTACCCTTCCGAAAAGATCTTTCCCGCAGAGATAGCGATCGAGAGGGCTAGATCTAAGCTCGGAGATCATTGTTACAACATTTTGATGTATAACTGTAAACACTTTGCAGCTTGGTGTAAGTTACATGAGAAGTAGATTTGAAGAGCGTGATGAAGGACAGGTGATGTAAATGTAAGTTTTTGTTGATGCTAGGATAAAAAAGTGAAGGGGTGGGGTGGTGAGGAGGCGTAGTAAGCGCGTTGTCCGGTTGTAGGCTTATTTGAAGGATATACTGCACTGAAGCCAATATGAACGCTCAGTATACTGTAGTCCTTTCGTTTTATCGGTACTTGAAATGTTAGGTCATTCACGGTATCTGTCAATTGGTTATGAGTTTTGTTTTCCGGCCAAGGTGAAATATTTGTATATAATAATCATACTGCCAAAGATTTGCCATTTATTGAAGCTACATTTTTTATATTTTTGTAAAAGGATTTCCTTGATGAACTGAAATATTTTACCGTCAACTTTTAGCTTCCGATAGTTGTGCTCCTTGTGAGCTACAAACTTATTTTTTTTTTTCATTTCTGTTTGCTACGCTTTGATTCTCATTTAGTGAACATCTTTATGATCTAAAAAGGCCTTTGGCTGTTAGTAAAATCTAAACAATAAGAAAAGGAGTTTTATCAAAGAAATGAACTGTAAGTCGAACCTCATGTCCAGTGGCGTAGCTACGGGGATGGTTTTGTGGTTCAACCCCCATGAATGACCCAACCTTGCAATGCAAAAACACATAAAATAGCGGGTTTGTCTCTCTCCCCTTAGAACTTTCACTCATGTTGTGTCCCAACCCCAACGCCCCCCTTATGACACAATCCTGGCTACGCTACTGCTCATGTGATATTCAACATGTTTATACTTCACTAAAACTGTCCGGTGACTGTGCAACGAAGCTTTGTACGATTAAATCGCCTCTTTTGACGTGCACTTAGCATCAACACACCCGCATATGTAGTCAAACGATGCTTTATGGCAGCGGTACATTGTAAAGTATAAAACATCATTTACCGGAAAACTGTTTTTATCACGCCCTCAAATCACAAATTGAAAGACCCAGAGTTGCTTAACAGGAAAGAATATGACATGGGAGAATTGCACACGATCTTATTAGTGACCGTCGCTCTGTCCGGGCCTTTTTTTAAGGAGGCTGAACCGTTGTTGCTTGGAAAATAGCTTTATTACCCAGACAAAAGTGCATATATAATGGGTATCGGAAATAATCTATTTGGAAGCCGGGGCAGGGGGCTGAACAAGTGACCCCACCAGACTTGTCGAAGTGGAACAGTGCAGGACTGTTGTAGGCGTTGAGGTAAACGAAGGTGGAATCCAGATCAAACGTTCGAGCTGAGTTACAAATGGAACGCCCCTGTAGGCTGTGAGATGTTTGAAAATTGTCACTATTAGGATTTAATATAAAGCTATTAACAAAATGACCTTCGACACGCTTTAAGTGGATCACAGATGGGACCGATCATAGAGGGGCCATGGACGATTTTTGTTAGCCCCTTGTGCATCGACTAAATGATCATTGGGGTGTATTTTAACTGGTCATGTTGCATTGGGTTTTGATGCGATTGTTCTACTCATATTTTCTAAACAGGAATTATGTTGAAAGGGTTTCCTTCCATACATGTCACCTAGAGAAGTTTACAGTTTTTGAACGAAATCTTGAAAAGATAGTTGTTTTTGGAGTTGTGCATTAAGCCAGTGCTTCTCAACTTTTATGATCCACTTCCCCTCTCACACAGAATATTTTTCTTTCATTCACCCCAGACTGTCATGTTGCATTGGGTTTTGATGCGATTGTTCTACTCATATTTTCTAAACAGGAATTATGTTGAAAGGGTTTCCTTCCATACATGTCACCTAGAGTAGTTTACAGTTTTTGAACGAAATCTTGAAAAGATAGTTGTTTTTGGAGTTGTGCATTAAGCCAGTGCTTCTCAACTTTTATGATCCACTTCCCCTCTCACACAGAATATTTTTCTTTCATTCACCCCAGACTCGCTGGGGCCTTTATCGGGATAAATGAGGTAAGCGTTCGGCAATGTACTCTACCTTGCATAGTAAAAAAACAGTTTCTCTCAATTCTCCAGCTGTAGGATAGCACAATAACTGTAAACAAACATTGCCATCGGTAACCACCCATTCATACAACTAGGGCTAGGATCCCAGTTTTTCTTCAGTCCCCCCAGATTTTTGCGTCCTGATAAAGTAATTGAGAAAAAATAATGTTTGAACGGAAATAAACTTCGAAGTATTTCCTTCAAAAACAGTAAATAAATAAACAATTTAGAAAACATGCATGGCTGGACATGGATGGCTGGTTGATTTACTGAAAATAAGGCAGACACTGGAGACCAATCTTACAAGACCTTTCCTGTACTTTATCATACATAAAATATGCCGTAAGGGTAAGGTACTGCCTTCGAATAATTCTTCCCCTCCATCCTTATCAAGTAGGCCTATGTCGTGCCTCACTCGTGCCCATGACAAGTGCCACTGTAGAACGATTTTTACGACAAGTCCTCCTTTTACTAGTTGATACCGGCATCCGAGTAGATTTGTAAAATGTTCACAAGGTCCAGATTTCATGTTTTTCGTTTTGTTTTGCTTTGCGGTTTAAATATTTTGAGATATTTGCTGGTACTGTAGTATCTTAATTTTGGCTACGTAATGCAACGATGACTGAACAAATACTGCACCATTCTGTCATCTAGACAGCACTGAAAACCGGAAAACATTGTTTCTTTGTCAGTATGAATATCACCTGTAAAATCTCTACAAAGACTACAAACAAGTATTTTGAAATTTTTCATGCTCCCCCAAAAGGAAAATCCTAAATCGAACGCCTATAATCAGTTCAAAGTTTTGCCAAACAGAGCACCATTTTGCATCTAGGAAATTTAACGCAAAGAAAGTTTCTCAGACACAACTACTTTTGGTTTCCTATTAAAGCTGAAAACCATTCAAATATTGCCGCATTTGCGAGCTACGTCCTCCTGAAGTTAACGTTTTTCCCAAGGGAAAAGGAGATAACAGGTTCCCTTGAGTCTCATCCCCCAGGCCACAGATCAGAAATGCCCAGTTTTGGGGTCCCTAAAAAGTGTATGTGTTACCATTTTTTATAGATTGATTTTTTATTCCCATTTTTTGAAAAGTGGCAGACATGAGATTCGTATTTCAAGGCTGGGTACAACCAGCTTAAAACACGTGGGATGTGCCGTTTCCGGCCATCTTGATGGCTAGTAAACACCAAAATTTCCGTGTACGCTCCGCGCCAACTGATGGTGGCGCTCCGCTTAGATAGGCTTGCCGCGTCTGACCCTAGGAAGTACCAGGCCCCCACCTGTTACCTAGGCCCCCGACCCCCAAAAATCCATCCTAGCTACGCCACTGGCTTAGCGACTACGTGAATTCTACGAACAAATGAGACCCTTTGAAAATCAATGACCTTAGAAGATACTTAAGACAATTCAAATTTTATTAATGAATAAACGTTTATCCGCAATTTGCAGAAGTGAAGGCCTGAGAAGTGTCATTTCCGGCGATCTACGGGGTATATTTATGGACACAAAAATACTTCGTAAGCTACCCACCAACTAATGATGGTGCTTCACGTAGATGTCAAGTTTTCAATAATTTCTTGGACCCCCCTTTTCAAAAATCCTGGATTCGCCCAAGCACAAAATGTACTTCATGGATATAAAATTTTTCTCCTTACAATGACAAACTTCATGCTTATCTAAGTTGTCAAAGATCTAGCGATCCGAGAACTGTAATGTGAAAATGCTGCTTCACTTTCAACAAGTTTCTTTCTCGTTGTTGGACTTAAAGGCAGTTATTCTTCGCCGCATTCAGTTCCAATTGCTTTAGCCCTAATTAAGTAGGGGCTACACTGCAACGAATTCGAATCGGTTTCCAATCCAAATTTTTCGGGTTTTTGTTAAAATCTTCTCCATCTCTGGTCGGAAAGAGCCCAAAACTTGTCAACCAGTGTGAATATATGATTTTTATTTGATGTCTATTTAAATAAAATGCCAACTGAGTTTTTTCGTGACTTCACATCCACATACATTTTTTTATCGGACAAGGTAGTCCGATAAAATCAGTCTATCGATGAGACGTCACAAAATTATTCGCATCAATTTTATTTTTATAGTCCTACGGTTCAACTCGTTTACAAAGGTTTTTGACCCTTTTCAACCAGAGACGGAGAAGATTCTAACAAAAACTGACGAAAACCGAATCAAAATCCGACCTGAATTCGTTGTAGTATTATAAATTACCTGTAACCCCTCCAACAACTGCCGAAAACTTACACCAGTATCCAGACACATCCTACATTATTATGCTTCATTTTATAATATGCACATGGTGAGTAGATGTGTTAAAGGAACAACCCTGAATTTTGTTTTTGAATTTGATATCAATTTAAGACCTGTGACAATCCAATTTCTGCAGACTTGTAGTTTGACGAATGACTGCCTTTAAGTACAGATATCCTTATTTTTTAATAAATATCCGCGTCTCTGCTTGGTCAGTTTAGATTACGCTAGTGTATCTACAAAGATGTTTATCATGTGCAGCAGGGCGTCTTTTTTTTAAAAATTTCGACTTACTGGATGTTTTTCCAACAGAATGGGAAACCACTAGCCTGGCCAGTTTTGTTTGTTCTTTTCAAATCGTGGTCCGCAAATTGGATCCTCGCTTCCACCAGTTAATTTTCCCAGGGAACTTATTTTTATATTTTGGAACGGATGCAAAATGATTCCACATTTGAAATCTTTGAAGCATACTTCGTTCTATTCATCATTCTCTTTAATATATAAAAATGTAAACTTTATGTGTTCAATTGTAAGTAAGGTCCTTTCTTCAAAGAAAAATAAACATACAAAAAGAGCATGCATCGCTGTTAATAACAAATAAATTGCTATTCGAGTGAGTAAGAGTGAGCGAAAGCCTTAGTCTAGAGGGCTTGAAAGAAGGGTTTAAGGACACAACAGGATTTGGTATGTTATAGAGGGGTGATTATTTTTAGCTTATTGGTGAAATTTGCATTGAAATCTGATGTGTGCTTCCCAAGACATGAGCACGTAAAGTTTTTAAATTTTCAACAACTTGAAAAAGTGAACTTGAAGGAAGCACATATGACATCATATCCTCACATTAGTGTGCAGTCTTTTGTTTTTCATTAAAGGTAACAGTCGATTTTCTCCTCAACAATCCCATATTATTAAAATGTGATTGCATAAGTGGCATGAGAATTTTAAAAACTTTGCATCCCACACAGCGAGGTCCTATTCCTATAAACGCCAAGGTCAGCAACAGCCTGATAAAACAAATGGGAAACAAAGTGTTCCTTGTCGATTTGAGGAAGTGATATAAGCTCTGCTGCCCTCAAATTCACTTTGGATCACAAATCTACTGACTTCAGTAACTGATATGTTGAGAAATACATGTCCGATAGGAATGGAACTTGAACCACACTGTGTAGATTTGGTTCCTCTTTCACATATGAAAACTAAATTTTTGCTTAAATTTACCCTTTAAGGACGGTGTTTGAATTTTTTCAGGGGAAATAGTACATGCAGCAAGTTTTGTGATATTTAAGTGGAGCGCCGCCATTATTGGCGCTGAGCGTATAGGAAATTTGAAAAAATATCTCGACCTTTTGAAAGCAGGATATTTCCTTTCCAAAGGTTTGCAAGTGACTCTACGCATTCCTCATTCCAATTTAGAATTTCATTTGAAATAAAATTGTCACTACAATAAGAAATGATCAAATTGCAATACGATCAGAAAATTTTAAATTACTAGATAAAATATACAACAATTTGTTCTGTTTACATCTGAGTACCCCCTCCCCGCCGGCCTGTGTGATCAGGTAATGGGCAGTTAAAAACATCCCACAACTTGTTGTAATTTTGGAACAAAGCTGTACTACTTCGGGAAAAATGATGTCCAAACTATGAAGGAAGACCGAGGAGTAATTGACTTTATAGGATACCAGAATGTGTTGCCAAGTTTTATTTTGTTTTGGATCTTCATGATAATTTTTCCGTGACTTGGACGCATTTTATATTCTGGGAATTCGGCACACTTAATTAAGAGTTTTCTATGTGATTAAAAGCATTCCAGATTGTTTAAAGCTTAATTGCTGCTCGATTGTTTTCAATCATCAGTCAGAAATTTGTATCTTGAGTGAAATTCGGTAGGCAGCATGCCCTTTGATCCATGATCCTAGGTCCTAAAGAAACAATTCAATGAAGTGTTTTAAGTATTAGATGACTGTATATCAAATCAGACGCCATTTAAACAACCTTTAATTTTAAATTTGTGTTAAACATTTCGCGTATTATTTTAAAACATTATAGAAGACATCTGTGAGGGGTTGCATAGCACAGTGTCTTCCTCCGGCTACGCTTTGGAACGAGTACTCGGGTAGCCTGCGGAGCAGACTCTGTAAGTAGCTGAAAGACGGCGCTCTCTCAAAATCATATTACACCTCTCTAAACAGTATAATATATAGAGTCTGCAAACCTTCGTCCAGTTTACATTTACAGGAATCCCGCATTTTGAGGGACGAATTAGTAAACATGAGATGGTCACGTGGTGCACGAAACAAGTATGAATAGTGTATTTTGGTACATACAACTGATACAACGAACGGCGAACAACTTAATTAGCTTTTGTAGGTGGAAAATGTGTACCAGGCCGTACGTTCGATGCATAAATATTACCTATTAAGCAAGATATAATTTAGAATTTTAATTTTTGTCGTGACGTCATATTTGGTGGTCGTAAATGAGACTCGCTAGAAAGTTGGCAGGCTATTGTATATCGTAGGTACGGTATGCCATGTAACTTAGTTGGAAACGTGGGTTGTCCAACAGTGAAGCCGTTGAAAGACTCATAGTATTATTTATAGTAGCGAAAGTAAGATTTTTGATATTTGAATGTAGTAGTTGAAACGCAAACACAATAGCCTGCTTACTGCAGGCTGGTACTCGGGTAACGAAACAGCCATAACGACCAATAGCGGGACCATGCGTCTTATTCCGTCCCACCTGGCCCGGCCCTGCCACTAGTGTATTCTTGAAGTTTCAAAAGAGGGGTGCAATGATTGATCCTGTGAGGGGTCACGAAGGGATGAAATGAAAAATTTTCTCCTTGTGATTAACAAGCACGACGACCAATAAAGCAATGACAGAACTTGCATTTAGAATCTTCATACATGGAGACTGTTTCATTTCACAACAAAAACCATCTGCAAATTACGAGGTGAAGAAGCGATTTGTCTCCCTGATTATTCCTAAAATGCTTTTCAACTTATGCTGCTATGCGTCTGTGTGAGTTGTGATCACAAGGAATAATGATATATATGACAACATTGCATAAGATCTGAAGTGCCCACATTTGCATCGTGTGATAACCTTTGTGAGGCAGATGAATTCGGTCTCAATAAAGAAAGGAGCCTGGTACTTCTGTCTTTAATAAAGAAAGAAGCCTGAGCTCCTGTCTTTATTGAGACATCTCGAATCAAATGGTAATCACATGAAGTATAGAATCGGTTCGCTCTTAGAATTTAAACAATTCATAAAAAATAAACACCAGTTGCAACCGTAAACAAAAACTTTTGGCATGGGCTTTGACGTGCTGAGCATGTAAGATATAAGCCTATACAAGAGCTATCAGTGACCCGAGCTGAAAATTGACAGTGGGAAATAATTAACAAGACAAAGACTAAGAGAATAAAGAAAGCACAGGAACTCAGAGACGCCAGTTACAACTAGAACAAGGTAGACAAAATGAAAAAGGGAGCATTACCTTAAATTACCAGAGTTGAAAATTTGCAGTAGACATGGTTAACAAAATGAGGCCTATAAATTATGAAAACATTGGATGGGAACGTGCGCCGCGCATAAACTTATATTATTTGGGTAGAGCGCTGCCTTTTTACAGAGTCGCGAGTCTACCAACTCACCTATGTCAGGGTTCAAAATTTGTTGGATTTTATTAGGTATATTCTCGAAAAAAAGATGTATGACATTCAAACTGAAATGGCAAAGGGGCGGGGCTGGAGGAAACTTGTCGACTGCATCGTTGATTTTTGAGCTAAGTTTATGTTGCTTTGAACACGCAAAAGTAATTTTCATCTGATGCTTGGATGTTTGTTATCTACTATGTGTAATGTAAAGGAAAATTGTGGCGGCTGGGTTATTTGGGAGCCTAATCGAAATAGATCATTTGATCTCTTCTCTTCCAATTTCTTCTGTAGACAACTAGTCTAGATAATATAGGTATGATAAAACACGTAATTATGAGGTAATTGGGTAGGGATTGCGACAGGATTACGCAAAATTTTTCGATGAAGAACTCTAGCCGAGCAGATAGCAAGGTTCGTCGCACATTTGAATTTTCTTCTAACAAAATAAAGGATTTACTTTAAATACGGGCTCTTCCAGCAGGAATCTCGACTTGCAGTGTCATGTCTTAATTTGCTAATCATAACGTTTTTAACACATTAACATATCAGCAAGATGGAGTTTGCTTTCCCTACTTCCTTTATTGCTGACAGTCCTATATTTCGACACTCCCTTAATTCCGACACCCCAATATGTTTCGACAACTCAGTCGTAGATAAATATAGAAATTGTCGGAACACAGGGGTGTTGGAATATAGGACAGTCAGCAATCAATGGAGAAGGGAAAGCAAACTTGTGAGCCACAACTGGGGAAGATGTGACCTATACGACTTAAACCAAATGGTTAGAAACTGCCGTAAAACCTCATTTATCTAACTCGTTTACCAGGATACACAAAGTGATACCTATGTCCGGTGGGACAAATTAGTATGTGGTATACACGATTTAAGATTAACTAAATGCCATTTTTACCGTGGCACTGAAGGGACATGCGTCTTCTCTCTCTCCAAGCACGAGAATGCAGAGAACACGACGAAATTTACTTCTTTGACATATTTGTGAGAGAACACAATAAACATTGCGAACATGTCGTATAAAGTAACGAGGGAACACAACAAAAACTACTTCATTGTTGCATTCTTTGTAAGGAAACAACAAAATTTGTTCAATTGTCATGTCTTTGTGTGTAGAGTAACGAGAGCGCACGACAAAAAATCTACCTGGTTGTCATATTCTTTCTGAGGGAACACAACAAAATTTAAATGTCGTGTTCTTTGTGTCGAGTAACTATAACACGACAATTAAGCCAATTTTGTCATGTTCCCACTTTACAAAAATTCAAAACGAGACAACTTTTGACAATTTTTTTTCTCCCTTTAGTAAAAACTTTACAACACGACAATTAAGTCTTTATTTCATGTTCTCAGAGTTGCTAATAGTTAAAACATGCGGACATTTCTCACATTTTCGTCATCTTCTCACGTTAGAGAAAACTTAAAACACAACAATTAAGACAATTTTGTCATGTTCTCACAGTTACTCAGAACTTTAAACGCGACAATTTCTGACAATTTCGTCATCTTCTCACATTAGTAAAGGTTAGAACACAACAATTAAGCAAATTTCGTCGCGTTGTCAACTCTAGAGAAAGATATCAACATGACTTCTTCGTCGTATTCACACAGTAATCGCAACTGTGAACACGACAATTAAGCCCACTTCGTCACGTTGTTGTTATTGAAGAGAGAGAGAGAGAGAGCAAGCATGTCCCTTCAGTGCAACCATACATTTTGGACCAAACGTCATATCTAACCCGCACCCTGCACTTTATTTGACTGAGTTCCCAGTTAGTTCAAAATTGCACATCGACTCAATATGTAATCAGTCACATTTATGTAAAGCCCATTCAAGTGTATAGTACCTCAAGTAAAAAAAACTCAATAATATATATAAAACAGAATTAAAAGTGAATTCTAACAGAACAACTCTCATTTTCACAGGACATTCTTGAGTCGAGATATAAAATGTTGAAGTTTATTCACTTAAATTAAAATGGTACTCTGCGCAATAATTTGTGATGTTATTGATGCACAACTTAAATAACAATCTTTGTATTTTTTGCTTTTTGAAAGTTACTGCACCTTCTACCAAAGTGTGATAGCTGTCTTAATCTTTTGGGGTGATGTAATTAATTAAGCCCTCTTTTTGCAACTTGCCATGCAAACAAGCAGGGAGTGTTCAAGTTCATAAAAAACTTTTTTAACTTTTAAGGGAAACAAAGCAGGTAATGTAAGTTATACAACGAGAAAGACACAAATTATTGCACAAATTATTGGACAAATTTATTTTAAGTGAATAAATTTCAACATTTTATATCTCGGCTCAAGAATGTCCTACGAAGATGGGAGTTGGACTGTTAGAATTCATTTTTCATATTTTTAATTTTATTTTGACTTTCGGTGCACTTCAATTTAGACTCGACAGGAACAGTAGGCCTAGTCAATGAATTCGAGTTCAGGTAGACATAGGCGGCGTAAAATGTTCTAATGGGGGGGGGGGAGGGGGAAGCACAAGTTTTCGGCAGCCGACATAGTGGTGACGCCGCAAGGCGTCCGGTTTTGCGCGAAGCACAAAACCCCATCGGCGAGGGGTCCATGGGGCCGCTTAAGGACTTCTGGTAGAGTTTAGGGGGCAAAGCCCTGGGAGGGACCCATGGGGGGACTGGATACTTTTGTAGGGGGTGGCTGGAGTTTACTATCTGAGAGTAGCGCCACCATCAGTTGGCACGGACTCGCGAACAAAGAAAATTTCGGATTTTAAAACCTCCCAGATGGCTGGAAATAGCATTTGCCAGGTTTATTTGTCTCTAACTCTGGTGAGAAAAATTTGTGATTTTTCTAAGATTAAAACACACTTTTGAGATACTGATTAGCTCAGTTCATTACTCCACTGGACTATGTATTCTAGGATCGCAAATCCGGAATCCTGCTGAATGTTGCCAGCAGCTGTTCCAGTGCACGCCTGAGTAAGCTATTCCCAGAGGCGTAGGGAGCATTTCAGTTTTGGGGCAGAAGATATGGCCCTAAAAGTGTAATTCTGCCCTTAAGAAAGTCAAAGCGGAGCGCCACCACTGGTTGGAGGAGGGTCCAGAAAATTTGAAAATTCGTACCTCTCAAACAGTCAAAAATGACATTTCCCAGGTTTGTGAAGGGGATCCAAGCATTCGCTTTTGCAGATAAATGTACGTTCCAAACTAAAATTCAGCCAGAAAGACTAAGCGGGGCTCCACCATTGGTTGGCACGAAGCGTACAAAACATTTTTAAATATCCGACCCCTCAGACAGTTGAAAATGGCATTTCCCGGGCTTATATGGGCAGCCAGTCTGCACAGCCACCAAAAGTCGCTTCTTTTCTAATTTGAGTATGCATGACGTCACAGCTTTGCATATATAATTAGCAAAAACTAACTATTTTCAAATCCAAATTTCGACATGAAAAACACATAATCTTACAAAATCATCATTAAAATTAATAGAGAACACATTTTCCGATAGTTTTGCAGCATTTTTGAAGTATTTTATATACAAAGCAATGAATTTGAGACGATTTTTCGAACTCGTAAAAACAGTTTTCATTCTGTTCGGAAAATTTGGTTTTTTCTCGAAAACAAGTTTTTTGGCACGGTATGCCAGAAAGAGGGTACATCAGAAATTTCCTTACACACCTAAAAAAGCTAACATTACCATGAAATATTTCTGAATACGGTCAGGTATTCGCAAAGTTTAGAGCAGGTATTGACACTGCCTTGCACCGTATGTAAAAAGCCCAATTTCCCGTACTGAGGTGTTTGCATTAGTTGCGCGAAAATGGAACTACACCGAGCGAGAAAATATCCTCCACGTACGTATTAATCATGTTAACCTCGTCGAGTCTTCCTTTACGTTTGATTTACATATATATGGCAGGAAAATTACATTGAGAGTCAATTTTTGAAAACCTTGTAACGATTAAGTGGCTACCGATGCAAGGGTTATAGTGATTGTATCTTAAGTACGTTAGTACCTTGAGTCGATCACCACAGTGTTATACAACGTACGGCAAGATGTACAACACCTATTAATTGACCGACTCATGGTAACCTTTTAACATACATGGCCATACACTTTGCACGTTACCACATTATACAATCAGTAAATCACAGTTATTGTACTAGACTCATAAATTATTGCAAACAATAACATGACAGAAAAATTGTGGCATTAAACTAGACAATAAAGAGGTAAAATGGAGGGATATTGGAATGTATAGTTCTCTTGTAAGGCTTGTTAGTGAACTCTGGGGTAATAAACGCTATACATGCAGTCAGTTGATTCTTATCCTTAGGTGGTGAGGTCGAAGAAATGAAGCCTCTGATCAGAAACACTTTGTTTAGTAATATAAGTTATGAACAGCATGTGGAACTGGGTGGGTCTTAAGTTTTTTTAGGGAACTGGGTACTCAGTACACAACCCCCACCCCCATGCACAGCTGGAGACATATCAACTGAGAGTAAGGTAACAACAGGCCATCAAGTTAATTCAAGTTAGAGACAAAAATTTTGACTGTAATATGCCATTACTATGTGATGGGGCGATTGTTACATTATTCATCTCTCCTCTGCTCAGTTAGTGGTGTAAAATGACAACAGTTTATACTTCAAATGAGAAAGGCAGTCTCAGAAGAACATATGAGATTTCATCCATCAGAATTAACAGCTGATGATACAGGACACAAGTGCACAACCAAAATTCTTAAGTCAGTAAATTGGCATCTTGCTTGTGTAGAGAAAAATTGTCCTTTAGGATACACTGACTCAGAATCCCATTTGTGCCATTATACAAGAAAAGGGTACATAGCAATGCAAGCTCTAATCTTAACCTAAACCCCAAATGCGCCTAGAGCACTAGTACGGTGTAGGCTATAACTAGCAATTACATTTCAACAGGAACAGGCTGAGAACTAAGGCACAATTAATTCATTTGTGTAGAAATATGATTCAGCACAACAGTACAAAAATACAGTAAGAAAACTGAGAACAATGGCCCAGGCAAAATAATAAACAAAAAAATCCTGAAACTGATGGAGCTCTTATAGGTGCGCATTCCATATACTCTAGGCATATTCCTCAAGTCATTTCCCTTTTGAAAATTCTTGACTTTGTCTGGTAAAACCATATGAAAGAACCGACGGGCTGGTAAAGTGTATGTGTAAACAAATGGCTATAGGGCCTATATCAATTGTTTCATGTAGCATGCAATACCTGTAAGTGTAACACTAATTTGCTTATTTTGGTTCTTCAGCTTCATCGTTGATACTGTATTTTGCTCCCGATTCAACTCACAAGGTGCATATGACACAATAATTTTGTGCTACAGGCCTCTTAAAATTTTTTTACAAGCTTTTTTCTAAAATGAAAACTCACTCATACAGCAAGCAAGGACTAGTAAAGTAGTATCTGTATGGTGATCACAGATCATCAGTACACATTCATACATTCACTATGTACCACAGTGTGCAGTCATAGCATGCATAGGCCGAGGCCTAGTATAGACTAGGCCTGTCTGTAAAATTTTAATGTTATTTGTCAGTGGTTTAAAACCTTAAAAGGGCCTGTCAGTCGTATTTAAATTCACTTTATTAGGCCCACTTGACATAAGGACTAAAATAGTATCCTAGTTAGCAGCCTAGAATCAAAACACATAACAATAGCTTACCATATGTTATAATATGTTAACCATAACGTTACCGCCTTGTGCGATGCTCTACGTGGCCAAAAAGTGCAAAATTCCAACTTGCAAAAACGTTCATTGCGACTATTTTGTTGTTTTGCTCGTAGTGTAATAGGTATCAGTAGTTAGCTTTATGTCTCAAACACCCGATTTTGGAAGTTTTACACCCCAATGATCCTGAATACGGTCAGGTATTCGCAAAATTTGAGGCCAGTCAAAAAACACCACCAAAAGTTGACCTGTTTTTGATGGAAAATTTCTCTGTGAAATTGCGAAAGAAACAATACCTCACGATATTTTTAGTAAAGAAAAGACTTTAAAATTTCAAATGACCAAGGATACAGCAACAAGGAACGCCTTTTTATGCATTATTCAGAAGCTTGAAGTTCCCCCAGCATGTTAGGTACCTATTCTGCGAAACTCATGATTTTCTCTTGTGGGCGGAGTTCCCATTTTAGAGGATGACGTCACAAGCCTTATTAACGCTTACAGCGAGGCTTGGCTGTGGGGATCTATGCAGTCGCTGTTTTGAGTTTACTTTTGTAAAAAAATGATCACTTGAAACTTAAATTCTGCTATGAAGCGGTCTAAGTTGAGCACAACCGTAAGTTGGGGCGAAATGTACAGGAAATTTTGAAAAATCTGACCACTTCAGACAGTCAAAAATGTCATTTCCTAACTTTTAGGGGGCCTTAGAAGTCGCTAATTCGAGGTTCTGTTTGCACAAAAAATGTTCACTTGAAACTAAAATGCCGCTAGGAAGACTATCTGTGCAGAGCCTATCACTGGTTGCACGAAGCAAACAGAAAATTTTGGAAAATCGAACCCCTGAGATAGTTACATATGGCATTTCTTGTTGTGTCCGGCCCGGGCTAAACCGAAAACGACAACATAAAAGAAATACACAAACGGAAAGAAGTGTTGCTTGCTTGCTGTCTTACTTTGTTCTGTTCTCTTTATGCTAACCTCGTGCTAGCGTCTATACAAATAACATAACATTCAAATTAGGATTAACTCATACCATTCAAATTAGTGAACACAAATGAGATGGCGCTATATTAACTTCTCTACATTTCTCAGGCTTATAGGGGGATCTTAGCAGTCGCTATTTGATCAGAAAATTACCAGATAAAATGTATCACTACCAATCGATGAAATGGTCCCGCATATTTTCGGGGGAAACTACAAACCGGAATTGAAAACATGCTAATGAATTTTACTCTATTGCGACTCTTTGCTAAATAAAATATATATTGAAAAAATTGTGTGCCCAAACTTCCGGCTATATATGATTTTACTTTTGAAAAATTAGGCCCATGAGGGATCTAAGCAGTGGCTACTTTGATCAGAAGAATCAGATAAAATGTACCACTACCATTGGATGAAATTAAGTAGATGATTTTCCTCCATTAGTAACACTTATTGACAGAATTGTCACGTTACAAGGTGTGTTGAAATGAATTTTCAAGCAGACTAACGGGAAGAAATTCTCACCCTGCATCATTAAATTATCGAAAAACAAATTACCCGATTCTCATAACCATTGCCCGTATTTGTCTAAAGCAGGATAGGAAGAAAACTTTTGGGCACCTGAACACCCTCCTGTCCACCATCCGTTGAATTAATTTGGTAATTGAAAACGTCCCAGCATTTTTTTAACCTTTGCCCGAATATTTGACCATTTCGGGCAAACTTTTGCAAGACGACAGTGTGAAGTTGGGACGATGACCACCTTTTTTCACATTCTACCCAAATGTGTCGCAGATCTTTTTGAAAATGAAAATTATACTTTAAATATGGCGTCTTCTGTTTTTCGGCAAAGATTTGAAGCTATTAAAATAATCGGCCATTTCGGGTATTGTGTTACACAAGATTTAAAAACAGTCTCAAGAATAATTGTTTCTTTTAAGCCACAGGCTTCCCAAATGTGTCGCGACTTTTTTTTATCTCTTAGCCTTTCGTAACTATGTTACCCTCACTATGATACTTTTCCATTTTCGGTCAAATGCTTGAAAGAATCTGAATATTCGACAATTTCGGGTATTGCGTTGTGATTATCTGTGAAGTAACGGTCATAGCTTTTTGAGCTAATAGACCCGAATATTCTACCCACCACACCAAGTATGATTTTGAAACAATTTTGTGCATCCCCAGAAATTGAAAAAATCCCTACATGAGGTAGAAACATGCCAGACGCTAGGAACACATTTTAATCCACTCCAAGGTAGCCAATTTTAGCCACTCCAAATCTGTTAGAAAATTATCCATCCTGAAAACCGACGAGTAAAAAGTCGAGAGATTCCGAAGATATGAAGCAATTGTCACAGTCTACCTGAATTTATTCCGAAATTCAGAGTTGGACACAATTGCAGAATACCCTGCAACTGTTTGAGGGACGAAAATAAACTCTCCTACAGGTTTTCGTTAATGTGGGGGTCCAGAAGGCGAAGCCCCGGAAGCTTTGCACCTTTTGCACTCTGAAAAGTAATATTTGAGCCAAAGAATACCTGAAATGTGATAAAAGCAACTTAAATTTGTTTAATTACTTTTGAAAAATTTATTTTGCGACATTCAGTTATTGAGGGGGCGGGCATGCCCCCCCCAAATCTCATAAAAATTATTGGGGGGCTTCCCCCCTGGCCCCCCGCTTCCGCCGCCTATGGTAGAGCTGATTTCGGACAGTTTCAACCCAAACAGTCTTTTTAAGTTCAGTACCATAGGCGTACGAGGCGAGGGTGCAGGGGGAGCACTCGCCCTCCCAATTCGGGCAAAAACAGCTGGTTCATACGGGCAAAACATGATAAAGCGTGTCATTTTTGGGGCAAAAATTGCTCTTGCCCCCTCAAAAAATATTACCCCCCCCGTACGCATATGTTTAGTACGTTCACACACATACATAGGCACACACATATACTGACACACACAAAAACAAACATTAGGAGGTTTTATTATATCTGTGCATTAACGGGTGCCCCCAGACTTTGGTATCTAAAGCCGGTCTCTGTACCCATGGAACCAATATGTATTACATACATACGTTGGAAAGGGAATGGAATCGGATTCACGCATCAAATATACCATCGACCCCAATTTAAATGAGCTAAATTAAAATAAATTTTCTTGTAGAAAGTCGTGGTTCTGTTTTAAAAGGGAAGAACAACCTCAAAATTGCAATAATGTAGTAATCTATCGTCTCCTAAGATTGTCTGTTTGGGAATTATGTGAGAATATTTCTGCAATGGACTCAATAGACTGCCATTCTTAGCAAAACGAAAGTTGTTTCTAAAAATAGAATATCTACATTGCGTGGGATTCCCCACGCTTTGCATGAGAAAAAAAATATCGTGAGTTGTGATGATCGTTTTTCGAACCTTTCAAAAATTTTCTTCTCTTTATTTCATCGCTGTCAGTTATTCCAGAGGGCTTGAGTCAAAGCTACTATTTTACGTTCTGATCTATACATTTCGGTAAAGGTAAAATAATAAAATAAATACTGTATAGTAGTTCAAATGAACTTTAAACCCAATGTTTGTTGCGTTGCCAATATAAAGTGACATGTCTACCAGTAGTTGTAACATGAAGCTGCCATCACATTGCCCCTGGATGTTATATCGTAGTTGAACACTTATACCGTCTGTTAATAGATAGCCAACGTTCTATACATTGAAACAGCACGGGCACGGTTTTGAAATGGTTCAAGTGTAAGTAGTTGTCTTCATGAATTTATGATGTGGTCTCCGGTAAAATCAAGAGAAATTTAACCTTAGTAAGCTAGTAATAGACTAGCATAGACCACTCGTTCGTCTAGTGAGTCGTATATCCAAGCAAGTCATCAAAGAGTCCCACATCTGTTGTTTAATCAAGGGACTGTATGGAGAAAGCCGAATTTTCAGTAGGTCCATATAGTCCATTTCCAGGTAAGATTTAGTTTATATTATGTTACAAACACGCAAAATGAAGTCGTGATGACTGAACGATGCTTTTGTTTTTTATCATGGGAGTCATGACCGTATGGGACAGGGCCCAGTGGCTGCAGCCCCCTATTGGTCAAAACCCTGCTGAATCGGGCCGACTGCGGTGTCTGCCCTGGTTGGGGATCTGGGGTCGTGCAAAAAGTCACAGCCACCTGAGAGAAAGAGAGAGTCCCGCACGGCCATGATGACGGTAACAGCCTAACAAGGTTTTTATTTTGCAAATTTTCTCGCCAAGACAAGCTAAGTTAAGTGGAAGGTGGAGCTAAGTGAAAGAGCCAAAAGAGGGGGTTTGTGGGCCGTGGGAGGCAAAACGTTTTGGTGCTTGAAGGTAAAAATTTGTGATTTCGTGCTTACGTTATGCGATATTTTGTGGAGAAAGTAACCGTATGGAAAATACATATATTGATAACAAATAATTTATCATTCTACAAGTATGCAGAATCACATAGCAGTTCCCAATTAGTGTAAGGTGTTGTTTTTGTTCAAATGCCTACCACTTGAAGGCTACCATGTGCCCTTTATGCTAGACCTACAATTGTCCCCTTACGGTATCGGTAGATCTGAGTAAGAAAGTATGATATTTGTTCTCCCATCCTAGCCCATCGTTTGTTTTTCGGTGTGGAGTGAGAGAAAATGTCTGTCCAAATGCCTCTAAAACTGTTAGAAATGACACTATCTAGGATTTTATATGTAAGTAGGGAAACACTGGTAATATTGTAAAAGAAACCCCAAATTGGTAATATTGTAAAAGAAACCCGAAATTTTGTGCTCAATGAGGTACGGTTGCGACCTTCGCTTTTGTCACTACGAGCCTGTTGCTCGAAGGACAAAGGTTGCAGACTGACCGCTGACCAACATCATGCATATCCAGACTTCTTGAATGCCGGTGCCACTGAGCTGTCATATGTGGACACGTAATAGGCCTACTAAAAGAACAGATCATAATATGGCCCGATTGCGGAACTAATGACGCCGGCGAAAGCTGGTGAAATATGTTGCTCTCTTCGCACAGGTTCGAAGGAACGCTTAAATATGGAAGTATTGCCATAACTCCGCCTGAAAATCGCTTGTTGCAGTGCAGCAGGGAAATTTTGTAGAAACGAAAATCTTTCTACTTTATAAATTGTACCTTCCTATAAAATTAAAATGCTCGACTTCCTCGGTAATCAGACAAAACCACAGCAGCCATCTTTAGACGGACTATATAGCCTACCACTTCGGCACAATGAAGAGAATGGGGTGAAAAAAGCAAATATTAATTCACATAATCTTCAAGGCCTTTGCTTGCAGAATGTAAGGTTAGGAATGACGAAGGTGTCGAAATGAAACTAAATTTTTTACCATGCTATCCATTTATCAACAAGCAAGTTTAATTTGTACTAATTTGTAGTGTATGCATTGTTTATGCGAGTTGGAAAAAACCGAGTTCGGTACGCGATAATGAGTCAATCCAACATCTGAGTCAAAGTAGGATGGCCTTAGAAAGACTACGGCCCATGACCTCCACCTACGTGAGATACCAATATACATAAATAAAATAATTAAATGAAACGCAAACTTTTGCATACATTATAAGGTACAAAACAAGTTAGGGAATTGATAAGCTAGTTAGTTAGATAGAGTTCTACGGTCCAGTTTCCAACCTATTGGTTCAAGTCGAGCCGACCAAGGCCTTTTTTTCCAGTTGTGGCTCACTGGCTTGTTTTCCCCACTCCATTGCTGATGCGGAATTAATAAGCAAAAAATGTATGGAAAACTCTTTAATGAGTCTTTCGTATTAGCGAGAACTCCAACTTTTGCTAATCAAAATAAGATTGATGGGCAATTTTCAATTCTTGGGTAGCAAATTGCTATGCGAACCCAAATATTTTATCCCCGCACAAACTGGTCTGAATTGTGCATGGAGTGTTCTAGCAATCATTTTATGACTTCAGAGTTTGAGTTCCGAACTGAGCATTCAGAACAATGTCAACACTTGTAAAAACTAGGATGTGAAGGAACACCACCAAAGCAAATGATGTTTTTCTTTTCTTGTGTTTAGGAAGTTCTCTAAAGTTTTGCCAAGCCTTCGTGCCTCTTTTGTGTTTCATCTTATCGTGTCAAAATGGATGATGATGATGATGCAAAATGTATAAGAACTTGTTGTTTTTGCAGTAATCGCGAGGTAGGGAAATTCAAGTGTTACAAGAATGACAATGGGGATTTGTTAGGAGTTTTTTGTGACTTATGTGGGACAGAGTGGTTACAAGAACGCTTCCTTGATGGGGCTCCGTCAGAGAACTATCTGGTTTTCAAAAATACGCGACTGTATCAACGTGAAAAGAAAAACTCTTCTTCTTTTTACGTTGATGTCCTTGGCCAAAGACTGAAACGAGGGGACCACATCCGATGGAATGAAAAACGGAGACGTGAAACTTTATATTTTGATGCTATTGTGGAGTCAGTTCAAGGTTCCAATGACAACCCCCTTTTGTCTGTAGTATTAATGCAGAAACTCTCATTTTGTCAGCTGAAGTTTGGTCGTACGCTCACAGAAGTTTCAAAACTATCTCACCTTGAAGTCGTTATGTACACGCCTGAACCAGACCACGTTGATCTGGTCACAGCCAGAGCTTCGGTCTGGTTCTCTGAAGTTTCCGAAGCATGCAACCTATTCACGACAAAAGCCAAAACCTTTGCTAGTTACTGTAAATGTGGCCCAGGTCACAGCTGGAGAGTGATGTGGTTTGGGGGAGGTCAAATAACTGAGACCCTTAAAACATTGCTTGGATCGTCGTGGATCACCGGCCAAGAAGATGACTGCCAGACTATTGTCGGAGAAGGGAGAACCAAAGCCAGAATAAGAGCAGGCATTCTGTTAGTAGCAGATGGAACGGCAGTTGGATTTGATCTGGAAAATTCTATCAAGGAGAGTCCAGAAAAGGTAAATCGAGAAGACTTTCTCAATGGATTCGTCAACCGATTTGTCGGAGAATTAAGTGAACACGGTTGTAGATTAAATGGGGCCGTTGCAAATAACACACCTGGGGGAGGAATTGGAAATTTGGAGATACCTTCCGTCAAAGCTCAATTCAGCGTTTTCATCGGGACTGTCTTAAAAAGAAGGGTCCCCCGTGCTCCTCAGAAGGAGGTAGGATCGTCTGCTGGGCGTGCTTTTGGTCAAGTGATTCACATGTCAGTAAAAAGATGGGATGAGGCAGTCAATTTGACGGAAATACATCCCGGAGACCAGGTGGTACTTCCTGGCCATGTCATACATCCACGGTGCCATGCAATAGTTCTTTCTGTCAATACGAAATCGAGAAAGCTAAAATTAATCCGCAACACTTATAAAAGGGGGGTCGTGGAGGAATGGGTGGAGGTGTCCCCTCCAATATTACGAGTGAAATACCTTTCCAAAAAGATCTTTCCCGCAGAGGTAGCGATCGAGAGGGCAAGATCTAAACTCGGCCAACATTGTTACAATATTTTGATGTATAATTGTAAGCACTTCGCAGCTTGGTGTAAGTTATATGAAACATAGATTTGTAGAGTATGGTGAAGGACAGGTTATGTAACTATATTTTTTCGCTGATGTTAGGGTAAAAAAGGAAAGGGGTGGGGTGGTAGGCGAAGTAAACACATGCTTTTCAGTTGAACTTATTTGAAGGAAACATCGCGCTGAGCATAGCGAAAGACATCATTGACACTCAGTGCAGCATATACTGCAGCCTTTTCGTGCTTGAAATGCTGCGTCACTCACGGTAGGCCTACCTGACATTTTGTTAAGAGATTTCACGGGCCTACACTGCAAAAACTGAAGCGCTACTTTGATAGCACTTTCCTTGGTGTTGAATTTAACCAGCACCAAAAGTGCTGTTTCAGCACTTTTATAATGATAATTACATAGCACTTTCATAGTGTTGTCATAACAGAAAAATAGGTGGAACTAATTTAGATGGAAAAAATGTTAAAACACTAACTTTCTAGCAGAGGTCCTGTATCTTTTTCACTTTTTTTTTTTATTTTTTATCAGTCATTTGTCAACTAACATAACACAGTGCTTACAAGTTTTCATAATTTTTAAATTGGTATGTTTCATGATTTTAACGCTGAAAACAAATATTACAGTATATTCCCAAAAAGGAGTTTCGCAAATAAAGACTTCTAGGTTATTTTATACTTTTATATTTTATTACTCTTGAAGATTTAAATACAGCACTTTAAAATTTTTGGACAGCTTTTGCAAGTGCTGTTTACTGCCGCACCTCCGCGGTTCTGTCTCTAATTCACTCAAAGAAGTGCCGATGGCGCAGTCCCTATTAGGGCTCTTATAAGTGCCAATGAAGCTACTTACGCACCGCCTATTAGTCCTGCCTTGTAGCACTATGACGCAGTTAAAAGTAGCTCTTACAAGTGCTTAAGTCCTGCACCTCACAAGTGTTAAAGAATTTAAGCACCTTAAGAGTGCTGTCGTTTTCACCAATGGTGCAGTCCCTATTAGGGCTCTTGGTGCAGAAAGACTGCTCTGTAAGTGCCACTGTTTTTAGCTCTTCTTTTTTACAGTGTAGGTGAGATATTTGCTTATAACAACCATACTGCCAAAGGTTTGTCATTTTTGAAGCTACATTTTTAATTTTTCTGTTTAGATGGATTTCCTTGATCAACTAAAATATTTCCGTCAGCCTCAGTGTAACGTCCGATAGTTTGATAGTTGTGCTGCTTGTGCGCTGCAAATTTAATTTTAATTTTTCGTTTCGGTTTGCTCCGGTTTCTCATTAAGTGAACATCTTCATGATCTCAAAAGGCCTTTGGCTGCCAGATCAAACATCTAAACACTTCGATATCAAGTTACACCAAAGAAATAAACAATTATGCCAAACCGCATGTAATATTCAACTGATGCTCATGCTCCACTAAAACTGCCCTGTTTGGAGGCTGATTAACTTTGTATAAATTTATGCACTCTTTACGGCGTTAAAGAATATGGCACGTAATATCAACACAGCCGTATGTAGGCTAGTCAATCTATGGTCTATTGGGATAATATACATAGTAAGGTATAAACCAGTATTCGAACTAGAAGTGACATTGTCATGCCTTTTCAAAGTGGAAAGTTCTTTATTTTATTCCTTCAAATCACAAATTTCCACGAAAAACTTTCATCGTGTTGTTTATGTAACTGCCTAGTACACCACTACAGAAAGCCCGTTGGAATGGGAGACTTGCATAAGATCTTTAGTAATTATCACTGTGTACCTATCATACCTCTCGATACGGCTGGACCGTTGTTGCTTTATTGGGAAATACATTCATTGCCCACACAAAAATGCACTACAATTGGCATTAGAATTGGGGCCGGTAGGCTAAGCAAGTGATCCCACTCGGTTGTCGATGTGGAACACTACAGTGGCCCAACTTTGTACCAGATGGGCACACTAAATTAATGATTGATCGTCTACGGAGGCGTTCATTTTGGTAAAGATTGAAGTGTTCACTTAGTTGTAGGCGTTGATGTAAACGAAGGACCCTGGTGGGCAACGACGGATATAAGGAAATTTGTTTGGGCTCAAACTCAACTTGTGACCAAGACGTCTCAAATAGTATCAGGGGATGTCGTGCAAATATATATATATATATATATATATATATATATATATATATATATATATATACATATATATATATATATATATATATATATATATATATATATATATATATATATATATATATATATATATATATATATATATATATATATATATATATATATATATACATATATAAGTTGAAACCAAGTGAACAGCAAAAACTACTTCGCCAAGCTTTCAAACTCTACACGAGTCCTTTTTCAAGGCTATACAGGAAGCAAATAATAACAGAAAGATCCAAAATAAGAGAGGGGAGCATAGCAAAAGGGGACAATCCCTAATTAAGGGGGATATTAAGGTCTAGAGGGCGGTCAGTCTGGAGGGTCTTGATCCAAAAACGCTCTTTAAGTTGGCGTCGAAATTTGGACTGTTTGCCCAATTCCTCAATAACAACGAGCCCGAGGTCCATAACTGAATGGCCTTCAGAAGAAAAGTGGACTGCAACAGGCTTGTCGCTATGCCTTCGAAAGTGTTCAATAGTGGAGCGGTGGTTATTCATCCTCTGCCTTACGTCATTCCCAGTTTCACCAACATATTGCAAACCACATCTTTTACACTGAATTAAGTAAATAGCATTAACCGACCTACAACTGGGGAGCTGACGAATTTCAAACGATTATCCCGTAACATGGCTAGTGAAGGAGGAAGTTATCTCTATATGGCGGCATGTTCGGCATGTACTGTTACTACATTTCACACACCCCCTCGTAGATTGAACATTTTGAGTAGGAGCACTGTGGTCCCGAGGAAGTACAGCCCTGACTAAAATATCCTTAAGGTTAGGTGGGCGTTTGAAGGATAAAACTGGGGGATTTGGGAAGATTTTCGCCAAACGATTATGAGATTCAATGATGGACCAATGCTTAAGAATAATTTTTTGCAGAGGAGGAAGGTTAGGGTGGTAAACGGTAACCAGGGGAACCCGACTGGGTTTTTCCTTACTTGAATATTTTAGAGCATCTCGTCTAGGCACCCTTGCTGCCTGTTTAATACTCCGTTCTACCGCAGTCGGATCATAACCCCTTTTGACGAAGTGGTCCGCCAGTTGACTGCTCCTAAATCTAAAGGACTCATCATTCGAACAAATTCTGCGGAGTCGTAGAGCCTGGCTGTAAGGGATATTCCTAGTACAATGCCTAGGGTGACAACTTGAAGGGTGCAAATACAAATGAGAATCGGTAGGTTTAGTAAACAAATCAGTAACGATGTTTTGCTGGTCAGTAATTATACCTTTAACGTCCAGAAAATTAATTTCCTTACGGGATACTTCACTGGTGAATTTAATATGTGAATGCAAATTATTAGCATGGTCGAAAAATTTGTCTAGGTCCTCATGAGAATGTGTCCAAATCATAAAAATATCATCGATATAGCGGTACCAGACTAAAGGACGACACTCCGCACCCCTTAAAAGCTCTTTTTCCAGCCATCCCATGAAGATAATAGCGTATGGTGGGGCAAATTTAGCACCGATAGCCGTACCGGAGACTTGTAAAAAATACTCATCATTAAACGAGAATACGTTGGAAGTAAGCGTGAGCTCAAGCATTTTGATGAGAGTTTCTGCAGAGGGAGACACAGAAGAGCGTTCCGCAAGGGCTTCCGTACATGCTCGAATACCTTCTTCATGGGGAATTGAAGTGTAGAGAGCCTTGACGTCCAGAGTCACAAGAAAGCTCTGAGGAGGGATATCCCCAATGGAGGCTAGTTTGTTCAAGAAATCTGTTGTGTCTTTAATATACGAGGGCAATGCCTGAGCAAATGGTTGCAAGAAATAGTCCAAATAAATGGACATGTTCTCAGTAGGGTGATTACAACAGGAAACTACCGGGCGTCCGGGATTGCCTTCTTTGTGTATTTTCGGTAATATATAAAACCGTCCCGGGCGGGAATCTTTAGGGGTGAGAAAATCACGAACTTTACTATCGATTTCATTTCTGTTAAAAAGATCATTGACAAAATCCTTAATCTTTTCAATTACCGCAGGAGTAGGATCGCTATCTAGTTTCCGATAGAAAACAGGGTCCGCTAATTGGCGGTTACATTCCGCAATATAAGCGCATTTGTCCATTATTACAGTAGCAGAACCCTTGTCAGCTGGTTTTATAACGATGTCATCCCTTTGTAATAGAGATTCCAAAGCTTTACGTTCCGCTAGTTTCAGGTTTGTGCGAGGGTTCTTTCGAGGCACAAAAGTATCCACCTCATTACTGACGCCTTAATGAACGATTCCAGCACTGGATCACGAGTTCCTGGTTGCCAATCGGATTTCGCAGTAAGAAAGGGCAAGGGAATACTTAACTCAGAGTCCCTGACGTCATCATCAACCGAGGCAATGTCCTTGTAGAAGTGATGACGCAATCTCAGTCTTCGATAGAAAGCATCCAGGTCTTCGAGCAAAGTAGTGTTGTCAACTCGGTCTGGCTGAGGACAAAAGGAGAGACCCTTCAACAAAACATTGACCTCGGCCGTTGAAAGTGGTGTACTTGAGAGATTAACTACACTCTTTTCAATATGTCTAGTGAACCGGCGGGTCCGCTTACGTTTACTCTGTAAAGAACACGACTGCACAAAAGCCAAGTTGTAGCCAGAATCTCCAACATTACAGTTAATACGATGTTTTTTCGAATGTCGGCGGGGTTCCAAAATTGAAGTAAGTTTCCGTTCCTCGTGACGTAAAATGGAGCAAATTTCTTGAAAGTCCATAACCTTGGTCATATCGTTTCCTTCTAGAGGTTAAATGTGCTTTAAGACAGAGATGATCCTGAAATACTCTTCGCATAGGAGAAATGCTCATTTAGACGTACGAAGCGGGGTTGGGTGTTGGCAGCTGTGGGTGGAGCACTGAAGGTGGGGAAAGCATTTTTGTATGGCATTTAAGAAAGCAAAAGAGAGAAATTTCGTTCTGCCAAGATCCTTCACCCGCAAAACGACTCAGCCCCTAAAATACGCCATATGCACATACTCTCAGAGGAAAGCAGTGGAATTTTCGGTGGTACACACCCAGGCTATATTCTGTAGGACAACTTTGAATTTTTGCGTCAATGACGGTGTTACCATTTTCCATGACTGAATTTTCCCATTACTTGAGGAATTGCAGAAATGATGTTCATATTTAAAAGGTGGGGTACATGCACCTTTGAACACTTGGTGAATGCCTTTCCCTGTCATCTGGAGAGTTTTTCAAGTCAAACTTTTCTTATAAGCTAACTGATGGCGATACTTCGCTAAGATAGTCTTCCTCCCGTGAGCCCATGAACGTTTTTCCGTTGAAATCGCTCCTGCATGGCAACGTCACCGTCTTTGGAAAATACGTTGTCGGAAATTGAAACACATTTGTCGGGAGGAAGGTCCAGCATCCCCCAACATTCGAACCGTGGGAACGCCCTTGGGGCATTAAAGAAAAGGAACCATTTTCGTTGAAGGCAACCCGTATATTTAGTGGTCACGTGACTTTGAGAGTGCAAATCCCGCTAGCACAGCAATGGTCGGTGCTGTATCATACGATATAAACTAAAGTTCTCAATATGTCGAAGGCAGTCGAAATGGCTTTTAAAACACGTTTGTGACCCACATGGGGGGAGAGGGTGAAATTTGCACGTTGGTACTAATGTCGCAATTATAAAAGAAATAAAGCAGTTTAGCTCATTGAAAAACGACAGACAAAGTAAGCCGTAATGCGCGCGGTTGCAGCACAAACGGTACAGCTATAGTATACAGTTATACAGTGTAGTCTCGTCATTACTACGTAACGTAATATGCTAGCCGGCACATAACAAGTCTCTAAACATCACTGAACTAATTCGTAGTAATTCTTAGTTAACCTAACAGGGTATAACTCAGAATACGGTTTCTTCCAGCCCTTGCCTTTTTTGAAACACGTTCCTTCCTCTTATGGAAGTTATGGTATGCATTCCTCTGCGAGGAAGGCTGGCTACAAGTATATGATACGGTAACATGGCATATTCCGGTGCCCAGTGATCTCACAGGCTCGTCGCAGTGTCTCGTATTTTAGAATCTGCCCAACACAGCTGGGCAAAAGAACTTGAATGACCTCTTTGGGTGCAAGGGAAGGGGACTAATTACTTTTTGGTACTTCAGTTTACTCAAACACCAGTCTTTTAATTCGTACTTTTTACTTTTCTGTTTGCTGTTAATACAGTGTTTACACGAGATTCGATCGCGTGCATCATCAACGTCATGTGACGCATTTTTCTGTGTGCGTTTAGGTACACGTTTCCCAACCAGGGAAGTATATATTAACCATGGTAAAATGTAATATTCTGTTGGTGTGGGTTTATTGCATCAAAGCACGGAATCTTATGACGAGATGGGGAACTTAAATATTTTACCAAAAGGGGGAAACGATAGCATGACAAGGATGCTAGTCTTCAAATCTATAGAACGAAGAGGGCATGTGCATCTCCCCACTGATAATTCTTGGCTTTTTCAAGGAGCCTAGATGTAAAATGGTGCAAGTTTTTCGACTTTGACAAGAAGAGTGTTAAAAGTTGAATCGAGGTGGTTCATGAGGATAAACTTTATATGCATTCTTATGCCATTTACGCCACGTTTGAAGTAAGATTTGTTGTTATATTTGCATACTTTTAGGAGCCAACATAAAAGAACATTGATCAGCATCTATAGGCGAACGGGAGCACTTCAGTTCGCTGTTTTTCTTGGCCACAAAACGTCATTTTGCCCAAAAGACTATCTAAGCAGAGCGCCACCATTGTTGGCGCGGAGCGTAAGGAAAATTTTGAAAAATTGCGCCCCCTCAGATGGCCGAAAATTGCGTTGTCATGCTTGGAAAGAGAATCTAAAAAATCTTTACGTTTAGCTTTTGTTTGCAATAACAAAAAAAAAAAAAAAAAAAAAAAAAAAATCAGCAACATGCTAAGCGATTAGAATATTATCACCTAAAATATTCTACCACTACTATATAAATGGTCTTGATTCTTTTCGGGAAATAAACAACAGAATTGCAAATATGTTAATGCTTCCCTACTTTGACTCTTGGCTAATTTCAAGATCCGCTGAATTGATGAAATTGTCTGTGACTGTTCGAACTCCCAACTGTTAATGATTTTACACCTAACATCAATTGCATGATGAATGACATACTATTGCTCAACCCTTCGCTTCCATGTCCCCTTCACTTACGTCTATGCCGGCCGGGAGGGAGTCTAAGGGATTGCCCCTTCCTTTTGAGAATTCTTCTAAAAGTAGGTGTCCCTAGAGGCAATCGGTGCCACCACGAAGTTACAGAGTCTACTTTTCAAGAAAAATTTGGAATTTGACAAAATTTGCCTACTTTTAGAATAAAAAATGGCATCACTGAGGGGCCATGCAGAGACAACCCTTCCCTTTTGATTTTTTTTGTGGCCCTACATGCAATCCAGTGCCACATATAATATCTTTTGAAGTAAAATCTGTTTTTACTAAAGTAGGGCTACACATTTCTAGGCGCTATAAAAAGGCATCAGTGAGGTGGAGCATATAGCCCCCCCCCCCTTCGTACGCCACTGAACTAACGTGTGATAAAGAGTTATGGCATGCCAAGGTCGTTTGGAAGGTCAAGATTTCTCCAAATGTTATTCCAAGAAATGGACAGACCCGTTGCCAGGTCAGACAGGGGGTCAGACCTACAGCGACTGCCACCACCCGATCGGGGAAGTTGTCCATTTTCTTCGACAGGGAATATAATTAAGAGTTAATTATAAGATATATGAACGGGGAACAATATCACTCGGAGAGAGAAGAATTTATAGTTTTGGATGATGGCATGAAGAGAATATGCTCTAACAAAACCACAGATATTTCAAGTCTCTTTGATAAATTCTCACAATTTAAATCTTTGTTAAATTAAAGAGATCGCAAACTTTCTTCATGCACTGAAACGCCAAATTTTGAATTTATTTTTCAACAGGCTAAATCGAAAGAAAAACTATGTGATTTTCCTTCAGACAACCCTTCACTTTTGTCGGGGATTTGGCACGAGGCCCCGTTTCTCCTATCGGAGAGCGTACACACAGTCGGTTCAATTTACCCGTGCAGACAAAAGTACCATTCCCCTTCTAAAAAATAAACGCAAACTAACAGAAAATGAAACTTGCGACCATGCATAGACGGCGATCCAGGAGAAGAAGTTTCCCATTGTCTTAATTCCTTTTCACACAGCATTTTATTTTTTTGAAAATGAGGTAATACTCCTTTAATAATGAGAACTAAATTGCCACTCTTGCGTGGGGTGAGCTCATCTGCTTGTTCATACGAAATAGGAAATTCATGCATTTTTAATTCTCTTCCTTACACAAACTTCCTTTCTCAGATGCATGTAGTCAGAGGCGACTAAACGAGAGGACTTGAACAGCATTTGAACCGTATGACACTATATAAGACATTCGTGTTGCTTTGTCGTTAAACCTTATCTAACCAGCGGCGTGCTCAATAGGGGGGGGGGGGTGGGGGACGGCCCCCACCTCTGTATGTAGTCGGGGGGAAACAACCCAGTCGGGGGAATTTACACGGGAGTAATTCCTTTTGAATTGATCTCCACCTCCAAATCAGTTGGGGGAGGGGGTGGAATTACTGGCCCCCACTTCAAAAGAAAAAAAAAACCTGCGCACGCCAATGTATCTAACTAATTAGCTTCCCAGATGCATGTCCCTCACTCTTCCTGCACGCCACTTAAAACCCAGTGTCAGATGTATGAATGTGTCTAAAACAGTGTGCCTTAAAAATCAAACAAACAAAAGCAAATCAAAGGTTGATGTTTTGCGCAAACATGAGGAACTGTTTCTGTTTCTACTTTTGTGAAGGTGGACCCATTTGGATTAAACTTTTTTACACTGATGGAAGGAACGTGAATGTTCTTATAGGCCTATGAGATTTGATATCCCTGAAACTTTGAAAATTCAAGTGCCTCAGGTCTTACGGAAATTCCCAAACAAAGTGTTTACTCTGATGAATTAGCTTTACATGAAATTTGCGGCGTGTTTGAAGCGTAACTGTCATTTTCACACCAAATAAGGGGCGATGCGCAGTGTTTAACAAAAAAAAAAAAAAAAAAAAAAAAAAAACTTCCAGTGCGCATCAACCCCCAAATATATATACCTTGTAAATATTACAATGAAATGTAAAAGACTGCGATATGCTATTAAAAGCTTTTTTGAAAACTGAATGTACATCTGTCGCTCCACTAAGTAACATCCACAAGCTGGGGTCTTAGATCTGCACGTACAATGGACCTCACACTTTGGGCTAAAACAGCTGTCAAGAAAACTTATGGAAAATTAATGAAAATAACACTGTTGTAGCCGGTGTTACTTGATGATCTGGTGTCACATATAGCAAATTTCCTATTTTGTCAATTCCAGAGCTCGGCAAAGTTTACCACACTGGTTTATGAGCGAGCACCATTGTATTAGAAGTCGCAGTTAGCGGCGCGCGGAAAATTGTTCATTTTGAAAACAAACAACTTCAAATACGGGGCTTTTATTGGAAAGAATCCGTAATTTCATGAAAAAAGGGTTGGGATAACCACACTGTAGTTTGTAGTCACAAATGGCTATTTTTAAAATTTTCATTTATCAGAGTCAGGGGAGGGTTGGGAGCAATCGACCCTGCCCCCCCCCCGTAGCTACGCCACTGTTTGAAAAGGTGCATATTTTTACTCTAAAGGTGATGCCTTCTTATTTTCAGGGAAATTTTTGAAATTTTTGAAATGCGACCACGCTAGGGCCTTTTCTGTGTAATTACAAACATGCCAGGATATTTCAGGACTGAAATGGCTGCTGGAATTTTCCAAACCCTGAACAAAGTTCAAATCTTGGAGACATTGGAAGGGACGAACCGCATGCCCCTTCTTCCCGTCTTGTATGCCTATGGGCACCAGTCATAAACGGCATCATTTGCACAGCCATATAATTATTAGGAATATTTTGGCAATGCTGCAGGCAGAGGTGGCGCCAGCGGGGGGTGGGGGGGGGGGGAGGAGGGCATGGCCCCCCGTCGGGGAAGGTTGACGGTTTCGTCGGGAAGGCCTAAAATAATAAAAAAGATAATAATAATAATAAAGAAAAACCCCTACCAGGACTGAAGTTACTGGATGGGTGAATATATTTTTTTGTTTTGAAATGAAATTTTAATACATATCGGAATCGATTTTCAATCACTTCTTCTTTGCTCCGTTATACCACATTCCATGTACCCGTGTCCTATCTCCTCCCCCGTCGGAGAAGGACGGCAATTACCTTCGGGGAGGCCTAACAATGAACGAAAAGGAATTTAAGTTACTGGATGGATGATTATGAACAGTTTTTTTTTTCTTTTTGCACTATTCTATTCGTTTGTAACGGTATTTTAGGGACTATCTGAATCTATTTAAGTCAATTCTTACTAGCTCTGCCATCCTTCATCCCATCTTCAATCCGCAAGGTCATGCCCCCGTCGGGGAAGGCTGCCGCGACCTTTCCCCTGTTGTTGAGAAAACCCGATTTCGTCGGGGAGCCTTCATCTTCATGTCCACGGTAAACTGATAAAAGATGCGGGTCTGATAAACTTCAGTTACCAGGAAGTTCTTGATTTTTCGCTCTAGAAGACCATATTCTTCAAGGAAACTCACAATTCCGAATTTTCTTGACAAAAACAGACGAGAGGTTGATCATGTGCATGCAGTGCCCGTTGGTCTGCCATCTGGCCTGCCCCGACAGCCGAATTTTAGCAACGGTAATGAAAATCTACTAGCCCGTTTTCAGTTACACTTACTGACAAACAGTAGTGTGAGAATGTTTCCTCATAAGTCTGACTGAAAAAATCATTTGAAGGTACCTCGTAACGTGACATATTTTCAAATACGTTGGAACTTAAAACCATTTATAGTCTGAAATTCGGGCAGTCACGTAAAAAATTCATTTATTTAGTGAACCTCGCAATTATAGTAATTTCGTTGCATAGCCCCCTCCCCCGAAAAGAGACAAGACCATTACATTTACTTGTAGCAGTACCTTTTATCTGGTACTTTTCTGATCATTTAGCAATTTGGGCTTTTTCTATTGAAGTGAAACTTTCATTTCAAAGGAAAGCTCAAAATAGCGACTGCTTCATTTCTAGTTACAAGTCTGGAAAATTACACTCCGGATATCTGAGGGGTTGGATATTTTAACAATTTTCTGTACGCTTCTCGCCAACTGATGGTGCCACTTCGCATAGATAGTATTTTGGTCGAACAGATTACTTAACAGAAACAAGAGCTCAATGGGCACTGTGGTTCCTTGCTGGATATTATAAGAATGAACAGCCAGTCTCTGAAATAGAGCTAAGCAAAAGCTCACACTCAATGTTTGTAACATCTTCACAAGAGACATTTTATTACTTATGTTACATGATATCAAAGATCAAATTTTTGTGGCCTTACTTACATTCAACTTTTATAATGCTTGGTGATCCTTCAAAAACATTTCCTCATTTCCATATGTATTTATGCTCGTAATCAAACTTGATATTATCACCAATAAACAATACACAATGTGGTCAGAGAGAGAAAAACACCCCTTGTATTTCTCTCACAATTTATTTTTACCTGCTCTCAAATAAAACTTGCTATTACTTTAAAACAATCTACCATATGCTCTGTTTGCTACCTCTACACAGAAAACAGTGTTTATTCAGCAGTTAAGCAGAGAGCACAGCAGTATTAAAGAGACATACTGTATAATCCATGCATTGCTTCCACTGGCAGAGAGACCATTTTAATGCAGAGTGACCTGTGTTCAGTGACATCTACAGATTTCAGTTATTGCCCTCTTAAAACTTTGAATGATCCAAAATATGTGTACAACCCGAAGGAATCATTACTGAACAAACGTAAAGGCCAAATTTCTAAGGTGTTTGGGTGTATAAGCATGCAAAACCAGGTGAGATAAAAAATAAATTGAACCTATCTTTATCTAGCTTACAAGATTTTCTACATAAAATTTCCACTGGTTGACCTCCAGTGACCTTGATGACCTTTGACCTTAACCAAACACAGATCGATTTGAAATCTGTCCTTTCTACCTTTAAATACTGTGTTTAAAATGTTTTTCAGTGTTTGACCCCTGGTGACCCCAGATGACCCCTTGACCTTCACCAAACATATCCAATTTCATCCTTATACCACAACACATCCACACACCAAGTATGACATCTATCCAAGTTTCCTACCTTGAAATATCGTGTTGAGAAGGTTTTTAGTTTTTGACCTCTGGTGACCCCAAATGACCTTTGACCTCCACCAAAAACAATAGAGCACACCTTCTCCCTATGACGAATCTATGTACCAAATCTATGTACACACACACACACATACACACTCACACGCCAACCTGACTACATAGGTTCCTTTGCTACCGCAAGGAACCAAAAAAGTAATCTTGTACGTTTTTCTCTGTTTGGGGCAGAAGTATAAAATGAAAATTTTTACGCGCAAGAGAGCTAGAAAGCTGACTTCTTAAATTCTAGTTCCGAACACGTAAATGCCATTTCCTGCTGTCTGGGGGTTCTCAATTTTTCAAAATTTTCTGTGCGGTCGACTTAGATGGTCTTTCGGGGAGGATTACACTTTTCGGACAAGAAACAATTTTGCTCCCGCCCAAACTGAAGTGCTCCCGTGCGCCTATGACAATAAAATAAAATAAAATAAAATAAAATATGAAACTTTGAATATATGCGAAGCCAAACTTTTTCCTCGGGAGAATGTTCCAATATGATCTGAGGGTGTGAATCTGCATGATGATATTCAGTAACCCCAACAAAACTACAGATCACCCCCTACTTGATTTTTTCTCATGAGAAGGTAAGATTCTTCCATAAAACGCCCAAACTGTCATAAGCTTTACAATTTTTTCCCCAATATAAACATCATATTGTTTAAAGTGGAGAAATTTGCCATTTCCGATGGATACTCCATACAATAAATAACCAAAGACAACTCTGTTGACCACCCAGCATACTACCTAATTTTTCTCTTGAAAGGCATATAACTTAAAAAGCCAAATATTCTTTAAAACCTTATAAAAAAAATTCTTTCATTAAAATTCCAAAAATTTTCCAATTTAATAAGCCCTTTCTTTTCAAATCTTTAAAAAAGGGAAAGACTTTCCGGGCAAACTTGTAGTCTCGTCTCGATTTTAATAACGCGTAACCTCAAAAGAATTTCAGCTGTCGCCTATATAACGTTTTTTATTTTTGCCATATGAAGGACAGATTCTCCAATAGAGATCCCAAATTTTTCATTGTACTAACAAAAGCCAAATTCTTTCAAAAAACTCCAGATTTTAAAGTATTTGTTAAAAAGAAAGCCCAAAATTTTGGCGTGCTTCGCGCGCCTCAAATTCTACCAAGTCACGTCCCACCCGGACATAACATCACTTTGTCGGGGCCTTGAAATTCTGGCCCCCCTGTTGGGCAAATCCTGGCGCTACCCCTGGCTGCAGGACCCATGAAATTATATCACATTATTGGGACATTTCATGGTTTGCTTTCATCAATTTTTCAAAGCTGTTTTACACCTCAATTGTATAATGAATTATAAAATCGGGGTACATCGAGAGAGACTGGGGGGGATTTGATATGTTATCTCAGTATAACATTGTGGTTGATCATTGTGTACAGGATGCATGTTTCCTGTCTTGCATATTAACGCGGATATTTTTGTTTCACCTGCAGTGTGGTGAGGGTAGCACAACATACTTGCAGCATCTGTATGTATGGGTATCAACAAGCTTCCAAGTTCAAAATCTTTGATTCTTTTTTATGGTCTGCTTTGAATGATTTTGAAAAGTCAGACGTGGTAAATATCTACAATTACCCAATGAAACAAGCACGAAGCACACTTCATTTTTTTTTTCACAAACGCCAGTTACTGCCAAGATTTGCTCAATATCAGGTACAAAGATTCCTAAAAACTGAAATTTTTAAAGTCAGAATTTTCCATTGCTGTGGAATGTCTTTAGATCAAATAAGTGAGATTTCCTCCAGTGAACTCTTAAGTTAAATCTTCTGAAATTTCTTCACTATAGAAATTCTATATAATATCTGAAGACTTTTTATACATTTTTTTGTAAAGGGTGCAAGCACATAATAAGAATGGATAAAATGGATAACAAACATTCAAACACTGTTTTTCGAGCAAGAGATATATATTTTGTAATCATATTTAAAAAAGTGTCATATATTTTTTTCATGTTTCTAGTAGAGACAAATCATAGATCAAACCTATTTTCCAACATAGATATGCCCACTTCCAGATGGGAAAACTATTTAAAATGGCAGTGTTATTATGACATTAGTCAATGACATCGACAGTCAGACTGAGTCTTAATCTAGGCTTAAATGAAGAAAATCTGATTTGGTGTCTTTGAACCCTACAATTATTTGCAAAAACTTTGGCTCAAGTCTGTAAATAGATAAGTTCGAAAGACAGTGACTCCACCTGACTCCATTCTTCATCTCCAGTGGCTAAGATGAGCTTTGAGCCACACCTTCAAAAGATGTCATATAAGTGGTTTTAAATAATCAATTAAGGACATTAACATACTACAATTAAAAGTAACAGTACAACATGACTCAGATATCTTTTGATGGGGGCTAGAGGTGACTTAACCTAGAGTCTGAAACCTACTGGTGTGTGTGTGTGTGTGTGGGGGGGGGTACAGTCATCTACTGGGAGAAACACCTGACTATTGTAGCTAAAGCAGTGCCAATGATGAAAGCTAGAAGTAAATAGTCTGAATACATGTACAGGTATGCTGCATCAATACAAAAATATTGTTTGCATTTGAAAATTCAACACCATTTATTACTAAATCCTAAGAACTTAAAGGAAATGTTGTCAAACATGAATACCATGCATGAAGGTTTACCTTTGTTCAAGCCTCAAAAAAAAAAGAAAGATAAGAGATGGTACATACTTGCAAAACCAAATATACAGGAGTATGTATGGATGAAAACTGACTCTCCGATTTATATTTCCACTTTTACTACTGTCTATATTAGCACTCATTGTGACTTTTGTAATGAGGAGGCAAAGGAAACTTTCCAAATCTGTCACAATCTCACATTTAATTTATGCAGTGCCAGTTTGGTATCATTTTATCAGTCGTCTTGTTTTGTAAATGGGGATTCACTCAAATACAAGGTAATTGTTAATCACCACAGACAGAAGAAACACAAGACACAAGAAACTTTCAACAGGTTATTGAACACAATTGCAGGCACTGGTCACTTACGCAACTTTCTGTTTACTATAAGAAACATTACACCAGTCTTGCTGCTGTGTGGAGTCTATAATTTTAGAGCAAAGAAAGTGACAAAATTGCTCAGTATCTCGTGTAGTGCACTGCTAAACGTGATCAGCCTTTTTTTTTGTTCTGCTAGCAACAAAGTTTCTAAATATGCAAGAATTTCTTGTTACTTAGATCAAAGAAAATTTCTAGGTGGTAGTCTCTATTGAATTTGGGTGGTAGAATTGCAAAGCATGATGGGAGAAATTTGAAAATAGTGCCATCAGTGAAAGGAGTTCCCCCAAAGAGGTTATCAACTGAACTGTCTTTTTTACATAAGTAAAGGAATAGGATTGTAACATTAAAATTTTAAAGTACTCTGAGAAGATTCTATGGCTAGCCTTCAATTATCTCAAAATTACTGTAAATGTCTCTGCCAAAAATAAGTTTACAAGAATGGCAACAAAAATTCATGATGACAACCCATGGCATAATCATCTCAAATGCCTCATAGTACAGTCAAGGAAAAACCTACGTAATACATTCATTTAACCAATTTCAGAACACTTCTTCTTTTACAGAGCAGTCCTTTATGATCAATCTTAAAATTTAGACAGTTTGTTGTAGCCTTTTTGGTTCTTTCTTTTAAGGTTTTAATGAAAATTAACTTTCTGTACATAAATTGTTTTATTATTGAATCCAGTCTTATTTTATTTCTCCTTTTTATAAAAGTTTTATATATTCTACTAGAATATACCAATTCAAATTCAACCATCACTTGAATGGAAACTAAAAGAAAATACAGCCTCACACCAAGTGACCAAGGTAGTACTAACTTGTTCATAAATGGCACATCCACAGCACAACTGAAAATTACACTTACATGCTAACTGTAGAAATCCATCTACCTTAAAAAAAAAAATTAATAAAACCCAGGGCCATGACACATGGCCAGACACGTGCGTATCATTTCTCACAGACATTCAAAGACATTTGAGTATTTTATATGTTATATCATTGCATCTAACCCATTTATTTGTTACAGAGGCCGAAAACCATGCAAATGGCAAGCAGTACTATGAAACAAAGGCAATACATGAGTTAATCTATTTTTCAGTTTAAATTACCGCTTCCAGGTAAACTTCAGCAAACTTCAGTCTCCTAACATTAATTGATCACAGGCAAGTTTCTACTTTTCGTACATGTCCAACTTCAATGTACTGGTATTTACAAAGAAAAATTTACTCTTCTTATATTTCTAATATTTTGTAATTTCATTTCATCAAAAAATCTAGTCTCTCTGACTTTTTCGTGTTTAATCCAAAATCACATTTCATAATTATCTATCATCCATTCAGTTTTAAAGGTAAAGAGCAGCCCCCCCCCCCCAAATTGAAGAAGTGTAGTAGACTGTCCTGTTTCCCAAGAGTTACTGCTTGGTTTACCTTGAATGTGCAATATTGAAGTCCTAAAATACTACAAAAGCTTCTTTGATGAGGAAGAAAAGGAAATTGTGATATTTCGCTGTTGCTTCAAAGTAAGTTTGGGGTGACTGCTCTTGACCTTTAAAGGGAAAATGTAGTCACATCAATCAGTATAGTGGTCAATGCTGTTTCATAAATAACTCTTGAGAATCATTTGACAATATTTTGGCTCCTAAGTTATGAAAATTACTAAGATAATTGCTTGGTTTACATTGAGAATTCAATAAAGAAGTAATAAAATATAATGAAAAATACTTTAAAGAGACACAAGAAGAAAATTTTGATAAGCTTTAATTCAGTTCTGATTCACTGTATTCGAAAGAAAGGATACAACTTGGAAAGTAAAAGCTGTCATCTGAAGTTCAGTTAGTATATGCCCTGGCACCCAATTTCATGAATAACACTTTTAAAAAATGACAATACATTTGTTACTGAATTTTACAATGCTTGTGTAGAGCAATTTCTTTGTTCATAATTCATCTGTGATAATTATGTTTTTAAACACTATGAAAGAAGTGAGGAAATGGGAACATTTCTTAGATATAACTTGATGCTTCAAAGTGTGGTAATATGAATACCTTTTGTCTCAACTGTTTGCAACAAAAGTGTTAATAGAGAAAATATTAACATGAAATGCTTGTAACTTCTACATCGCTTTTTCAATCCTTCACCAATCTCTTAAATCCAAAATGTATTTTGTGGAAAGGAGCAAAAAGAAAGAAAGAAATAAGAAAAAACAATCTTTGCTACAATATTCTTTTAGTACAAAAATCTTAACAATAATGAAGCTACAAAGTGGTGCATGGATAATTCCAAGCCTCAACAGCCACATTTTACTATATTCTACTTCGGCTTATAGAGGAAAATTATGCTTTCAACTTAAATTCAACATATACAAATTGAAAACAAACAACAAAATTGTCCATTCAGGATCTTAGCTTCTACATTCCCTTGCTCTGATGCATATCTGCTTTTGGCCTAGTCACCAGAGCAATTCTTCATATAACTCTAAAAAACATTCTGCTGTATATGGATTATCCATTTAGCATTGTTTTGGATAAGATATCCAGTCCATAATTTGCACAAAATTGGAGTTCCTCCAAAAGTATTAAAATTCATGAAACAAAAACAAGATGGCAGAAATAAGGCACAATTATTTAACCAGAATGCAAAAATGCATTGCGGTTTCGATGATACATAAATGTTCCGTTTCAAAGAGTGCCATCATGCGCCATTATCTTCTCATTCAAATGTTATATTAGCATGTTCAAAATATAATTTTGTCATTCCAGATGACCCTTTGACCTTCATAAAAGCCATACATAGCTAGACATACGAACAACACACAGACAAATGGACAAACAGCTATCTTGAAAGATCATATTTAAGAAGGTTCCCGGGCTTTGACCCCTGGAGACCCCAGATGATCTTTCATATCTAAAAAAATATATAAAAAAATAGAGACCATCCTCTGACCATAATGCATCCACAAACCCAAATATGAAATCTATCCCAGCTGCCTTCCTTGAGATATCGTGTTAACGAAGTTTTCAGACTTTGACTCCCAGTGACCCCAGCTGACCTTTGACCTACGCCAAAAACAATAGGAACCATCAACTGACTATAACGCATCAACACACCAAATATGAAATCTATCCAAGCTTCCTTTCTTGAGATATTGTGTTTACGAGATTTTCAGACTTTGACCCCCGGTGACCCCAGATGACCTTTGGCCCCCGCCAAAAACAATAGGAACCATCTACTGACTATAAGGCATCCACATACTAAATATGAAATCTATACAAGTTTCCTACCTTGAGATATTCTGTTAACAAGATTTTCAGACTTTGACCCCTGGTGACCCCAGATGACCTTTGACCTCCACCAAAAACAATAGGAAACATTTACTAACTATAACGCATCCACATACCAAATATGAAATCTATCTAAGTTTCCTACCTTGAGAAATCATGCTAACGAGGTTTCCATACTTTGACCCCTGGTGACCCCAGATGACCTTTGACCTCCACCAAAAACAATAGGGACCATCTTCTGACCAGAACACATTCACATACTACATATGAAATCTAATGAAGATTTCTACCTCAAGATAACGTGTTAACGAGATTTTCAGACGTTGACCCCTGGTGACCGCAGATGACCTTTGACCTACCCCAAAAATAATAGGGACCATCTGCTGACTATAACACATTCACATACCAAATATTAAATCTATCCAAGCTTTCTATCTTCAGATATTGTGTTAACAAGGTTTTCAGACTTTGACCCCTGGTGACCCCAGATGACCTTTGACCCCCACCAAAAACGATAGGGTTCTTCCTCTCAATATGGCGCATCTATGTACCAAGTTTGAAAACTGTCAGACATTCCTATCTTGAGATATCGTGTTAACAAGCAAAGTGTCACAAACACACACATACACACACACACACAAGCACACACACACACATACATACATACATACATACACACGCACGCCATCATGATTGCATAGGTTTCTCTTATCATCGAAACCAAAAATGGTATCCTAATCAAGGGTGTACTTCATATGTTATCTCCCTGGTCAGTGAACCTTCTATGATCTACGCACAGCAGTTCAAGTAAACCCCAGAGAGGGACAGGCCATTGAAATGGGCATAGACACAATGTGAAATCTGGAAAGGAAAACAAGTTAATTCCTATAACACATCCATTTCCCTAAGTATGGGGTATTTGTCTAAGGGGGCTGGGGGAAGCAGATGGAGGTTAAAAGAGGCTAGTCTTTAGAGGGCACTCTTTACAGACTAAGTTGCTGCTTAGATGTCACAAATATCTGAAAAACTAAAAGCAAATGTCAAACCAGTAGTGAGAAGAGTGTTGCCACACGTGCAAACAATATTTACATCAGCTACAATTAAATTTTACCATCAATGTTAACCCTTTACCGTTGTGCTTCGATCGGGGCATATCTGCGCCCCTCGGGAGTGGGCGGAAAAGCAGACGCAGCCCGCCCCGCATCGGCTTCTGTAGGCCGTTGACCCCGTGACCTTAAACTATTGTCTCTCTCGTTGCTGTGGCCGAATTTTCGGGTAGCTACCCGCAGTTTCGAGCTCCACGTGAAACAGTCAAGATGGGTGACAGCCGAGCTCTCCGCATGGGTCCAAAAGGACCCAAACAACGGTAAAGGGTTAAGGTTTAGTTCTACAAACAGAAACTTAAAATTTTGTAAGTATTTCATGGATATCAGGAATGTAAGGGGTTGGATGTGCTCCATCATTTAACTTGTAGTAACATAGTACCAAGCATAGCATCTGGTAAAGTACATGGAGGAGGAGGTCTAGTCTGGTGTATGCAAGTCTTCCTTACTACCTTCAGGCTGAGGATTAACCAGCTGCTTGCAGTCTTTTGTGGCAATTAAGTCCTTCTCTAAAGTAATGAAGTCTTCATTTTTCACACCATGTTTATGTTTGGCTTTCTCCAAGTCAGATTTTGGTTGATCTATCCCCTGTGAAAGAAACGTTGAATTTCTTATGTCAGACATTTCCTGGAGAATTCCCCTACAATCATAACAGGGTTCCCAGCATTACAGGAAAATAAAATTCCATATTTCCATGATTTTTCCATGATGAAATTTCGAAATTCCAGGATGAAAACATTTACTTATTAACCAGTCCAAACAAAAAACAGTAATTACACAACTGAACTAGATTAACTGAATGCTATACTTTTTACACCAGTTTACAGGAGTGTCTACACTTTGTTTAATGTGAATTTGAAAAGGCACAAAATGGCCTCCTTTTCAACCCCTTACAGCCATCCATCTCTCACCTTAGAGAAGTATCACAAATCCAACCAGGCAGAAATCCCAATGCTTCAGTGCATGACATCACTAGGGATGTATGTCAGGCTTTTGTGAACATTCATGTATGCCCGTGTGAACTTTACATTAAAATTTTTTTGGTTGTTAATTCATGCTGAACCTTAAAGGGTAATACTGCATTTTATAAAGCTCAAACATAGGATTAAAAGAAAATAGCTCTAGTCATTACCAAATCATTTGGTCTCAACAATAAACCCCCAAAATAACTTCATCTCCTCAAAATTTTATGCACAAGACGTGTTATGGAAGCTGCACCTTTTGAAATGTTGAAAGTTTGGGTGAGCAAGTTATTCTTCAGCAACAAGCAAATGAATTTCTTCCTGAAGGCAACTTATTTTGTGAAAAGAAAGCTACCATACTGCCTTATTTTTAATTATTTACAAATCTTAGCCAAGAAATTTTGGGGCTCATTGAGTTGATATGGGTAACTAATAATGAGAGTGTTAAAGGATACTCCAACATGACAATGCTTATAATTAGTATAGTTAGTCAAGTTTCACATCCAATAGTTACAAAAGAAGTTTAAATTTTGAATTTTGTGGTATCCTGACTTGTAATGGTTTTGTACATAATTTGAAAAAGTGTCTAGTCACGAATATTTGAAAACCGAATTGAACTGTCAAGTGCTTACTCATAAAACAATTATTTGTATGTAGGATATGGGGATTGTCTTAGTTTGACTATTTGTCATTGGTTTGTGAAGAAAACTTAACAGGTTTGGAAAAATTTGGTAAATTTCATGAAGCAACTCAATGAGCTGCTTTTAAAGGATTAAATTTCCTTGTAAAACAAACCCAATATTTTCCTTACAGTAATGCAGTGCTATATTGCTCCCATATATATACCAGTTGATACATCTGCAAATGGGAACATTCTGCTGGGAATGTCCCACACCATTCAAAGTCATGCCATTTTAGTAACTAACAGTCAACATGGTCAAAATCTGATAAGCTTGACAATGGTTCTGAGATTACAAGAACTCCTTTTATTCATAGTCTATTTATCAACTTGGTTCATTATGCTACACATTCTGCAGGAAGACAGATAATTTGTTAACCATATCTTGTGGTGTCCTGATGTCAATCTCCATCTTAAACAGAACTTATATCAAAAATACAGGCTATAACACAATTTGCAAGACAATCATTTTGGGGCTATTTTTGGAATCTTTATTTGGGGTATGCTTAGTAGTTTTCTTTTTACACAATAATGTCAGCTTAGGCAACATCATGATGTAATAGGAGAAACAGATCTGGAGGCAAGCTTAGGGCCCTACTCCCTTTTGGCTTTTTAGTGCTGAGATGCTTTTGTTCATGTATCACAACCACCTAAGCACACTAGAAAGCCATCCAGCACAACAACTTCCCGATACCCCAAAAACCCGGATTTTGAAGACTTTTTCTGGGTATTTCTTCATTGTCAATTTTGCACTGGGCCCTGAAATTGAAGATAGGGTGCCTGCATGAAGCTTCTTCTCCATGAAGATATTGTGTGAAAATATAAGAAAGATTTGTGCTGTTATCTCAGTGTAGTGAGTCAATGAGAAGAGCGGTTAGTAGGACATGACAGAATTATTTACACTTCACCTAGTCAACTGTGAAAGTGCTACCTGGAGTGCATCTGGCTAGATTTTGTCATGATAGCCAATCAATTCTTCAGGAGAAACAGATCTGGAGGCAAGCTTAGGGCCCTTCTCCCTTTTGGCTTTTTAGTGCTGATCAAATTGGCTAATCAAATTCCATGATTTTTCCAGGATTTGAAGCATTTTCCCTCAAATTCCATGACTTTTCCAGGATTTAAAGCATCTTTTTTAAATTCCATGACTTTTCCAGGTTTTCCAGGTAAAGCTGGGAACCCTGCATGAGCCAAATCTCTAGAGAACCTATCTCCTCAATAAATTAGATCTGGCATTGTAATGGCATTGTGTATCCAGAAACTACAATATGTGTTCATTAGGCTTGTTATGGCGTACTGGAATACCTAAACATTTAGTTAAAAAAGTTTGTGATTGCTTAACAAATAATTTTGATTACCATGTATGTAGAAATTACATGTTGGAAACAATGAACAATCACATGAACATTTAAAATAGATGTTCCCTCTGCTGACACATGAAACACTCTTATACCTTTCACACCAACATGCTGTATGCATGCTACATGTTTTACACTAAAATTTAAAATGACTGTTCATTTGAGCATCAAGTTAGATCGAGTTTTACTGTGATGACCCAGTTTCCAACTGATTGGCTCAAGTCTGCACAATGGCAGTAGGTTCCATTTTTAAAGTCTTTGGTATGACCCAGCCGGCACCCGAACTCTAACCTCCCGACTGCAATTCAGATGCTCTAACCACTTGACCATGCAGTCGGTCTGTAATATGAGCATCAAAAGGAATTTATGTTTGGATAACATCTCCCAAGGGGATAAATATTTTTGCGAGACGTATTTACATACAACATAACACTGTTAAGACTAACAGTAGTTCTTCATGATTTGTTATTTGCACTTGAGAAATATTGTTTTATGCTATTTGCACAATCAGCTGGAGGTCAACCTCAAGGTCATGATCGTCCAATTACCACCTTATAGTAGAGTTATCATTGTGTTTGAGATGGCATGCATAGAAAAATGTGCATGCCAGCAGTGTGTAAAGACTGCATGATCTCATGTTTGATCTAGCCATTTATGGGATGTTATTATGATATGTTTTACTATTTTGACCAATCAGGTTTATGCAATGTCTGTACAGTCTCCTGTGATGTTAGTGGTTTGGAGCTCAAAGCATTACCTTGCAGTCTAAAGGTTGGGAGTTCAAGTCCTGGCTGGGTACATACCAAAGACTTTAAAAATGAAACCTACTGCCATTGTGCTCGGTGCTCAGCATAAGCAATGGAGTAGGAAAAACATGTCAGGGAGTCACAACTGGAAAAACACCATGGCAGGCTCGACTTGAACCAATTGGTTGGAACCTGGGCCGTAACACTCCATCTAAGTAACTCAAAGCATTACTTGTGAGGAGTTTGATTAGGCACCTCAACTCGACCACACCTGCATTTGGGACTCTCTTGTAATATTTATTCCTGATATGATTAAATCATTCTGTGAAGACTAATATAATAAGTTCGAGCTTCTCTTTTCATTTATCCAGATTTCTATTATCAATATATTTATGGCTTGGATTTGAGTAAACTTTGTCAGAGGCTGCCAAATGCTACGATGCTGAGAAAATCCCTTAAATTTTCAGTTATGTTTCTGTAGTAGAAAAGAGTAGCAGATACAGTGGGCTTGCTTTAGAAGAGGTGGAGTATTCAGAAACACCAGCTATTGTTAATAATTGCAAGTACCTGTTTATTCATGTTTTACTGCAGTGATCATTTAGCCATCAATTGCTACTCAATCACAGCGCAAGTGAACATCGAGCAACCATTTGTGGGTTTTTGCTGACATGAAGGCCAAGCCACTATACAAATTTAACTACCAATTTTGCTATGACTCTAATTACTCTTTGTGTCTAATGTGCCTTGATAATCAAATCACAAGAACATACTGTAAACTTTTGCTTGATATTTCCTTAATCTTTCTGCAAGTGTCTGAAACAAAATTATATGAACATCTTAAATTACAAATGCTAAACAATAAACAAGAAAGCCAAAAGACTTAGTGATTCCATTCTGCTGAAATGCAAGTCTGAATCCACATAGTAGGTATAAAATGTATCCAAGCTTCCTACCCTTGAGACATAGTGTAAATTATGTTTAGAAATCTTGACCCTCAGAGACCTCAAATGACCTTTGACATCCACCAAAACCAATTGGGGATGTCCACTCGATGTGGAGCATCCGCACATGCCAAGCATGAGGACCCTCCAGGTTACCCTTCTTGAGATATTGTGTAAATGAAGCATTAAAACTTTGACCTCAACTGACCCAAGATCACCTTTCACCTCCACCAAAAGGAATAGGTTAATAGTTAGTTAGATGGAGTTTTACAACCCAGTTCCAACTAATTGGTTCAAGTCTAGCAGGCCACGACCTTTTTTCCAGCTGTGGCTCACTGGCCTCTTTTTTTCCTATTGCAAAAACAATAGTGTTTGTCTTCTTACCATAATGTACCTGCATACTACATGTGAAACCTGCCCAACCTTCCACCTTGAGATACAGTGCAGAGCAGGTTTTAGACTTTGACCCAAGTGATGGTGAGTGACCGCACATGACCTTTGGCCTCCACCAAAAACTACCGAGTTCTTCCTCTAACCATTTGTATCCACATACACCAAGGATGAAATCTATCCAAGATTCCTTAGTTCAGATATTATGTCAGCAAGGTTTCTAGACTTTGACACCTAGTGAACTCACATGACATATGTCCTTCACCATAAACAATAGGGATCATCTACTCAATATGGGCCAAGTACATGCTAAATATGAAGACCCTCCAAGTTACCTTTTTGAAATATTGAGTAAACAAGCACAGGGCCTCACACACATCCATAATTAACACACCTACATTCTAACACACTTGAAATCACCATCTACTCTAATAGATTCCTACCCTCTCTTGGACATAGAAGTAATAAATGGGACTAGTTATACAAAACCAGCTAGAGTGACACCTTGTTCCAATGAACAAGGTGCACCTAAAAAATTATGTGCATTAAGGCATCATGAATAACCCTTATTTACTGTGTTACTTTCTGCATGCAGCTCCATTCTCAAATAGCAGGTACATCAAATAAAGATTTACCTCACAACTTAACTGAAATGTTCTCCAATGTATTCCAATTGACTTTTTGGCTCCAAGAATTTTATGAATGTGGACTGCTTCCTCTGGATTGATGTGCTGGCATTTCATCATTTCCCTGAAAAAAAAAAAAAAATCAAATAATTGTCACTTCATCAAGCTCTAGATATCGCTTCGTTTTGTTTTGTTTATTTTCACATTCATACCACTTAAGCAAATAGCATATAGAAACAATAATTACAACAGGAAAGTGCTACAGATCTGAAAAAGCAAAGCTTATACGAGGCAGATCTTCCAGAAAAGAAAAAAAGTAAGACTACGTCTAAACAAAAAAGACAGAGGGAAGAAATTAAGAATAAAGGAGAACAAAAGAGAAAATAGGATTAAAGAGCTGAAAGCATGTTTTCAGGATACACATGAACATCAAATAGAGAGTAAAACTGACCTTAGTCTAATTATCAAGTAAGAAGGCCTTCATATGTCTGACAAATGTTTTCAAAGAGGTAATTTTCTTAATACTGGGGTTAAGTCTATTCTACAATAAAGCTCGGGATGTTCTAGCACCATATATCTTGTAAGATAGAAGATTGTCACTCCAGCATTAAAATGTTTGCTTCCAAAATAGGATATGGGTTCACCTACAGCCAAAATTTACCTCAAGTTTGCAGAATTTTTTTTTTTATTGTACTATGGACTTAGAAGTGAAAGTGGACTTCTATTTACAACATTCTAACTTGTTATCAATACACAGTATGATTTGTTGCATCAGCAATGGGAAGATATGAATTATTGGGGTGGGAGGGGTAAATCTTACTACTAGCAGTACTTACTTTTAGTAGTTTAATATCAAATGTGAAACATTTACACTCTCCATAAATTTGAGGACCATTCTGGTATTAGCTAGATTGGTTGCCACAATATTCACGATCATTCAAACATCATTTGCAGAAGTGAAGTAAGATAACTAATTTCTGCAGATTAACAACTATTTTCTATAGATATTCATTTTCTGAGTATTTTCCTTTTTTGAGTAAAAACAAATGTGGATGACATTAAGAAAATTTTGGTCTGGGAATTCTACGGAAGGTGCCCAACAAACATGATGAATTGTTCATATTTTAAATTTCCACTTGAGTTCCTCCTTGTCCAATTACACAATTTGATGATAGACACACATCCAATCCAGTTGCAGGAAACACTAGCCACAGCATGAGAGTTTTGTTTGTAATCATCTAGTTCACAGTGTAAATGTTTGTAACCTAAGGAGAATAAATCTGTAATTTAGTGATATTATTACACCACTGACAGTTCTTAAATATTCCTCACTGGACAACAGAGAATTGAGGTTTGGAAAATAACATTTTAAATATTAAGGACTGATAAGCTTGCATGAAAATCACAAAGTGGAAAATATATAGGCACTGATCTATAGCAGGCTTCCTCAAATAGCAGTAGGCGTGCCACAAGTGGCGTGGGACGTGAAGTGGCGCAAAAAATTACTGGAAGAATATTGAAAAATTTAACTTTTAATAACTTTTTTGACAAGAATTGTTCTTTCTCAAAACTAGGTACTGTAAATAAATCTAATACTTCCCACAGACTGACGTCACATATCGACAAGGATATAACAAGATCCTATTTGTTCTCACAAGAAAGTAAACTCACCGTCACTGTTTACGTTCGTTAGAGTCATTGCTTTGTTGATTCACCAAATTGTAAAGTTTGTGAAAAATTTTGTTTGGGGAAAATTTAACAAACTATGCACCATTTTGCATGTAAGCCCCTTCTGAGGCACAAAAATTTTCAAAAGGGGGAGGGGGACACCGCTCCCTTTATACCTCCCCCAGGATGGTGATCAGTGGCACATTATGTCAGTAACATTTAGAAATGAGGTGCTCCTGAAAACTTAATTGAGGAAGCCTGATCTATAGTATCAAAATGATTTTGCTCATAATTTATAGTTTGTTTCCTTTGGGGTCTACTAACTTACCTTGGTTCATATGCTCCAATTGGAAGTGCTGCAACAGTGATTTGGTGAAACTCCTCTTTTATAGCTTGAAAAAGTTCCTCTTCATAACCTGTGTCACCAGCAAAAAAAACTTTGGCAGATTTACTTTCTATGATCCAGGAACCCCATAGGGATGTGTACCAGTCGGTTGGATTACGACCACTCCAGTGTTTAGCAGGTGTAAAATGAAATGTTATATCTTCATCATACTGTAGACGGCCCCACCAATTGGCTTCCTGAACATTCCCACATCCTAAATAAGTTAAATCTGATGTCAAATTCTCTGGCACAAACCACTTTATGTCAGAAAAAGCTTTATTTAAATCCTGGACACTTTTTTTGTCAAAATGGTCGTAATGGTTATGACTTATGAGGACAGCATGAATCCGAAAGTCTTCCCCCAAGTTCTTCAGCATTTGAATTGTGACAGCTGGTTTCCTATACCTGCTGTATCCAATTCTATTTTGAGGTCCTGCTTTGTGGCTGAATATAGGATCTGTAAGGATATTCTTGCCTTCCATTTGTATGAGAAGAGATGCATGACCAATCCAGAGAATTCTGATTTGATCCTTTGGTGCTTGTTTTAGATTCTGTAGTTGATCATGACTTAATACTTCTGAGAACTCTCTTGTCTCTTGCACCGCATCTGAGTTGTTCTGATAACATGGTTCTTCTGGGACTGTACCATTTCGATTTTGGTCTCTGTTTTCTGTCATGTTTACTGACTAAATGTTTGAAACAGAAAGAAACATCAAAATGATGACATTTGAGTGCCCATACAGTTCTGCTTCCTTTTGACTGCAAAATTATGCTGCTATTAATTATGACAGAGATCATTCCTAAAGCAGAGTCTAGCTTTGATACTCCTTGCCACGCAACTATTTTAATGGGGAAAATGCAGTCACCTCGATTCAGGTCAGCATAGTAGTTTGCTGTTTCATGATTGGCTTTGGAGAGTCATCTGACAATATTTTCCTAATTCAAAAAAAATTAGGCAAGAAACTCCTTGGTTTACTTTGAATATGCAATGTTTAAATCCAGGAAAAACATGAAAAACAAAACAAGAAGGAATCTAAGGAATCTGATTGTTGTTCAAAGCAAGTTTGGGGGTCTGCTTCTAAAAGGTTATGTGAATTAGGTATTCACGAAATCATAGATTATGTTAGCAATATGGGCATACATGGAAATGTCCTTTGCAGAGTTACAGCATGAGATTCAAATTGGTTTTCTCTTTTCAGATATCTATATGACACTATATGACACATTTGTTTTGGTGTGAGTTAAAGTTCATGTAACTAACTCAATGAACTAATTAGCTAACCAACTCTCTTCAAACATCACTCCAGGAAGTAGTGCTGTGTTCAAAATTTGCATTTTTCACAAAAACTGAAAACACACATTTTCTGTGTGTGTAACAAAATTGCCATCCCACATACCAAAATTGTAAGGTTACAGCCTGCAAAACCAAAGGTCAACATAGACCAAATGTCAGAAGGTTGGCAAATGTCTTAGGTTCACAAGACCAAAGGTTCCCAGACCAAAAGGAAAATATGGTCCGCAAGACAAACAGCCATTAAAAACCTGCTGACCTGTATTCATTTTTGGTCTGACCAGAGACCCCTATTTTCATTTTTAGTCTCCAAGACCCTTTCTCACTGTCAGCCTTGCAATCCTATTCACCCTTTTCTAGGACGATTACATCTCGATAACATTAAAGTTGGGATTACTTCATATCTTACAATTATGATTACGATAACAGCTAAAATTGAAAGTAGTTGGTTGCGATTGAAAATACATTGCCATGTAGGCATGGTTGCAATCATAATGACATTTTGCTTCTTACATTTTCTTTTACTCATATAAGTTTACCTAGATACAGAATAATGGAACTACTCTAGGTAAAAAGACAACCCCAGAGGTAACATGCTACATTTTTGTGCAAATAGCACAAGTTAGAGATTAATTACTTAAAGGGGTAATACTATTAAACACATACAACAAATGTAAACCATAATAATCATTCCATAGACAAGTCTAATGGTGCAATGCTCATGGTACTTGTTATCAATGAAGCTATTACTGAAGTTTAATTTAATTTAGATGTTGCATTTTGTCAGAATGATGGTATTTGTTTCTTGGAGTGTTTAATATTAAGTCAGCAAGTTGTGTAACAAGGATGTGTTAAGGTTGAGTGGAGGAGGGGGCAGGAAACGAAGTAAACATGCTGTATTGTGCAAGTAAAAACAAATCCCTGCAGAGTACCAGCAACAAAACCAAGTCCTTCCAAAGTAAAAATCATCAAACTCTTGTGCCTCTCACTCATTTTAGGCTGGAACATAGAAGAGAGCAGGACAGCTAAATTAAGTGATTCCAACAGAAGGACCAAGCCCTGAAGATATAATTTAGCAACTTTTACTTTTTTTAAAAATTTAACTTCATTGTAATCATCAATGAATCCATGATTCTGATTACTTTGCCATTGTAATCAATTAGAATTACAATTACTTTGCAATTTTCACGAGTAAAGTAATCAATTGCAATAACAACGTGATAGATTGCAATTGATCATTATTACCACAAGCCACAGTTTTGGCACTATTTTACCTGTACCTACTGTAACTTTTATATCATGATCTTAAAAACACACTTATGCCTATGGAACTGATGCTGACCTTACAGGACATGTGATATCCATCAAACAAGTAAATGATTATCAATTCAATATTGGGTGCCCTAATTTTGGGCATAAGAGTCGTATTTGAATGTATGTTCCCTTTGAGATAAACCTGTGGGAATTAAACTAATTATGCAGTTTGACCTTTATAGTGATGTAAAATGATATCTTGACCTTTGTTTAAATTACAAGGAATCCTCTGACTAACAAGCATCCTCCACCGAAGACCTCTAACATCAATAAACGACTAAGTTTTATTCCTTTAACAATTACCACAGTATAAGACATGTATGGAAAAGGACTTGTACAGAGCATTTTTTTGTTAGTCAAAAGTCTGAGAAATATTGAAAAATATTGCAAATTACACTATGCAAGTTAAAATAATATCAAATTAGTTCATTTAAAGCAACATTTCTATTTTTTTTTAAAATAAAAATAGTCCTGGGCAGGAACATACATTTGACTGTGAATGTCTGGTGCAAATGTTCACTTCCTGTTGAAGCTGTCTATTACCCACATTAGCTAGAACCCTATACACTAAGGATTTCTCATGTGCAATGTTTTCAACATATGAGCAAGCTAAAAAGTCTTTCCTATCATTACACTAACCACTGGTACCAGCAATTCTCAACATACATTTCTAATATTCCCAATTTATACACACTCGGGTATATACATTACATAAAGAACTATATTACGGTTAGAGTTCACTAAAATGTAAAAAGAATGGCATATGATACACCAAAGCCTAACAAAGATTTTGGAAGTTAGTATCTTCAGTAGGGTAATGTAATACATATCAGATACGGTGTTGATGCTACAGTACATGAAGAAAACCTGATGAAACAAAAAATAAAGCCATACTTACAGTTGGGCCATACAAAATTATTCTCTCAACAAAGTTTTTAATATTTCTTACTTTAAACAATTTACCAAAAGGTACCTTTCTATTTAGATCCTACCACTCATTTGAAACTTGCCAACATTCACCAGGCCAAATCCTTTCCCTGCAATATTTGCAAGCTAACGAGCCACAATGGAAATTACCACTGGTACTGACTCCAAAACTGCACCATCAAAAATCCCATTGTTTTAACACCATGACTAGCTGCTAAAATCCAATGGCTTAGTTCAGTTCAAGCCAGGCATGTGCTAATGCCCAAATCTGCAGCAGAAACATCTAACAACCTGTGACCTGGGCTATGTCAATGTTCCCACAGTACTTTGTTCACAAGTTCAAAGTTCCTGAATGTTGGAAACAACACTTCTGGGAACATCCAACCCCAGAAATAAAGAACTCTGAAATCACTTTCAAATCATCACAATATACAAAGTAGGGGGCATCAAACCTTGGGAAAATTGAACCCCAGGAACATCGGGTACACCCCCCTTTGGCCTGCTTGACAGATGCACTTTTCACTGTACCCAATGCATAAAGTTGTATTGGCAGCCGAACACTTTTGCCTTGAGAAGGAAGCATGGCAGCCCATTTGCTTGCATTATTTGATTGAGACTATTAGTTCAAGCAGCACTAATATTTCCATCCTTCCAGCTTTTCCACTTTTGTTCTTCTGATCATATTATAGTCATCATTGGCTTGGATCTGTAATGCCTGCACTGGCATACACAAGGGAGAGGGGAGGGGTGTTTGTCCCCCCCCCCTCACAGAAAATTTAAGTAACACAAATTTTACCTCAAAAGGTAGCATATGTGGCATCACATGTCAGGACAACCAATTTCTAAAAAAATTTTCAAAGGGAGGAGGTTCTCTCCCTAAGACTCCCTCTATGATGCCAATTTTCAACTCCTAAAAATATGTAAATTTGTCGAATTCGAACTTTGCAATAAAAGGTAGGATCTGTGTGTGGCACCTGATTCAATGTAAGGATACCTTTTTTAAAAAATTTTCAAAGGGAAGGGGACAATCTTTTACACTAGTTCCCTGGCCAGCAAAGGTGTACAAGATGGAGGGAAGGAGCTGAGGTCAGGTGCTGTGAGCAGAAGTTTGCTATTAATCATGCAATACAAGTCTGGAATAAAATACTTTATCACTGAGAATTTGTTCATTCATATAGACAATTTTATAGCTTCTCGAATTTAACCAAGAGTCACAAAGAGAAACATTAGCATATTTTCAATTCCATTGTACAGTTTCCCCTAAAAAAGGTTCAAGACCATTTTAGTGGTTTATTTTACAGTATGTGTTCATTTTTTGATCACTAAGCAAGTTGCTGATTTTCTTTAATATAATAAAGGAAAAATAAAAATAAAGACTGTTTAGATTCACTTTACAAGCATAAAAATGCAGAATACAGTATCTGCCATCCAAGGGGTTGTGATTTTTCAAAATTTTCTGTACACTCTGCTCCAACCGATAGAGGCACTCCGCTTGGATAGCCTTTCCAGCAAAATTAAATTTTTCTGGTCAAAGTTTTTTCAATAGCATTCTGATCACTTTGGAAACTTACTATTGTTTTATTCCAATCAACTACCACAATTCAACTTTCAAGTCTTAATGTCAAGTAGAACAACTTGCACCATTTTGCATCTATGCTCCTTGAAAAGGCCAAGAACCCCTCCCTTAGACCCCTCCCCCAGGCCAGCAATTACTCAACATTCTGAATGGCCCAGCCTCTGCTTGCCTCCAAGTACAAACTATCTAGTATTTACAAGGAAAGTAGGCCTATATTGTTACCTCACTTTTTCTGCATCCATTATTTAATGTAGTATCTTCTTCCCTTTCTTTTTTAATCTCCCTCTGATGACCTTCTTGTCCATCTTTCTTTGTTTGAGGCTTGGAATAAAAAACATTTCACCCTTAGTATAAGATTAACTAGATGCACAGCCAGGAGAAGGGAAAAGAATCTCTTTCATCATTGTGGTAAAAACTTATTGTTTTTCATGAATGAATTTAATTAAGATAGATGAGGTTTTACAGCTCAGTTTCTTACCAATTGGTTTTAAGTTGGGTGGCCTGACCTTTATTCCATTTGTAACTCATTGTCTTGTGCTTCATTGTTTATGCTCAGAAACAAGAGCAATGGCAGTAGGTTCTGTCTTTAAAACAGAACGGGAAAACACAGACAGGATTCCAGCTCTACAGGCTCCCCTGCTTGCAAGGTGGCTTAATTCATGCTCTAGTCACTTGACCATGCCATCCGTTTAAAACAAGCTTTATCTGGCACAAGCAGAGTTGTTGACAAGTCATTTTTCTTCAAGTCAAGTCACAAGTCATTCATTGCCAAGTCAAGTCACAAGTCACTTCACTTTCTTGCAAGTTAAGTCAAGTCACAAGTCAAATTTCTTCAAGTCAAGTCAATTCACATGTCATTTCTTCCCAAGTCAATCACAAATCATGTTATGCGAAATTGCATGAATTTGTAATGATGCAAGATGACTTCTACTAGCTAGTGCCATGCATGATGAATGACAGTCTTGATATGAAGCATGTACAGCAGACCAATCCCCGGCTGAAGTGTTACCAAGGATAGCAACGTGAAGCAACAGTCTACCTTTTCTAGAAAGCTATGCACTTGAGAAAAAACTCCTGTCTGTCCCATACACGATCATTGGTACAGCAAGAGTGCTTTAGGCATTCAGTTGATTGACCATAAGATTTTGCTTAGCAACTAATGGGAAGCCTTCTTCACATTTCGCTTGCAAGAGAGGCAAAAATTTTTCCTGAGGCTTATTGAGCCACAAACTTATAGGATTGTAGAAGACACATACTTCTTCGGGAAACCAAACATGGGTAAATTTGGTAAATACAAGATTGGCCTATGATGCACATGGCATGTTGCATTCTTCTGTGAATATATAATACGTGAACATGCACAGTTTATGTGCTCTATCGATACAGACCTACTACAATGTTATTTTAAGGATGCAAATCTTCAATTTATTTTGAGGGTAAATAGCAGAACATTCTAACATGAGAGTATGAAAAAAGCTTAAAAAAATGATGATTTCCAATTTCGATGAGTCATATATGTTCAAGTCAAGTCACAAGTCATTTCTCTGCGAGTCGAGTCACTAGTAACTCATTTTTCAAACTTCTCAAGTCAAGTTGCAAGTCAAGTTCCCTTCAAGTCAAAGTCAAGTCACAAGCAAAAAAAAACGGGGCTTGAGTCGACCCGAGGTTGCAAGTCATTGACCCAAGTCAACAACTCTGGGCACAAGAATAGGTCAGAAACCTCGGCAAGTGCTTGAGGCCATCTATGTGTACCCCACTGAAAGTAGCAAGGGACAAAATACAGTGTGTGAATTGATTAGCAGTAATCACTAATTAAAATCCAAATCAGCTAGTGATTACATCATAATGGTTATAAGTTTCAAAATCAGTTTTCATTTTGGATGTCTGCATGAAATTCAACGAATCACTTGCTATCACACATAATTCCCTTGAAAACTGAAATGATAATGAAGGAAATTCACTTATAAAAGAGGACAGAGAAATGATGTTTGTTTCATCAACACATCAACTGTTCTACTCATGCAGCAGCTCAGTACACACTGCATAAATGAGCATAGTTGAAACTTGCACATAGCTTGACAAAATATTGATTTTAAACTTCCACAAGGCCAAATTAACCAGAATACAAAACTGCATTGAGGTTTTGATGATACATAAACATATTCCATATCAAATAATGCCACCATGAACCATATCTTTTCAATCAAAAAATAATTTGTTATCCCAGATGACCCTTGACCTATATCAAAAAATAAAAAAATAGGGACCATCTTCTCACCATAATGTGCATCCACATACCATATGTGAAATCCATTTAAGTTTCCCACCTGGAGATGTGTTGACACTTATGGAACATTTCATTCACATTTTGAACTCCAGTGACCACAGATGACCTTTGAACTTGACAGATTTGACTGTCAGTGACCCCAGAAGACCTCCCTTTGAACTCAATGGATGGGACAGCTTGGGATGGGTGGATGGATGGATAGATAGACAGATAGACTCCAGATGACTTTGAACTTCATCACAACCATCTTCTGACCATTACACATCTACATACTAAATGGAAAATTTATCAGCTTCCTATCTTGGAATATTGCATTAATAAGATATTCAGACTTTGACCCCTCATGACCCCAGATGACCTTGGCCTCCACCAAAAACAACAAGGACCTCTCATCTGCTCATACCACATGCATCCACATACCAAATACGAAATCCATTCAAGTTTCCTATCGTGAGATACCGTGTTAAAAAGAGATTTTCAGACTTTGACCACTGATGACCCCAGATGACCTTTGACCTCCACCTAAAACAATATGGACTATCTTCTGACCACAACACATACACATACAAGATATAAAATCTATCCCAGTTTGCTATGTTGAGATATTGCGCTAACAAAATTTTCAGGCTTTTACCGATGGTCACCCCAGATGGCCTTTGACCTTTGCCAACAACAATAGGGCTCTTCCTCTCAATATGAGGAATCTATGTACCAAGTTTGAAAACTGTCAGACATTCCTATATTGAGATATCCTGTTAACAAGCAAAGTGTAACAAACACACACACACACTGTCACACATACTGTATGCCATCATGACTGCATATGTTTTTCTTACAATCCAAACCAAAAATGATTCACAACTGGTCATCCTTGGGGAGCAAATTGTAATGCAAACACCTTCGTAGCCCTGTACCTTTTCACAGAGTTCTTACACTTTCTGGGGAATCACTTTTTTGTGACTTTCCCAGGAGCAAATAAACAATTACTATGACCTTCTTTTCAATGTCTGACATAACTTTTTTCAGTCATAACAGCAAAGGTTTACAGGAGATAAAGCTAAATTGTATTAAAACATGTGAAAATTACATTTTGTTACTTATAGGTAAGAAAAAACAATCTTCATTTAATCAAATTATTAGGCAGTGAACTGAAAAGTCTCTTAGGCAGGCTTCCTCAATTACATTTTCTGAAGCACCACATTGTTAAATGTTACTAATATAATACACCACAGAACGCCGTCCTGGGGGACAGGTATAAGCGTTTCCCCCTTGATACCCCTTTTGAAAATTTTTGCATTTCAGTAGGGGTTTAGATGCAAAATGGTGCAAAGTTTGATCAATTTTCCCAGCCTAAATTTTATCTCCAAGTTTCATTCATTTCTCCATACCTGATTCCAATATTTGCTCATCATGTTCGCCATCATGTAAGGAGTAAAACTTGTCTTTTTTAAAATTCTAAAGTCCCATTCTGAAGGATTGCTGTATCTCTGTTTAACCAACCAAGGCTTCCACGTTCCAGGCTTAAATCTTTCATGTTTAGAGTTTTCTGTGGGAAAGGAAGGAAGAAAGTCACTGTCATATGATTTATTTTGGTATGCCAAAGCCTTGAATTTTACAGCCCCATGAAACCATCTGCAAAAGCAAAATATATACGTATTCTTACACTCAATTCTTCACCCACTAACACTCTAAGCTTCCAGGGACCTGGTCCCCAAGAGTCCCACTAGGGTTTTGCCCTTGCCCACCAGGGGCTCTTAGGCAGTTTCCTGGACCCAAACCTAACAGTCTCACTCTTTGCACTTTGTTCCAAACAATTTTTCTTCGCCCTTGGTCTACTCCCCACTGACTTTTGAAATACTGGTGCTGCCACTGACTGACTACTGTGACTTTCCTTTCTCAAATGTAACCCAAATGATGCTGCAGCTATCTTTTATCACTTAGAGTAATGTTTGTTCAAAGTAAAAAAACAAATGAAGTAGGCTAAAACTACCACTTTGCAACTTCCAAAAATTTGGTGCAACATTGAAAAATGTCTTCAAAATTGTCTTCCTGTCTGCACTACTGTAAAAATATTACGCTTGGGCACACTGTGATAAGTGATCACTGACCCAGTGGAACACTGCATTATAATAGCCCTCAATCAGTTCCTATTACACTACGCTGCGTATAGACTATGCTCCGAATACTGTACTTGTATTCGGAACATAGCTTGTACAGATACTAAGCACAGTACTGATTGAGAGCTGTGTAACGCGAAGCGACGCTTAGTGCTAACTACTGTTACTTCTGTTGCTTGACGTCCATAGCCGGCCTTAGCCCTTATTTTATTCCCACTCATCCACTCACAGGCTGACACGGTTATCCGATGTTGCCAGCATTAAAACTGCTGTCCGTGCATGGGAAGAGTGCGGGAAATCATTAAAGAACATAAAAACACTTCTCCAGATACTATGTACATTGCCAGTTACAACAATGGAGGCAGAGAGGTTGTTTTCTAAAGTCAAAAACACATTACCAGCAGCACGGTCCACCACAACAGAAAACCGATGGGAAAGTCTCATTATGTTACAGGTCTGTCGCAATATGCTGCCTACAACAGATGAGGTGCTACAGCGCTTTCTCAAAAAAGATCGTGAAATGAGGTTACTGCATGACACGTGACTGCGGAACAGAGAAGTCCCTATCAAGTTTTTCTTCCTGTGGTATGTATTTTTTTCTGTTTATCTCTTCTCTCAAACAATTTCATTCTTCCCTTAATGACCTCATGTCATGATGGCTGAGGAGAACAACATATAAAGTATAGACTACACCTTATTACATCTTCAGCAGTTCAGAGAGACTCCATGGCATCAAGAAAGTGACTGATGGTGCTCTCCAAGAGATTTAGATTTTTACCTTATTTTTGACTCGATGGTGTCAAAATTTACCGGTTGTATCAATAACCGCTCTAATTACCACCTCTGTTTACTACATTAACTGTACCTCTCTTGTGTGTTGGCATATCGAAATACACATTCTGATATTAACACAATGATATAGAAGAATATTTTATAATGAAGCAATTGACCATGCGCCAGAAAATGAAAATCTTGGCCTGCATTGACCGTCTAAAGTGTCAATGAAATAGTGCTAAACCATCCAAATGCAAGGGAACCCTAATTTATGATGGTACCTTGCACATACGGCTCATTATTGTGTTAAAAATAGAAAGCATACATTATTGTCTTAGTCAGATGTGATTGCGCCCCCTTTTCAAACTGCCTCCCATGAGCTAGAGGCTGGATCCGCCCTTGGTCCCCATTCATGTTGATGGCAAGTTCTGCACGCTGACACAACAAAAATGCGTATGTGCGTTGAGGGGGAGGTGGGATGGGTAATTCAAACAGGCTTGTGATCTACCTATTTGTCTATGGGACTATAGTAAGCCTAGAAGAATTTACCTTTTTTGTTTCAGCCAAAATAATAATAATAATGATTGGATTTATATAGCTCCTTACATGTATGTTCAACATCTCAAAGTGCTTCACAATCATTACCCCTGGTCATTGGTAACTTGTCAAACCCACACTATAAAAGTGCACATCCCTTGCTGTTCGTACCCAGCACAATGCCACTTCATTGTGTCCCCTGGGGGACTTCCCATAGGAGCAGCCACACCACTAAACACACTACCTTTTTTTTTTTTTTTTTGAAGAGAAACTGTATTTCCAGTCATGAGCATATTTACACTATTTACAAATTGGAAAAATGAAATCAAATAAATAAGAGAGAACATCACAGCACAGACATTTTTAACTTACTGTAATCTACAGTTTAATCACAGAAAACATTACATAAGATCGTTACTTTAAATTATTCACAGTTGCATAAAGGTTCGTTCAGTCATTTTCACCTAACAAGCAGGCGAATACCCATTGTTTTTTTTTGAAGGGAAACTGTATTTCCAGTCATGAGCATATTTACACTATTTACAAATTGGAAAAATGAAATAAAATAAATAAGAGAGAACATCACAACACAGACATTTTTAACTTAATCTACAGCTTAATCACAGAAAACATTACATAAGATCGTTACTTTTAATTATTCACAGTTGCATAAAGGTTCGTTAAGTTGTTATCACCTAATAAGCAGGTGAATACTTATCATTCGTAGGGGTGAACACACAAATGGCCGACCCAGAATAAAGCACATAAATAGTATTAGATATCCATTCCATAGTTCATTAATCATAGTTGTAAACTGAAGGAAAGCTTCCCCTTGTTCAAGAAAACAAATGAATCGCCGTTTATCCATATCCTCTTAAACTTCTCAGTATTATATCTTTCCTTATCAGCTTTAATATGGTCCTTAATTCGTTTTATAATGGTTGAGATAATAACCTCGGCTGGTTGAAGTTCCGACTGAAAGACATGTATGCATCTGCTTTTCTATATAATAAATTTTGACACGCATAAAACAAACTAGATTCGATTAAAAGCAGCCTTTGTAATATCAAACTCAGGAAATCCGTACAGAAACTGCGTAATGGTCAAGCAAAAGTGGATGCCACAAAGGAACTGAAGCACACGCTTAATCCAAGATAAAATTGGTATTACTTTCGGACACTCCCAAAATATGTGCTCGACTGATTCAATACTGTGGCAACCGGGCACTGGACAACAACCATCCCCTATCCCCCATTTCTTAATTCTACTACCTGTGTAAAGAACGTTATGAGCTGAGTTAAACGGCATTGAAAATCTCTTAACTTGTTATCTAGTGTGATATTATACGTTAATTCCCAAATTCTACGGATGAGTAAGGTTATGCCTGACACATGCCATACTGACGTCAGAAGACTGGATAAGCTGAACTAAATGTTTGGTACACGTACTGGAAGAAATAAGGGAAAAACCTAATGTAACCAACTTTTTCATAACCTGACAGGCATGACTTAAATTGAGGGTACACACATCCGAGTTAGGTCTACAATTAGACCAAACATTTGGGAAACATACACGGAGTAATTTAGCAGTAAAATACCTGGCTAGAAAAAGATGGTCAGGGGGTGGAACGTCATGGTCTAACAAGGGGAATATTGTCTTGACTAGAAGAATATCCAAACACACTACCTTACAGGTACCCATTTAAAACCTGTGTGGAGAGAAGCAATTGAGATAAAGCATCTTGCTCAAGGACACAACATAATGACCCAGGTGGGAATCGAACCAGCAATCCTTAGATCACAAGTCCAATGCCTTAACCAATAGGCCACAATGCTCTCAAAATATTGATGGGTAGTAAAAATTCCAATGGCTGTGTCTATGTAGAGAAAAATAAAAAACAAAATCATGCAATTGAAACACATCTAAGATTTAGCAGGTTGTCATAGTAACAAATGTAAACTGGTATGAAGGACTAAATAATAACGACATTGTGCCTATCGAACATTCCAGTTGTCACTAGCAAATTCTGAAGGAGTTGCAGAAAGTTCTAAGCCTGTAACCAAAGATCAATTACCATTGCGATTTTGACTTAAAAGAGGCTTGAAAAATTTCACTATTAACTACAGTATGGGTATGATGCAATTTACCAAAGCAGAATGAAAAAGTGCATTGAGGTTTTGATGATACATAAATGTTCCACCTCAAATTATGGCACCATGTACCATATCTTCTCCCTCAAATATTATACTATGATGTTCAAAAAAAAAATTTGTTATCCCAGACGACCTTTGAACCAAAACAACAAAAATAGGGACCATCTTCTCACCATAATGTACATCCAGGGAGCATATCCCAATTAGCAGGTGTATTACTGCGTCCATTTGTTCGCCCTCAGATAGAGTCCCTAAAAGGAGCACTTTTTTGATATGTTATGGAATGAGCTGGGGTTTTCTGTAAGTTTCTTCTGAAAGTATATTAAATGAAGTACCATTGGTGAAAAAATGGGCTTAATTGAAGCAATTTTGTGGAAATTATGGGCCTTAGAAGCTGGCGGAGGCATACCTAGATTTTAGTGAAAAACAAGGCTTGGAAAAGGTGGTTTGAACTTTGAGGTGAAATAGCAAAAAATCTTCACGGTCATGATATGGTAAATTGAAAGTGCCATGAATGGCCAACTTGTCAGCTTTCATATGAGGGGTAGCTTGACCCTGGCGAAAACTTCGACAAGCTTTTAGAGGCCCGTTTACTTTTTGAATTTAGTGTGTAAGTCAATGGAGGAATTAATGGGGATATGCTCCCTTAAGGGCAGGGAATGCTGAAATTTTCAAATCGGTAGGAAGTTGACCAAACTTGACTTTCTGTACATCATAGGCTATGTAAAAGCCAATTATGGGCAGACGTCATGCAATTTCTCGCTTGAGTGATTTTTAGGGCCAAATTTGCAATTTTTTGGCCAAAACGGTAAAAAAACAAAAAAACGGAGCAATATAGGCATTTTAACACAAAACCGTGTATTATATTATTCCAAAGTCAAACCCTCTGGATGAACACAGTACAAGGGTGTTATACTAGGGCTACCGTACAGCTCTGTGAAGTAGTCCCGGCCCGGGAGATTGTAAATTGGCTCCGTCACATACACATCAATCTTTTTACGTTGTTGTGAAGAATAATGCAATCCGTGTGAGATCCCCTCATTACTTGATGTTTGAAAGTCTAGTGATTCGGTGAGTGCATGTCAAGTATAAAATAGAGTTTAAGCATATGGCTAGGTGATTTATTTAGCTGTTAGAGCTGATTTAGTCTCCTAAGAGCCTCACATGACAACAAAGTTAGGCCTAGTCACATACTCTCCTAGTTTACGTTGCCAATACATACTATCTGTGTTTGTAAGGGTTTTGCGAAATGACCTATTTAAATGAACTTGGCCTACTAGGCTTTAAAAGGTTTCCTGATGAGGTTTTAGATGCTTAATTCATAACAAGTTAAACCCCTTACAAGCCTCCTCAGCAGCATTTGTTACCAATTACCTAACCTTTAGGCTACTGTATAAAAACCTGTCAGCATACTCTGACAGGTTTTTATCTGCAATGTTACCAGTTTATCATGAGTCAGCTGAGAAGCTGTCATGCCCAGGATACTCAACTTTTTTGCCATATTGGTTCATGTCAGTTTAGGCTATGCCATGCTAAGTATTTATTTCCTTAAATTTTTCTTCCAGTTGCATTTTCAACAATGACATCTGTACTCAGTTGGACTGCGACAAACAGTGTTTTACCTCTTGCATTTTTAGGGGATTGTTGTACATACTGACAGTCACATTCCATAGAAGAAGGAGGCTCGCCTGGAAGGCTATGCAGTGAAAGAGCATCAATTAGCAGTAGCCCTTTTTCTGCATAACAATTGTATTACTCTTTTTCACTTGTAATTTCAGGAACAACCTTATGTGCTGACTGCTACAGAGTTCTCACAGGACGTAGCAAGGAGGGAAATCTGAGTAATCTGTGTGCTTAGCTGGTACTTATGAAAGTTGGTTGCAAGCCTAGCCTTACTGCAAACAGACATTACATGGATCCCTTTCAGGTTTGTTAATCTCTCTTTATAATTCTATGTAGTGTCCCAAAGATTCACTTTGAAACTGCACAGAGGATGTATAAGTACCATTTGTGTGAAGAGAAATCTGGAGACAAAGTGGACCCTTTTGAAGTTGGTTTGAGGTCTGGTTCTATCTTTTGAAGTTTTCTCATGCACATTTTTGAGACTTAAAATAGATCCTGTCAGCCAAAAAGACATGCCTGTAGGGCCAAGGATTACCCATTCTGCAATTCAAGAAGGTGTCATGGTGATAGAAAGAAGAAATCTGCAAATAGATTAACCTTGCAGAGTGTTGTGACTCAGTCCTGCACTAAACCCTTTTTCAGTGTACAAAGTCCATGCACAGGCATAAAATGGGGAAAAGCAGAGAAATATGTCACAAAGATGCCATAAATCCTTCAAAATGTGAGTCAAATCCTACTTTGAGTTGCACAAGTCCTTTATAGGCTTTAAATTTCATTTTGTGAAAATTTTTAAAAAATTGAAAAAATTCACCTCTCTCTTAAGGGAGCATATCCCAATTAGCAGGTGTATTACTGCGTCCATTTGTTCGCCCTCAGATAGAGTCCCTAAAAGGAGCACTTTTTTGATATGTTATGGAATGAGCTGGGGTTTTCTGTAAGTTTCTTCTGAAAGTATATTAAATGAAGTACCATTGGTGAAAAAATGGGCTTAATTGAAGCAATTTTGTGGAAATTATGGGCCTTAGAAGCTGGCGGAGGCATACCTAGATTTTAGTGAAAAACAAGGCTTGGAAAAGGTGGTTTGAACTTTGAGGTGAAATAGCAAAAAATCTTCACGGTCATGATATGGTAAATTGAAAGTGCCATGAATGGCCAACTTGTCAGCTTTCATATGAGGGGTAGCTTGACCCTGGCGAAAACTTCGACAAGCTTTTAGAGGCCCGTTTACTTTTTGAATTTAGTGTGTAAGTCAATGGAGGAATTAATGGGGATATGCTCCCTCCACATACCACATACATGTAACCACACCATAATGTACATCCACATAACACTTCCACAAGTCCCTGCCTATTGACCTCAGTCATTTCTTTCAAACAAATAGCCACTTTCATTGTTATTCTACTAGGATGAAAGATAGTTTATCCCAACCACTCACCAGAACTCAACTTGCCCATTCCCAAGTAAGAAGCTCAGGAGTTTCCCTATGGAACTCCTTGAGCAATAACATTAGAAATGCTGCCAGCTTAAGTACTTTTAAAATTCAACTGAAATCTCTGTTTTTGGATAACTGTTCATAAGTTTCTTCTTTTTTTTCTTTCCTTTTTTGTATTACTATTATTATCATTTTTTGTGTTTTCTTTTTCTAAGCCTGATCCTAAGTTTTGTGTAACTTCTCTTCATATTTCTGTACTTTTAGGGGTCAGACTAGAAAAGTTTCCAAACTTACTTCTGGTCCCTCTCCCTTCTCATCCCTTCATGTACTATTAGTACTGACAACATTCTTTAATATCGTTCTGTATATGTGTTATTAAATTGTATCAATTTGATTGTACATATTTTTTGTAATTATGAGAAGGAAGAAATAAACTGAACTGAACTGAACATGTGAAATCTATTAAGTTTCCCACTTTGAGATATGCTAACACCTAACAAGGTTTTCATTCACATTCTGATCTTCAGTGACTCCAGATGGACTTTGATCTCCATAAAAGCCATGCATAGACAGATAGATAGATAGATAGATAGACAGGCAGACAGACAGCTATCTTGAAATTATTTGATTTAAAAAGGTTTTCAGACTTTGACCACTGGCTACCACAGGTGACCAGGGAACCATCTTCTGACCGTAACACATCCACATACCAAATATGAAATCTATCCAAGTTTCCAATCTTGAGATATTGCATTAATGAAATTTTCAGACTTTGACCCCTCCAGACCCCAGATGACCTTTGATTGACCTCCACCAAAAACAGCAGGGACCCATCTTCTGACCATACCACAACCACATACCAAATATGAAATCTATTCAAATTTTCTATTTTGAGATATCGCATTGAAGAGATTTTCAGACTTTGAACCCTGGTGACCCCATATGACCTTTGACCTCCACCTAAAACAATATGGACTATCTTCTGACGATAAGACATACACATACAAGATACGAAATCTATCCCAGTTTGCTATGTTGCGATACTGTGCTTCTGACCACAACATATAAATGTTGCATTGACACCGTTTTCAGACTTTGACCTCTCGTGACCCCAGATGATCTTTGGCCTTTACCAAACACAATAGGGTTCTTCCTCTCAATATGAGACATCTATACATACCAAGTTTGAAAACTGTCCGACATTCCTATCTACATTTTTCACTCAGTCCCCAGAACAGGTTGTTGTTGTGCCAGACAAGAGACAACATAATCTCACAGTTGTTCATCCACAAACCATAAGCATTACACAAGCATTTTATTTTGGGGTAGTGGCAGAAGATTGTTGGCTCAAAAATGTATTTCTGCCGGAAAGACTGTCTAAGTGAAGCTCCACATTGGTTGGCCCAAAGCATGCAAAAAATTTAAAAAATTAAAAATTTTCCAGACTTACAAAGAGGATCTTAGCCAGTGTTTCCCAACCTTTCTTAGTACAGCACCCACTTAAGTCAATTGGTATTGTTCAAATGACCCGTACCACTCATCAAACAAACTAATGTTGCCGAGACCTAGCCTAGGCCCAGCCTACCTAGCCTAGGGGCCTAGGCCTAATTCTTCCTACCAAAAGTACTTGAGTAAATAAAATCCAAAATACAAGTATTTTTCAAAGGCCAAAATCATATGTGCTGGAATCATACAACATGGTATGACAGCTTACCCAAGTTAGGCCAGCCTAGGTATCAATTCACTTGGCCAAATGATGGTGAAGATTTCTTAAACCTTAAAAGGCAAGATTGAGCTAGAAGTACTCCAACCACAGCATTCCAGCCACAACTAGGCCTATGCACAGCTCTCGGTAATGCTATGGTTGAAACACGTGTCGTCATTGCCATGAGTGGCCACAGAAACAAAAAAAAAAAACATTTTAAATTGCTGTCAAGATGCTTCAATTTCCCAGAAACGAATGTGTTCCAAAATCCTGCATGAAGCCCTAACAACAGACAAAGGATCTACATGCAGTACCAATATCCCAAAGACAAGGGCAAACAACCTAGGTTAGGTGTATTTGTTCATCTAACGTTACCAATGATTCCTCAATAAATGTTAGCAGTGTTAGTGTTAAGAATAAGAGTGACACTGCAGGCCTGGCTGTCCAGCCTCTCTCCAAATTGTTAACAAAATGTCACTTTCAGAAATCAATAATGTTTATATTCAAAATAAGTAGACCTCCCAGTTTTTATCCAAAGCAAAGTTCAAGTCTTTAAACACCCTAAAATGTTAAACCCGTTGATTTTTAAAAATGAGTCAACTGCCTAACAGGGCGGTAACGCTGCATGAAAATAAAGCAACGTCAATGTTATGATCATGACAGTACTATAGCAATAGCACAAATGCAATCCCCACCTCCGTATGAACCATTTTACTAAAATGGGCTGAATATGTCTTTTTACCTTACTCATGCGGCACGTAAAACATAGCATGCAATTAAGGGCGCCAAGTAGTACGTAAGTTAAAAGCAAAATGGGACACGTTGCAATAAGTAATGAGTAGGCCTGTAATCTAATTATAACCAGATGCTAATTTTGTCCTTTTTTATTTTACTGATTTATCAAAAAATTGCCATGTTTTGAAAATCTAATAACATTGTTATTGTATCTGATGATTTATGAACATTGTAGTGAAGTTAATTTGTGTTGAAGTGCGAAGAACAATTCCTTTCCAACAATGGTGAAGAGTTGTTTTTTTACTTAAAACGTGAATATTTAACGATAAAAGAACGGTGTAGTCTGTACACATCTCATATACGGCACTTAAAACACAGCAGTAAGTGCAGGGAACCAGTACAAGGCTATTCACTATGCCATAGAATTCAATTGTTGTGGAGAGTTCATCATCGTTGATACATTGCAGAAGACCCATTGGGCTTAGAAGCAACAGAGTTGTCCTTCTAATAAAACTGAGTATTTAACAACAAAATGTTTTCCTTATTTTCATCATTTAAAATAAAAAATATTCTTGTGTATGAATGGACAAGGTTAATCAACCCTGGACCTGTGCATTGAGTAGAGTACAGTATAATGCACTCTCGGCGGGTTAATGCTATTGCTGGATGCACTCAGGCTGCGCCCTCGTGCATTGCTTGCATTAACCCGCAGATCGTGCATTATTCTCTACCAATGCACGGTCCAGTGTTGATTAACCTTTAATTGAATAATTCCCTGAATTTTCTTCATACAGTAACCATGACAACTTGAACACAAGCATACTGCATGCAATATTAAACAAAGCTACATTATTGGCTGGTTATGTACAGTACTGTGTCCTGGCTTTTCTGGTCTGTTTTGGCAGGACCCACATACTAGGTGAACAGCTGATAACTTGACATTTGTCCTTTGTCTCCAGAAACCTATGCATATATTGAACTAAACATCAGTTTTGTCCACACTCCCCCCTCCCATCAGAAAAAAAATTGGCAAAAGAAAAGTTATAAATTTAAATACCAACATGCCTTTTTTCGGAGTGTCTTCAGAATTTTAGTTAGACCACCTGAATACAAATATCATGGTTATTGCAGGTATTGTGTGCAGTGTCTGAAGGGCATGTCATACCTCTATGTGTCACATTATCAAGAAATCAGTGGCTTCCTAAGCTTGGTGTGAGTTCACCAACTTGGTGATGTCTGGCTCAATGTTTCAAAGATGGGGTCTCAGGTCTCCCCTCCAACTGATTTGTAGTCTGTTGCGTTGCTTGGTTTGTAACTGTGCAACAGCCTTACAGTCCTAAAGTGTCTTTCGACCAAATATGAATCAGAGAAGGCTAATAATAGCTAATATAATAATAGAAAATGGTGGCTATGGTAGAAGTGAGGTAGATTGACATTTATACTGGAAAAAGATAAGGGTGTGTGATTATTGAATTATTATTTTTTAATGTTTTGACTGAAGAATTTGTCTGTCTCATTTCCTGCTAACAACCCCCTACCACCCCCTTAGCCTTTACCACCCCCTTGGCAAGTTCAAATATCCCCAGGGGGTGGTACCACCCCCACTGGGAAGCACTGATCTAAGCAGTGACTATTTTGAAGAAATTATTTTAAAACATCTAAGCACTATCGACACGAAAAAGCAACAGGTGTTGATGGAATAAGTGCATACATTCTTAAAGAGCCCATGAAATGACTTAGTAACAATGATATGGGGTCATTCTCTGACACTATCTATCAACAAAAATAGCATTTATTTAAAAAAATCCCACCCCACGAAAGAGAAATGCTCAAGTGAAATGGTATCCCTTCCAGCACAACAGCTGAAAAATGTAAAAGTGCATTGAACCAAGAATTACATCATCACAGGAACCCAACTTCACATTGTGTGTACTATAGTGTACTTGGAGTATACCCTGCTATGTAGATGTTACAGAATCTTACCATGTATAGATGGCCTAAAATGATTGATATAATCAACAAATTATCATTACGAAAACTAAACCTATGTTTGCTTCACAAAACTAGTGAAAAGGGGGGTTTCAACACCTAGGAATACCCCTGTTCAGCAGATGGAGTTTTGTGACTTCTCAGTATTCCTTGAGCCAACTTGCAGGGAAAATTGTTTGGTATACATCATACAAGTGTTTGGAAGTTCCCTGGTAAGAGCTAGTTATACACACAGAAAAATACCTTGGGCTCCTGGGGGATGTAACTGCATCCATTTGTCCTCCAGTGTGATGTTACAACGGTTATTTTTATTGGGGAGGAAGCAGTGATTCTCTCATTACACAGGCCCATATGAAATACTGTATGTACATTCTGCACAGTGGCTTAAATACTACCAAAAAGTTCTGTTTTGTTTTGGATGCATGTGCTAATGCTGCAATTTGACTTGGTTCAATGAAAAGGAACAGTGATTACAGTGGGAAAGGAGACTAGCTGATATTTTGGTTATCTAAGGAAGTATTCTGTATTTTTTTCAAAAGTCAACAGGAAGTTAAGTACTATTTCAGCTCCATGCATTTTGAAGTCTATGCTAGTACAAGATCCATTGTATGATTTCCACATTAATGTTTGTGACAAATTTACTTGGAAGGGATGACTTTCAAAGGAATCTGGGTGAGATATCAGTCTTCTTATTCAACAATCTGACTGAATGTGAGTTGAAATATTTTCTCTTTTCTGGTTGAAAGAATTGCTGTCTAGTCATACAGTAGATCGACTTGATTGCTGGAACCAAAAATTCAAACTGATAGGCCTAACATGATGGAATGGGGCAGCTTGAGTGAATAATGACAAAATTCCTCTTTAAAGACATTGGGAGTGAGAATTTCAAATTTTGATTGATATATTTTTGGCTTTATACTGGGACATTCTTCAGATATAATTCAGAAGTTATTTGGCTAGTCTCAGGCTACGAAATCTGTGAGCAAAATGTTACTTAAACATAGCATAATAATACACACACTGTAAAGTTTGGTTCCTGTGATGATGTCATTCTTGGTTCAATGCACTTTTACATTTTTTACATTTTTCAGCTGTTGTGCTGAGAGGGGTACCATTTCACTTGAGCATTTCTCTTTTGAAGGGCAGAATTTTTTAAAATAAATGCTTTTTTTGTTAATACAGTAGATATTGTCAGAGAATGACTCCAAATCGTTATCATTGAGTCATTTCATGGGCTCTTTAAACTGTGCGGAACTTCCGGTCCCTTAATTTCAGTATCAAGTTCAGTGTTTTTCCAACACGATGGAAGTTAACAACGGTCATCCCTATTTATAAAAGCGGATCAAGTCTAGACTAAAGCAACTACATTACAAGTCAATCTCTGTACTACGTACCCATTGTTTCAAATATTCTCAGAAGGACCTACACATAACCTTTCACAATTTTATAGAGAGATTTCATCATATATATAAATGGTGCAATGATAATAAAAGTGTAGTTGTAAATGCAGATCAAACAAACAGCATGTTAATATGTTCTAAACAGAGGAAACACACTCTTCCTGAAGATGACACCCTAAATGAATTATTTTGATAACAAAATACTGGAGAATACTCAGCAGGCGAAATTACTTGGGATTAGGGTAAATTCAAATTTAACATGGCAAGATCAAACCAGTTATGGGTATAAAACTGCAAGTCCTTATTTAGCATTATTTAGAAGAATTAAGCCATTCATTGATGTACCCACGGTATTACAAAGAGTTTTATTTTTTAACGGATATACTGTATTTTACCCTTTCTTAACTACTGCAATCTTGAATGGAGTTTGGGTACTCGCAGTAATGAACTCAGAATAGAAAAGCTTCTAAATGGTGTTGCTCAAATAATACTTGATGAAATAGTGAAGGCTTGACATTAGGCTAAAGGCAAAGATAGTATAAACATATGTAGATACCAAACTTAAAATGGCACTGTGACTCCTCACGGAGGCCGAATCAGAGGGGCGGAAGTGCTGATCACTGATTAGTCGTTTTGAAAGCTAACAGTTAATTGAAATCTTCTGGCAGTATAATACGTGTGATTTTAAAACATTGCAATTCTTGCAAATACCATTCTTCAATAAATTTCAGTTACATGAAACAGTTTTTGGCTTCTTCGCCAGCTTTCTACTTAAGAAAGAACATTTGAACATTAACGCACAACGACTGGTTGGAAGTTTATTGGCTTACTGAATGGTCAGTTTCTATGGTACCCTGTATCTTCACAAGTGCACATCTATGCACACGTTTACATTCTTATGTGCTCATAACACAAAATCAACTACTGCATTCTTTTCCAAGAACGCAGAAGCACGTGTCAATTACAGTACCGTGATCGTTTAACTCGCGGAAAATCGCGCAAGTGCGAAAAATTTCTCACAAAATCACACACGAAGATTTCAACGATATTTCGTACAATTCAACAAGTACAAAAGCTGAACACTTGACCACAAGAATTTGCGGTCAATGAAGCGGGCAATGGAATGTAAACTGATAAGAGTAAATGTTATAATTTTTGCAGTCGTTCTTTGAAAAAGATCGCTGGTAACAGAAATAACGTTTGTGTACACTATGGAGTATGTGGAACTTTTGTCTTTTGATGAAGTTGTTTTAAGCAAGTTTGTTTTTATTGCAGGTAGTGTTTACGTGCAAGAAATGAAGATGTTAAAGCTCTATTATTGACTAATAAATTATGGTTGTGTTAAGAGGCAATGATTTTCCGCCATCGCGGAAAAACGTGGGAAATCCGGAAATTAACATGTCCTACGGAACTTGCCGTTTTGGACAACTTTTTAAAATTTCTGTTCAAAATTCATCATTTTGTGCAAAATTTACAGTAATGGAACCTCTCGAATTAGCAAGCTGGTCCTGCCGCGCCGATCAGTCTAGCTGTATAACTTCACATACAACATTCAATATTGGAAAGCAGCGATAATTCACGAAGTATAGGCTATGCCACAGTACTCTGCAGTATCCACGGTGAAAGAAGCTGCTGCGCCCCTGGCCTATGCAGACAGCTGCCGGACCGACTCATATATATTTAATTTCGACACTTGCCTGATCTAACCGTTTGTTTCATTTCCAATTGCCCTCAAAACGGTGTGGCTTGAAGCCAAAAAGAAAACTAGGCCTACGGCCTAGCCACCTAAGTTTACAGTACAAAATGTAACGCTAGAGCTTTCAATAATTTAGGCTACGATCAAATCTAGATATGGTAGTTTTCACCTATCATAGATTGTATATAGTGCACTGCCTGTGTAAATAGAAGTAGGTACCAGGGAGTTGCAACAGACTTGCAAGTTCCTATCCCGGCTGGCTCTGTATAGCTGCACGTACGCAGTAACCAGGACAAGATGCATGCTGCATATACATGCACAATATACACCATGCCTTCACCTGGCTGCTCCGCGAGTATCGTTAAAAGAACGCTCAGAGAATGGGTGTACTTCAATTGGCAATAACATGACACCCTCCCTCAATAATTACATTAAAAGTGGGGAATCCCCAAACTTTTAAAGAAGCCGCTTCATTCATAAACGCAAGTAGTCACTCAGTGAGCACAATTCTTTGTAAACAGAAGTTCGTACGATCCACGGCATGCACGAAGCAGCTGCGTAATGATTTTCAGCTGACTGTACTTTGTTATGTTGGTCTTGGTAAACAGTGATCGGAACTTTTTTGAAACTTTTTTAGTTCGTGACTGACAAGCACTCATACATGATGCCAGGCCATATATAATATAGTTTGGAAGCTGAACTTGTTATTTCTTGAAAAATGTTAATTTTAAGTTGAAATTTTCGGAGACGTAAGCATATGCCAGGAGTGAACTGACAAGTGGCTGATTAATTGCTAATCTGACAACCCTATTATATCCCCTTTTGAACTCAAACAGAATTTCACGGAATCTTGAGAAAATTGAAACAAAAAAAGAACAAAAAAAAAAAACGGAATTTAAAATATGGAAACGGAATTTGCTTTGTTCTTAAGCGGATAATCATTGGCCCTATGTGTCGAACACTGCCTGATAGTGCAGATGGCGAGAAAAACATTATCATGCAACTGGGCTCTTCATTAGAACACAAAGTAATTTGTTACTGCACTCCCCTACTACCGGTAGGGATGTACGTGCGGTCTCTATAAGCTTTTTGTAAGGCAATTAGAAGTGACTTCCAGAGTTTTATAAGCAGCACTTTTGTAGGATTTGAAAGTTATATAAGCGCACATAGGCCTAATGTACCTTTGTACGGTTTGAAACAGAAATACTGCTGATTTCAGCTTTTCGCACTCTTGAGCTGCAAGTTTAATCAAGTGTAGCATACAAGAAGCTAAAAATCGGAGGATCCAAAAACCCGGAGTGCTCGTTTCATTTTTTTTTCTGAGTGTTGAGAAAAGATTTATTTTAAATAAACACTGAAAAATTCTGCACAACAAAAATATAATCCAAGTTTATTCAATTGAAAGAAAAACAGGCAAACTTCTTTAGGCCTAGGCAGTGACCGATCCTTGTCTCCCTCCCCCGACACGATCGAGTCACACCCACCCCATCATATTGTACCCCTCAGGCCAGAGTGTAGCCATCGGCTAATTTATTATGATCGTCCCTTCCTTGGAATATATTGATAACCAAAAAACAAGGATGTGTAGCAGCCATGAAATACAAAATTATTTACTGTTTGACTTGAAAAGCATGTTGAAATTATGGACGGGTCATTGCTTGTTGTGCCGAAACATAGGGGTGTCGGGATGTATTTTGATGGACGAGATAAAACGGCACACCAACAGGAATGTGACATAGAGGTCAGCCTTAGTTAACTGGTTAAAAGAGAAAAGTTTCATTTTGGCGCTAAATATGATTTCAAATAATGTTCAAGTTTAAGTTAGGGTAGGTTTCAAATACATTTCAAATACGATGCAAGATTTTTCCTTTGTCCTTTCTTACGACAGTGGCCGCCACATGAAATGTCAGAATCCCCCCCCCCCGACACCTAACCTTGCAATGCAAAAAAAACCACCTAAAATAGCGGTTTTTACCCCCCCCCTCCCATGACACATTCTTGGCCACACGCCTGACCATCCCCCTCAAGTGTCGGAATAAAGGACAACCACCTGCTCGGATTGGCTTACGCACTGTTCCACCTAAATATAAACAAACTTACCGTTTTCATTATGTCTTGATCTCAAAGAAAATAATTAATAATTATAATCCGAATAAAATCAAAACAGTGACGGAAATCCCAGCTAGAGACGAAAAGGATAAGGAGTTTAGAACCAATAAATTGAATCTACCATCCCTTACAGAAGTGATTTCAAAATATCTGTAGCGAGCAAACCCTTCAATATTTTCCGTGGCCCGCATCACCCTTGTCCACATTACGCAACAGTAGGCTTACCTTGTCGCGATCCTTGACAAGGCATTCTTTAAACTAGTATGATAGCCCTCGCTAAGCTTTGGCCAGTGGCATGTTTTTAAAATAGCGTACTAATTTGTTGAAAATATATGCTTTTGTGTTCTTTTCAATAAGCGGTCCGGTTCGCCAATGAATACTAGCAGGATGGATTGCATGAGCATCACAGACATAACGCCCATATTTCTGCCGTTTAACTCTGAAAACTCGTCCCGATCTAACCTCCTTTTCACTTGCCTATGCCTAGATATGAACTGTGCTAGCACTCGCCGCTGATTGCAAACTGCCGACTTTTCGTTAGAGCTGGCCCATTTGTGAACATACCAGTGCACAATATTGTACTATGGGATACACGTTCCAACTTGTTTTGGACTATCGTGGTCCCCAGCAAAGCTTTACCTTTCACCTTCACCTTTATCCCTCCAATGACCGTGGCCTAAAATGTCATGTGCAAGGTCGTGAGATCACTAACAACAAATCGGAGGTCTAGATTTGAGGGACTTTCCAATGATGTCATCAATCTGTTTTTTTCCACAGTGACGCAGCTGTTAAGCTTTCGGTCGCGTGTATGACTAGCACAAAGAAAGTTACTTCCAAGTGCAATTGTTTCGGTTCGGGGAAGACTGCACTCAATGCATATTAGCGCTTTACTGTTTTGATATTTCAATGTTTAAGTTTCTCGAAGCATCCGGCTATAACTCGACCAGAAAATTGCAGCTTTCGTGTTCCATTTGGAGTTCGCAGATTTTTTTATTCCAGTAAAGTGCAGAAACCTGAGGGTGTTGTATGCCACGATTACTGACTCTTGAGAACATGTGTTGCCCCGACCCATTTTTTTATTTTTTTGTATCCATTTCAATTTTTTTCTGGACCCTATTTTATACTACACTGATGAAGTGAAACTATATTCATGCAAAAACTTCTACGAGCAGTTTTGCTGGTAGTACAGCTGTCTCTCCTGGCACGCTACTTATTGCATGCACACCTGCAGTTTGGCAAAATAATATCTTTGAAGAAGGAACCACAGCCTGAAGGGAGGGGGGGGAGAGGGGCTCCAGATTTAAGCTCCTCCCTTTTCTTTCGTATGCATTCTGGGCCACCATATATTGCTACTATGTTGTTAAATAAATCAGGCCGCCTTTGGTGATTACCCCTCTCCCTCCCCCAACCACTCCACCTCGAACTTCGCTATGTGGCCCTTTGTGAAGTTGGCCTCAGCTTCCAATACAGCGTCAAAATAAAATAACCCTTCTTAGGTGTGGAATGTGTACTTTCAATTCAAGTACTGCAACCGGTACAGGAATAATATACACCTCCGATGGGCTGGCAAAAAGGGGGGGAATTACACAAGACCGAAGATTTGTAGGAACGGAAATTTAAATAGGAAAGGTCTGCAAGACCAAAAATGAGAAAAGGTTCGTGATATAGGCCTATCTAGTGGAAATGGTTCACGGCCATGTGTAGCACTGTAGTATGCATTCTATTCATACAGTCTAGAATGTTGAAGAATTTAACATGGATCCCTACTCTGATATTGATACCCCTCTCCCCCCCCCCTCGGTAGCTACGGCCTTGGTCTGCGTGTGGTGAGGTTGTCAAGTGTTGTCCTTCAGTGAATACAACCTACTTGGGAAGCAGTTTAAAGTTTCATTTCGCCAGGTATTCCTGGGAACAGTGAACCTTGGGAACAGTGACATAGCCCTGGTCTCGCCGCATGGCTTTGCCAAAGAAGCGAGAGGACTTCAGAAACATATTCGCGGGGCCTAATTTGTGCAACTTCATCCAAGAAAATACAGGGCACACTCTTGCCAGATCACAGCACGGCGCCTCATTGACTGGAATGCTAGACAGCCACCGCGTCACCTATCTACGGCGGTGAATATCAAAGAATGCAGTGAAGACTGCGCAAAGAGGAAAACTAGGTCATTTGCCCAGGTGCACGACCTGTTTACGTACATGTTCTTGAACTGATCGTGGGAACTGGGGCGTGTTTTTGTTTTGTAAACTATGAAGCCGTGCGAACCTAAACACGGGTTGTGCTGTTTAATGAATCTGCAGCAAGTTGTAAGTGTCGCTCCTTGTCAAACCATTTTCTTAACTTGTCGGCAATCAAAGTTTGTGATAATATCATACGCACATAGTGATGGGGCTTTAATTGATTAAATGGATTTAGTTGGATATATACGGTACAAGCCTGCTTGCGTGGGAGATAACATCTTTACATAAGGTAAGACCACTTTCCGTAACTTTCTCGCTAAACAATATCACATCCCTTGTTTGTTCAGGTCAGGCTGCGGAGGGAAACTATACATGAGAAAGGGTTCATGAGACCAAAGGTAAGGGAAGGTTTGCGACACTGAAAATGCAAAAGGGTTCGAGAGACCTAAAGAGTGAAGAGGTTGGCGTGACCGAAGATGGGAAGAGGTCCGCGAGCCTGAAAAAGGATATAGGTCAGGGCATTTTGATGTCCTTTTCTCATTTTCGGTCTCGCAGACTCCGTTTTTTTTTTTTTTGGGGGGGGGGTGCGCGCACCTTCGGTGTCATGGACACCTTTTGATTTTCGATCGGGCGTACCTTCAGTCTTGTGAACATTATAGCATTTGTCGTCTCGAGGACCATCGGTCTCGATGACTAAAATTGTCCCTCTTAAAAGGTGTCGGCTTAAAGAGTTTCTTCCAAATTACTAAGGACCCCCCCACCATTTCTTCCTAGTTGCCCTAGAGGCTGGCTGGAGCCGAATATACATGGACCGACCTTGAATAGGCTTATGATATTCTGCGAAACGAAACAAATTAGTTAAGGCCACCCATGGAATAGGAAGCTATAACGGATAATCAGAGGACAAAAATCAATCGGTCAAAGTAGTCCTAGGTTTATGAACATATTTTTTGCTGTTTCGCAAAGTATCATTAGCGTGGTGGGCTATTGATATTCTGCGAAACGAAACGAAACAAATTAGTTTATGCCACCCATGGAATAGGAAACTATAACGGATAAGGGGAGGCCAAAAATCAATCAGTCAACTGGACAAAGTAGCCCTAGGTTTATGAACGTATTTTTGCTCTGTTTCGCAAAATATCATTAGCGTGGTGGGCTATTGATATTCTGTGAAACGAATGGAAACAAATTAGTTCAGGCCACCCACCTCGAACAGGAAACTATAACAGATAAGGGGAGGACAAAAATCAATCGGTCAAAGTAGATAGGCCTAGGCCTATGAACATATTTCTTGCTCTGTTTTGCAAAATTTCATTAAAATATCCTCAAAATATCATGAATATAATGGTGTTTTTATAATTTGCGAAACAAAATGAAACAAATAGTGTTACCGTGGAAGTCACGATCTGTTTCATAAGCAATTGACATAGCGGGTAAGGGGAGGACAAAATTCAACCAGTTATCAAAGCCTATTTACAGATTTTTCACACAGTACTAATTAAAGCTGTTGAAGGAATCTCTTGCATATACGGGCGCAGCAATCCACCTACACCAATACTTAGAAACGGAATTATCACGGACTTTACGGCGGAGAACGCTCTCTTTACAATGGGATAAGAGGTTAGATATAGCCTACAATCCTCGACAAAAATGATGCGGGGACAAAACAAGCAATGCAATTAGCAATGAACAGATCACCATCCCCCCCTCCCCCATTCAATGTTGCAACAGCCCAAGACGTCCTGAAACTTCAACATTGATACGAGGAGCGGGGTTTGTCCCATGTATTTTTGTCGAGTATTGTACTTATTATAGCAGAGGTATCAGGAAACATGAACCTTTATCAGGCTCACAATTCACATGCCTTTATACAATACACCAATTAAAGAGGTTTGCCTGTATATCGGAATGATTGCTTGGCGATCCTGAGAATAGAGGAAGCTAATACGAACACGCACTAAAAGAAATAATTATTCCACAGAGATACAGTGAAACTTTCATGAAAAACAGAAAACAACTTACAAATTTGGAGATGATTCGATTTTTTTATAAGTAGGTCTACCCGATATTTTATCTACAGTTTTGAAACACGTACAAGTTTTTGTTGAGCATAAATGTAATATAATAAGAAAAAGAGAATGATCTGATTAATGGGAAGGATTTAAAATCAGATCAGCATCCGATCTGAATTCTCTGTACGCCATGTGAAGGCGGCTAGAATTATTACGTTTCGTTTCACAGATTATCATCACCCCACCACGCTATTGCTATTTTGCGTAACAGAGCGAAAAAATATGTTCATAGGCCTAGGCCTTCTTTGACCGATTGGTTTTAGTCCTCCCCTTACTCCGTTATAGTTTCCTATCCCATGAGTAGCCTAACTAATTTGTTTCGTTTCGTTTCGCAGAATATCAATAGCCCACCACGCTAATGATATTTTGCAAAATAGAGCAAAAAATACGTTCATAAACCTAGGGCTACTTTGACCAGTTGACCGATTGATTTTTGGCCTCCCCTTATCCGTTATAGTTTCCTATTCCATGGGTGGCATAAACTAATTTGTTTCGTTTCGTTTGTAGAATATCAATAGCCCACCACGCTAATGATAATTTGTGAAACAGAGCAAAAAATACGTTCATAAACCTAGGACTACTTTGACCGATTGATTTTTGTCCTCCTCTTATCCGTTATATCTTCCTATTCCATGGGTGGCCTTAACTAATTTCTTTCGTTTTGTTTCGCAGAATATCATAAGCCCCTTGAATAATGGCCGTCCGACCAATTTAAACAGGGAAGAATGATGAGAATCCCAAGGGTTGCAGATAACAGGGGCTAAATATATTTTCAGGATTTTACAAAGCGTTTGGCCTTTTAACACGCAGTCAGGTTCACTAAAAATGAAACTAAGAAGTTAGTCAAATGCGCCGGCGAAAATAAAGCAAAATTACACAAGCAACAATTTGGCAACAGACTAGTATGGCATTGAATTGAGGCCGATCAGTAGAGACAAATATGGCAGGATTTTGTAACCTAAAACAGCAATCCACAATTTTTGTTGAATTAAATGCTGAGCAGGGCCAAATATTGCGGTATTTTGTAAAACAGGAATTCACGATTTTTAAAACACAAGAACTGCATCATTACAAAAAGAAAAAAAATCAAATTAACAAGTAAATTGAAAGCAAGCATTAGTTTTGTAGGGCAGCATGTAAAATGGAAGATACAACAAGATTGTTCGACTCCACGTAATGAGCCTGAGATTGAAGTTTGCGTGTGTCGTGGTTTTGCAAATAAGCTTAAGTTTTAGGCAATATCACGGTACAGCAGGCCTACGTCACACTACAGTTTAAGTAAAATAACGGTCATTAATAAAGAAATATTTTCCAGGAAGCCTGATGGATTTTTGAACGGCTGGCTTCTGTTTTGTAACATCGCCGCTTTCTTTATTTTTTAATTTGAATTTTGACGGCGGCAACATTTGGAACCCTGAAAGAACCTTAGGAGGAGATGTTTAACAATATCGGGATCGCTGAACTTTGTTGTAGGCTTGTACCAATTCATTGCTACGAAAACACAACATGGCCGACTGAACATACACAATTGACTCTTGCAATATTCCGCGCAGTGTAGCTAAAGAATATGCGAGTGCCGATAATGTTTAAGCAGGATTTGGTAACATATTTCGCGATGGCTGTTCTGATGTGAATGTCCAAATGCATCGTATGTAACGAAGCCTATATTCAATCCATTAGTTTCGTGCAAAAGTATTGAATTGGGGAGACTTAATGTAAACAGGCTCATAGTCTCAAGTCGAAATGCACACATAAAACGTGGCGAATGTTATGTAAAGTTTAACGGAGATGAAAGCACAGTTGGGAAGGCCCCGCAAACCACAATGCAATCCAGTACAACTAGTTACGTGACCGCGTCAACACTCAAGCTGAAATGACGCCATTTCGCGTAACAGGATTTGCGACTTTGGGAGACCGTTGTTCTGTCTAAACGGTGCCGCGATCGACAGAAAATACGGGTTTTCGGCAGTAAAAACTATCGGTACTGTTTTTTAACATGAAAGATAATGGCATATGAAACACTGTCTCCAGTCAAATAATCAGGGAGCCTACAGTTGTTTATAACAACTCCCAGTTTTTTTTACGTATGAGGAATTCGTTATGTAGCGAAGTGAATACACCGCACATATGGCAACTGTGTTGTCTTTTGATCGGATGTACATATCGACCTGTCCTGCCCACAAGAAACTGAAACGCTAACACAACGATCACCTGATACTTTTTCTAAACTGTTTTCACATTAAAGTCACGCTTTTTCATAAAACGACTGTTTTATTTTTATAAAGACCTTGTTCACGATTTTGCGCGATTTTGTACGTTGAAAAACTGACTGCAAAAACCGTGAACAATTCTACGAATTCAGCACAGAACTTCGCGTTCAAATTTTTGCACGATTTTCGACATCGCGCAAAATCGCGGAAATTCAAATAACTTTGTTAAAAATCGCGCAAATTCGCGGAAATTTGATTCTTCGAAATTGCGCGGGAGTTAAACGATCACAGTACTGTACTCCTGACTGCATGAAGAAATGCATTGTACACGTGCAGAACTCACTTCGAAGATGCACGCATGCTGACAGACATCCTTATAGAAGCATGCGCATGTCCAATGAACATTAGTTCATAAGTTCCGCATCTAGATGCAGGTTCTGATATAGGGTGGGGTTTGTGCCGCCAATTGCATCATAAAAGTCAGGTGACCTGTTGTGGCATTTTTCGAAATTAGATTTGAAACATTTTCCTTCCAATATTATTTACGCCAAATTGTGCAAGTTTTTAATGGGGTGTTAGATGATTTTGTAAAATACTGTATCGTATCTTGCCACACACAAAAGTTTTTGTTGCCGTGCTATGCCCAATTTAAATAAGAAGCAAATTCTCTGCATAAGACGCTTTCAAATCACTAGCAAAGCAAAGCGATTTGAATACCTATGGGAAACAATCAGTCAAATGCGCATTGGTTTCACACCATCTGACTGTGATTGCGCTACATACAGTACAAAGCGTCTCGAATGATTTGCTAGCGCTCCAGCATTGGACGCTGGACACCCCAAGGCTTTTGGTGTGAAAGAGGCTTTTCACTTCACAGGAAGCAATGTCTTCGCCGGGCTTGTGGCAAAACTTACAGTAAATGCTGCTGTGATGTTTAAGATTTCTAGCCGGAATTGTGGACAAAACAGTCATTGAATGAAGTATTTCAAACATGCCGAGACGTGACGCTGTTGCAGAAAGTGTTTGCCCGTGACGGTACAGGTTTTGTAGGGGCACAGTTATTAATGCTACTGGCTTAGGGTGACTAATGAGTAATGACCCCCTTGATGAGGCTGCTGGGAAGATAATTCCAATTGCGAATAGTGTTGGAGATAAAACTGTACTGTAGGCCTATTTATATTTGTCCTAGCACTAGCAGAAGGGGGGCAGTAGTGCAAAGCATGCATAGCCTAAGTAAATAAATAAACCCTGTGGAACTCCACTTGTGACTTCACAATATAACACATTCATGTTGGTATGTCGCTAATTTTTTATCTACGGCTAACTAACTAAACTAAGTGTTAGTACTTCAGTAGTAACGATGACAATTTAGGCATAACAATAACATAAGGCCTAACGTTAGCCTAGGCTGGGCTAACACTGAACAGTCCGGTCTTACAATTAACGTAGCCTAGGCTAAGCGTACTGTAGTGTAAGCCGAAGTAGAAAAACACGCCCACTTTATGTTACTGGAACTATTCATTATCTTTACAAACGTAAGGTAAGAACCAACCACACGTACGCTCTCTACCATTTTCTGCCATGTCTGTCTTTAAAATTAATCTGCAGAGGATTTTCGAAAGGATTCAATGGTTCCGCTGTCACTAGCCTGGTGTAGCTATGCATGAGAAAAGCGAACAATTAGTATGGTCTAGTCTACAGATATGATGTGATGTAGGCTATACTGTACTGTACCACAGGGTCACATGGGTAAGGGAATTCCCCGAAATTTTATAACGTGACCAAGTAACGAACATCATCACATCACATGGTTATAGTACGAACTCTAAAAGACGTGATGACCTTGCAAGTTTTATCCTAGCATGGACTAATAAGTTCGGTGCTCTTTTCGAGGTAAAGAATCGTACTATTAGTTGGGGAAAACATGTCCACTTTTCGTGAACAGATTAATCAGGTGCAACTAAGAATAATATTGTAAAAAGGGACATTAACGCGTCACTACTGATATTTTATATTACGATTTACTTTTATCACCTTAACATGAACAGTTTTTGCCTACTTTTATGTGACTGGCCCGATCGACTTAAAGGGACAAGCATCTCACTCTTGAAGGGAAGGAGCAGTCATCCCAAATTGAAGAAGTGTAGCCCCCATGTCCAGTTTCATGATTGGCTGTTGGGAGTCATGTGACAGTGTTTTTTCTCTTCAAATGAAATTTACCAGAAATAATAAAGCTGATGTCACTGATTCTTTTGAATTTACGGAACTGCTTTTAATTTTCCAGCTTTAATTTTCCAGATATAGACTGGATACACATGACAGCAGAAAAAACATCATCACAAAGATTTCTTCAGCAAACACAAGATAGTAGTTTATGGTTCTAGCATCTAATTGATCCAACTAGAGTGGGGAATATTTTAGATTTATTACTTACAACAGAAAATGAAATGGTGGAACACATTCAGGTGGGAGAACAATTTGGTGACAGTGATCACAATAACTTGGAAGTGTATCTTAACAAGGGGACTAGGTCAAAGAACTAAGTGTGAGTTTTATGACTGGAAGAAAGCAAATTTGGAAAGTATGATCAATGATTACGAGGACAGTGATCGGAATGAGTTATTTTGAGATAAACAGTGGAGAAAATGTGGCAAATATGGTTGAATATGTACAAGGATCATGTCCAAATATATGTACCACAGAGAAGCCCCAAAAGAAAGGCAAAGCCTAAATGGATGACAAATGAGGTGAAACATTTAATAAGGAGAAAAGGAAAAGCGTGGATCGATGTACAGGGATAATAGAACCTTACCTTGTTGGAATTATTATAAAACCTTGCAAAAGAAAGTCAAAGAGAAAGTACTACTAGCCAAAAAGCGATTTGAAACACTGATAGCTGATAATGTAAAAGAAGATCCGAAATCGTTTTATTCATATATGCGATCTAAGCAAAGTGTCAAAAGCAAGGTGGGCCCATTAAAAGATGATGAAGAAATGTAATAACATCTGATAGTGAAATAGCTGAACAACTAAATGAATTTTTCAAGCAAGTTTTTACTAAGGAGAAAACATCAGAAATCCCACAGCTTCCCAAAATATTTAATGGTAATATTACTTTATCTAACTTTGAGATAACAGAAGAGATGGTGCTGAAACTTTTACGTAATTTACAACCAGGTAAAGCTGCTGGACCAGATGGTGTCAAATCTGATTACTTAAGGACTTTATCAGAAGTGGTTGCAACACCTTTAACAAAAGTTTATTAGAAGTAAGTAAGCTCATTCCTATATACCAAAGGACTGGAAGTTAGCAAACATTGTTCCATTGCATAAAAAGGGATCGCATGTTGAAGTTACCAATTATAGACCTATTCATCTTACATCAAGTCCAGGTAAAATAATGGAAACTCTAATTAGGGATTGTGGTTACTCATCTTGAGGAAAACAAATTGATTCTGGAAACGCAGCATGGTTTCAGAAAAGGAATGGCATGTGTCTCTAATATGCTTCTTTACTGGGATAATTTTACAGCATTTATAGATCAGGGTATTCCAGTGGATGTAGTTTATTTGGATCTTCAAAAGGCATTTGATACTGTTCCTCATTGCAGACTGTTATCTAAGATTCAAGCCCACGGTATAGATGGTTTAGTATTGTATTGGATTCAGGAATGGTTGAAAGACCGCAGACAAAGAGTTGTGTTAAACGGGTGTGAGTCAACTTGGACTGATGTAAAAAGTTCAGTAGTGCAAGGATCTGTGCTTGGACCTATTTGTTTCACTATATATATGAATGATTTGGACCTTAATATTGTTTCTGGTATTAGTAAATTTGCTGATGACACTAAAATCACCTGTCCTATATGCAGCGAACATGATAAAGAAATACTACAAAAAGATCTGAATACCTTAATGGAATGGACAGAAAAATGGCAGATGAAGTTTAATGTTAACAAGTGTGCAGTTTTACATTTCCAGCCATTACTTCATGGATGGGAAGCAGCTTGAAAGTAAAGAAGAGGAACAGGATCTTGGTATTTACATAAGCATCAGATGAATTTTAGTAAGCATTGTGCAACCTCAGTTAAGAAAGCTAACCAAGTTATTGGATTAATCAAAAGGAACTTTCATAATTTTGATAGTAAAATTATGATTAACTCATACAAATCTTTGGTTAGACCCCATCTGGATTATGCAGTTTCAGAGTGGAAGCCATATTTGAGAAAGGACATAAATTTAATTGAAGGAGTGCAGCGTAGGATGATCAAATTTATATCTGGAATGGAAAACCAAACGTATGAAGACAGGTTGAAAGAGTTCAATCTAACATCCCTGGAACAAAGACATAAAAGGCAGGACCTGATCACAGCTTACAATATGACCAAAGGAACTCTTAGAATAGATTTAACTAAACTGGTTGAAGTAGTGGGTAAAACATCAACAAGGGGACACAGCTGGAAAATTAGACCTAAGTCATGAAAACTAGAAGTAAGAAAGAACTCACTACTTTTGCCGAATCTGGAAAACATGGAACTCCCTCCCAAAAAATCAGGCACCTACACTGAACCAATTTAAAAATGGACTGAAGGACATGGGATATTAATGGGCCTTTGGCTCCCTTTCCCATTGCCATTCTCTCATCTAGAAGGAGATTCCTCAAGAAGGAGAGGGGATGGCGGTCAAGGTAAATCAAGGTAAATAAAACTCTACTCGATCACCACGGCTTTGCCTAATATATCGACCACCATATTCACAACAACATCGTATTTTGCCAAGCACATTTTTTCGTGAGTTCGAGAGCTACCTTGAAACAGTAGTTCTGTGTGATGAAATACTTTTGATATGTGGGGACTTTAATTTTCATCTTGATTGTCTTGAATATCGTGCCGCCAACTTTTTCCTGAATAGTGTATCCTCTTTTGGTCTTGTACAACACGTTAAGACCGCAACGCATCGCTCTGACCACACTTGGACCTCATATTATCCAGAAACACAGAAAATATTCTTGTTGACATACCAGCATCCACGTTTTACCTCTCTGATCATTGTTTCATTGAATGTGGGATATCCATCAAACGCCCAGTACCTACTGAGGAGGAGTTTTCATATCGGAAATACAAATCCATCAATATCGATCTGTTTAAGTCGGATATTCTATCCTCTAATCTGTTTTAGTTAGGGAGCTACCCCCCTAATCATTTACACTATCGGGAACAAAAGGTTTGAAGGTCCCATTGTATTGAGGATACCGTGACAAAGAAAGAAACCCGTTTCTTAAGTTTCGAATTCAGGCCCATAAGAACAGGTGGGAACCTGAAAGGCCCCCCAAATGACAATCAATTACACTTTTGAGAACATCAATAAAATTAAAATACACTGCAAGTACCAAAACCAGTTAATTCAAGTACAAAACTGAAGAAAACGAAATCCGGGGCATTCACTACTTAAGAAGGGCTCAAAGTAAGGCCCAAGTAGGGTCTCAATTACACTTTTGAGAAAAAAGTTAAAACTGATACAGTTTAGTCTCCATCCATCACTGATTTTAAAAATATAACTTAAGAAAAGATTTCACGGGGCATTATCGTTTACGAAGAGCCCAAATGGACCACAAAGGGCCCAAATGTGCCCATTTTAACTTGTCAGAACAAAGCCAATATTACTAACAACCTATCCAATTACGTTGCAGGTTTCCAAAAATGATACTTAAGATCGAAATGATTGGGAGGGTGGTCCTATAACAGGGTCCCAACCAGGGGCCCCAAAAGGGTCTCAATTACACTTTTGAGAACAAAGCTGAAACTGATACCGTTTAGTCTCCATTCATCACTGGTCATAAAAATGTAATTTAAGAAACGATTTTCCGGGGTATTTTCACTTAAGAATGGCCCAAATGGGCCACAAGGGACCCAAATGGACGCATTTTAACTAGTTCCAATAAAATTAATATTAATGAGTGTAAAATCGATCCATTTACATCGAAGGTTTCCAAAAAATTGAACTTCAGATCAAAATGACTGGGGAGATGGTCCTATTAGGAGGGCCAAACTAGGGGCCCAAATAGGGTCTCAATTACATTTTTGAAAACAAAACAGAAATTGCTTTTTTATTGTCCGGAAACATCACTTGACACAGAAACATTACTTAAGAAGGGGTGGTCCTGTGCATTCTAGCTTAAGATGGGCTCAAATGGACCACATGGCCCCACACAGTATACGATTATCCTTTCCAGGAAAACGCCGATATTTGACATTATTCATTTTTAACATCTCAATTTTCAGAATTTCATTTTAAGAGGTAGGTTGATGGGCCCCCAAGACATGCCCTGTACGAACAAGAGCATTACGTTTTTGAGGGCAAAGATAAAATATGTCTTCCAGCACTAAACTTGTACGCAAAACATCAATTTAGAAAGGATAGTCTCCTACTTTTCACAGATCGCCATTGATTGTTCCCTTTAAATCACGTCTTCTCTCAGAAGTAGAGGTACACTCTAAACAAGACGGAATCGTATTTTTTCTGAAGTCCTGCAATTACCGAGACTTCATAACTGGTCCGATTGATATTGTATGCTATAATCGACACGAGCCAGACAGAAGACAAAAGCTGAACATAAAACTGTAATACTCTCTCAATAGCAAAATACATTGGACTTTTAATTCACGAGGAGTAAATAGGAATGCTTTGTGGTCTTAGCTGAAAGATTTTGTGAAGTCATATGGACCAAAACGTGTGAAGCATCGTTTTGCAAAACTCAAAGTTGCAGACGTTTGTGTCATCCCACCATGCGAGAATGAACTCAATCAAAAAACCATAGCAGTGACTTTTTTTGCCAAGACATGGCACGCAGCATACAAGAACATCATTTCAATAGTACTTCATGCAGGATGGGAACTTCTGGATAAATACTATCATTCTGTGTGATTCATTGGATCCCCAAAACGAGGACGATCCAGTATAGGGTACTGTGACACCGAGGATAGTGACACAGCATGCACATTTGATGAAGAGGACGACTGAGATGTTTTGTAACCAGTGAACAGTGGCGTATAGCTACAGGAAGGGCAGCATGGGCGCAATTTGCAATTACTTATGCAGTCGTGATTTCTCATAAGTAAGTTGGGTGAGCTTTTCCCAACTTCGGAAATGACAAAATCACTAGATCATCAACCCTCATTCAATTTGGTATACTTGCGGTGCAAATTTCATGAAATTTTCTTTCATATAAATTCTAAATTTTCTTCAATGCAAGCTCTTGACTTTTAAAATGTCATTGGAGAGCCTAAATTTGTAGGACTTAGATAAAATTGTGTAGTAACAACGGTCTTTGGTCGCCGTGTAGTCACAGACTTGCCAGTAAGAAATACAGATTCTTCGGCAAATCCTGAACTTTTCATATTTTCGTACGTAGGAACCCAGAATCCAACATGTTTGTCCACTACAACCTCCATATTCTCAAATGTTTGTTGAAAGGGCAAACATTTCGGCTTCCTCCGGGTGCCGCATATTACGTCCAAAGAGAAATGGTTTTCACATTCAAAGAAATATTGAGAAAATTTGGGTGTTTTCCATGGAGAAATGGCTAGCTACACCACTGATTGTATCAGAGCCTAAAATAATCAGCATCGGTTCTACATAACCGATTCATTGCAAGAATACAGTACTATTTTATTTCACGTGTAAGTGAAATAACAATTTTGCAATAGTAAAGATTTCGTTTTCTGCTTATTTGAAAAAAAAAACACTGTAATGAGAAGTAATGTATTTCCGTTCATTGTGTTTCAAGACGCACCAAACATTTAAAGAATACATAACACGATGAGTAAAAATACCGTTTTCTGTTTGTTTGAAGAAAAAACTGTAATCTGGAATATTTTTCCGCTCGTAGTGTTTGCAAGATGCACTCAGTATTAAACAAAAATTACGTTATACAATAAAAATATCGTTTTTTGTTGAAAAAAACTGTAATCTGAAATAATTTATTTCCCTCCATTGGGTTTGCAAAATGCCCTAAACATTTAAGTTCCGTTCCGTTCCACACCCGTTTTACGATACACATGGTTACAAAAGAACGTGTCTGACTTCTTTACATTCTTTGGCACATTCTTGTGAAGACACAGCTGCCGCTGTTATTTAAGCACTTTTTAATTTCACAAATTTAAAGTGGCGGTGTATTTTCAACAGAGATGCCTTTAGCTTGGAAACTTCGCAGCTTAAAGACCTTTTCCTGTTAATGTTGCTCTTTCAAGAGACTTAATTTTCGATGTCAAACTGTAGGAAGAGTGTAACTTTGATGTACATTGCCATCGGAGCAGCAAATGTAACTTGGGTCGCAACTCACAAGTTTCATGGACCTATAACAACGATGGATATCTTACTATGTTTGTACAAAATTTCATAGACTTGGGCAGTTAGAGGGCTTGGCTAACGAAGTGCATTACACCAACAGTTGGTTGGCTTTGCTTGCTCTTTCTTGTACTGAAACGAATGATAAAACCGCATTTGGTATGATTTACATGCTTGCGAAATGGAATTAGAAGTTACACGAAAGAAACTGTTACACTTGAACTCTTGTGAAATTGGATACATGACAACTCCGTTTTAGCTTTGGCCTGCCCCTATAGTGCACCGTACTCGATGAAGTTAATAGCTGAGTGTGACCCGAATACCTGTCGCGAGGACCTATTGATCCAGTTCTTTTGAAACTTGAGATGTAAGTGTGTGAAGGTTGTTAAATATCGGCGTTTTCCTGGCAAGCGTAATCGCGTGCTGCCTAGGGCCATGTGGTCCACTTGAGCCCATCTTAAGCTAGAATGCCCAGGACCATCCCTTCTTAAGTAATGTTTTTGTATCAAGTGATGTGTGCGGATAATAAAAATCAATTTCGTTTTTGTTCTCAAAAGTGTAATTGAGACCCTATTTGGGCCCCTAGTTGGGACCTTCTTATAAGACCCTCTCCCGAGTCATTTCGATCTTAAGTATCTTTGTTGGAAACCTTCGATGTAAGTGGATCGATTTTACACTAATTAATATTAATTTTGTTGGAACAAGTTAAAATGCGTCCATTTGGGTCACTTGTGGCCCATTTAGGCCATTCTTAGGTGAAAATTTCCCCGAAAATCGTTTCTGAAATTACATTTTTATGACCAGTGATGAGCGGAGACTAAACGGTATCAGTTTCAGCTTTGTTCTCAAAAGTGTAATTGAGACCCTTTTGGGGCCCTCGGTTGGGACCCTCTTATAGCACCACCCTCCCAATCATTTCGATCTTAAGGATCATTTTTGAAAACCTGCCACGTAATTGGATAGATTGTAAGTAATATTGAATTTGTTCTGACAAGTTAAAATGGGCACATTTGGGCCCTTTGTGGTCCATTTGGGCCCTTCTTAAACGATAATGCCCCGGAAAATCTTTTCTAAAGTTACATTTTTATAATCAGTGATGGATGGAGACTAAACGGTATCAGTTTCAACTTTGTTCTCAAAAGTGTAATTGAGACCCTTCTTGGGCCCTACTTTGAGCCCTTCTTAAGCGGTGAATGCCCCGGATTTCGTTTTCTGTGTGGGCTTCCTGACAATATAATCACCAAACTACAAAGAGTCCAAAATGCAGCAGCCAGACTTGTAACTTTCACCCCGAAGTTTTGTCACATTTCACCTATTTTACAAGATCTCCATTGGCTTCCGGTTTTATATAGAATTCGTTTTAAGGTTATTCTTTTGGTTTATAAAGCTCTTAACGATTTGGCTCCTACTTATTAGTCTGGCTTATTGTCAAAGAGAGTGGGATTAAATTACCACCTGCGCTCGGGTTCTTGTATTCATTTAGTTGTGTCGCGATTTAATACTTCTTTTGGTGAACGTGCTTTTACAGTGGCTGGCCCTTGCCTTTGGAATTCTCTTCCACATGAACTTAGACTGTGTCCCTCCATTGGCATTTTTAAATCAAAACTTAAGACCTACCTTTTTAGACAAGCTTTTAATGTGCAATTTACTTTTATTTTTGTCTTGTTTTTAGTATTTGTTTGTTTTTTATTGTACAGCGCAACAGATTACATTTTTATAGTTGTGGCGCTTTATAAATTATTATAATAATAATTATAAATAAAATAAATGATTGGTTTACCTTGAATATGCAAAAGTAAAGTCATAAGACGTAATTAAAGATACTTTCAAGAGAAATAAGATGAAAATTGAGTTATTCAGCTTTTTCTTCAACATAAGTTTGCAGTGATTTTGTTAGGGCAAAAAAACCCAAGAGTCATGGGACCCCTGACATTTTTTTTCAAGAGTCCGGGGAAATTTTGAAGAGTCCCACTAGTTTTTTAAGAGTTCAAAAAGGTGTTAACAGTTACACCTTCACAGCTTTAAATGTATTCAATAAAGAGATTCACATAACAATTATGGTAACGCTAGTAGTTTATTTTCCAACTTTAAAAACACGTAACAAGATTCTTTCATTTTCTTCTTTTCTTCATCTCTTTGAACCGCTTAACAGCTCTATTTGCATCAAACTGAGTGATGTCACTCTGACCCACCTGAACAATTCTCATCAGCTTTGCGACATTCTCTGATAGGAGACGAGCCCTGAATTTGGTTATTATTCTGTTTTGCACAGAAAACCCTCTCTCACAAGCCACTGACGTAACAGGGGAAGTAAGCAGGAGCTGTGCAACTACTGAAAAATCAGGGAAAACGTCAGCCATGTCAGCCACTGACTCACATGCCTCCTTTAGAGCCCAAATGTTGGAGGATTTTATAAAAAACCTTCAGCTGATAGTGGTCGTTTTTCATTCTATCAGGCTGAATCAAAGCTGGTAACTCCTCGGCATCAACCTCATCTGAGGCATGTGGGTCAGTCATGCATGGCACACCATATTGTTTACACAATGTTTCTACTGCCTCCCTTCCTTGGGTTAGCAGATTGCAGCACCCCTTAACAATCTGAGGATTCAAAACCTCATTCATTGTGGAAAGCAAACCCATGGACTCTTCATCAAACCTTGCTTGTAAATTGCCTTGAAGTTTAGTCAAATACTGACCTGATTCTCGTTTGAAACTGTCCTTGGTACCCCCTCCCCGATTCATGACCTCAATACCCTTGTACTTTCCATCCACTTCAAGATCATCCACAGCAGACTTCAGGTAAGTTCCACCCATATTCTTTAACCCTTCTAGACCTGCAACAGTGCTCTCAATCAAAGGAAGAACCTTAGATACATCAATGTCATCCCTCTGAAAAAATTTGCTAAGTTTGGTGAGAAAGGGCAAACAATCCATGAAAAAGTTAGTAATTAATACAAACTTAGTAGTTTTGGCTTTGAGGGAGAGACCTTTGGCTTCTGCATTATTAGACTTCATCGACTCATGCTCTAATGCATTCACTAGTGCAGGGTAGCAGCCATGTATTGCTTTGACAGCATTGTGGAGAGATAACCAACAGAAGTGAGCTGGTTGTTTCAGAGTGACTTTGAAAAGCTCCTCATCCTCTTCATCCAGGACTTCCTGGAGAGCCCTCAAAGTATTGTATCTTACAGGTGAGTTTGCAAAGAAATAGTATATCTGACGGAGATGGCTATGATAATCAGTGAACCCTTGAATGTCATCACATGCTTTGGAAGCTGCCAGTGCTAGTCTATGGGCAATACAATGAATATGAATCAACCTAGGTTGAAATGACCTTTTCCAAATAGCACCAACCCCATTGCGGACACCAAGCATGACACTTGCACCATCACTAGCCAGGGAAGTTACTTTGCTAAGGGGTATACCCTTAGACTCCAACAGAAACCTGATAGAATCCACAATTGTCTTTGCTTTACCATCTTCAATGTCCACACAGTCAACATAGGTCATCACTGGACTACCTTGGGCAATCACTTTGGCATATATGGCCAGTTTTTTGTGAACACCTACATCAGTGCTCTCATCCACAACCAGACCAATGAACGGAGATCGACACAGGAGTTCATCAACTTCCATCTCCAGGACCTGGTCAATTGCATTCAACATCTCCATGTGCGATTCCGAACCGGTGTAAAGACTGCCTGAGTCCCGCATGAAAGCTTTCGCCCCATTAATTTTCTGTTGAAAAAGAATATTTACTTTGAAATCTGCATTTTTATTTCAATGAAATTTTTCTCGAAGAATCAGTCTTGGTATGTTTTTCCTTTATTTAAATGCAAATAGAAAAATGTCATTATCATTATATAATCTCTAACAGGGGTAAATGCCCAATTAACCCATTAAGGAAGCAGTGTCATAAAAATGAATTTAAAAGGAGACCTGAAGGCTATCCCTCACACTAATTTCACAACAACCGCACAAAATTATTCAAGGTACAAACAGCCTTTGTGCCTTTGTGACTCTCAATTACCAATTAAATTCTGTTTGAATTTAGCCAGAACTATACTCATTCATGATAGTCTTATCATAGTGTGTACCGGTAACAGTTGAATTGTGTGCACAGAAAAGAACACACTGGCAACTTCAAGTATCCCTCTACACTTGATAAATCTCATGTCCCCTCTAGTTCCCACCCTTGGACTCCCAGTGTAGTCCGATATGACCCATAGAACATTACATGCAAAACACACACACTTAACTGGAGTTGGACGAGGCTGTTGTACAAATGAAGTGGCATGTTGTGCTTCGCCAAGTAGAAAACCGTCCTCATCTCCGCCTGTCGCAGTGAATCCATCTCATTGCTTCAGTTTCCTTGTTCTTCAGAATATTACGTATCGTAGCATCGCGACGTTGTCGCTTCCCACGTTCAACAAGTTGCAAGTGTTGGGGGTTTGTGGTTTCGTGTCGGGAAAATGCAGAATATTGCAGGTTTGTAGAGCCTGTTGCAAATGCATTCTTCATACCTCCTTCCCTACAAAGTTTGCACACTGCCACGAAATTACCTTCGGTACCCTCTTTTACTAACCAGGGAAAATCTTTTGTCCATTGCTCATGCCAACTGCAACGGCGTTTTGGTGCAGAACCAGAGCCCGAGGCAACATCTTCTCTGTCGCCATCTTTATCCTCGTCGATCGTTGCCCCATCCTTACGTTTCTTTTCAATCCCGAATTTCAAGAGGGTTGTTTGGGACATACTGCAAACAACAAGGGACTACTGTTTACGTACTCTCTTGGAATTTGGAAACTACGTCTCCCTCACGTTTTGACTAAATAGAAAACACAATTCATCTTAAGTTGTCTATTTAACGTACCTCAAAAAAAGCCCGGCAGAGTTTGTCAAAAAGTTGCAATGAAAACATAACAAATTTCAAGTGAGGTCATTAACAATTTTTAAGTCATCAGTGATAATTTTCATGTGGAACACCTTGCCTCCTTAAAAATATTGGTTACTCAATTAATTTTGCTCTTGAATTGGCAACACCATTTCTCACCGTCTCACGCAAATTTAACTTCATTGGAACTGCGTGTCTTTACGTAGAATTTTGTGTTTCTGATATCGTTCGTTCAACTCTATGTCAAGCCCATGTGAAAAAGTTTTCGAGGATTGGATGCAATGCACACATCGCACTGTGAACAGAATGGCACAACTTGTACCACATATTGTACGGTGAGTGTGGAGCGGCCACGTACAGTACGTATGGCTGGGAAGGTTGAACTTACAAGAGACAGCATGCGATGCATAATGCAGTATGAACTAAATTGCACACTATCTACACAGTGAGTGTACGTGGAGCGGCCATTTATTGAGCAACTAACGAACGTTGCAACAGACTCGGTGTGATTATAATTTTGTACGGTGCAAGCACTCACTGGAAGAAATTTCTTCAATCCAGCGGTGCATTTTTGTGTTACGTTGACGAAAGGAATGTTTGTGAACTATTATGCCACGAGTTTCACAAGATTTATAGCAACAGATCGGTGGGCGAATGGCCGGAGCTCGTGCGTCTCGCGGACGCACAGGATTTTTTCCCAAGCGTCCAGGAGAATTTTCGTGCGTCTGAGACCCGGGACCCCGGGTTAGCGAAAATCCTGAGTTTGGGGGACTGGTCTTTACCTTTAACTAAGATTTTTGTAGGGGTCTACAGAAATTCTCAATTGGTTCAGTTCTTTGATTGACAACTAGTTCAAACAATGTGAACTTCTTTAGCTCATATTACAATATTACACAGCCTGTACTGTACTGAGAGTGTTTTTGATTACACTTTGGGGCCTTGTATACTCACCCTGAAGCAATAAACTGAGGTTGTGTCTGGATGGATATGGATTTAACACAGTTGTGCGAGGGGCTTTAGTAAGTAGACTGGGAGAATTGGGTGAGAGGATCAGAGCTTTAAACCGTTTGGTTAGAAGCTGAACCGTAAAACTGTAATGATGACTTGAACTTTCATGTAGTCTAATTTTGTTGTTTGATAGTTGTGATACATAACCCACCCATAAACACGCATCACAAGGTCACGGTACCTTGAGAAAATTATTTCTAACATACTCTTGTCTAAAATATCCCGTTCAATTGCTGTAGCCTTCTACGAAAATTTTCCTGAGTCTAGTTTCCTTTCGTCTCCTATGATTGAATATGTTATGCCACAGTTCAGAACCGGGGTGTTAGTATCTGGGCGCACAGAGAATATCTTTTCCGCTATAGTTAAATGAAGGGTTTAACTAAGGTCACAACAGGATGTGAGAAGGGTAATTACTCTATCATGTTGGTTAAATTTGCATTGAAATCCGATGTGTGGCTCTCGATATGAGCACGTAAGTTTCAGATTTTCAACAAAAAGTCAACTTGAAGCAAGCACATATGACATTTTATCCCATATTATTGCCCAGTCTTTTGTTTTTCTTTTAACTTTAGAGTCCATTTCCTCCTCAACAATCTCATATAATTAAAATGTGATTGGGTCAGTAGCATGAAAAAAATTACAAACTTTGCAACCCCTATGGAGAGGTTGTATCTCTATTAACTTCAAAGTCAGCACAATAATCTGATAAAACAAAGGGAAACATGCATTCCTTGTAAATGTGAGGACGTGATATCAGCTCTGCCCTCAAACTCACTTTGGATCATAAATCTATACTGACTTTGTTTACTGTTATCTCGAGAAATGCATGCCCGATTTGGATGGAACTTACACCACAATTTGTTTCCTCTTTCACATATGAAAACTTAATTTTTGCTTAAAATTTCCCTTTAACTTCGTCACTCGTTATATTAGGTTTTACGGCCCACTTTCTATCCAAGTTGTGCTGTTCATCAAGCACAGTGGCAGAATGTTCCACTCCAGTATGACCTGGTTTATAACTCCAAGTATATTTTTGTTAATATGTATATGATATACGTTCCGGCAAAATGCCAATAACCTAGGCCTATTCTGACACAGCTGAGAAATAAATAAATTCAGATGTATTGTATCATATAGCCTTAACAAAGTTCGTGATAGGCCTAGAGATGCAACCAACCGACCGACCGACCGACCGACCGACCGACCGACAAACAAACAGAACATACAAACAGAGACAATATACTCAAAGTCGGCCCTACATGCAAGATGCAGTGTACTATATGGACATTAACCTTTAGTAAATTTCTTCCGATTAGCAGCTCAGTAATTAAATTAAAAAAAAATGTTTGTGTGTTTGTATGTTTTTCGGATCGGTGATTCCGTGTAACGGTAAAAGAACTCTCAGATCGAATACTTTACGTAATACATATCCCTACAACGCAATGCGAAAGTGGGAGGCAGAAAACTAAGATGGATTACACTCCAGGAATAATGCACTGTACTGACTGGCAGAGAAACTATCAAATATAATGCACACTGTAAAGATTCTGTATTTGTTGCTAACAGATAATTCACGGAAGTTGTTGTTGGAAAGAGATTAAAGGGGCAATGTAATTCGAGAACGTGACGAAGAATAACTGCTTACTGTCAGCCTCCCTTCCTCATATCTTTCAAAAGGTGATTCAAAAATGCGTCCCATCAATTACTTGTCTTCGCGATGAAACAGATACGTAATCCAACTCTTTCTACCATTGTTCAGTTATCGATCCGCATTAATCATCGCGTATGCAATCTTCAACTAGTTATTGACCTATGTAAAAATTCCCGTAATGACTGTTGACTATCCAGCATATAGAAATATTCCAACACAGACTCTCAGTGTAGAGTAACTTAAACCATATCCCTCAAAAACGGAAATAAATTATCAAGGATACCTGTCTTACTTATTATGTATGCTATCCTACGTTAAATTTGTTTGCCCTCTAGATTCAGCTTGTCAGTTTAATTTTCAAAAATTCAGAAAAATTTTCCAGGTCAATTTCTTCCATCTCTTCAGGAGGAAAGAATTGGATAGATGGTGTTTTTCACGTTTTCTTGGTAATGATGACCAAGAACCGTATGGGTAAGATGGATATATACCAGGTCACTGATCATCTTTGCCACTATCCCTTAAGTGTTAATTCCTTGTCATATATGTTTGTTCTAAGTTTCGTCAAATAATTTAGCCATGACATTTGACGTTACACTTTCATTGAAAAGAACTTTCAAGAAAAAAGAGTGCTTTATTATTTAAAGTGTGTTTTTAACCAAAGACGAAAATGTTTTATAGTCCAAACTGACAAAGCGCGCTCACATACACACCAACAAAAAATGCATCGTTATCGAAAAATTAAGGAGGCAGGACTTGAGTTATATTTAATTACAGTGCCGGATCATACAGGGGTCCTGTGAAGAAAATTTACAAGAATTCTGAGGAGCAATATGTTTTTTGTTATGAATGTTTAGTACTCCCAGAAGGGCGATCACTGTAGGTCACGCCATAATCCTGGACCCGGCAATGAATTAGAGTAGAATTGGCGTATTTCTTGGAATGAACAAGACCGGGTTGTGTGCCTTATTTATCAGTTTTCATTGGCCGAGATGCTTTCTGTGTGACCACTGTTTGGATTAATCTTTAGAAACTAAATTTAACGTGTTAGTATCTACAGATGCTGCTTTCGTATACATGAGCAACATTTGTAAAACATTCTCAAAACAATTCACCTGCAACAAACCCGAACCATGCTTGTTTTCGGTTTGTTGCACAGTGAAGACATAGTAAAAACATTTTGAAAACATTTTGAAAATGTTTTGAAGAGAATTGACAGGACATTTTGTTTGCAACATTTCCAAAACATTTTAAAAACATGCTGTATATCCTCTCTACACTGTGCCAAAAAACGAAAACAAGCATGTTTTTGGATATGTTGCCAGTGGGTACTTTGAAAATGTTTTGGGAATGTTTTGTGAATGTTGCTCGTGTATACAGACCTTAAGAGTAGTTATGTTTTGTGTTTGAAATAAGGCACACCCACAAGGACACTAGACTCAAATTCCTTTGAATTTTAGTCACAACACCCTTTCCCTATATGGACCAGTTTATTACCGTAGATGACCCCTGGAATACACAAAGTGATTTACCAAGTAAGATTCCTACTTAGGTTAAGTACATTCGGAGGGTTGTTGGTGATAAATCACTGGTATATTCGACACCAAACATAAGCCAGTTCCTTTGCTCACTACAGTGATAATTTTCTCGGTTGCCTCTTTCAAATATATCGCTTTTTACGTGCTTTGTCATGTGAGTGTTCATTCTATAAAGTCATTGGCCCTTTCTCAAACTTTTTTCTTTATTTGCACCTATATAATTTGTATTAAAGAGCTAGTCCTCTCACCACATACTACAAATTTTGTAGTACACCACAAAAAGTTTCCATTGGTACAACTCTTTGACTGACGGCTAGTTCAAAGTACCGAAGCTCATCACAGCATTTACTGTACTGGAAGTGTTTTGATTACACACTGGGGCCTTGTATGTACACCCTAAACTGAGAATGTGTCTGGATGAGGATGAGTTTTAAAAGTTGTGGGAGGGGCTTAACCAAGTAGGTTAGGAGAATTGGAACTGTTTGGGATGAGAAGCGTAGGCCGTTAAAAATATTATTAGTAATTATTTCTACTTGATTTTGAGTTACTATCTCGACATAACATCAGGTCAACTCCAAAAAAGCAGTTAAGCGATTAGACGCTTTTTAATCATCACGTTTAGATGCCACAGACATGTGTTTAGTTCCTAAATATTTCGCTATTAAACACATTTAATTGTTTAATGTTCAGTGTGTAAAAGAACAATATGTTTAGAGTTTAAACTTGTTCATAAAGTGGGGGCATAACAAGTGTTTGATTGTAATTAACTCGTTTTAGAGAGAGAACAAGTTGCATTGATCATGTTTAAGAGTAAAGACATGTAAAGTATAGAATATCAATAACCCTCAAAGAATGAAATGTTAGATGAATCTATGCTGTGTTTCTCGTTAAAACCGCAAGGTTGGAGTAAATCCGTAACAGAACTCGAAGAGAACTAAATAAATTGCTTGAAATTATGACATTTATTTTTCAACTCTTCCGGTACTATTATAAAATGAGATTCATTTGTAATAATTTTACTATTGCTTTAACAGTAACCTACGCCGGAGTAGGATTGGGTAATGCCCCCCTCATAGATGCAATTTTTTGCATCCTAAAAATACGTGCTTTAGCAAAACAATTTGTTTTCCGGAGGGTAGCATATTTGGCACCAGACTACATGTGCGGACAACCAATTTCTCCACAAATGTAAAGGCCCGTCAGAGATGGCATTTTGTAACTCTTAAAAATACCCAAATTCTGTCAAATTTCAAATTTTACTTCACAAGGTAATATATGTGAAACTATATTTCAGGTAAGGACAGCAACCTTTTCAAAAATTTTTAAAGGGGAAGAATCTATCCCTTAGACTCCTTCCGCGGCCGGCATAGACGCACGAGACGAGGCAGGGGAGCGGAGGGTGTACAGGTGCGCTCGGCAATAGTTTGTCATTTATTCTGCAAAGCAAAGTTAGGGGTATAATCATCTATAGTCGAGCGTCTGTTTGGACAGTCGTAAAGACAATTTCACCAATTAAGCGGATCTTAAATTTAGCAAAACTCACAAAGAGAAACATTAGCACATAATCAATTCGTTGTGTTGTTTTCCTCAAATAGATTTCAGACCATTTGATCTAATGGTAGTGGTGCATTTTAAATGCTAATATTCAAATCAGTTAGCAAGTTGCTGATTTTTAGTTGCGGTGCCTGCCTTGCAGGCAACCGCAACTAATGCAGTTACTATCGCGAAGTCAATGTCTGAATTTCCGGCACTTTATTTCTATCTCCTTCTAGATGCTTTGTGGTATCGAAATACGGTTTAGTGTAATTTGCAGGGATGGTACTTCTCTTTCGTGTTTTTTAAGTTTGGTGGAAATATGACTTTCGTGAGAGTGTAAAATTGGGGTTTTCTTCATGTAAAATTTGCAAACGTGTTCTATTTTTAGTAACAATCTTGCGGAAAAACCAGGTCCGTGTGTACTCTGGGGAATAATATGTTGTTTAATTTGACACAGCGCCATCATTTTGGTTGTTTTTTTTTTTTTTTTAAATTCATCGAGGTGTTTAGTGAATTTTGAGTATTTATAAGAGGATTTCTTTGTAGAGATTTATTCTTTCAAGTGACATGGTCAGGGTTGCTGTGGAGTAAAAACTTTGATAGTTTAAAGGAGTTTTGTTCACTGCTTTTCAGAAAAGTAAGTTTCTGTTGGAGGAAACAATTGTTATTGGTAGGTAAATATTATTTGTATGAGTTGGCGAGTATTAATATTTGTGTTATATCAAGGTGTCTGGTCATGGTAAATTTTTTATTTTAAAGTTTAAAATTATGTGGAGAATATAACAATGCCCAAGAAGGGCCGTTCAAAGATTTTTTATAGAAAGGAAAGGTTGGCAACAGCGAAAAAGAAAGTATGGGGTGAATTTCAAGATAAAAGTTATGAAGGAGAAAAATGATGATGTCAGAGTTGGGAACAAACAAAAAAGGCTCGAGTGGATATGAAAAGAGTCAGAGGTGTGATGATGGGGAAAGTAGGGAACATGACGATCGTGATGTATTATTTATACGTTCCGAAAGATCTACATGTACATTTTATTTTTTCGTTGTTGTGGGTGGTAATTGTTTTTTTTTTCGGTGTTTGGCATTATCGGTTTCAGGGTAAAGATAATCATCTTTATTTAGGACAAGTCATTGTAAGTTCATTATGTACCCCTCCATATTTACCACGAGCTGCCATTGCTCAGAAGTTCCACTAAAGAAGAATGCTCAAAAAACCAAATTCAGGAGGCAACGTTCTTGGGGATATTTATACATTTAGGGAGAAGAGCACATCATAAGATGAAGAAGTGTTAACATGAATACATAGTTTAATGTAAGAGTAGTCACGGTAGGGTTTTAACATGTTCATTCATATCATATATTTGTATGTGATGAGAGCAACCATTTTTTTTATTACGCTGGGCGGTGATCTGTTTGAGATATTGGGAAGAGGTTTGCATGAAAGAAGGTTTTGCACAATCATTCAGGGACTACTTTGGGTCTTCTGTTGGGGGCGAAGCCCTTGAAAACCAACTGATTTGGTCTTTTAAAGGCCATGGATAGTTCATCTCTTGTCAAAAATGTCTTGATTTTGAAATGGTTATTTAAAATTTTGGGGGCCATATGACAGTTTGGCTTTTCTTTATTACTTGAGGACTGAAGCAAAGACATCCCTTGCCTTCTCCGGGATTTACGTCACTGTTGATTGCCTTATCATTTTTTTATATTTTATGTTAAACGAACGTAAACATTAAATTTGGACCGTTTGTAGAGAGGTTTAGTTTGTTGGCTTACACAACGAAGTTTTGAACAGGTACAAGAAATTTCGCAATTGTAAATTTTTAGCCAGGTGGTTCATTTCGTAAATGGTAAAGTAGCAAGGCACTTATTTATAAAGCTAGTTATGCTCTTATTTCTTATGTCACTGGCTTTGGTGTTATCAGCGAAACGTTTATTTTTCATAAAGTCCGTTTTTCTTTGGAAGTGATTTGTTGAGCTATTGCATATGGGTGGTTGGAATGATGAAATTTGTCATTTACGGAGTTTTACTAGACAGTGCAGTCTTATTCATAGACCTGGCTTTCTTATTGCTTTTGCATATTTTAAGTTAACGGTTGATCAGTTGGAGTCGTGGCCATACATAAACTTGCTATATAATTATCTTTATCAGAAAAAATACATGGAAATTATTAAAACAATTTTTATAAAGTGCAATGGCAACAGTTCTCTTCCGTAGTAAGAAGTCTCTGTCAGAAAGGCGACAAGAAGTTCTTGATATAGAGTGTAGGAAGAAGCGAGACTGTTTAATGATGTGATGACGACAGACGAATCGCCGCTAATAGTTATAAACTAGGGACATCTATATCTTGGTATTCGGGTTTCACGAAGGGACGTATAGATGTTGCAATTTATCTTTTATGATTTGTAAGTGATTGACTCGTTTCTCTGATTTGTGGAGGTCAACGTCGTTCAAGTGTCTATATACATTACTGAACTTAAAAGTTACTGGCGAAGGGTTAGTAGTGACGTATGTGTACGGGATTAATATAAATTGGAGAAACAGTGACAATAGGCCTACGGCCAGAGTGAAATATCATCATATTAACATTTATGTTGTGAGAATGTAGGTGTAAGTAACGCTGACAAAGGAATTTTTACTTTGCTGTTTATATATTTTTTTTTATTTTATTTCATCATTCGTAAAGATTATGGTTAATCTGAGATATCGACAAATTCTTTTGATTCTCATTAACTTGTTAATATATGATGTTACTTACAACAATGTTTTATTAGAAAACCTAAATTTTTCTTAAACAACTAGAATTTTTATATTTATCTTTATAGAAATCGAAATTTTAGTCGGATCTTTTCAGTGAAACTGAGATCTTCAATATTTTCCGTAAAACAAGCAAAGAAATATTTATGACACGATTTTTGCGTTTGATTTTTTGTGGGCAAATCCTAACGTATTCTCTGTGACTGGGCTTAAGATGTTACGTTAATGTACGAGCAAGGGGAGGGGCGGCAGAAATAAATTTTAGTGATGTAAGAGTAGTTGTCTTATAGTTTTGTGTAAGCTGAGTAAACGTGGTGCAGGGCGTACAGAACTTTTTAAAAACCATTAATCATAAGAAATTCTTTATGTTCAACATTAGAATTTTTTTTCCTTTTGTTCATTAACATAAATCCATCTTCAACCAAGTAACTACAACGTTACTGTCATACAGACTCATTATCGTTTCCAACATTACGTCATACCAGTGTACTCTACCTGTATTCACTAAATAGCTAAACTAATGGCATGTTTTCCTTATTAACTGCACTTCTTAAAATACAATTTTGACTAACGCCTGTTTGGTCGAATGGTCTGTTTGAGCCTTTGGCGCTTAACCATCTTTTATCAGAAACCATCATGCTGTACAAGCAGTTACTAAGAAAGCAGGACATTATGGATACCTTATACTGAATGCACAAGCAACAGCTTGTAAAGGACGTTTGAACTGTTATCTGATGAGACGTTTTGCGCTTTCTACAGTTCTAAATCAACTGCTGTATCACCTTTTCCTGATTTACTGTCAACTATGAGTTCAAAATCAGCAAACCTCATTATAACGGCAATTGAGTATTTCTTTGGTGTATTCCACGTTCCACCTCAACCACATTTCTAAAGTGAATGGACAATGTTCCTGGATTACAAGTGTGGAACTAAACTTAACTGCTATTGGGCAAAACATAATACAAGTATTTTGGAACGGTATTTTTGCCCCCCTAAAATATAAAATCACCTTTAAAGTACAAGACGACTGGGTTTGTCGGCACCGCAACTCGTCTAGACGTTCGTCTTGTTAATTATTGCAAACGAACGCTAAAAACGTCTGGGTAAATTCTCTTTAGGGCATGAAAACGAAATTTCGGTCATCTGAGGGATTGCTATTTTGAAAATTTTTCTCTACGCTCCGTGCCAACCAATGTTGAGATAGTCTTTCGGGAAAAATGAAAATGTTCGGGTCAAAATATTTTTAATAACTTTTGATAAACTTTTTTTTGAACACCTTGCACTTATTTTGAAGCAGGGAGCTGGAAGAGAGCTGTTTGAAGTGAGCATTTTATTGCAAACAACAGATAGAGACTGATAGAATTCTACGTATAAGACCGACTGAATGGTCATCAGAGAGCATCAGACTTGCAGTCGAGTCGTCGGTACGTCGGAGATTCAATTTCTGATAGGTACATACCGAAAACTTTGAAAACGGAACCTACATATCGAAAAGTTTTGTACAAAAACGATCATTTGCTCATTCTATATCAATGATTTTAAATGTTCTAATTAAGGTAAGCTGGCTCGATTATGCTTTGGAATGATATGTCAAGGTGAGAGTAACTCATGCAATGCCGATTATCATTCAAAGTACACGATTTTTGACCATTTCAAAGTTTTGTGACGTCATAATTAAGGGAATTTTCCCAAAATATTGGGCCGTTTAATGTTTTTACCTCACGCGTTTTACGACAAAAATATAGATCCAAATAAAACCTATCCTTCTCTTCCTTTTACCTGTGGGGGAGAACAACCCCTCACTCACCTTAGACCCCTTCCCTGGCCGGCGATCACTGAACATACTGCATCATTCCCTTCAGGAAAAACCTGCGTACCCCACTGTTCCTTACCTATCACATCTTGAATGTTTTAGTTTTTTACTACGGGCCTTTCAACAAAGTGGATCATCGGCACTCATAAGCCATCGGCCATCATAAGTCGGTGCGTATTTAATGGAGATTATTTTTCAGAAAAAAAAAACTTGCCCAAATTGTAAGAAATGAGGCTTTCCATGTGAAAAATTAAATTTATTTTATGCTTTAGTCATTTCGTGAAGCAGTTTTATCATACTTCCCTTGTTTGAAGAAATTAAGGGAGAGCTTGCCTTGACACTCCAGGATTTCAACCAACAACTGCAATGGTGGACTATCTAAGAAGAACGCCACTATTGGTTTGCTCATGGCAGAAGAAAATTTGGGCTGCAAATGCCCCCCAGTGCATGTGAATGCAAAAATACTAGAAATATCGTAAAATTCATTAAAATAACAATATGCCTTGAGAATTTTTTTAAAATTTGAATCCCCGCAAAAGCAGTCTTGGCAATATTTGGAATAACTATATATTGAACTCAATTTTTTTCTATTAAAAACAAAACAAAACAAAAACAAAAACAAAAACAATTTTTAAATTCGATGGGGTTGGGGTGGGGTGTGGGGAGGTGGGGGGTGTGGGTGTGGGTGGCCTCCCCGTGTTCTCCCTCTTGTTACACCAATGTCATATCTTGCCCTTCTAGACTTCAACTTGGTTTTCTTTCTTTTACTGGTAGGCGAACCCACTGGCTCGCCGGTAAGAACTCCGGCAATATTAACAATATTTACAGTAGTCACATTGCTTTCAGTAGTAAGTGGGGCCGTTTTAGTCCTCGACCAATCAGAATCGAGTATTTGGATGACGTCATCAAATGATGAATATTCATGAGATAAGTAAGGTGAGGATAGTCTCGGACCAATGAGAATGGAGAATGGGGGATGACGTCATAAAATCGTGAATATGGATGAGAGAGGAAAGAGAGGAGTGTCTTGAACCAATGAGAATCGGGAATGGGGATGACGTCATGAAATCATGAATAGTCATGAGAGAGGAGTGCCATGAATGTTCGACCGGCCACCACTACTGCCCCCCCTCTTTTCCCAAACATGCTGAGGTCGTGTGAACAAAGGAATGAGACATACGGACTCGGCTAGAGGTCTATCTCAGCGTCGTGTGAGACATTAAACGTACCGCTCCGTATTGAATATATACGTTTTCAAATCATTTATTGAACATATACACATAAATACATACACACATAAATACATTCGAAAAAATATTAGTAATAATAATAATGACATTTCAGTGCAACACTACTTTAGTTATCGTTTTACCATAACGGTGAGGAGACGGTCTATGACCGTTCCGACGAAAATCATTTCGGATACTAGCACATTCGGAGCCCCAACCAACGCTCCGAAACTGTGGAAAGCAACCGACGGTGACTCTTTCCTCCATGGTATCATTATTATTAATGTCATATAATTTTTTTCGACATAATGGTAAACATTTTTTGTAAGATACAAACATCGTAAACACATTTTTTTTTACGTTTTCCATTTATAATTTTTTTTTTAAATATTATTATTATTTTTGTAATAAGCGTTTTTAAAAATATTGTTACAACGTTTTACAAACAATGGCAATACGTGCAAATGCATATTTCTTAAACATTACAATAGCAACAAGTATTTTTTACGAATTATTTTTTCTTTTTAAAACGTACAATACTTTTTATAACAACAACAATAACAAAGAAAAAACATTTTTCTAAAACTTTCTTTAAACAATCGTAAATTTTTTTCATTTTTTCTAATATTATAAATAATTTTAAACATTTTCGAACATAAACATTCGAATATATTTCTTAAACACATCATACACGCATTTCGTTACTATTTAACAAAGGACGGATCAAACGTTTTACATACTTATCGTTTCGTCGCGGATTGTCGGTAAACATTTGGACGATTTGATGCATCGATTTACCCCCGCAACGTCGTTTTAAAAAATAAATGCAATAATGTCCACAAACATCGGAATAAAGCGATTGAATTTGCTTTGTATTATGTACGACGTTTCTATTCCTCAATGCAGCGGCTATACCCGGCACGGTCGTCGGCGGTCTTCCGTACGAATCAAAATATTCTACACTACCGTTTCCTTGCGGTACGTACACACAAACCCAGTGCCTTCCTGGAAAAGCAACCGGATCCGTATTGATCACGTAACATTTACCTCGCTGTAAGGTACGAGGACACGTGTCGGAAGCAAATACGCCTTTAAAAGAGGATTTCGTATCGATGTCATTTTCGAGCACTTTTGTCAAAGACCGGTTATTCATCGCACAAAGTCGAAAGAAACGTTTCCGTGTTGATCGATTTCGATAATGTTATCGAATTCGGCGTAGCATACCAAGATGACGGATCCCGTCGAGGGTTCTTTGAAACGTATGGACAAATCCAAACTACCCTCTTGTTTTCGGTTATAATGCGCACCGTCCGAAAGATCGGGTGTAAAGTCGAAACCGTAAAGCGTGTAACCATTTTCATATTCATTTCGACTTATACCGAAATCCTCGTTCGAACCTTTTTTATGGAGTGCCGTGAAGAGAAAATCGTATCCGCGCAACGTTTTCGTGGACGGTTCGTCGTCGTCTGCAAAGTCCAGTCTCATGGGATCGGAAGGATGCAGTTGTTCAGCGTACCTGACAGTGACGCTCGATACGTTCAAATGTTGGAATGAAAAAGGATTTTTATCGTAAGCACCGTTGAAGGCGGTGGCAGCCACTATTCCAAAGATGAGTCGACGGGGTAATTGTCCCAACCAGAGGTGATCCGTGACGACGTTTGCGGTTCCCGACTGGATAGATTTCGTCTTCATTTGGACCCGCTGAATCGGATACTTGGCCGTCACTCCGGAGGCTAACATCTTGGCGTGTTGCAATAGAATGGTGGGACTGGGCGTCACTCTTCGGGCGTAGAGAGCTATCTCCGTAATTTTCATCTTATAACTGGGTGACGCGACACTCGACATCAGCACAAAGTCGTCCTGACTCGGAGTGAGCTTTACTTTCACGTTGACACCGTTCATCATGTACCGGTTCATGTGAAACACGTCGCAGTGCAGACGTCCCATCAATTCGACTTCTTCGCTTCCGTCAAAAAATTTTGATCTCGCTTTGAGTCCTTCGTTTCCATTGGCCTGGGAAGGGTTAGCAGCGTTTAATTTACCGGCCGTATCGGAGTAATATAGTGCGGAAGACAATTGACCTTTTTTGGATTCTTCTCCGTAGTTCAAGAGGGCTTCGAGATAAGCTCTGTACGGATACATCGACGACGAATCTGAAATTTCCTGACCGTTGAGAGAAACGTCGACTTGTTTGAAAAGCGAATGTAGAGTATAATTGATGGGTCCCACTTTATCCGGAGTGCTGGCAGCATCTATATCAATGGCGTCTCCGTTTGCTTTGGTGATTTTACACTTGACGTAAAGTTGCGTTTCTTCCAAATCGATGTATTGATCACCGGTTCCCGAGATTTGGAATTCGTAAGGTACGGATAGACCTGCGATGGGGTTGATCTTTTCCCAGCTTCCTCTTTCAATGACGGTCTGCGTGGGTGGGACGCTGAAAAGATCCATCTCGGATTTGCTACACTCGCAAGAGTCTCTATGTCCTGCCATTATCGTTTAATCGAAAATGTCCGAAACACGTCTTTTCCGTTTGGTGGTCCGTTTTGAAAGGACCTTTCTTCTCGTACGTTTCCTCTTTATAGGTTTCCTCGAAGGCTTTCTCTTCTTCTTCGTCTTGACACAACGACGTCTTTTAGCCCCTGAACCCGTTTGGTCCATCATGTCCTGCAATCCACGCTTGACTCCTTTTCCCAACTCGTTCTGCACGTGAGATTTCATTGCAGTACTCAGTTTCTTTCCGGTCATGACATCTTTTGCAATGTTGGAACCGGCCGCCAGAAAGCTTTTACCTACGCTTTTGAGCATGGGTTTTAAAAACGGCACGGCACTTCTGAATACACCGAGGGCTGCTCCCAAGCCGTGACCTCTTTGATAATAAGGACCCGTGAATACGGGGATGCCACTCATAATTTTTGTCGGAAGTGTAGTTTTACGATGACTCGTCCGTTTTGAAATGGTATTCGCTTGCCGGTCTCATCCCTTATATCGATTTCGATGTTGTTGACGAGGGATCTTGCCACGGGTTTATAATGTAACTTGGTAAAGTCCACGTCGACCGTCTCCCCAAACGTATTACCGGCGGGTACGGTCCTCAAAAGAGGTGCCGTGGTATCACCGACCAGTTGGTGTTCGATGATATCGGTGTACACGTACAGTTGATGAATGGGATGTAAATCGGCCGGTCGAGTCGCACGGAAATGGACGTACGTTTCGTCGTCGGCGTTTTCGATGATGCCCACGACCGGTGACGTGAATCCCGTGATGGTAGCCGCGCGATCGTATGCCAACACTCGACAATACGCGGGATCGTTCGTTCGCACCCGGACCGTAAATTTAGCTTGCAAATCGCTCCACGACCAACTGACATTTTCGTGGCTTTTCGACAGTAATTCGGCCAGTTTTTCAGGACCCACGTCGGTGCGTATGTGTCCATAAGTGAATACCATTTGATCTTCGCCGCTTCCCGGAACCACGCAAAAAGAGCCACTGTCGTGATCCCAATCGTACCACGAACGAGCATAAGAAATCCCACACATGGCCACTTCCCATTTCCCTCTAAGTTCCAACGGTTTACTCAAATGAGTGAAATAATGCGCCAATGCGTTATCGGGAAAAATGTCCATAGAACTGTTACTCGGTAGAGTCACGTAAAACGAATCCATGTCGACCGTCGAGTTTTAAAGTCTAGAGTGAGGTATCGTACGACACGCATCACAGTTTAATAATACGATCGATCCAACTGTTAAACTTTGCAGGGTAGCCTTTCCACTTGACGAAATAGTGTACATTTCCATTTTTATCCTTTCTCCGGCGTAATATCTTTTCGATTTTGAAAACGTCGGCGTCATCTTTTTCGACGCGTTGAAGTTCCGTTTCGTAAAAAGTACCTTCGACGATTTCCCCGTCCCAGTCTTTCAAGGCATACACCACCGGTTTTCTGGGAATTCTTTTGTACACGGTAAAAATTTCTTCCGTCCAGCGGGGCAAGTAACCCTTTCCAAAATGTCTCACGTTCATACTGAGTCTCACTCGATCTCCCACCTCGAAACGGTACGTCGGACGTTTCCTTCTTTTTCTTCTTCTGAGATCCGGGTAGAGGCGATTCCAAACTTCCAATTCGTTCTTCACGCTCACGTCGTTTGGTGATTTTCCTATACTGCGATGATAACCGCTGTTGTAGCTTTCGACCAATCGAGGTAACGCTTCCAAATACCGTAAGGTGTTATTCGCGGTGAGATATTTCCACATCTTCTCTTTAAACGTTCTGTTAAATCTCTCCACGACACTCGCCTTGGTTTCGTTGTGATTGGCAAACAAATGGACGTCGTGATCGGCCAACAAACGTTTCACATCCTTGTTGAAGAATTCCGATCCTTTATCGGTCTGTAATTTACGAGGACGTCGACCGTGCAGTATAGTTTCCAAAGCTTTGACGATAGTCTTTCCTTTCTTGTCTTTGACCGGGACGACCCATGCATATTTGGAAAAGATGTCGATACAAGTCAAGAGAAATCTTATTCCTTTGTTATGACGGGAGAGAGCATTGACATCTACCAGATCTGCTTGCCATTGGTCGTCGATACCGTGAACGTACACGCGATTCCTTTCGTATTTTCGCCTGACCGGTCGATGCAACGTATAAGTGTCTTCGGATTGCAACCAACGCTTCACTTCTTCGAGCGTGGTATTAGGTCTTTGCTTTCTCGCATGACGTAGAAGTTCTGCGATGCCTCTGTAACCAGCCGGATGCGATGCGTCGTAATATATGTTTCGGAGGATGTCCGGTAGCGTCTCCGTCTGCTCGATCATGGGTGACGTTAATGCGGCTACCGCAGCAAGCACTGGTACACCTGATATTTTTCAAAAATTCTCTAAGTTGGACGAATGGATTATTCCAGGAGCCTGCCATGTCGTCATATGTACGTCGCGGTCGGGTGTGACACCATTTAATAAGTGAGCCAACTGCTTTTATCCGGAGATGGTGGCGGGGTACGAACGCCGTACATGTCTCCATGTTCTTCTTCTTCTTCTTCCTCTGCATCTACCTGCTTCTTTCCACGGCCTCGTCTTCGTCTTTTACGTCCCGTAGATTCGGTAGTCGCTCTCGGAGTTATTCTCGGTGGCAGCGATCGGTGTATAGCTTCCCAACGTTCTTCGTTTCCGACGAGTGTGTGAGGTACGTTCAAACGTTGCAAATCCCGAGCTAAAATGTTTCGGCCCACGGGATGCGAGGTTTTTCTCTGTCTCATTAGATCGTTTACGAGATCGGTGATGTGCGAGCCTGTCACCTTTTGTCCGTCCAGATCGATCATCTCTCCTCGGTCGGTCCAGGTAATGCCACTTTCTTTCAAAAAGTGAACCAGTCTTTCCGCTCTGGATCGAAACGTCTTTGGTACGGCATCCAAAATGAAATTGACGGCCAACCGATCGCTTTCTCCGTCTTTCGGTAACGTGTCTTCGTTACGTCTTTGACGCCAAAACCTCTGCTGTTGAATCACTTGTCCGTAAGCCTTGGCTTTCTCGTCCGGAGAACGTTTATCGTTATTCAGGATCCTTTCGATGGCCACGTCAAATTCTCTCTGTTTCCTGGTAGATTTTACTTCGAATGCATGTCTTATGTCTTTTAAAATACTGGTGACGTCTTCTCGATGTACTCCACCCGAACCGTCCACCATCGGAGCCTGAGGTGTCACCGAACCGTGCGGCACCAACATCATTTTCCGGGCGTGTTCCATTTCTTGACGACGGCGTGACACATCGGTCGAAGAATGGCACTACCACCTCTCTGTTCGAGTTTCTTCTTCTTCTCTCTGAGAGACACTTTCTTATCTGCGAGTATTCTCAACGTGCGTCTGTACCGTTTGAGCGTCTTCTTTTGGCTATCCGTCAGGGGAACGTTACCGTATAACACGTTCAGAGCACACTCGCACAAGCAAAGTATGAGATTTCTGTCAGACTTTTTCAAAATGTCCGAAATATGTCGACCTCGTGCTAAACAATGCAAAAGAGGGAAATGTTCCTTCACGAGTGCCATTGCATCCTCGACTGATGACGTTTCCGAGAGTTGTTCCTCTTTTATAACCTGCTCCAGGTTTCCCAGTCACAGGTGGGTAGTCTCGATCTTTTGAGTCGTTGCCAGGCATCGTGATAATTCGCGATGCTTATACGTCCGCGATTCATTTCCACCGTGATGAAAAACAGTAAGAAGAGCACGACGTGAGTCGGGGATCCGTCTCTTTCGATGTATCGGAATAAACTTTCCACGTCGTTTCGATGAGGTCCTTGCAAAAGCGATTTCCAGTCTTCCCGTGCTTCTACTTCCTGTGCCACATGCCAGGCTTTAAGCAGAACGAGGTCATCGACGTCTTCTCTCGTGATATCCAGTTTTCGACGAACCAAATAGAGAAAGACTCTTTCAAGAGTGTCGTTTTTTGGGTTCGTAGACGACCATGCCGTTTCCTCCTCCTTCTGGTAAAATATCCGTTCTGAATCGGACGCGTTCGTCTCCTTCGGGTTTGAAATCGAAGAACAGGTATCCGTACGGCCTCGACGTGGCATCCGCGTAGGCTTCGCGAAGAAATTTCGTACGACCCGGTACGACTTGTCGAGCAAGATGATCGACCACAGAAACATCCCGAGGGTTTTTAAACAGCACGACGTAATGGGCATTCAGACTGATGGTCCGTATTTCTTTGCCTCTCTGAAACAGGTTTTGTAAGACCAGGATCACGGATAAATTCTTATGATGACTTCCTTTAGTAAATAATTGGGCTACACGCCTATCCGTTTCGTGCATCAAATCGTCCAAGACCACGAGATTCGGTTTACTTTTATCGATGTACTCGTCGATGTGTTCCGGTAAATCTTCCACAAACTTTATTCCAGGACACGTGCGAGTGATGACGTCATACAGGGGTTGATATTCCCCGTAAAACCATACGATGTTCGTCGGAGCAGGATCGATCAAATGATCTTTATGCTTTAATAATCTGGATAACCACACGGTTTTTCCACAGCCGGTGGGTCCTGCTATCAAACACGTGAACGGGTGTTTCAGGCGGACGTCGAACGTTTCCTCTGACATGTCGATCGCAAATGATTCGTTTACTCGAAATCCCTTTTATTTATACGACGTTTGACGTTCTTCATTTGCATATGTAAAAGCCTTTTGATGACGTGAATGATATCGGGCCCTCGTTCTTGAAGAGCGAGCCATTCGTCGATCGTCAAATTGATTCCTTTACCAGCCTTGAGACTTCCGTCTACATTCCTGATCCATTCTCGAATGGCAACGTAAACTTCACCTCCGCGCATTTTTACAGTGGCTCTTCTTAATCCACCGAGCAAAAACGAAGTGCGTCCGTTCCTCATGACGACCTAACGACGAGTGATTTTTAATTTCAAAGCTATCGCAGTAAGAGCTTTGGCGAGTTTCTTTTTCATCGTTTTATAAGAACTTGCGGGAAGACGAAAGTCGCGTGCTCCTGCCATGATAAACAAAACGTGTCTGATATCCAACAAAGGTTTTCTGATGATGTGCCCCTTCGATTTTTCTAATTGTCGGGCATGTCTGACAATTTTGTTTTGTAAGCGTTTCATCTTTTCAGAACTGATGCCCGGTTTGAGCTCTCGTGCTGCATTTCGCAGACCCACGATGTTTTTTCGGATTTCTGTAGACATGTCGGAAGGCCAAACCAAAAGTAATGAACACTAACTCGCAACGACTCTTAAATAAAGACGAGACACACAGACTCGGCTAGAGGTCTATCTCAGCGTCGTGTGAGACATTAAACGTACCGCTCCGTGTTAAAATATATACGTTTTGAAAACTTTATTGTTCGAATTCTTTCCTTAAGTCGTTACAATGTTTACAGAGCAAAGGATATTTAACGAGTGAAATGTCGAACACAATAACGATTCATTCGATGTAAAGGCAATGAACGATATAAAGATTCATTCGATCTTAAAGCAATGAGCGATATAAAGACTATTTAAATCGATGAAATATATACATAACATTGAAATTTTATCAAAAATCGATGAATGGTACAAATCGATCCATAGAGTCATTCGATGATCACGACCGGTTCATTTTCGTCTCTTTCCCGAGAGTCCAGACAGCTTAGAAATATTGGAGCGGATGGCGTCTTCCACGGCTTGCTTATGTTGACATAATGCTTTCCATTGTTCTGGGGTGAGCGTGATGCCTCTTTTGGTCGGTATCCAAACGCTTCGTTCGTTTTCGTAAAAGTCTCTCACGTGCACTTTGATGCGATCGTTGAATACGTTGACGGTGACAAACTTTCCGTCACCCAACGGCAGTCTCTTTTCGTCGAATAAAGGCTCGGCCTCTCGTTTGCCTGGTGCTACAGCAGGTGGTCGAAATTTTGTTCTGACCGGCTTTCCCCTGGACGGTCTGTCCGACGTCACTTCGCCTGTACTGGGGCGCACGTAAATCGTTTTGCAGTCTGAGGTGACTTGTTCTTCCCAACCATCTTCCAATACTGAATCGGCTTTGTTCTCTAAGACGCCTGCAATTTTTTCCCGTCTGCTCGCTTTGGTGTCTCGATGACAAATGAAGAAGAGTCCTAATAAACATCGTATTTATAACGTTTTTAGACTCTCGGATCCATGGGCTTGTTTACGATTCTCTCGGCCAGGCGTAGCCTTCCCGATATGTCGTTGTATCTCTTCAAAACCCTTCGAAGATGATTCATATCTTTGAGGCGATTCATTTCTGTCTGAATGGCTTCGCAGGTATTCCATTTATCGAAAGTCTCGAAATCGTCCAAGTGTTGTCTTTCATTTTTTAATGACTCCACGACACTGTTTGGATCAAAGCTCTTGGACCCCTTGCGTTCTGCATCTTCCAAAGCCAGGATGCGTAATCTGTAACGATGTGCGTTGTGGTTTAATGCTTTCTCGTGACAAGCATCGACTACGTTGGATATGCGCTCGGGAAAAACCAATTTGTGGTCGACGAGTGTTCGTTGACGCTTCTGTCGGTCGATCGAATCCACACTACAGAACGTCTCGTTGTCGCACGGTTCTTCCCGCCATGACATCATGATGATTGGAAATAATCTCTCGAACGAATAACGACCGCATTCTTTCAAACCCAAACGCGACAGGACCTCTCGAAACGTTCTTCGAACCGTCTTCTCGTCCACGTAAGCAAGCGTTTTGTTCCAATCCCACGACCCGTACTCTGTTTCTTCCATGGTACAGGGATGGTGCTTCTGGCTCGGATGGTCTAATTCACATCCGTAACAGGTCAAGCATTCGTAGTTTTCGAATGCATCTTGGAGAAAGTTGAGTACGGTATTGTCGAGAGCCAAAAATACGTCTGCACTGTTCGAAGCCATGATGACGAATGTCGAATTCTTTTTCTATATCTCCCTTTTATACCCTGGCAAGACATCTGGGACGGAGTACCTTACCGCCGACCATGGAGCGTCGCAACTCTGCAGCAAACGTCATGACGATTTCGAAAACGTCGTTGTGTAAAGTATAACCGGTGACGAAGAAGTGGTCATCACGACAACCTTTGCAGACGTGTTGCACCTGTGCATTTTTAGCACGTTTCAGCTTTTCCACTAAAAGGTCGAACAGATATTCGTCTTCCTCTCTGCAATCTGACAATGGAAAGCACAGTGTGTAAAAAGAATTGTGCCCGGTGGTAGTCTTTTTGTGATCTACGGTCGTCGTACTTTCCAGTGATTCCGCGAAGGATTTTCTCGCCGCTAGTTTGACGTCCATCTTCTTCGGTGTCCCCCTTTCAACTGACACTTTTCCGAATACCTCCAGCCTTTTATGGGTAATAATAGGAGTACCACAACCAGGATATGCGATCCTTGCGAATGCTATCCGAAATACTTCTCCAAGGTACGGCTCCATTCTTCTTTTTCTGTTTCTTAGAAGTGTCGTATTTCTTCCTGTATCGGAATAATACCCGATGTCTCTTGTACCGATAATCAGCATTGGTGTTCATCCACCTCTGGTGGACATCTCGACGCTTGACGTGCCCATTAACGTGTTTCACGTGCGGTCGATAAATGGAGAAACAGTGTCGTGGACACAGCTTTTGATCGATCGGTTTGACACAATCTGAGTGATAGTGGAATGACATCTCGAGCGCGAATGATGAAACGTCTCTCGACGTCTTCCTTTTATACATATCAGTATCCGTAAGGTACGGTGGAAAAATCGGGTTTCAACACCCGTTTGTCGTACACTATCCTGTACACTTTCTGAGTCGGTTTAGTAAAAACTTGGCCCAATCGTTTTCTCACGATATCGTGTTCTTTCTTGACGAGGATGCTTTTGTTGTCTTCGCGTTTTGGATCGAATTGCTCTACGAGGGTTGTCATGCTGCTAAAATTCACCAACTGGTTGACGCGAGCTGTCAAAGTGATGCCTCGTACCTTGCAGTGCCGGCTGGTAGTGCCTTTCTTGGTAGAATATACTTCGTAGGCATAATTCCTGGGTCCACCCGAGACGAATTTGGTGATGTAACTTCCCGTACCATAATCCTTTTCCAGTTCGTCGGTCATGTCTCCCAGGTAATTTCCGATGGGCGGATCGTATTGACCGTGACGAGAGACGTATACGATGGAATCCGTATCGAAATACAACACCCGCTCGTCCAGTCGTTCGAGGTAAGAATACAATTTCAACCTGGCTTGTGCGGTGGTGTAAGCGGCGATAAAAATGTTCTTATTGCCTCCGCCGTCTACGTATTCCTCTTTGTCGGTGCAAATCAATTCCATACAGTCTTCGTCGATCCTGGTAATTTTGACCTCTTTTGTGGAATCGGATGCCAATTCCCAAAATTTCCGTAAGTCGTTGATGAGGGTTTTGTGAGGCAAATTACATCTCTGACCAAATTTTCCCCAAAACGAGTTGAGCATCAATTTTGCGAGACATCGTTTGCCTTCATTTTTCTCGATGGTTTCCAGCCGAACTCCCTCCCGCCTTTCGTAGTCGTCGACGTATGCTTTCTTGTCCGCCTCGGTGTGACACTCACTGGGCCATCCGTCCTCTTCTTGTTTCATTTTGAGAAAAGTATTGATGTATCCCGAAAATAATCCACCTCGACGGGTCTGTGGGTCGTACTGGGTGTGTTCCGCAAAGTGCCATACTTCGTAACGCTCAACACGACGTATCCCTTTTCCACCGCTTTCTTCAGTTCTAACGTCACCCAGGTACCTTCGATAGCTCTTTCGCTTTCGGTGTGTTCGCAGTCGTCCAGTCGTCGTTCGTCTGCACACCTGGCACAAAGAGGAAACAGCAACTTGTTGTCCGATCTATAGGGCAGCACCGGATGATAGAGTTTTCTAGGCGGTAATACCCGACAGTAAATGAGGCCTTCGTATTCTTGCCAGGGTCTAAAGTTTTCTGTCACGATCGTAGGGTGTCCGATGGGATAGCGTCCGTACTTGTTCACCCACGGGTAGAGAGAACATACGTCGATGTACTTGATGGATTCCCCCGGTTTGGCTTCGTACTTTAAGCAGGTCGCGTTGGTTCTCCCACCGAAGAAAGCATTTCTCGGATTGAGAGGTGGCTTGTAGTCGAGAGCCTGCACGAACTCGTTCATCTTTTCGTCTCGGGAAAGCATTCGATCGTATTCGCATTCCCACATTTCCACGACGTTTATACCGGATCTTCGTAAGTCCCCGATTTTCCATACGGTTTTCTGATAGACATCTTCTACGGTTAATGTAGAGCCTGGAACTAGTTTTTGGCGATCGGGGTGACACGTGGGACATCCGTGCCAGAGACAACCTTGAAACTCGTAGATCGTGTTACCGCAAGAACCGTCGACTTTGTACCCTGCCACCGTGGTCTCGCCCCCGTTGCGTGCATGTTGAATGTGAATTCCATCTCTGTGACCGAGCCATGCCAACCATTTCAAGGCTTTTAACGAATGATTGTCGTATCCGAGATGAGGGACGGCTGCGATGGTTTCTTCTTCCAGAAAACATTTTCGGAACACTTTCTGACAGGCTTGGGCTATGGTCATGGCTTCTGCAAATGGATCCACGTCATTCATGGTTTGAAAAATGCGGCGAAATGTCAAACATCCTTTTCTCAATAGATCCACGTCTGCCACGCAATATTTTTTCATTTCCTTCTCCATATCGAAGACTTTTCCCTTTTGCTGTGCGTACCAGGCGTCGAATTCTTTCTTCTGCTTGGCATTCATGGTTTCGGGGTGATAGAAAGTCGCATCGGGCCACGATCCCACGTAACTTTTGTGTTCTCTTGTGTTGAACAGATACGGGAAATATCCTTTCTCTTCAGAAAGTCCGAAGGTTTTGGAAAACTTGGAAAGTGCCATGGGGATGAAGTTGAAAGAATCTTTGAATACGATTTTCTCCACCTTTTTATCACGAGACGTTCTCGGCAATTCGTATTCCATGTACGTAATCTTCGAACCGTTCGTGATGATGGCAGTCGGTGTCATCCCCATCTTCGAAAAACAGGACACGACGAAATGACCGTCGTATCCCTTCAGGTTGTGTGCCATGAAAATCGAATTGGGATTCGAGTACGCCCACGTGCAAAAATCCTCGACGGTGTCGTCACCTTTGAAACAGACTTGTCTTTCGTGTTCGCACGGCCTCTCGATATCTTCTTCGTCGATGCATAATGCACACACTTTATGGGCCACGGCATAGTTGGGAATGTGTCGCCCGTTCGTCTCGTCCACTCTGGATTCGAAATCGAAAAAGATGTAATCCGGACATGACCGTAGAGAATCACTAGGGCGAATCGGTTGCATGAAACATAAATGTCCTCGTGGTCGATCTTTTTGGCACGTTTGACAATATTGCACACCACACACGTGTTTCTTCTTGCCTTCGGAGTAGGTCAAGCTGCACTGCTTACATCGGCGAACGGTTTCACAGGTCGTTGGCTTGCCGCTCTTGTGGTTTTGAAAACAGGTTTCGTTCTTAAAGACGCGACGACAATCGTCACAGTACCACCGGGGGTCTTTATCTTCCTCACAGGACTGTCCGTTCGGTGTTCTGCAGGCATGACACTTGATCGAGCATTTGTGCCATTTCGGGTCCTTGTATGCCTTGAGACATTTGGTGCAAAATGCGTGTCTGTTCAGGAATCCACTCATGCTGGTGACGGTGTCAAAATGACGGTCGTGGTAATATAAGAAGATCGGTATCCCCTTTTCATTCGACCCTTTGTGAATGATGGCTTCCGTTCGACCTCTGGTGACGATGATGATTCTATACTCCGGTAAAATTTTCTCGAATCGAGAGACGTGTTCCAGGCCGCAAGAACCGATCGGTACATCCGCCCGTGCGTGAAGGGTTTTGGCGAGTTCTGTCTGTTCCGATTGGCCTCGTCGTATGTTATTCCAATTGACGGTCCGGTCCGTTTTCTTTCGATGATGTGCTACGGCCGTGACGATGGCTCGTGCCAGACACATGTCGTCGTCTTTGTTTTGGATGCGTACCACGCTTTTTTTTAATTTGGCCCAGTCTTGGATGACGTCATCATTTCCACCGACCATGTCTTGGATCCTGATGATGTGAAATGTCATCTGGCCATCGAAAGTAAACTCTTCGTTAGATTGCATCACGATTTCGATGATGGCCAAAATACGATTGGCATTCAATTGGTCACGACGCATGACGGGTACGTATATATCTTCGCGTAATGCAGGATGTTGGATTTGAACCCCTACCATATCGCCGGGCGCAAAGCCATGCATGAGTTCCTCGATGATATCTTGAATGATGTCATAGACCGCAATCATGACGTTGCCTCTATGACGAATAAAATTTGCCATGGGTTCGTCCAGAAATTCTAGAATCCACTCGTCAGCATCCGCTTGAAATCTTCTGATTCTTCTCCTTCTTTCGTTTCTGACTCTCCAACAATCCCTGGGTCTAACTTCCTCCTCCTCTTCCTCCTCCTCATCATCCTCACCGTCGTCTTCACTTCCATCACCGGCAATTTCCATTTCTTCTCCTTCACCCCTTCTTCTTCTTCATCGTCATTACGCTCATTGTCGTCGTCTTCTCGTTCGTCACTACCGTCTTCTTCTTCTTCTCGATAAGCCTCTTCTTCTTCATCATCATTTTCTTCCGGGTCATCGTCATCACCCTCTTCTTCATCCTCATTATCCTCATCATCATCGTCATCATCATCATCACCCCCTTCTTCATCCTCTTCTTCATCCTCTTCATCGCCTTCATTCTCCTCCTCGTTATCTTCCCCGTTTTCTTCTGGTTTGAAAGGTTGAGTATCAGGGATAATATTCTCATTTTCGGGATCGTTTATCTCGGGAATCGTTTCCGCTATGGCGCGAGCTAATGTATCTTCTTCTTCTTCCTCCTCCTCCTCCCCCTCCTCTTCTACAGCAGGGGTCGGTACAACTTGTACGGACACGTTTCGCCGATCCGGTTCCGTCTGTGTACTTTGTTCTTTCACTTCACGGTTTGTCGGTGGCTGGGTCGATCCTTCCTGTCTTCTGCGTTTAGGCGGTGAAGGCTGATCCCACGCCGGTTCATTTTCAAAAGTGGGGTTTCATCTTTCTAAGAGATCCAACGAATCTCGGTCTAATACGTTGGCTCGGCGCCGCTCCGCTTCCGCTTGTCGTCTGGGAGAAAGAGGTCGTCGTACCAGCGGTATCCATTTTGATTCCCTCGTCCTCGTGTTGTAGAAAAACGGTTTGCTTTTCCTCTGACTCCAATGAATTTCCCACCCCTCCCTTATTTCCTTTTCTGTAAGCGTAGCTTTGTACATTGAATAAAGAATCGATGTTTACCTTTCGAAATCCTGGATACAAATGAGAGAAGACGATTTCAAACATCTTATTTATATACTTCCTGGACCATTACATGTATACACGACTAAAATATCGTCACGAGTCTCTCGTTAACACTCGACCTGCTGACCCTAAAGTCGATGACGTTTTCCGAATCGTGTTATAGTCAAAGAATTCACCCCGAATGTCGCTTTGGACCGGTGATAAACCCGAAGACAACACGAAATGTACTCACTACAGGCGCGTGCACGTGTACGTAAACGTACAGAGACTATGGTGTGACATATAATTTATATTTCGGGGGAATCCCCCTTTTTTCACACATAAAACACATACTTTACGTGAACAAAAGAAAAAAAAAGCGTGCCTTACCACTATCATCTCACTCTTCTTTTTCTTTAGGATCTTCTTCTTCTTCTACTATTTTGTACGAATTGTTATCTCGATGATCTCGTAAGCTAATGTAATGCCTGCAGACCCTAAGGTCATTGACGTCTGCCGTAATGTATTATAGTCGAAAAGCTCACCCCGAATGTCGCTGTGGACCGGTGGCAAACTGAACGACAATGCACTACGTATAGACTACAGGGCATACACCGCGTCATGAGATATAAAGCGAGATTAACAATGTGCGTGAATGAACAAGTCCGGATGACGATGCTATATTCCAACCCGTTTACTCTGTCTCAAACTTTAGTGTACAGTACGGGCGAGTAACACGGAAAGTAATACAGGCCGTAGAAGGCGAAAAAACGGTTCAAAGACAATTACTACTATACACCTCATTTACTCTCAAGGCTCGTGCACTAGATCGTGCAACGCAATCAAAAGAGTAATACAGGCTTTCGTAGGTGACTATCGACCGATATCCTTCCACCGACTACACCTCATTTACTCCCGAGATATACTCACACTGTCAGCACACTTCCGTATAGAAAGAAGTAATACGAGCAAAACCACCCGCGCCACGTCTTCACTCTTCGAGCTCCACACTCCGAATGAACGCTCAACACGCGCTACACTGCCTTTATACTCACAATCCGCACCGACTGTACGCGCAATGCATGCAACGAACGTTGCTTCTACCATTCGACCAAAAATCTTATTTTCCTCACTACCAGCTAATTATCGCAACTCATATAAACTGTACGCGCACGTACGTCTGTCCTGTCGAAACACCAAAATCCGAATGAGCGCGAAAACTCTCCCAACAATCACACGCACACAGTACAACAGTAACAATAGGACGCACGCGCAGGTCTCGTTTCTCATTGGTTGACGCGACCTGTCGATCACCGCACAGTTCCACGCGTTCGTCTGTGTGAACCGACGTTCTAAGCCCCGCCCCCTGTAGCGCGCGTTATGTCATACATGTCTGGAGTTCCGCACGCGCGCTCACACAAACACACGTACACACACACACGTCTGTGTGAATCGACGTTCTAAGCTCCGCCCTTCTCTGTTGCGCGTGTATTTTGTGCGGTGCCTCGAACCGGATAAAACCGGTTTGTACCGCATCCGAGTTTCATTACGAATTACAAGAAGAAAAATTGCCGTCGCGTTCACTTTTCAGACCACACAAACAGCTTGTCGTTTTACGCCCGTCATCTAAAAATGGCTGACCTGTTTCATTGTAACCAGTGCGACAATGTCCTACATCTAAGGAACTACGTGTTACATTTTCAACTGTTTGGAGCTAGTTGCAAAACCAACACTCGACGATTGGGGTTACCAAAAGACCCACCTGCTTTTTCTTCGACCCGAAAATTACCAGAACCTCTGGATCTCAGCATGAAGAGACCAGTTTTTACGGAACTGGAGAAAACACAGCTCCGATGGCTCATAGACCAGCCGCCGCCACCACCACCTGCACAACCACAACCATTATCATTGTCAAGAAAGCCAGAAACAGATATTTTATCGTTAGCTTTAGAAGAACTGTTGTAAAGAAAAAAACAAACAAAATAGATTTGTAATTCGATTTTTAAAAAGTTTTTTCAATACATCATTCAAAACGTATATATTCAATACGGAGCGGTACGTTTAATGTCTCACACGACGCTGAGATAGACCTCTAGCCGAGTCCGTATGTCTCGTTCCTTTGTTCTAAAAGACGATACAACACATAAATAGCATGTTTGACAGAAAAAGAATGGAGCCGTCCCCACCTAAATATATGTTGGCCCTGAAAAGAGCCTTTTGGTTTAAAGTCCTCCTCACTTTTTTTCAAAAATGAGCAGGAGGGTTCTCCGAATACGGTGGCGGAGCGTCCTCAGGTTTCTGTACGGGTGGGAGATCTGGAAAAAGATCTCCTAGATCGTCCATCTCGCCCTCTACCTCCTCCTCCTGATTCCCCTCGAGCGGTGGCAAATCGGGGTTCCAGTTTACTAGTCTTTCGACTCTATGGTCCATCATCCCCGCCATGACGTCCATTGTAGCCCTTAATCGAGGTGCTAGCCTTTCGTAGATCCATTCGTCCACCTCCATCTTATACCTATCGAAGTTCCTCTTCGCATTTGCTAGTTCGACGAGGAGGGCTTCCTTCTCTCGTTCCAACTCTACCACTCGTGCCTCCACGTCCCCTCTTCCCGTCCTATAGCCACGCAAGTAGCCGGACGTCCAATCCTTCTCCGAAGTTATCTCCTCCTTTTCTTCTTCCTCCTCATCCATCAAGGAATCCTCTCCTTCACTGCCTTCGATAAACGAGCAGTCGGTATCGCTATCTTCTTCGACGTATTTACAAGCCATCTTTACACTATGAATTCTAGACACAGAATGAGCTCTTTCCACTCGTGTGCTTCTATTTATCAACCATCTCCTCATGCATATTCATTATGACGTCATTCTAAGACACTCCTCTCTTTCTTCTCGCAACCATATTCACGATTTTATGACGTCATCCCCCATTCTCCATTCTCATTGGTCCAAGACTATCCTCACCTTACTTATCTCATGAATATTCATCATTTGATGACGTCATCCAAATACTCGATTCTGATTGGTCGAGGACTAAAACGGCCCCACTTACTACTGCTTTCACGTAACAGTTCAGTTGTCTGAATGTAAACGTGCATTATGAAAATTAAAAACTTAAGGTTGCAATCACGTTCTTTATCCAGGCCTGTACTTTATCACCTTTTGTTTGGACACAAAAAAAGTGCAGGGATTTAAAAAAAAAGTAAAACAGTAAAACTGTTTTTTTTAATTGAGTTAACTTATTTTAGAATTTGTTGGATGGGTTTAATTTGTTTGAACTGGGTTTTTTGGAAGGTTTGTTGGCTTAAGTTGGTTGGATTTCTTTTATTATTTTTTTTTTTGGTGGATTCGGCTCGGTTTTGTAAAACATTTTTGGGTGGGTGGGTTTGGTTGGGTTTTGTGCGGTGGGTTTGGTTCGGTTTTGTTGGGTTTTGTCCGGTTTTGTCGGGAAGGTTTCTTTTAGTTTTGTTTGGTGAGTGTTTTGGATTTTGTTTGGTGGACTTGGTTGGGTGTTGTTGGGTGAGTTTGGTTGGGTTTTGTTGTGTGGATTTTGTGAAGGGTTATGTTAATTGGGTTTGGTTAGGTTTTGTTAATATCTGTTGGGTGTGTTTCGTTGGGTGTTATTAGGTGGGTTTGTTTGTATTCTATTCGGTTTTGTTTTGTAGGTTTGGTTGGATTTTGTTGGCTCTCTGTGGGTAGAACTGGTTCGTCTTCGTTACGTTTTGCTGAGTTGTCTTAGTTGGGTTTTGTTGGGTGGATTTGCTTGGTTATTGTTTGGTTTACTTTGGTGGTTTGAGTTGAGCTTAGTTCGGTGAGTTTGGTTTGGTTTTGTCGCATAGATTTTGTTGGATTTGTTAATAGTTGTTGGGTGTGTTTCGTTGTGTGTTATTAGGTGGGTTTGTTTGTATTCTATTCGGTTTTGTTTTGTAGGTTTGGTTGGATTTTGTTGGCTCTCTGTGGGTAGAACTGGTTCGTCTTCGTTACGTTTTGCTGAGTTGTCTTAGTTGGGTTTTGTTGGATGGATTTGCTTGTTTATTGTTTGGTTTACTTTGGTGGTTTGAGTTGAGCTTAGTTCGGTGAGTTTGGTTTGGTTTTGTCGCATAGATTTTGTTGGATTTGTTAATAGTTGTTGGGTGTGTTTCGTTGTGTGTTATTAGGTGGGTTTGTTTGTATTTTATTGGGTTTTGTTTTGTAGGTTTGTTTGGGTTATGTTGGGTGGGTCTAGTTTGGTTTTTCTGGTTTGGAGTTGGCTTATTTTAAGCTTTGTTGAAAGGATTTAGTTTGTTTTAACTGAGGTTTTTTGGTAGTTTTGGTTCGCTTAAGTTGGTTGGATTTTTTTATTGGTTTTGTTGGGTGGATTCGTCTCGGTATTTTAAAACATTGTTGGGTGGGTGGGTTTGGTTGGTTTTGGTTGGGTTTTGTTGCATTTTACTCGTCTCGGTCGGTTGGATTTCTTTGGGTTTTGTTAAGTTTTGTTGGATTTTGTTGGATTGCTTTCGTTGGGATTCGTTTGGTTTTTGTTGGGTTTTGTTGGGTGAGTAATGTTGGTTTTTTGTGGCTTGGACTAGTTAGGATATTTGTTGGGTTTTGTAGGGTTGATTTGGTTAGTTTTTTTCTTCGTAAAGTTTTTTGGGTGTCGGTGAGTTGGTTTTATTAGTTCTTTTTGGTGGAGTTTGTTGGCTGTAGTCGGGTGGGTTGGTTGAGCTTTGCTGCGTAAGTTATGATTAGGTTTGTCGGGTTTGTCGGTTGGGTTTAGGTGGGTTTTTTGAGTTTTGTTGCTTGGATTTTGATGGCTTTTTTGGGTGGGGTTGGTTGGACCTGTTGGGCTAGTTCAGTTGGGATTTGTTGGTTCGTGTTCGGCTTTGTTGGTTGGATTTTAGTGGGTTTTGTTGCGTAGGGTTTAGTTTGGTATTGTTGGGTGAGTTTGGTTGGGTTTCGTTGGGTGGGTTTGGTTGGGTTTTGTTGCGTTTTTTTGGTTAGGCTTTATTGGGTGTAGTTGGGTTTGGTTAGATGGGGCTTGTTTGGTGTTTGCTGGGTTTTGCTGGTTTGGCTTGGTTGGGTTTTGTTGCATTTTATTGGGTTGGTTTGGTTGGGTATTGCTGAGTCGGTTGGGTTGAGTTTTGTTGTTTTATACTGATTTGGTTACGTTGGTTTTTGATGTGTCGGCTTGCTTGGATATTATAGGGTTTGGTTGGGTGGCTTTGGGTGGGTTTTTTCGCATGGGTTTTGTTGGGTTTTGTTAATATTTGTTGGGTGCTGTTTTTTTTTTATTTTTGCCTTATTTTTTGCTTTTTATTTTGTTATGTAGGTTTGTTTGGTTTTTGTTGGGTTGGTTTGGTTGGCTCGGGTTCGTTTTAGATTTTGTTGGTTTTTACTGGGTTGGCTTGGTTGGGATTTGTTGGGTTTTGTTGGATTGGTGTGGTTGGGTTACAATGGTTGGGTTTCATTGGGTTTTTAATATGCGTCGGCTTGGTTAAATATGATTGGGTTCTTGTTGGGTGCGTTTTTGGGGTTCTGTTAGCTGAGTTCGGAATAATTTTCTGGCGGAGTTGGTTAAGTCTTTTTGGGCGGGTTTTTGGGGTATTTTTGGGTGGGCCTGGTTGGGTGTGTTGGGTGGCTTGGTTTTTTTTGGTGGGTTTTGTCGCTTCGTCTCGGACTGGTTTTGTTGAGTTTTATTGCTTGTTTTGGATGGCTTTTGTTGATTGGGTTATGATGTGTTATATTGGGTGGTTTCAGTTGGGTTTTGTTGGGCTTTCTTTGTTGGTTTTTTGGCTTTTGTTGGGTGGCTTTTGTTGGATTTTATTAGGTCTTGCCTGTTATGTAGGTTTGGTTGGGGTTTGTTGGGTGGGGTTGGTTAGTTTTTTCGTGCGGTTTGTTGGGATTTGTTGTGTGGATTTCAATTGGTGGATTAGTTGGGCTTTGCATTTTGTTTGGTTGGGTGTGTTTGGGCAGATTTTGTTAGGTGGCTCTGGTTGGGTTTGCTTGTGGTCTGTTGGGTAGGTTTTGTTGGGTTTTGTTGGGTGGGATTGAATGGGATTTGCTGGTTTTTGTTGAGTGGGTTTGGTGGGTGGATATCGTTGGGTTTAATACGGTGGGTTTGTGTGGGTTTTGTAGGGTGCGATTTGTTGGGATTTGTTGAGTGGGTTTGGTTGCGTTTCGTTGGATTGGACTGGTTGGGTTTTTTTTGGGTGGGACATGTTGGGCTTTGTTGAACTTTGCTGGGTAGGCTTGGTTAGGTTGTGTTTGGTATTCTTGCGTGGGTTTGGGTAGGTTTTGTTTAGTGTGGTGGGATTATCTGGGGTTTAGTTGAGTGGGTTTCTTTCCGCTTTGTTCTAACTAGCGTTTGTTGAGTATTTTGTATTTGCTTTATTTGGTTGCTATTTTTTGTCTGATTTTGTCGGTTAATTGCGTTCGGTTGTGCTTAGTTTGACTTAATTGGATGGGTTGGGGTTGATTTTGTTGGGCTTTGTTGGGTTTTGTTGTTTTTGTTGTGTGGGTTTGGTTGAGTTCTATTGGATGGGGTTTGCTTTGATTTGGATTTGGATTTATTTTTTTTTTTGGCGTTTGGTTGGGAAATGTTTCTGGGTTGCTTTGGTTGGGTTTTGCTTCTTGGGATGAGTTGGGCTTTCTTTGGTTTTGTTGGATGACTTTTTGGAGGCTTTGGTTGGGTAGATTTTGTTGGATGGGTTTCGTTGGGGTTATTGAGTTTTATTGGGTTTTGTAGGTCGGGTTTTTGTTGGGTTTTGTAGGGTGGGTTTGGTTGGGGTTTGTTGGATTTTGTTGCGTGGGTTTGGTAACTTTTTGTTGGGTTTAGTTGGTATTTGTTGTACGGGCTTGTTTCGGTTTCTTTGGTTGGGATTGGTTGGTGGTTTTGCTTAGGTTTCATTCGGTTGAATTGGTTGGGTTTCCTTCGGTGGATTTGACTGGGTTTTGTCGGCTTTTGTTGGATGTGTTTTGTTAAGGTTTGCTGGTTGGGTTTTGCTGTTTTTTTGTTGGGAGCGTGGGTTGGTTCTTGTTGTGGTTTTGTTGGATGGATTTCATTGAGTTTAGTAAGGTTTTGTTTAGTGGGTTTGTTAGAATTTTGTTTGGTGTTTTTGAATGGATTAATGCATGGGATTGTTTGGTTTTTCTTGGGTGGGTTGGGGTCGATTCTGTTGGGTGGGTGTGGTTGAGTTTTGTTGGGTAGAATTGGTTAGGCTTTGCGTGGTTTCGTTGGGTGGGATTGGTCGCTTTTTGTGTGGGTTCCGTTGGGGTTACTTGGGTGGGCTTGGTTTGGTTATGTCGCTTTGTTGGGTGTGTTTGGTTGGGGTTAATTGTTGGATGGTTTGGTTGGGTTTTGTTGCTTGTGCTTTGTCGGATGTTGTTGGTTTTTGTTGGGTGTTCTGTTGGCTGTTGTAAGGTGTTTTGGCTGGATTTCACTGGGTTTTGTCGGGTGAGCTTGGTTGGGTTTTGTTGGGTTTGTTGGATGGGTTTAGTTGGGTTTCGTCGGTTGGTTTTGGACGGGTTCTGTTGAGGTTTGGTGCTCAGGTTTGGATGGAATCTGTTGGGTGGGTTTGGATGTATTTTGTTGGATCGGCTTGGTTGGAGTTTGTTGGGTTTTGTTGGGTTTCGTTGGCTGGGTTTTGTTGGGTTTTGGTTGATTTTATTAGGTGGGCTTTGTTGAGTTTTGTAGGGTTGGATCAATTGGGATTTGTTGAGTTCCGTTAAGTGGTACAGTTTGGGTTTTGTAGTGGGTTGTTCTTTGTTGGTTTAGTTGGGATTTGTTTGATTTTGTTGGGTTGGTTCGGGAAGGTTTTGTTGGATTCGTCTGGTTGGTTTTTTCACAGTTTTGTTGGTTTTTTTAGGTTTGTTTGGTACGTTTAATTTGATTTAACTGGGGTTTGTTGGGTAGGTTTGCTTGGATGTAGTTGTTTCGCTTTTTTGGTTTATTGGATGGGTTAGGTTGGGTTTTGTTACACCTTGTTTGGTGGGTTGTTGTGGGTTTGGTTGAGTTTTGTTGGGATTTGCTGGGTGGGTGTCGCTGGATTTTTTGTTGGGTTTTCTTGGCTGGGGTTGGTTGGGATTTTGGGGGTTGGTTTGATTGGATTTCTTTGGTCTTTGTCAGGTTTTTATCGGCAGGTTTTTTTTGGAGGGGGGTGGGGTCGGGGTGGTGGGTCTGATTGGCTTGAGCATGGTGTTTTTTTGGAAGTTGTGGATTTGGTTGGTATTCGTAGGGTGAATTTGGTTGCGTTTTGTTGGTTGGATTTGGTTGGGTTTTGTTGGTTTCTTTTGGATTGGTTAAGTTCGGTTTTGTTAGATTGGTTTTGTTGTGTGGGATTTTATCTTTTCCAAACCCATTATGATGCGCTTGATATCACCACATTTAGAAAATTACTCAAATATTTGCTCCTCTGTGGTGTAAAATGAAAGACTGCTAATATAAAGATTACTGCCTTTGCCGACCCTCTTTTCTTTTTCAGACAAATTACACTGTAGACAAAAACAGAAACTTTTCCTTACATAATTTCTCAATAAATTATTTTATGATCAATGAAATTTAAAAACTTAGGGCAAAACTGATTTTTTTTTCACCAGACAGCTATGATCAGTTGAACGTAAAATCTATAGTTAGGTCAAACTTTTAACCCTCCCACTTTTGGGGAAGATTAAAAATTTTATTGATCATTAATGTTTACAATTTTTCATATTAATGTTGACCAATGTCTATTGACGATCCTTTAGCAAATATCGAACTAATACGAATAAAGTAAATGATAATCTCGATACTTTTGAAAACTTTGCATACCACTGCAACATCATGCACTTCAAAGTGTGGTAGTGCTGAATCCTTTATGGCAGTAGCTAACAACATCGAACTGTTACTCACCTCGATTATTGTCATTTTGACAGATATTATGTGAAAAAATTTAAAATAGAGCACCAAAGGTGCGGCAGCTCATGGGTTAAATGGAAGGGAAGCCCACCTATCCCCTCTTGTTATCCCTTTTCTCAGCAGTCATTCATGTCCTCCTTGCCAGAAAATCAATGGTAAACCCAGCAAGTTTGGATCCGGAAAATGCTGTAAGGGGTGGGAACGAAGTGCACCGAAGGTGCAACACGAACGTGAAGCGCGAGTATAACCGCGTGAGGTCCGGGGCCCGCGTCAGGACCACTGGCGGCGTCCACGGATGGAGCCCCGGTGGAGTTTCTCCACAGGCAAAGATATTAGCGAAAAGTGAACCTATTTTGATTCCCATGGCTGTTCACTTGATTTCAAGAAAAAAAAAAAAAAAAAAACCAAGTTAAAAATGAAGTTGTTGTTGAAAGAGCCCATTTTATAAAGGTCACCGGCTAGGGTTTGGTTGAATGAGTGTCATAATATTAAACTCCCATGCTAGATAAAGTGCCATTCTTGAGGGTGATGTAAGTGTAAAGGGATGTGACGTTTAGGGCACTGAGGGCATCTGAGTTAATGAACCAACTTTACTGAAGACACTTAAAAATGAGCCGTATCGTACATGAAGTTTGGAATATGGGGGAGAAGTGAATTGAGTAATGCATCAACATAACTTTACGAACCCTCGGGAAAACTTCCCACACCCGAGATGATAGGCCTGGGGGGGGGGGGGGGGAGAACTAAGTTGAGAGACTTAGCGAGTCGAAAATTTTCTTTTCTGCAAAGATATATGGTGTAGAAGGGTAGGGAGGACGATTTAGGGAGTTTTCTTTGAGTTTAGGTAGAGCCCATTTTATGAATTTTAGAAAGTGTTTAACAACGGTCTACCTTGTTGTTGCTGGATGAAAGTTTTAGAAAATTGGCTGAAATATCATCCAAGAGGGTGTCATTTTACCTTACGGACTTCTTGATAGTGTCTTATCTGATCAAGATTTCTGTAAATATATTCAAATATGGGGTCATTACCATATTTGTCCAAGACCTTGGGTTGATTTGGAGGGAAGAGGGACATGTCCCACACTTTTGGGAAAACACCCACGAATTTTTAACGTTTTCTTAAACGGGATTGGCTACGTACCCTCCTCCAACACACACACACACGTACTCGAATAAAGACTGAGGTCCATGCTCAAGAAGTGCCTACCAACTTAGTGAGTCCGAAAAATATCCTTCTTGTTCTTTTCACAAGGTGCTTGATTTATGGCCTTTTTAAATTTTTAGAAACTTTATGGTGACTGTGATGTCTATTAAAAGTTATGTTCCAGCAAAGTTTTGACATAATTCCGGCAAACAAAGAACTTTTTTTGTGTGATTAAAATATAGGTTAATTGTTTTCAGTAGTTAGATGGTTGCCTGAGTTTCCAGGCTACTGCTCGAAATTCAGGTCTCGCCGATAAATATATCTGTACTTATCATTTGGAAAAGTTTGTGACTACTGATGCTGTGGTGTACTCTATCAGTGCTCTTCATATGGTACCGTCGCTACGGTAACTATTTAAGGAAAACACTGAGAATATATTAACAACATTTAGGAAATTTTTGCTGCTTTAATAAGAGGAGCATTCATCGAAAAGTCATTTCACGTTTGTTTTAGCACCGCTTTCAAGAAAAGATTCCCAACATGTCAATCCACTCGATCTGAATTTAAAGGGCAAGAACAGTTTTATTTCCCCAATTTAAAGTAGTGATTGGCTCTAATTGGGTCATGTGACAGTATTTTTCTCCTCGAATGTGAAACTTACTGGAATTCACGACTTGGTTTACCTTGAATATGCAATATTGAGGGCCTAAAATAATAACGATACTTTGAAGAAAAGTAATTCAGAAAATCGTGAGATTGAGTTGTAGCTTCCAAATAAGTTTGGTATGACTGCCCGCCATTGTCCTTAAAATAATGTCCTTCCCTTTCACTCATCTTTTTTTCACTTTCTTTCTAGGATTCGTTGTTCCAAATGTTCAAGCTTCCCAGGCTGGGATGCTGATTCTTCATGACACTGCACATTTTTGGGAACATCCAACCCTGTCAGTAACAAACCTTGTAAAATCGCCAATCAGTGAAATGGTAAAACAAGGAACATCAAACCTTGGGAAAATTGTACCCCAGGAGCAACTGGCAGACCCCAACAACAAAAATTAATTCCCTTCAATGACATCAGCATAATAACTTGCAAGTGCAATCATCATACAGCCCTGTATTTAACTCTTTAATTGAAAAAAATGAAATTGATTCATGTAAGTCATGGAAGATTTCAAATAACCATTGTGTCAACATACCAACAAAGGCTATAACCTCCATCAATAATGACACAACACAAGGTCTGGCTCCAAAAGCAAATTCATAAAATGTTATTCTTGCTCTATAATTTCAGTATAACCTAAGCTACCAACAGGACCAATGGCACAAAGTTTTGCCTGAAAGCAACTACAAGCACAAAGACAAAAATAATGCTACACAAAATTTGGGGTAGATGGGCACTGTTTAACAAGGTGCTTCTTGACTGGCCATTGCCATTGTATGTATCGATTGTATTCTACCCTCAGGGTTAGGGATTAGGGCGGTTGTTAGCCTGTTAGGAAATTTCTTGTTAAACAGTGAGCAATGCCCCAAATTTTTGGGGGTTTATTTCCAAACTTTAAATTTGGGGATTTTAGTTCAAAGTATTTGCAAATTCTTTTTTATAAACATTTGAAAAATGTCAATTCCCCTTAGAATTTGATTTTGAGGGAACTTGGGGAGACATGGAAAATTTGGGAGATTTTTGAAAAAATCTGCTCTCCTGAGAGCAAAACCAAGCAAATCCATCTGGTCAAATGACTGCAGTGGGTATATTCTTCATTAATCACCTACAAAATTGGAAAATTTCAGCATACAAGGAGACAGTTTATAGGATATTTCAGTTGATATGACCTTTCTCATCTAATAAACAACACACATGCCATGTAACTTCTACCCAATTACCTCTTGCCTCCCACATCCTCTGACGATTTTTAATTGCACACAAATGCACTTAAAGGTTTAACTTCTAATTCTTTTAAGTTCAAAGCACATGCTCTACAAAAGTAAAAATCGAGTGTAGATGATCAACCAATAGAGAATTACGAAATGTTTCTTCAAGGGTTGGTGAGGCAATTTCTTCCCCAATCTGCTAATAAATATTTCCTTTTCCTGCAAATCATCCCCCTCAAACTTCAGGAACTCAACCGTAACACTGCAAGTGACAGAAAGTTTAATGGCGCATTATACAACAGTTTCTACCTATAAAATGGATTCTCCTGCCTTACACAAGCATTTCTCCAAAATGTCCCTCTACTTAAAAAATGTTGTAATAAAGTTGTGTTTTGCCTTTTTTCCTGGACATTCTGTCTTCATGATTGTCCTTAAAAATCTTAGTAAACCCAACACTGAAAAAGAGAAAGGGAAACAAGAAACAAAATGTAATCAAGTACAAAAAGCAACAACCTATACATGTTGCAGGACAGGTTGGTATGTTTGGGATAAAATAAGTTCAACTTAAATGTTTACAATTTTGGGGCCAGGTTGGTATGACGACCAAATACAAACAGAAACGATTCAATTCAATTCAATTCAATTCAATTCAATTTATTTCTCATATGTACAACAATCATCAACAGAGGTATCATTTAACAAATACCAAAACATAAAGTACATATGATGGACAATAGACAAACAATACAGTTTATCAAGGATAGTGACCATACAAACCTAGACAAAAAGATGACAAAAAGAAAAGAGAAAAACTTGACAGAGTATAAAAGAGAATTGAGACTAATAACTAAATATTTGCTAACGGTAACTACTTATAAGGAAAGATTTCAAATTCCTTTGAAAAGAATGGAGTGAAGGGCTTGATCTAACACTAGGGGAAATTTTGTGCGAAACATTATAACAACAATTTTGGAGAACTAATTTGCTGGGTAAAGTTTTGTAATTGGTTACTGAAAAGAGGCAATTGTGGCAGGTCTGCATTGGGAACTGGGCTACATTAGGTGAATTTACTACATCAGATAATACCTTCGGTAGCATATCATTACAATATTTAAAAACAATTACACCCATGCAATACCTGTGGATATCCTTGATTTTTAATATGTTATAATCAAAATACAACTGATTTGTATTGAACTGTCTTGATTTCTTTAAGAGAAGCTGAAGTATTCTATTTTGAAATGTGTGGATAGGTTTAAGGACAGTAGCACAGGTTGTACCATAGACTTCAATAGCATAAGTAAGTCTAGAATAAATAAAGAGTAGTAAATCTGAACTGCAGTATCAACTGGAAGAATGTCACTAATATGATAAAAATACCAATATATTTAAAGAGGGAATTGCGTAAGTCATTCACATGCTGTTTCCATGTTAAATTTTGGTCAATAACTAAACCTACAGTAAATAATTTGTAACATTCGATTTCCTAATCCTGGTACCATTGAAGCAAAAGCTATCAATGCAAGAATGATTACACTTTTTTTCGAATGAAAGATTGTAAAGGAAGTTTTATCGAAATGGAGGGTAAGTTTATTTGACTCAAACCATATTTTTAATTGACTTAGTGTATTGGTAACCATTTCAATAAAATGTGAACAGCCTTTACTGGCTAAAAAATGGTAACACAATGAATGAAACTACAGCAACTTCATACCTGACTGAATGTAACAAATCAAGGCTAGTGTCAGCAAAATATTTCAGATCCTATTACGAAGTTTTGTAAAATTGTTAAGGTTATTAAACTTTTTAAGGAAAAACAAAGCAGCAATGTCGCAGAATCTCAATACTTTGTGGATGTTAGGGAGACAGATTTTTCATATTGTTGCTGATGATATTTGATATAAATGCAGTCCTCCTTTGGCCCTTTGCATAAAAAGGTTATCCATCTATTGTTGATATCCTGATGCATTTCATGCTCAACCTCCTAGACACTTCTGTCTCCCAGTGACCCCAAATGACCTTTGACCTACACCAAAACCTGTACGGACAGTCTTCTCAATATGACCAACCCACACACCAAGTATGAGGTCAGTCACAGTTACCCTTCTGGAGTGTTTACAAGCAAAGCGTCATATGCACATACACAAACACATACACGCACACACGGTATCACAATCACATTGATTCCTCTGACTGGGTCAAGGAATCAATAAAACTTTGCACAGAACACCACAAATCCATGTTCCAGTTTAAGTTATGAGCTTTTATGAGTTGAAAACTACATGGTGCTGTACCATTCTGCTTGGATGAGGAAATACAGAGAACACCCAAAAACTACAGACTCCCAGTCAAAGTACATTACGAACTTCTCTGCTTGAAGATCCAAACTCTGGTTTTGCAATCATAAACTGGGTATCTGTTACTGAATCTAATTAAATTGGGTAGCTGTGAACATGGCTGATTTATTCTCAGTGACATATGAGCCCTTCGTTGTGCAATTAAAGATTTCCTGTTCATAATCTAAACAGAATAATTAGCTGTGCAATCACTGCACATTTCAGTAGCTTATCTGATGTGTTAATAGGCTGTGTAATCAACTGGAAAAAGTTCCTCACAGGCCAGGGGTTAAGTGCTATTCTAGAAGTGACAGTAGCTTCTTACAACAAATAAATGAACAGATGAGGAGGATTCTATTACACCCTACCTCCCCTTTGTGAGGTCTGGTCAGAGTGGCCTTATTTTTAAGCAAGTGAAATCAAAATGTAGGGGATGCAACTCCACAGAAAATTAAACAGACATCTGCATTTTCTTTCCAAAACTTTTCAAACTTTTCCCAAAGTCACTTGATACTTCTACCATATCAGAGTGTGCTATTACACGAATGAGACAAGTTGCACAGCACTTTGCGGTTAGAAACTAAATTGCAGCACCATGCAATAATGAATTTGAAATGATTAAGATTGCAGCATAAAACATGATTCTAGAAACAAATACCAAGTTTTAGCTGTCCTTAGATGACCACTCTTTATTAATACACAGTCTATCAGAGAACTTCTTGTGCAGCTATCTTGAGATCAGTAAAGCTAAATATGGTTTGCTGTCATAGTGCAGTAAAAATAGATGTTAGTAATAGTTCCTTCACTGAATAGCAATGATTAACAAACAAATGGCTTGAATTGCTTTAAAGACTGTTTGCTCAAAGACACTTGCGCTCAAAGGGATTAACTGTTGCAACTGCAGAGATAAATATTACCGTGCGTAAAGACATTTTTGTATGGTACTATTGGCTAAAATTTTCTTCTCAAGTCTAGATGAAGAGCTTTTCACATGCTTGGATTGTGTGCAAATGGACCAAAGTCCTCAACAAAAACAAGAACTGACAAAAAAATCAAGATCAAAACTATGGACAGTGACAGTACATAACGTACAATAAACTATTTTATACACAGGTAGGTTACAATACCCCTAGTGCTGGGTAGTCTCCCTACACCACTGATACTCCTACAACAGCGGCACCATGAAAAAGTTACCATACAATTTCAATGTAGCAGTCAATCTACCATTTTGAGTAAACACTGTAATGAAATTGCACTATAATCATTTTTAAGTTAAAATCAATTTTCATAGCAAATCTGTTATCATGGCTTGATTAGTGAGAATGGAGTTAATGCATCACACTACAGGTTTTCTTTCCTAAAGTGAGAGCATTCAACTTTCATGGAGTCAGGAGGTCTGGTGTTTGATTAGGGTTGAGAAAAACCAACGACTTTAAAAATAAAACCTACTGCCACTGTGATCACAGCTCAGCATAAGCAATGGAGTGGGGAAAACAAGCCAGCGAGTCACAGCTGGAACAAAAGCTCACGTCAGTCTGGCTCAAAGCAATTGGTTAGAAACTGACCTGTTAAACCTTATGTAACTAACTTCTTAAAGTGAGAATGAATACCTTTCCCTTACTGGCAACAGTATCCATCTCAATCTCTCGTAAATTTTGAAATTTTGTGATGACCACAGGATGTTCTTCAGATACCCTGGTGGCCTGTTATAAGAGTTTACCCAGCTCATCAGGTGCATAACAAATGTTCATGGCTGAGCCACGACAAAAGAGCAGAAAAAGGTCCCATTTCAATACGTAAGTTTAAAAGGCAAATGTTCAGATATCACAAATGTTATCCAAATTATGGTGAACATATGGTTTACTAGTCTCATCATTTGATAAGGGGTGTATGTTTTTAAAATACACTTCACTATCTTCTGCACATTAGGATGGCAATTACTTTCCAACTCTGTTAACCACATACCTGGCAAATCAGGCATTGGGACAGGAACACTGGATTAGTATCAATTACTGAATGAAACTGAAAGTTATCCAAGCATAAGCAAAGATGAGGAAATCAATTGTTCTGCTAAGTGTAGCACACAATCTTCCTTCTCACCTATAGCAGAGGATTGCAGGGGACTATTTTAGAACTAGTCATGGTTTGTAAACTTCAAAGGACTTTTCCATCTCACATGTCGAAAAAAAGTCCATTAGCCAAGTGCAGCACTATACGCGGCTCTCTCCACCTATCTCCAGAGTTGTTATTTCTGCTTAATCTATTGAGCAAACAAGCTCCCAATTAGTCCCCATTCACCACAACTTCCTTACCAAAAAAAATACTGGAACTACTTGCTGCAAACTGTTTATTGAATCCTTTGTTTGAGATTATGCACCACTCTTCAGCCTTCAGGATTAGTACAAGATGGAATGGAGTGAGGAATGAAGGTGTGAGATGATGACTCATGCTCTAATAAACAATGTCCAAAATCCCATCTAGACAGTCACTCGAAAGGATTTTGAGTTTTTAGGAGGCGCAGCATTTCAGTACTGGGCTCTGTGATGGCATGCATGACAAGAATCATAAAAGGAAAAAAGATCATATAAATGTCAGGAAAACATTACTCTCTTTTATCTGACACAATCAAAGTGATTGGAGAAAATAACTTTCTAGCCCTTCTATGAAGTGTTAGAAAAGGAAGGGAGATATTTCAAGAAATATATTTCTATAGTTTGTCACAAACACCAAACTGGCCTTAAATTAAAATGGCACTTTAATTTTTCTTAAAATATCAATTACAAGACTTTGAATTAAAGGTCAAGAGCAGTCCCCCTAAAATTATTTTGAAGAAAAATCTCAATTTCACAACTGTCTTCTAATTTTTCTTCAAAATATCCTTCATCTTCATTAATGGCTTAACTATTGCATCTTCAAGGAAAACCAAGCGGCAACTTCTAGTAAATTCTACATTTGAGAAGAAAAAATGTTATCACATGACTCTTAAAAGCCAATCATGAAACAGGACAGTCTTCTACACTAATTCAAACTGGGATAACGGCTCTTGCCCTTTAATTTATAATCTGACATAAATAAAAAACATTGTCCTTTTTGAAAAACTTCACAAATTCTTATCCAGAATTGATACAAGATATTTTTTTACCTCAGAATGAAAGAAGGTTGAAGAAGACAAGAGAAGCACACTGTTGCTGCAAATTCTAAAGCTTCTTCCTTCAAAAGAACAAGAAGAGATTATTATAATATGGCTGGGTATCATTTAAGGATCTTGGAACACACCTGACATACAAAATTGTATAACTTTCCATCAACTTTGGTAACAAATTTTTACAAAGTTTACATCATAGTTATAGGAAAAGGTAAAAATTTTCATTCAATTTTAATGTTCCATACTGCAGTATGGAAACAATCTGCAGATTGATATAATGCAAATTGTGCACAACATGAAGCAAATGTAGCAACTTCAATTAATCAAAAAAGCAAAGCAATGAATAGTCATTACTTTTGAACCTATAGTGAAAGGCTGAAGAAGAGTTTCAAACTGAGGTGTCCAATCTACTGCCCACGGGTCATGACCCAGCAACCGAGGTGTCCAATCTACTGAACACAGGTCATGACCCAGCAACTGAGGTGTCCAATCTACTGCACACAGGTCATGACCCAGCAACTGGGGTGTCCAATCTACTGCACACAGGTCATGACCTAGCTGCCCACTGCAAAGCTGTGTCTGATCCATAGAAAATGATAATTGTATAAATTTTCAGTAAACAGATTTATTGATTACAACTTTTGGCTACAACATCTGCTGCTTCATACCATCCACAATTCTAATTTTGTATTAAACTGTGTAGCCTCTAAGCATCTACTCTGGAGTGTGGCACACAGCAGGTGAGGTAATAATGATCCAGACACAATTAAAAAGAAAAACAGTTTTGCCAAAATATTCTGCCCAACAATTTCTTTTTGGCTAAAAGTTATTTATTTGTTAAAAAATGAAAATGAGTCCCCCACAAGCACTGATTGTGTTTTGTTGCCATGAGCTTCAACAATGGGTAAAGCACGAGGTAGAGCCTCATCCATAATAAAGGTTGGGAGTGGCTCACCACTGTAAGGTTGAACAACCATGAATTAAAATAATGATTTAAACACTGTTACTGTCAAGGTACCAAATCTCTGCCACATTTGTTCATATGGTCCTTTTTATCAAGTTGACTGACACTTTACATTTTTTAACACATTCCTGTTGGTGTGTCCTTAAGTCTCATCTGGGTAACTTACTGTATCAGCAGGATGACCCTAGTTCTGATATTTCTCCCTCCCTTACTTGAGCCCCACCATGCACTATGTCCAACAAAAAACAATAGCTTGGATTATATTGTACATGACTTGCTCTCACAAAATGAGAAGACTAAATATTAAGGACCAATCCACTTCATTGAAGAATGATCTTTCCCCACACTAGAGGAGTAATAATTTGTTACATAACAGTATACAAACTGCCAGTTTCCCCCTTAGAGATCATACTTGAATGACCTAGCTGCAGTACAATTGTAAACATATTGCTGACAAGTTTAACATTTAAAATGATCTCATTTGCACTCATTAAGATGTACTCAGGTATATAATTTATCTTCAATGTTTTTGGCCAGACATATGCAAGGGACTTGGTGGTTTTCCTTCATAGGCAGGGAATATTACAACATGGGACTATTTAACAGTACATGTAGCTCCCTACATGGAGCTTGTGGAACTGTCATATTATCCAAAATGTAAAAAAAAAACAGACCTATGGACAGAAAGTAATTCTTTTAGAATGAGATGCTTGACAGAACTCTCTTAAAAGTTGAAGAAAAGTATTAATCTGAAGAGAATAAGTAGTCACCTCAAACACATTTTGAAACTGTCTCAAATAAATTAAACAACTTTGTTCTTACATTTATTCAAGAAACTTTCTCAGTGTTTGAGAGCATAAAGTGCCTAGGTGGCATTTTTAAAGCAAACACTGAGGGGTTGTTTTGCATAAGTTTTTAACTTTGGTCACAACATTGCAGTCACAGAAGCATTATGAATTAGGATACCAAGTTCCTTCTTCAAGTTTGAAAGGCTGCATTAATTCTTCATGTAATTTTATCAAGTTTTAAACTAAAGTAACACTTATACTTTATTTCACTTAATACATCTTGAGAAATGTGACCTTTGAACCATGTAAAACCAGTCACCTAAGTACCAATTACAAGATATGTGTTTCAAATTATAACCTCTACTTAAAAGTTATGAAAAAAGTAACCTTCCCGCACAACCTTGCTTGATTTTGACACAACATAACACGGCAGCCTTGGCGCCAATAAAATTGACCAATCAGAAGACAGAATCCAAGGTATTCTCTTTCAGGTCCAAATGACATTGTAAGATACCTTCTCTCTGATGTTTCAGCAACCCCAGTCTACAAAGACTCAAGTGAGGAAACAAACCTAGAGCCTAAAATAAAGGCATATCTTTAACCGTAACCATAGAGTTACCTACGTGTCAATATCTTGCCAATAAGGAAATACAGACTATACGTAGTCATGAACTGCCCATAACCTTTTAAATAGCAAAAGAAACCCAAGTACCTCAAGATTAATTTCTCGATAGTCATAAAGACTCAAACCAGAGCCTATCAAATTAAGGCTCCGATTTTATCAAGTTCATAACCTCATGCCTTGTGAGACCCTACAAGATTGTGTTGATCTCTAACTCTCCCCGAAAAAACTTAAAAGGGGTTGCGTTGAGAGAACGAAACCTAACCCTCGGTCTATCGCACCAGAGGGATTAGACTTCTTGAGAACAACGATCCTACACTCCTGCTTAAAAAGCTTTAAGGAACTATAAAAATTGTCGTGAAATGTTGTATCTCGTGGGATCTTTGTCTCATGTAAACCGAATTTACTCTGGAGAGGATACAGAATTTTACTGTTACACTCCCCTTCCAAACTACTGGTGATAAAGGCAACACCCGCCGGGAATTGTTACAGTCTACAGCATATTTATTATAACTTTAATGTTATGAATGGGCCTAATTAAATGGCATTTTATTCAACCTACAAATATGTATTCCCCAAGATCTTATCCTGGCCAATGTAAGGCCTCTGTGATAAGTGTAAGTTGCGCTCCCAAAAGCGACATTCTATGGGATCTACGAGAAATTTTTCAGCTGTTACTTTTACTATGTTGTCCGCATCATGAGACAATGTTGATTAATTACCCCAACCCTCTTAACGGTTCGCTACTGATGAAGTCGGGCCATAAATTGAGCCAAAGCAACAGAAACCGGTCTAGCCTTCTGGTCACAGAGACCACACCAACAATAATCAACCCCCCGGCACATAATCTATAATGCCACCCAAGTCTTTCGTATGAAATCTACACTAAAGATTTTGGGCCTTTCCCTCAAATGTGCTTATAGTTTGCAGACTACCCTTGTGACGTCAGATGGTGCACCGCCTACCCTTACTTTACTTTTATTTAATTAAAAAACAGTGACCACCACAAATGTGCATAGGTTAAGATGAAAAATTCATTGGTTTAAACTAACAGCAGACACTCTAAACTTAATTTTCAAAACAGGTAATTCTGTGTTATTTCTTTTTACATCTCTTCAAAGTAGTTTCATTAAATTTCAGGACTTGAATATTGCATATCTAAGTCAAAGCAATGAGTTGCTCTTCACAAATTGAACAATCAACATGGAAAACAATTGTTATTTGATTCTCAAGAGCCCTTAATAAAATAGGACTGACAACAATACTAATTCCAATTGAGATGACTGCACTTTCCCTTTAACCCTGAATAAATTTTGTGCGCTTTGCTCATTATTTCATTTTGTGTAACACACTACAGAACACAGTACTTCATGAGGATATGAAGAGAAACTTAGAATGGGTCATGTAATTTCATTTTGAAAATATCAATGTTAGTCTGCATTCATAGGGTCATTGAACAGACTGCCTTTTCATGAATTTCTTCAAATCTGTGACCTTTGATATGCTTCTTTGATGACAAAATGTAATTTGCAGTTATCTACAGTGTTAAAGTTGGGTTGGAGTAAGGCACTGTGGACCACCATATAGAATTCAATATGCTACTGGTGTATACAATCCTCACTGCCACCACCATCATCATCATAAACTCCATGAGAAGAACCTGCACTTAGCTCATTTGCAAGGTTTACAGTGCCCAAGCAGAAACTAGAGCACCATGCATGCAGAAGCTCATATTTTGGACTAAAGGTCCCTAGGTTTTCTTTAGTAGTACAAGTGCCACGTGAGTCAACGATCTCAAATCTTCAACACCCTGAAGGCATCATTCAGAATGTCACCAAAAAGTCATGTGCTATCTTTTTCTGATATTTTTGCACACCACAAAGGCTCACTGTGTTTTATTATTACAAACCATTCACACTGCAAAAGAAAATTTGTAGCGTGTAAGGCACAGAACACCTTAGAACCATCTTGGGACTTGGATCCCAAATTCCTGAATACCCTGAAAGGACCATCACCAGAGTATCACGACAAATCAACTTAGTACAACAGAATCTGTAGGAGAAGAAGCACTTTGCAGAATTTCATAAAATGGACCATAGGGCTGATATAGAACAAATACTCATGAGCACCCTGTATTGCCCATTAGCCAAGGGACATTGTGTCCAAGTTTTAAACAAATCCATGAAAGCATGAGTGAGGGGAGGCATTTTGAGCAACTGTTAAAGAGGAAGTTCAAGCCAAATTTTAATTTATGTATGTGAAAGAGGAACCAAATCTGCACAGGGTATTGAAAGTTCCATTCAAATTGGACATGTAATTCTCCATATATCACCACATAAATTCAACAGATTTGAGGTCCAAAGTGAATTTGAGGGCAGCGGAGGTTACATCACTTCCTCACATTGACAAAGAATGCTTTGTTTAACTTTCTATTTTCAGACTGTTGTGTTGACATTGAAGTGAAATGGGAAAGGACCTTCCTGTGGGGAATGCAAAGTTTGCTAAGTTCTCATGCCATTTATGCAATCACATTCTCATAATGTGGGATTGTTGAGGAGAAAATTGGTTGTGAAATTTTAAGAAAAACAAAAGAACATCCATTAATATAAAGGTATGGTGTCATATGTGTTTGCCTTCAGTTCACTTTTTGTTGAGAATGTGAAAAATTTCCCTGCTCATATCTTGAAAAAAACTTATTGGATTTCAAAGCAAATTTCAGTGAAATGCTTAGAATAAGTACCCCTCTGACATATCCAGTCTTGATGTGACCTTAAACCCTTTTTTTAACAGACTGACAGATAGATAGATAGATTGCCCTTTGATCACAATAGCTCACACTAGCTTTGTTGGTATGGGCTAAAAAGATAAATTCTGAGAGCTGTTGCTGCTTTTGAGTTCAATTTCATGGAAGAATGCAATCATAATGCCTCTGTTGTGCTAGTCATGGGACATTTCCTGTGAAGCTTTGTGGATCTTAGCACACAAACAATATTTCATTGAACTTGACTTTATCAAAGGTTCTTGCCATGTGTCTCCTGTAACAAGAAGCCAAGGGACTTTTCCCTGCATGCCTTTGATCATACCATCAAGAGGACCCAATTCAGCGTGGGACAACTGTAAAATGCAACCCTCTGCATCCCATTATGTATTTTTCAGACATGCTGAAGCTGCTGTTTTCCAATTGATCTACCCCCCCCCCCCACCATGAATGAGAGGCTGGATTTATCCCAGCTCTACCACTGCCACAAGTCAAAGGCTAGCTATCCTTCACTCTCTTTGCACTTTCAGTCAGGTAAGAAATAAACAGAATGGCCTACCTTTCTTCTGCATTGTGGATCTGAAGTAGACCTGTTCCAAGTATGTTGACATTTGCCCTGAAGAGAGGAAGAGCAAGGTTATTTGCATGGTATCTGTCCCCCAACAGATATCACAGCACCATAGCATGCCTGAAGGATAAACATAACAGACAAACTGTTGCAGTGCAACAAGGCATGAACTAATGTAACACCATGATGATTCTGTCAGTAGGGTTAGGGCAGAGATAACAAGGCATTAAAGGTAAAGGTAAATGAGAAATTTGAACTTTATAAGGGCATTGACATGTCTGATGGGTGAAATAAGGGGACCACAAGACACCTACCATTCACAGGAAAGATAGACAACGGGAGAGTCTGAACGCAAGGAATGAGCTGTAGGCCTGGCAGAAAGAAAATAATGAACTCAACTAGTTCTATCTTTGATATAGCCAATGGGGACTAACGATAACATTGTTGTTTGAAATGAAAAAGCTGATTTAAGTTCCACAAATCATTCTATCAGCCAATCATGTTCATTTGTTACTTTAATAACTCTAACACCCATACACTAGGAATTGAGGACTCAAGGTAAATGAAAAGATGAGGGTAAAGTGACTGGCTGATTGAGGTTAGTGCTTCCTTTAGAATCTTACCTCTTGGTTATAAATATCCAGCACCCTTTCTCATGAAAGCTCTTCAAAGTAAAGTCTGTCATATTCATCAAAGTCCATAGCTACCAGTTCCTGGGTAGTGGTTCACCATTACAGCCCTTTGCCCCATTACCTGTGAAGATGGTGCAGGACGCTGCACACCAGTGAAACTCAAAATTACTCCCTAGAGAAGATGTGGATCACATATTCTGTTAAGGTGACTTGCCTCCTGTCAACAATTTACTTTATCCTCCAAGCACACAGCTTTTCTTAAAAACTAGAGCAGCTATGCTACAGAATCCCAATAATATGACCAATGGTAATCTTGCAGCAGAGGAACTATGCATTTACGTTTTCAATGATACAACAGAAAAGAGAAAACATAGTTCTGGTGATCAGGTACCATGGTTTCATGTATAAATATAAGAGTATAAAACAAACTTCCCATATCACATACAGTATAGGTTGGTAAAGCTGCATTATTGTACTGTGGTCATTAAAATATTTACAGCAGAGGGTTTATAATATCCTGACACTGTACGTTTTATACTATAAAAACCAGGCTTGGGGTAACCGCAATCAGTAATCAAAATCGATTGCAATCAATTACACATTTTGAAGTAGTTGTAATCGCTATCGATTACTTTTGTGAAAATCGCAAAGTAATTGCAATCGTTATCGATTACAATGGGAAAGTAATCGCAATCGTGGTCTCATTTCTGATTACATTGAAGTTGAATTGAACAAAGAAGTAAAGTTACTAAACAATTTTTTCAGTGCTTGGTTCTTCTGCTGGAAAGACAAAATTTAATTGCCCCTCTTTCCTGGATGTTCCAGCTTAAAATGAGTGAGAAGTGCATGGGTTCAATAATCTCTACTTTGGGAGGACTTGGTTCTGTCCGGCCGGGGCTTATCTAGAGCAATGTCCATGGCCTTTTTTCCAGTTGTGGGCACTGGAGTGTTTTCCCTACTACATTGTTTTATGTGGAACGAAAATGTAATCACGATTGCAATCATGATTACATTGCAATGTAATCGCAATCGTAATCAATTACTTTCAATTGTAATCATAATCGCAATCGTAAAATATGAAGTAATTGAAATCGTAATCCATTACATTGAGATGTAATCGCCCCAAGCCTGATAAAAACTGAAATAATTATTAATTAATATTATTACAACAAATTCAATAAACAAGCAATTATCCAGCTACATGGAAATCAGTCTCATAAACAACAGCTGTTTTTAACCAGTTCCAATAAAACTTGTTTTCCTACTGCCTTTCACTCTCTTTGTTCAACACTACCCTACCTAATACCTTATCTCATTGAAACATGTTGCTGAAGAACACAACTTGAAGGTTGAGAGGGAACATCCTGTTTAGAAACCTCATGGTTGATTTAAGAGAGTATGAAGTCTATTAAAGACAAAATAGCATACTTAATTCACACAATATTGCATTATGGGAAAAAAGGGTATACACAATGGGCTGCAATGACCCTGTTTCATTCTGCACAAGTGTTGGACCACTTTTCAGAAAAAAAAAACACATTACCAACTTATCAGATTATCAAGTTCAAACTCTGATTCCTACATAATTTTACCATTGCACAGAGCTGCAAGAATCTATGATTATAATTTAACTTAATCTCCCTAAACTAGCCAGCAGACAACGGGCGAGTTAATGAGCTGAAAACCAAGTTTTCTTGTAGCTCCCGCCCCCCAAAATTGAAGCAACTGATGACATTTGGCCGAACTAATACTGAATGCATCCTTAGGTTTACACTGATGAATAATGCAATAGAAGTCGTAACAAAGTACCAAAACATGGTAATTCGAATTTCAAAAGTCTTATTTTCCTAGAAAGACTTAGAACTTTTTTCGATTGATCGTAGTAAGTGAAAAATCAGATAATGAAATAACATAGCTTTTTTCAAGGCTTAAAAAGTTGCTGAATATTTGCTGTGAACTTGACTTCGTTAAAGAGTAAAATAAGAGAAACTTGGTAAAATCAGTTAGAAAAGAGTCTTAGCTTCCTATTGGCACCAATTTTGCCATTGGAAATGATCATGCAATGGTGTAATAGTGTCCAGAAAATTCACTTGAAATTCGATAGTTTTGTGTGTACATTTGCACAGGTTTGTATGAGACATTAATTGTGAGCTAGCAACACATGTTGTATTAAGTATGCAGTTTTATACACGCCATCCTGAGCATACATATTACAACACTGATTGAGTCCTAACAATACATGATGTTCATCTAAGCTAGCTACAGGCCCTAGCTATGCTACTAGTTTTGTGGAATCCTTAGAACAGTTGTTCCAATGGTTTAGGTGCATGGTCATTCTTTCTAGCTTTAACAAGGTGCCTTTTTACACAGGAATTAATTGTCCAGGCCCAGTGCATGCAGTTCTATGTGTCACTGTGTGTTTGTCTGGTACAGTGCAAAATCTCTACACTTTTCAATAGCCTAGGGATAAACAGAGGACTAGATTAGTACCATTTTCCAGTTCATGTGCTGCTAGGATGTTTCTTGTTAGCCTTGCTTTATGAAATAAATTAAGGTATGTCTTCCAGACATTTCGGTGATTTTCTCAAGTCATGATGCCCAATGAAAATTGTATCAATAAGTTGCATATGCAAGCCTGTTTACAGTAAGACCAATAAGTACAAGGCCTAAAGGCCATGCCATTGTTCGGTTTATTTCTTACCATGATATAATGACTCACAATAATATTTTGTAGAAATCCAAACTTTACATGTGGGCAAATGTAAGAGCTGCAACTAAATGGTGTGCGGTTGAATTGCATATTTTTGCTTGTGATTCTGGACTGAGCATTGCACATTGCAACAGTCAGTCCGAAGTGGTATGTGAATGATATATATTGTGGGAAAGTGTTGCACTTCCTTAGCTGGTTGCTGCCCAGTTCAGTCTTGTACAAGCCTAGAATTTTGATGGGAACAGCAAGCAGCAATTAACATAACATAACAGGTTGAAGGGCAAAGGAGGGCCAAGGCCCATAAGATGCTCTGAATCCAACCGTAACAAATGTCAAACCACAAACCTAAACAAACAGCCCCAAACAATCAGATTCTTTCCAAGTCAATGTTAACCTTAAACAGTGTACTGACAGGGAGTTAACTACCCTGCTGGTACTTTTCAGTACAATAATTTATGCAGTGGCAGGATTACATGTCATACTGAGAAATAGGGTGTAGAGCCTGATTTCCCAGCCTCAGTGAAATATAGTTTTTCCGTCAAATCCTAAGACAAAAATCCTATGGCAAAGACTAATTTTTCATTGTGCATTGTTCATTATTCAAGAAATGAATTACATCATTTGCTTGGATTGATACGTTCCTCCAGGTTTATTTACTGAGATGTTCATTTCAATATAAATAAAGATTCCAGTGCCAATTTGGCAAAACCTTCCCAAATGCATATGCATGAAGTGATCTCCCATTTAACAGGAAATGTAGGAGAGTCTATATAGCCCTTTCCCACACAAAGCACCCCTACCACCACACTCAATAGCCCCTCCCAAAATAAATAAGGGGAAATATGCTAGCCTATTACTGGCCTGAGAGTTCTACTTCTCAGAGCCAAATTACTCTCTCCTGAGTAAGATCAGTCAAAGGCACAGTTCTGGCAGTTGCTTACTAAAAATCATGATATTTGCTGTTAGTTCATTATTTTGAATAAAGTCTGAAGTCCATAGAACTGTTACTGGCATGTTTACATTTATGCTGTACCCCTTGATTGAAATAATCTTATATCTTCATTTTAATTTACAAAATTTTATACAATGGATATTACGTAGCAAAGGGGCCTTTGAGTTGGTCATGAAAGAAGTGTCATCCCCTCATTTGATTATTACGAACATGACAGATTTAAGGTATCGGTCAACTCAACGTACACTTATTATACACTGTGCGCATGGAATTATTTTGCACAATCAGTACATGCAGTACAATGGAGAACAGTGTGGAGGTTGATGTTCACGAAGCCACTGGTCAAAAAAGCGCCCTGTATTTGCTGTGAACTCGACTTCCTTAAAGAATGATTAAAAGAGCAGTGTATATAAAATTGTATATTGAGAAATTTTTCATAGAATATGCAAGTTTTAAAAATTGGAAATTGTGCAATTAAATAGGAAAAGTTGACTTTTCTGAACAGTTCAGAAGCAGCTACGTAACTGTTCCAAAATTTGGCCAAAATGCACTTTGCAATGCTTGAAGTTACCTGTAATTGGCAAAGTTCGATTTTCGCATTTCCTATTAGTTAAGTTCGGCCATTGGTTAATTTTAAAAACCCTGATAACTGATTATAAGCCCTCGAGAATGGCAAGTTTTATCTCATTACATTTTAATGAGCTATGATGTCATGAAACGTCATGCATACTCCCACAAGAAAAGAATGGGTTTTTTGTACCGTTGTCTACTGGCTGAAACGTAACAATGCTGCAAAGGTGATATTTAGCTAAAACTAGCAACTGGCTAGTGTGACAATATCTCAATATGTTATGTATAGAAATAACGAGGACAATTACTGACACAAAAAAGTTCATTGACCCTAATCTGATATGTATACCTTTGTGTGGGGTTTCTCAATATTTTTGATGATATGGTGCCTTTTTGTGAGTCTTTTGTTTAACTGCTGTTGTAACATTCAGCAACAGTGAATTCAGGGTCTGGGAAAAGGAACTTGAGCAAAGTTCAAGCAAAAGAGAAAACTTCTGAAGTGCCTCTACAGCTGGCTGTGGGATTGTCAGTTTGGATGTTGGTTTCTCAATAAGGGGGCCACACAGAATCACAACTCGCCTCAGCCCCACCAAGGTTTTTGCTGAGGAGGAAACATTTGATTTTACAATAAGGTGCTGGATATCAGGAAAATGCACGATTCACCTTAAGTCATGTACCCCAGCTTTGTGTCTCTACTATGAGGATAAACTTTAACTTCCTGGTCCCTAGATTTTTTTGGAAACCACATTTAAAAAAAAACAACCTGCAATTAGAAATCAGTTTTACATAAATGTCAACAGTAAGAGAGATATTTGGCATCCAGAATGCTCTAAATTGGAAGGAATCCCTTTTTGAGATAAGGAAGATGAGTGGGTCCATCACCCATGAATCAACAGATGATCTGTGGGTCAAAGTGTGCACTATTTAAGTGCTCAAGATGTTGGATTCAGAAAATTTCACTTAGTGTCTACCTCGAGTAAAAAAATTCAAAAGCATATTAAAGATAACGAAAAATGAATTCTAAAAGTCCCACTCCCGTCTCCATAGGACATTCCTGAGCTAAGATATTAAAAGTTGAATATATTCACTCAGAGCACATTGGTCCATTGTGCAATCATTTGTGACTTTCCTGTTGTACAACCCACATTACCTGCTCTGTCTCCTTTTAAAATTGGAAATGTTTTTACTACCTTGAACACTTCCTGTTTGCTTGCATTGCATATTCTACATAGAGGACTTAATTAATGACATCACCCAATAAGAGAAAGAGTGCTATCACACCTTGGTAAAAGGTGCAGTAACATTAACAAAAGGAAAGAGATACAAAGATTTTAATTTGAGAAGTACAACAATGACATCACAAATTATTGTGCAATGTTTCATTTTACATTGAGTTAATAAACTTTAACATTTGTATGTCAGCTCATGAATGTCCCATGAAGATGGAAGTTGGACTGTTAGAATTAATTTTTCATTGTCTTTAATATATATTTTTGAATTTTTTGACTTGAGGTAAACTTTAATGTTCTCACTCTTCTGTGGGCTGCATGTGAGGACATTGCAGAGCTCGAATGGCCCACGTCTGAGAACCTGGGCTATCATATCCTTTAAAACAATACTGGCATAGTGGTACTTTGGTACATAAATTATTTAATTCACACAGATTGATTCTTAAGTCTTCCTTTTCGAAAACCTCAATTTGCTTGTCAAAAAGGAAAGGAAAGGAAAGGAAATGAAGCCTTACAAAACTGACTTACTAAATTGTCATTATACATATTGCCGAAAAATAATACTTTTTTGTAGAAATTGAATCACTATGAGCACTGATGCAACTTTAGAAGAGACAAACACTCACCAATGAAAAAGGGTCCACATCTTAGCACCATTACACTGTAGTCTTCGAAAGATGTTCCTGAATGAACAAAAAAATAAGGAAAAAAATTTCAATTAATACAGGCCATGCACAAGGGTGAAGGTTTATCACAACCAGTCACAGAGTTAACCCCCCATGAGCTTGCATTTAATGCATGTGATTAACAAGGGCGCAGCTCTATGGCAACTAGTGGCAAAGTTAACCCCCCATGAGCTTGCATTTAATGCACGCAATGCACAAGGGTGCAGCTCTATCCCAACCAGTGACAGTAACCCCCATGGGCATGCATTTAATGCATGCGATGCACATGGGTGCAGCTCTATGGCAGCTATTGACAAAGATACCCCTCATTTAATGCATGCAATGCACAAGGGTGCAGCTCTATCCCAACCAGTGACATTAACCCCCATGGGCATGCATTTAATGCATGCGATGCACAAGGGTGCAGCTCTATGGCAGCTATTGACAAAGATACCCCCCATGAGCACCCATTTAACGCATGCAATGCACAAGGGTGCAGCTCTATGGCAGTCAGTGACAGTAACCCCCATGAGCATGCATTTAATGCATGCGATGCACAAGGGTGCAGCTCTATGGCAACCAGTGACAGTGTTAACCCCCATGAGCACGCATTATCCTTTAGTAAATGGAAAGACTCTTTTCAATCTTTTTCATTCATACACCACAATACTTTGATTTAAAAATGGAAAAAAAACAACAAAATTTCACAAGTAAACCACACTGAAAGAGCATAATCTTAAGCCTAAATGAATATGTTTATACGCTACCTTGAGTTAATCATTGGGCAACACACTGTCACCAGACCATAATGAACCAAATGAAGTCACTGATTATCACAAAGTATGAATGAGATGCTAGTTTTAGTGTGCCAGTTTTGAAAACTGAAACTGACAAGCCACTGTGATCTTTTCTCTGTAGACAAAATTTGGGAGTGCACAATAAGTTGTTGGCAAGGTTTATTGCAAAATGTACGTATCCCATCACGTAATGGGCCAAAACTTAAATGCACTTTCCTCAAACTAGAGCAGCTCAATGTATTGAACTGTTCAGGGTATACAATACATTCCAGAAAATAAGATGTACAGTAGTTAGGGTACTATTCCACATTTTATCAATTCCGTTTTGATTTCCATGTAGTAGAATTGCATCTGAACCCAATACAGCTAGAAACCCTAAACATATTTGAAAGTCAAACACATAGGGCGACAGACAAAAACACAATGTATATTCATAAGAGGAGCAGCAGCCAGAGAGGTGCTACAATTTTTAATTTTTTGTACAAATGATGTTCTGGCCATATTTAGTTCTCATCTGCCATTAAACTCATTTAACTCATCTCCATCCTCTGCTTCTGTCTGTCTTTACTGAGTGCAGAACTACAGTACCCAATGGGGGAACTGGGTTAATATTATTCCCACCTGTAGGGCAATTCCCATCCTGTAATGTGACAGTCATGAATGTGAAACAAGTGATCATGATTATCCTGTCAATACTGAATTAAATGAGAAGAATGTTTGCAATTTTGAGATGAGGCTTTTTTGTCTTGAACAAAGCAACAATTGTTTCATTTCACCAGAAATTAACACAGGTTAAATCAAGTCAAGACAACTGCATGTATAAGCGGAATGCTGGGAAGGCTTAGACCCATGCCTAGACCTAGGCCTATATACTGTACAGTAGTATACCTGTAAGGCTGAGGTGGGTAAGCTTCCAGCAATGACTCCCTGCCCCTAAAAATCTTGGGGCGGAAAGTAATGTCTGAATTTACATGTGTTAAAAATAATTGTTAACTTTAAAATTCAAATTCAATTTCAAGTTTACATGAAAATTTGGTGACATCATTCTCTCTTAATCCAACCACGTGAGGACGAATCATAAGTTTGATTCTGTGCATTGGACTTTGTCTATATTGTGTCTTTGGTGTAAAAATGTGTATTTTAATTTACTCTAAAGTAGGACTCAGGTCCTATTTTCATTCAGGTTTGATATTCAGATTTATGCTTAATGTTGTATGCACCAACTGCACATAGACAAGTAAATGCCATACTGTGTTGAGCTCTGACTGTGTATGCCGCCACACTGCACCCTGCAATTCTATGTCCCTATTACCAAACTAGCTTACAAATAATTCTTCCACCTCATTATTTGGACATGTCCAGCAAGTTTCTAAAGTTTCCCTCTCAATTGTATCCCAAGATAATCAATGTGTCAGGAATGTGCCCACCTTGTAAGGCCCAAATGACACAGTCTGACACTTCAATTTTCTCCTAAAACAAATTCAAAATCCCACATACCTCTGCTACTCATTTTTTACAGACACAGGCAACATTATGTACGATCCCCTTCTCATGACCCTATCAAAGAGAAACTAATGTGCCAAGAATGTTCCCACCCAGCACAGCCCAGGTGGACCTGCCTGGTTCTCTTAGTATCTCCTTGCACTTATTCACACTCACACACACTTTCCATTTCCCATTTCCTACTTGAACAAGATTTTGTTTAAAAATTTTCCCATTTCTGTGGCCCTAACAAATGCACAGCCAGATGCCCAAGAAACTCATGAACACATCTCTGCAGCCCGTATTATCTACATACATCATGCTCACTTGTGACTAAGTAAAGGATTGCCTTAAAGTAGGCATGACATGGCCAAAGTAAGTTTCTCGGTAAATATTCTTTCGGTACACCTTGACATAAATTGAATACTTTCCCTACTAAATTATGACCATAAAAATTGAAATACAATGTTGTGAATTCCCAATTACAGGCCAGGCCCAGCCCCATTTGAAATTTGAAAGCAAAAAACGTATGTGAGAGCATCTGAAGATGGTGACCTCATTGGAGGTATGGTGAGCGTGCAACTGACTACATTGTGAATTATGCATTGCAGAATGACTGCTTAGTATTTGCAAAAGCACCTTCACCAAACAGCTCATACAGTGAAGACGCACTTGTAGGAGGGACGCACTTGTTGTGGATTCTGGGTACATGTTCATAACTGTTCTGTAGTGCCCAAACCACGTCTTTCTTGCACAAAAACAGAACCTTTTAAACATATGCGCATATGCAAAAGAACATATTGGCCAATGATTTGCTATGAATCCCTACAACAGCCGGTGCCTTTCGTTCTGTGTGTTGGGCAAGTATTGTGATGCAGTTTTTTTCATGAAGTCTCTAAGATAAGATAGCAATAGCAAGCTTTACATTTAAAAGTGCCATATCTTGATGCGCCTTCTTAAATAGGGCCAGGATTGTGCCCCCAATCTCGTCATAAAAGTCAGGTGACCTGTTTCGAAATTGAATTTTGAATGTTTTCATTCAAATATCATTAATGCTGAATTGTACAGGTTTTTATTGGGGTGTGAGATGATATTTGTAAACTACTGTATTGAATCTTGCAATACAGAAAAGTTTTTGTGGCCGTGTCATGCCCACTTTAAATAACCTGTAAATATATAATTTGTTCCCATCAGCAAATACCTGTACACATCCCTTTCAGACCCATTTGTAAACATGCAGTAAGGTTTACTTAAAAGACATAAAGCTGGATTTACGATCATCTTCCTTAAGTAACTGTTCCTCTCTCTATCAAATCCTTTGACATAGTCAGAGTACTTCCACTTAATCCTTTCCTCTTCCTCCTCCTCATCCAAGAAATTGGCAAACAATCCAGAAATTCTTGACATTCCACAGGAATTGATGTTCATCCTGTCTTCTTCTATCTTGGGAGCAGCTGCTTTTTGTTCCTAGGAGCAAACGGTCAGAAACAAACTTATTTTCCTGTAACTACAGCAACAATATTTGACTGAATAAATACACAAAAAGCATCATCACCCTGAAGTCTATTAATGCTTACATCCTACATTAAAGATGACACCAAACCAATATTTCCTTTTTAATACAAAAACATTCCTTCTAGATGCTTTGGGTACCATGAAAATTTTGATTGACATGAACTAATTCACAAAGCAACCAAATTAGTCATTTGGTAACTATATCCTTTAACAATAGCAAAACTTCTACCTTTCCCCAAATTAAAAATTTTTGTTCCATTTTAACATTGTTGAAGGAGAATTTTTTAATTCCTGATAAAAAGAATGGCCCCACATTTCAAACACACCAATAATACAGGTATCTTGATAGAAAGCTTCCTCCACACAAAATAGTTTGAAAGAGGAATTCACTCTTAACAATTAATTGCAATTCAAACCAATAACAGCGAAAGACCACAGAAGAGCAAGATTAAAATCAACAACTTAATTATTATTCACCTCTTATTTCCTTAAATTTACAACAATTAATCTTAAATCTACTTACAATCTTTTACAGCTTAAGGTATCACTCTTTGTCCAAGGGGTAGTGTTGTTAGGGTCGATTGTACAGCAGCACAGCGTAGGACTCGGTTCTGCCAAGGCAGGATGAAGACTATAGTGATCGGTAAATGGCGACACAATTACAGCATTAAGCGGCGAAGCAAGCGTCTGGTCTCTGTATTATCTGTGTATCTTCTGTTCTCTTCTCCCTCTTGTCACAGTTCTTGCATGACCTTTTATACGCCTGGTAGTTCTTTCAGAAAAGTCTGGAACTTACTCTTATGGAAACGTCTGGTTTGATCTCGTACAAAACAAACAGCGAAAGTTCTCGGCTCAGTAACCCATAAACACAAGCGAGACAGATAGTTCTCGAGAGAACTTTACAGTAGCCGACAGTTGCCATAGTTGGCTATTATTAGGCCATTACATCATACAGTAGTTTCCAGTAGGTGATCGTACATTCTTGTAACTGTGCTAATGTTCTCTGGGGTTACCCGTTGAATATGCTTGAGAGACAACACTGAAGCTAGCACTTTCTAGAACTTTTCACTCGCTCGTCCGTGGATTCAGTCTGGTTGATGTCGTCTCGTAACACAATCTGTATTCACATGAGACTCTTTCCTCCTGGCTAATTTGAAAGTACAGATGAATCAAGTCAACTTAACACACAAATTAATCACCAAAAATAATCACATGATATCAGTCATTTCCTTACCCTCTCGTGCAATATTTCGGGAAGGGCTGGACTGCTTCCTTTTTACAACAAACATTTCCCAATGTATCCATTCCTACACCTCTTAACACTTTTCTCCTACGACATTGACTGGTTGGAAACTCGGCCATAAAACTCCATCTTATCTAACCTCACCTAACCTACAACAATGACTTCACCTGTGCACACCACTGTGTACACCCCACCATTCCCCTCCCCACATCAATTTTTACCTACCTTCTACTCCTCCAACCTTCTCTGCTCTGCCTCTTTCTTTTTCTGCTTCTTTTTCTTTCTCTACAGGTATTCCAGGATCTTGTCATCACTTATTGTGCTTCTATACTTCCGGAAGTCACTTCAGTGTGAGAAAAGAACCCAGAAACAATTAAATGAAAAAAAAAAAGTAGAGTATGACAGGTCTTCACCAACACTGAAATTTCAAAGGGAAGTGGGCAGTAGATGTCTGAGAACACCACAGGAACCTTATTCTTACTGGTGAATCCAAAGGTAAAGCCTAAGCCCTAAATAATCAGTTTTGTTCTGAATTCACAAAGGAAAATCTAAATAGTATGCCTGCTATAGATCCTAGTCCCATCCCTTATATAGGGGACATTAAGATCTCAACCACCGGTGTCCTTAAACTCTTAACTGATCTATAAGTGCACAAGGCTGCTGGGCCTGACAATGTCACTGCCAGTCTTAAAGTCCTGTGCCAACAGTATTGCCCCTGTTTTTCGGAAATTGTTTCATAAGTCGGTGTCAAGTGGATGTTACCAGCAGCCTGGCTGGATGCTGATATAACTCCCATCTAAAAGGAGACCCTGGGAATTACAGGCCTGTTTCCCTGATATCCATCCCTTGAAAGCTTCTAGAGCATATTATTCACTATCATATTATGAATCACTTTGACAAATTTAATGTACTTGCTGATGTTCAACATGGTTTTCATAAAGGGAGATGATGTGGAACTCAGCTTTCTGCCCTATTTGACGATATAATGAAGATTTTAGATAACAGAAGCCAAGCTGACGTAATCATAATGGATTTTAGCAAGGCTTTTGACACAGTTCTCCACCAGCGACTTCTTCATAAACTCAAGCAAGTTGGAATCCGAAGTAACTATATTAACGACTTGCCAGCAAATATCAAATCAAGTGTCAGGTTATTTGCTGATGACTGTATCCTGTATGGTGGAATAAAAAACATATAGGACAAAAATTCTTCAACATGATGTTGACAATTTGTGTCAGTGGGAATCAATCTGGCAGATTGGGTTTAATAAATCTAAATGCTTTACTATGAGAGTCTCCCATAAAATAATCCAAATTCATACTTTTACCAAATGGGTAACCATACTTTGAAGCAGGTTAATGACCACTCTTACCTAGGAGTTGAACTCTTTTCTAGTATGCACTGGAAAAGACATATTACTCAAGTTGTATCCAAATCAAACCAGACCTTGGGCCTATTGAGGCAGAACCTCTCGCACTGTGATAAAGATACTAAGATCGCAGTGTACACTGCTCTTGTTTGTCCCATTCTCACTTATTGCAGTACCGTATGGGACCCCTATACCCAATCCAAAAAGAATTCTATAGAAAATGTCCAGAGGCGTGCAGCCAGATTCTTCTTTAACAACTACAGTTGCCAATAAAGTGTGTCTGAGATGATTAGATTACAGTATATCTAAAATGGGACAGCCCTGAAACTCGCTCATTTTGAGCTCGCCTTGTTGTTATGTATAAAGAAATGCATGGTTTACTTCCATGCAATGTTAGGAATCATCTTATTAACCCTTCAAATCTTAATCGATGGACTACCTGACGTACTAGTGGTAGGTATCTATATCAGGGTCATTCCGTGCCAAATCAACAAATTTTCCAGAAATGATCCCCAGGTGACTATCACAGATTTTGATGATTTTCACATGTTGTGTTGTTGCATAGACAAAAGGAACACACTGAAATTTTGGGGCCCATGGCTAAAGTGGTTTGAGAGTTACAGCCTTCTAAAAAGTATTCCACAATATCATATTTTCATGCCAAATGTTACTTTTGAGTTTTTTCAGGAATTTAAATGCTAATACTTTTCTTATGAAAGAGGTATAAGGCCCAAATTTGATAAATGAGATGTCTGGTGGCAATATGAATGCATTCTGATTTCAGATTTGCAGTACTTTGCTGTTTTTTTGGATATGTGGGCTCTCAAAAATGCAATGTTTTACTTCCAGAGGTATTTTTTCCAATTTTTGGGAGAACCTGGGCCCACTTCCAATGATCCAAACAAAGGGGCGGGCCCTAATGTTATACCACATAGATATTTGGTCACTTCACTACAATCAAGAGTAAGTATTTCAACATGGATATCTAGAAAAAAGATTTGGCAGGGGTCTATACTTGGTCCCAGGGAAGATTTTAAAAACAGGGCCCTCCTTCGGAGAGGTAGTTGACCAGTTGACCCTGAGGACAATTATTCACAGACTTGAAACTTTCATCATGGAAGGAAACAAGTCTGATGCTAATGCTCCAAGAATTTAATTTATGTGTATTTACTTCCTTCAAAGAAGCAACGTAATATGTGAAAACTATCAAAATCTGAGATGGTCACCTGGGAACCATTTGTTGATTTGGCATGGGATGACCCATCATTATCCCTCCACAAACAAGCTTTGCTTTCAGAAATCTCTCTGAACCATCCCTATGCCCCTTCAGTGGACAGCTTAAAAAGCCAGCTCTTAGCCCCTGACTAAAAATGTTGTTGAAAGTTATTCATCTGACTCCCTTAGCCCTAGCTAGTTCATCAGCATGGGATAGCCTGGTTTGGCCTTTGTGCTGCCTTTGAAAGAAGAAGAAGAATCAATTTTTATGAACCCCAGTTTTCTTGTGGATAGGCCTAAACTTTTTTCAACATTGTCATTGCAAAGAATGAATTTTATGACCTTTTTTCTAAATGTCAAGTATAGTCAGGGAGTTTACAAGTAGTATGTGTGTCTACACCATAGGTAGGCTTATTCTGAATGTGTGAAAAATTGTCCACAGCACTGAATACCATACACCTGTACAAAAGTGCATTTTAGTATACTTAAGTCTACAGTGAGAATGTTGCTTGGAAATTTGTCAACATGGAAGTAATAGGTGTTGCATTGAACAGTAAAAGTTTGTCAGTAAAGTTTGAAACTTTAAGGCAAAGTTGATGCAATCTTTATATGACAAAAGTAACACTGATATCACATTCCATTCCATTACTTTTTGCCCCCCCCCCCAAAAAAATGTTTCCTGATAAAAACAGAAGGGGCCAAAAACACCTTTTTTTAGGGGCAGAAAGTAGTGAAGGTGGAAACTAATGCCGTAATGGTAACCTATAAGGCCTACAGTAGGCTACTCTGTGTACTTCCAAATTTGCTGTACCGTTAGCCGAGGCCAACAGCATTTTTTGGGTAGATGCGCACTGTCAAAAAGGTGTTTCTTAATTGGTTGTTGCCTTTGTATTGTATCGATTGTATTCTATCTTCAGGCAAGGGATTATGGTTATCGTTAGCCAGTAAGGAAATTTCTTGTTTAACAGTGCGTATCAACCCTTTTTTTTCATGTCTTGCTATGCTACTTCACCTTGGTTCCTTTGGAATTTTTACTTGTCACTGATATTTACTTTGACCTAACAGAGCTGCAGTGTTAAGTTATTTTCGGCACTATAAGCCTAGCTAGGCCAAGGCCCTATATGTCAATTCTTGTACGCAGAAAAAAACCACCCAAGTTTGTATCGCAAAACTGCTACTTACCATAACAGTTGTAGGCCTAATCAATAAATTCCAAGGACAACAAATGCTATGTGCAATGGAAAGTAAAAAATAAAATCATGCCCAGATAGATCCGAGTCAGACTGAAACGTTTTCATGTGAAGTCCACTTACCTGTAAGATCTTGATTCGGCACTTTGAAATGACGATGTTTCAAAATGCTTGAGCCTTGATATGACTTATGAAAGTAACTGAGTTAGGATATTCGTCTGCACTATTACATGCGATACAGTCGGATCGCAACTGCTCGAAAAGAGCTTCCTTCTCTTACATTTTATGCATGACGTTTCATGACGTCATAGGGCTGCGAATACTAATAAGCTAAAAGGTATGATTTTACAAGCCAATTATCTCATTAATTACTGACTAATAAATTCTCAAATCCATAAAAACTACTGGAGAAGATATCAAAAATACTCCCTGAGTACAGTTTTGGTTACAAGAATAAGTAAAAGTGTGAATTTTTTGCCGATTTATGGAACGTCGAAAATGGGTTTTCAATGTTCCGTAAAATTGTCCAGATTCGTTTAAATGTTGCTTAAAACTACACAGTTTTTACTTATATTGAAGAAAAATTTTGTTTTCTTTCTATTGGTACCACTTTTGTACCAAAAACTCTCGTAAATGAGTCAGGTACTCGGTAAAAGCGTCGGCGAATCGACTAGGGCGTCCAGAGTACATACACATATAGCAGGCCTATTTACGCGAAATGACTACTGGTCATCTGTATACATGTAACGTTAAATTAAAGCCATTTACGTTAGCAACGTTTAGAAACATTCCCTTGCTCGAAATGTACTGTTTTATCAACAGATTTTGGTTTTGGTCTATGCCACTTCGTAAATATTTGAACCAATGCCAGGTACAAATTAAACAAGAAAGTGTGTACTTGAAGGGACATAACATAGCGTGGTGGGCTGTATACTGTGCACATGTCATAATGTAACTAGTGGGCAAAATACAAACTGCTTTATGCATATACCTCCCAAAATTGTATCTGCTTGCATAAAAAGGAAAAAGGGAAAAAACTAAGACAGCTGAGACTTGTTTAAACCTAAGTGTTAATTTATCACCTTACTTGAAAATTGTGGCACTCCAGTCAAATGTTAATTTAAAAAAAAAACTTGAGCTGTGTGAATGGGAATACCATACCAGCCAGGCATACCCACCAGCCTACTTTGCTAATTATTATTTACATTTACTTGTAAATTCCAACCAATTTACACAGGGAAGCAATGCTTTACAAGGAGCATGATAAATTGCAGGCCCTACTAGACCGACTCGGACACCTCAATGTCAGAAGAAAGGGAATTATATTGTGTAGCAGTTTGAAGGTGGTTCTACCCCACTTACCCAAGTTTATCATGCATGCTCCTGTATGGTCTTAAGAAAGTACAGCGCTTTGGACTGCATGCTATGGAAACCTATATAATTATCTTGTATCACTGACAGCAGACCTCATATCATCATTACAAGTATGTTGATAGGTCCTCAGTAATCAATATAAAGAATAATGCAGAAATTAAACCATGTACATGTATATGTTGCCCAATAAGCTTGTTAGCCTCCTGAACATCAGAAAATTGGCCAGTCCATTGACGATACAAGTGAAAGTGTCCCGGCATGAATGTACAGAATTTTCATATCTTTAAGATCATGCACAAAAATAATTTTAGAAAGCAGCCAGGCTACCATAGTGTGCACATGGAAGTGCGTGTTTAAGTCAACAGACACAGCTTACTCCTGATAATCAGTAGTTGCCACTCTAGCACCACGTTGAGGTCAGCTTTTGGGACTTAAAGCCAGAGTAAATAAATTTAAAGGAACATTACGTTGTTCTTGGTACACACACCTGCATGGATACCAGTTTACATACAATACACCGTCACAGAGCAATGAGCATGCATGCATGGGCTAAACACTCCAGTGACATGTACTGTGCAGTATTTAAAATCATGAAACATATGGTATCATACATCAAATGGCTATGTTTCACTTCTGTACAATAAGTTTCTTCAAATATAACACATAAACTTTTGCTGTAAAATTGCCATATAGTATCCATGAAGGAGAAAAATAAGTTACAAAATTTAAAGGTATGTTTGAAAGAAAACAAATCAGTGGAAGTACTGATGAGTGGCAGAAGCACTGAAAGTTCCCACATAGCATACACAACAGACATCATAATTGATCTCCAGTTTTGTAAACAACATGTAATTTTAAAACTGGGTGAAATTTAGATTACATGAATATAGCCAATAGACTAGCACTGTACAAGTGTACTAAACATACAGTACAGTATTTCATAAACATTGAAAATTTAATGTCACAACTTTTGTGAACAGAATTAAGAGTCCTATGCAACTAACCTACAATATGTGTATATCAGTACACTCACAACATGAACTGTGCACAGTGTGCATGCACCAATAATAGTTGACTAATTAATTCTGCAAAGAGATCTTGCAGCCTCTGAGACCTGCTTGGCAGAAGTGAAAATGATGACTGAAGTACCATGTACAATGCCCATGCAAGAAAGCTGAGAAATATCTAAAAGTATCAATGTGAAATCCCTTTTCAAGTCCACGACTAATTTTATACTCTCAGCATTAGTGAGATGCTCTAATTATGGCTTGACTTGAATACCGGTACATAACAAAATGGACAAAATATACAATTAAACAGCATTTTTGGAGACAGGGTTAAGTTTCTGGATATCTTTTCCATGCAGCATACTCCAGTGAAAGAGAATCCCTACAGTTTAATAAGCTAGACTGAAGAGGAACCTAAGCTAAACTATATATTTCATCTAAGAATTAGTCTGCTTTATATAATCTTACAGTAGCCTAGCAGCTGAGAAATGGTACTGAAAACATGATTGATATAGGCCTATGGGCCTAAAACTAATTTACAGTAGGCCACTGTACATTACTATAATACTGATACTAGTATTGTCCACATTAAATCTCACGTCCTTCGTTGCTTGACTTGTATATAACTGCACTTATGCATCTTAAACTTCATGAAGAAAGCTACTCCAATATTCTCAATTGTAAATGTGATGATGACCTACGAAATAAATGGTTTTCGAACAATTTAGGCCTTAGTTAGTACTAACGTTACTACAAATTACAATGATCAAGTAACGTTACGTGTGTATGAGCTGTTGTGCTGTACAGTACAGTATGTGTATACATTTATTGTATACACTACACGCACATGTATACATATTGTACAGTAAATATTGCTCCGGGTTTATTGTTGTTTACAAATAAATTCGTAAATTAAACTACGTGATTTTGGTATTGACTGAAAGCCAATGCTGTAATCTACAACCAGTGATAGAAAAACATCACTTTTAATCGCTAAATGAGTCAGGTACTCGCAAAGTTTGAGGTCCTTATTTGATACATAAGAATCGACTGCCTCTTTTCGGGAGCATATTTTTGTATGATATGTTTGGAAAAAACTAATAAATCTTTGATTTCTAAGAGGAGGAAAGATTAAAATACCCACTTACCGTGTCATTGTAGCCATTTATACGCCTACTTATACATTATTCAACATATAGGGGGAGACCACTTGTCAGTCACAGTTCCGCGAAATCTCATTTGCGCAGATCTAAAAAAGGCGGGAATGCTAGAGAAGTGGTCAATTGACTTCATTAACTACACAGCTGCGTGTATACTGGATATGCATGCTGCTTAGGCGCCGGCCTAGGTCGGAGAGGACGTCATCATACGTCTTTCTATTTTGAGGACAATGTGTGATGTAATCCATGCAGTAGGTCAAAGTTGAAAAAGTTTTGAGAAGAAACTCGAGCAAGCTCTGGCCTAACTCAGGCCTAACGTTAGACTAGACTTTGCGAAAACAATCAAACAGCCTCATCCATTTTCACTTTTACAGAATTCTTTGATACAAAGCAGAGTCAGTTGGATATCTACAAAAACGTCGCAAGTATTGATGATAAGAGTCTCAAAAGAGGAAGATGTCAGCTAAATTTAGTGCACATGCATATCATTTCCTGGTGAGCAAAGTTAAGCCTGGCTAACTTAGTAGGCCTCACACTAGCCTAAAGTTAGGTCTAAGTTTACTAACACGAACAAAACTAAGAGTAACGACTAACTTAGCCTACATTTCAAACTTGGGCCTAGGCAGATTTGCCCCAGAACCTTGCATAGTAGTAGGCTAGCTACTAGAAAGTGGACTGTATACTGGCTAACAGGAGAGGCTGATGCCACACTCCACAGAACCAGTGGCGTAGCCAGGATGGGACTTTTGGGGGGCCTAGGTAACAAGTGGGGGGGGGCAGGTACCCCTGAGGGTCATGCACGGCAAGACTATCAAGCGGAGCACCACTATCGGTTGGCGTGGAGCGTACAAGAAAAATTTGGGGTTTAAAACCCCTCCAGGTGGCCGGAAACGGCACTTCCCACGTTTTAAACTGGATGCACCCAGCCGCAAATGCCGCAATATTTGAATGAATTTCAGCTTACCTAAAAGAGTACCTAACCCTTTACCCGGAAAACCAAAAGTAGTTGTGTCCCCCTCTGAGAAACTTCCTTTGCGTTAGATTCCCTAGATGCAAAATGGTGCAATGTTTGGCAAAACTTTGAACTGATTATAGGCCTAAGTTTTAGGATTTTCCCTTTTTGGGGAGCCAGAAAAATATCGAAATAATTTAGTTTTTGTAGAGATTTTACAAGAGACATGCATACTACCAAAGAAACAATGTGCAAAATGGTGCAGTATTTGTTCATCGGTACATTACATAGTCAAAATTAAAATACTATGAATAAATCTCTCAAAATAATTGAACCGCAAAGCAGAAGTATGGATCATGTGGGAAACACATGAAATCCGGACCTTGTGGACATTTTAGAAATCCCTCGGACGCCAGTGCCAACTAGTAAAAAGGACTTGTCGAAAAAATTGTCCTACAGTGGCACTTGTTATGGGCAGGAGCGGGCACGGCATAGCTCCTATACATTTTAAAGATGGAAGGGAAGAATTATTCGAAGGCAGCACCTTATTACCCTTAACTGCTTACGGCATATTTTGTGTATGATAAAGTATAGAAATGGTCCTGTAAGAGTGGTTTCCAGTGTACAATTGCCTTATTTTCAGTAAATCAATCAGCCAATCTGAAAAACAGAAAGGGTCTTAACCTAACAAAGTTACATTAATGTTTTTGTCCGACTTTTGTTTCATCTTCGAAGTGAAATGATTTAAACGACAGTGCAGATCACAAACGGTATCTAATCTAGTGAAAGTAGGCATTTTGAAGTTATTACTTGATTTCATGCGTGCGCACAAAATGTGTTTTACACACATTCATCTTTGCTTTTGTTTTTTTCTTCACATTTTATTTATGTACTGTTATGAAGGAAATACTTCAAAGTTTATTTTCGGTAAAACATTTTATTTTTTTCAATTACTTTATCAGGACGCAAAAAATTCACAATATTTAATTGTAAGTGTTGGCGCTATAGGGCCAGTAAAAGCCCAGGTAACTGATTAGCAGCTTACAAGGAGCAGGAACTTTTAGTTAAAAATTTGGTTTTTATGGAACTAAAACTAGGTTTGAAAAGCAGTTGGCCAAGGAGGTTAAGATGAACCCCAAAACTTTTCATGTCTATTTGAGGTCTAAGCAGAAAATTAAGGAGGGTGTGGGGCCTCTCAAAGGTGTTGATAATACTTTGGTTAGTGATCATCAGGATATGGCTAACACGTTTAAATGACTATTTTGTATCTGTTTTTACTGAGAAATTATCTTTGCTGGGGACTTGTAGGGGTTCTGATGTCTCTTCTTCAATTAGTTATGTCATTTTTTCAGAGGATTAGGTTTGTAAAAACTTAAAGAGTTTGAAGGCTAGTAAGGCCCCTGGGCCAGATGGGGTCCACCCAGCCATTTTACATGAATGCTCTGAGATTTTGTCAATTCCTCTTTCCATCATTTTTCAGAAGTGTATGGATTCAAGTTTTGTTCCTACTGACTGGCGGGTAGCAAATGTAACTCCAGTTTTTAAGAAGGGGGATCATAGTATCCCTTGCAATTACAGGCCTGTCAGTTTAACCAGTGTTATATGCAAAGTTATGGAATCTTTAATTAAGGATAGTTTACTTAAGTATCTTTTAGATATTGAGTTACTTAATCTGTCACGGCATGGTTTCCTGTCGAGCAGATCTTGTGTTACTAACTTACTGAGCTTTCTTGAAGATGTCTCTTCATCTCTTGATTCTGGGTATGGCGTTGATGTCATTTACCTTGACTTTTCAAAGGCTTTTGATAAAGTTCCATTAGGCGGGCTAATGGTTAAACTGCATAGATTAGGGGTTCAGGGCAATTGTGCTGATTGGATGAATATGTGGCTTCATGTTAGATCTCAGAGAGTTGCTTTCAATGGTTAACTTCTCCTCTTGGAAAGAAGTCACAAGTGGAGTACCACAGGCTTCTGTTCTTGGCCCACTTTTTTCTTAATTTTCATCAATGATATTGATAGTTCTCTTACATATAATATAAGTAAGTTTGCAGATGATACTAAGCTTTATAGGAAGCTTGGCATTTTGGATGATGCCTTTCTGCTGCAGAAAGATCTGGATAGGATATTTTCTTGGACTCAGACCTGGCAAATGTCTCTTAATGCAGATAAGTGTAAGGTCCTTCATTTTTGTCCAAAAAGATTTAGCTATGATTATAACATGAATGGCAGTGTTTTAAGTAATGTCGCCTTCGAGACAAATCTGGGTGTTGTAATTACTGGGGATTTAAAATCATCAGGGCAGTGTGCAGCCACTGCTGCAAAGCCTAATAGAGTGCTTGGATTGGTCAAGAGGAATTTCACCAATTTTAGTAAGGATATTGTACTTAATTTGTAGCAGTTGGTAAGACCCCATGTTGACTATGCAGCTCAGGCTTGGAGCCCTTTCTATGAAAAAGACAAGTTTCTTTTAGAGCAAGTTCAGAGGAGAACCACTCATCTTAAACCTGAGGTGAAAAATGTACCTTATCATGCTAGGCTTAAGCATCTTGGGCTTACCACTTTGGAGCTGAGAAGGACTGGGGGACATGCTCCAGGTTTACAAGTTTCTTTGTGAAAGGAATCCCCTTCTGACTTGTAGTTATTCAAGGGTTCAAAGTAATTCTTGGGTGCGTGGGCATTGTAAAATCGTGTGGAATTGTCTGCCAGATTGAGTAGTTAACATTGGCAAGTTTTTCCATGACTGTGGTAGAATCTGATGTTGTCAAGCTTTGTCAAGCTTTGGTGGTTTGACTTTTGATTAGGGCTTGGACTTCAGGGCATCTTATGGGGCCTTGGGCCTCCTTTGCCCTTCAACCTGTTCTGTTATGTTAAATTGCCATATTCATTGTGCATGCCAGACCTTCCCAATTTATTACCAACTCTGACCACTGTCAGTTCTGTGGAATCATCTTGGCATGAAAGATTAGTCATAGGCCTAGGCCTACAATGTGCGTAGGCTATGGAAAATATCTGCAACGTTCATATGAGCATGGCAAAATTTTAACCTTTTTCCGTCATGACTACCACACGTTCATGCCAGGTTTTTCAACACCAAAAAATGCTCAACCTGATCGGTGTAAACAGATCAAGTCTTTATGTCACACTCACTTTTTATTATCGTTTTGGCATGGAAGAGAATTGCTGGATGGAAGAAAAAACTCCCGGGGCACATCAGGAATGTTTACTTCTGACCTCTTTCTTGAGTTTTCTATTATGAAAATAGTTTGTTCATCCTTTCAGCATTTTTAATTTATTTGGGCTTGATTTTTATTCAGATATTTGTTATGTTCAGTATCTGAATACAAAACTTAAACTTTTAAATGTTGAAATAAGTCAACAATAAATGAAATTACCATTTTTTCAGTTAATTTTCGCAATGAAAACCTGTCTATAAATAAAATGATATTCACAAAAGGTGTTCATAAATGAGTGTTTGAACTTTAAGAGCTGGGTGTCTACTCAGTTGACCTTTTGTACTGATGACCTTCCTAGTGGGATATACTGTCATGGCATAACTGTCTCTATCAATTCAAATGGGCTTAATGGTTGTGTTGACACCAAAACTATGTAACCTCCTTGCAGGTGCAGTTAGCTTTGAACTTTTTGATATTCTCTATTATTATCAAATTATACCTCGAAGGTTAGTTTATTAAATAATGGACAGTATTCACACAAATTTGAAGCAAATTACCAGTAGATTTAGTTTACATTTGAATTTGGAATTTTCGGTTTTGAAACTTCAATAAACAGAAAATTCAGATAGCTTTGCAAGATTTTCTTGTTGGGCTATCGTTTTTCATACTCAATATATTTTGGAATAAAAAGTTCAGTTGCTTGTAAAAATGATCTAAAGGTTGTTTCAAAATGTGGGTTACCTCATTTTAACCTCTCTTTTAAAAGGCATTTGCATTGTACAGTAAAAAGCTATTGCATTTATTTTTGTAAAGGAACCACAAGCAGTGAAACAAGTCTGAATGTGAAACCATTTTTCCTCCTTCCTTCAAGTACTTTTTTGTTATAACAGTAATGAATAGGCGCCAATCTTCAGTTGTTTCTCTTATTTCTTATTAATTGTTCTTTGTTGTTATTTCTTCTGTATTAGAAAGTATCAAATAATTCCACTTCATTGCAGTACCCCTGTAAAGGCATTTCAAATATACAATAGTTATTCTGATTGGAGACCTACAACTAAGTGTTTAGTTCAGTAAGAAAATGGCTTTTATTAACAAAAGATCCTTGTTCGTACCTTCACTGTACGTTACGTGGTCTGGAAATCACTTTTATTTAACATTATTTCATTCAAAGTCTGACTTGTGCTGAAAGAATTATTTATTTGTGCCATCTTACTTGACTTGAATTACAAAACAAAATAATTTGAAAGATTATTCAAGTTATACCCATTTTTGTTTAAATATGGTCAGATATTAAGGACAACATTTGTCAAAAGATACAATCTTCCATATTATTTTTATATTTTAATTGCTATGTTAGCACCCTTTTGTTGTTCCCGCAATTTTGGCCTAACAAAAATCCAAATAAGAAGTCATGTCTAGAATTTTATCTACTACCTGCCCCTATAAAATTTAATCTTTTTTGCTATCAAACTATATTTCCCACTATTTTTTGTTATACTTTTACTGTATGTTCTTATTTCTGTGAGGACTTTCTACTGTGTCATTTTCACTTCTGTGGTACTTTTTGGCCATATTAGCTATTAGCTGGAACCTAATATTTCAACTTGAAAACATCATTCAAATTCAAATTTAATTTGTGGAACATCATTATGCAGAGTGGAGATGTGCAAAATTAATGTTGCAATTCTTTCAGGTTTCACAATGTTTGCAAATATTTCTATCATTTGGCCGCCATGTTGTGCTTCCTAATGTCGTTGTGCTCATTGGGGGCTGGGGCACAGGGGAAGCCCCCCTGCTTTTTTTCAAGGGTGTTATAAAATTGTGTCTGAAAGCAGTTTAAAACCCTTCACATGACAAGTCAGTCTGAAAGTTATATGTAACTGTTTTCAAAAGAGTGGATGGAGTTAGGTTAGTTACACCCCTTTCCTGATGTGTTTTTTTCCATTCCATCCCCCCTGATTTCTCGTAATACAATCTGCTAGTGCTGCCAAAGCTTTCATACGGACATCTTGGCCTGATGCAGAGTTCAGAAAGAGTGTCATGTACCCCTTTTTTAAATTAAGAGTCACTTAAACAGTATTCCTCACGCACAAAATATGTTCTACAGGCAGACTGGATGGTAGCTTGCCAACGAACAGTAACATAAGCATAGTCCCACAAGCTAGGGACGAATTATTCCCTCATTTAAATTTCTATTAGGTTTCATTCAACCTCCATTATCAGGATTTATTAACATTCAATTTTAGGAAGATTGAAACTTCAGACAGGGCATTGTTTTTTAAAACCAAGCACACACTTAGTGTGTACCTATGTGCCATTACTATAATTGCTCACTCCTTTTCCATTTTTTTTTACAACTGAACCACCAGTACTGATGTATATGCTTCTTTATTACCGTAGTATGTTAACTATTTCACCCCAAATAATATTAAAAGACTCTTTGAAAAGAGTGTACAACAGAAGATACCTACAGAATTGCTACTGACTTTCCGCTACAGGACCATTGAGTGTGAAAGGTTACAATATAGTTCATGCACAGGACGTGTGGTGTGTTCCAGCAGAACGTGGCTGAAGAATTTGATTGAGAGTTGAGTTAGTAGACGGTTAAAAAAACAGGTGGCGGTAGAAAGTTGAATGCAATTTTGCTCATTTTTTGCTTAATCCCTTAATTTGGACCATTCAAAGTTTAATTAAAGCCTACTACATATGCATAGATGTGCAGGAGAATAATGAAAGAACACTATCCACTTGTTTAAAAATTTAGTAATCAAAATCATACATTCTCAGTACACTTTCCTCCACAACAGTCACAAATTTGAGTTCTCAAGATGTGCCTACTTGTGGGATCAAAGTCACAACAAAGGCCCTGTTAGAGGTTGCAAATAATTAGACCCGCTGAAATAGAGAAAAGCACACTTTGTGATAACAAAAACTTCTCATGTTTGGAAAAAAACCGTGGTTCCCAATTATATAGTTCATGACCACCGGTTCATTAATATTTGCACTGACTAGCTGCTTCAGTGAACAGCAGCTTTGGTTACCGTTCTTGCATGAGAGGTCCTGTCCGCAGAACCTGTCAAAATTGGCACTTTAAAATATAAACACAGTTCACAAGATTTTGTCCCTGTAATCTTCAGAGTTGAGTGTAACAGTCTAACTGTATTACTTATTTTTGCTACTTTTATGATGGCTATTGTGAAAGCATTTGAATTATAGCTTCCAGACAGGCATGACTCCCACTGAAAGTTTACTGAAAGTTATTAAAGTTGGTTTAAAAGGCTTTTAGACTGGATTGTAAGAAGTTGCAACTCAGTAACTGGAGCAATTGATTGATAAAACTTTTATACAAACATATGTTTTAATAATGTTTGCAGTAAGAGAAAGGGTTCACAAGGAATTGTTTGATTGGAGGTAGGAACTTTGTAATTTTAACCATATTTTCTACCAACGCCACCTTAAGAGATGGTTTTTCTCACAAAAGAAAAGGAAGATGTGAAATTGATGTTGGAAAAATCCTCAAAATCTTAATTTGGGTTCGGATTTGCCAAAGGTTTACATATGAATGAATTGGGTTTATCAGTATATTCTTAAAGATGACCAAGTTTATAAAAGGTATGCCCTTAAACAAGAAAAAAACATCACAGTAATGGGAAAATTTTCATTAAAACAACAAGATTCCAAATACTTGGTACACATTGGGACAGCACAAAAAGCTATTATTCTTTAGTTTAGTTTATTGGGTGGAATGCCCAATAGTTTGTAATCTGTCATACCCCTATTAAATAGGGGCATATTACTCAGGTAATGGCAATGAAAATTCGTTGAATTTGTTTTTCAATACTATTATTATACATTGTAGGAAAGTTTTCCCAGAAGCCTGGAAATTCATATAAACCTACTTCATAACATAACATTTTTTTCAGAGGATTTTACTCATACAAGGGAAATAATTTATATGTATTTAGTCGGGAGTTCGTGGAGCCTGCAAATGAGTGAAATTCCCCCAAATTACCAAAGTTCTATTCCTGAAGGGGTGACTGCAATGATTACTCTAGAGCAGTTATTGCAGGCACAGTTTGCTAAAGAGTGAAGTTTCACTTTTCTTGGATTGAGTTCCAGGTGGAGCACTTTTCATTTTACTAAGGGTGAAGTAACACTCCAGTGGATTAAATTTACACTTCTTACTCAGATATTAGAGTTATTAAGTTCTCTACTTTGTTTTTAGATTGCAGAATTATTCAGAAGTCAGAAGCCTTGCTAAATTTGACAAATATTTTGTCTCAGCCAAGTGGAAAATTAGACAGCTTAAAAGCTCTGGAAAAGTGGCCGCACCAAGGAGGCACACCCTATTCTGAGATTTATCCTTTCTCCTTTGTCACATAGAACACTGAAGGGGGCTTCACCAGCCAGTAGGACCCACCCACTCAAGCAAAATTTACCTATAGCAAGACTTTCTTTCTGGAAATAAATGCTAAAATTTCCTGGACTGAAGTCGAGCTAAAAGTCGCCTCCCTTTCTGAGGAAAAACATTCCTGTCGTGAGCAATTCTATGTCCTCACCCCTGCACCCAGGTTCTGACTACCCTGCTAATAACCTTCTGGCATTGCTATCATATATCTCTGACTATTAATAGCATGTTTTTTTTTCCTTGCACTATTATCCATTGCTTGATCATGGTATTTTGTAGCTGTAAATTTAGTTGAAATGGTATCTTGAGGAAATTCTGTTTATTCCAGAACAAAAGGACCAATTTGGTGGAGCCATAGCTAGGTAGCATATAACTTAGGCCTATAAAGTTGTTAAAGTCTTTTTGACCCTTGAATTGATTTCGTCACTTAACCTACAACTTGTCAAATACAGTATTACAGGGGTGGGCTACCTCTTTGACTGAATGGGCCAAATATGGGAGATGAAAAATTGACCGAGCTGCCCTTAACCAACCACCTGCTGTGGATTTCAAAATTTTAATTCTGAGGACTTTGAAGCATTATAAATCTTTATTTACAAAAACCTAATTTCGGTATAGAATTGTTGATATAAGAAATGGGGAAAAAGGCTTACCTTACAGCTTTCAATGAGATTACTGGCACTGACAGTTTGCAACTAATTTCTCCACAGGTGAAGTAAGCTGTTCAAGACTGGGGTGGGGGGAGGGGGGTTGGGTGAACCTTGTTTCGGCTCGCCGTCCTGGTGGAGCATTTAAAGGAGAGGAGGTGTCCTTCCCCCACTTTAAATTTTTTTTTGATATTTTAAGGTCCTAAGATGCAACTTGGTGCATCTTTTTGGACAATTTTAAGGCAAATTACTGTGAATTTTTCATTTTGCTTAACCCTTTGGAAAATTCGTGATATTTTTCGGTCTTTAGATGCAATTTGGTTAATTATTTTGGACAAATTTTAAGGTAAATTACTGCACACCTTTGACATTCCTTTGCCCTGGGGAAAATTCTTGGATATTTCAAGGTCCTTAGATGTACTTTGGTGCATAAGTTTGGACACATTTGAAAGGTGAATTACTGCAAATGTTGGACATGTAGCTAATCACAAGTGAATAGTTATGATATGTTGAGGAACGTCATTAATACCAATGTAAGCAAAGCTGCTACAATCTTGGACAAAACTAGATGGAACACCCCCGCTCCCCCTTGCAATGTTGGAGGTAATGAGGCCAATTCGGGACCCACCATTTTCTTTGAGAACCAACATTGTACTGGGGGACGGGGATTTCGTAAATCGGTATTTCCTGTAGGACACAACAATTTAAAGGGAGATAAAGGTCGTGCAAATAGCACTCGGCACCATAAACAACATAAAGACGTGAGGTGTTCCAACAGTTTTGTCCAAGATTGTAGCTCCTTTGTTGTGATGGTGTAAAACAGATTGATTTTTTGATGGTGTGAAACAGATTGTTTTTTTTTCCTTGAGACATCTTGCAGGCTGCAATTAAATCACTGAAGGGCCGTAAGTTGCCCACACCTGCAGTATCACATTGTGAGCATCTGCAAGTGAGATGATGGTACAAAAGATGTGCCTGACAAATAAGTTGTTAACGAAGCACATGGAAGGAAACAAACTCTAACTCTTACTGTAATATTAGAGTGAGAAATGTGAATTTACTTCATTAAAGTGATGTTTTTAGCCCAAGAATAGTGAAATTCACTCCACCTGAAATTCACTACAAGAAGAGTGAAACTACTTTCTTAAACCAGCTGTGACTGCAATAATGACCCTTTTCTAGGGTGATCATTGCAGTGACTCCATCAAGAGTGGAACTTCAATCAATTTGAGTGAATTTCATGCTGTCACAGAGCCCATTACTGAAATACTGCACCTCCTGAAAACTAAAAATCTCATCGAGTGGCTGTCTCAACAGGGTTTTGGACATTGTTTATTAGAGCATGATTCATCATCTCACACCTTGCTTCCTCACTCCTCTCCATCTTGTACTAATCCTGAAGGCTGAACAGTGGTGCATTATCTAAAACAATGGATTCAATAAACAGTAAGCAGCAAGTAGTTCCAGTATCTTGTTGGTAAGAAAGTTGTGGTCAATAGGGACTAATTGGAAGCTTGTTTGCTCAATAGATTAAGCAGAAATAACAAGTCTGGGGATAGGTGGAGGTGGAGAGAGCCACAGATAGTGTTGCACTTCACTAATGGATTTTTTTGACATGTTCATTCTTGTTTTGTAAGCTCCTGGGCCCCTTATGCATGCACAGGTGAACTGGACACCTGAGACTGTCAGACTGCTGGAAATGGCATGTTCAAGGCTTACAAGGTAAATCTAAGCAGTCATTATCTTGAGGTTTTGATGAAAAATCTTCACTTCAACCTAAATTTCAGCCAGAAAGATTATTTAAGTGGAATAACACTTTGCACAGAGTGTATAGATAACCATGATGAAACGTTCCCTCTTACTTTTTGTTACATTCTTCCGCTCTGCCTGATTACCTCTTATCACTTCAGGGAGGAGAAGAAGCCCACCACATGAACACTTGATTAAGTCAATTTCATATCTGATTTATTGATTGACAGTAAAAGATGTGTTTCAATACACAAAAAGTTATGTAACATTTGGGATTAGCTAACAGGTCAGTCAGCATGTGTTAATTGCTTTTCACGCAATGTGAACACAATGAAAGCATAGCTCATTTGAGGTCACAGTTCATGTAACAAACTCAGATATTAGTTACACCCCATACCGCCTTTGATGTACTGGGGTGTCTGTGTTGGTTTTTCAAGAAGCGACGTCACAGCACGTTTGAAAAATCATACCCCATAGACAGTCGAAAATGGCATTTGGTAGGCTTATGGGAGATCTAAGCAGTCGCTCTTTTGATCAGTAATTTCCAGATAAAATGTACAACTATGGTACCATTGCATGAAACGGTCTTGTATCTTTTGGGGGGAAGAAATAACTATAAAATGGAATTGAAAACATTTAAATGTATTTTACTCTACTGCAACTCTTGGCTCATTTCTTCAATATACTTATATATTGAATTGATAAAATTGTACATAGGACTGCACCAACTTCCAACTATAAAATGATTTTACTTCTACAGGTAAAATTTCATGTTAGGAGGTGCCTGGGTTTAATGAATTTTCAGGCTTATGGTAAGAACACTTTCTCATACTGTAGGGCAAGTCCAAGCCATTCTGTAGGGCTAAGCCATTTTGTGTGTTTTGTATGGGACAATTAAAGATTTTGAAACCCAATAACATTGGTTGAGTAACTTGTTATTAAAATTTTATGATCTAGTATGCTGTGTAGAACAGCTCAGTCTACTGTGGTTAATATTTAGCTCATGTAATTCAATTTTGAAGATGTAGGACACATTAATGTACCATGTTTTGGATGGGACTAGAAAAAATGCAAGTTTTTTACCTTAAGTAGTTGTTCTAAAATTTCTTTGAAAATACATACATGAAGTCTAATAGTTTTAAGAACACATGTTTTAGAAGCAACTGTTGTGAACATTTCATTAAAAGTTTAACAGGAAACTGTTGGGTGGATGGTGGTGTACTATGGAAGTGTATGATAAACGTGGTGTTTCATATTTATGGGACAGTTTTGTATGGGACATGTTGTCCTTCATACACTACAATGTGTTTGTGCAATCATGAAACAATATCCCACCTGCCAAAACATCAATCTTGACCCCTGGTCCCCCCTTCATCAGTCGTGTTGTTTTTTGAAGGAATGTCATGCAGAAGTAATGGATTTTAAACAATATTTCATAGCAAAATCATACACTTTGCTAGTTAATCAAACTGCCTGATGAATCAGCTGCTTCAAGTACAGTCAACAGACTAAGACTAAACACTATGCACAGTATGGGCATGCTGAAGGTCCAGGTGTGTAAGGGCATGCATGTATGATTGAAAAATGAAATGAAATCGCTCTTTGGGTGGGGTTAAAACATTGACATGTCTAAAAAGTGTTTCTTACAAGACAGCTGATGACCTTAGGCAGTAGTCTAATTAGCAGAATTAATTACATTTTTAACCTTTTTTGCTTTGTTTGAAACTCTGATTTTGTGAGAAAATTAAGAAAAAAAATCAGAACTCTTCTCTTGAGTTTAAAAATACTATCTGAAAATGTTTCTCATGGGAAGGATGAACTTAGGCAGTAGCCTAATGAGTGTAACTAATTGCATTTTTCTAACATTTTAGCTTCATTTGAAACTCTAAGTTGAATAACATAAGTCCATGGAAAAAATATATTTCCATGTACTTCAGTGAGTTACATACATAAATAAATGACCCACATGAAACACCTGTATTACCACAATTTTGCAAATAAGGTGGTAGTCGTCAAATTGAAATGTAAAACCCATACAGGAGGGCCTGGCCCATCTAATTACACTGTTTAGAACTGTTTACAGCATGTTTAGATGACATGTTATTTCACTTTTAAATTGCACAGAGTTCTATATGGTTTATGTATGGGAATTATTATCATTGTTTGGACTTAGCAGAATTTTACGCCGCTTTAGTTGTCGTCAAATTGAAATGTAAGACCCTTACCAGAGGGTCTTGCCCATCTAAATACACTGTTTAGAACAGTTTACAACATGTTTAGATGACATGTTATTTCACTTTTAAATTGCACAGAGTTCTATATGGTTTATGTATGGGAATTATTATCATTGTTTGGACTTAGCAGAATTTTACGCCGCTTTAGTTGTCGTCAAATTGAAATGTAAGACCCTTACCAGAGGGTCTTTCCCATCTAATTACACTGTTTAGAACTGTTTACAGCATGTTTAGATGACATGTTATTTCACTTTTAAATTGCACACAATTCTATATGGTTTATGTATGGGAATTATTATCATTGTTTGGACTTAGCAGAATTTTACGCCGCTTTAGTTGTCGTCAAATTGAAATGTAAGACCCTTACCAGAGGGTCTTGCCCATCTAATTACACTGTTTAGAACAGTTTACAACATGTTTAGATGACATGTTATTTCACTTTTAAATTGCACACAGTTCTATATGGTTTATGTATGGGAATTATTATCATTGTTTGGACTTAGCAGAATTTTACGCCGCTTTAGTTGTCGTCAAATTGAAATGTAAGACCCTTACCAGAGGGTCTTGCCCATCTAATTACACTGTTTAGAACAGTTTACAACATGTTTAGATGACATGTTATTTCACTTTTAAATTGCACACAGTTCTATATGGTTTATGTATGGGAATTATTATCATTGTTTGGACTTAGCAGAATTTTACGCCGCTTTAGTTGTCGTCAAATTGAAATGTAAGACCCTTACCAGAGGGTCTTGCCCATCTAATTACACTGTTTAGAACAGTTTACAACATGTTTAGATGACATGTTATTTCACTTTTAAATTGCACACAATTCTATATGGTTTATGTATGGGAATTATTATCATTGTTTGGACTTAGCAGAATTTTACGCCGCTTTAGTTGTCGTCAAATTGAAATGTAAGACCCTTACCAGAGGGTCTTGCCCATCTAATTACACTGTTTAGAACAGTTTACAACATGTTTAGATGACATGTTATTTCACTTTTAAATTGCACACAATTCTATATGGTTTATGTATGGGAATTATTATCATTGTTTGGACTTAGCAGAATTTTACGCCGCTTTAGTTGTCGTCAAATTGAAATGTAAGACCCTTACCAGAGGGTCTTTCCCATCTAATTACACTGTTTAGAACAGTTTACAACATGTTTAGATGACATGTTATTTCACTTTTAAATTGCCCACAGTTCTATATGGTTTATGTATGGGAATTATTATCATTGTTTGGACTTAGCAGAATTTTACGCCGCTTTAGTTGTCGTCAAATTGAAATGTAAGACCCTTACGGGAGGGTCTTGCCCATGTAATTACACTGTTTAGAACAGTTCACAACATGTTTAGATGACATGTTATTTCACTTTTAAATTGCACACAATTCTATATGGTTTATGTATGGGAATTATTATCATTGTTTGGACTTAGCAGAATTTTACGCCGCTTTAGTTGTCGTCAAATTGAAATGTAAGACCCTTACCAGAGGGTCTTGCCCATCTAATTACACTGTTTAGAACAGTTTACAACATGTTCAGATGACATGTTATTTCACTTTTAAATTGCACACAGATCTATATGGTTTATGTATGGGAATTATTATCATTGTTTGGACTTAGCAGAATTTTACGCCGCTTTAGTTGTCGTCAAATTGAAATGTAAGACCCTTACCAGAGGGTCTTTCCCATCTAATTACACTGTTTAGAACAGTTTACAACATGTTTAGATGACATGTTATTTCACTTTTAAATTGCCCACAGTTCTATATGGTTTATGTATGGGAATTATTATCATTGTTTGGACTTAGCAGAATTTTACGCCGCTTTAGTTGTCGTCAAATTGAAATGTAAGACCCTTACGGGAGGGTCTTGCCCATGTAATTACACTGTTTAGAACAGTTCACAACATGTTTAGATGACATGTTATTTCACTTTTAAATTGCACACAAATCTATATGGTTTATGTATGGGAATTATTATCATTGTTTGGACTTAGCAGAATTTTACGCCGCTTTAGTTGTCGTCAAATTGAAATGTAAGACCCTTACCAGAGGGTCTTTCCCATCTAATTACACTGTTTAGAACAGTTAACAACATGTTTAGATGACATGTTATTTCACTTTTAAATTGCCCACAGTTCTATTTGGTTTATGTATGGGAATTATTATCATTGTTTGGACTTAGCAGAATTTTACGCCGCTTTAGTTGTCGTCAAATTGAAATGTAAGACCCTTACCAGAGGGTCTTGCCCATCTAATTACACTGTTTAGAACAGTTTACAACATGTTTAGATGACATGTTATTTCACTTTTAAATTGCACACAGTTCTATATGGTTTATGTATGGGAATTATTATCATTGTTTGGACTTAGCAGAATTTTACGCCGCTTTAGTTGTCGTCAAATTGAAATGTTAGACCCTTACGGGAGGGTCTTGCCCATCTAATTACACTGTTTAGAACAGTTTACAACATGTTCAGATGACATGTTATTTCACTTTTAAATTGCACACAATTCTATATGGTTTATGTATGGGAATTATTATCATTGTTTGGACTTAGCAGAATTTTACGCCGCTTTAGTTGTCGTCAAATTGAAATGTAAGACCCTTACCAGAGGGTCTTGCCCATCTAATTACACTGTTTAGAACAGTTTACAACATGTTTAGATGACATGTTATTTCACTTTTAAATTGCACACAGTTCTATATGGTTTATGTATGGGAATTATTATCATTGTTTGGACTTAGCAGAATTTTACGCCGCTTTAGTTGTCGTCAAATTGAAATGTAAAACCCTTACGGAAGGGTCTTGCCCATCTAATTACACTGTTTAGAACAGTTTACAACATGTTTAGATGACATGTTATTTCACTTTTAAATTGAACACAGTTCTATATGGTTTATATGTGGGGATTATTATCATTGTTTGGACTTAGCAGAAATTTACGCCGCTTTAGTGGTCATCAAATTGAAATGTAAGACCCTTACCAGAGGGTCTTGCCCATCTAATTACACTGTTTAGAACAGTTTACAACATGTTTAGATGACATGTTATTTCACTTTTAAATTGCACACAGTTCTATATGGTTTATGTATGGGAATTATTATCATTGTTTGGACTTAGCAGAATTTTACGCCGCTTTAGTTGTCGTCAAATTGAAATGTAAGACCCTTACCAGAGGGTCTTGCCCATCTAATTACACTGTTTAGAACAGTTTACAACATGTTTAGATGACATGTTATTTCACTTTTAAATTGCACACAGTTCTATATGGTTTATGTATGGGAATTATTATCATTGTTTGGACTTAGCAGAATTTTACGCCGCTTTAGTTGTCGTCAAATTGAAATGTAAGACCCTTACCAGAGGGTCTTGCCCATCTAATTACACTGTTTAGAACTGTTTACAGCATGTTTAGATGACATGTTATTTCACTTTTAAATTGCACACAATTCTATATGGTTTATGTATGGGAATTATTATCATTGTTTGGACTTAGCAGAATTTTACGCCGCTTTAGTTGTCGTCAAATTGAAATGTAAGACCCTTACCAGAGGGTCTTGCCCATCTATTTACACTGTTTAGAACAGTTTACAACATGTTCAGATGACATGTTATTTCACTTATAAATTGCACACAGATCTATATGGTTTATGTATGGGAATTATTATCATTGTTTGGACTTAGCAGAATTTTACGCCGCTTTAGTTGTCGTCAAATTGAAATGTAAGACCCTTACCAGAGGGTCTTTCCCATCTAATTACACTGTTTAGAACAGTTTACAACATGTTTAGATGACATGTTATTTCACTTTTAAATTGCCCACAGTTCTATATGGTTTATGTATGGGAATTATTATCATTGTTTGGACTTAGCAGAATTTTACGCCGCTTTAGTTGTCGTCAAATTGAAATGTAAGACCCTTACCAGAGGGTCTTGCCCATCTAATTACACTGTTTAGAACAGTTAACAACATGTTCAGATGACATGATATTTTACTTTTAAATTGCACACAGATCTATATGGTTTATGTATGGGAATTATTATCATTGTTTGGACTTAGCAGAATTTTACGCCGCTTTAGTTGTCGTCAAATTGAAATGTAAGACCCTTACCAGAGGGTCTTTCCCATCTAATTACACTGTTTAGAACAGTTTACAACATGTTTAGATGACATGTTATTTCACTTTTAAATTGCACACAATTCTATATGGTTTATGTATGGGAATTATTATCATTGTTTGGACTTAGCAGAATTTTACGCCGCTTTAGTTGTCGTCAAATTGAAATGTAAGACCCTTACCAGAGGGTCTTTCCCATCTAATTACACTGTTTAGAACAGTTTACAACATGTTTAGATGACATGTTATTTCACTTTTAAATTGCCCACAGTTCTATATGGTTTATGTATGGGAATTATTATCATTGTTTGGACTTAGCAGAATTTTACGCCGCTTTAGTTGTCGTCAAATTGAAATGTAAGACCCTTACCAGAGGGTCTTGCCCATCTAATTACACTGTTTAGAACAGTTTACAACATGTTTAGATGACATGTTATTTCACTTTTAAATTGCACACAATTCTATATGGTTTATGTATGGGAATTATTATCATTGTTTGGACTTAGCAGAATTTTACGCCGCTTTAGTTGTCGTCAAATTGAAATGTAAGACCCTTACCAGAGGGTCTTGCCCATCTAATTACACTGTTTAGAACAGTTTACAACATGTTTAGATGACATGTTATTTCACTTTTAAATTGCACACAATTCTATATGGTTTATGTATGGGAATTATTATCATTGTTTGGACTTAGCAGAATTTTACGCCGCTTTAGTTGTCGTCAAATTGAAATGTAAGACCCTTACCAGAGGGTCTTGCCCATCTAATTACACTGTTTAGAACAGTTTACAACATGTTTAGATGACATGTTATTTCACTTTTAAATTGCACACAGTTCTATATGGTTTATGTATGGGAATTATTATCATTGTTTGGACTTAGCAGAATTTTACGCCGCTTTAGTTGTCGTCAAATTGAAATGTAAGACCCTTACCAGAGGGTCTTGCCCATCTAATTACACTGTTTAGAACAGTTTACAACATGTTTAGATGACATGTTATTTCACTTTTAAATTGCACACAATTCTATATGGTTTATGTATGGGAATTATTATCATTGTTTGGACTTAGCAGAATTTTACGCCGCTTTAGTTGTCGTCAAATTGAAATGTAAGACCCTTACCAGAGGGTCTTGCCCATCTAATTACACTGTTTAGAACAGTTTACAACATGTTTAGATGACATGTTATTTCACTTTTAAATTGCACACAATTCTATATGGTTTATGTATGGGAATTATTATCATTGTTTGGACTTAGCAGAATTTTACGCCGCTTTAGTTGTCGTCAAATTGAAATGTAAGACCCTTACCAGAGGGTCTTGCCCATCTAATTACACTGTTTAGAACAGTTTACAACATGTTTAGATGACATGTTATTTCACTTTTAAATTGCACAGAGTTCTATATGGTTTATGTATGGGAATTATTATCATTGTTTGGACTTAGCAGAATTTTACGCCGCTTTAGTTGTCGTCAAATTGAAATGTAAGACCCTTACCAGAGGGTCTTGCCCATCTAATTACACTGTTTAGAACAGTTCACAACATGTTTAGATGACATGTTATTTCACTTTTAAATTGCACACAATTCTATATGGTTTATGTATGGGAATTATTATCATTGTTTGGACTTAGCAGAATTTTACGCCGCTTTAGTTGTCGTCAAATTGAAATGTAAGACCCTTACCAGAGGGTCTTGCCCATCTAATTACACTGTTTAGAACAGTTAACAACATGTTCAGATGACATGTTATTTCACTTTTAAATTGCACACAATTCTATATGGTTTATGTATGGGAATTATTATCATTGTTTGGACTTAGCAGAATTTTACGCCGCTTTAGTTGTCGTCAAATTGAAATGTAAGACCCTTACCAGAGGGTCTTTCCCATCTAATTACACTGTTTAGAACAGTTCACAACATGTTTAGATGACATGTTATTTCACTTTTAAATTGCACACAATTCTATATGGTTTATGTATGGGAATTATTATCATTGTTTGGACTTAGCAGAATTTTACGCCGCTTTAGTTGTCGTCAAATTGAAATGTAAGACCCTTACCAGAGGGTCTTTCCCATCTAATTACACTGTTTAGAACAGTTTACAACATGTTTAGATGACATGTTATTTCACTTTTAAATTGCCCACAGTTCTATATGGTTTATGTATGGGAATTATTATCATTGTTTGGACTTAGCAGAATTTTACGCCGCTTTAGTTGTCGTCAAATTGAAATGTAAGACCCTTACCAGAGGGTCTTGCCCATCTAATTACACTGTTTAGAACAGTTTACAACATGTTTAGATGACATGTTATTTCACTTTTAAATTGCACACAATTCTATATGGTTTATGTATGGGAATTATTATCATTGTTTGGACTTAGCAGAATTTTACGCCGCTTTAGTTGTCGTCAAATTGAAATGTAAGACCCTTACCAGAGGGTCTTGCCCATCTAATTACACTGTTTAGAACAGTTTACAACATGTTTAGATGACATGTTATTTCACTTTTAAATTGCACACAATTCTATATGGTTTATGTATGGGAATTATTATCATTGTTTGGACTTAGCAGAATTTTACGCCGCTTTAGTTGTCGTCAAATTGAAATGTAAGACCCTTACCAGAGGGTCTTGCCCATCTAATTACACTGTTTAGAACAGTTTACAACATGTTTAGATGACATGTTATTTCACTTTTAAATTGCACACAATTCTATATGGTTTATGTATGGGAATTATTATCATTGTTTGGACTTAGCAGAATTTTACGCCGCTTTAGTTGTCGTCAAATTGAAATGTAAGACCCTTACCAGAGGGTCTTGCCCATCTAATTACACTGTTTAGAACAGTTTACAACATGTTTAGATGACATGTTATTTCACTTTTAAATTGCACACAATTCTATATGGTTTATGTATGGGAATTATTATCATTGTTTGGACTTAGCAGAATTTTACGCCGCTTTAGTTGTCGTCAAATTGAAATGTAAGACCCTTACCAGAGGGTCTTGCCCATCTAATTACACTGTTTAGAACAGTTTACAACATGTTTAGATGACATGTTATTTCACTTTTAAATTGCACACAATTCTATATGGTTTATGTATGGGAATTATTATCATTGTTTGGACTTAGCAGAATTTTACGCCGCTTTAGTTGTCGTCAAATTGAAATGTAAGACCCTTACCAGAGGGTCTTGCCCATCTAATTACACTGTTTAGAACAGTTTACAACATGTTTAGATGACATGTTATTTCACTTTTAAATTGCACACAATTCTATATGGTTTATGTATGGGAATTATTATCATTGTTTGGACTTAGCAGAATTTTACGCCGCTTTAGTTGTCGTCAAATTGAAATGTAAGACCCTTACCAGAGGGTCTTTCCCATCTAATTACACTGTTTAGAACAGTTTACAACATGTTTAGATGACATGTTATTTCACTTTTAAATTGCACACAAATCTATATGGTTTATGTATGGGAATTATTATCATTGTTTGGACTTAGCAGAATTTTACGCTGCTTTAGTTGTCGTCAAATTGAAATGTAAAACCCTTACGGCAGGGTCTTGCCCATCTAATTACACTGTTTAGAACAGTTTACAACATGTTCAGATGACATGTTATTTCACTTTTAAATTGCACACAATTCTATATGGTTTATGTATGGGAATTATTATCATTGTTTGGACTTAGCAGAATTTTACGCCGCTTTAGTTGTCGTCAAATTGAAATGTAAGACCCTTACCAGAGGGTCTTTCCCATCTAATTACACTGTTTAGAACAGTTTACAACATGTTTAGATGACATGTTATTTCACTTTTAAATTGCACACAATTCTATATGGTTTATGTATGGGAATTATTATCATTGTTTGGACTTAGCAGAATTTTACGCCGCTTTAGTTGTCGTCAAATTGAAATGTAAGACCCTTACCAGAGGGTCTTGCCCATCTAATTACACTGTTTAGAACAGTTTACAACATGTTTAGATGACATGTTATTTCACTTTTAAATTGCCCACAGTTCTATATGGTTTATGTATGGGAATTATTATCATTGTTTGGACTTAGCAGAATTTTACGCCGCTTTAGTTGTCGTCAAATTGAAATGTAAGACCCTTACCAGAGGGTCTTGCCCATCTAATTACACTGTTTAGAACAGTTTACAACATGTTTAGATGACATGTTATTTCACTTTTAAATTGCACACAGTTCTATATGGTTTATGTATGGGAATTATTATCATTGTTTGGACTTAGCAGAATTTTACGCCGCTTTAGTTGTCGTCAAATTGAAATGTAAGACCCTTACCAGAGGGTCTTGCCCATCTAATTACACTGTTTAGAACAGTTTACAACATGTTTAGATGACATGTTATTTCACTTTTAAATTGCACACAATTCTATATGGTTTATGTATGGGAATTATTATCATTGTTTGGACTTAGCAGAATTTTACGCCGCTTTAGTTGTCGTCAAATTGAAATGTAAGACCCTTACCAGAGGGTCTTGCCCATCTAATTACACTGTTTAGAACAGTTTACAACATGTTTAGATGACATGTTATTTCACTTTTAAATTGCCCACAGTTCTATATGGTTTATGTATGGGAATTATTATCATTGTTTGGACTTAGCAGAATTTTACGCCGCTTTAGTTGTCGTCAAATTGAAATGTAAGACCCTTACCAGAGGGTCTTTCCCATCTAATTACACTGTTTAGAACAGTTCACAACATGTTTAGATGACATGTTATTTCACTTTTAAATTGCACACAATTCTATATGGTTTATGTATGGGAATTATTATCATTGTTTGGACTTAGCAGAATTTTACGCCGCTTTAGTTGTCGTCAAATTGAAATGTAAGACCCTTACCAGAGGGTCTTGCCCATCTAATTACACTGTTTAGAACAGTTCACAACATGTTTAGATGACATGTTATTTCACTTTTAAATTGCACACAATTCTATATGGTTTATGTATGGGAATTATTATCATTGTTTGGACTTAGCAGAATTTTACGCCGCTTTAGTTGTCGTCAAATTGAAATGTAAGACCCTTACCAGAGGGTCTTGCCCATCTAATTACACTGTTTAGAACAGTTTACAACATGTTTAGATGACATGTTATTTCACTTTTAAATTGCACACAAATCTATATGGTTTATGTATGGGAATTATTATCATTGTTTGGACTTAGCAGAATTTTACGCTGCTTTAGTTGTCGTCAAATTGAAATGTAAAACCCTTACGGCAGGGTCTTGCCCATCTAATTACACTGTTTAGAACAGTTTACAACATGTTCAGATGACATGTTATTTCACTTTTAAATTGCACACAATTCTATATGGTTTATGTATGGGAATTATTATCATTGTTTGGACTTAGCAGAATTTTACGCCGCTTTAGTTGTCGTCAAATTGAAATGTAAGACCCTTACCAGAGGGTCTTTCCCATCTAATTACACTGTTTAGAACTGTTTACAGCATGTTTAGATGACATGTTATTTCACTTTTAAATTGCACACAATTCTATATGGTTTATGTATGGGAATTATTATCATTGTTTGGACTTAGCAGAATTTTACGCCGCTTTAGTTGTCGTCAAATTGAAATGTAAGACCCTTACCAGAGGGTCTTGCCCATCTAATTACACTGTTTAGAACAGTTTACAACATGTTTAGATGACATGTTATTTCACTTTTAAATTGCACACAGTTCTATATGGTTTATGTATGGGAATTATTATCATTGTTTGGACTTAGCAGAATTTTACGCCGCTTTAGTTGTCGTCAAATTGAAATGTAAGACCCTTACCAGAGGGTCTTGCCCATCTAATTACACTGTTTAGAACAGTTTACAACATGTTTAGATGACATGTTATTTCACTTTTAAATTGCACACAATTCTATATGGTTTATGTATGGGAATTATTATCATTGTTTGGACTTAGCAGAATTTTACGCCGCTTTAGTTGTCGTCAAATTGAAATGTAAGACCCTTACCAGAGGGTCTTGCCCATCTAATTACACTGTTTAGAACAGTTTACAACATGTTTAGATGACATGTTATTTCACTTTTAAATTGCACACAGTTCTATATGGTTTATGTATGGGAATTATTATCATTGTTTGGACTTAGCAGAATTTTACGCCGCTTTAGTTGTCGTCAAATTGAAATGTAAGACCCTTACCAGAGGGTCTTGCCCATCTAATTACACTGTTTAGAACAGTTTACAACATGTTTAGATGACATGTTATTTCACTTTTAAATTGCACACAATTCTATATGGTTTATGTATGGGAATTATTATCATTGTTTGGACTTAGCAGAATTTTACGCCGCTTTAGTTGTCGTCAAATTGAAATGTAAGACCCTTACCAGAGGGTCTTGCCCATCCAATTACACTGTTTAGAACAGTTCACAACATGTTCAGATGACATGTTATTTCACTTTTAAATTGCACACAATTCTATATGGTTTATGTATGGGAATTATTATCATTGTTTGGACTTAGCAGAATTTTACGCCGCTTTAGTTGTCGTCAAATTGAAATGTAAGACCCTTACCAGAGGGTCTTTCCCATCTAATTACACTGTTTAGAACAGTTCACAACATGTTTAGATGACATGTTATTTCACTTTTAAATTGCACACAATTCTATATGGTTTATGTATGGGAATTATTATCATTGTTTGGACTTAGCAGAATTTTACGCCGCTTTAGTTGTCGTCAAATTGAAATGTAAGACCCTTACCAGAGGGTCTTGCCCATCTAATTACACTGTTTAGAACAGTTTACAACATGTTTAGATGACATGTTATTTCACTTTTAAATTGCACAGAGTTCTATATGGTTTATGTATGGGAATTATTATCATTGTTTGGACTTAGCAGAATTTTACGCCGCTTTAGTTGTCGTCAAATTGAAATGTAAGACCCTTACCAGAGGGTCTTGCCCATCTAATTACACTGTTTAGAACAGTTTACAACATGTTTAGATGACATGTTATTTCACTTTTAAATTGCACACAATTCTATATGGTTTATGTATGGGAATTATTATCATTGTTTGGACTTAGCAGAATTTTACGCCGCTTTAGTTGTCGTCAAATTGAAATGTAAGACCCTTACCAGAGGGTCTTGCCCATCTAATTACACTGTTTAGAACAGTTTACAACATGTTTAGATGACATGTTATTTCACTTTTAAATTGCACAGAGTTCTATATGGTTTATGTATGGGAATTATTATCATTGTTTGGACTTAGCAGAATTTTACGCCGCTTTAGTTGTCGTCAAATTGAAATGTAAGACCCTTACCAGAGGGTCTTTCCCATCTAATTACACTGTTTAGAACTGTTTACAGCATGTTTAGATGACATGTTATTTCACTTTTAAATTGCACACAATTCTATATGGTTTATGTATGGGAATTATTATCATTGTTTGGACTTAGCAGAATTTTACGCCGCTTTAGTTGTCGTCAAATTGAAATGTAAGACCCTTACCAGAGGGTCTTGCCCATCTAATTACACTGTTTAGAACAGTTTACAACATCTTTAGATGACATGTTATTTCACTTTTAAATTGCACAGAGTTCTATATGGTTTATGTATGGGAATTATTATCATTGTTTGGACTTAGCAGAATTTTACGCCGCTTTAGTTGTCGTCAAATTGAAATGTAAGACCCTTACCAGAGGGTCTTGCCCATCTAATTACACTGTTTAGAACAGTTTACAACATGTTTAGATGACATGTTATTTCACTTTTAAATTGCACACAATTCTATATGGTTTATGTATGGGAATTATTATCATTGTTTGGACTTAGCAGAATTTTACGCCGCTTTAGTTGTCGTCAAATTGAAATGTAAGACCCTTACCAGAGGGTCTTGCCCATCTAATTACACTGTTTAGAACAGTTTACAACATGTTTAGATGACATGTTATTTCACTTTTAAATTGCACACAATTCTATATGGTTTATGTATGGGAATTATTATCATTGTTTGGACTTAGCAGAATTTTACGCCGCTTTAGTTGTCGTCAAATTGAAATGTAAGACCCTTACCAGAGGGTCTTGCCCATCTAATTACACTGTTTAGAACAGTTTACAACATGTTTAGATGACATGTTATTTCACTTTTAAATTGCACACAATTCTATATGGTTTATGTATGGGAATTATTATCATTGTTTGGACTTAGCAGAATTTTACGCCGCTTTAGTTGTCGTCAAATTGAAATGTAAGACCCTTACCAGAGGGTCTTGCCCATCTAATTACACTGTTTAGAACAGTTTACAACATGTTTAGATGACATGTTATTTCACTTTTAAATTGCACACAATTCTATATGGTTTATGTATGGGAATTATTATCATTGTTTGGACTTAGCAGAATTTTACGCCGCTTTAGTTGTCGTCAAATTGAAATGTAAGACCCTTACCAGAGGGTCTTGCCCATCTAATTACACTGTTTAGAACAGTTTACAACATGTTTAGATGACATGTTATTTCACTTTTAAATTGCACACAGTTCTATATGGTTTATGTATGGGAATTATTATCATTGTTTGGACTTAGCAGAATTTTACGCCGCTTTAGTTGTCGTCAAATTGAAATGTAAGACCCTTACCAGAGGGTCTTTCCCATCTAATTACACTGTTTAGAACTGTTTACAACATGTTTAGATGACATGTTATTTCACTTTTAAATTGCACACAATTCTATATGGTTTATGTATGGGAATTATTATCATTGTTTGGACTTAGCAGAATTTTACGCCGCTTTAGTTGTCGTCAAATTGAAATGTAAGACCCTTACCAGAGGGTCTTGCCCATCTAATTACACTGTTTAGAACAGTTTACAACATGTTTAGATGACATGTTATTTCACTTTTAAATTGCACACAGTTCTATATGGTTTATGTATGGGAATTATTATCATTGTTTGGACTTAGCAGAATTTTACGCCGCTTTAGTTGTCGTCAAATTGAAATGTAAGACCCTTACCAGAGGGTCTTGCCCATCTAATTACACTGTTTAGAACAGTTTACAACATGTTTAGATGACATGTTATTTCACTTTTAAATTGCACACAGTTCTATATGGTTTATGTATGGGAATTATTATCATTGTTTGGACTTAGCAGAATTTTACGCCGCTTTAGTTGTCGTCAAATTGAAATGTAAGACCCTTACCAGAGGGTCTTTCCCATCTAATTACACTGTTTAGAACTGTTTACAACATGTTTAGATGACATGTTATTTCACTTTTAAATTGCACACAATTCTATATGGTTTATGTATGGGAATTATTATCATTGTTTGGACTTAGCAGAATTTTACGCCGCTTTAGTTGTCGTCAAATTGAAATGTAAGACCCTTACCAGAGGGTCTTGCCCATCTAATTACACTGTTTAGAACAGTTTACAACATGTTTAGATGACATGTTATTTCACTTTTAAATTGCACACAGTTCTATATGGTTTATGTATGGGAATTATTATCATTGTTTGGACTTAGCAGAATTTTACGCCGCTTTAGTTGTCGTCAAATTGAAATGTAAGACCCTTACCAGAGGGTCTTGCCCATCTAATTACACTGTTTAGAACAGTTTACAACATGTTTAGATGACATGTTATTTCACTTTTAAATTGCACACAATTCTATATGGTTTATGTATGGGAATTATTATCATTGTTTGGACTTAGCAGAATTTTACGCCGCTTTAGTTGTCGTCAAATTGAAATGTAAGACCCTTACCAGAGGGTCTTGCCCATCTAATTACACTGTTTAGAACAGTTTACAACATGTTTAGATGACATGTTATTTCACTTTTAAATTGCACACAATTCTATATGGTTTATGTATGGGAATTATTATCATTGTTTGGACTTAGCAGAATTTTACGCCGCTTTAGTTGTCGTCAAATTGAAATGTAAGACCCTTACCAGAGGGTCTTGCCCATCTAATTACACTGTTTAGAACAGTTTACAACATGTTTAGATGACATGTTATTTCACTTTTAAATTGCACACAGTTCTATATGGTTTGTGTATGGGAATTATTATCATTGTTTGGACTTAGCAGAATTTTACGCCGCTTTAGTTGTCGTCAAATTGAAATGTAAGACCCTTACCAGAGGGTCTTTCCCATCTAATTACACTGTTTAGAACAGTTTACAACATGTTTAGATGACATGTTATTTCACTTTTAAATTGCACACAGTTCTATATGGTTTATGTATGGGAATTATTATCATTGTTTGGACTTAGCAGAATTTTACGCCGCTTTAGTTGTCGTCAAATTGAAATGTAAGACCCTTACCAGAGGGTCTTGCCCATCTAATTACACTGTTTAGAACAGTTTACAACATGTTTAGATGACATGTTATTTCACTTTTAAATTGCACACAATTCTATATGGTTTATGTATGGGAATTATTATCATTGTTTGGACTTAGCAGAATTTTACGCCGCTTTAGTTGTCGTCAAATTGAAATGTAAGACCCTTACCAGAGGGTCTTTCCCATCTAATTACACTGTTTAGAACTGTTTACAGCATGTTTAGATGACATGTTATTTCACTTTTAAATTGCACACAATTCTATATGGTTTATGTATGGGAATTATTATCATTGTTTGGACTTAGCAGAATTTTACGCCGCTTTAGTTGTCGTCAAATTGAAATGTAAGACCCTTACCAGAGGGTCTTGCCCATCTAATTACACTGTTTAGAACAGTTTACAACATGTTTAGATGACATGTTATTTCACTTTTAAATTGCACACAGTTCTATATGGTTTATGTATGGGAATTATTATCATTGTTTGGACTTAGCAGAATTTTACGCCGCTTTAGTTGTCGTCAAATTGAAATGTAAGACCCTTACGGGAGGGTCTTTCCCATCTAATAACACTGTTTAGAACTGTTTACAGCATGTTTAGATGACATGTTATTTCACTTTTAAATTGCACACAATTCTATATGGTTTATGTATGGGAATTATTATCATTGTTTGGACTTAGCAGAATTTTACGCCGCTTTAGTTGTCGTCAAATTGAAATGTAAGACCCTTACCAGAGGGTCTTGCCCATCTAATTACACTGTTTAGAACAGTTTACAACATCTTAAGATGACATGTTATTTCACTTTTAAATTGCACACAAATCTATATGGTTTATGTATGGGAATTATTATCATTGTTTGGACTTAGCAGAATTTTACGCCGCTTTAGTTGTCGTCAAATTGAAATGTAAGACCCTTACCAGAGGGTCTTGCCCATCTAAATACACTGTTTAGAACAGTTTACAACATGTTTAGATGACATGTTATTTCACTTTTAAATTGCACAGAGTTCTATATGGTTTATGTATGGGAATTATTATCATTGTTTGGACTTAGCAGAATTTTACGCCGCTTTAGTTGTCGTCAAATTGAAATGTAAGACCCTTACGGGAGGGTCTTTCCCATCTAATAACACTGTTTAGAACTGTTTACAGCATGTTTAGATGACATGTTATTTCACTTTTAAATTGCACACAATTCTATATGGTTTATGTATGGGAATTATTATCATTGTTTGGACTTAGCAGAATTTTACGCCGCTTTAGTTGTCGTCAAATTGAAATGTAAGACCCTTACCAGAGGGTCTTGCCCATCTAATTACACTGTTTAGAACAGTTTACAACATGTTTAGATGACATGTTATTTCACTTTTAAATTGCACACAGTTCTATATGGTTTGTGTATGGGAATTATTATCATTGTTTGGACTTAGCAGAATTTTACGCCGCTTTAGTTGTCGTCAAATTGAAATGTAAGACCCTTACCAGAGGGTCTTGCCCATCTAATTACACTGTTTAGAACAGTTTACAACATCTTTAGATGACATGTTATTTCACTTTTAAATTGCACACAATTCTATATGGTTTATGTATGGGAATTATTATCATTGTTTGGACTTAGCAGAATTTTACGCCGCTTTAGTTGTCGTCAAATTGAAATGTAAGACCCTTACCAGAGGGTCTTGCCCATCTAATTACACTGTTTAGAACAGTTTACAACATGTTTAGATGACATGTTATTTCACTTTTAAATTGCACACAATTCTATATGGTTTATGTATGGGAATTATTATCATTGTTTGGACTTAGCAGAATTTTACGCCGCTTTAGTTGTCGTCAAATTGAAATGTAAGACCCTTACCAGAGGGTCTTGCCCATCTATTTACACTGTTTAGAACAGTTTACAACATGTTCAGATGACATGTTATTTCACTTTTAAATTGCACACAGATCTATATGGTTTATGTATGGGAATTATTATCATTGTTTGGACTTAGCAGAATTTTACGCCGCTTTAGTTGTCGTCAAATTGAAATGTAAAACCCTTACGGGAGGGTCTTTCCCATCTAATTACACTGTTTAGAACTGTTTACAGCATGTTTAGATGACATGTTATTTCACTTTTAAATTGCACACAATTCTATATGGTTTATGTATGGGAATTATTATCATTGTTTGGACTTAGCAGAATTTTACGCCGCTTTAGTTGTCGTCAAATTGAAATGTAAGACCCTTACCAGAGGGTCTTGCCCATCTAATTACACTGTTTAGAACAGTTTACAACATGTTTAGATGACATGTTATTTCACTTTTAAATTGCACACAATTCTATATGGTTTATGTATGGGAATTATTATCATTGTTTGGACTTAGCAGAATTTTACGCCGCTTTAGTTGTCGTCAAATTGAAATGTAAGACCCTTACCAGAGGGTCTTGCCCATCTAATTACACTGTTTAGAACAGTTTACAACATGTTTAGATGACATGTTATTTCACTTTTAAATTGCACACAGTTCTATATGGTTTATGTATGGGAATTATTATCATTGTTTGGACTTAGCAGAATTTTACGCCGCTTTAGTTGTCGTCAAATTGAAATGTAAGACCCTTACCAGAGGGTCTTGCCCATCTAATTACACTGTTTAGAACAGTTTACAACATGTTTAGATGACATGTTATTTCACTTTTAAATTGCACACAGTTCTATATGGTTTATGTATGGGAATTATTATCATTGTTTGGACTTAGCAGAATTTTACGCCGCTTTAGTTGTCGTCAAATTGAAATGTAAGACCCTTACCAGAGGGTCTTGCCCATCTAATTACACTGTTTAGAACAGTTTACAGCATGTTTAGATGACATGTTATTTCACTTTTAAATTGCACACAAATCTATATGGTTTATGTATGGGAATTATTATCATTGTTTGGACTTAGCAGAATTTTACGCCGCTTTAGTTGTCGTCAAATTGAAATGTAAGACCCTTACGGGAGGGTCTTTCCCATCTAATTACACTGTTTAGAACTGTTTACAGCATGTTTAGATGACATGTTATTTCACTTTTAAATTGCACACAATTCTATATGGTTTATGTATGGGAATTATTATCATTGTTTGGACTTAGCAGAATTTTACGCCGCTTTAGTTGTCGTCAAATTGAAATGTAAGACCCTTACCAGAGGGTCTTGCCCATCTAATTACACTGTTTAGAACAGTTTACAACATGTTTAGATGACATGTTATTTCACTTTTAAATTGCACACAGTTCTATATGGTTTATGTATGGGAATTATTATCATTGTTTGGACTTAGCAGAATTTTACGCCGCTTTAGTTGTCGTCAAATTGAAATGTAAGACCCTTACGGGAGGGTCTTGCCCATCTAATTACACTGTTTAGAACAGTTTACAACATGTTTAGATGACATGTTATTTCACTTTTAAATTGCACACAAATCTATATGGTTTATGTATGGGAATTATTATCATTGTTTGGACTTAGCAGAATTTTACGCCGCTTTAGTTGTCGTCAAATTGAAATGTAAGACCCTTACCAGAGGGTCTTTCCCATCTAATTACACTGTTTAGAACAGTTTACAACATGTTTAGATGACATGTTATTTCACTTTTAAATTGCCCACAGTTCTATATGGTTTATGTATGGGAATTATTATCATTGTTTGGACTTAGCAGAATTTTACGCCGCTTTAGTTGTCGTCAAATTGAAATGTAAGACCCTTACCAGAGGGTCTTGCCCATCTAATTACACTGTTTAGAACAGTTTACAACATGTTTAGATGACATGTTATTTCACTTTTAAATTGCACACAGTTCTATATGGTTTATGTATGGGAATTATTATCATTGTTTGGACTTAGCAGAATTTTACGCCGCTTTAGTTGTCGTCAAATTGAAATGTAAGACCCTTACCAGAGGGTCTTGCCCATCTAATTACACTGTTTAGAACAGTTTACAACATGTTTAGATGACATGTTATTTCACTTTTAAATTGCACACAATTCTATATGGTTTATGTATGGGAATTATTATCATTGTTTGGACTTAGCAGAATTTTACGCCGCTTTAGTTGTCGTCAAATTGAAATGTAAGACCCTTACCAGAGGGTCTTGCCCATCTAATTACACTGTTTAGAACAGTTTACAACATGTTTAGATGACATGTTATTTCACTTTTAAATTGCACACAGTTCTATATGGTTTATGTATGGGAATTATTATCATTGTTTGGACTTAGCAGAATTTTACGCCGCTTTAGTTGTCGTCAAATTGAAATGTAAGACCCTTACCAGAGGGTCTTGCCCATCTAATTACACTGTTTAGAACAGTTTACAACATGTTTAGATGACATGTTATTTCACTTTTAAATTGCACACAATTCTATATGGTTTATGTATGGGAATTATTATCATTGTTTGGACTTAGCAGAATTTTACGCCGCTTTAGTTGTCGTCAAATTGAAATGTAAGACCCTTACCAGAGGGTCTTGCCCATCTAATTACACTGTTTAGAACAGTTTACAACATGTTTAGATGACATGTTATTTCACTTTTAAATTGCACACAATTCTATATGGTTTATGTATGGGAATTATTATCATTGTTTGGACTTAGCAGAATTTTACGCCGCTTTAGTTGTCGTCAAATTGAAATGTAAGACCCTTACCAGAGGGTCTTTCCCATCTAATTACACTGTTTAGAACAATTCACAACATGTTTAGATGACATGTTATTTCACTTTTAAATTGCACACAAATCTATATGGTTTATGTATGGGAATTATTATCATTGTTTGGACTTAGCAGAATTTTACGCCGCTTTAGTTGTCGTCAAATTGAAATGTAAGACCCTTACCAGAGGGTCTTGCCCATCTAATTACACTGTTTAGAACAGTTTACAACATGTTTAGATGACATGTTATTTCACTTTTAAATTGCACAGAGTTCTATATGGTTTATGTATGGGAATTATTATCATTGTTTGGACTTAGCAGAATTTTACGCCGCTTTAGTTGTCGTCAAATTGAAATGTAAGACCCTTACGGGAGGGTCTTTCCCATCTAATAACACTGTTTAGAACTGTTTACAGCATGTTTAGATGACATGTTATTTCACTTTTAAATTGCACACAATTCTATATGGTTTATGTATGGGAATTATTATCATTGTTTGGACTTAGCAGAATTTTACGCCGCTTTAGTTGTCGTCAAATTGAAATGTAAGACCCTTACCAGAGGGTCTTGCCCATCTAATTACACTGTTTAGAACAGTTTACAACATCTTTAGATGACATGTTATTTCACTTTTAAATTGCACAGAGTTCTATATGGTTTATGTATGGGAATTATTATCATTGTTTGGACTTAGCAGAATTTTACGCCGCTTTAGTTGTCGTCAAATTGAAATGTAAGACCCTTACGGGAGGGTCTTTCCCATCTAATTACACTGTTTAGAACAGTTTACAACATGTTTAGATGACATGTTATTTCACTTTTAAATTGCACACAATTCTATATGGTTTATGTATGGGAATTATTATCATTGTTTGGACTTAGCAGAATTTTACGCCGCTTTAGTTGTCGTCAAATTGAAATGTAAGACCCTTACCAGAGGGTCTTTCCCATCTAATTACACTGTTTAGAACAGTTTACAACATGTTTAGATGACATGTTATTTCACTTTTAAATTGCCCACAAATCTATATGGTTTATGTATGGGAATTATTATCATTGTTTGGACTTAGCAGAATTTTACGCCGCTTTAGTTGTCGTCAAATTGAAATGTAAGACCCTTACCAGAGGGTCTTTCCCATCCAATTACACTGTTTAGAACAGTTAACAACATGTTTAGATGACATGTTATTTCACTTTTAAATTGCCCACAGTTCTATTTGGTTTATGTATGGGAATTATTATCATTGTTTGGACTTAGCAGAATTTTACGCCGCTTTAGTTGTCGTCAAATTGAAATGTAAGACCCTTACCAGAGGGTCTTGCCCATGTAATTACACTGTTTAGAACAGTTCACAACATGTTTAGATGACATGTTATTTCACTTTTAAATTGCACACAATTCTATATGGTTTATGTATGGGAATTATTATCATTGTTTGGACTTAGCAGAATTTTACGCCGCTTTAGTTGTCGTCAAATTGAAATGTAAGACCCTTACCAGAGGGTCTTTCCCATCTAATTACACTGTTTAGAACAGTTTACAACATGTTTAGATGACATGTTATTTCACTTTTAAATTGCCCACAGTTCTATATGGTTTATGTATGGGAATTATTATCATTGTTTGGACTTAGCAGAATTTTACGCCGCTTTAGTTGTCGTCAAATTGAAATGTAAGACCCTTACCAGAGGGTCTTGCCCATCTAATTACACTGTTTAGAACAGTTAACAACATGTTCAGATGACATGTTATTTCACTTTTAAATTGCACACAATTCTATATGGTTTATGTATGGGAATTATTATCATTGTTTGGACTTAGCAGAATTTTACGCCGCTTTAGTTGTCGTCAAATTGAAATGTAAGACCCTTACCAGAGGGTCTTGCCCATCTAATTACACTGTTTAGAACAGTTCACAACATGTTTAGATGACATGTTATTTCACTTTTAAATTGCACACAAATCTATATGGTTTATGTATGGGAATTATTATCATTGTTTGGACTTAGCAGAATTTTACGCCGCTTTAGTTGTCGTCAAATTGAAATGTAAGACCCTTACCAGAGGGTCTTGCCCATCTAATTACACTGTTTAGAACAGTTTACAACATCTTTAGATGACATGTTATTTCACTTTTAAATTGCACAGAGTTCTATATGGTTTATGTATGGGAATTATTATCATTGTTTGGACTTAGCAGAATTTTACGCCGCTTTAGTTGTCGTCAAATTGAAATGTAAGACCCTTACGGGAGGGTCTTTCCCATCTAATTACACTGTTTAGAACTGTTTACAGCATGTTTAGATGACATGTTATTTCACTTTTAAATTGCACACAATTCTATATGGTTTATGTATGGGAATTATTATCATTGTTTGGACTTAGCAGAATTTTACGCCGCTTTAGTTGTCGTCAAATTGAAATGTAAGACCCTTACCAGAGGGTCTTGCCCATCTAATTACACTGTTTAGAACAGTTTACAACATGTTTAGATGACATGTTATTTCACTTTTAAATTGCACACAGTTCTATATGGTTTATGTATGGGAATTATTATCATTGTTTGGACTTAGCAGAATTTTACGCCGCTTTAGTTGTCGTGAAATTGAAATGTAAGACCCATACCAGAGGGTCTTTCCCATCTAATTACACTGTTTAGAACAATTCACAACATGTTTAGATGACATGTTATTTCACTTTTAAATTGCACACAAATCTATATGGTTTATGTATGGGAATTATTATCATTGTTTGGACTTAGCAGAATTTTACGCCGCTTTAGTTGTCGTCAAATTGAAATGTAAGACCCTTACCAGAGGGTCTTGCCCATCTAATTACACTGTTTAGAACAGTTAACAACATGTTCAGATGACATGTTATTTCACTTTTAAATTGCACACAATTCTATATGGTTTATGTATGGGAATTATTATCATTGTTTGGACTTAGCAGAATTTTACGCCGCTTTAGTTGTCGTCAAATTGAAATGTAAGACCCTTACCAGAGGGTCTTGCCCCTCTATTTACACTGTTTAGAACAGTTTACAACATGTTCAGATGACATGTTATTTCACTTATAAATTGCACACAGATCTATATGGTTTATGTATGGGAATTATTATCATTGTTTGGACTTAGCAGAATTTTACGCCGCTTTAGTTGTCGTCAAATTGAAATGTAAAACCCTTGCGGGAGGGTCTTTCCCATCTAATTACACTGTTTAGAACTGTTTACAGCATGTTTAGATGACATGTTATTTCACTTTTAAATTGCACACAATTCTATATGGTTTATGTATGGGAATTATTATCATTGTTTGGACTTAGCAGAATTTTACGCCGCTTTAGTTGTCGTCAAATTGAAATGTAAGACCCTTACCAGAGGGTCTTTCCCATCTAATTACACTGTTTAGAACAGTTTACAACATGTTTAGATGACATGTTATTTCACTTTTAAATTGCACACAATTCTATATGGTTTATGTATGGGAATTATTATCATTGTTTGGACTTAGCAGAATTTTACGCCGCTTTAGTTGTCGTCAAATTGAAATGTAAGACCCTTACCAGAGGGTCTTGCCCATCTAATTACACTGTTTAGAACAGTTTACAACATGTTTAGATGACATGTTATTTCACTTTTAAATTGCCCACAGTTCTATATGGTTTATGTATGGGAATTATTATCATTGTTTGGACTTAGCAGAATTTTACGCCGCTTTAGTTGTCGTCAAATTGAAATGTAAGACCCTTACCAGAGGGTCTTGCCCATCTAATTACACTGTTTAGAACAGTTTACAACATGTTTAGATGACATGTTATTTCACTTTTAAATTGCACACAGTTCTATATGGTTTATGTATGGGAATTATTATCATTGTTTGGACTTAGCAGAATTTTACGCCGCTTTAGTTGTCGTCAAATTGAAATGTAAGACCCTTACCAGAGGGTCTTGCCCATCTAATTACACTGTTTAGAACAGTTTACAACATGTTTAGATGACATGTTATTTCACTTTTAAATTGCACACAATTCTATATGGTTTATGTATGGGAATTATTATCATTGTTTGGACTTAGCAGAATTTTACGCCGCTTTAGTTGTCGTCAAATTGAAATGTAAGACCCTTACGGGAGGGTCTTTCCCATCTAATTACACTGTTTAGAACTGTTTACAGCATGTTTAGATGACATGTTATTTCACTTTTAAATTGCACACAATTCTATATGGTTTATGTATGGGAATTATTATCATTGTTTGGACTTAGCAGAATTTTACGCCGCTTTAGTTGTCGTCAAATTGAAATGTAAGACCCTTACCAGAGGGTCTTGCCCATCTAATTACACTGTTTAGAACAGTTTACAACATGTTTAGATGACATGTTATTTCACTTTTAAATTGCACACAGTTCTATATGGTTTATGTATGGGAATTATTATCATTGTTTGGACTTAGCAGAATTTTACGCCGCTTTAGTTGTCGTCAAATTGAAATGTAAGACCCTTACCAGAGGGTCTTGCCCATCTAATTACACTGTTTAGAACAGTTTACAACATGTTTAGATGACATGTTATTTCACTTTTAAATTGCACACAGTTCTATATGGTTTATGTATGGGAATTATTATCATTGTTTGGACTTAGCAGAATTTTACGCCGCTTTAGTTGTCGTCAAATTGAAATGTAAGACCCTTACCAGAGGGTCTTGCCCATCTAATTACACTGTTTAGAACAGTTTACAACATGTTTAGATGACATGTTATTTCACTTTTAAATTGCACACAATTCTATATGGTTTATGTATGGGAATTATTATCATTGTTTGGACTTAGCAGAATTTTACGCCGCTTTAGTTGTCGTCAAATTGAAATGTAAGACCCTTACCAGAGGGTCTTGCCCATCTAATTACACTGTTTAGAACAGTTTACAACATGTTTAGATGACATGTTATTTCACTTTTAAATTGCACACAGTTCTATATGGTTTATGTATGGGAATTATTATCATTGTTTGGACTTAGCAGAATTTTACGCCGCTTTAGTTGTCGTCAAATTGAAATGTAAGACCCTTACCAGAGGGTCTTGCCCATCTAATTACACTGTTTAGAACAGTTTACAACATGTTTAGATGACATGTTATTTCACTTTTAAATTGCACACAATTCTATATGGTTTATGTATGGGAATTATTATCATTGTTTGGACTTAGCAGAATTTTACGCCGCTTTAGTTGTCGTCAAATTGAAATGTAAGACCCTTACCAGAGGGTCTTGCCCATCTAATTACACTGTTTAGAACAGTTTACAACATCTTTAGATGACATGTTATTTCACTTTTAAATTGCACACAGTTCTATATGGTTTATGTATGGGAATTATTATCATTGTTTGGACTTAGCAGAATTTTACGCCGCTTTAGTTGTCGTCAAATTGAAATGTAAGACCCTTACGGGAGGGTCTTTCCCATCTAATTACACTGTTTAGAACAGTTTACAACATGTTTAGATGACATGTTATTTCACTTTTAAATTGCACACAATTCTATATGGTTTATGTATGGGAATTATTATCATTGTTTGGACTTAGCAGAATTTTACGCCGCTTTAGTTGTCGTCAAATTGAAATGTAAGACCCTTACCAGAGGGTCTTGCCCATCTAATTACACTGTTTAGAACAGTTTACAACATGTTTAGATGACATGTTATTTCACTTTTAAATTGCACACAATTCTATATGGTTTATGTATGGGAATTATTATCATTGTTTGGACTTAGCAGAATTTTACGCCGCTTTAGTTGTCGTCAAATTGAAATGTAAGACCCTTACCAGAGGGTCTTGCCCATCTAATTACACTGTTTAGAACAGTTAACAACATGTTCAGATGACATGATATTTTACTTTTAAATTGCACACAGATCTATATGGTTTATGTATGGGAATTATTATCATTGTTTGGACTTAGCAGAATTTTACGCCGCTTTAGTTGTCGTCAAATTGAAATGTAAGACCCTTACCAGAGGGTCTTGCCCATCTATTTACACTGTTTAGAACAGTTTACAACATGTTCAGATGACATGTTATTTCACTTATAAATTGCACACAGATCTATATGGTTTATGTATGGGAATTATTATCATTGTTTGGACTTAGCAGAATTTTACGCCGCTTTAGTTGTCGTCAAATTGAAATGTAAAACCCTTGCGGGAGGGTCTTTCCCATCTAATTACACTGTTTAGAACTGTTTACAGCATGTTTAGATGACATGTTATTTCACTTTTAAATTGCACACAATTCTATATGGTTTATGTATGGGAATTATTATCATTGTTTGGACTTAGCAGAATTTTACGCCGCTTTAGTTGTCGTCAAATTGAAATGTAAGACCCTTACCAGAGGGTCTTTCCCATCTAATTACACTGTTTAGAACAGTTTACAACATGTTTAGATGACATGTTATTTCACTTTTAAATTGCCCACAGTTCTATATGGTTTATGTATGGGAATTATTATCATTGTTTGGACTTAGCAGAATTTTACGCCGCTTTAGTTGTCGTCAAATTGAAATGTAAGACCCTTACCAGAGGGTCTTTCCCATCTAATTACACTGTTTAGAACTGTTTACAGCATGTTTAGATGACATGTTATTTCACTTTTAAATTGCACACAATTCTATATGGTTTATGTATGGGAATTATTATCATTGTTTGGACTTAGCAGAATTTTACGCCGCTTTAGTTGTCGTCAAATTGAAATGTAAGACCCTTACCAGAGGGTCTTGCCCATCTAATTACACTGTTTAGAACAGTTTACAACATCTTTAGATGACATGTTATTTCACTTTTAAATTGCACAGAGTTCTATATGGTTTATGTATGGGAATTATTATCATTGTTTGGACTTAGCAGAATTTTACGCCGCTTTAGTTGTCGTCAAATTGAAATGTAAGACCCTTACCAGAGGGTCTTTCCCATCTAATTACACTGTTTAGAACTGTTTACAGCATGTT